>OY728153.1:1273478822-1274870443 GCA_963277665.1 Viscum album | reverse complement strand
TTATTTCACATCAATCAATCTCATTGAAATTACCATTATAGATTACCCTAACCATGAGGCTAGTTCAAAAGAGTTGGAACATGATGTGTTGGTTCATGACATGGTCCACCCTGAAATAGCTAAAGGAGTTGTGTCTACTTGAAACTAGAGTCTTTCTCTGAGTATGGGAAGTCCCTAAAAAATACACCTTTTCATCCACAAATGGTATCCAATGGGTAAAAAGGTAAGGGTAAAATTTTACCTCACCTCCATCCTATAGAGTTTAAAACTGTTTCTATGGAATAATGGTTTTTCTGTTATAGTATGGGATGAAATAATTGATAAAATTCAATAAAAATTTACTCTGAATCAACATTCCCACTAGACATGCTCTACAATCATCTCCTCAACTCACCCTCCCAGTTGGCACTCCTAAATAAAAAAGTTTTTCCACTCCATCTAAAGAGGATCTAGAATAGCAACATGACATGGGATGCCAACCCCAAATATATTTGAATCCTGAAGTACTGGATCAAGAATTCTCTCCCTCAGGTTTAGAAATAGAGTAGGGCCAGGAACATTTTTACAAAAAATAACTCCTTGGTTACCCATGACCGATACCAAACCATACCTCATTGGTTACCCATGACCGGTACCACTAGTTCCACCACTAATGGTCCTCCCATCTGTCGTACCTATCAAGGATATAACTCAGATATAACTTCAATGAATTCTAATGAACACAATTTAGTAACTAATATCTCAAATAGATGATATAGAGAAATTATGTGTGCCTATACATTGAGAAAATAATCCTTAACCTGAATGGTTATACCCATATATTCCCCCTACCAACATTATGAATCCAACATGTCTAGTATAAAATTGCTCAGTAGATTTGTGGTATAAAATTGATACATTTTATCTCTCACTATGATACCTTGATGGGTATCTAAGAACAACATGAGGTGGCTAAACTTAGGTGCATTGCACAATCACTGCAAGGATCATCTTTTGTGCAGTACACAAGTTTTCACTCTTAGTCAATCACTAGATGGGAAGACCTCCAACATAAATTTATCTTTCTAGTTCAACACAAATCTATAGAAAACAATAGTTTTAAAACTTACAAAATATAAGTAGTGATATAATGAAAGAGTAACATATGTCATCACTCAATGAAAAGTATTGACATCCCATTAAACCTACCACTCCCTCAATAATAGCATATTCCATCTGTGTAGAGATTCTTCATGATGAGTTGCACACACTGTTGATACCTATGAGATACTCAATAGGGTTTCTATACATTGCCTAAATTTCCCAATATGTGGAAAATCCATCACAGAGAACAAACCCATGTCCTGAGTAATTCCATCAACTCCATGAATGACAAAAAGAAAAGAAGAGGTATCCACTAATACATATAATTGGTCTCATTTGTTTTCTCCTACTCTAGATCCCACATTATATGATATGGATCCACCATTAGATTATTAGCAAAAACACCTACCTCATTAGGATGATCAGAGAGATCAAAGGTATATATTGTAAGAGAAGATAAAAAAGAAGTTCTATTCTTCTTGAAATTACCATGTCCCTATATAATTCATCTCAGTATTTGATAAAAAACTTATTCAAGTCACCAAATCCTAGGAAGCACAGAAAATAAGGTGGTGAATATTTCCCAAACTATTTCCCCTTCTATAAAATCTTTGGAAACTATATACATGATTGTCTTTCCTATAAATACCTCTTTTAAAAGATTGTGGAATTTAGGAAAGTGAAGCTAAAAAATTTTATACCCAGGTGCATATGATTATTCCCTGAATCCATAGGAGGAAAGTGAATTGAGAGAAATAAAGAGTAAGAGAGCATATATTTTTTGTGATTGGATGGTTTTAAAAATGATCAATCAATGTCATGATATTCAATTAACGTGGTTAAAATATCCAAATGTTCTCTCAGTCACCTCCTCAATAGAACATCCATCTTCATCAACAACTCAATACTATGAAGGATAATCCTTTCGAAGGAGATATGGTAAGAAGGGTAAGAAGAAAAGAAAAGAAGATGATCTTATTCCAAGGATGAAGTAAGCCTAAACCTTAGCAGAATTTATTCCTGTAGTCCCAAAATAATGGGCACTGCCCTATAAAATGATAAAACAAGAATCAACACATCAAAAATATTATTTATTAGTTGAGATGTAAATTTTCAGTTCCATTAACATTATTCACTTAATGGATCCCTTATCAAAATATGAGCATGATTATGAACCCAAATTCCCCACACATGATTGGGGAACTATGATAAGAGGTCATAAAAACCAAAGGTTCATGGTAGGACATTGTTGTGCCAGGAGTCACTACTTCAACCACCCCCCTTCTTGGGCAGTCTACGTGGAAGAAACTCAAGTAAATTATCTCCTATTATCTCAATAGTAAAAAGGTAATTCATCAATCAATTGAAGGATTTTCCATGACACTATCATTCTAGATAACAAATTAAAGCATATGTTATCACCTAATCAATACTAGTGTGTAGGAAGACCCAGGTGACCTAACCCACCATGAGTGGAAACCCTTATGACTCCTACTCAAAGGGATGTTCCATCTACATTGAGAACATCATCTCCAAAAGTTCATGTGAAATAACACCCCCATGTTGGAAAGAATAGACCATTGGACATGAAGTATGATGTCTTGAAGCAACTTTCCCATGTACCGGCTATATTACCAATCCAAGATTCCATGAGTCTTTCAAAATATCTATAGGAAGCACTCATTAAAGCCTTTCCAAGGCCTCATGAGTTTGATGTAGAGGTGTTTTATTGAATTATATCACATATATAATGACATCATAGAAAGTCATGTGATTATATCTTTCATAAAATAGGATTTGTATGTTATTGTACAAGGACATGTTTGGAAATTGTACATATCCGGTTGGATAACTGACATTGATATTTGATTACTCTATTAAAAATAACTCCGGTGTCAACCTCATTCAAGTATGGAAACTTCACTAGTTGTGTCCCAATGAATCTCACATGTATCCCTCTACTCTAATGATAGAGGGTTAAGAAAATAATTAGAAATAGACTCTTAGTGAGATGACACTCAAAATGCATTTTGGAGATCTTCTATCTGACTCAGATTTAATTCTTGTTCTATTGGATACAGCATTCAAGTTCCCTACTAGGAATACCTTGGCAGCATTAGCATGAATCCATTCCTTCTTCATACCAAAAATGCCTCAAATACGGTATCAGTGGTTGAATTGGTACATTTCATGGTGACAAGGACCCAGTAAGATTCTATGAGTCACAATACATTGATGCAAGATTCTACCTAAAAGAAGGTAAACAATATGTGGTTAACGATGTTACTCAGATTAATGCCACAAAAATTATAGAGATGATCCCAGCTAATCATTTATAGCATTTCAGTGCAGAATATGTGCTTCCCATTAATAAAATATAATGTGCAGGACTAAATTCAAACACTCATTTAGAAGATTCTAAAATTTTTGTTGTGATATCTAAACCCAACATCACAAGATAAGTCATCAACTATCCAAACAACAATGATAGCATAGTTAAAAAAGACTTAATTACACCCCCTGATCTTTAAAAAAACCATATTTAATTAGTTAGGATGGAATAATTTTTCACAACTATGGAAGAAGGTAATACTTCTCATTCTCAATACTATGCTTTCCCTTCAGGTCTCTAAAAACTCATCATTCCATTTATTGAGCTGAAAATGTTTAATTTATCTTTTAGATTTAAAAATGACAGTAACTCCCCTAACTCAAAGATTCTTGTATCACCACCTACCTACTAGGGTAGGTTTAAAGATATAAATTATAAGGAAGAAAGTGAAGAAGAAGACCATAGGGACACTCATACAACATTTCAGGAATGAATCTCTATTACTATGGATGGAATCAAATATTTATATCTTGGAATAAAAGAAGATCCACAACCCACTCGGATAAGTAAAGACATGAATTCTAAAGAAATGGATGTATATATTTCTATTATAAAGAAACATCTTGACTTATTTTCCTTGAATTACACATAAATGATATTCCTCAATCCCATGGTGTCCACCCATCACATGGATTTTACATAAGACCATAAGGGATAAAAATAGACAGTTAAAAGGAAACACCGAAATCCCATCTCAAAAATTGGGGAAGAATTGGACAAGATCATCAAGGTAGACTTCATCAAAGAATAAATATTCTTAAAATGGATAGCCAGTATTTTTTGGTGAAGATGAAGAATGGGGATAATATAATTTTCCTCAAATTTAGAGATATCAATCATCATTTTACCAAAGATTACTTCCTGGTTCCAATCACGAAACTCTTGATTGATGAAACAGGTTTTCATCAATCCCTCTCTTTCATAGATGGTTACTCTTGGTGAAAAAAAAAATTTGATGGCCTCATAAGATGAATAATCTACCTCCTTTAGTCCCCCTCAAGGTTTATTTCAGTATATGTTAATTCCATATGGAATAATGAATTTCAGTATTGCATACAAACGTTCCATGCATCGCATCTTCAACCCATTTTTGGAAAAATTTGTTGAATTCTATGTTTGTTATCTAGTGGTTAAGTATCGGAAATGTTTTTAACACTTGTCTTACATGTAGACAATATTCAACAACCTTAGATAGTATATCTTGAATATGAACCACATGAAATGAAAATTCGGGGTAACATAGATGGAGTTTCATAGTTTGGTTGTATGTCATCATGATATCAAATTTGACCCTGAGAAAACAAAAGTTAACCTTATAATTTCACCTCATGTAGGCCTGAAATAGTTGAGAGGACATCAAGGACACTTTTCTAACATCCATCACTTCATATACAACCTTTCATGGAAGTATTTTTCCTTCACCAAACTGATGAAGAAGGAAGTCACATATTAGTGGACTAATGAATATCAAGAGTCATTTGAAATTATCAAGAAATACCTCTTGATTCCACCAATATTAATGCCACCAGTATAATTAGGGCTGCTCATTCTAAATACAAAATCCCTAGAATGATAATTGGGCACCTTCCTTGAAAAAAATAATGATGTTGGGAATGAAAATTATCTTTAATATCTCAGTCGTACATTGCTCGACAGAGATACTCTATATTCAAATATTGAGAATAGATTTATGGCGTTAATATTTATTATTTAGAAGATGAGGCACTATAGGAAACACCATGACTCCCACTTGACTTCTTATAATAACCATATCATATTTACCCTTGGACGTTCTATACTAATAGGATTTCTAGAAAGGTGGTATAATATTTTACAGTGGTTCCATAATTACATCATTCCTTAGAAAGTAGTGAAAGGTCGGGACTTGGTAGATTTCCAAAATAATCACCCATATAATGAAGAGATGTTTTCATTAAATTGTAAATTTTCATATGAAGAGTTATACTATGTTCAAGAAACCCCCAAACATGGGAAACATAATGTCACAGCGAATCCAAGAGCCCAAGATGGAAGAAAATAGAAGACACTATGATTAAAACAAATTGGTTAAGGATTGTTCTTATCTACCTAGAGAGTATAGTGTTTCTATACTATGTCCTATTATTATAAGGTTGTACCCATGGTGAGGTAAAATAACAGACCATCATTGCGTTTGGGAATTGGCACATCAAGTACTTGTGAACCGACTAGAGGTGAATGGTGACTTAGAGTTTCTAATAAAACTGATCAATGAGGATTACACTATCATAAAAGAGTACATAATTCCCTTTTTTTGTTATTTCGAAATTTGATAGGAATAATTCCTCTAAAAACAAATATTTACATCCCAATATCATAGAACACAAATAACAATGTATTGGAAAATGCATCTATAGCCATGAAAGTTCCAAATTGGGATGAAATAGTCATCACCATTTCCCATCATCATATGGTCTCACCTTTTTTAAAAATTAGAATAGAGGATATTACTGAATTCATCCCCATACCTAAACCATATGGTCCTAACATTGGATCGATGACAACCATAATCAGATACCTTCAAGATGGAGTGATCTCACTAGATAGATTTGGGAAAAAACAAATCCATGAGTGAGTAGTCCACTTCACTCTTTATGGCGACCCAAATCACCATAAATACCTCTATAAAAGGACATTCCATGGATTCCTTCTTAGGGTTTTTGATTGAGGACTTATTTTAGGTATCATGGAAGATGTACATGCAGGAGCCTAAGTACACACTATTCAAGATATAGGCTTTCTAATCAAATATGATGACTCAGATGCTTTTGGCCTTGGTTGATGTTGGATTTCACAGAACTCACCAAGATGTGTCATTCCTTCCAGGTGGATTCCAACTCCATCCATAAACCCCTAGAGTCTCTATATATATAAAATACTCTCATACATTTTCCATATTGGGAATGGATTTAGTGGGGCTATACCCACCATCCACAACCAGGAAGTTCAAGGGAATTCTTTTTTACTACTAATTTATTCTTCCGATGGGGTGAGGCAATACCTATCAAAGAATTTGAGGCCAAAATAATTTTTAGTTTCATAAAATCCTACATCATTACAAGATTTGACATCCCATATATCATATTGATGGACAAGTGGACCAATTTCTATTCCACATAGGTGTGAAATCTATATCATAAGTATAATATAAAATCAAACCATTAATATCACTATTATGTAGGGGTCAATGGAAATATAGAGGCTTCCAAAAATACCCTATAGAATATACTCCATAAGATGGTTGATAAAGATAAGAATTATTGGCCTGACAAGCTCTTGCATGCCTTATGGGAATATTGGACTACGACTCGTACTTCCACATGGATGAACCCATACTAATTGGTATACACAACATAAGAGTTCCTTCCAATTGAGGTTAAGTTTCCATCATAGCTTGTTGTCATTTTTGATTAGGTATCTACATATGAGCAGTCCCCGAAATGACTGGATGAATTAGAATGATTGGACGAAAAATAAATTCCATAACTTTCACCCCATTGAGGCCTTCTAGAATTGGATAGTACAAGCTTTCAATAATAAGACCCTCCTCTATTCATTCCTCCTTAGAGAATCGGAACTGGTCCTTAAGACCCCATTGATACAAGGAAATAATCCTCCAAAGCATAAGATAAAGTGGCAGAGAACTAACTCCATACATAAGATTCACTGTAATAGAGATTATTCCTTGATCAAAATGGATGGAGAGATAATTAAAACTCCCAATAATGAAAGGATTATCAATAAATATTTCATGTAATCACACCATATTTATTCAAGCTACGTGAAATTAAACTCTCATATCACAACATTTTTCAAAGCTTCCTGACCTTAAACTACATAGCACCATGTCCTTTGTCACCTGACAATAAAATGCACGACATAAGGTCCTAGTCATATGACAAAAAACTACAAGACACCCATTGTCCTTTACACATGACATTAAAATTCATGGTTTACATCCCTTTCATTCGATTTTAAGAAATCCCCAATGTATCAATAAAATATATATCACTCATGGTCCCTTAGAAATGGGTCTCCTTCTCACCCATATGTCCCAATCACATACCTCTAACCACTCAGTGGGTCATGATTCCCTCTTGGACAAACATGTGGATGGAAAGCTGGGTATCCCCCACAATAAATTTAGACTTACATCATTTCCAATCAAGGATGGAATTTATTATTCTTTTACAAGTATGAGCCCTAATGAAAAACCATAATGGATTTGTGAAGATTTTTCATTAAATAATTTTTATTTTATAGTTCCTTTCTTTTCACACAATTGAGATTTCAAACGAACCATGAGATTACCTTTTTATAAAATAACCATTGTAACCTAGTTGTTTGGCTAGCAGGAATAATTATAATTAACTTATGAAAATGCATTATGAAATCATTGGCTATCAATTATTTATGAAAACTATATATCAATTAGATATTGATATTTTTGGTAAAATTACTTTTGGAATTATAATTAAGGACATATATATGTCGAATAGTTAATAAAATATTTTTTATATTAATCCAGTCGATATTTTAGTTATTGGGTATGAGTAAAACCCTATTTGATGTACAAAAACCTATTTTTTTTAAAGGTTAATTTTACACCTTTGAGTGGAGAACCCCTATTAAATTATGATTTGGAAACATTAATAATTTTATATGACCACATATAAGAATTCCTTTTAAATAATGATATAAAAACTTACATTGGATGAGTTTATGATATTTTTTGATAACATTCATGTTTTGTTGAATAGTAAAAACACAATAAATTTTAAGTGAAAAAACATTTTATTTAAGATAATTTATATGGTTAAATTATAATATTTAATGGTTTAAAAGTACTAATTGATTATATTTTTATCATTTAATATAATTTATGTATTTCCTAATTAATTTTACATTGAACTCATATTTAAAAACATTTCAATCTTTTGCCATGTTTTAAATTTTAAAAACATGTTCTCTCATTCTAGAAATGGGATAGATTTAAAACTAATTACTGCATCTTTGGTGTTTTGAATTATTAAAAATGGGCTCATTATTTTGAATTAGTATTTCCAAATTATTTTAATATGCTACTTTTATTTTTGGGCATTATGAATAGTAACTATGGTCATTTTTTATTACTATGGTTAAAGGTGAATCGGTTAATTAATGATAAATATAATATTAAAAAATTACATTAACACCTATAAAAATACTATTGGATAACTAAATTTTGACCCTTGTCATCTATTGTCAAAAATGGAATCACTTAATGGCCACATACCTATGAATATGATGTGAATATAATAAAAACTGTTGAATGTGAAAAAATGTTACAATCTCATTTTATATAAGTATATTAATTTTAATATTCGGATATCTAGGAGATAATATCAACTATAGGTAGTATCTGGATATCTAAAATAATTAGCTAAATTATTAAAACTTGTTTATATTTTTTATAGATTAAATAATTACCCTTAATGATGACATAATAGTGATGTAGAAATTATTTTACTAATAGAAATATCAAATTAATGGTATTAAAAATATTAAAATAAATATCATATGAACTAATTAATGTTCTCTAAAACATTTATAGGTTAATATGACATTTTTAATTTTATAAAACTTTCTTTTTAATTTATCTTATGTGTGGATTTTATTTAAAGTCAAATAAATGAATAAAGTCAAAATTGACACTTGATATTTTATAAAGATAACATTTTATTAAATTATTTAAAATCATAAAAATATTTAAAAATTAAAAATTCATAATTATAATCTCTAAAAGTTCATAAAATATCTATTTATGGTCAATTAACACCATATAATTAAATATTTATAACCATTATATATTTATAATTTTATTACCCCAATTAGAATTAAATAGACTAAGTGTCAATTAAAATGATATTGTTTAAATTTACAATATTACTTGTCAAAAATTAATTGATTAATGATATTACAACCATATCTATTCTCGTATTTAAAATTGGGACATTTGGTAGTTTTTTGGGTTGGTTTTGATTTTATTATAAATTATTTTTTATGGAGTTTCCAAAACTGCCCCTCACCTCAACTATAAAAGGGAACATCATCCCTCACCTCTTTACTTCATTTTTTGCCTTAAACTTGGCCATACCCTACCCGTTTTCTTTCTAAACATCCATATTGTCATTTTAGAGGTTTTGGTCATCTTCAAAGACCATCTCTAGTGATCCAAGAAGAGATTTAGAGGAAGCACGCCGAGGAAGAGGTAATCTCGTCTGCCGATTCATACAAACTTCTTTCTTCTTCTACATCCTCTTAATTGGTTTTATACTTATAAATTAATAACATCAGTATCATTAATATATTGATATTTTATTATAAATATGAAACAACCATATTTCACCTTTTATGCATCTTAGGAAAAATGAAATCACTGTGCATGCGTACGTATGGCTTACCATCTACATGTCGTGGTGTAATCTATTTTTCACCACCACCTTACATGGATGGGTATAATGTTGGACATAATAACTATATATGACTATTAAAAAATTATACTGGTTCTGAATTATTATACACCATCCACTTCAATAACATTAAACAATTTTGGGAATGATATCATTGTTCGTGCATACGTAAGACCTACCGTCTCCACGATGTGACACGAATTATTATACATAATCTTCCTTAACACATGATTATATACATGAATTAAATGAATAAATATGAAATATATTATACTAATATAATTGTATAAATTATTTAACTATAACTTACTAATTGGAACAAGAACATATTTGAAAAATCTTGCATGAGAACCTAAAGTAGTTAATATATGAATAGTGAGTGACAATGAAATATTAAAAACAAAAATATGATAATATAATCATATATAATATTGTAATGCCCCGACCCCAGTTACCCGGAGTCGGTGCATTATTGCATAACATTGGCCTGATCACAAAAGATCAACTCTCGAAATACCGATTATTATAGTAGCCTTGGAAACACTAGATACATTCATAAATGTTACATTACATAATAAAGTGAAAAACTACAATAACAAAGTCTCCATAGTCCACACTCATATCCTCTTCGGAGTATCCCTACAGGTCATTCATAAAATACTTCTTCACATCCTAGAAAATATTAAAACATTGAAAGATGTGAGCTCAGATTCTCAGTTAGGATAACAATATAGAGAAAGATTTTATAAATACACATTAACATTTAAGGCATTGTATAACTAAAACAAAAGCCTTTTAAACGTGAAATTTAGCACAATATGGAAAAAGTAAAATGAAATAATGACATTTAATTACTCACATGTATATTCTACTAGTCGAATAATCACATGAAATATCAATAACCACTTTCATAATGATGGAATGCATAATGCCAGACTATCATAACCACGTAGCCAAGGCCTTGTGCCAAGACTACAAATAATATTTTGTCAAGGCCTCGTGCCAAGACACTAGTTTTTCTCATGAGACCTACTGATGCAACAAGGAGCTATAGCGGGCTCCACCCGTCACTTATTAAGTCCAGTGCATTCCTCATATGAACAGGTTTAAACATATCATAAACCCTAACATAATAATATCACATAAAACATGCATAAAAGAAACATAACATTTCCAAATTTCAATCACAAGATATAAATACAACACATTGATATAATAAAAACACTTTCAAAACCATTTTCAATACCAATATAAAAGAAAATTAAAACATTGTATTTATTTTTCATTTAAAAAAAGTTATGGCTTGTAGAGGAAGCCGGAACTCAAATAATGGTCACAGCAGTGGAGAAGTCATTGTCGCCGCATACGTACGGCAGGAAAAACATTCCTTTTTGTCATTTAGTAAAACGCTTCGTATAAAAAATATTCCTTCTGAATAAACGTAATAGTCAAAGGGGTTTATACAACGTATAAAAGAAATTTGTGTATAAAACAAAATATTCCTCAATGAATGGAGATTGAGACAAAGTACCTTAAAAAGATAATTTTTAAACAAAATATATCTATTATGTGTATTCACTATAATTACACATAATGAAAGTATAAATACTGGATAGGACATAAAAATATCATGAAATAATTTCAAAGTAGGAGATTAAACCAAAGAATAGAAATTAGGTTAAGAAGTTCCCTTACCTCGTGTCCGACTTGACTGGATCGTTCTTTAACCTCCTGAATAATAAACTAGAGTTAATTTCTATTTACTTAAGAACCTTTTTCATGTTCATTGTTCCTTTTATATCACTTATTACCTTGTTATGAACATTATGTAATTATTTAAGATAATAATGGTCATTTTGTCGATCTTTGGTACTTGAGTCCAAAATAAAATTCTTATAATTACAAGTTGTTCATGTGGTGAAATATCTATTATATGCAGAATTATATTCATGATGTAGATATCATATATGTCATATATATCCAGTATATAAATTAATTTATAATATTACATAACATTTAGAGGTAAGAAATGAAATGCACCGTTCATGGAGACGGTAAGTCGTACGTACGCATGAATGCTACTTTCATTTTTATTTCGTATTTAATGAAATCATAATGATATAAAGGTATATTATAATTCCAGTATAATATCATATATAATATCATTTAATCCATCCTTTTTACATCCCACATATGGCATTAATGATTCAAATCACTTTGAGGGGGCGGTATTCTGCACTTCCTAAAATGAAAATATCGCGTTTACCCATAATGGAAACAATAAAGGTATGCCATAAATGAAAAATACAGAACCTTAAGTAAAAC
Source organism: Viscum album (assembly GCA_963277665.1). NCBI lineage: Eukaryota > Viridiplantae > Streptophyta > Magnoliopsida > Santalales > Viscaceae > Viscum > Viscum album. The sequence continues at coordinate 1,274,858,152 of OY728153.1, read as the reverse complement.
ATAAACATATTATATATCATATATAAATAGAGTTACATCTTAATGGCCACCTTTGAAGGTGTTATATGAGTGTGGAACAATCACCGTTTTGTGAGGAAAAAATTCACCATCCACAGAAACAGTATGTTCTTTAACCATTAGATGTAGGTGTGTGTAAGTGTATCTAGAATACTTCTTATAACAACATCCTAGTATATTGAGGATACTGGTGTTGTTACAAAATAAATGAATAAAAATAGTTTAGGGGTTGGATAAGCAAAATAAAACAAAATAACATAAGAGAAGACATTACCTTAAAATCAGGTAAATCTTTTGATTTGAGCCAAAGGATTCCTTGGAAAGAATTATGCCCAAAGTGAGGCTTCTAACAGTAAGGGAGGGAAGGTGGGAGAGTATTTGGGCAGAGGTTGGCTGATCCAAAAGGCTTTGAAAGTGTGAGTAAGGTGGTAGAGGTGGGGGCCTTTTATAAGAGGATAGGAGGGGCACTTTTGGAAATATTGAAATGTTACATTATTATGAAATTCTTTTCGGATTCTAAAGGTCCCACACTTATATATTTATAGGATAAGGAGATAAGGGTTCGAAATCTACTCATCCAATATTTTTTTGACAAGTGTAGGTCTTAGAGTTTACATTATCTTTTCATTTTATTTAAATCGTTAATTAATGATGTAATCGTTGCATCATCATGGTGTCATAAATAATTTAATTTATTTAATGTCTAAAAATTATAAAAATATATATCATGTTGTATGAAAGCTTTTTAGATTTCTATTGAATTTTTATAGTCAAAAATATGACTTTTATTACTCCATTTAAATTTTTTTTACTAAAACAACTCATGTTTGTGACATGTTTATTTTAACATTAAATAAAATGTTTTTAATATCATTTTCCAACCAAAGTGGCTCCATGGGGTCCCCAAGTTGACCCATGGATTTTCGCGGTCGTCCATGACTCATCCAATAGGTTTAGGACAAGTTTCAAGGTCATTTCATATTTTTATAATATCATTTTTACCTTAAATTTCACTAATTACCTGTAATTGTGATTAATTAAACTTAAAAGTTACTATTCACCAAAAAATTATTTTAATCCCATTGAACCATATTTTACTTACTAATGACAACCATGTATGTTAGATTTTTTAAATTAAAATCACAGAAGTGGTAATGTTTCATTTAAATGAAAAATCATTTTTTTAACTACCACTTAGTGGTTTCACTATTCATCAAAAATTGAAGTTTTTCAGAACAATGCCAAAATTTCAACCTAACCTATAATTGATAATCTGAATTCAAAATTGATGTATATTTTACAAAATTCCAAACATATAAGTTGCATTAAAAAATTTTATAATTAATTCCCGCTGTCACAACAAATAGCGTGTTTTTAAGAAATAATATATATCAAAATGTTGACAATTGTTTATGTCCAATTTCAAAGTGAATTTAATTATAATGATTACCATTGGATAAAATGGTAAAAATATATTCTAATTATTCTTTAAAACCACTCAATAGTATAATTTATCACTATAAATTATTTTGATTAAAAAATTTGTTTTTAAGTATTTTTCACTATTCATAAAAAATTGGAAGTTCTCAGAAAATTACAAAAAATTCAACTTAGGATAATTTCGATATTCCGAATACAAAAATGAATTCCATTTTAAAATATAAAATTTATATAATTTCAGAAAGTGGGTATTACTATTCATAACTACTACTTTGATTGGTCGCGGTGTGTTAGAATCTCAAACTTGCGTACAATGCAAGCTATTGCATTATTGAAAGAGAAGCGTATCGTGAAAGCCCGGGGAGTTACATTCTCTCATCCTTAAATAAATTGTGTCCTCGCAATTTGAAATTTTTCTTTGAAAATAAAAAGCTCCTTTGTAGAAAACCCACATCAGAAATAAGGTTAATAAAATTTAGCCTTAATAATAGGGAAAGGGAAATGAAAAATTCACCACCAAATTATGATTTTGATAAGGAGAACATTGGTGGAAATTAGAGACATATAATTGGAAGAAAAACGTAAATATTTGTAGGGAGTGATTGAGGTCATCAATCACAAACAAGTGTAAAATTGAGGGCCTCAAAGCCTTCAATCTATGTTGGTTTAAAATATTATCAGTTCAACAAGACATAAGGTATTCGGATAACACATTTTTTGTTTTAATATCCCTTTACTAAAGGTTAAGAATTAATTTATTCATAGAATAAGATATAGGTATATATATATTTATTCTTGACAAGTAGAGTTTCAACCTTCAACTAATTTCTACCACATTCTCATCTTTCACTCAGAAAGATAATAGAACCCAAAAATATTATATTTATCCTAATCATAGAAGGTTCAAAATATTAACACATACCATTTAGATTTGGAAAACTATTTTGTAATAACCAGGGACTTCCTGTAGGATAGTGGTAGGTAATAAGGGCCTATCGCACTATGGTTGTGGGTTCAATTCCTGCAGCTTTGTCCGACGTGACGAGTTATGCCCCACCCTGAAGGTTGTCTTTTTCCTAGTATTATAATATTCCAAAAATAATCTTCATAAATGTTTTAACCTTAAACAATACTATCCCAAGTTCAACTTAATCCATTCCAACTGTTCTAGTTATCCAAAATACCTCTGTCCAGACATTCTCTAAAAGGTATTTAAATTCCAAAATCAATTGTAACATCAGATTACCCAAACAAAGTAAAGTTTCTCGTATTGTCACATACTAAAAATATGCTTACCTTCATCATATTAAAACCATAATGAAAAAAAACAAGTAATTTAGTACAATCCTTATATATATCACATTATTATTATAACCAAAATATAATCCTTGAGTCCAAAAGCACCAATACATTAATTATTCCACTTCAACTGTAGTAATAGCATAAGATTCTCCTTGATCCCTTGGCCTTTTCTGAGATAAGTTTCCCTGACGCTTAGGACATTCATTTGCATAATTACCCATTTCCCTACAATTGTAGCATTCAACATTGATAGCCTCTTTCATTCCCTTGCAATCACGAGCCTGGTGACCTTTTTCTCCACATTTATAACAAACTCCCATTCCATTTAGGCATGCACCAGGGTGATTCTTCCCACAATTATCACATAATTGAAAATCCTTCTTTCCCTTTTTCCCTTTATCCATCTCTTGTTCCACCATTCTCTTCTTCTCTTGCTTTACTTTGTTGTCATAAGACTTATAGAATTCTTTTTCTGTCTTGATAGCACAAGAGACAATATCTTTGTATGATGAGAAAGATTTTGATACTAAAGCTCGACGGAGAAATGGTTTTAACCTATCAAAGAAACGATCAATCTTACTTCTTGGGTTACGTATATAATCTGCAGCATACCTTGCTAACCTTGTAAAGTTGGACTTATACTTTGCGACATTCTCATCCTCCTTTTGTCTCAGACTTAGAAATTGTCTTTCCATATTTGCTCGATGGTCACGAGGAAAGTATTTTTCTAAGAAAAGCTCTTTGAACTCCCTCCATTCCATATTATAGACTTCTTCATCTTCTTTCATGTTTTGAATCAGCGACCACCATTGATCGGCATCTCCAGTGAGGCGGTAAACTACCATGACAACCTTCTCCCTTTCGCTACTCCCCAAGGCATGGAATATTTTCTCTAAGGAGTTTATCCATTGCTCAGATACTAATGTATTTGTACCCCCATTAAATTTTGGTGGTTTTTTCCTCATGAAGCGGTCTAAAATTGATCCTCCACGTTGTGTATTAGGGTGGTCCATATGAGTAAGGTTATTATTCATAACCTGAGTGATTTTTCCCAGTATGGTGATAAGGTGATTAGCACCAGTTGTGTCACCAGCTCCACTATAATTATCTTGAGTAGGAGGGAAATACCTACATGGAGTGTGTGCATTGATACGGTTTCCATTCCTCCCACTAGGCGGTATTTCTAAACAATGGAATAAACTAGATTAGTTTATGAATCAAAATACATAATTACAAACTTGAAAAACACTTAAAAAAAATTGACCTATTTATGGATATAATCCATAATCATAATAAATGTTTTCTTTGTGGAATTATATACTCATAACCCTTCATAGTGGTTTGTAAATAAAATGAGAATTATCCTATGTATATCCCCCAGGAGTGTCGTAACCAAGAGTGCAGCAAGACCCGTTGTCGTGCACCATTTCCCGTTTGAGTCTAGCTCAAAGCAGTGTTTTCGGGTTTTACCCCTAGGTACATCTGTGCCACAGCCGCCTCTACCTGCTCGTATCCAGACAGGGATGTATTTCTTGGGAAACTCACAAAATCTCTATAATACCAAAATTCTAGGAAGTTATTCTATATTATTCCTCAAAGTCTATCTTTGGGCTATGTGCTCTAATTAGAGTTTATCTAAATCTAGCTTCCAAGGTTAGTACTAAACTGCCTCTGATACCAATTGTAACGCCCAGACCCCAGTTACCCAGAGTCGGTCCATTATTGCGTAACATTGGAATGATCACAAAATATCAAGTCTCGAAAGACCGATTAGTTTAGTAGTCTTGGAAACACTAGATACATTCATAAATGTTACATTACATAATAAAGTGAAAAACTACAATAATAAAGTCTCTATTGTCCACAATCATATCCTCTTCTGACTATCCCTACAGGTCATTCATAAAATACTTCTTCACATCCTGGAAAATATTAAAACATTGAAAGGGGTGAGCTCATATGCTCAGTAAGGATAACAATATAGCGGAATCTTTCATAAATAAACATTAACATTTAAGGCAATGTGTAACTTAAACAAAAGCCTTTTAAAAATGAAATTTAGAATAATATGGAAAAAGTAAAATGAAATAATGCCATTTACTTACTCACATTGATATTCTACTAGTCGAATAATCACATGAAATATCAATAACCAATTTCATAATGATAGAATGCATAATTCCATACTATCATAACCACGTAGCCAAGGCCTCATGCCAAGACTACAAATAATATTTTCCCAAGGCCTCGTGCCAAGACACTAGTTTGTCTCATGAGACCTGCCGATGCATCGAGGATCTATTGCAGGCTCCACCCGTCACTTATTAAGTCGAATGAATTCCTCATATGAATAGGTTTAAACATATCATAAACCATAACATAATCGTATCACATAAAACAATCAAAAATGAAACATAACATTTCCACATTTCAATCACAAGATATCAATACAACACATTGATATAATAAAAACACTTTCAAAACCATTTTCAATACCAAAATAAATGAAAATTAAAACATTGTATTTATTTTTCATTTAAAAAATGTTATGGCTTGTAGAGGAAGACGAAACTCAAATAATGGTCACGGTGGCGGAGAAGTCGTTGTCGCCGCATACGTACGGAAAGAAAAACATTCCTTTTTTTTGTTTAGTAAAATGCTTCATATAAAAAAGATTCCTTTTGAATAAACTTAAATGTCAAAGGGGTTTATACACCGTATAAAAGAAATTTGTGTATAAAACAAAATATGCCTCAATGAATGGAGATTGAGACGAAGTACCATAAAAATATAATTTTTTAAAAAAAATATATCTATTATGTGTATTCACTATAATTACACATAAATAAAGTACAAATACTAGATAGGACATAATAATATCATGACATAATTTGAAAGTAGGAGATTAACCCAAAGAATAGAAATTAGGTTAAGAAGTTACCTTACCTCGTGTCTGACTTGACTCGATCATTCTTTAACCTCCTGAATAATAAACTAGAGTTAATTTAAATTTACTTAAGAACCTTATTCATGTTCATTATTCATTTCATATCACTTATTACCATGTTATTAACATTAAGTAATTATTTAAGTTAATAACGTTCATTTTGTCGATCTTTGGTACTTGAGTCAAAAATAAACTTCTTATAATTAGAAGTTGTTCATGTGGTGAAATATCCATTATATACAGAATTATATTCATGATTTAGATATCATATATATCCAGTATATACATTCATTTATAATATTACATTACATTTAGAGGTAAGAAATGAAATGCACCGTTCATGGAGACGGTAAGCCGTACGTACGCATGAACGCTACTTTCATTTCTATTTCGTATTTAATGAAATCATAATGATATAAAAGTATATTATAATTCCAGTATAATATCATATATAATATCATTTACTCCATCCTTAATACATCCCACATATGGCATTAAAGATTCAAATCACTTTGAGGGGGCGGTAGTCCGCACTTCCTAAAATGAAAATATCATGTTTACCCATAATGGAAACAATAAAGGTATGCCATAAATGAAATATAAATAACCTTAAGTAAATAATAAACATATTATATAACATATATAAATATAGTGACATCTTAATGGCCACCTTTGAAGGTGTTATATGAGTGTTGAACAATCATCGTTTCGTGAGGCAGAAATTCACCATCCACAGAAACAGTATGTTCTTTAACCATTATTTGTAGGTGTGTGTAAGTGTAGCTCGAATACTTCTTATAAAAACATCCTAGTATATTGAGGATACAGGTTATGTTACAAAAGAAATGAATAAAAATATTTTATGGGGTTGGATAAGCAAAATAAAACAAAATAACATAAGAGAAGACATTACCTTAAAATCGGGTAACTCTTTTGATTTGAGCCAAAGGCTTCTTTGGGAAGAATTATGCCAAAATTGAGGCTTCTAGTAGTAAGGGAGGGAAGTTGGGAGAGTATTGGGGTAGAGGTTTCCTGAGCCAAAAGGCTTTTAAAGTGTGAGTAAGGTGGTAGAGTTGGGGGCCTTTTATAAGAGGAGAGGAGGGGCACCCTTGGAAAGATTGAAATGTTACATTATTATGAAATTCTTTTCAGATTATAAAGGTCCCACACATATATATTTCTAGGATAAGGTGATAAGGGTTCTAAATCTACTCATCCAATAGGTTTTTGACAAGTGTATGTCTTATATTTTACATTATCTTTTCATTTTATTTAAATCGTTAATTAATGAGGTAATCGATGCATCATCATGGTGTCATAAATAATTTAATTTATTTAATGTCTAAAAATTATAAAAAAATAAATCATGTTGTAGGAAATCTTTTTAGCTTTATAATAAATATTTATAGTCCAAAATATTACTTGTATTACTCCATTTAAAAATTGTTTAGTAAAACAACTCAAGTTTGTGACATTTTTATTTTAACATTAAATAAAATGTTTTTAATGTCATTTTCCAACCAAAGTGGCTTAATGGGGTCCCCAAGATGACCCATGTATTATATGGATCTTCCATGACTCATCCAATAGGTTTAGGACAAGTTTCAAGGTCATTTCATATTTTTATAATATCCTTTTTACCTTAAATTTCACTAATTACCTTTAATCGCGATTAATTAAACATAAAAGTTACTATTCACCAAAAAATTATTTTAATCCCATTGAACTAAATTTTACTTCCTAATGACAACCATGTATGTTGGATTTTTTAAAATCAAATCACAGAAGTGGTAATGTTTCATTTAAATGAAAAATCAGTTTTTTTAAGTACCACTTAGTGGTTTCACTATTCATCAAAAATTGAAGTTTTTCAGAACAATGCCAAAATTTCACCCTAAGCTATAATTGATATTCCGAATTAAAAATTGATGTCTATTTTACAAAATTTTAAACATATAAGTTGCATTAATTAATTTTATAATTAAGTCTCTTTGTCATAACAAATAGCGTGTTTTTAAGAAACAATATATATCAAAATATTGACAATTGTTTATGTCCAACTTCAAAGTGAATTTAATTCGAATGAACACCATTGGATAAAATGGTAAAAATATATTCTAATTATAATTTAAAACTACTAAATAGAATAACTTATCACTATAAATTATTTTTATTAAAAAAGTTGTTTTTTAGTATTTTTCACTATTCATAAAAAATTGGAAGTTCTCATGAAATTACAAAAAAATCAACTTAGGATAATTTTGATATTCCGAATACAAAAATGACGTACATTTTGAAATATAAAATTTATATAATTTCAAAAATTGGGTATTACTATTCATAACTGCTACTTTGATTGGTCGCGGTGTGTTAGAATCTCGAACTTGCGTACAATGCAAGCTATTGCATTATTGAAAGAGAAGCGTATCGTGAAAGATAGGGGTGTTACAAATATCATAAAAATGATTATGATTATATAATAAGTAAATTAAATTATTTAAATCATTATACAAGATGTTCAAATACATACGAAGGATATCATACCTAAGGTAGGGGATAATTTTGCAATCTCATTATTATCGGAGATAGATTATTCGTAAGTATTTCCTAGGGAATATTTATCATTAACGTCCATGTTTCCTAAATATGTATTATTATTCTTATTCATATATGATTTTTTGAATTCAATTTAACACAATTTTTATATTTTTATTCAATTGTTTTAAAGGAATCTTTTGTTATTGTTTGATACAAGGTGCTTTTTGACTTTTCCAGCAAAAGTATGAGAAGAATGTTTTTTTAAATTTCGTAGAGTAAAGGGATTTTTAGAATTTCATAATATATTATTTCTATATATATTACATTCAATTATATCATGTATATATTCAATTAAATTGTTTTCTTTTAAAAACTACAAGGCATTTTGAGAAAGGAAGATATCTTTGAACAAGAAAGGATATTTTCCTCAAGAATTAATTTCAAGTGTTTTATAAAAATTATTTTCCATTTAAAATGACATAGGGTTATATTTCTATACATATTATTACTTTGATTTGATTTTTTAATGATGAAATTATTTTTATGAAATCAATTTATTTTATATGGATTGTATTATGATTTAATGGTGTTTAAACCCCCATTTTATATCATGGGTTATGCAATGATGAAGGATTCTTTTTTGTGGAATATGTAAGAAAGATTTCATCATGAGATTAGTGGGACATATATCTCCCTCCAATTTATTGGGTAAAGATTTATATCTCATTAGATATACATGATTAAAATGACAAGTAAATCCAATTCAGTAACTTAGGGATGGAACGACATGTAATGAATGTTCAGTAATGGACTTTGTCTTTATGATGGTCTTGCTAATGATACTTGAATACTATGATATGATTTTATTTTCTTAGTTTTATGTCAAAAAACATCACGTCTTATGTTTTTTACTTTTGTGATTATAACCATTAATTTTTATTAACTTTTATCCCATGACATGATTTCATGATCTTTCATATGCATGATTAGACTCCCAAATATTATGTTCTTATGTATTTGGATTTTGAGATGATTTATATTATCCTTTTTTTACCCATACTAAGCCTTTGAGCACACCGATTTCATATGTTTCTCTTAACCATGTCATGAAGAATGGTATTAATTACGATATTCCAAAAGGTAACTAGTTATGATGAAATAAACGGGATACAATGTAGATGTTTTATGAACCAGATGTTTATGTCTCAAAATTTCTAAAGACACTATACCAATATGGTCCTTTAATGGCTTTGTAATATTTTTTAATGAATATAATTAAATTTTGATGTAATATCAATGTACGAAAAGTATGGGTCACTATACCCAACAATATCATGTCTTTACCGTAAGGTGGTAAACATCATGGCCATTTTTCCTCATCACCTGGAACTAAAATGCATAGTCTGTCGAAGAACTATATGTGCCTTGATTCACATTTCTAATGGGATATATAATAACACATATATTTCCATCCATGATCCCAACTATGATGAAATCAGTATAAACCCTTTTTTCTCTGGGCATGAACCAGATCTACATATGGAAGCCTTTATCATACTATATGTCTTAATTATCATTACTATGAAATGATTAATGACACATAGACCTCGAGACTTATGCCTAAACATATTATGGAAAATATTAAATCCCCCTTCCCCACATCAAAATCTATTTAGTGTGTGGAACCATCTTCAAGAACTATGTGTGGCTTGATTCATTCTTAAAAAATATGCATAGTGGCTCCAATATTTCCAATATAAGCTCTAGATATAATATAAAAAAAATTCAACACTCCCTATAAACGAATCATAACTGTATAGGTAACCATTTCAAGAACTAAATATGTCTTGATTCTCTATCCAGTTAGATATGTAGAGAATCCTAGATATCCATTCTCAGGTCTAGCCACAACGTTTTTGTTGTTTCACAACAGTTCATCCCTGTCCTCGCTGCATGACTTTAAAATTCAAGGGATTTTAATAACTATATATTGCTTTATTCTCATCCTAATGAGATAAATAGAGATTCTGGGATAAAATCTCTTGGACCATCCACCACAGGATCTAAATGCCCATGTCCATTGCTAGTGGTGCCTTCCTGAAATTTAAGAATGTTTTTTTAGTCCTTGTTTCTCACACCGAGAATAGATCACAAGAGGTTTGGAAATTTGGTATTGGATATTACCTATATAAGTATGGAATATAAATTCACATTGGGATTACCATGGTCTTGGCAATAAGACTTTAAAACCCACACAATATGTCATCATCCTCTGACAATAAACTGAATTGTCTCTTTAAGAAAAATGTGTGGCATGATTCTTTACCCAGCATGATACACAGTGACCCATGGTTCCTATACCCTGGTCCAACCACAATATTCATTTTCACATCAAAACAAAATTTTTCTATATCTTCTGATATGAAACAATGTGGAAAATGTCCTTACTGGATGACTTTTAACTAAATGGTACCCAATGAAGTTTGTATGGATTAATTCTCATCTCATTGATATATGTAGTGATTCCTAACCCTTAATTCCTAGTCCCAAGAACTAGGTGAAGAAAAAAACCCTCTCTAACATACAAATAATGATCTGTGTAGAATATTTTATTTTTGGTCCACTCATTAATTTTCCCACCAATGAAATAGAGATGTACCCCCTTCTACATTTGATCCATATCTATGCAGGGGAATTACAAATCATGGTTGATATAGGTCCAAACACTTCCTTTTTTTCATGGTCATTTACCTTATACAAGTCATACTCTTAATATTGGAAACTTTTCTATCTTCAAAATATTTCTTCAGATTCTAGTGGAAGAATGTCTGATACCTAAGAGATAATTTTCTTAAATATATTATAACACACTCCTATTTCCTTTTCATAAGTTTCCCAAAAATTGGGATTTTTAATAAATGGGTTACACTATTTATATATATAGTATGATACCAAGTAATGATTACATAAAACAGCCCACAAAACTAGTTTTTCATATAGCGGTAACTTATCCCTTGGGATAATCCTATTCTTCCCCCATTAGTTTGAAAACAATATGTTCGAACCCATGATTTAAAGTCAGCGGTCATCCCTTCAATAGTTTACCCACAACCTTTATCCTGATTTTAGTACCCCTGAGATAATGGTTTATGATTTTTTCCATCATATATGAAATATTCTCGAACAAACTTTGTTCGATAGGTCACACATCATCTACAACTTTCTAAAATATCATGGTCCTTCTCATAAGACCTAAAACTAAAGGCACCGTACTTTCTATTCTTCAGTCAGAACTATATCGGAATCCTCTTTTTCCCATTCGTTTAAAATTTTGGCCATGAAATATCACTTCCATATTCAGGTAATTTTATCCCATAAAGAAGACTTTGTGCCTAGGGAAATATAAATCTCCAAGATAATCCATCAGATTTTAGTGATATAATTTCATAATTATAGAGGAATTATTTCACAAATTATGTTGTAACATTCACCTACTAATTTATTATAAGTTTCATAAAATTTCAGGGATTTCAGACAATGTATTCTACTAATAAATGTGTAGTATTCACCCTAAACAACAATACATAAAACAACCCATAAAATGGGACTGTCAAATAGTGGTATCTTTTTCCTTGTGAAAGATCCCCTCTAAAGTCATAAGTCCTTTTTTCATACCACTCATCGGATCTGAGAATCCTCAAATAATATCTTACACATTTCTCCTCTCACATCTTAATATGGTAGCATGTTTCTAGAAAATTAATCAATTATGGGAGATTTATCATCTTTTTTAGTCCAAGCTAAATACCTTAAATTATACCCCCCCCCCAAATATCCATAGTGTATGACTTTAAAAATTTTAGAATAATGTCCTTTTAGTATGAATTTAAAATCCATAGAAAAATTTCCTCATTCTATGTCTTTAAAATACATATTATAACATCCTCATCATATGATGTTAAACAACATGGTCAAAGTCTTGGTTTCTTGACATTAAACTACATGATAAATTACCTGTTTTCAGAATAGTGCCTTACCCCTGACATTGACCATCTAAAAAAAATGAATCCTCTTTTAATCAATCTAAATTTAGGTAGGAATGGTTTTTACATTCATGTAAAATACTAATAAAGATATTCTCTTCATTCTCAGACACCTTCAATTGAAAAACCCACTGATTTTTGTCTTGAGAAATCCAAATTTTAAACTTCGACCATCAACAATAGAATGTCAGAATTCATGAGAATTATTTCCCTGAATATGATGTAATATTCCCAAATTTTATATACATATTTTTCACACAAATATTTCTGCATGTATTCCATAGTATTCCTCTATTGAATTTGTAGTATGCTCCATAATCGTCTATGCATAAAACCACCCAAAACAGGGCTTTTCAACTAATGGAAACTTTGTCCTCGGGAGAGACCTCCTATTTTCCTTAATATATTATTTTGGATCTAGGAAGAAAAAAATCGTGGCTACATATATATCGTAGATATTCAAAGAATTACAGAACATTCTTAACCCACAACCCTTGTTTGGTCCATCATCTCAAAACATATGGTCAAATCAATACAAACTAAAACACTAGTTATATTAGTATGTCTTACATGAATTAAAACAACCCATGAATAGAGACACAGTACTCACTAGATTGAAAACCCACAAAGGGAGCTATGGATAAAATTCTGAATCTCAGTTAGATAAACATGTTCTTGACATGGTTTGTGAAAAATATAATGGATTAAAAGATAAAAAGGTACAAAAAATTTTAGGAAAAAACCCAAAAAAGGTGGCCTAATTAAAATCCATGTCTCTCATGATAATACTCATTCACATAGAGAATATTAAAAAATAGTTAAATGACATCATAAGACACAAATATTATAGGGTTATCCATAGAACTGTATAAATAGTCAAACTATGCTCTCTAGGACCCATGAAAAAGGTAAAAAAATTAGAGAATTTTCTCATCCCATCACGCTAGTTACAACTAGATGATAATAATTTTTAATGAAAATTAGATTCAGTGTTATTTTATGATCATAGAAATAATAAAGGGATGAAATCTTGGATTACTAAAAAACTCTTTTCAATTATGAGACAAAATAGAACATGGGGAGGATCCACTGGATATAGTATCTTTGTCACAATTTATAATGGACCATCAACATAATTATTCATTTGCAGAATGGCCTCCCAAGCACCATTTGCTGAATATTATCTCCTACTCAGCTGAATGAATTATATCTCTTTGGCATGAAAAAGCTCTTCCATTATAGCTTTAATGGAAATTGACTCCTCTATTTTAGATTCATCTAATGATTTGTGTAGTTTTACAATATCCTCCAGATTGGGATCCAATTCTTCCCGATGCCATGATACCTGAATTATTTTCTCTTTAATCCACTATATCTATTACACAAACATCTTGGTATGGTTGACCTACCCCTTGGAAAACACAACCTCATTATCATTAGTGAATATGAGAAACTTCACCTTTATAGGTTCTTGTTCAAGCTCATGTTGTCTCACTAATTTTTGAATGATTTCCTTCATAGTGAAATGAATCATGTAGTAATCAAACCCTATATGTCCCATTATTCTAAATAGTATTGGATGTTTTTGGATTTGAGAAGTAATGTCCTCAAGGGGTGTCTTAGAGATAATTTTACATATATCCCACCATGCCTTGAAATTTATGATGCTGAGAGCATTCTGAAACTCTAAATTTCATTCAGAGCTACTATCATTGGGTGAGATGTACTCTGAGATTATTGAGTTTATTTAAGTATATGTCCATATTACCTCATGATCAATAATGGGTTCTTGTTCATGTATAAACTATATTTGCATAATGGCTTCCCCGGTAGACCTAACAGCCAAAGTTGATGGCATTGAAAAATGGGAATGAATAATTGTTTTCTCGAAAACGGATATTTGTTAAAATATATAGAGGATGATTAGCAGTCGATGACACTCACCCAGTAATGGTTCTGCATCCAATACAGATTTATCCCTAGCATCCCTAACTCTGATAGTTTCAGTCATATCCTCTTAATGATGGGAAATAACATGGTTTTGTATGGGGTTTTCCAAATAAGTCCCAAGATGACTCCCTATTCGAAGGTAACTTCACCTAGATACCCCTGAATACTGGGACTCATATAGACTTCAATTTCATGTTCATGAACTATCACTACAATAGTCTTAGTGGATTGATCTGTGAATTCCAATTAGTCAGTATCATAGAATCTAGCATAAAAGGATTTTTTGGAAAAATATAAATCCTCATATTAAATCAATTCCCTATTATGTGCCTCAAATTATTCTAATGTAGTGTGAATTTTAATATGTTCAATAAATTCATCAATGTACACACTGATATTTCACGTGGAATCTATTGTCATCCAAAAACCACATAGTAATATCACCTGTGGAGGAACTCAGAATATGTGGTTCAGGACCCTACACTTCACCCACCATTAATGACTTGTGACCCTGAATAGATTCCTTAGTGACAGATATAGGGTCATCATTAGTTATCATCAGGTCCTCTGGTAAATAAGATGAACCAAAAATATTACAGATATGGAAGTCACTAATGGTTATATGACATATTATGATGTACCTTTGACATTAATAGATTTCTTCTTCCTATCTAAAGTGGTTATCATAGTAGTGACAGGGGTAGATGATGCATATTAAACCCTTGAAACATCTTCTATCAATGGATCCAATTCACCTGTAGGGATCCACACATAGTTTGAAACACCCTACATAGTACTTAGAGGATCATTTGTAAGTCCTTTGAGAGAGTAGGTCGAAGGAGTACAAACTATAAAAGGAGTTCTAGATAGTTTTTCATGGTAAAGTAATGATTAATGGAACCCAGATAAATTACCACTATTAGAGAGGAATTTATCCAAATAGTCCACCCTTTGAAATTCCTTATTTTTCATCTTCTTCGATAGAGTAGGGATAACATCAACCTCACAAAAATACATGTATTAAAATCAAGAATATGATTTACCCTGGTATATCATCCTCCATTGATTTATTCCCTAGGGATAGCTCCCCCAAATTAAGAGGTGATTCACCATCCCTAATCAGGGTTCTATTCAGCATATATTTTTGTGAGGGTACATAAGTTGATTTCCCCTTATCCCACTAAAAATTAAAATGTACATTCACTCGGGAATAAAACTTTTTTCCAGATAAAGAAATATTTGAAAAATATTTGTAGGGAGGATTACATCTTCAGAACTCTATTCCTTAGAAGAGGGGTGGTCAACCCCTTTAGCAGCACCTTGACTCTCCATGTCCTTCAGCCATCTCATTATAGGGATTCTTTCTTCAGTTTCACAGATAAGAATCTATAGATCCCGAATAGAAATCTTCCCCAAAATAAGATTTTCTTAATAGAGAAGATTAGGTGGGGCTTAGCAAGCTTCAATCTGTGGAATCCACAGTCTACTGTGAAGAAATGACCACATGATTTTATCATCAAAGGATATGTATTGAAAACAATATACTACCTCCATCCTTAAAAATTAATAATGCATCATGTTCTATCTCGAAAATTTTTCAACATCTTGGGATTTCATTGGATTACCAACCCTCTCCATCACAGATAAAGGATGAGAAAAATCAACCCAAGTCTATTCTTGGTGGAAATGGCTAGACCACTTTTTTGAAACTCTGTTCGTGTAGCCCTATTGATTCTAGAATGTTGACTAAACCTTGAAAAAGGGAATTTAGATAAATTTGTGAACTCATCAACTATATCATCCTAAGAGGGAGATTCATAACATGATGGATAAGAAGTACCTTTCGTGGGAGTGGAAGCATTTTCCAATCATTTTAAATTCTTAACAGATGGTCCAACCTTTACATTATAAATGAGTCCCACTAAAAACCTAGCATGATATGATACTATCTAAGGATTATAATAATAGGATTCTAATACATTGGTCACACCTGTTGGAGGCAGGTTGATCACTACATGAGTCAACTCCCTGGATGTAAGCATCCATATCTGTTAGGATACCATCAAAAGCTTCTCTACTCGAACACACACTAGAGGAAAATTTATTATTTAGTTAAAACATTTAAACTAGAATGTAAACCTATATAGAGAATAAAACTCACATATAACATTTCTTTCAATATGAGTCACCATCACACCATCTCTAAAGGCCATCAAATATGATCTTATACCATCCCTAGGGACCCCATGCGAACTCAACTCAATAACGGTTCTAAAGTGTGTAGTTTTATATCCTCATAAAATCTAAAGTGTTCATGTAATTATGAAAGGACCTGCCCTACCTGAACATGCACCAGTCATCACACTTGGATAGGTATTTACAACCCCAAAACCGCATTTTCTCCAACTTGACCACAACGAAAAATGTCGCTAACTATTTTCCACCATTGGAATAGTGGATGGGTAGTAGGTAAGTTCCAAGACACATGGATAGAGAGCCTTCAAGACACGTCTTCATAATAATGTTGAACCTGGTCATATACCCATATTTTTTATACTCCTCTTTTTACACTATTGGCTAGAATGTACCGAGAGAAGTTTGGTTCACCATCTTGGGGAATGAAGTTGTGAATTTTCCAGTGGGGCCTTTATCCTTATGTTCTATCAATGTTCTTATAAAAACCCTGAGATGGATTTCCCCCATTATATGGAGATATTTCTTCATAATTTCAAGAGCCAATTGCAGTGGGTCATGTTCTAGAGTTGACGTCCTTCTATAATTAACCCTACATTCCCTTGGGGATGAATTCATCATACATGTCTCTAGGAATTGGGACCCTAAATTTCTTATGGACATCCAACAAATGATGTGGACCTCTCCATGAATTACATTGAAAGAGTTAGTTTGTGGGTCCCATCATCATTTCTACTCAAGAATGGATTCATCATTCCTATATATATAAGTCTGACATTACAACATGAATTCATAAATTAAAAATTCTAGAAGTTCCTTTTTAAACTCCTCCAAAGTGTGGCATACCCAATATGCCCACATCCATGCAGGCATGACACCCACTCCCAAGAGGATGTCCCAATCTATCTTCCAATACTTCGACTGATCGGTTTTGGAATCATGAATGATGGATGAATAATAGAGTGTTTTCAATTCGGGTGTGTGAGGCTTCATATTCAAAGAACACTGGATATGGTGCATGAAAAAATTTGTGGAAGAAGTCCCCAAATTAATATATTCCCCATGCTAGAAACATTGGCAGTTGTGAAATTCTTGTAGTCTTGAAACTAAGAGAGATGACTATAATTATTTAATTCTAGTATCAAGACATACTTCATGTGACCATGGCCATAAAGAAGAAGATAACTAATCTCTGGGAAATCATGATGGAATTTATTTAGATGACTTTCCAAATTGGGTAGAGTTGTATCAAAAAAATCAAAGTAGTCAAGGCATACAGTTTTAAAATTTTCTAAAGGTGCTTTCCAGCTTTCCCATCAGTATGTTTAGCCTTTTTAGTGCCCCTTGAACTTGTAAAGAGTTACAAAATTTTCATTAAAAACACATTCATTTCATGGAAAGGATTTTCGAAATAGCGAAATTTTTGAAAATTGATGAACTCTAGCATGTTCCCCACGCAAGTTCCTCATGCAGGACCAGTGCTCATAGACCCCGCGTAGGTCATTCAGATAAACATATGCATTGTGTAAATAGTTTTAGATTATTTCTATGTGAATGATTCCTTATATAGAAATATTTTAAGGTGAGGGTCAGTGTGGGAGACTCGCATTGCGAGACCTGAATGTATGGAGTCTCAAGGGTCCACAATTGAAATTAACACCCTATTTATAGATAATGGTCACTAATAAAATATATTGTTTAACAGCACTAGTATTTATCAATGTTGTAAAAATGAACTGATAAATGGCATCTTTATCATGGTTGAAGAAATCATTGATAAATTTAACCTTTTATCAGTGCTATTTTTGTCACTGATAAATTGATCCTTTTTCGGTGCTTTATTTTTAGCACAGGTAAAGATGTATCTTATAAGAATTTTTTTTAGCAGTAATTAAAGTCCTAATAAGTAAAATTCCATAATTAAGTAAATAAAAAAATAAAAAATGTGTTTACTAAAAAAATAGTAAAAGTTTTATTAATTAAATAATTATTTATAAAACAGAATAAATTTATATACATTATTAAATATTAAGAATTATATCAATTAGATCATATTGATAATGAATGTTTATAAACATTTTATATATTAAATATATGGAAATATATTAATCTATATAAATATGGTTTATATATTTAAATTTATTTTTGAGCTTTACCTTATATATTTATATATTTATTGAATAATGGTTTATAATTAAAAATTAATATGAATTAAAAATTATGACTTATTTTATAGTTCAATGGACATATAATTGAATGTATCATATTATTTTCAATTGAAAATAGATCAAATTTGTGTTATATTAAATTCACATATATGTAATTAAGGAATTATTATATACAATGTACACACAAAAAATGTATACATTTTTTCAATATGGTTAATGTGTACTTATTTCTAATTTATTAAATTTCACTCATTTTTAACATATATTCATATGCATGAACTTAAAATTAGATATAAATATTGTTTTTCAAAAATATTTCAATAATTATAGTTAAATAATTATTAAATTATAATAAATCAGTTTAGAAAACTAATATATTTACTATGTTTATATTTATATATATTTATAATGATTATATTTTTGTTAATTATATGATAATATTTATATTTATTTATTTATAATTATAATTACAAATATTATTTCAGCACTTATATAATAAGCGCTGATAATGTTGGGTCTTTATTAGAACTTTTTTCTTCCTGATAAAGATTATACTTTATTAGTGCTAAAAATATCACTGATAAAATGTATGTCAATCAACTCAAAAACATTATAATAGATAAATATAAACTTTATCATTAATTTGTTACTATTTATAAAGAGTCGTTTTATCAATTCTTATTACTTAAGCACTGATAAAAGGACTCTTTATCTGCCCTTATTGGTAAGTACTGATAAAAGTGTCCTTATCTATTTAAAAAAACCTCTCCATTATTGAACCCATCGATATATCAAAAGATTTATGCCAAATCCACCCACTGATGTCGCTTCTATTTGGTTAATAAAATCTTGAATCACACCAATTATCTACCTATAGTTTCTTGAACATCGTCGAACATCTAGTTTTCAACAATTTTTAGTATTTTCAAAGAGTTTTTCTTCAACCTAGTGAGGTAGGCCTTGAAATCTTATTTATGTTTTATTGTTTAGTTTTTGATTTCTTACTTATATTGTCATGAGTTATTTGTGGTCATGTATTTGTTTACAATTTATCTATTAGATTATGAATAGAATGATTTGTTTATGATTAATTGTTTGATTGACTACCGATTTGGATATCCTGATTTGGTCTTTTAAAATTGTTGTTTTCAATCAATTTTCATTATTGTTTACATTTGTACCCCAACTAGCTCCACAAGCATAATTCCTAGTTTTTTATTTATATTGATCATTGGTTGATAATAGATTCAATTATTACTTATCAATTTATATATATAAATCTGGGTCTTTGATCCCTTTTAAAGATTTCATGTTCTTCTTAATACTAAAACTATTATAATTATAGTTCCATTATGAGTTAATATGTTCTATTTTTATTCCATATATGTTTTAGGTATTGACCCCAAATAAGGATTTATAACATGCTTTTTTTAGTAATTTTTTGAAAACATGAGGTGGTTTATTAATAATGGATCAAATTTTCATGTCACCTTTATAGAACCATAAAAAAAATCCATCCATTAAAAATATTATATAAAAAATTATTAATGTTTTAATAATAATCCATGATATCAATTTATTTCTTTCTTTATGTTGGTGGTTAATTTGACCAAAAAATAACATGTAATAATAAATGGATGAGAATTAATAAGATGTTGATTTTATTGTAATATATTTATTACATAAGTAAAATTATTTTTTTATTTTATTAATGTGGTAATTTAGTATTAGGAATATGTAGTTGAAGAAGCTAAATGGAAAAAAGAAATATAATAAATTCTTAATTATATGAAAGAAAACATATCTTCTATTTAAATATTTCTTTGTATTGAATAATTTAGGACATCCTATTAAGATTAGGACCTAAAAACATTTAGTGGTTGTAAATTATAAATATTATTTTTAGATTATATTCATGGATCCTAATATTCATTTTTTATCAGAAATAGTGGTGGAGATGTTCCTATATAATAGATAAGGAGTGCCATTTTTTGAAATAACCATTCATTAATGAGTGACATATAAAAATATGCATCTCATGCATATCCAGTGTGATGAGATAATAGATATGTTTTGTGCCTTACCTATAAATATTATGTCATGAACCAATTGGGGGTTTTATCCAAACTGGAACCTAACTCAGTCTTTGGAAAGTCCTGAAGGGCGTTCCATATCCCCACGGGCTGGGAAAAGTACCTGAGTATCATAAATAAAGAGTGGGAACAATTTACCAATATTTATAAGCATTAAGCATCCAATAATAATCAATAAACTAAATATAAAAATTCAAACCAAACAACACATAAAAAGAATTCATAATTGAGTTATATAGTTTAAACCCAAACCCAAAAAAGTTAAATTAGAAGTGAAAACACATGAATTACTCAAAAACCACCACATGTAAAGGGGAATCACCATTAATCCACCTCCATAACACTGCACCAAGAAATATAGCTAGCGACCTGAACCGCCATCTCCAAAAGCTTTACCCTTACCTGTGTCAAAAATTACCAAGTCTACTTAAACAAAAATGTGTAAGTAGAGTGTGAGCCTAAGCCCAATAGGATTCAACCCAAGAAAATATTCCATGATATATGCATTATAAGACTAGTAGATTGCACATTTTAATAAAAAATAGAAATGATATTAATAATTTTAAGGAAATTTACTATGAATGAAAAATATTTTTTAAGAAGGAAACATTAAATATAAGACAAATTTAATTAAAGAATACTTTTTTGAAGAAATTTCCAAACCAACATACAGTATGTTGATGGAAGGTGAGATATAATCGATGAGAACAAGTCACGGGAAACACCCCTAGGCACTAGAAAACAATGTGAACTATGTGCATCGTATCTCCATGAAAGTTTTCATAGAAACCACATCCAATTATGTTTTATTTCATGATCCACTAGTAGGGAACACCCCCATAACCTAGGGGTCTACAATCAAATATCATTATTTAGTTAGTGTTTTTATCTTCAATCCCGCCAAGTGAAACAAGGTCATAACCACTTCTAAATCACTAGAATTCTAGTCCAAGTCCTCATACCTAGATAATTGGGCTTCTATTTTATGCTCAATCAAGTTCAACGTGTCACATAATACCATTTATACAACCAAATTCCATTTATAAATCACACTCATGTCTAAATAGTATAAAAACATGTTTCCCACCATCCAGGTAATTTTATAAACCATAAAAACAATTTTATAAAAAAAATCCAAGAAGTATCACATGGATTTATACCAAAAAACCCATTCAAAATCAAATTTTAAGATTAAACACACACCACCACCACATAAAAACACAATTATCATCCCTTGCATAATTTAATAAACTAGTTTCACAATTTATAAAACACTACCAAGTGACATAATATGAGATTATAGAAAAAAACACCCCATTTCATAAAAACATGCCACTTAAAAGTCAAATTCATATTAAACTCTTGGAAAACTACTTTCCCACTACACACATAAATTAAAGAACATACTAAATTTATTAATCAAGCAAAATAATTTATCAAATGATGCTTTTTTATGGAACTACCTACCTTTGGTGTCTAAATACCCAAAAATAGTTGTGAATCTTCAACCACACATCAACTGCACCACAAGAATGAAAAAAACAAACCCTAATACAAGATATTGAACCCAAAAAACTAGGATTATACCCCATGGACGAAACCCTAGTTTTTCGAAAATTAGAACCCCAAGAAAGAGGAAGGAAATTCTAAAAATAAAGAATAATCAAAATTTAAATGCACTTACATAAAGAGTTTTGATGTATCCCCACTAAATACCCTTAAAAAACGCATGTCCAAGGGAGCTTGAGGGACCATTGAGGACTTTTATGGATAAAAATATTGAGTGGGGAAGAATAGGGGGGAATAAGTTTAAATTTGAAAGGGAAAATTGCTAAATACCCTTTTTTATGAACTAGAAATTCCTCACAGTTATTCCACATGATTTAATAAACTATGAAAAAATTGTGTTCATGCTCTATCCAAAGTTCACTATTACATGGGTCGAGGCTCACATCAATGTGGTATTCATGAAGTAGGTTCTACCTTCTATCACTCGATTTCTGGAGTTGGTCACACAGTTTACACTAACGGTTCTTTAATCGTACGCCTTGGTCTGTACAACCAGAAACCTCCATTTCCATCCAACATTCAGAAGGTACTCTAGGGGGACAATATATACAAAAATAATATGTAAAATAACTAAAAAGAAATACACAAATGTGAAAATTCTCCCCACCATGAAAACTTTCCACCTTGGAAAGTCAACCTGAAACATGATCAAAAAACAAGAAAATATACTCTTGATTAACTCTTGAATTCCACACCCATCTATCATTCACATTATTACAATGCTTCCAATGGATATATATAAATGGAATATAATTCCTAGGAATCTCCTTCTCTTGGGAATCCACTATCTACACCGGTCATTCAAACACTGAAAAATCGGGCTCTATCACCAAATCCCCCCAATTTAACACATTGGAAGGATCCATATTGTGCTTATTAAATAGGGATACATGAAATACATCATAAATTGATATCAAATAAGAAGAAAAAATGATAATATGCATTCCACCATTCCAACCCTCTCGGTGATTTCAAAAGGGTAGGCATACCTCAGTGTCATCTTTCACTGTTTTCCCAAACAATGATGGCCCAAGAAAGGGGACACCTTCAATAACACATGATCACCCATAGAAAAATCAGGATCCTGGATCATCTTATTGTTATATGATTTTTGGAAACTCTGAGATTTCAATACCCATTTCCCAATCAACTTGACTTTCTCAGATGTCTCCTACACAAGGCTCGGTCCCAAAAGTGAGGTCTCACCTACCTCATCCTAACATAAATTAGACCGAAAAGACCAAAAATATATCACATTAAAAGGATCAATTAAAATAGAGGATTGGTAATTGTTATTCTAAGAAAACTCTATCAATCGTATATGTCTATCCCATAATCCTTCAAAATCCAAAACACAAGCAATAAGCATATCCTCCAAAATATGATTTTCCCACTATGTCTGACTATTCTCTTGATCATGGTATGTTTTTCTCATACTAATATATGAACCCAATTCCTTCAGATGGCCTTCCCAGAACCGGTTGGTAAAAAATGGTATCTATCTAAAATAAATTTTGATGTCACCCCATGAAGACTTACCACCTCCTGATTATAAAACCAACTGAGCTCATCCACAATATTTGTATCTCAACTTGAAATAAATTTGTTTGATTTGTGAAATGATCCATCAACACCAAAATGGAGTTCCTTCCACATGGATTAAAAGGAAATCCAACAATTAAATCCATGGTTACCTCATCACACTTTCAGTTGGAAATGGGTAGAGGTTGAAGCAAACATGAGGGTCTTTGGTGTTATTCTTTTACTTTCAGACATTTATAAAACCTCTATATGAATAAACCTATTCCATGCCTCATGCATGACCACCAAAACAACCTAGAAACAAAATAATAAATTTTGGTATCACCAGGATGAATGGGTTTGGCACAAAAATCCAAGCCTTAAAATAAATCAGCAGTGGAACAAGAGATAATTTTCCAAAAAGGGCCACATTGCAAAGCCCCATACACCACAATGATGCCTTGATGTCACCTCTATGAGCACCATGGAGGAAGTTACAAACTCCACTGTGTGTTTGACAATCTTGAAAGGATATGAGATCCTTTATGACTATCTCGGAGGAAGTGAAGGACTCTTAATCAAGTTTTAGGAACTTGACGGAAGTTGGAAGCCTCTGTTACCACCACAGAGGGAGCAACAGACTCCTCTAAAACTCTGAGAAACATTTTGGATCAACCCCCAGTAGAAAAGTGATAATTTGTTCTCATCATTCCATAAGGACAATTCTCCCCCTAGAACCTATAAATACCTAACTCACCTCACTCCAAAGGATCAACACCATGAGCTGTCACCTTTTGAATTCTATAATCACGAATCATTATCTAAATTGTGATTAATTGAGAAAATCAATCATCCAAGGTACTTGAGTTTCACGAAACCACTTTCCACTTGCTCCATTTTAGCCCCGCTTCAAGTGGGTATTACCTTCATAATTCTTTTTGGCCATCTCAAAGGAATTAGACCCCTTTGGGTACTTCGAACTTCATGAAGAACTTAGCCTTTGTGAATCACCCTCTAAGTAAATGTAGACTCGACTCCTAGACTGGGTCATTAGGATTTGTGAAGAACCCTCCTTTACAAATCCCCTTAACTTTGTAAAGAACTGACACTTCATGAATCTCCTCTCTAGAAATCCATTTTTCTTCATGAACCCCTCTTTTGTACGGCCCTCCTGGAAAGTATGTAGTGATTTCATGGTTCCCCAAGATGTTTTTCATGTTGTGTTTCCCTACCTCATGATTCTTCACGTAGTCATGCGAATAGCTATTGAATCTTCCCATAGTCACACTATCATGTACCCCCCGCCAATATATCACTCCAAAAACCCGTTAACTGATGGTATTACTGGTGCCTTCCTTTTATTGAGGGTTAATGTGGGCTAGTTATGCATATGGGAGGGGAGAAAATCCTCATCGTCCGAGGTAAAAGACATTAAACTGTCAAACACTGGTATCCCCACTACATAAAATAAAATTGTGATCACCACATAAGTGAGAATACCTGAGAGGAAAGTGAAAAGGATGGGCCCCAACACCCTCTCACTTCCCTCTCCCTTTGTGCTTTTCTTCCATGCGGACTTCGGGAAGTCTCTACGTAAGCCCTGTCGCAACTTTATATTGTGCTCCTTATAAGAATACCACAAACTCTTTATACATTTATAAATCTTCCTCAGGCTTCCCTCTCAGAGTTAGACCGTATATTATCTTTGGAATACTATCCATATGTAAGCCTCATTCAACACCCTTCGTGGATTCACCTTTGTGATGTGATTGTCAGGTCTTTTATTGCCTCTTGTTTCTCACACTGATCATGACTCGTGTGGGCTTACAGTAAGCATCAACCATGACATCTTCTTTAGTTTACCATAGTGTGTAATCTTCATCCACCTCTCCACTAAACTACATGGACTTTAATCCTTTCCCTTTTCAAAAAAGGTACTTAGGAATCCCTTCTTAGGTTCAAGCCCATCACCCATCTATCCTGATCATCTTCACGTCGATTCATTCTTGTCCCTCATGGCGTTAAACTGAATTCCCCTTTCGTCCTTCATGGCGTTAAATAGTATTTTTTCAATCTATATGTATTTTGACCCTATCTACTAGTTAGTGTACGTATGAAACCTCCTTTAGGTTCAACCCCAAACAATAGTAAAATTCAGTGTCCCCTTTGAGGGACCCACATCCTCATTTCACCGCCATTTTTGGTGTCAGACCAGTTCTTGGGAAGCTAACCATGTGTAATCCCCACAATCAACCCATAATCTTCTAACCAATAGTATCCATATTATTATGGGCTGTTAACCACATGTAATCCCCCTATCATATAATTGTGTTTCTGTCCTTTGTGTAAACCCTATTTCTATGCCACATTCCCGAACTACATGGACTTTGATCTTTGTCCCTTTTGAGAATGATATGTAGGAAGCCTCTTAGAGGCTCAATCCCATCTCCCATGTCCCATATTAGTTTCACCCTTAAGACTTCATGTATCTATAAGATAATTCCCTAACATGGGGGTTCTACCCCCTTTTGGTCCCATCCATGCATCCATTCTCATGAGATGCCTCCTCAGGTGACTCATCAGCCTGATTCCGGAACTACGTGGACCTTTATTCCCTACCACGAAGACATGTAGGAAATCACTTTTAGGTCCAATCCTATTACCATCACCTTTACACTAGTTTTTGGTTTCATTCCCATTCATTCTATCTTTCAACACATCATCAATGTCCATCCTTATTTTACCTCAGCCACTACATCTTGGTGAAATCCTGCCATCCATATGGGCCTCTAACCATGCATAATCCCAAACACGCTTCTTGGGTTTTTTTCCTTTGTGTACACCCCTATTCCATGCCCCACCCATTCGAACAACATGGGTTTTGATCTCTTTCTTCTACAAAGGTAACGTATTAATCCACATCAAGGTTCAATCTCATCCAATGGAAAACCATGGTGTCCCCTTTGCATGGACCCATCCTCCTCTCTGATTTTCCCTTTGTGGCATTCAAATCGGTCTTCATAGTGTCAAACCTTTCCTTTTTTTAAAATTTCATCTGGGTTCCATCCACATTGAGTGTTATCATCGATCCATCCGGTATAAATTCTTGGTGATCTATCCTAGGTATATACCCATATGATCCAATCTCATAAATGTTCTGATCGGTCTGATCCATCTTTTCAAGACATTAAACACACAGAATACCACGTGTTAAACATGGGAAGATGAGGAATAACTCAGAGAAATGTATTCAAAATATAATTCCTTACATTCGATGTGGGATTCATCAGGATTCCACACCCTCAAAAATCCATCTGATAATGGAAATCCTTGTGTGCTAGTGTTTCAGTGTCCAGACACACCCATGATGCCCCAACATGACTATTCACCTGACCCAAGGATTCCTCCATAACATGGCCCCTTGGAATGTATAGATTGAAATAGTGTAATAATACAGTATCCACAATGATATGACACATGGAAGAGTTTCAAAAACAACATCTTAATCTTTATGGGAGACCCAGACTAAGTGGAGAATTCTAAGGAGGAATCCATGAAAGGGGATACAAACATCACATCATACCAATTTGATCAAAGAGAAAACATCTCAGATGAATTGATGAATTCTGCACACCTTTGGAAAGAGGTAATGCTTGGAAACAATTAGAATGACCTCTTAGACTATGCACACCCAAGAGGAAAGCATCGGAAATATAAATGATCAAACTTACATGAATTTCATCTCCTCAATATGGGAATTAGTAGTGTTTAGGACATGATCATATGAACATGTCACTAGATCCAGTTATCTGACATCAGGTCCTTCCAAGAAAATAGTGGTCCTAGCATGAAACTCATTAGGATTTTGGGGAGTTAATCATTGGGCATCTCAATATGCAATGTTTTCAACATAGATCTTTCTATCGAACCATGGAAGACTAAACGACACTAGGACACTAGTAATAACTTTCCAATTACCTATACTGATGGATGAATCTTCCTATTTTTTAAGACATGACCTATAGCTATAAGAAACTGATCACCTCCCACCCACAAACATATGGGATGGGGAAATACAAGTGTGGAAATCCCACATAGCTTCATCTCGTCTATGAAGACTCCCATGACCATAGATACTAGGCGGTGATGTCCCATATCACCATATAAATTTTTTCAAAGGAGGGTGATCGATATTATTTTTCAATGATACAATTAGTAGGGGTTATCCCAACAAGAGATATGACATGTTAAGATTTGGAGTCTTCTGTGCCCCATCGATGTCATTGCCCCCAAGGGCAGCGTAGGGAGCCGATACTCCCCACTAAAACCTTAAATACATTCAATAGCCTCTCCTTTGAATGCTCTTCTGACTCAATCCCCTACGCCAATGAATTATGGGGTGTCTGAGTCCTCCAAGCCACAACTCCGGCCATTGGAATGCCATGCAGGGCTCTGACTAGGCCACTAAAACGCCGCCGGCTGGCCCTGAAAACCAAATAATAGGTGGTCCACACCCCTGCACATCCAAACCTATCTAGGTTGACCCACAATCAATAAAAAGGACTATCTCAAGACGATCCTCCAAGGGGGAATCATCTTATATGGCTTTAGTGGCCCAAGCCACCACTGATGTGTGTTACCAGTTCCTTATTACTATAGTGCATGGGAACCACTATACCGATTGGTATTGAGATCCCAATCACCCTCTGGGCTAGTTGTATTGATGTTTCCAAATGTTGGCATGAGTATCATCCATCACTAACTGATCCACAGAGAGGAATTTCAATACGAAGTCCCTCCCCATACCACCACTAACCATAGTGGAGGTCCTCCCCACTCCCGTGTTCAGTTTGGAGGCCCTCCCCATACTACCATCATTAGTCTGGGAAATGGTCATCCCCGTCTTATTGACCCCTGACATGAAGGTCCTCCTTGTTCCCATGGTCACATGTATGGAGGTTCTCCAAATATTTCAGGCTATCAGCATGATGGTCCTCCTCATATAGTCACAAACTCAAGAGGATGTTCTACCCACTCTAGCATTCCCAACCATGGAGGTTCTCCCCATGTTACATTCGACATCTTCCCGGGTGCTCCTCATACCCCAGCTCATCATAGATAAGTTTCTTCCCCATGTTAGTGATCTACCCTTCCCTAAAAAACCATATCGGGGAAAGTGGGCGGGTCAGCGCCGCCAAAGGAATAACCTTAAGAAACCTCATATCAAAATGAAGCTCATCCAATATTCAGACTCTGATGTGGAGTGAGAATAACTGATAGAACCCATACCTCGATCATTTGTATTGAGTTCTAGGGTTGGAACGAGGAATGTCATCTTTATCCTACCAAAAAGAGATATGCATTGGATCCCTAAATCCCTCCATAGATACATATATTAGGAAGATTATTTGTCTCCTTTATAGGGTCTTGTAGTGAAATCCTCCCTGTTATCACAATGATCATTCTCTACCTCGACAATAGATCATTGGGAATTGTTAAAGCAACTAGTTGATGATGTGAACCCTCCTAATACATCGCCAATGCCCACCCCTCCTATTCCAGAAGTAGTGGTAGACACCCTATCCTATAGGTATGTGGTGATACAGCCAGTGTATTATCTAAAAGACATCCGAAGATACAGCGGTTTGTCATACCATGAACCGTACTCTCCAATGACTAGTCAAACACTACAACAGTTCATGATAGTGCACGTTTTGTCCCTAAACCACCCCTAGTCAATGAATGGGACAACCAAAGGCCTGATCCAGAATCAGAATAGAGAAGATTGTAGGACATTCTCGCAGAAGAATATTTCCCCAATATGTTCTAGCCGAATGAAACTACAATCTTCATTATTCATGAGTCCCTCACCTGGGATGAGGTTATATGCATCTGCAAAACCTTAGGGAAAATGCATTTCCATCTTCATCATTGATGGTTACCTTGCCCAAAAATTCTAGATCACTTCCACAACATTGTCCAGAAGTGTCTCCTAGTTGAGTTTGTCACACTCAATGTTTCATAGCACCCTATATCACCTGGTTATAATCAGACCCTCCAGCAATGATACATTCAAATCTTTAGAGTGATCTTCCAAGTTATTAAGTATGCTTCCCCACATTTCAACATATGTGGTGGGGGAAGTACGCTACCCTACATTTCAATCCTATCAAGGGCCAACCTAGTTTCCCCGGTGATATTTTGGATATGCCTTCGGGTGTTATCAGGATAAATATGGTTGTTCTGGAGATATACTTGGAAGGGGGTGTCAACCCAGGGCTTAGAGAAGATGAAAAACTCACTGGGGTAGTATAGTACCCGGGAGATCATTTTAGTGTCCACACTCACCAAAAAAGACTGAAAGTTGGCCTGAGAGATCCCCATGAGTCATTGCCACTCGGTAGAGACCCTAGAATTTGTAAGGAGCATGGTAGTGCCATCAAACCCCCAACCCATGTTGCTCAGTGCATAAGATGGAGGATGATCCATAAAAGTTTTTTTTTATTCAAAATCTCACTGAAAAGGAAAATATTATTTATGAACTCCTTGCTGAACACATGGGGGAGTGGCGACCATATTACAGCAACCCTCATATGGGGAAGCAGGGACCGACATAACTCCCCTTCTGCAAGGTAACTCCTAATGATATTGAAAAACATACCCATGTACATTTGGTAGAAGATATATTTTATGTAAATAGATCACAATATGCATCGTTGAACCCACCTGAGCTACATGATATACTTCTTCAGGACTCGACTCAGGTTCTACTAACCGCTCCTCAAGATCTATCGATTGCTCTTCAAGTTCCTCTGGAATCCCCTCGGGTCAACCCACTAATACCTCCATGAGCTGTTCAGCCAGCATACCATGTCAAAGAACCTATAAACACATTGGTGTTCAAGGACACTTTCCAAGATAGGAATCCTCATCAAGATGATCTAATAGCTTCTCTTATTTCATTCCTCAAGGCTCTGGAAACTCAATATTTGGATATCCCTCCTTATGGTAAGTTGTATTCAGCATGGGTTGATAGTATGCCAACACCCCCAGGTTTCAGAAATCCTACTTTATCCCCATTCAATGGGATGGGTGATCCACTACAGTATCTGACCCACTTTATTTCAAGGTGTAGACCCATGTTGGGAACTCCAGTGTAGCCGGAGGCTGCTAAGCACCAATGTTTCATACAAACACTAGAACGACCCGCATTTAACATGGAATATCCAACAACCCATTGGGTCCATAGATGGATGGGAGGATCTTCATTTGGAGTTTCTATACTAATTTAGTTTCACCACCTAGAAGACTAGTATTTTAAACCTCTTTAATTGTGCTCAAATGCCAGATGAGCGAGTCACTAATTTTTTCACCAGGTGGAAGGGCCTCAAATATTCAGTCAACATGCCACTGACTTAGGAAAATATACTAACAATATGCTTAGGGAATGTGAAGACCAAACTGGTCCCTTATCTCATCATATAGAACATACCAGGTGAATTTAGATATTTATCTTACAATGCTCAGCATCTAGAAGAAGCCTTATAGCAAGCCAAGTAAGAAAACTCGTTGCCTCCCTCATCTCCAACAAGAAGATCCACCAAGGCTAAAACTGCTATTGTTGCATAGATCAAGGCTCCTAAATAGAAGTAATTTTTACTGGTAGAGACACATATAAAGCCTCTTCTAAGGCCAACACCTTAGAATAGACCTTTATCTTGGAATGTCCCACCACATAATTGACAAGTGCCATTGTGAAACACCCCACTACTACCTAGGTGAGACAACCGGGTTCCACCTCCTCATTAGGTTCCACCATCCCCTCTTTTGGGGAAGGCTCTCGGATAACATTTCAAATATTCAAAAAATAGACATACTCATTCAATGAGGTTTAGTTCCATGTCTATTTCTATAGTGTCTTGGATTAGGGAATCCATCGATTACCATAATGCAGGAGACTTGATGAGGAAGATGTCAATGATTTCCCTAGTTATTTACCCTATCATTGGTTCTTTGTACACACTCTCAATCATTGTTATGTGTTCAAATACTATATTCAAGACCTAGTCGACAACAACATAGTTAGGTTGGGTCTGGCATTGGCATAGGTGGCATGTGTTATTTCAAAGAATGATGGTGAATGCAAGGGTGAATGAAAGTAGGTTTCTAGATGTGGGTGTCAAAAGTATGATGAGTGGATAGCGCACATGGTGGTAACCCATTAAGATGGTACTATCAATGCATGTTTAAATTGGATCAAGCCTTTAGATGATTCTATACTACCTTTGGATACTGCCTCTACATCAACATCTCATCTCTCTCTCTCTCAGAAGTGAAAGAGTCGATAATATAAGGGGAAAAAATCCATTTACCAGCACCAAAGTCATTCCATAATCTTAAAGACTTAATGACCTTAGAGATGGGGATTACCAAGAGAATCCACCAAAAAATGGAGGATTATTCAAGTGAAAATCTGGAATATGCCTTAGTGAATACCATCAAACTGGTAAACCCATGCATATTTCATGATAAAGAGGAGTCCAAACCAGGTCTTCTTAATACTCCCAGTCGATGCTATCATCGATGAAGCCGTGGATATGTGAATTAGAAAAATTCATTATCTAGAACATCTATCCAAACTCTGCATGCCACCATGAATAGACAGCATGCCCAGTGTAGAGTTTAGCATGTACATCCTTCTCTGCATATTTCTTCATATTCACCCCCACCACCGTTTTTATTTCACGATTAGGAAGAGACATTGAGACTATTCTCTGATCAGTTGTGTTCCATTGTGGAGAAGTCTCAGCCATCTTGTCATCATCTACTGGTCACTCTACATTAACCAATAGCCGAGTAGCATGATATCCTCAGCATAAGCCAGAATCCACTAGTTCACCGTATAGTTTCTACTATACCACCTTCCTCATAGAAACTTTTTATTAAAACAAGTGAGTTCCTCACACAAGATATCAATGTAATTACACACCTTACCATCATTCTCCCAAGGATATAGATCCTTGAGGCTCTATACCTATCTGTAGGAATGCATGGAGCTCTCACATAGGCTTTAAGAATCCCCCTCCAGTTTGAAGTAGAGGTAGCAGCTGCATAAGCCTTTCATGCTGAAGTAGTCCAGCATATGGAATTTAAGGCCATAATTTCAGTCTCTACAGAATATGAGGGTTCTCCTATATAGGGGAACATCTTTCCACTATACATCACTAGTCAGTTCAATGTCCTGGAAGCCAGTCGTTTTTTTTTCTACATGGGTTTCAGGATCAATATCATCTTGATCCTGACACTCTGTAAGGTGAGACTATTTGAAATAAATCTGATCCCTTTTGATATGAGGATTCAAGGTTATGACAGGATAGGGCAAACAACACATGGAAATATCCACCTGAAGACCCAGTTCAGTGGCCTAGTTTCCAGTACTAAGTTCATGGTAGTGTAACTCGACATTTCTGACAATGCATTGATGGGTAGACCATGGATTAACTTTCAAGTGGTAGTCCCATAATCATTTCACTAATTCCTTAAGTACTCTCTCAATGATCTTGTGGGAAAGATCCAAGGTGATTTGTCTCCCTTTTCTTCTCGTGTATCCCACTACTTAGATACCGACTATTTTAAGAGAAATTACAAGGAGGTTTAGGTCACTGAGGTTGAGCACCCTACTATTGTGGCTGACCCATGGAAAGACCTAGATGATGCCTCCATTCACCCAATCCACCAATTGGTGGCAATGACCCCATACAAGGGGCATAGATTCTTCATTTATGGAAGAACTGAATGGTGTGTTTCCAAGTATAAGGAAAATTGAAATATCACTTCATATTTCTACACGAATCAAGATCAGGTGTCTCTATAGCCCCTTACCCCTATAAGGTATCCGGATGATAACCCCATGGAATTGGAAATACTTCATACTTTATTGTTTCACCGAGATGGGTTGAACCGTATCAAGATGATGCACCACTACTACTTTGATATTATCATGTGTGGTCTATTGGGTTAAAGGACTGATGGAATCAGATCGAAAAAAAAATTCACCATGTTTCATTAGTGCAGGGGTCCCCCAATAAAGATTCTCCCACTTCTCAGTCTGGCACCAACATATCATTAAGATCATACAACTTAAAATAATTTCCCTTTTCCAATGATCTTCTCTATGTGGGAAATGAAGAAGATTTGGAATATGTTCTTCCTGTATTTGAGGAAGGTGTCTCCGCCACCATTGATGAGTTCGTATAGGTGAACCACAATACTGAGAGAGATCTGAGACTAACACTTATACATACATATATATCTATGGAATATCAATAATAGTATGTGTATTTTGTGAAGTAGCATCAAGATATATTCTCTCAGAGCTATGATAAGATGTCAGGACTAGATCCTTGTGTCTTCATCCAACACCTTGGTCTCCCAACAAACCATCGCAGGTTTAAACAACCTCCCAAAAAGATGCACCTTTCTCATGGTGACATTGTCGAGAACATGGTTAATGAGCTCATTGATTCCAACATCATAATGGAAGTCAATTTACCATGATGGTTAGCCTACATTGTTCCCATAAAAAATAAGAACAGACATATCAGAGTCTGCATCGACTTTCGGGATGTCAACTGTCACTATCCAAAGGATGATTTTTCCCTTTTTGTGATAGATCTTTGGATCAAAACTACTACTTTATTCCATGAACTATCCATTATAGATGGGTATTAATGATATATTCAAATCTGAATGGCCCCCTAGGATGAAGATTCTACCACCTTAATACACTACAAGGTACCTTTTGTTATAATGTAATTTCATTTTGTCTGAAGAATGCAGGTTCCACCAATCAGTGTGTCGGGCACCGTATATTCAATCTGGTCCAAAATACATTTTTGGAATTCTATATATATGATTTGGTGGTCAAATCTCACCAGCGTCAGGACCATCTCAGAGATATTGAGAAAGTGTTCATCTTCCTCCGCTCATATCATCTAAAGATAAACCCCTTGAAGGGTGCCTTCGTGGATACTTATTGAAGGTTTCTCAACATCATCATCCGATATAGAGGCATTGAGATTGATCCAGATATGATCAAGGCTATCAACCAAATTCCTCCTCTAAGAAACAATCGGGTGCTCTGAGGTTTTCAAGGCCACTTAACCTACACACACTAATTCATCATGAATATGGTTTGAAAGTGTAAACCCCTTTCTTAGACTACAATGAAAGATACCGATTACGAGTGGGATGAACAGTACCATGCCTATTTTGAGTATATCAAGTAGTGCATGTAACATCCTCCAGTTCTGATGCCACCTATTTCTAGAAACCCACTGGTCCATTACATTTCCACCCTATAATGATCCCTCAGTTCCCTTCTCTCCCAGAAGAGCAATGAGGGAACAGAGAACAATTTATACTATCTCAATCACATACTCCTTGAAACTTATATCAGATACTCCACAATCGAGAATAACTACCTTGCACTAGTATTCACAGTCCAAAAGTTGTGACATTACTTGCAGCACCTTGAGATACAGCTACTGTCTCGTGTGGATCCACTGAAGTATATTCTAAACAACCACTTGTTTATAGGATATCTAACTTTCTGGATAGTGATCCACTAGCAGTTTGACATCATTTTCATTCTATAGAAAGTTTTCAAACTCTAGTTACTAGTAGACTTTCTTTCTACCAATCCATCCCCTGCAGTGCCATCTCTAGATTATGCTTTCCTAGATGAGTCAATATTCTCCATGGATTATGTTGTTCCATGTTGGATGATTATATTAGAAGATGGTTGAAGAATCCCTACATAAAGGAGCCTAAATGATCCTAGATTTGACAGAGTAGTCCTAAGTGTCATCTTTATCATGCATGAACATGATGTACAACCCTATTTGTTCTTATTATCAAAAGGATGAAAATAATGAGGCCGAGTATCAATCCCTCATCATTGGGCTCAAGATGGCCCTTGAGATTAATATTCCCCACCAGCATGTGAAAGTGGAATCTGAACTATTCATCAATATTATCAACAATGATTATGTCATTAGGAATCCAGAGCTCGTACCCTTCCTAGAGAAAACCTGCCAGTTGATGGCCCAGTACCCTTATCAACCAGAAGTTTCTAATGTCCCTTGACCACAAAATGGTCGAGTGGATGCCTTAGCCAGCCATGTTGCATCTCTTACAGAGCCTAACCAAGAAAATTTGATTATCAATGTGGTGAATTGAAGGGTCATTTCTCTCGTCACTCTAAATGATGATGATATCCAATAGGTAACTCATATCACCACTAAAAAGTCCATATCAGGACCCCCAGCTCCCCATGTCATAGTAGTGAATATCCCTAGTTGGAAGACTCCATTTATTGAGTATCTTCAGTAATGTAATCTTCCTATAGAATGAGCCAATGGTGAGAGAATCCATTATTGCACAGTGCAGTTCACCCTCTTGAGTGGTCCTAGTCTTAAGAAGATACTATAAATACATGGATATGATGAAATTATCCTCTATTTCATTATAGGATATGATATTTCCAAAGTTATGTTTTAATTTTATGCAGGTTCTTATGGAGTTCATCAGGTAGGGCCAAAACTCTCTCATCAGATTTGAATATTATGATACTTTTGGCCAACGATGGTCCATGACTTCATCATGTTCGCAAAAAGGGTCCAGGTGCACTGATCCTAGAAAATTTTTTTCATCAGATTCTAGAGCCTCTCTATACTACCATGTAATCTTGGACCTTGGCATTCTGGGGACTCAATGTCATGTGACCATATCTATCAGTGACACCTCTCTAATGTAGGTTCATTCTGACCATAATAGATTTCTTTTCGAAGTGGGAAGAGGAAATTATGCTCAAGTATGTTTTGTCCCATTCCATCATTGAATTCGTGATCTCCAATATCATCCCCTGATTTGGAGTCCCTCACATCTTCATCACTGATAATGGAACCAACATTCAGGAAGCGAAACTGAAGAAATTGTATGCGAAGTACAATATCCATTCTAAATATACCTCTCTCTATCATGGGAAAGAAAATGGAAATATTGAGATGTTCAACAAAAATATTTCTAAAATATAGTAGAAGATGTTTTGTTAGAACAAGAATATTTTTCTATAAATGTTCCTCAATGCTCTCAGGGAATACCAAACAATGACTCGTAATTCCATCCAGGTGAAAACATATTCCTTAGTGTACAAAACCAACGAAGTCTATCCAATTGACATTCAATTATCATCACTCTGTAAAACTATCTATGATCAAAAGACATCAAAAATGGTAGGAGAAATCTATCTGCATAAACTGGATGCCCTCATTGAGAACAGTCTCATGCCTAGCACAATTTTGAGAGATATCAGAATAAGGTAGCCAAAGAATTCAATATGAAAGCTGATCTTCATTCTTTCCTTCAAGGTGATATGGTAATGGTCCTAAGAACTCCAATGATGCCCAGTAGTAATAAATAAAAGATTTTTCCTATATAAGAGGGACCTTATATATTTTACAATGTTTTCCCCAATGGTGTGTACACCCTGGTCACCATGGATGGTGAGCATATCACTCCTCCCATGAATGCCAAATTCCTCAAGAGTTAGATAACATGAGTGGTCCCTATCATCCTTCATGATGATAAACTATAAATATTCTTTGCTATTTGAACATAAACTAAGATCCCTTTCATCCTACATGACAATCAATGCAAGTGGAAAACCTACTTCCTAGTCTGAGCTCTACACAGTTAAACTAAGATCTCTCTTATCCTTGCCGCAAGACATTAAATTGCATGTGTACCACCACCTTTCACATACCTCTTCATTTAGTTCTTCATAATCTTTCACATCTAGAAAGACCCCATTTCATTCCAGTATCATTCCACCTTGGCTCACCTACCATTCTGGGACATCATTCCAGATGATCTTGAACAACAATTTGATACAAGTCAATGACTACGAATATGGTCAGTGGTCGATGATCAATGGTTTGTTCCCATTTCAGGTCACGCGATATGGATAATGATTTGTGAACATGATCATCAATTATCTTCTATCATTATCCCCACCACCATGGTGTCCCAAATATCATGTGTGGTGATTAACCATTTCT
This sequence comes from Viscum album, assembly GCA_963277665.1. Lineage (NCBI taxonomy): Eukaryota > Viridiplantae > Streptophyta > Magnoliopsida > Santalales > Viscaceae > Viscum > Viscum album. Next base: position 1,274,820,250 of record OY728153.1, on the reverse strand, counting down.
TACCCTTCTATCCCACACACAGAACATTTAATTTGGCATCTATAGTCCAAGCTCTACGACTTTAAACTATGATATTCTACATCCTTACCTCAAAATATTAAACTGCATAGAATTTATAGAAATATGTATCACTTGATTCCAAACGTTACGGGATGTGTAGGAAAACCCATACACTTTGTCTTTGGGTCTAGCCCCAGGTCCCTCAACCATTCTAGCCTCTTGGCCCAAGTTCACTCTTGGGATTGTATGGTATAGAATGAACATTTTGTCCTTATTCATGTCGGCATATTTTTTTCCATGCCACATGTATCCCCTTGTGACACCATTTCTTCTATGTCCTTAACAAATGACTTTACACTACATGGAATTTCAAGAACTATGTATGTCTTGATTCCTTTTCTCACCAGATATGTAGGAATTACTAGACATGTTGTCCTCAGGTCTAGCCATAGGTTCTTCTATTCCTTCTCACAGCACCTTATCCGGAGGTTCCCGCTTGGAATTTTGCATAGTGTGATGTGTACTTCTCTTGTTCTCATTCACATCGGGTATTCTATATCACACCATGTACATTCCCTTAAAAACCAAATTCTTTTGTCTGCATCATTAACGTATGATGTTAAATTGTACGACATTTTGAAAACTACATGTGGCTTGATTCAAACCATCACAGGACATGTAGGAACATGAAGAAATTTTTTCTTTGGGTTAAACCACATATTCTTCAACCTTTTCAGCCATTTCATCCTTATCCTGTGGTATTAGTTCTATGAACTAAAACTAAGATCTCACCCGTCTAACGTGACATTAAACTATTCTAACCAATATTCAAGGAATTAAACTACAGAGCCTTCATTTTCTTTTCTATATGACCTTAAAAGGCATGTACCCCCTTCATCATTCCTGATGTTAAACTGCAAGACACTTATAAAAAATCCCTTATTCCAGCCCCTTGGCTCATGTTTTCTCTTTGAAGTGTGTGGCGTGCTATGGGGATTCCATGTCCTTAGTCGCGTCGGGCTATTATTGCCACATCACACTCATTCACTTTCTGAGAAATTCATTTTATATACATCCTTACCACATGATGTTACACTTCATGGAAATTCTAGAACTATATTTGGATTTATTCTTTCCCTCCCATGATATGTTGGAATGCCCGGACATGTTGTCTTGAGTACTATCCTTGGGTTATTCTTTTCTTTATCATATCCCCTTGGCATGTGTTCTCTTCTAGGATTGTGAATGGCGTGTTATGAACACTTTTTCATTATTCACATCGGGTTATTCTTTCATGCCATTTTCATCTCCCTCTTGAGAAACCTCTATCCCTTTTTTCCTTAACGCGTGACGTTAAACTATATGGAATTTCAAGAACTGTGTATGGCTTGATTCCATCCCTCATAGAGTACAAAGGTACTCCCTGACATTTCATCATTGGTCTAGCACTGGGTTTACAAACCCAATTTTACCCTATTTCTCCACTCACCTACCCAAATTTTTTCACCCTTAACTGGTCCCCTCTACCTCTATATTTCCTCATAAGTGTGCTCAGATGTGCTGTGGTTTAGGGCCTAGTGTATTGGGTCCTTCTTGAACATTCATTAATTCCATATCCTTGATTCGTGTGTCCCTTTATTTGTGTCTCCATCATTTCCCACATCTGAAATACCCCCCCCCCCATGTGGTACAGATGCTCATCCTTTTTTATCACCTATGGTTTCATCCCAACGTCCCATAGGATCTTAAACGACATTTGATACTAGTCCATCATCGTGAATATGGTCATTGTTCGACCCTCACATGATTTTTCCCATCCCAGGTCACACGATATGAATATATTTTGTTTAATGAGGTCAACAGTTATCCTCCATTATTATTCCTAACACATTACACCCTAAATATTGGTTTCCTAATTCACATCCCTTTCTATTTCATCATGTTTAGAAAAAACATTGATGTCATCAGTGTTATCCCCCCATGCACCTTTGTGTACTTAGAGGACAGACCAGCGTCATGGGATCATACATGACTCTGCACCTTCATCCCTTACTGTGTTCTACCATTCATTATAAATATCTTCTCTACAGTTGTTTCCCACACCGGGCATGGATCATATGGGATTTTGGATTTGGGTAAGGTTTTCTCTTGCACGGAAGAGTCACATTTCCTTTTGGTATGAACTCTATGATATTAAAATATGAGCTCTAGTACCCTAGTCTTGGAATCATGAATTTAAACTGTGTGTGTTCTCTTGGAAATTTTTTATTCAGTGAAAACTACCTTGTCCTCATTCATGTTGGGTTTATGTACCACACTGCAAATCTCTCCCATGGGGTCACCATATCCTTCAACACATGAACTTAAAATTTTCCCCCACCCTAGATAAGTTCAAGATGCCCCAAAAAAAACATGGCATGTTTCCTTTACCTCAAAAGAGAGGATTACCTCCATAGGTGTTGGTTTCTAACCACTCTATAGTTTGAGAACTACATCCAGCTTGATTATTGTCCTCGCAGGATACGTAGAGAAGCCTGAGCATCTTGCTTTGGGCCCAGCCATAAGTTAATTAACCCTTCCGTCACTTTACCCCTAATTACAGTCCAAATATATATGATCCTAAATTAACACAACTTTGAACTATTAATCAGGGTCTATGTAGTATGACCTTAAACTATATATAACATCCTGCTCATATGATGTTAAACTATTCTGAATATATTCATCATAGTATGATGCTAAACTATGCATCTATCATCCCCATTGCATCACGTTAAACTGCAAGAAATTCTTGGACCTCACCAAAGATGTACTATTTGGGGTAGATTTGATCTTGGTTCAAATCGATATGCTCACCCAATTTACTTTCATCACAGAGGCATAATTTCAAAAGTGGTTGACATTACTCAAAAAACCCATCATTCTATAACCATACTTTCTGTACCCTCTATATTGTACCTTCATTCCATTTAGATTTTTAATAAACCCCTAATGGTTGGATTATTGGCCTTAAGTCTCTCCAACTATCCAAAGTCCACATTATAGAGGAAATTGGATGATAGTTTGAGTTTGGCCCTAAGTTTTTTAATTAGGTTAGCGGTTGGACCTCATTTTATTTTTCCCATTTTAGGATAATTCGGTGTAGATGTTGTGTTTCAAATTTGGTCAATAGCTATCCTCCATCATCATTCCACCAGCATTGTCTTCCAAATTTTGGGTATCATAATTATCAATTTCTTTTCCCCTTTATTTGAGTTTAATTCAGTGCCCCTAGAGTTGTCCTATTGGAGGGCTAGGGTATGTTGGGAAAGGTATGTTTGGATGTTTTGAGAACTATATTCTCTAACTATGACTCCCTTATTTCCTCCCTGAAACATAGTGTGGTTATCCAGACCCTATATTTCCATTGATGGATTGGAACTCTATTATTCATTGTGAATAGTTACGTAGTCATCCCTTCTTTCTCACACTGGGTACAACCCACATGAGCTTAGGGATTGATCGTTGATCATTTCACAGACACGATTGAGATAAAATAATCAATTTAGATAAGAATACTCATTCACGCAACCAAAATAATCAGGAAATAATGAAATTATGTTTTTGAATTCATAATAATTATAGCCCCCATGGATTTACCCCTCCGATATATGGGTTGACCTAGTCCATGGAGCGTCTCAACTCTACCACTCACTAGCTTGTGGCCTCTAGGATTTTATTTTTCTTGTTAAGATCCCTCTCTTATTCACTCACTATGGGGCATAGTTCATTGGCCATGATCCATACATGATCTTCATTAGCTCTAATGATAGCCATCTCTTGGGAGGCTTGCCTCATCTACTACTCTGCCTCTACCAACTATGCCCTCAATCGCGAGATGAGTTTTGATTGTGTGTCGATGAAGGAAGTGTGTTCATTCACCAGTTCACTCATGAATTGGATTTCATGTTCATCCACCTGATGTTTCATGATATTAACAGACTTCCTCCACTCTCAAATGACTCTAAGGTCATGATCACATTCCCATATTTTCTCCTCCATGTAATAACGAATGAGAATATGGGGTTTTTAGGCATGCACACCTACAGCACATAGTTCACGCTACCTAGAATGATGTCTCCCCATCTGGTTTACCCACTCTACTTGTGGGGTGTCCTTTATGAAGTTATTTATTAGTTTCCATTACCTATGACAAACAAGCTTGATGCCCTCTTCATCATAAGTAGTATTATCAATCTCTTCGAGGTCGGTAGGTTCATATTCTGGGAACGTCACCCAAAATTCATCAGAATGGGTATACCTCTTGAATCAAATCATATATGATGGAATCCATATCATGCAGGTGGTCTTCATCATTGGATTCCAGCTTGAAAACCTCTGGTTTCATCCCACTAGCCACCCTACCCATGGTCGTAGCTGACGTGATTTGTTTTTCTTGGGAATTTGTGTCCATATAAATATGTGTTCCCCCCAGAAGAGAATCACCAGGAGCCTTGATCATCTTCCCTAGTATGGCCCATGACATTTGAAAAACTATTCAGAAAAAAATATACACAAAGTTCTGTTGGCCTAGTTCGATAGAGAACAGTTATTGATTCTATGAGCGAGAGGGATTATAGAGATCAAACAATTGGTACCCCCTCGATTCATTGCTGTCGGAACCCCAGGATATAGCCTCTCATATATGATTGGATGTTCTAAAGTTTTGTAAGGGTCACCTTGGTTATCGCATCCCTATTGGATTTTATGCTCTCCATCATCCCAAGTGCAGAAACTGAAGTTATGTCCACTTTTTTGTGGGAATGGGTCTTGTGTATAAAGATATAATGTATTATACAAGTGTTATTTGAGTAATCCTGGATGGCCTAGATAAGTGTCACAATGAAATGGTTTTATGTTTACCTCCAGAGTCATAGAAAAATCTTCCAGCTTCGAGGCCATAACATAAAAATCCTAAAAAGGGATCCCTCTGTAAGCCTCTTCTCCCTAGGAGGACCCATCAGATTCTTCAGGTAAAGGGAAACGTTACCTAAGCTCAGCAGCAGATTATTGGGGTAGGACTATTTTATTGAGCAGTACATTCTCCCAATCTTTCATTGGACATGGAGTACCCTAAGAATGCATGAATTCCTCCATCTTAAAGATGTATTGATCCCCTTCTTCCTGAGACACCATAAATCAATCATTGGCATAGATAATCTCTGAAATATCAATAACAAGATGGATAAAGTGCTTCCACATCTCATAAGGACAAATAAATTTTCTTTTGACTTCAAATTTATCCCCAACCTTCAAGAAAACTACAACCTCAGGAATTTCTATGTGGTGAGGCAACTCCATAGGAGCATGATTGGATATCCTATGGAACCCCTTTGGTGGCCTTACATCTTTCTGGCTCTGATCATCTAGGATCACTACGTCCATCTATTCCATTTTTATCCCACTAGGTTTAGGCCCTAGAGTTGTTTGAATTGTCACTACTATAGTTCCACCATCATGGTGTACCCTTTCTATTTTTCATACTCTGGCTTGAGGTTGTGGAGTCACCCTATAATCAGCATGTATGATTTGTCATTTCCACATTTCCCATGGGGGGTTGCCTCCCAGATCTTGGCATATTCATTGACTATCCTATAAATAGATATGGGTAGAGGAAAATCATTCTACATTTTTTCATCCTCCCATGAAAACATGATCCACATCTACCACATCATGCATAGATGATCCTCATGATGTACCCCATGATAGACTTTCGTGGTCAATCTCTTCATACAATGGAACTTTCTTACAAAGCGGTGTGGGGTGTATAGATCATGGATGGTATTGTAGTTGACCCGCACCACTAGAACTCTAGACTAGAAGGCCATGAGATAGGATTGATGAACCTCAGTTCCCTAGTCGTCATTAGTGAATACCCTTGTTGGTAGTAAAAATAGATAGAAGTTGAAATTATCTGCCTTCCAAACACTGTTTAGCACCAGTGGTGGGGTCTTCTTGGTCGAAAAGATCTACCCCACATTAGGGATTACTGGTTAGAATTACTACCCCAAGTTAGAAATAAGGTTTGGATATTTGTAAACTCTATGTGTTCTGAAATACATCCATACAAAAAATGGAGTGGTCCATACACCCTTTACGGATTCATTCCCCGGCTGATGTGCCACAACACCTTGAACAGCTTCTCCAGAACTGGGATCCCAATGTTGACATGTTCCCCCATTTCTAATATGGATGCAATAACAAATGTTCTTGGTCGTACTCGCTTGTTCGTTTCCTTGACATTTAGTATCTTGGCACAAATGATGGTAGAGATAAATCCATCCAACCTAACCACTGGTTTCTTCTCGGTGTTTACACTATACCCCCATAGCTTCCATGTTCTATCCTCCAGAATTTTCCATTATGGATTTTATTAATTATGTTGACCTCCCTTATGATTGGTGGAAGGCCTTACAAGAATATTCTTAGCTTCCTCCTCCCCTATAGAGGAATTATTTGGTTGAATGTTTGTGAAACGTCCAAAACACAACCTAAAATGAGAATCCCTCGCTGATTTTTTGTCACAGCCCAACACCAAGTCTATCAGTTACTTTTCCAGCTGCGACATCTACTACAGATCCTCCAATTTCTTCTATTTAGGGAGGAACACATCATACATCGCCCCTAGAATGGGAATCCCTGATATCTGATGGAGGTCTTAGAGGCTTCTGTCGACCTCCCCTTGATGAATATGGAAAGTGTTAGTCCTAAATAACCACCGGCTTTGAAACTTTAGAATCATATTTTTTGGCAAGTAGATATGGAATTGGGAAGACCACACAGCTTCATACAGGCCTACATACTTCAGCTCTACCCATAATTCCTCACATGATGCACAAACCCAATAGACCCAGGCCTAGTCATCCATGATTTTGTCACCCTGTCTCAAGTCCTAATAATCATTACACCCCTTCTTTGGGTTCCCCAAATTTTCCTTGAGGATGGTGTGGTACTTTGGGTGAGATACCTCTAGCTTCAGTGTCTTCCCATCAATGTTTTTGATATGGTTGTGCATGTAGTTAGCATTGATAGGCGTGTGGTATTCCCATGTATTATTTTTGGCAGCCCTGAACCCTTGGCGCTAACATGATGTTATATTGAACCAGTAAGATTGTTCATCCCTGCTTGCTTCAGGAAGGAGAATGTCATCCCTCAAATAGAAGCAATATATTAGAAATATCTTTCAAAGGGGGTAGTTCTTTCTCACTTTCGAAAGTGAAGCCACCAGGGAGATGTGATTAGAATGGCTTCCAATGTATTCTATGATCCAAGATTTTCCATTATTTTTTCCCTTCATGTAGCATCTACAACAACCTCCCGATCATCTTCTTGGTCGGGCATTTACACCCCAAAGACCTTGGTATTTTTCTTTCCTGTTCACAAATCTTGGTTGTAGATCTTGATCACATAGACCGATCATAGAGCTACCTCATAGACCTCAGTTGAAAAATCAAGACTCGCGGAGTGAACAGTCAAAGAGACTAAGGTCTCACCGCACGACATAGAGCCAAAATGGATCACAGAACCTAAGGAATACCAAAGATAATTTTCTGAGTGTTAGAGCTTCATGAATCGAGAGCACAAAAAAAGTTTTTCCAATGAAAGATGATGAAAAAATAGGTGTCTCGGCACTCCATTTACAAGTGATGACCCCAAAACATCATGGTGCTCTTAGCCCCATCGAGATTCACATCAATCGTGGTTGTGGAAACCTTCGCGGTGCTCACAACCTGTGCTCTGCCTACCCACATCACTAATCTGCTTTGAAATATGCCACATTTTGGTGATCTACAATCAGAATCAAATCATCATTTTCTTCTTGGATCCCATGCCTATGGGGGGCATATTTTTGTGCCAAAATTAGAGCCTTAAAATAAATCAGTAAAGGAAACAGAGAAAAATTTCCAAAAAGGGATGCCCCCACAAAACCCCTCCATGAAGCCCCCAATGCCACAAAGTCACAAAGCTGCATGGACACCACCTATGTGACCAGGGTGGAAGAAGTGAATGACTCCTCTTAGAGTCTAAATATCATGACAGTAGTCAAGATCCTTTATGACTTCTGTTGAGGAATTGATGGACTCCACGGAGATTTAGAGGAACATGATGGTAGTCGGAAGCCTTTGTGACCACCGCGGAGGGAGTGACAGAATCCTCTGTGACTCTGAGAAAAATTATAGATCAACCTCTAATTGAGAAGCATGAACTTATTCGAAATGCACACTTAGTACATCGTTCCACCCAACACCTATAAGTACCTAGCTTCCCTCACTCTACATGATTGACACCCTGACTTTTCACATTATGAATTATCAAATCGCAAAGCATCTTCTACTCTATGATTCACTAAGAAAATGAATCATCTAAGGTGATAGAGCTTTGTAAAACCACTTTTCCTTGGCTCCATTTTACTACCAATTTAATTGAGGATTCACTTAAGTATTCATTTTGGACATGAAAAAGGAAGTAAACCTCTTTAGGTACTTGGAACTTCCTGAAGCACTTAATCTTTACGAAGCACCCTCTAAGTAAATATAGACTCCATGCCTAGTCTAGGTCACTATGATTCAAGAATCTCATTCCTTCACAAGGACCCTTTACTTCATGAGTCACCAAATCATCATGAATTCTATATCTGTGATCCCTTTTTCTCAGTGAACCCCTCTTTTGTGCATCCCACCATGCAAGTACATAGTGAATTCATGGTTCCGCAAGAGGTGTTACATGTTTCTTTCTCTTACCTCATGATTCTTCACAAAGGAACGAAAATAGCTATTTCTTTTTCACAAATCCTTGATAATGTGGACCCCCAAATAGAACACTCCACAACCCTGTTAACCAGTCACATTTTTTCTACCTTCCCTTCACTGAGGTTTAAAGTGAACCTATTATGTAAGTCCTTGGGGTGTGGAACATATCCTCATCGTCCAAGCTATAGGATGTTAAACATCCATGAACCTACATCCTCAACACATGAAATTAAACTGTGATCACTGGATAAGTGTGAAGCCCCAAGTAGAACGTGAAGCGGATGGGCACCAGTTCCCTCTCACTCCCCTCTCTCTCTGTGTGCTTTGTTTCCATTCACACTTCGGTCAGTCTGCAGGTTTTCCCTGAAAAAACATGATAGGGTGTTTTTTTTACAAATACCATATACTCCTCGTACATTTGGACATCCTCCTTAGGATTCCCTCTCAGTGTAATCCCATGTATCCTCTTAGGGATGTTGTCTATGTGTAAGCCCCATTCACCAACCTTCGTTTCCGCACCTTTGTGTTAAAATTGTCAGGTCTTTTTTGCCTCCTTTTTCCCACACCGAGCATGAATCACATAGTCTTTGATTAATCATAAACCATGACATCTTCATTGGTTCGCCTTAGAGTTTATTCCCCAACCCCCTCTACACTGAACTGCATGGATATTGATCTTTCACATTTTTCAAGAAAGGTGCAATAGAAACCTCTCTCAGGTTCCAGACCATCACCCATCTATCCCAACCATCTTCACATCAATTCATTTTCATCCCAAATGATGTTAAATGGTATGAACCTTTCATCCCTCATGACGTTAAACTACATGTTTTTGAACTATGTGGTTTTTGATACATGTCTCCTAGACAGGGTACATAGGGAGCCTCCTTGATCTTCAACTCCAAACACTTGTAAACTTCAGTGTCCCCTATGAGGGACCCACATCCTCAGTCTTCCCCCCTTTGTGGTGTCGGACCAGTTCCTGGGTAGATGACCATGCATAATCCCCCAATAAACTGATACGCTTCCAACTAAGAGTGTCCCTCTTTTGATGGGATACTAACTGCACAAAGTCCACCAGCATGTCTTTAGATTTTTATCCTTTTTGTACTCCCTAATTATGTTCCCCACTCTTGAACAATAGTGCAATTTGATATTTTCACCTTTTGAGAAAGGTACATAGGAAGCCTCTTCAAGAATCAATCCCATATCCCATGTCCCATACTAGTCTCTCCCACAAGCCTTGGTGTCTTGGAAAGATCATTCCTTAACCTGGGACTTCTACTCTCTTCGGGTCCCATTCATGTGGTCATTATCATGAGACACCTCCTCTGGTGACTCATAGCCTGGATTTCAGAACTACATGGACCTTTATTCCCTACCACAAGGATACATAGGAAACCTCTTTGAGGTTCAAGACCAGTACCATCACCTTTACACCATTTTTCGGTTCCTTCTCCAATCATTCTCTCCTTCATCAATACATCCATGTCCATCCTGATTTTACCCATGCCTTTACATCCATATGAAAACAATCCTTTCATATGGGCCACTAACCTTTCATAAGCATCAATAAGCTTCTAGATTTTAGTCTTTTGTGTACACCCTAGTTCGATGCCTCACCCATTCGAACTACATGGGTTATGATCTCTATCTTCTACAAAGGGTACGTCGGAAGCCTCTTTGAAGATCAATCGTAGCCAATGGTAATCCTCGGTGTCTGCTTTGTGTAGACCATCCTCCTCTCCGATCCACCATTCCTGGCATATAAATCAGTCTTCATGGTGTGAAACATTCTCTTTTTAGGACATTCCATCCAGGGTATATCCACATTGGGTGCTATGATCCATCAATCCGGTATACATTCTAGGTGCTCCCTCCTATGGACGTACCCATCTGATCCACTCTCATTAATGTTCAAATCAATCTTATCCATCTCTACTAGCTGTTAAACTCACAGAATACCCAATGTTAATCATGGGAAACCATGGAAAACCACAGAGAAAAGCCTCAGGCATATAATTCTAGACATTCAACATGGGATTCATCGGGCTTCCATTCCCTTGAGAATCCCTCTGATAAGGGAAAATCCCAGTGTTCTAGTGTTTCAGCTTCCACACATGCCAGTGATTCCCTAATGTGACTACACTCATGACCGAAGGTTTTTTCCTTGACTTGACCCCTTGGATTGTCCTGACAAAAGAATTTTAATTAACCTTCATCAAAAAAGTTATTGTATCAGGAAGAGTTTCATAAAAAATTCTATAATCATTAAGGGAGACAAGGTTTAAGAGATGAATTATAAGGAGGAATCCATGGAATGAGAGACCGAAATCCCATAACCCCATTCCAATCAAAGACCAAACATCTCTAAATAAGTGATGAATGTTTCCTGCCTTTGTAAATAGGGAATGCAGGGAAACAATTAGCACATCCTCACAGATGATGTGTTCCCTAATGGAAAGTGTAAAAAACAAACGGCCCACAGAGATTAGTGGAAATACTACATCACCACCTTTCATAGAGGCAATAGAATGACTGAATGGCCCTAAAGCACAATATCCCTTGGGGGATGACGACCAATCAGAAGATGTCTCCCCACCATAATGAAGATGCATAGACCACTAACCCAACTCATTATCAGGCTGCTCCTATTGAATCAACTCTAGAAGAGAAAGAGTCAACTGAACGCTTTCTAAGAACACAACTCTATTGTGCCCCTTGGATTCCATTTGATTATGATAAAATATCCACATCAAAGTCCACTCATCACTAGAATTCATCAAATCCTACACTAGAACTTTTATTATCAAGGTTGAAGCCACCTCATTACCCTTTCCTAGGGTATAGATGATATCAAATTTTAACCTATGAAAATACTCTATCCAACGTTAATGATTTCAATCATTTTGAGATAATATATAGGATCAGATGTTATGGTCAGAATATGAAACAAATCTCTCCCCAAAAAGATAATGGTACCAGGACATCAATTCATTCATCGCTGCTGCTAATTCTATGTCATGGGTGGTAATTATTTTCATGTGGTCAGAGTTGGCGAGAACCATATTCCACTACATGATAATATTTCATGAGAACACACTTGATGATCTTACCTCACACACCACAATAAACCACATAACCCTTCCTAGATTCTAGAAAGATCAACACAGGTTAAGTAGCCAACCACTACTTCATATCTTCGAAAGATGCATGACATTTTGGGCTCCATTCAAACTTTACCATTTTCTGGGTGAGAACAGCCATGGGTGAAGAAGGCTGAGAGAAATTACGAACCAATAACCTACAATAAACTTCCAGAATGATAAAACTATGAATCTCAAACATGTTCTCTGGATTCTCCCATGTCATAACTTCACTGATCTTCTTGAGGTCCACCAAAACCCCTTGCTCAAAAATTACATATCCCAGAATCTTCAATTCCCTAATCTAGAAGTTGAACTTGGAGAACATTGAATAAAGACGATGATCCCACAGAGTTCCTAACCTGATCCAAAAATGATTCTCATTCTCTTCCTCAGATTCAAAGCACACTAGTATGTCATCCATGAATACCACAAAGTGAAATTTGATATATTTTTGGAACACCCTATTCATGAGAACCATAAAAAACACTAGATAATAGAATAAGATATGAAAAAGGAGAGACACATGGGTGAATAAACCCTTTGGATTCTAAATCTTCATGTTGTATATTTAATTCCCTCATCTTTATGGGGGCCATACAATATGACGGAATTTATATTGTATGTTTTATTGGTGAAAAACCAATCAGGAACTCCACATATCACTCTAGGGGTAAGACCAAAACATCATCTAGAAATTTCATTGGGAACTCATCCACCAAATGAGGTAATACACCCTCAGGGGCACCACCATCATCCTCCAACGAGAGTGATGATAACTGAAATATTGGATTTCTTAACTCTGGGATTGGAGGTACTACACGACCTGACCGAGTATCCCATTACCAATGAAATACCTTAGGACTCCCATAAGGTGACATAAAATTCACCTGCCACCTATAGAAATAAATATGTTCCTGGAAGGGAACTATCCCATCCATGCAAAGGATTATATCAAAAAGGATAATATCCAAGGCTATAAAATCCCATTTCATCTCAACCCCTGACATGGAGAGCGTACACAATGGGTACCTAAGACCCTACTCCTTCCTCTTACCCAATGGTGTCTCTAAATCCAATACAAACAACATCAAATCAGTTGGAAAATTCAATAGGTTCAAAATACATGCATAGATAAAAGAAACAGATGCACCAATATCAAATAAAATAGCTGCTATAGAAGATGCAATCAGGATGGTACCTTGATCTATCAAGGGTCATGCATCTTGTCTCACTGATGCCTGATCCATAGCATGAAAATTTGTAATCTCTTCTTAAGAATGATGAATTTCCCACAGATCTACCCTAAACTAGCACTTTCATGAAGATGATCTAGTCCTTCTGCAATGACCACCAAACCATGATCCTACCATCATGGATGGCTCTGACTAAATGACACCACCTAGAGGCCACAAATCCAACCACACTCTATTATGGTCACATCACCCTGAAAAAAAAAATCTATAATTTTTCCACAACTCCATATTGATGATAGGTCCTATAAAGAGAAGTAAATTCAGTTCGTATGTGTCTTATCCTCCCACAAAAATGGCACACAACATACCTTATATTAGAAGATATACATGATCACTTACTAGAAGGGTGGCCTAATTACCACCTCTTTTCTTCCCCTACTCCTCTCACTTCCTCTTATTCTTAGATAAACTGCCACTACCCGGCAATAACACTACCCCATAAGAACCAAACCATCCCATACAGTCAATCTCCACATGCAATTTTGATCGACTACCTTATCATTGGTTTTTTTCTTCAATAGGAATACCAGAGAATAGATCTCCATCTAAAACCCCTTTTGAATCTCCGAGCCTTTGATGTGGACAGATGTCGTCTCAGCCCTCAAAATTACATTTATTACTCCTACACTAGTGTAGTGGGGTAGGGTTGATCCAGAGTGAAGGCGTGTGAGTTATTCTATGGTTCTCATAACTAAACTCCACTGTTGTCAGCAGTGGAGGGTCTTTTTTTAAATTTTAACTTTCTACTTTTTTAATATTTTGTTTTATGATCAAGTAAAAACAAATGAAAACAATTCTGTAAATTTTTATTTATTTAACTAGAAAATGAGAGAGCTAAAAGTAAATGTTTAAACTAAAGATAACAGAAAATGTTAATAGGAGTGCTCATAATTAATCAAAAAGTAATCTCGGGTGAATTGAAATCTACTAGATATAAAAATGATTCCTCTTTATATTGAATTCACACCTTAGAAAAAGTGGTTAAATCTTCCTCTCCATAAGACTTAGCACTCTATATTATAGTTCTTAAGGTTCACCACTTTAAAAACTATATACATCAAATTTACTAAATAATTACAATGGAAATGACCTCACTAGAGGTTTCTACCATTTTTGAATTTAAAGTTTTAAAACGAAAGCCTCAGTGATCGATTTCACCAAAAGATAATTGAATTGAAATTAATTTATTGAAGTTTAGGTTTAATTAATGTTATTAGAATTAGATTCAATCTCACCAAAAGTTTTGGATTCTTGTTGGCATAAAATTGGAGAAGAAAAAGATATTATTAACCAGAATGAAATCTAAATACCCGATCAAAAGAAATGAAAAAATGATCGTATTAACTATAACAAATATTCAAAAATGTAAAACATTAAAAGAGAGTAAGAATGATCCTCTCTCTAAGATGAAGCTCATGTATCGCTGCTGGCTCCTGCAACTCCAATACTACTCTACGCATCTACCATTAGTCTCCTCATAGAGTCTGCTCTCTAAAGATGTCTACATGGAATGAGAATGAGAGTCTTCCCCTAAAATTATGATACTGCTCTACCTTTAAACCCATTGTCATCTACTTCATGTCCTCGCTACTTTTCCCCGAATTCAACTTTTCTACACATGTGCACCACACATGTGCACTTTTTCGAGAACCACACGTCGCACTTGCTTTTCCCTTGTAACTAACTTCCAGTGAGTTAGCTAAATGCACTAGGATGTGTTTCTGACTTTGGTGTGAACCGGAATAGTAGAGACAGAAAATTAAATAAACGAATCACTGTTAATAGTTAACTTGTATAAATAAAAATAATAATTAAAGAAAAATTAAACATTTTTAAATTAATAATTATTAGATGTTAGTTTATTTATTATTATTTTAACTTGATAATTAATTTATTTTATCTAATGTTGTTATATATTATTATATAATTAATTTATTATTTTAAAAGTCATTAATTTATGAAATTAATAATTTATAATTAAATTATTAAGATTCTATGTTTATTTATTAGTAATATCAACACTTAATTAAATTTTTAATTAGATTAATTAATTTAATTTATTAGTTTTGTTAATATAGTTATTCTATTTTAAAAGTTTATATATGATTATTTTATTAGTTATTTCATATATTAGTTAATAATAATAAATTATTATTATCATGATTTATGTTTTTAATGTTTTACTTATATATAGAGTTTTATAGTTTATTTTATTTTATTATTTATTATTATTATTATTGTTAATTTATTTTAAGCGTTATTTTTATTAAAAAATTTAAATATCCTCTCCCTCCGCCCATCTCAATGGTGCCCACTGGGGGGAGAGTTTTCTAATTTTCCACACAAGCCAACCAACTGCGGTGTGCAATATCCCTAGCCCAGGGGTTAGGTCCGCGGTGCACCCTGAGGTGGTCGACCTCTTGTATTGTGTCCCTCTTCACCAAATCAGCGGCAAACAACTCATATCATAGAGGCACACTTCTCCTCCACTCGGCTCCAGCGGACCTCCATTTTAGTGCAACGATGAATGGTGGCATTTTCAAATTTCATCAACAGGGAACAGTGTCTTGGGGTTCTTCATCAATGAGTAATAGTGTCATCACCTCCACCTCCTTTCAGATATGCACCAAAAGGGTAAGGATTCTAAGCCAATGATGGGTTGAAAAATGACTCAATATCATACATCATATACAAGATGGCGTTAAGTTCTTCTATGATTATAATCTGAATTTTTATATAGTTGAGATATTTTTGTTAAATCTCTATTTTGATATGGAATTGGTTTGAGTCGATGATGTTTTGTTTTGATTAAACATTGGATCGACTTTGTGTGGAAAATACGACATCTATAAGAGAAACAATGGTAAGAAGGTCTTTCATCAGTGTAAGGGTAAATAATAGTTGTTATCATTGAGATGAGAGAATGTCGGTCTCAGTGACAGGGGAAGAATGAGACTCAGTAGTAGGAATAAAACTGGAACCAACATCGATGATCGAGAGAAACCGTCATTAGCAGCATGGAAGGGAGAGGTGAGACTGACACTAGGAATGTATCGGTATCGGAATGATAAAATAAAGCATCATTGGAGGGTGAGACGGACACTGTTATAACATCGGTATGAGAAAGGAACAAGGGTATCACCGTAAAAAATTAGTGATTCAAACTAATTAGTAAAAACTTAAATAAAATATTATGTTAATTAATTTTTATAATTAATTAATTAAAATAATAAAAGTACTAAATTTAATTGAACTAAAATGTTTCAAAATAATATTAAACAAAATAAAATTAATTAATTAACTGAATTAAAAATATAAAACATAAACATGAAGACTAAAATTAATCCACAACAAAAACATAAAATAAGACTGAAACCAGATAAAACTAAAACTAACACTTAATGATTACATAATTGATTAATTAAACATAAAAATATAATTAAATTAAACTAAAATTATAATCTCAAATTAACTTAACTAATGAACTGAAACTGTATTATTAATTAAATTGAAATTAATCATTATAATTACAATGTTAAATTTATAACTAAAGACACATAAATAAACAGAATTAATATTAAACTAAATTGATTAAAGATTAATGTAAATAATTATTAAATAACAGATTGAAGAGAGATAATTCAGTGAAAAATAATTGCATCGGTGGCTCAATGAGTCACCGATATTAGAAAGAGAAGGGGAGAAGAACGGTGGCACTGTTGAAGAACGGTGGCACCGATGACTGAAAATTTTATCTGCAATGTAAACATAATTCATTAAGGAAATAAATATTTAAAATTCTAAATTAATTAATTGTTTAACAAGATAATGATATAAAATGAAAAAGACATTATTTAATTAAGTTAAAACTTAATTTCTTAACATATGTTAAAACTAATTGAAATTTTTAACAAAAAAATTAATTATTTTAATTTATTTAAATCAACCTAAATTTATAGATATAATATGAAATTGAAAAAAAAATCAATTAATTTTCAAATAAAATGTTTAATTGATTAATTTAATAAAAATGTAATGCTAATAAAAATTCAATCAGATTAAGATTTTTAAACTTATTTGATAAATTATTAAACTAGAAAATTATAGTAAGATTTTATTATTAATTTAAAAAATCTAAAATTTCACAATTAGTTATAAAAGTTGATAAAATAAAATACTTAGTTATAGAAATACATAAGTATGATTTTTTATTAAAAATTGTTAAAAATAGTTAATTAAATTACTAAGAAATAATAAAATTGATGTGGAAAAATGTTTCAAATTAGAGCCACATAAAGTTCCACCACACTTAAACATTTTTTCCTTCAAATAATCTCATGTTTTTTCATCATTGAAAAAAAGGTGTATCTTTATTAATCACCTCAAAATGTAACATGTCCTCCAATTTAAAAATAATGGACAAGAACAGAGTTTACGCTTATGAAATGAAATTTTGAAAAGATCCCTTGCCTAGAACAAAAATTCCAAGGGTATTCAAGATAAAAAATATCCATCTATCAAAGAAGGTGCCAGGCCTCATACGTGACTCTTCTTAGTGACATAATTCAATCCATGCTTAAGAGCTAAATTCAAGAGTGACAACAGGTTAAAAATTTGTGGAATTAGAAACGTAACCAAAGGAACTTTTTACATTTACTTTTAACCTAGGTTACAAAAATAAATAATAAACTTTTTTTAAATCGCCTTATTGATACAACCTAAATGACTCCCATATAAACCAATTTTCCCCTTTTCAATTGCCATTCATCATTCCCCTAACCTTAATGAACTCGTTTTTGAACCTAAACACTTAATTATATTTTTACCAAGCCATGTATCATGTGTTAGGTGTTGTTCATATGCACTTATTTAAATAGTACAGAGGACTAATAGTTAACATAAATTCACCCAGCATCTAGGGTCTTAATGATTCACTGTGGGATCCTAAATTCCCAAATTAGTCTAGATATACAAAAACCATTTAAATTTTTTCATTAAGGTAATTAATTTTTACAAATTAAAATGAATGTGAGTCCCCAGTAAATATTTCAATAATCCATTTCCAAAATCTATGATTTTAATTCCAAAAAATGGTAACTCGAATCACTCTCAAAAGTTGTTCCTAAATCAAGTATTCATAAAATCACTAAACATGATCACTCATAAATCATTAAACCCTGTCAATTTTAGATTCAAAGCATATAATAAATAACATAAAGGCATAATCCTAAGGGAAGAATCATTTGATAATCATTTAAAGCATAAAATTGTGAAATAAATTTTGAAAATTTTGACCATTTACTTTATTTTTGACAAAAAGATTAAAGGTATTGGGAATTTAGGGGATTTTACTTATACACAATTTAGCTTAATAAAGCATTAACACCCTCACCAAAAATTAAAACCAACCTTTTTTCCCAAAGTAGAATTCCAATGTAAAGAAAAACTATTTATCAAATAATGTACAAATTTTTTTCAATTAACTAGATTTATGACATGTATTAAGGGTCTCGGTGAGATTCAAACAATGTTTTTTGCCACAAAGGTTAATATATAGTAGGTTCATTATCCAAAAACATGAATTAACATCTAAAAAAGTAACACATATTCTCAATATAGTTCAAAAGGTATCATGTAACATGTAAGTGCACAATGTACTTGGGAAATCATTTTAACAGACTAGGTTCAATAATATTTTCTGTTGACCATAAATATTTATGCTAAAACAACTTAAAGAAATAAGAAGAATATATTACAAAAAAATCAATCTACAAGAACCCCCCCCCCCCCACATAGTTTCTAACAATGAAATGATTTTAAACTAGTGAGCTTCAATTTCCAACGAAGAGGTTAAAACATATGTTTTAAACATCTCAAGTCATCATGTTGAATTTTTAGTTCAAGAATAATTTTTTCCACATCCAAACAGAAATTTTTCAAATAAATATTAATTGATTCACTACTAGTAGTTTATCAGCGAGTCACCATTGAGATGACTCATCATTAGTAGTGGAAAAATGGATCAATAATAACAGAAGGTCAATGACTCACTATTGATCTACGTAATGGTGACTTATTATTGAATTGTTTTTAAACTAAAAGGAGAAGAAAAATGAAATCATCCTAAGGATTGTAGTACTTCCCATAATAAAAAATTTTCATTAGTCCTCCAGCATGGGAATTCTAATCGTTAGATGAAAATAGTAGCACCATCCTAAAAAACCATGCATATAAACCAAGAACAAATATTCAGCAGAGACATACCATATAGAAGACAACACAGTCACACTTTATTTAAAATAAAACATAAACATAAAAAAAATTAAAAAGAAAATAAATAACATGGGTTAAAACCCATGAAGCACTGAGTTTAATGTCTTTTGTTATACTTTATTTAATTACAATATTTTGTGTTTTATAAAAAGTTTAAAAACAATGGGTTGCCTCCCATGTTGGGTTAGTCTTAATGTCCCTATCCAGACTCACCTAGAACTATCCTTAGTAACTAGGTGGATGTGGTTTCATTAACAAGAACCACCGCATGTGATTTGCCCAAATATTTTAAATAGAACAATGAAATTTGGGGGAAGTAAGACTCAACACAATAGAAACTGAATTCTCATAGCCTGAATTGAAAAAAAAAAGAGAAATGCCTTGAATGTTTTGGGCATAATGCTATCTATTTTAAAATTATATTCAAATTTTTCTAGATTTGAATTCACATAAAGAGAAAAAATTGAACTAGATGATCCTTGGGGAATGACATTATATTCAAAGTTACCTTTCTCAACTTATACATTAATAGATTCAAATTCAAGGGTTATTGTTCTTTATTACTAAAACGTATGTACAAGAAGGGGATCAATAAAATGATATACACAATTAGAGAAACTGGAACTGATGTTTTTATTCCCTATTAAATAACACTCAATATTATGAAGAGATTCAATAGCTAACTCAACTAAGGATGGAAGTAGAAAATAGGGAAGAATCTTTAGTTGATCATTCAACGATTCAGGTTTCAAAATATTGTAAATATCTTCCAACGGATCCTCATTAGTTAACTCACACTCAAGATATACTACTTTTAACAAATCAGTTCAGATACCATCATCAAAAGTGTGGTCAACCTTTACATCAAGATCAAATTCAAAAGGATCTCTCTCTAAAACAATGTCATATTATTTCTTCAATTAAATTTTATGAGAAGAATTTTACAATTAAAATTAAATAATATGAGTTTCTAGGATGTTAAAATTTAGATTATTCCCTTCAATTTGGTCACCACTTCTATCCAATTCATTGAAAAATGTTTCCGAAAAGTGATCACTCTTAATATATGGAAATGAAATCTCAAGAGTTATCCTTTCTACAAAAATCATTCCCTCTTATTTTTTCACTAATATAAATTTAGTTATTGAGGGGTATACATGTTCAAAACATAGAAGAGTGGTTTTCAGTTTAGGTTCAAAGATTTGAGATTCTGGGATTTCTAGTTTAATGTTCTCTTCTAGAGTATTCCCACATTGATATTCAAATTCATGATCCAAAAATTTAGAAACGGTTGGTGAATTGATTTAAACTTCAAAGTTCTCATTTTTATTTTTCTCTTTTACACAAGTGAATCCCATTTCAAAACTCCTAAAATAGTGTTCCTTTTCAACAGTAGGAATTATAAAAAGAATTGGGATTTTTTTCAAACTATTTTAGTGTAATTTTAAAATTGTCCAACTTATCCTCATTAAATTACATTATGGAATTATTAATGTTTATTTCATTATTCAATGAGTTTTTTTTTTCTAAAATTATTTCATCATATACATATTTTTTAATGTAAAGGTGTTGTATTCTATATTCACTATCACTTTCCTCTTCAACTCTATTTTCAAATCATTTATAGACATTTTATTTTTCTTTCATTTCAACTTATTACTATTCATTAACCCTTATTTGTAATTATAAGAGGATATTTTATAATATTTTCAATCATTGATATTACTCTTGAAAATCACTAAGTTGAATTTCATGTTCTTGATTGAACTAGGAATTCCAAACATCTTCCCTTGAATCCAATTTGTTTTCAATTAATTCATGTTTAGTAATTATTTTATGATTAGATTAAAAATTATCATTTTTCCAATATAATCAATCTTTTGGGGCTGGTTATGGACACACTTCTATGAAGTGTGCCCATAACAGCCACAACGAAAACAATGTGGCCCCGATTGATTCCAGTTCTCATGAACTTCCATTTTTTAGACTAAAGTAGTTGTAAACAGACATCTAATTTTAAAATAACATATTTTTTTGGAAGTTAAAAACAAGAAGTAGATTCAATTTCATATATTTTTTTAATGAAGATTTTTTTTGATTTATTAATGTTCTTTTTTTCTTATTAAAATTATTGACTCCCAGTGAGTACATTCCCCGAAAACAGTTCCAAATTTTTATGTGGTTGGAGGTCGTCTTAGCCCTTGAAATTAAATTTATTACTTCTACACAGGTATAGGGGTGTGAGGTCAATCCATAGGGTAGTCAGGTGAGTTATTCTATAGTTCTCATAACAAAATTCCACTATTTTTCAGAAGTGTAGGGGAGTTTTAAAAAAAACTTTTTCCATTTAAAATATTTTACTTTTTGATGAAGGGAAAATAAATGATACTAATTCTATAAATTAATTTTTTCTAAAGTGAAAAATGAAATTGATATAATTAACAGCATAAACTAAAGAAAATAGAAAATGTGAACATGAGTGTTGAGAATTGATCAAAAATTAAGCTCTGGTGAATTGAAATATACTGGTTATAAAAATGATTCTTCGTTAGATTGAATTTAAACCTTATAAAAAGTTGTTAAATATTCATTACTAAAATAATTAACAAAATATATTATAATACTTGAGGACCTACACTTAAAAAACTACATAAAAGAAATTGACAAAAATATTACAACAGAAACGACCTTGCCAGAGGTTTCTGCTATTTTTGATTTTTATGTTTCGAAATGAAATCCAAAATGATCGATTTATCAAAAAGGTAATTGAATTTAAATTAAGTGCCTGAAGGTGTAAGTTTAATTAATGTTTCTAGAATTAGATTCAAAATCACCTAAATTTTATGATTCTTGTTGGAATAAATTTGGATGAAGAAAAAGAAATTTTTAACCAATATGAAATCAAAACACCCGATCAAAAGAAATTAACCTATGATCATATTCACTATAAAAAGTGTCATAAAAAGTAAAACATTAATGTAGATGAAGAAATATCCTCCCTCTAAGATGAATCTCATGTATCGATGTGGACTCCTACAACTCCAATACTGCTCTTTGAATCTCCCAGTAGTCTTTTCAGAGCATCTACTCTCTAAAAATGTCTATGTGGAATGACAGTGAGAGTGTTCTCCCAAAATTATAATGATTCCCTTCCATTAAACACACTGTCATCAACTGCACGTCAATACTAATTTTCACTCTCTTCATTTTTTCTTCACTTATGCACCCCACATGTGCACTTTTTCACGAACCACTCTACGCACTAGCTTTTCCCTTATAACTAAAATCTAGTGAGTTAGTGAAATGCATTTGGACGTGTTTCGGACTTTGGTGTGAACCTCCATAGTAAAGATAGAAAATTATATAAATGAATCAATGTTAAATGTTAACTTTTATAAATAACCAAAATCTTAATGAAAGAAAAATTAAACATTTTTTAATTAATCTTTATTAGTTATTAGATTAATTAAAATTATTTTAACATGTTAATTAATTCATTTTATCTAATGTTGTTAAATGTTATAATTTAATTAATTTATTATTATAAAAGTTATTAATTTATTATGTCATAATTTATAATTAAATTATTGATATTAAATATCTATTTATTAGTAGTATCAAAATATAATTATATTTTTAATTAGATTAATTAAATTATTTTATTATTTTAATTAATATTATTATTGAATTTAAGAATTTAAATTATAATTATAGTATTATTTATTTTATTATATTATTTAAAATTAATAAATTATTATTATCATGATTTCAATTTTTACTGTTTTACTTATTTATATTGTTTTATAAATTAATTAATTTTATTATTAATTAGTTTTTTAATAAAATTATTATTATTTATTTATTTTAATATTTATTTTTAAGAATAATTTTTAATTTCTTTTTTCCTTTCTCCCATCTCCATGGCGCCTCATGAGGGGAGGGTTTCCTAGTTTGCTGTATAAGCCAACTAGCGGCGGCGACCAATATTCCAAGCCTGGTGGTTGAGTCAGCGGCACGGCATGAGGTGGTCAGCCTCTTGAATTTCCAGCCTATTAACCAAATCATTGGGGAACATCTCAAATCATAGCGGCACACATCTCCTCTGTTCAGCTCTGGCAGGTCTCCCTTTTAGAACAACGGCATAGGGTGGGGCTTCTGGATTTCATCAATAGTGGATGGTGTCTTAAGGTTATTCATCATCGAGTAACAACATCATCACCTCTGATGCCTTCCAGATCTATGAAAAAAGGCTAGGGATTCAAAGTCCAATATGTGTGGAAAACTGGTGCAATCTCACACATCATATCTAAGATTTATTTGAGTTATTCTTTGATTATGTTAATCATTTTCATGTAGTTGAAATTTTTTGGTTAAAAATTTATTTGGATATGGAACTACTTTGAGTCGTTGAAGTGTTATTTTCATTAAATACATGCTCAGATTAGTGTAGAGAATACATCATCGGTGATACCTATAGTGTAGATGGGGGGTTGTTTTTGTGTGATGGTGAAGAATGGTTACTATCGGTGAGATGAGAGATCTTCAGTCTTAGTGTCCGGGGAAGAATGAGAGTCGGTAGCATGAATGTGGCTAGAACCGACACCGATGATCGAGAGACGATGTGTATTGCAACATGGAAGGGAGAGGTGAGACCGACACTGGGATCTCATCGGTGTTGGTATAAGAAAATAAAGTAGGATTGGAGGGTGATACTGACACCGTTGGATCGTGGATATGAGGAAGGAACAATGGTCTCACCATAAAAAACGGTGATTAAAAATAATATTAAAAAACATAAATGAAATATTAATTTAATTAATTCTTTTAAAATAATTTTTTAAAACAAAAACATGAACTAAATTTAATTGAACAAAAAGGTTGAAAAATAAGACGAATCTAAATAAAATTAATTAATTCACTAAATTAAAACATAAAACATAAACACGAAGACTAAAATTAATCTATAACAAAAACATAAAATAAAACTGAAACCATATATAAATAAAACTAACAATTAATAATTAATTAATTGATTAATTAAATATAAAACTATAATTATCTTAAACTAAAATTATAAGGTAAAATTAAGTTAACTAATAAACTGAAACCAAAATATTAATTAATGTGAAATTAAGCATTATAATTACAATGTTAAATTATTAATTGAAAAGACTTAAATAAACTGAATTAATATTAAAAATAATTTATTAAAGATTAAATTTAATAATTTTTTAATAACATGATTGAAGAGACATTTGTGTGTGAAAAATAATTGTGTTGGTGACTCAATGAGTCGCCGACAGTAGCAAGAGCAGGGGAGACGAATGTTGGAATCATTGAATAATGGTGGAACATCTTACTTAATATTTGATCTGTTAAATAATATTAAATAATTATGGAAAAAAAATATTTAAAATGCCAAACTAATAAATTATTTAACAATATATAGATAAAAAATGAATAACACGTTATTTAGTTAAGTTCAAACATAATTTCTTAACATATGTTAAAACTAATTTAATTTTCTAACAAAAAAATTATTAATGTTAATTCATTTAAATAAACCTAAATTAAAAGATATTATATGAAATTAAAATCTAAATTAATTAATTTGAAAATAAAATGTTTAATTGATTAATTAATAAAAATTTCAAACTAATAAAAGGTCAAGAAGATTAAGATCATTAAAATTATAGATAAATTATTAAACTATAAAATTAAAGTAAGATTAAATTAATAATTTAAAAAACTAAAATTACATAATTTGTTATAAAAGTAGATAAATTAATATAACTAAATATAGAATTACAAACTTGTTATTATTTACAATGAAGTAAAAAAATATTTAATTAAATTACTTAAAACTAATAAAGTTGATGTGGGAAACTATGTCAAATTAGAACCACATTTGCGTTCATCAGATCATTGGAGACTATTTCTGGTGTGTATCGGACTATATGGTAAAAATGGTTAGCATACTCCATCATTGAATGATCCCCTTCAATGAGATCCATAAATTCTGAAGATCGTGCGAAATCCAAGACCTCATGATAGTACTGTTTATTAAAGATATCTTTGAAGTCCTTCTATATCATCTATTCATGCTTCACAATATAAATCATAGAGCCCCAACACATTTGATTGGGACCCTCTAATGAAGAGAGGAACACATTACTCTGAATTCCATAGGAGTCTCAAGAAACTAAAAAATGTGCTCAGTCTATTCAAGACACTCCTCCGTTTCATGAGGATTTGTGCTACCTTAGAAAGAAGGAGGTTTGTTATTGAGAAACTCATGGGATTTCTTCTTCTTAGTAACAAATTAATCTTCTCCAACTAGTGTGGGATCCAAACATTCTCCCTTTCATAGAGCATAAAAAGCCTGTACCATATCTTCTAGAAACCTATGATCAATAGGTGATGGAGAACTCTCTCTGGCATCCTCATGTGGGTGAAAAAGAGTTATTCAACGAGGCATGTTGCTATAAAAAGTAACTGGCACAATAGAAAACATCAATACAAAAGTTAGGAAAAAATTTACTATAAACATCAAATATAATTAAATCAAAATTGTTAAGATAATAAAATGACCAAACAACTTCACCCCATCCAATGTTCATGTACAGTCTATAGCTTGCACGTCCCACCAAGATTAGAATTTATATAAAGATCCCAACATCCCATGACAACTCAAGGTCTTTCACATTAACTTAACACTTCTCCTTGAATGTCCTAGCTCTTTTCTATCAAGACTCATCATAAATAACATGACCCAGAGAGAAACAACCTCCCTATGATAACATTTTGTCATGAACCAAGTCAGGTCATCATCCAAATAGGCGTTGAACCCATTCTATGGCCAGGCCTAAAGGGTGTTCCATATCCCCATGGGTTGTCACATGTTCTCAGGTATCATAAATAAAGAGTGGTAATGATTTACCCAAATTTACATGCTTTAAAAAACCAACAATAATTAATAATCTGAATCTGAAAATTCAAACCAAACAAGCCTTAAACAATTTTTCATAATTGACTAACATAGTTTAAACCAAAACCCTAAAATAATACAACAAAATTGAACCACAAGACTAACTCACATACTACTACATAGAAAGTGGAATCACCCTCAATCTACCTCCACTACATTGCATGAAGAAAGATAGCTAGTGACATAAACTTCCATCTCTTAAAGCTTTACCCTTACCTGTGTCAAACAATACCAAGTCTACTTACACCCAAAGGTTTATGTATTGTGTGAGCCTTATCCCATTATGATTCCACCCAATAAAATATTTCATGCTATAAACATTATAAGACAAATAGCTTGCGTGATTTCATAAAAAAACAGAAATCCTAGTAACAATTTTAACGAAAGTAACATTGAATGAGAGAATTTTTTTATGATGGTAATTTTAAAGATGAAACAAATTCAATGAAAGAACACTTCATTTGAAATTTACCTACTATACATATTGTATACCATTGGTAAGTGTGACATAACCAATGAGCACTAGTCACAGGAAACGACCCTATGGACTAGCTAACAAAGGGACACATGGTATATCGTATCTTAGTGAAATGTGACAGAGAAACTATGACCTACTACGTTACCATGGAACATCCACTAGTAGGGAAAAAACCCATAACCTAGTGGTCTCCAATCAATCATCATTATTTAATTATTGTTGTTATCATCAATTCCATTAAGTTAAACTGGGTTGTATCCACTTCTAAATCACTAGCATACTAGTCCTTGTCCACCCACCTAGATACCCTGGTTTTACTTTTGTGCTAAATCAAGTTCCACATGTCTCATAACACAATTTTGACAACCAAATTCTATTTAAAAATCATACACAAACCAAAACAGTTCGTAAGAAAGTTTATCACCTTCCATGTAATTTTATAAACTATAAAAAAATAAAAACTTCTATGATGTATCACAAGGATTTACACAGAAAAACTGATTAAAATCCTCTATTAAGAGAAATTCACACCACCAACTCATCAAAACAAAATTCATAACCCTTGCATAATTTAATAAACAATTTTTATAATTTATGAAATACTAACAAGTGATTGAATATAATTTTACATACAAAAACACCCCATTTCATATAAACGTGCTACTTAAAAGTAAAATGTATATAGAAATCTTTCCAAACCTACTTTCACACTACACAAATCAATTAAATAACATACTAAATTATTTAATCAATAAAAATAATTCACCAAATAATTCTTATACATGGAAGCACCTACCTTTGGTTTCAAAATACCAAAAAATCAGTGCAAATCATCAACTTCACCACAAATCCACTTCAAAAAACCCTAATCCCAATGATTGAACCCAAAAAACCAAATATTAAATCCTAGAGACTAAACCATAGTTTTTGGAAAATTAAAATCCAATGAATGTGGGAAAAAACCTTAATAATATAAAATAAACTACAGATTAATTCAGTTACTTGATGATTTTTAACGATTCCCCACTAAATCCCCTTCAAAAAATGGGTGTCAAAGGGATCTTAGAAGGGGCATGGAGGCCTTATATGGTTTAAAATCCCTAGTAGGGAAGAATAATAGAGGATTATGTTTACTTTTAGAAGGGAAAATGCTAAATACCCTTTTTTATGACCTATACATTTCACTTGATTTGTCACGCCGGTATACTAAACCGTGCAGTAACAATGTGCACGCTTTGGCCAGAGCACATGATTACCTAGCCCTAGGTGCATAGACATGCGGTAGTCATGCGATAGGTCTTTCCTTATACATCATTTTTACCAGGGTTGGGCGCACAATTTACTCTAATTTTATGCCAACCATGTGACAAGGTATTTCCAACAAAATAACTCCATTTTTATACTAAAATTTATAAGGGATCCTCGGGAAAAAAATATACCAAAATAGAAAGGGAAATGCCTTAAAATAAATACATGGATGTGAAGTATTGAGGGTGGTAATGAAATATTAAATATGAAATGAGGTTGAGTAGTCTATAACTTTCACCTTTGAATAAATTCATAGGATAACACCTTCCATAGTGGATTAATTCATTTCTTAAATAAAATTACCCATTTTCTTCAACAAAATGAAATTATTTAAAACAAAGAAAAAAATATTGAATTTACCTTATTATAATTGTCTATAACTTTCACATTTAATAATGAATATCTTATGCATATTTATTTATATATTTTACAAGATTAATATTTTATGAACCCAATAGGATATATATGAATCGAAAATGGTTTCATGATAATTGTTTTGAAAATGAGTATGAATATAGAGTTAAAGAGTTCATCGTGTTATCAAGAGAGAATGTGGACGACCCTTCTAAAATCCTTTGTCTGTGTTTATGTTTTTTTTATTCAAGAAAAATCAGTCTGGAAGAGTTAGAATAAATTTTATTTTTCACAGAATAGATCAATGTTATAAATGTTGAACTAACCATGGGGAAAATTGAATGTGGATACTGATTAAGACGATACTACAGTTATGAATAATATAATTTTAATACCTTTTTAAATGATTATGGAGATCACCTGGAAGAAATGAAAATGGAAAATAAAGATTTTCATCCTGATTGTAAAACGTTGTTTGAAAAGTTAAATAGTCTTTATGTAGAAACCAATATATAAAAATTTTACTAAATACACAACATTTTTAGCTTTATTGATGTTAAATAATTTGAATGATGGTAGCAAATGGAGTGTCAATAGATTTATAGAACTACTTGGTCTCCTGAATAATATGCCACCAGAAGAAAATGAACTACCATGTTCAACATATGACGCTAAAAAAATGTTACA
Organism: Viscum album; assembly: GCA_963277665.1. Taxonomy (NCBI): domain Eukaryota; kingdom Viridiplantae; phylum Streptophyta; class Magnoliopsida; order Santalales; family Viscaceae; genus Viscum; species Viscum album. The sequence continues at coordinate 1,274,790,971 of OY728153.1, read as the reverse complement.
TTCAGTGGCCATGATCTCTAAAACATAATTTTTTTCTAAATAATTTCATATCATCTTCCAAGGACCGTAAATCAATCATAAAATTCCCTAATTGTGGCATGGATTGATACAAGAAAAATGAGTCAAGTCCTTTGAAATATGTATGGTACTTTCCTATTATTCCACAATTTGAAATACTATATGGATATTCTGAAATTGTGAGACAATTAACATGGAATGCCAATACAAGAATTAATGATGGGAACCTATGTCATCTAATAGATTCTCCTCAGTATAATAAATTTTATTACGAGTTTCTTGAATTTATAAATGAGCTAATAAACTTGCATCTTGCATTATCTACAAATGGAATTAATTCTTTTGGTTTATAGAGTAGTACTCATAGTACATGGTCTATCATGTTGGTAAATTATAAATTTCCTCCATGGTTATGCATGAAGTAAAAATACATTTTGTTTTATCTTCTTATATCTGGACTACAGAAACCTGTTAATGATATTGATGCCTATTTGGCTCCATTGATCGAAGATCTGAAATTGATGTGGGATACAGGTGTTATAATGCATAATTCTCAAATAAGTGAATAAGTCACATTGAGGTCCATATTGTACGGAATTATTAATGACTTCCCATCCTATTGAAATTTATCATGATATAGAATTAATGTAATTTTGGGGTTTCCCATTAGTGAAAAACTCACATAAAATGTTCGGATAAAACATTCCTCGAAGACTATGTTTTTAGGACATTTGAAATTTTTATCTTGATGAAATATATACTGATCTTGGATGATATCATTAAATTGGAATATCAAACAATGTATAAAACTAACTCTAATAATGGCCAATAAACTATAAAATAAAGTAAAAAATGATGACGCTGTTTTTGGTAGACAATTTTTGAAAAACCTTAAAAAATATGGTTGAAAGAAGAGATCATTTCTCTTTGAATTATTTTATAGGAATTGTTTTTTTGTAAGAAATTTTCTGATATCATGATTTTAGGAAAAAAAATTAGATTTTATTATTGGAACGTTACTAAATATTCCTAAAAAATGAAGGATGGAATGAAGGCAAGGTTGGACATGATTTAAATGGGGATAATGGAAGATTTGGCACCGATGAAGGGAAAAAGGCATACTTTTATTTATCTAGAAACATATACTCTATCCAAATATATAAAATTGCATTTTTTCATGTTTTATACTAGTTTAAAAGTTTCAAAAGGGAATTCATCAAATATCAAGAATTCCACTTCAACGACTAATTTAATGTTACAAGGACTAAAACCACACCAATATCATGTTTTGATGGAAGATTTAATGTGTGTTTCTTTATATTTAATTACTCCTCAAAATTTATGACAAATATTAACCAAACACTCTTTATATTTCAAATACATATGAAGTAATGTTGTAGACCCGGTAAATTTTTCCATCATAAATAAAAAGATCGCTGTCATATTTTGTGAATTGGTATGTTATTCTCACAATAATTGTTTGATACAATGGTCTACCTCATGGTTTACTTAGTTAGAGAGGTTCAACTTGTGTTACTACCTATTACTGGTGGATGTACCCCATTTAATGATATATTATTATTTTGAATGGGTATGTCAAGAATTATAGTTGTCCAGAAGGTTGTATTATGGAATGATAAATTGTTGCTGAAGCTATTGAATTCTTTACCAATTACCTATCATATGTTGAAATCTTCAGTATCTAAAATTCTCATTACATCAAACACCTTATGGAAGAAGTGATTTATTGAAGGGATGTTCTTACAATTACCTTAATATATAGGGATAAAGTGTGCCATTATATATTATATAAATTTGAACATGTTTTTACATACATTGAATCCAACTAAAAAATTCTTAGAGATTTGAATCCCTAAAAGGATGAGGAATGGATATCAAATACCCATATTCAACAATATATGAGATGGTTCATAGATCAAATTTATAGTTTTTACCTGAAAATATAAATTCAATCATTGAACGACTTCAATAGCTAGCCAGAAGATCAAAAGAAAATTTTATAGCTTACACTAGTTTTGTCATCAATGGTTATATGTTCTATATAAAAGAACAAGATGACTTATGTACAATAAAAAATAGTGGTGTTACACTTCTGGATAATGTGATGCACATATCTAGTTCTAAGGATAGATATCCAATTTGTACAAGTATTTCATATTTTGGTATTATCGTATAGATATACGAGGTGGATTATACAACATTTCATGTTCCTCTTTTTCATTGAAAATGGGTTGACAATATGAATGGAGTGAAATTTGATGAAGTAGGATTTGTGAAGGTAAATTATAGTGTAGAGGGGCAAAGACAATATGTTCATAATTTCATTATAAGAAGTGAAATTAGTTTATGTCTTTGATCCAACAAACATGAGTTGGTCGATTGTACTGTTGTAAAATAAAACAAATTTCGACATATTTGAAAAATTAATCTAGAATTATCCTTTCATTGGGACATCAGAATTAGTTAATGTTGGTACTAATGTAGACAATGTATTGTATGTTATATGGGACTAAAAATAGGGTATTTGGATTATTTATAGAGGAACCAAATCCATGAAACCATTAAAAAAGAGGGTTCAATGAGAAGATAATTTTTAAATATATTATTTTTTCCACAAAATATTATATGTTTCTACTACATTAACTTAATCTAAATTTAATGTTTAACAACTCTTGTAAAAAATTCATTCTATACATGCTGATGTTACCAATCCCTCATAAGAGAAAAATATAATGAATGAAAATCTTCGGAAATATGTAAAGGTAATGTTACGATATACTTTTTCTATTATTCCAAAAAAAATATATAATAGAACATTGATTTCATTTTAATTATTCATTGAAAAGAATGTTTATTTTAGAAGATTTATGTCTATGTTTCATGACATTTCAAGAAGACAATGATGATGTTTTTTCTCAATAACAGAGGTAATATAGATGTTTTCACATAAAAATCATTGTCAATAGAACTAATATATTGATTCTTATTTATTTTTAATTGCTTTGTTTTTTGTATTACTCACATAATAATTTTTTATTATAAATGTTGGATATTTTTTTCGTGTTGGGGTGGTTTGTCCATACTTTATGCCTTTCTACACCAAAACAACCACATACTTATTCTCCATCAAAACCTTTTCACCCCTACAATGTTCCATTTATCACTTTCTTCCAAGTTATCTATACTTCCTTTTCTAGAATTGAAACGATGCTAACTCTACCTAATTACATAGGTAATTATGATGTTTACACAATAGAATCCTTATCCATATAATTAATGCATTATTTTATATTTGTGTTTAAATTATTTCTTTTTAGTATTACTCGCATAATAAATTTTTCCTTAAACAAGTGGATTTTTATTAGATTGGGAGTTTTTTCCATCTTTTATGCCTTTATGTACCAAATATTCTATAGAAATATTCTCCCTCAAAACCTTTTCACCCCTACAGTGTTGAATTTATCACATTTCTTCATGTTATCTCCACTATCGTTTCATAAGAGCAACGACACTGCCTTTTCTAAATTATAGAGGTAATCATGATGTTTGAATAGTAAAATCCCTTTATAAAGAATTAATGTAATGTTTCATATTTAGGTTTAGTTTATTTCATTTTAGTATTAGTCACATAATAATTGTTTTCTTATACATGTGTATTCTTTTCTTCAAGATGGGGTGGCTTGCCTATATTTTATGCCATTTAAAAAAAATACTTCCACAGACATATTCACCCTCAAAACGTTTCCAACCCTATAGTTTTGAATTTGTCACTTTATTTCAAGTTTTCTCCATTGTATTTGTAGGAATATTAATAATTCATCGTCTTCTCAATTACAGAGGTAACGTTTAAATTTTCATGGAAAAATAATTTTCAATATAATTAAGGTAATGTTTTATATTTATGATTAATTTATCTTTTTTATTATTTCTCACATAATAATCATTTTCTTATAAATTTATATTATTTTGTTTGAGTTGAGGTGGTCTTACCATATTTCATTACTTTCTGCCCCAAAACATCCACAAACAACTTCTACCTCATAACATCTCACCCCAAAAATGGTAAAATTTATCACCTTCCTTCAAGTTCCCCCCAATGCTCAATCATAGTGGTAATCTTGATATTTTTACAATGAAATTTTTGTCCATAAATTAATTTATTTTTTCATAATTAAGTTTAATTTTATCATTTTTTATTGTGACACATAATAATTATTCTTTTTCAAAGGTGGATTATATTTTTAGAGTTTATCTACTTTATTTTAAGCTGCTCATGTAGTGTTGGTAGTTTGAGAAAGAGATTTAATGGACCAGTATGACTCCAAGTACTTATTTCTGTTTAAAATTAAGATTATGTTTTCTAAAAAATGATACCGACATACAAAAAACTAAGAAAAATTATTTAGAATATTTTAATATTTTAGGAATATGATCCATAAGTCATTTGTGATGATTAATAATCATACCCTCCTTAATTTGATACACAATGTTCTTGATATGACTCAATATGTCCGTTATTAGATTAAAATCGATATTTGACTTTAAAAAGTGTCACTCGCTGAAACTGGGAAAACACACTAGAATTTTCTTGAAAATTTAGATAATTGATTCATAAATCATTTTTGACATATAGAAATCAGTATCAATTAAAACTGACACATAATGTGATCGATATGATTCTATTTGTGTGTTGAATGTTTAAAATTAAAATTTAAGGAAAAAAATAAGTGAAATTATAAAAATTGAGAAAACACATTAAAATTGTTTTTATTTATTAGGAAAAAATCCATGAGTGATTCAGAATGTGTAGGAATCATCCATACCTCAATATGATGCATGGTGTAACTGGTATGACTCTAAGGGTGTCTTTATTTAAAATTGACATTAATTTTAATAAAAAACAAATTGACCTACTAAAAGTAGAACAAACACATTCGGATTGTTTTTATAATTTCTTACAATGATATATATGTTATTTGAAATGTTCATGAACTAACCTCACCTTAATTTGATGCATGATGCGACTAGTATGTCTCCATGTCCGTGTTTTTATTTAAAATTAACATCAATTTTAGTAAAAAGACAAAATACCTACTAAAAACTAAGAAAATACATTCAATTTTTTTAAATACCTTTGGAAAATCATCCATAAGACATTTTTTATCTATAGGATTCAGTCACTCCACAATATAATAGAAAATGTGATTGGTATGACTCAAATTGAGTGTTTTAATTTTAAAAAGATATTTTAGTGAAAAAAGAAAAGTAGCACACTCAGAACCAAGAGAAAACATTCATTTTTTATACTTTAGAAAAATTATCCATAAGTCATTTGGTATGTGTATGTATCAACTGCACCTCAAAGCCATGCATGGTGTGACCGGTATGAATCAAAATTTGTCTTTTTATTTAAAATTTTCCTCAATTTTAGTAAAATGGTCATTTTCGTACTCAAAACAAATAAAACACATTAAGATTGTTTTGATAACTTATTATAATGATCCATAAGTCATTTGTGACATGTTGGAATCATTCAGACTTCAATCAGATACATGATGTTCCTCGTATGACTCAAAGTATCTGTTATCAGTTTAAAATTGACATTTTAGTTCAAAACGTGTCACTCACTAAAAATATATCAAACACGCTCTGATTTTATTAATTATTTTTTAAAATGTTTCATAAATCGTTTTTGACTTGTAGGAATCCTTTTTACATATAACTGATATATGATGTGATCTGAATGAATAAAAATTGAGTATTTCTAGTTTAAAATGACATTCTAGTAAAAAAATCAATTGATGTTCTCAAAATCAAGAAAACACATACATATTGTTTTGATACTTTAGAAAAATTATCCATAAGGCATTTGGGATGTAAAAGAATTATCCTCACCTCAAAGTGGAATATGGTGTGACTAATATGACATAAAGTTAATATTTTTTCTTAAAATGTCAACAATTTTAGTAAAATTAACAATTGTCCTACTCAAAACTAAGAAAAGACATTCAATTTGTTTTTATACATTACTATAACTATTGATAATACATTTTCAACCTATATGAATTATCCTCACATCAATACAATACATGATGTTCGTGTTATGAGTCGAATTTTTTGTTATCAGTTTAAAATCAACATTTTTGTTCAAAAAGTGTCACTCACAGAAAATCAAGCAAACATGCTTGGATTTTCATGATAATTTAGGAAAATAATTCATAAGTCATTTATTTTGTGTTGGAGTCTATTTCATGTCAAACTGATACACGATGTGATCATAATGAGTCAAAAGTGCATGATTCTAGTTAAAATTACATTTCATGAAAAAAAAAGAAAACTAACCTAATCAAAATCAAGAAAACACATTCATATTGTTTTGATAATTTATAAAAATGATACATAATTCATTTAGGAAATTTAAGTATCATCCTCACCTCATTAATATGCACAATCTGACTGTTATGACTCAAAGTGAATCTTTTTATATAAAATTGTTATTAATTTTAATAAAATGGCCTATTGTCCTACTCAAAACTGGGAAAACACATTCTGATTGTATTGATACTTTACAACAATGATCCATAAGTCATTTTTTATTTGTATGAATTAGTCACACCTCAATCTAATACACAATGTTCTTGGTTTGACTAAAAGAGTCTGTTATTAATTCAAAATTGATATTTTTGTTCAAAAAGTTTCACTTAATTAAAACTGATCAAACACACTCAGAGTTTCTTGATAAGTTAAAACAATTATTCATAAGTCATTTGTGACATTTTTGAACCCTTTTCGAAAAAAATATATACATTATGTGATCATAAGGAGTCCAAAGTGTGTGTTTCCAATATAAAATGACATTATAGTAAAAAAATTGACATACTCAAAACTGAGCAAACAAATTTAATTTTTTTTGTACTTTTTGATAATGATCCAAAAGTCATTTGGGATGTGTATAAATCATACTCACCTCAGTATAATTGAATTTGTGACTGGTATGACTCCATGTGCAACTTTGTATGTAAAATTTACATTAATTTTAGTAAAATTAACACTTTCTGTTAATTTATTTCTTTATATTATTACTAACATAAGAATTTTTTTCTTATAAAACTCCATTATTTTAATCAAGTAGGGGTGGATTTTTCAGTAATATGATAAGTTGGACCAGGATTAAAATAAAAATGAACATTTATTTTTTTAATGTAATTAATAATTTGTAATTATGTAATTGTAAAAACCAATGATTGAAAGGTTTATAATATTGTTTTTTTCTTGTGTTTATGTTGTAAATCTCATTTAATTTATATCTTCTATTGGGACTTGTTTTTTTGATATCTGGTGCATTTCTGGTGTTTTGGTGTGATGTTAAAAACATTTCAATGGTGTTGTAGCGTGTTTTTATAGCTTATTGTTGTATGGCCCTTTATCGGGGATTTTTAAAGCATTGATAAAGGAAAAATTAATAATCACTGTTAAAAGCACTAAAAATATCTACTTTATCAGATCTTCAATGAGTGCTAATAAATGGTCCTTAATGAGTGCTTTTATAAGTGCTAATATAAGAATAATTTATCAAATATTTTATAAGCACTGATAAAAGTCTTTTTATCAGTGCTTTTATAAGCGCAGTTAAATTAAGCCTTTATCCACATTAAAAAAAGCACTAATGAATGTGACCTTTATCAGAACTTTTTTCATCACTGATAAAGGACCCCTTTATCAGCGCTCATAAAACACCCTGTCTTTTATTATCTCCAATGTAATCATAAATTTTCTAGAACTGATAATGTCCATTTTTAGAATTGTTAAAGGATTATTTTTTAGTAGTGGTAGCTTCCCTTTGTGTCTCGTGTACGCACCTTAAATTTGCGGACTACCCATTTAGAATACCTATGTGGAATACCTATGTTGAATACCTATGAGGATTACCTATGTAATCCATCAACACTTGTAATCACTTTATCTCAAGATTATAAAATCTTCTTTTTATTGGATCTATTAATGGGGGTTTTTTAAAACTCTATTTTTTTACATGGATAAAAATTAAAAAAAGGTAAATACCTTAGATAGAAGAAAATAAGGGAAATGAAGACGATCAAGGATCAAAAAGTCCCCCAAAGGCATTTCTTCAAAGTACCCCAAAGAACCTCCATCGCTCAGGGTGCCTGTACAACAACATACGTGATTGGTCTCTGTGAGAGAATGCATGATACACCTTAGAGAGCTTCATGAGAGAGAAGAACCCTTATCCCATGGTTGTATTTTTTTCTATAAATGGGACCATGGGGTGTCCATTTGCATGGACAGAAATTACCAAAGAAAAACTACAGCTCTTCTCTCACTTTTCCTTTCATCAACCCCTCCAAAAAAATCTAGGTATATTTCTAAATCCTAAAGGAGTGTGTATTAAAGAGGGGTGGTGAAATTAAAATCCTCTATATGTTTAGAAATAATCAATACCTATGTGAGGAATTCGCTCACTCTATAATTAATAAACACAAGTATGAGGTCCCTTTCCTTCATTAGGGGCCTACGCAAGACACGTATTGAAACCCCTTTAGAGATCCTTGAATGATCAAGGAAGGTATCTCCCATGTGTAGTCACTCAAGAAGTCTAAGGTTAATGATTCCACTAGTTCTCCCAAGCCTACCTGTGTAAAGTACCCCCTGTGTGAGCCTCCATGGTTCACCCTAACCACCAACCAATGTGAGTCAATCATTATGTCTTCTTTAAATCACTCCATGGTAGTCCATCTCCTACATTGGATACCTTTTCTAAGATTTATCACGTTTTACTCTCCTCTAAAACCTCTTGAATTACATAGCCTTGGATATTGGCACACCATCATGCCCCCTATTTGGTTGTGAATTCTAATTGTCAGAGGTTTCCCACACTAGTCTGATTTTCCATTCATGGTAATCAGGGTGCATGTGAGTGTGTATCCCCATGTTTAGTATGACCCTTACCCCATGGAAAATTTCTGGTAGTTTCCAATCTTGGGAACTAATGTCAGGACCATGTCCTGCCCTTATCATATCTAAGACCTAGATCCTCTATTTCCTAGAAGATAGGGTGAGGATTACGCTTTATTTTCCATAAAATATGGAATGGAATCATCTTCCATTGGTCCAAAACCAATTTTAGGGATTCCATAAATGATTAACACCCTATGATTTATTGAAGTAGGTTTCACTCTTTCTCTTCTCTACCTCTGGGCCACCAGATCAAAGAGTGAATGGGCACTAGAGCACTCTCCTCTCTCCCCTACTCCCTTCCTTCCTCGTTCTCCATACCCAGGACCAATTCCAGCGTAAAGTGAAGATAGGGATGTTTTATTAACTTGAACTTTTCCATCATGGGAATAGGAGTCAGAGAATGTGGGTACAGTCATTTCCCCATCCTTCTCCCTTTGGTCTTTTCACTATTTCTGCCAGCAAATTGAGTAAGATTGTGTGGTTTGTTGAATCTGCTAATTCCTCTTATATATCAAACTTAGCATTACTCATGTGGTCTTAGAGGTTAGTGGTTGTCATAAAACATTCATTATCCTCCCAGTTATTTAACTATGATAAATCTAATTCCCATTACAATACGTTTATGTAGGACACCCGCATATGACACGAGTTTAATGGGAATCCTTCTCAAGAGTAATCCACAACCATAAATCCCGTTAATTCAGTCATCCTCTTCAGGTGTAAGCCCAAAAACATGCCACCAAACCACCATCATTTGAGGCATCCCTCATTTCTTAGTTTTAGGTAATCATACTCAAGAGTAAGCCCCAACATAGTCTTCTCAAAGGTTCATACTCCCATGCGAGACGAACCTTCTTTGGGCCCCAATAAGAGTAGTTCCTTAAAACTGAACTACATAGTCTTTGATTCCCTTACAAATGGGATATGTAGGAATCAACTATGAGTTCCAAACCCAACACCCCTAATATAACCTATTCTCTTTGGGTCATTTTACCGATAGGGTTTAATCCGAATTGTAAATCCACCTTCTATCCAAGTTCCCCGGTACGCATTAGCATAACCCCCTCACCAAAATTTTACTAGTCACCTTCCTCCTAGATGTCCTTTCCCCATGGAATTAAACTATACAATTAGGTCCTTATCAGGTCATCTTAAAAGATAAGATTTTCCCCATTAAATGGAACTAAACTATGTGGGTTATGATTCCTTTGGCAATGACGCATATGAAGCCCATTTAGGGGTTTAATCCTAATATTAAAACAAATTTTTTCTCCCAAGATGACAATAAACTATAGAGTTACCCACTATGTGGCCAGAAAACAAGAATAATCGTAATAATAACCAATGAATATCAAAGTGTTATATGAAAGGATTCCATTGATGGAGAACCTCATATATATACAGATTTCTCTATTGATGAAGAACCTCAGATACATACAGATGATTCTAATATCTATACATTCTAATAATTCATTTCTATTTCAATGAATTTCCACGTCATACTTTGGAATTAAAAAATTATTCAAGAAAATATCCTAAATCTATAAAACAGTATTGTAGTATGAAATACCCCCCCCCCTAATGTGTGATGAGCTTAGCTACTTATCCATGAAAACAGTGTGAGTCTTTAAGCATTGTTGGTTAAAATAATTAAGGACTATATACCTTTAGAAAGCATGTCTGTTTGGATATAGAATAGTTGGGTGTTTCTAGTTCCACAAACATTATGATGGAAATGGATTGGAAGTAATTAACTTGAGATGAATAATTATACAAAACTCAAACCCCTATAATCAATCATCATATGGATTATTCTTTGAGGGGGAAACATGTGTGAAATTTATTATTTAAAAAATATTTACTTTAATGAGAGATGTACTATAAAATATTGTGGTGTTACATTTTATCTAAATTCAATAAACTTTTTACTCTAAATATGAAAGTTTACATCAATAATAAGAGTCAAGTACATGAACATTACTTTGTTGAAAACCCACATTGGAAATAGGGTTTCTAAATCTTCTTTCTAATAAAAGAGAAAGGGAAATTTGAAGTTCAGTATAACATTATACTTTTAAATAATATAACATTATTGGAAATTAAAAACATGGAAATATAATAGAAATCAAACTACCATGTTCTGATAGAGAATTATAGAGAACAAGGTCATTAAAAATACTAACATCAAAAAATCATAAATTTGTGATTAGTTAAATAACCATTTATTTCATATAAAAATGTTAATATATAACGTTATTGTTTCAAAATCCTTTTCCTAGAGTTGAGGTATTATTTAATAATCCATATAAGGATATAATAAAATATACTTTCTTGATTTCTTTCCATTTAATAACCATAATCTCATCATTTTTTTGTTCTTTGATCCATATCCACTTCATTTTGAAAAACAAAATAAAGATATTCAAGATGAATTTTTATGCCTAAGTACTTTTAACAAATCATAAGGTCCACAAGTAATTCTTTCATCCCAAAATGTTTATTGAAAACAAAAAATATAGAACATAGTACCCAATAATCCATACATTAACATCAAATAATATTATTTAATGTTCAGATTAATCCATTATAACCTTTATATTCATCTAAAATATATATTTACAAATTCACCATATATAAAGTTCTCTAAATTTACAAAATCAATATTAACATTAAATTCTCCAGAAAACTTAATGTATCACTTTTTTTGACATATCAAATATATGGATACATTAATCACCTTAAAACCATTAAAAAAACATTCATTATTCTAATAATAAAATATTATGTATATTTCTTAAATATAATCATGTAGTAAACATAATAAAGACAACACAAACTACCAAATCACTAGACACCTTCATGGTCATAAATAATATACCATAAACATATATTTATCCATGTTATATCAGCATAATGAATTCATTAAGGTTTATCTTCCCTACATGGTGAATTTTATAAGATTATCAACTTGTTAGTGAGACATTTTTCATGGTAATCGGTACCGATCAACATTTACTTTATCATCCATGATGAAAATGTTATACAAGTACAATACTTATACATTCCATAATACATATAACAATGATATCATTGATAACATTATATTATAAAAAATCATGTATAAAAATAAAGTAGAAAATTAATCATTCCACTTTAGCTATATGAACAGAAAAATCTTGACCATGATCCCTTAAATTCATCTTATGTATATTCTCTTGATGATTAAGGAATTCATCTTCATAGTGCCCCATATTCATGAATTTATAACATACAATAGTATAATTTTTATACTACATTTTTCATTATTTTGTATAGTGACCCTTACCTCCCCACTTATATGAAACTCATTACCCCTTCAAGTGTTTCTAACAGTGATTCTTTCCCCAATTATCACATGTGGGAAAATATTTATTTCTATTCTTCCCTTTATCTAACTTTTTTATAGTTGTAATATTTCTCTCATGCTTCCATCTAAATCCATAATATGTAGATAATTATTTCTTTTTCTCATTAGCAAATGATACTATATCCTCATTTTATGAGAATTTCTCGGAGGATTTTTTCCTTTTAAATATTGGTATACGACCATAAATGATTTGATCCATATTATTCTTTGGATCATGTTTATTGGTGAGGTTCGCATTCCCACTGTGAGGTTCCACTTATAAATGAATAAATAGACTAGATAATACCATATCATTATGAAACATAATGTATAATCGCAAAACTATGGAAATACTTAACATAATTTGAAAATTTTAGTCATAGCTAATCTCCTAAACATGGTTTGTTTGGGTTTTTCTTATTTAGTTATCCTCAATGAATATATTATGGTTATATTCCCTTATCTGGGATTTCCTAAATCTAGTTCCCAAATTTTCTACTAAAATTCATTTAATTCCAACTATATCGACACTGAACCCAATATCCGGATGTCAGTGCCTTACTGTATTAATTTATCATGATTAAAATGAATCATATATCGAATTACTGAATAGTTCAGTAGTATTAGTAAAATACAAATATACATGCTTTCATTTTTATACAAAGAATTGTAATTAAACCAGATACATAGAAAAAGTTAAAGCTTGGAATGCATGAAAACGATTTCAAATACCTCTTCATCATAACATGGGAAAAGAAAAAAAATATGTGTGAGCTCAAATTCTCAGTAAAGAATTAAATATAGTGAAAGCTATTATGAATAAATGGGAATAACCAACATGGCATGGTAGATAATTGAACATAGATGTCATCTAATGAATAAATTGAGAATGAAATGCCTCAATAAATTTTTTAATAGTCAAAATATTCTTCATAATAATAATTGGATGTTGACTGAAGGAAATGCCTAATTATTGGATGATATGGATCTATAACATGATCTATTATACCGTCATGAACTATTTTCAAGACAATTTATGTTTTCGGGTAAAACCCCATCTGATTCTACAAAGAAACAAACATAAAGGGTTTGTCACAAACTAGTTTGGATCATTAGGAATGTCAATTCATCAAGGTTATTTCATTAACTAGTCCCCAACCCATGTCTTGAATGTCAAAATCATTCCTTATATATCAAATAATCCATTTAAAATTATTTTTTAAAATCAAAATGTATCATACCACTTTGAAATATTTGAATCATGATCCCTATAAAAGTAAATTGTTATAAAATGAAACATTTAATACAACAATGATAAATAGTATCATGATATTATATATCAAAGGGTATTTATTCCACATAAATTAAATAAGTGGTGAATATGGAATATCTCAAAGAAATAAAAGTGAGATGATAAAAACCTTTACTTTGTGCTTTCCTTTAGTTGAATGTGATTTATCCTCTTGTATAATGGTTTACATCACATTATTATTGTATAAAAGAACCATATCCATATTTATAATTCCATATATGATCCTATTATACCATATAATAATCTTTTTGTTAATAATATTTCATTATAACCCTTCTTTCAGGTGATAAATACTTAATTTTCCTACGCATGTTTTTTCATGTCAGTCGTGGTTCTTTTGCATACGATATAGTTCCATCTTCTCAACAATGATATTAAGGTCATAGGTATCAATTTTATTCAATATTTACATCCTTATAATCATTTTTTAATAATTAACATGTAAAATAAATCGCATCATGCCATTGATAAGGTAGGATGTACTTATGCATGAGCGACAATATAATCTTTTTAATGGTAAAAGGGAAAGTAATTGTATAGTATATTATTTTTTATAGAATCAATATAATGTCATATTTATTATATATATCTATTATATCCATCATTATACCCATTCAAGTAAAGTGGTGAGGAAAAAAAATTACACCATGGTGTGTAGACTGTAAGTTATAAATACACATGTGTTGTGCTTTTTCATAGGATGGATAAAAGGAGGAATATGTTTGACCTTGAATCATAATAATATATTAGAATATAGATTATACTAAAGTTATTACATTATCATGGAAAAAAATATGAAGATGAACTAGAAGAAGAAACCAACATGAAATAGTAGATAAAGTAGATTACCTCTTCTTAAGTGGAAACAACATTGAAGAGGGAGTGGAAGAAGAAACAAAGATGAAAGAGTCGAAAAAAAATGTTACCTCTTCTTTGATGGTCTTTATTTAATATCATATTAAGTGATCAGGGGTAGGTATTTTGGAAGGAATAGAACCTCTATAACATTATTAAATATTTTTATAAGATAACTGGGAAGATTTTGTTCGAGCATGATGTCTCAAAGTGGTGTGACAGAGTGAGGGTGGAGGTGGCCTTTTATAATTGAGGTGAGGGGCACTTTTGGAATTCCAAGAAATATTAAAATATAACAAGGTTATTAAAGAGCTAAAGACTTACAAATGGTATATAAATTAATAGAGGATGATATTTTAGACCAAATATTATCCCCTTTGAAATTATTTAATGATTTCTTTATCTTTATTTAATTTAATAAAATATTAATTCAATAAAATATCATTGTTGTCAAATTTGATACTCTTCATTTTATTTGACATTAAATACATTAATAAAAATTGGTAATTTTAATATAATTCTTCAACACATATCTTATATATCTAATAGATATATATAATATTTTACACATTAACTTATTGAAAATATATCAAAATTATTTTTCTTAAAATCAATTATTTTATTTTTATGTTAACTGAATAAATATTGTATGATCATTGCATAAGAATTTAAAGTATATATATTATTTATAAAAAATTGAATATAAATCTATATAATAAAACTAATTTAATTAATATCAATATAAATATTTAGGTTTATTAATATCTTGATTTTTACTCTATATAAACACATAAAAGATAAAAATATAAAGAGAGTGACATTTTGTAACAATCTTTGATTTATATAATACATAAGTTATTTTCCTAAAAAATTTCCATTAGACGACTCCAATTTATAATTAATGTTATATGGGATGAATAATACTCATCCAACAATTTTAAGACATGTTTAGGACACATTATTACCATTATCTTTTTGTTTTAATCATTTTTTAATCTCTTTAACTCTTTCTGTGACGTTATAGATTTTTACTTCTTAAGGGTCAATATTGTTATTATTAAACGATAAAAGAATCATAAATGTATCACAGATGATATTATAATCCTTATATAAAATAGTTGGATTAAATTTTTTTTATTATAAATTTGAAATCATTTATTAAAATATTTTTAATTTTAATATAACATTAATTTGAATTTTAACACTATTAATTACATTGCCTTTGAAAAATATCAATCAAGAAAAGATATCTTCCAAAAACTATTATACTAAATCTACAACATGTCATGGTAATCTATAAATTTCTATTATAATAGTAATTATCTCAAATTATTTTATTCGAATATTTTTAATATCAATTAGTTGATATTTAAATTATATAATAAATTATTTTATCAATATTGTACAGTACTTTAAGGTAAATATGTCTTTTGTAAAATTTAAAAAAATTCCCTAATGAAGATAAAAATTTTATATTTCAAAATAAAATTTACATTCAAATATATTTATTTTTTAACCCCAATATAGAATATTAACATTATAAAAATAAAATTTTAACATCTATTATTTTTCATTAAAAAATACTATAAATTGATTAAAGTAATCCATGTGGCTCCAAAAGCTCATAAAATATATCCAAGGATGGTTTTTGTCAATAATCAGTCATCAAATAAAATTAGGACATGTGTTAGAGTAATTTTATAATATTTCAAATATTATTTTTAACCTTAAGTACATGACTTACCCTTTACCATGGTAATTAAAATTACTATAGTTACTATTCATATTGAAAAAATGGACCTATTTACTAAATTTCAACCTTATAATTCTAAATGTGGAATCCATTTTTAAAAATTCAAAATTTATAATTATCTAAAATTAATCCCGTAAACTGGGTGAGAAAATCAGTTTTTAAAGTAAAAATATACACAAGTTTGAATTTTTTTATACACATTTAATATAAAAAACATTAAAATGAAATTAATTGGATTAATGGATGTATTATTGATCTAATTATTCATTAAAACAACTTTAAAATACATTTAAAACTATAAATTATTTAGATGGAAAGTTAATTTTCAATTAAAATGTTGTATATTTTTACTATTCATCAAAAAATGAAACATATCACAAAAATACCATAAAATATACCGAATATAATTTTGGTATAATTATTTTAAAAATGTTGATTATTTTATCAAATAAAATTTATAAAATTGTCAAATTTTAGTTTTAAAACTTGTGTTCCATTAAGAGGTGGCAAAATTGGATTTAGAGAAATATTGATTATTATGCGTAAAAGTTGATTATTTTTATATCATTTATAAAAATTGATAAGAGGAATTTTAAAAATCATATTGAATATATAATATATAAATTTCATAATGTTTTTATTACTAATAAATCCCACCAATTTAACAGCTTGGTCAGAATAATATTTCATTGTTCGTTTAAGTTGGGTGTTACATGCAATGTAAGATTTCAAAATGATCAATTTAATTGAGATACATATGATAAAATCATGGGGTATTTCACATTTGTTTTCTAAAAGTGATATTAAAAATTATTTTACTATTCTCTTATAATTGTTTTTAGTCATTTATAATCGTGTTTGATTTTATATAAATAAATTTGAAAGGAATCCTCTGGTCATTTTCCCAATGTGGTTCTATTTATCCTTTTTAAAATGGCATGAATGGAATGTTTTTGAAATTATATATAATGAATAGAATTTTCTAATCTAATGAACAATATTTTAATTGAATCATAATTTACCTGTTTACATGGAAATTTTTAAATAGAAATTTTTCCCATTCAATTGTACATATTATTTTAAAAATAAGTAATTCCAAAATGGATATGGTATTTTCCACAAGACATGTTCTAAATGATTTTTCCGAATAATTTCACGTATATGGTGATATCTTTTGATGTTATTTAATATTTACAAGGGATATGATCTAATGAGACTATATTTTTTTGTTTTCTTAATGTTTTATTAATCTTATGATTCAATTTTTATGAAACCCATTTCTTTTCCATAGGTTATGGTACGATGAAATTTTTATGGATCCCATTTCATCTCACATGTTCTGATATAATGATTTTTTTATGATCTTGTGGAATACATATATTTTCTTTTCTTTATGTCATGGGTTATACAAATATCTTCATCCAATTCATTTTTTAATAATTAATTTTCTATGAGATCAAAGGGTATGGGGAGAATATCGCAAGCCCCGAAGAGGGTAAATTGGATGTTATACCAAACCTAAAGTGGGTTTACAGGTGGTTACCCCAATCATAACATGTTATGAATTTCATGGTGGGTATCCTTGGCATAAGTATTTATAAGAATATTTGTACTCCATAATGAATGTCTAATTCCAATTTTACGATCTCATTGTTCATGTTCTTCGATTCCTTTTTGATTATTTTCTTATGAAATTCCAAGATTTATATCGTTTCTTAAGTTTTTGATCTATTATATTTCGTATATGGTTTTAAAATTGTAACCAAATATCCTAGGCTTAGTTAATTCTTATTTTATTATTAATATCATTCTTATTTACAATTAATGATCCTTTGATCTCACCATTTCATATATTTATTTTCCCTAGGTTCCTAGGAATGGTTTCACAAATGTTTTTTCTCAGAAGGGTGAAATTTATAACGAACATAGTTAGAGGTGATATAGATCATTTATGAACCAGTTATTTATGTGTCTAAGTTTACAAATGTGAATAATCTATATGATTTTGGTGTGAATCATTATGTTAGGGAATGAGTTTTTACCTATAATTATTTTATAACTATGTGTGTGAAGTTTCGGTTGTGAAAGTTTCCATCAAAAAATGATTTAAATAACCTTTGGAAACTAGGATAAGAAACATTAGTGATAATCCTAAGGATAAGTATATGTATAAGATAAAATCATAATATTTTGGTAATGATTATGGATAACCTTGGTAAAAACTAGGTAGAAATATATTGAAAATAAGGTTTCACAGTTTATAAATCCTTTAAAATATTTCAAATTATTTTGTGGTTATATGCTATGATTATTATTTCTCAAACTATGATTGTTTCTTTTAGTCAATAAATATTACCCGAAGTAATTGGGTTAATGTTGAATTTGACGTTCAATGGAATGACTATCCCTATAATAAACCAATTGAAATAAGAGTTGGAATGTGAAATTTTCTGATTATGACTAATAATCTATCTCCTTATATGATCAATAATCGTAACATGGGTGAGTTTTCAAACACACCTAATAGGAGGAACATGTAGTTTCTTTAATAACATGGTGGAAACAATATTTAGCTTCCTACATGTTGATAATGTTGGAAAATAAACTAAATGGAAAGTCTCAATGAAATTGTTAGATGTTTCTAGTGAAGAAAACCTGGACACAAAAAAATTAATTATTGAGGAAAAATTAAAAGTTTGGTTAACGGAATGGATACGAATAGTTTCCTCCCTACGTTATAGTTTATGGTTGAATTTTCTAAATTCAAAATGTATGTGAATTATGCACATACATGTCTTAGGAAGAAATCTCAAGAAAAAAATTATCAATGTTGTATGAATAATTATTTTACTGATGATGATAAACAAACTCTAAATGTTTTATGAAAGTTATGGTCTATTTTAATTGTATTTCATATATTAAAAGTAAAAAATAATTATTAAATTGAAATTTATGAAACCTAATAAATGATCTATATATTATATTGTATGAAAAAATTATTAAGTAATGTTACGATTAAACCTAGTTAATGGTTTACAAAATAAGTGAGATGACTTAATTGTTTATGTATTTTTTTAATAATTATGTTGTTTAAGTGTATTAATAACGATATCATGGTTATAAAAATCATAAAAAATAGATGGATTTGTCTTCATTAGATTTTTTTTATGGATTTCAAAAAATATTTTCAATTGTACTAATAACCATGAGATGTTATTTAGTGATTAGGTGATATTATTTATGAACACATCACTAAGAGAAATATCCATTTTTTAGAGTATGTTTTATTAACCCTTTTTTCAATATCAATATTCGACCAAGGATTTTTTTCATATATAAAACTATTAATTACTAAGAACCCTTTCAAATTATGATGATAAATTTTTTTAAAGGTTGTAGAATGTTACACCATGAGATTTAACAAAAATATTTCTCTTTAAATGATTTTATTTCTTCGATAGCATGTGTTACATGCAACACTGAGTTTAAATGAACTACAATACACTATTAAAATATTATTATGTGACATATATGAATTATATTTTAATTTTTGAGGGATTAAATATAGTATATTAATTTATGAAATATATATAAATATACTTCACAGTATATGTTTATTAAAAAATCCTTTGCAAATAATCACTATGTTTTTAGTATAGTTATTTTATTCTTCTGAAATATGTCTTCCTTAAAAATGATTTTTTTATGAGAAAATATTAAAATTAATTGTTCTAGATTTAAGAAATTTTATTTAGTAAAAATAATAGTTTATTTTAAATCAACATATCAAAATTATCTTGTGATGAATTTTTGATATTTTTATGAAAAATATTGTTTTTTAGTAAATAGTGAATAATATTGAATTTTATTAAAGTCATTACTTTTATTTAAAACATTTAAAAAGTAACACTTGGTTTTTAAAATGTTTTCATGTTATAATTAAATAATTTAAATGATTAATAATCCAATTATATTAATTATAGTGAATTTTATAATTTAATTAGGTAAAAAAATTGTTTTCCTAAAAGGATTTTTTTCTAAAATCTCATTTTTATAACATTTTATTTATTTAGATTAAAATAAATTTCTTTAATTTTTTGGAATTTAAGACTATAAAATTTAATTTTTTTGAGTTCATAATTTCAAATTTATTCTAGGATAATTGTTTTAATATTTTGATGATGTAGTTAAATTTTTTGGTAAATAGTAAAAAATATTGTTTTTATGAAATGTGGTATCTTTCATGATATCCCCAAGACGTAAAAATTATATAAAAAAATAATGAAACATATAGAATGAATAAATTATGATAAATAAATAAATATATCATAAAAAATAATTCCAAACAAAGACATTATAATTTTTTCCATTATTAATGTAAAAATAATTTTCAATTCCAATGTAGAGCCTATATAGTACCGAAAAAGTCAGATTTTGTATATCAAAGAAAATATTTGAGATGCAATAATTACTTTGACAACTTTTTTTTAATATGAATTATTTTAGATGATTTTTCTGGTTTGAAATGAATTTTAGAGTTATCTAACAAGCATCTTATCCAAATTCTTTTGTAGTGCTTGTACATGGCTTGAGAATTCAAAATAGCCTATTAAATAAGTTTTCATGACATTGATATGAGTTAAAATTAATATTTTTATAATATAAATAGATATATTTATAATGGTTAACTTATTTTCATAATGAAAATTTATTTATAAATTTTATGTAAATACTTTAAATTCTTATAAAACGTTGACATAAGAATTATTAAATTAATAAAATTAAATAAATGAGTTTAAAAATTTAAAAAGTGTTATAATTTAATATAATTAATAATATCCATGATTTTTCTAGACTAATATTACATTTACCTTATGTATTAAAATTTTTTGTGAAAATTTTACTTGTTGGCTTGATTTTATTAAAGTAAATGTATTGAATAGTTTGAGAAATTAACATTATGGATATTTTAAAATAAATATTAATTTATTAAATGATTTAAAATTACAAAAAAAATTGTGAATTCTTCCAAGTTATTATTATATAGTTTATATTATCTAAAATGGCCTATTTAGGAGCTATTTATCCAATTATAATAACTATATAGACCCACTATGAGAAAAAAACCTTGATGTCATGGTAAGTTTCAAAAGGGTTGGTGAAGGGCCAAAACAAATACAAAAGAGTAAAACATAGTCAAAAACATTTATAATTTTTATTTAATGAATTTAATTTGATACTAATCACCTTAGGCTCTAAAATGAGTTGTTTAATGGACACTTATCCATGAAAATGACTTATATATTATTTAAATGAAATAAAGATACAAAATAATACTCTCTTTATTTTTAATATACCTTCTATGATTATATATGAAGAAATTAATTATGAATGAATACTAAAAATTATTTTGTTATTGATGAAATTATTTTTATTATCTAAATTTATTTTTAATTTTTAGTAATTATTTAATTTCCATAAATGGTTACACAACACTGATGTAGTATTTATTTAGTAAGTAAAAATATTTAATAAAAGACATTAAAAATATTGAAGGAAATATAATGGTGGTGAGTTAATGTTTTCCATGAATATTATTTGTTCATATAACATATTAGTGTCATGTTAAAGTATTAAAGTCTAATTTAAACGTTTTATTTATGTCATTTAAGTCAAATTAAGTGAATAGTATCTAAATTAACAATAACGATATTGTCTGACAATAATATTTTATAAAATTACATAAAAATCAAATAAATTATAAATTTTGAAAAAGGAGGTAATATAAGATCTATAATTTCATTCCTTTTCCATTTATAGTCCCTTGGGCACTATTGGAATTCATATTTAATATATAGTAATTCTATCTTTTGAGATATTCAAAAAGTATCCCTCGCCTTAATTATAAAGGGTACATTCTCCTTCAATTACTCACCCCACTATCATTTTAATATTAAAAAAAACCACACCATTTTCCCTTCTAAAATTACCTATAAAAATTATATTGGTTCTTTTTTTACCAAAATGAATACCCTTGATCCTGTTAAAGGATATCTAAATGAGTCGTTCAAAATAAGAGGTAATCTCCCAACCCAATCACTTTATTTTATACTATTCTTTACCGACCATAAATATATTTCATTTATCATTAAATAATATATTTAGTATACAAATTATTCCTAAATGTTATTACTATTATTAAAACACCATTATATACCCATTTTTTTAACAAATGAGAAGTGAAAGTATCGCTTATACATACGTATGGATAACTGTCTCAACATAGAGATACAATTCATTTTTCATCACCATCAATTATAAAAAATTTATGATAGGTTTAATTTTGATATATTTTATTTGTTAAATAAGTGTACTTCATGAATTATTACAAAATATATACCGAATTGACATCCAAACCTTTTAGAAATGATAGCATCGCTCTTACATATGTGTGGACAACCACCTCCATAAAGGAATGTGATTTTTTAACATTTATATTTTACTTATATGGTAGTGAGGAAACATTTGATAAATATATTATATATAAATCATATAATAATTATTATTTGAAGGTGAATTATTATATACATTTCTTTCATTTCATTGGTTAAAAATGAAAATAGTTTTCATGTGTACTCCATGAGTGGTGTAATTAATTTTTTTTTATCTACATATTATGAAGACCTATAAATTTGTATTTAGTGAATATATATGATTCTTTATACCTTGGTTAATATTACAGGAGTATTGGAACCATTATTATACTATTTGTTCTAGGACTGCCAAACCAAAACGTGCTTCAAAAACAAAGTAGTTATCACCCATAATAGATATTTTAATAAAAAATTATTAATAAACTGGTGATAAGATGTAATAAATAAATCATAAATGGTATGATGGATATAAATATGGTAACTTAATAAATTTATAAAAAATCCTTATTTATTATGCAGGAGGATAAAGTGCTTTTGAAGAAAGGTAAACTTTAGGTAAGGGTTTTATTTTATAATCCCAATAATATTTGGGAGTGTTTATGATTAATTCTTAACTAGGGGATATTTCTCTTCCATATCCATGATCTCAAAATTATATAAAAAAATAAATATTATCATATTATTTTTTGAAGTAATTTTTACCTTATTTGACATTATACAAAATAGTTTAAAAGGAATATTCTCGTCATTTTCTGAACATGGTACTTTTTAACACGTTTACAATGGTGTGAAAAGAATGCTTTTAACTTATACATAATGAATGTTTTTTCCTACTATTATGAATAATATTTTCATTAAATCTTCTTTCACAATATTGTATATTTATTTTCAAAAAAAATACCACTAGTGCAGAAAATGTTTTTTACATTGGTTATTTTTTTTACGTTTGTTTTTAGATGATGTTATTAAAGGAGACCTTATAAATATTATTTTTTACATCAGTTATTTTAAATATGATATAAAAATCATAATTTAAATTTTTTTTCATGTATCTTCCTAAATAACTAATTTGAAAACCTATTCGGAGGCTTGATTTATCATGTTGATTATTTAATAACTGATGTGGTGTATAGTTTCTCATGTCATCTATTAAATAGCCAACATGATAAATCGAGCCTCTGAAGGGTTTTCCCCATCAGTTATTTAGGAACTGATGTGAAAAAACCCTTCGGATTCTCTATTGATCACGTCGACTATTTAATAACTGAAGTGGTATATAGTTTAATAAATCAATTTTTAAATAACTGTTTTAATAAATAAATCCTCTGAAGGGTTTATTACGTCGGTTGTTAAATAACTGACGTGAAAAAACCCTTCAGAGGCTCCATTTGTTATGCTAGTTATTTAAAAACCGACGTAATAAACTCTATACCACATTGGTTATTAAATAACCAATGTGATAAATCGAGCCTCTAAAGGGGTTTTCACATCGGTTCCAAAATAACTAATGTGGAAAAGGGTATACGATGTCGGTTATGTAATTACCGGCATAATAAACAATAACCATGCATTTATTACGTTGGTTATAAAATAACCTATGTAAAAACCAATTTTTTAAATTAAACTGCAATACCATTACTATGATCTTCCAAATTAAACCTGAAACAAGAAGAAACCAGACCAAAAGAAAACCAAAACCAGAATAGAATCCATACCATAAAAACATCATAACTAGACCATAACAAGAAGAACCCGATAAAAATTTAACATTGACATATATAACATTCAAAACATAAAATTTCAACTAAAAAATCTAAATCCAACCAAAACAACTGCCAAATACACAATTAAAATTAAAATAATCAAAATTACATTTTACACTACAAACAAGCTAAAATCACATCAAACCTGTATAATAATTTTATCATTCCACTTGTAAATGATTGACCTCTTTAGCACTATAGTTTTTAGGTTCATCAAATAGATACAAATTAAATGGAAATTAGTTAACTTGTATAATGAATATATCAAATGAAAATTTATGGAAAAGTATATATGAAAATTTGACCTAGTAAAGTTCATTTGTGTTCTAGTTGTAATTATGTCATGCATAAATCTTAACAAATAAAAACTGAATTCGATGACACAATATTTTTCATGAAAATTATATTTAAATGAGTTTAAATTCAAAATATCATTTTTATGTAGTACATCAAAAAGAACAAATAATAAATATATATTTAACTTTACTTTTACATATTTGATCTTGGCACTCTTTTTCTTTTTCTTTTTTCAAAAGTATTCCAATACCCTGTAAGAAAATAATAGGAATGGGATAAATTTAAAAATCATTATCATATAAACAACTTTTAAGAAATTGATACTTAATTTTCCAACATATTCTTAAAACTTCCCTGCACATCTCCATGGACGGAGCATATCCAATAATGTGTTTTCTCCTTTGAAAAAAAATACCTAACATCCAATGATCACGGATATAAATGAAAATTTAAGGTTAGTGAATTTTTGTGTTAAAAGATAAATAAATCATTTCCATATATATGTTTCATACCTCTCACAAAAAGGAATCATCCAACACTTCATGATTATATTCTGTTCAAATAATTAAGCAATATAATGTGTTCTTTGTTCCTCGTCCAATGAATTTGCTTCAGGGGAAATCATATGTGGGTCTATGTTGATTCCCAACTTATCTCCATTAACAAGCTCCATGATATCATTTTTCACAATACCCAAATTTATTACACATCCACAAACATGAGCTTCCATTGGAAACTCATAATTATCCACCTACAAATTTGAATATCTGGACAATCTGTCAAGACTAATAAAATCCCTATCTCATGTCATACCAATGTGTATTTATTATTGTCTATACAATATTTCATTACATTTAAAGTATTCATATAAAAATAAATAGAAAAATATATTAGTTTTAAAATGTTAAAATAAATTAAATAAAATATAAAATTATAGTTATAACATACATACCTCTATGGTAATGAGTCGTAGAAGTCTGGATGGCCAAACTAAAAAGTTGTCGATACTATGTCCAAATATTTTCACCTCATCTGTAGGTAATGGTACTCAAGATTATCTATCTATAATATCATATACAATGACCTTATGATGCTTTACCTCTAAATATTGATGATGAACTCTATCTCTTATACAATATACCATCCCATATGCAACTATATGATGGTGTGGATCCTCAACATACAGCTCACAATATGTAGGATGTTTTGGTGGAGTAGTTAAAAAATAATGGGTTCTGCAGGTATCGTTGGGGGAGTAGGAGCTTCCGGTAGAGGTGAAGGATATGTAATGGGGTCTGCAGGAGGAGGTATAGGAGTGGGAGATCCAGTCTAAAAGTGTCTTTTCATGTCTTCAAACATAGATTGTACCGATGCTCTAATATTTTCCTCTATTATCACATTAATTTAATTAAATTCTAC
The DNA here is from genome assembly GCA_963277665.1 of Viscum album. NCBI lineage: Eukaryota > Viridiplantae > Streptophyta > Magnoliopsida > Santalales > Viscaceae > Viscum > Viscum album. The sequence goes on along the minus strand of OY728153.1, from coordinate 1,274,764,738 downwards.
TTCAAAGGATTCTATTTTTTAAAAACACCCTCAATTGAATAATTTGAAGAACATGGCCCAAAATTTCTTACGGATACACCCATAGAATATCCTCATACACGACCAGGGTTTTCGGGATTTCCTAACGTTGTAGATAAAATATCATGCCTCCCAACTACTGTAAATACCCCCAGTGAGCTCTGATCCTCAAGGGAATCTTGTATTAATTAATTTAACATTTCTGTAATGATTCAAATTATATAAATAACATAATTAACTTAAACAAATAAAATAAATATCTTGAAATACTCTCAGCTGTGATTCTCGATTCTTTCTAAAATATTTCCCCTTTTGCACATCTGAGCTCTATATTGTTTTTCATGTCTAGATAGAGGGGGTGTAGGGGAAACCTATCTAGATCTTGAAGACTCTACTCTCAGTTCTGGTAATTTTTACACCACCATTTTTTCTTCCAATAATGTATACCCTCCTCTAGATAACCTATGAGGGTATACATTTTTAGATTGGATCTCCGAATGAGATGTCCTGGTTCTCTGTAAATTAAGAATAATAAATCATTAACAAAACATTAATAAGATCATTTATATAAGAATGATTATAAAAGATTACATTTACATTACCAAAAATGAATATTTTCTTCTACATTCATCATATTTTTTCCAATTGTCTTCATCTATGAAAGGATATATATGACATGGATTGTCATGATTCTAATGAGAAAATTGAAATCAGATGTAATTTTTGAATTGAAATCCCTCCATATCCAAGAATCCATTGATAAAAATTCCCTCCTATCTCCTCTAGTGTCAGTAAAATCAAATTTCATCTGATAAAGAAGAGTTAAAACACATAATACTAGAAAAATTTAAAGATTAGTCAAACAATAGCAAAATATATTTCCAAAATTGTATCCCACAACTGAGATTTTATCACTTTGTCCACACTTCCCCAATCAGTACAAAAAATTATTACTTTTATTTTACCCTGAGTAGATACAAAACCCTTAAAAAAATTTCATTTGGACCTCTAGGAATATCATTATCATCAAACTCAATGAGTATCCTTTGGTCTTGGATACAGGCAAGTGATAATTTTGGAAAACATGTGCAGCCATGTTTACCAACTCTTGAACTCTTCTTTGTCATTATGAGACAACATGAGGAAGATTGGGGGATATCAAGAGGAGCATGTGAATGTTTCTCTCTATAGTTATGATCATCATGTTGATCTCCAGAATCATGAGGTTGATAAACTGATTGATATGTCATTATCCTTCAAATTAAGAAAGTAAACATTAGTTCATAAATACAAAAATTCATATATTAAAATACTAATGTAAAAAATGGAAAACTAAGCTACGTTATGTAATAGTAAACTTGGTAAATATGGAATGAGTGTTAAAAACTGGTAAATATGGTAAACATGGTAAACATGGCAGTGTAATTGTAATTCAAAAAAAATCAATAAATATATAAGTTACATAAAGGTAAACTATGGTAAACATGGTAAAGTAATTTTTATTCAACAAAATCAATAGATATATAAGTAACTTACTGGTACACATGATAAACTAAACAAAACAAAATTAAAATAAACAAAAAAAATTACTTATTTGTTTTAATACGCATTCTAATAAAGAAAAAAATTATAATATCTAACATTTTATGAAAATAATATATGTAAACAAGAAATAAACATATGTTATATGTAATATTAGGAATGTACAAAGGGATTGTTTTCCCAAATTCCTTCTTCATGATCATTCCTTATGGCACAAACCATGTCTTCAACATTCTCATCGTTATTTTTTGTTAATCATTACATGGATGTAGGGATATCATATAAATAAACATCTTCATCACGTTTATCCTCACAAACATATTTTTTTCCCTTCTAAAACATTATTCCATTGCATGTTTGATTGATCAAGAACATAGAAAATCTATTTTTCATGTGTTTCCATTATAAAAGAATCTATTCTGTCTTCCAATCTATTCATATTAACAACTGTCATTCCAAATTCATCGTGTTTGACACTGTTGTTACCAATAAAACATTTGTAGTTAAAATAGGAACTTTAATTTTAAAGTATTCAACCTCCCATATTTCTTCAATGACTCCATAATATGCACTTGGTGTAGAAATCAGGTTTTTATCTGTAGAACTCAAAAAATGCATTGCTTCTAGAAACACCAATACCTCACTATTCTGAACTACACTTATGTTGTCTTGAGCTTTCATATGAAATGCATATCAATTAATGTCATACATGGACCATGTTATCACATTTAAAATTGGACCACCCACTAACAATCTTAATGTCTCTAATACATATGATCTACCAAGATATGTCTTTTTAAACCATGGAAAAAATGTTTTTTTGTGGTCATTCAAAATCCACATTTCTTTCTTCTTTGGATGACATTGTTTCAACTCATTAATATGTAATGTGGTATACATATGAGAATCATCTATATTATTTAAGATGTATAATTCTACATTCTTCATTTGTTCAGCTGACAATGATTTGACTTTTAATCCATAAATCACATTTCCCTCGTTATTAAATCTCTCATAGCGAGATAGAGGCAACCCAATGTGCTCCTCTGCAGCCAAGTAGCTCATAAAAAACTCAGCAACCTCCTTAGAAATATACTTTTCAATAATGAAGGCTTCAGGTCAATATGGATTCTTAACATACCCCTTAAATATTTTCATATAACTTTCAAAAGGATACATCAAACGAATATATATAGGTCAAAAAATCTTTATTTCTTTAACTATATGAACCATTAAATTCACCATTATATCAAAAAAAATGGAGGAAAATACATTTCAAATTAAAAAGTATAGAAATATCATCATTTTCCAAAATTTTCAATGCTTTCACACCAATCACCATATTAAAAATTTAATTGAAAAAAACACAACATCATTATAGTCTTTCTGACATAGATAGGCAATATTCCAGGAAATGAAAATTGTAGAAGTTATTGTATAATGCCATTGAAATTCATGTTATTTCATACATATCTACATCAAATCCTTTAAAGAGACAATAAATTTTATATTTTAAGTATAACCTTTAGGAACTTTGATATCACGAAGATGCTGAAAAAAGTTAATTTTCTCCCTCTTAGATAATGTATGACAAGTTAGGGGGAAGAAATGTTTGTCTTCCATTAAGAGTGGGAGATAACTCAAAACTTATTCCATTTGATAGTAAGTCTGATCTTGTATTCAATCCATCATTATTCTTTCCAATAATATCTAATAATGATATAATCAAACTATCCAGATATTCTTCTCCACGTGCATGACATCAATATTATGTTTCACTTCATGATATCTTAAATATGATAGCTCAAAAAATATTGATCATTTCATCCAAATATGTATATCATTACCAGATTTATATGTCTTTCCCAATATCACATCAATGTTTTTCACCCTCTCAAAATACATGTCAGGGGATAAATGTTTTGGATCAATATCAAATTCTTGTGAGCCATTGAATGCCTTTTTAGTCTTCTATAAGAGTGATCCATAGTCAAAAACATTCAATGACCCATGTAGATTGTTTTCCTCCCATGATGCAGTTGACAATATGAAGTCTTTTTTTCAAATTGGACATGATTTATGCCCCTTAACATCATATCCAGACAAATTTCCATATGCTGGGAAATCATTTTTAGTGAATATAAGAACTACATGCAGTAGAAAATATTCCATTTTATAATAATCATTCTCTCTAATACCAACCTCCCAAAAAAGTTTCAAATCATCAATGAATGGTGACAATCAAACATCAATATCATTTCTGGGTTTCTTTGGATCAGAGATCATTATACTCAACATGACATATTTTCACTTCATACAAACTTTAGGAGAGATGTTTTAAATTACCAATAAAATAGGCCATGAACTATTTGTTCTATAGAGGGTTCGGTATGGATTCATTCCATCTGTGCACAACCCAAGTATGCGATTTCTAATTTTATTTACAAATATAGGATACTGCTCATCAATTTTCTTCCATTATGGAAAATCGGATTGATGATGTATTTTTTCATCACCTATCCGCTCATCAGCATGCCATATTACCCTTTTTCCCCTCATTTTAATTAGCATATAAACATTTCAAACAATGAATTATAGGAAGATACCAAAATACCTTGGTAGGGATCTCTGTAATCTCTACATCATCCTGTGACTTTTCATTCAACTTATACCGTGATGTCCCACATTTATGAAACTATGAAATAAATTCATATTGTTTCCTATATAACATAGATTCATTCATACAGGTATGCATTTTCTTGTATCCCAATCCCATCAGGCATAATATTTTCTTGGCCTTATAATGTGAATCTGGCATATCATCTTCTTTCGCAAGAAGGTTTTTCAAAAATTGTAGCATATCTGTAAAATTTCTATCACTCCATCAATGTTTCTCATTGAGGTTAATCAATCATAACACCGCTGAAAAAACTGTAAAACTAGTACAACAAGGATACAAGGGTTTTAGCATCACTATATAGACGAGCAACTGTCAGTTCTATCTCAATTTTTTGTGCTTCAATATCAGGAATTATTTCTTCTATTCCATCATAGTTACCATCTTGCAAATAATCATCATCAGTAGATATGACATTCTGTTCAGTTTAACCATGCCAAATCTAAAGGCTGTAATGTGGATTAAAACCATGAAAAATAATATGATCTTTTATCTCTCTACTTTTCAACTTCTTCATATTCAAACATTTCAAGCATGGACAGAAAAAAATTGCTACTTTGAACATTTTTTCAGAAAATTCCAAAAAGGAATCAATACCTTCATCATATTCATTTCTCATTTGATGTGTCTTAAGCCAACATTGACTCATCATTACATATAACAATTATCAAAATTATACATCTCGTTAAGATAAGACAATTTTATATTTATATGAAAATATACTAATTTTAAAGTAAAACTATTTTGAAATATAAAACAAATATATGGGCACTTGAAAATGATATGTATGAAAATGATTTTGAAAAGAAAATATAGATTGATATAACAGTTTTATATTTATATAAAATAATTTTTGGATTAAATTTTTCTCATATGGATCATTGTAAAACAGTAACAATTAATCATGGATCCTTTCTTCATAAGGTACACAAAGAATACATCCTGAAGCAACTAGATACCAAATTCACCCTTCCCTAAACAAGAAATATGAATCATAAATATTAAAATGTGTATACATTCACTACTTACAATTATACATATCCCAATTATTTTAAACCATTGGGATAGCCCGTGAAACCGTGGGGATATTCTATCCCAACGGTTTCACACCTCATTGGCATGATGGTCATTGCAATAGCCTTATACCAATGGTTCTATAGGAACCGTTGGGATATATATATACTTATGGTTCAAGAATCATTGGTATACATGGTGTCCAACATATAATCTATTCCAATGGTTTCATGGAAACCATTGGGATATATGTATAGAAACAATTCAAAAACTGTTGGCATACACTCTCAAGTATATAATATATTGAAATATGGGTTGGGGGCTGTCCATGGGGTGGGGGTGTCCATGGGGGTGGGGTTTCTAGTTGTCGGGGTGTCCAAGGGGGTGGGCTGTCCATGGGTGTCTAATGGGGTGGGGATGTCCAGGTGGGTGAGGGCGATGTCCAGTGGGTGAGGGTGTTTTCCAAGGGGGTAGCGGTGTCCAGGGGTGGGGGTGTCTGGAGGTGGGGGTTGTGTAGGAGGTTGGGGGTAGTCCATGGGGGTGGGGGTGTCTAGTGGGTGGGGGTGTCCAGGGGGTGGGGGAGTTGAGGGGGTGGGGGTGTCCATGAGGGTGTGGGTGTCTAGGGGTGGGGGCTGTCTATGGGGGTGGGGGTGTCCCAGGTTGGTGTCCAGGAGGTGAGGGGGCTATCCATGAGGGTAGGGGTCTCCAAGGGGGTGGGGGTGGTGTCTAGGTGGTGAGGGGCTGTCAAACCAAATACCCCCTTGGACACCCCCCTGGACACCCCCACCCCCATGGACACCCCTACCCCATTGGATAGCCTCCTCACCCACTAACCCCCCCCCCCATCCCTAGACACCCCCACCCCCCTTGGACACCCCTACCCCATTGGAAAATCCCCTCAACCCCTAGACACAACCCCTCCACCCCCCCGGACAACCCCTACCCCTTAGACATCCCCTCACCCCCTGGACACCCCCTACCCCCTTGGACCGCCCCCTCACCCCCCTGGACTACCCCAACCAAGTGGATAGCCCCCCCCCCAGACACCCCACACCTTGGATAGCCCCCCCCCCCCTCCCCCCCCCTCCCCCCACCCCCAAGACACCCCCACCCACGGACACCCCCACCGCCTAGACACCCTCTACCCCCTTTGGAAGCCCTCTCACCCACCTGGACACCCCCTGCACACCCCCTACCCCCTTGGAAATCCCCCTCACCCCCTGGACACCCCCTAGACACCACCACCACTTTGGTCAGCCACCCCTCATCCCCATGGAGACCTTCATCCCCCTTGAACATAACCACTGAACACCCCCCCCCCCCCCCGGACACCCAATACCCCCTTGGAGACCCCCCTCACCCCATGTACACCAACCCCCACCCCCTTGACACCACTACACCCTTGGATATCCCCCTCACCCCCTTGGACACCCCTGGACTCCCCAACCCCTAGACACCCCCACCCCATGTACCCACCCCCCCTCCCCACCCACCCCCTTAACACCCCCAAACCCCCTGGACACCCCCACCCCAATGGACAGCCCCTCCCCCACCAACCAACACTCTAGACAACCCCCTGGACACCCCCGACCCCCCTTGGACAGCCCCATCACCCCTTTGGACACCACCCCAACCCCCCTCGACCCCCCTACCCCTTGGACAGCCCCCTCACCGCCTGGACACCACCCCCTTGGACACCCCCTACCCCCTTGGACATCCCCCTCAGCCCCCTGGACACCACGCCCCACCCCCTTGAACACCCTTGGACACCCCCAACCACCTTGGATATCCCCCCCCCCACATAGACACCCCACCCCCTTGACAGTCCCCCACCCCCTTGATACCCCCACCCACAACCCTGGACACACCCACCCCCAGGACAGCCCCCAACCCTCTGGAAACCTCCCCCACCCCACCCCCCACAACCCACCCTCACCCCCACCCCCTAGAGAACCCCCTAGACACCACCACCCCCTTGGACACCACCCCCCTCCCCTCCCAAGCCCTGGACACCCCCCCACATGAATGTACTCACACACACACATGATAGAACAGACATGGCAGCAAAAAAATCATAGAACCTGCATGATATCACTCTCATGGATTATTTTACTAGAAAAGAATTTAGAATGGTATAAAAGAGCACTATGACACTTTCCATGATAGTAAAGAATAAGATATAAAAATAAAATCTCAAAACATAAGTTTAAGGAATTGTGAAAAATAAAAAATTAAACTGAGGTGTGTGTGGATTACTTGAGTGTTGCAAGTCAACCTAATAGATACTGTGATAATAAAGTTGATGAATGATGTTGGAAAAATGAGGTTGGAGGGCATGACTTCGAAGAATCCTTTCTGGCTTTTCCACATGAGAGAGACGAGCCGCAGGTTGCCCGATCGAAGAAAATAGAATGACAGAATACAGAGCATGATAAATCACTTAAAATAATTATCACATCATTTATTCAATAACCGATGTGGTAGATGGCATTTTATAAAGTTCTTTATTTTATAACGGATGTGATAAAGTTCCAATATTTTATTTATCGCATCAGTTATAAAATAACCAACGTGATAAAGCACCCATATTAGATCTGTCACGGCGGTTATAAAATAACAAACGTGATAACTATAATCTTGTTAATTTTTATGTTATATACTTTATAACCTACATTAAAAATTGATTCTCTTCGATTTATCATGTCGGTTATTTTATAACGGACGTGATAAATCAGTTTTTCCAGCTTTTCACATTTGTTATGTGGAACCAATGTGAAAAATGCCAACATGTTAAATGTTTTTTGAACTAGGGTACTTTGAAATTTCATTATTTTAACTTAAATATGGGGTTTCAAAATGATGATGTCATTTTCAACAAGAAATGTTCCAATTGATTTTTCAAAATTATTTTCCTTCTTAGATGGAATACATAGATGTTTCATAAAATTAATGGGGATTTGATATCATGACACCATACTTATTATTTATCTATATAGTTTATGAATATGATGACACAATTTTTATGAAACCCATTTATTTTTTATGGGTTATGATATGATGAAATTTTTATGAAACCCATTTCTTTACTTGGGTTATGATATGATGATTATTTTATGATATTATGACATACATATGTATGATTTTCATTATGTGATGGGTGGGGACTATATCCTCTATAATGAATTTGGTGAGTATTAATGTTCTATGATCCTAGAGGGTATATGAGAGGTTATCATAGGCTGCAAAGAGGGTACACAGGAGGTTATCCCAAGCCCGGAGTAGGAACAATGGTGGTCATCCCATGGTTAACATGTTCTGAATGTCTTAGCGGGTAGCCTTGACATGAGGTTTTATATGATTATGGGTGTTCCACAATATATGTCTTATTCCAATTTGACAATATCGTCACTCCAATTCTTTGATTCCTTTATGATTCATGTCTTATGAACTACCATGATTTATTCCATTACATAATATTGTTAGCTATGATAAACAATGGGTAGTTTTCAAATGTTAATATCATACCTTATGATCATGTTATTCTTATTTTATTATTGATGTCTCCCTTTTTTACCTTTACTAATCATATGAGATCACCCTTTCTTATGTTTTCTCTCTCCAGGTTCCGAATAATGGTTTTAGAAATGATTTTTCTAAGAAGAGAGCTCGTTATGAGTAATATAGTTGGAGATGATATAGATCATTTTTAAACCAATTGTTTATGTTTCTATGTTCCTAATAGAAATATAACTACATGATTCTTGAATGGATCTTTTTTTTATATAAATAATATTTATCTATTAAGATTTGATATCTATGTGTGAGCAGTATGGGTGTTATAGTTGGTTTCATAAAAAACAAATTCTTTAACCTTTAGAATCTAAGATGAGATATCTTTAATGAGAGTCCTAGGGATAAGTATAGTTATATGATAACATCCTAAATTTTCTATAATGATCATTTATTTCCTAGGTAAAACCTTTGATAACATATATTAAAAAGAAGGTGTCACATTTTAAACATCCTTTAAATGATATTTTATTTGTATATGGTGTCCCACTATGATTATTATAATACTCACACTATGCTTTCTAGCTTCAGTCAATGGTTGGAACTTAAAAAAATCATGTTAATTTTGAATGTGATGTTCAATGGAATGATTGTCCTTAGGATAAAAAAACTAAAATTATAGATGGGATGTGACACCTTGTGATTATTCCTAATAAGTTATCTCATTTTATGATGAACTATATTTCCTTGGCTGAGCTTCATGGATTTCCTAATAAGAGAAAAATGGATTTTTAGAAAGACCATGGGGGAAAGAAGATTTAGCTTCTTACATTTCTATAACGTGGGAAGAGGCAGTGATATTAATATATCAACAAAATAGGAATTTGTTTTGAGTGTGTAAAATATGTACACAATGTAATTAATGTATACTGAAAATTTAAATTTTTGGTTAATTCAATGGATTTCAATAATGGTCTTCCTAAGGTATATTTTTATGGTTGAATATTTTATGTATAGAAAGTATGATAATTAGGAAAATCAATGTTCTATTTTGAAATATTGGGAAGATAATCTGCAAGGTTTCATGAATAATGGTTTTACTAATGATGGTGAAGAGACTAATAATGACCTATTAAAGGTATAGTTTGTTTTATCAGTATTTATTTTGTTAAAAGTATGAGTTGTGGAAAAATTTGATGTTGATGAATCTTAAGATATGACTCATAATTCATATTTAAGGAATTATGAATTAGGGGATATAATGATGAATCCTAGTTAATGGTTTAAGAAGGAAGTGTGATTATTGAAGGTTCTATTTGGATTTTTGAATTATTTTGTATGATTTTTAAACTAATGATATTATGGTTAGAAAAAACCTAAAATATCTAAGGACTAGTTTGTATTAGTTTTTTCATTAAGTATTTGATATCATATTTTTTATATTACTAAAAACCAATAAAGGTGATTTAGGGGTAAGTTGATATTTTTGATGAGCACAAGATTAAGGGAAATATAAACCTTAATATTTCTCTGAGGTTGAGTTGATAATATATGATTTTGATAAATATAAAATTGTTATCCCAACTAGGTTAAATACCATGAGAGGGGGTGAATCATGCTATGATAGATTAAAAACAACCCCTTCGGATCTTGTTTCTTCTTTAAACAAAACACAATTCTCTCCCTTTAAAGATGAAATGTTTGAACATAAATTGAAGAATTCACAGGGCATATAAATTTTACTTGGTTTTCCCTTAGTGTATTACGTCCTAGGATTGTACAACGGGTATGTGTTGATATACCAAATTCACTAAGGCTCACTACCGAATAAGGTCTGGTCTAGATCACTTATATGCTCAGGATCATTGATTTTACATGGTTTATGTATTGATCACTACTTCCCAATGGCCACTCCCTTAATATTTCCTTTAATGTCTCACTACCAGTGGAAATGATCACCTTCATTATATTCCTTTTCTCACTAGTCCAGAAAGGATTTAGTTTATGGACATGTAGGTCCCTTCATTAGAAATAATGAATACATCCTCAGTTATAGATATATACTTTGTTGAAGTCATACATTCATCCACTTGATTAATACCATATTAATATAGTTTTACTAGGAAATCACTTTTCAACACTTTCATGATTCTCTATTCTTTTTCAAATCTCATAGAGCCTTCATGAAACTACCTATTTCTTGAAAAGTGTGCATTGACATTGCGAACCCCAAAACATTTGGGAAGCTCAAACAACCTTCATGAAGAAACCTCCTTTTTTGAAGCTCAAAAAAATTCATGAATCTCAAATATCCTTCACAAAGCTCGCAAATTTTGGTCAGCTTTTTATATAATTTGAAAACAACAATACGTTTTCGATGCTTACAACATTTGGTGAACTTTTATAACCTTTAAAAACTTTATTTCTTTGCAAACTTATACACAAGTACAGCCTTCACAAATCACCTTTCAAAAATAAAATCCTTCTATTCATTGTTATGTTATGATATTATTTTATAAGGGGGTAGAGGCCTATTTATTGGAATTCCCTCCCTTTCCAGAGGATTTCATCCTCATCATCACCTTTTCTTGAGGATCTCCAATCAAATTCTCAATGTTCTCTATTTTCATAGACCACTAGGAAAATTTCCCATTTTTCAAGATTCTATTAGTGTAAGAGCTTAACCATCAACCCTTCACACATTCTTGATGATCCACTTCTCATAGTCATTGAGATCTACTGTCAACCCTTCACACCTTCATGATACTTCACATTTTTTCAAAACCCAGCCTTCACAACATGAAATTTCTTCACAAAGATCATTACCTTCGTGAAACACCAATCTTAGTGAAACTCATTACATTGCTATATTTTTATGCGGAATTCATGGAAATCCAAAATTAATGATAAATTATCCAACCTCCAAATTTTGGACCCCAAAAAGTTGTAAAACACTAGGAGAAGGTTCCACCATGTATGCACAATTTTCTATACCACCTATAAAGAATCCATTACATTTTATGGGATATTTGTCAAAATACCTTGTCAATAAAATATTTGGAAGCCCCCAACTGACCGTGGAAACACTATTTTTCAAAAAACATAATCAACTCAAAAACAATTCAATGTTACCTTGAGGTATTTTATGATAACAATATCCCCCTTTGGGTTTGTTTAATACTTTTCATATTTTGATACATCATTAAATATTAATCATTATTCTACCAACAATCACTTATTGTGGTTCAAATAGTGACCAGATATTTTACCCAAAACACACTCTAATTCCTCGTGATTCATGCTCATCATGAGAAAAAAGATATGTTTTCAAAGTTCATCAAATAATAAATTCATTCCACAACCACTTAACTTCCTTAATCACAAACCTCATATATCATGATATATAACCTTTTCTTGATCGTAATAGCATTTTTTTATTTAAAACAACTCATATATTATTGATCCAATGTTATTTTCTCCCCCAATCTTGAGTAATAAATTTTATCCTCCTTTTATAGCCACAAATTCCATACTTTTTTAATGACCCCAAAGGTCACCCCTTTATGGTCTGTAATAGGGTAATGAATATAGATCATCACCTTTAGTAAAAACACATCATACCTTAAAAAGAGGGGTCCCAAATCCACAATTTTTCAAGTGTGGAGTGTTGAATAAACTCCAAGAGCTAGTTGATTATGTTCAAATGCTTATTTGGGTAACGTCTTTGTCATAATGTCCACATCCTTTAGTTCTATAGACATAAACTACAACTTCACAATTCTATTCTATATATTCTCCTTGATGTAATGGTACTTGATTTCAATTTTATTTGTCCTTTAGTGATGGAATCATATTTTTATAAGATTTATATTCTAGAAATTTTCAAAATGGATTTCGATTGGATACTTAAATATAGCTCTCATATCATAAAGATGACAATTCATCCATAAAAATTGCAAGAAAGCTTCAGTGAATATAACATTTTCATCTTCTATAGTGATCAATGAAATGAAATTTTGTTTCTTACTTAGCCAGGAAATGCACAATATTCAAATTTGGAATGCACAACCTAATGTTTATTTTCTATCATCTATTGAACTGAATCAATATCCATCTATATATCCCAATAACTCTTGTAGAGATTTATTATTATACAACAAACCAAAATCCATTATTCCATTAATATTCCAAATTATTCTTTAAATTTCATGTAATTTAATTTCCTTGGGATTTATTTGAAACTGTGTTTCATGGAATGTGGAAAAAATATATTCGGTCATGTTTCTGCTAAGTTCAACTAGATTATAATGATCTACCAGTAATTTATGACATTGATAGATTTTCATCCATTATCTTTTTATACTTTTATCCAGGTTTCTACTGGAGTCATCATCCCCATTGAATTATCCATTCCAAATATTCTCTTAACTTTACTTTCATATTTTTATTGTGAAATAAATGTTTCATTCCTTCCTTGTGTCACCTATAATTAAAGAAAAATGTTAGTTCATCAATAATTTACATTTCGCACTCACTTTTTATGAATTCTAAAATATTTTTTCACTAAGTTTAATCTAGTCCAAAAAAAATTATGTCATCAAAATAAACTATCACTATCATCCTTTGAGAAATTCCATTTTTACATATAGATAGTAATCAAACCCACCACGTCGAAAATAGAGCTTCTTCCAATAATGATCCAGCCTTGAAGACCACGATCCCGGTACGTTACTCAACCCATATAGTGTCTTTCTCATTTGTAAAACTATATTCTCATGTTCATGAATCAGAAAACTATATGTATTCTCAATATAAACCTCTTCTTATAGAATCCCATTCCTAATTTCTAACTTGGCATCCATCTGGAAAACATTGAATATTTTTTTCACTATTATTTATAAGAATAAAATTATTATATCTATCCCTGCAATAAGTTCAAATGTTTCTTCAACATCAATAACATATATTTGGGAGTTCCCTTTTCACATTAGTCGTGATTTTTTTGATTCATTGCACCGTATCCGTTTATCTTGTTCCAAAAGACCCATTTAGTCTTAATGAAATTCTTATCTCTTGGCCTCAAAATATTCCTTAAAGTCTTATTCTTCACAATTTGGACAAGCTATTCATTTATAGCCTGAAACAAGTTATAATCATCAGTTGATTCATTAAAACATTTAAGTTCTACCTAAGATAGAAAGGAATCCTACTATAATGAATTTATTCATCATGTTGGAACTGGCACTTCCAAATCACCAATGAGTTTCCAATTTTAGCACAAGTCTTCAACTTTCATGTAGATATAGATTTTAAATCCACTTGATCATCATAATTGTCTTATTATGAATTAGCATGTTCCACTTTAACTCCCCATAAGGTGTTTTCCTCCTCATCAATTTTATCAGTAAACTAGTCATTATGTGGTTTAAGATTCTATTTATTATATACTGTGGTCACATCATTTCTTCCAACTACCTTTCTAATCCACTTCTTGAAAAATGTATGTGGTTCTATTTTTTTTGATTCTCTAAGAAATATCTCTTCATCTCTATGTGATTAACATTTCTTTTGTTTCTCCTTGTTGATAATAAAAAACACTTCAAAAGATTAGATTGTATTTTAATATTGGACTCTTCCCATACCATAATCCATATGAAGTATTTTATTCCATCATATATAATAGATCCATATTTTATATGTAGACCAATTCCAAGACTGCTTCCATACATTTTTTCTATGGTATGCCCTTTTAAATAAGAATTATTCTGGTCATACTATTTTTGATTTTATTTCTCTTGCGGACCACTCTATTTTGATGAGAATATTTCAGTACTAAAACTTGAGTCCTTATCCTATGCTTCTCGAGACAATATTCCACTTGAGTATTTGTGAATTTGTACCATTGTTAGTATGAAAATTAAAAATCATCCATTTAAGCATCCTTTCAGATTCTCTATGATACTGTTTTATGCAAATAAACACATCAGACTTGTGGGAAATGAAAAATACCAATTCCATTCTACTGAAATAATCAACGAAAATAACATAATACCTATTTTCATCAACATATATTGGTGGAATATGTCCACAAACATCTGATTCTCTTATTCAAGCACTCTATTTGAATATTTTTATTTTTCCACATATTTATTTATAATAATCTTTCCTTATTGACAAGCATCATACATATGACTGTGATCACCTGATCCCTCAGGTAGATCTCAAACTATATCACATTTGACTAGATATTCCAGTGAATATTGGAATAGATGGCCATGTTTTTTATTCAACAACCTTTTTTCTTTCTCTTTGGATAAAAGTAACATATCTCCTCCACTTACAAGGTAGAGATTCTCCTTCACTATTTTCCCCTATAGAAAACTACACCATCCCTTATTTTGATGATGCAAATATTTTATTAAAGATGATATAATTCCATGGGTCACATTGTTTTCTAACACTAAGTAATTTTTGATTGAGACCTTCAGCAACTAAGGAATCAGTAGGTATCATTTCATTGCACCAAAAGTTTGATTTTATAAGCACATAATATTTCATACTTCATCATTTACAAATTTTATAACTCCTTCATTGTAATAGTTTAGGCCTGTAACAAGATATTTAATAACTATAATATGGGATCTGCATCCACTATCTTGGATTCATACACCATAACAATCTGTTTCAAGGGAAATCTTGCAACTACTATCTTCTCAGCTTTTTACTTTTTTATCATTTTTTTTACATCATACTTGATATGGATTGATAATCTTGATCTTCCATGGATTATGATGTAGAATCTTAATTTTCAAAGATAAAAAATGATTTTTCTTGTTTTCATCTCATTTGATGACACATTGAGATTCTTTTTATGGCCACATTTAGTCTTCTTTGAAACATTCCTCTGAATTATTGACAAGCAATGTATTTTCAGGTGTTTAAATACTCAAAATCTAAAAAAATGACCCTAAAATTATATCATGAAATATTGAGATCTTTAATGAAACCTGTTTTGTTCTTGTTCCCTTATATACCTATTGACTATAGAAAAGACATTTTTTGTGTTTCCCATATTTCCACAACAATAACATCTAATGCGAGGTGAATTCTGGTTTTTCAGTACTACACTACTGGTTTTCCCTTGGGTTATATGAATCTTTTATTTCAGATTCACACAAAAATAAATATTTAATATTGGAGTGGGTTCTTGTAGTCTAACATCAATTTCCACAGTTTTCTTTTTACAATCAAGCACCATGATTATCCTATTGATTTCGATAAAAAAATTCATCTATTCTATCAGAACTCTTTTCTCCACATACATATTTTATGTCTCCATAATGATATAATTTCTCGATGTCATATCAGGAGTCAAGATTTTTTTTAATCCTGAGCATATCATCAAAGTCTGACAACTTCTTATTTAATTTCATTAACACATTTTATTGGATATTTCGTTTTTATATTCAAACCATCAATCAACCTATCCTCTTCCTCAATATAGAGCTTATACTCACCAATGGGTTTTGAGTTCTCTATAATTGACCACTAAATCTTTTAAATGTTATCCCCAAGTCAATACTTATCTTATAATAACTGCTGCAAATAATGTTCTTTATCACAAATCACTCTATTGTATTTCTTCTTTTTCCCTCTCCAAACGTCCATCTACTCAAGAGAATCTTCTAATACAGACTTCATATCAACTCTTCTTTTGACTTGTTCATCATCATCGTCTCTTTATTCCCTTTTCTGGGAACTACCTACAACTTCAACCATATCATTTTATCTATGATCATTTTAGTTCCCTATCTCTTCAAATTTATATTCTTCGGAACAGTCATTTTCTTGTGAAACAGGATTCTAATTTTTGAATAATTTTTTTTAAGGATTCTAAACATTCACATAGGTTGAATAATTCTTCTTGGAAATTTAAACTTCATCCAAATAAAATTCATGAAAATTATTGTTGAACCTTACAGCATGTTTTCAAACATTTAAACATTGAAATCATTCATGTGTAAGTTTCCCTTCGAATATTCTTTTTCTTCTTTGTAAAGTTTATGAAATGAATGAAATAACATTATACATTTATTCTTTTTCATTCTCATCATCAATAGTGAGATTTCTCATGGCCTTGAATGCCGCCTGTTTGGACTTCCCTTTACCCATATACACATTATCATCATTTCTCATCTCTTATGAAATAAGATTACTATAAAAACTATACAATGTCAGTTTCTTTGGATCTTTATCTGCCAGACCAAAAAACTTTGAGATTGAACTGATGTGGTTTTCCTGCCAATATTCTTTTAATAATCATTTCATATTAAATAATTTATCTAGGACTATCATTTTATTCCACAACAACATTAAATTGGTCAAATAATTCTTCTATAGACTTAATGGGGTGAATTCTCATATCCTCATACATGTTATATAAAACATTCAATTTTTCTTCTATGAATTTTGAGTCACCGTCATAAATATATAGAAAATTTTTGAACTTATCATGTGATTTTTTACAAGACATCACCTTTTTATATATTTCATTGGATATTTCTCCCATAAAGAATACATTACTTTGGTGTCAACATAAAATTATTTATATTTAGCTTCAAATACAATAAACTATCTATACTGGCTGAAATACCATATAATGCATATCTAAACAGACACACAAGGATCGTAATAGTTTAGTGTCTTTGGAAACTCGGAATATAATATTCTAATCGTGGTGAAAGATCTTCAACATCTCCCATAAAGATCTTCCCCCTTTTTTTCTTACCTAAAACTTTTCTTTATATCATGGAGAAAAGAAAACATAAAATGGGTGAGCTCAAATGCTCAGTAAGTGTAAGCATGGATAAAATAAAACTTACTATATAGATTTGAACTTAAAAACATGAACACAATGTTTAAACATCGAAATGTTGAGCAATGACATAAAACATAGAATTACATAAGGCATAGATCATAATGGAACATAAATCATGATAAAATAGTATGGGAATAAAACATGTAATTGTGGAATTCATTAAGCACATGTAATGATTTCCATAGTAGCCAATCCATTGCTGCCAAGACCATCTTAGTGGACAAATTCCCTATCTGAATCTAGTTCACTCCTCGTTCGAGTCCTGTAATACTGAACCAGATTAACTTACCATTACATCCAT
Source organism: Viscum album (assembly GCA_963277665.1). Lineage (NCBI taxonomy): Eukaryota > Viridiplantae > Streptophyta > Magnoliopsida > Santalales > Viscaceae > Viscum > Viscum album. Next base: position 1,274,746,798 of record OY728153.1, on the reverse strand, counting down.
GTCTATCTCATGAGATATAAATATTTACCCAATGCATTGGAGGGAGATATAGGTCTCACCCATCTCATAATGAAATAATTCTTACTTGTGCCACAAAATAAACATACATCCTTCATAAAATCCCAATAAATAAAATGGGTTTCATTAACATCATCCCATCATCACAAAATCCATATAAAAAATGGATATCATTTCATAATAAGAGAAGTTAAACCATGTAAATCATAGAGACATTATACTTGAAACAAACACATATGAAATAATGTCATCTTAGATGAAAAATGGTTTGGATAAAACACTTGAAATGAATTCTTGAGGAAAATATCATTTTTTCTTCTAAATCATTTTCATTTCACAAAATGTCTTGCAATTTTAAAGTAAAAGGATTTTTTTGAAAATAGTCATGAAATATTTTGGAGGAATATTCATTAAAACAAGGCTTTATAAAACCGTAAAAATCCTTTCATGCCGTATACGTTAAAAAAATCATTTGTCTCGTACTTTTGTCGGAAAAGTCAAAAAGTACCTTGTAGGGTAAATAAAAGAAAGATTCCTTCCATACCATGGGTTAAAAGTCAAAATGGGTAAAAATTAATTTAAACATACATGAATAAACTTTTATAAAACATGGAATATAGCAATCAACCCAGTAAATACATACGAAAAAGCAATCTTGGATAAAAATGAGATTTGCAAAATTATCCCTTACCTTAGGTCTGATATGCTTCGTACGTATCCAAACCTCCTGTATAATTATTTAAATAATGTAATTGACTTATTATAGAATCATATTCATTGTTATTATATCATATATGGTTCACCTATGACTTTATATTACCCGTTCTTTTGTAAATTCATGTTAATGTAGCGTTTTGGGTAAAATCGTCTCATTTGTCGTTCGTGTTTTAACTTGTAATTATTCATATGATTACTTAGGTCATGATTACTTACATCCAGAATGTAAAACATGATTTATATATAATATATATTCAGAATATACATATATATAATGGATAGATAAATGTAATGAAATACACCGTTCATGGAGACGGTAGGTCGTACGTACGCATGAACGTTGTTTTTGTTTCCTTATTGAATTGAATGGAATTAAGTAGATGACATAAATATATATATTCATAAATCCAGTAGAATTATTATGTCATATATTTCATGATTACTTATTATATATATACTTTATAATCATTTTTGAATGGTTATCATGGAGAGTGAATCTCATTGCGTCGTAGAGACGGTATTCCGTACGTACGCACGAGAGATGATATCATTCCCATGATCATATAATTGTATTAAAGTGTATGTATAATATTAAAGAATCAATATCACTTTACAATAATCATATATATTCATTAGTTTCACCAATATACCCATCCAAGTAAGGTGGTGGTGGAAAATAGATTACACCACGGCGTGGAGACGGTATTCTGTACGTACACACGCGCGGTGATTTCGTTTTCCGTAGGATGGATAGATGGTGAAATATGGTTGTTTCATACATATAAAAAAATATCAATATATTAGTGATATTTATTTCATTACTTCATAATGAAACAACTAAATAAGAAGAAGTGGAAGAAGAAATAAATTTGAAAGAATCGGTAACGGACATTACCTCCTCTTTGAAGCGCCTCTTTGAGACCTCCTATTAGGGCACTAAAATTGGTCTTTGAAGAATACCAGGACCTCTAGAATGTTTCTATGGAAGCGGAGAAGTGAATTTTTCATGGTTTGGCCAAGATTGAAGGCTCAATGTGGTGTGAGTAAGAGAGAGAGGAGGTGCCCTTTTATAAGGGAGGAGAGGGACACCTTTGGAAAAACTAAAAATATTATTTTATTATAAAGTCAAATTCAGTTTTTAATAGCTCCATATTGAATTATTTAGAAGTTAATGTGGGGATGGGTCGAAATCCTCTCATAAAATATAATTTATACAAGTTTACGTTTCTATTTTAACCTTATCATTTAGATTTAACCTTAAGTTAACTAATTTTACTTTTACCGTGTCTTCTTGTTTTCTTACAATATAAGGTTAATAAACTTACTATAACAAGCCAAAAGAACCCCAAGTTGTTTATTATTAATATATATAACATTATCTAAGTCATGTTTCCGAACCTTATATTTTTAGGAATAAAATAACAATTAATAATATAATATTTGTTTTGAAAACTATTTTATGTCAATTTTGACACTATTTGGTAATTGATTTTTGTGAAAATCATAACAGAATGATTAGTTCGAACGAAGTTAAATAAATCAATACTAACATGTCATATTAACCTTTAAATTAGTTTAATTCATAAAAAGTCTCAAATTACATTTATTTGGGTATTTATAACATCATTTATGTCAATATTTCATTAATAAGATAATTATTGCATCATCTTTGTGTTATAAATAAATTAAATTATTTAATGTCTAAAAATTATAAATAAAATACCATTATGTAGTAAATAGTTGTAGATTTCTAATGAATATTTATAGTAGAATTTATCTTATTTATAACCTTATATTAAAAATGATTTAGTTATTAAACATTGATTTTAACTATTTTAACCCTTCTTTAAATAAATTAATAATAAATTTCCTAATCTAATCCAAGTGGGCCTAAATGGTCATATTTTATTCCTAATGTAGTTTTTGGTTGAATTACACTTATCCAATAGAATTATGACATGTGTTAGGGTAATAATAATATCATTTTTACCCTTAATTATCCTATTTACTTTTAACTGTGGTAAATAAAAGTAAAAAGTTACTATTCGCCAAAAAATATTTTCATCTCATTGAATGACATTTTAGTCCTTGATATTAACCTTGTCTCTCGGATTTTCGAAATTCCACTCACATAAGCGGTAAAATTAAGTTTTATGAAAAATTTAGTTTTTTAACTACCACTTAGTGGTTTCACTATTCATCAAAAAATGAAAGTTTCCAGAAAAATACCAAAAATTAGGCCTAAGATATATTTGATATTATGAATTCAAAAATGATGTCTATTTTACCAAATTCAAAACATATCAGTTTCATTAATTAATTTTAAAAAATAATACTCGTCGTCAAACCAAATAGCGTGTTCTTAAGAGATAATAACTATCAAAAGATTGACACTTGTTTATGTCTGGTTTAAATGTGAAATTACATCCAATGACCAACATTGTATTAAATGATAAAAATATATTATAAATATACTTTAAAACCACTCAAATTAATAATTTATCACTACTAATTATTTCGATTAAAAACGTTGTTTTTAATTAGAATTTAGTAATTTTCACTATTCATCAAAATATGAAAGTTGTCCGAAAAGTACCAAACTTTCACCCTAAGCTAATTTCGATATTCTGAATCCAAAAATGAAGTCCATTTTGAAAGATAAACTTTATAAAATTTCAAAAAGTGGGTATTATTATTCATAACGGCTAGTTCATAATAATATTATAATAATATCTGGTTTAGTGAAACTCTGTATTGCGTACTACACACACTATCGAGGAAGATCTTTATTGAATGTAATGCAAGCCAAGTCAGGGATGCGTGTTGTGCAAGCTCCTTTTGGTGTATCATACAACACAAGACATTAATGAAATTAAAAGGAATTTTTTTCATAAAATCTCGGTGTGTTACATTCTACCCCCCATAAAAATTAATTTCACCCTCGAAATTCATCGGGGTTATAAATAGTTTACTACTCGAAAGCTTCTTTAATAGAAACCCACATCGTAAAAAGGAATACCAAAAAATTGATTTAAAAACTAAAGTATGAAACGTAACTGTTACCCAAATTAACTCATCACTGGGTTTTCACGTAGGATAACATAGGTTAAAATATGGATATGAAAGAATAATCTAACCATCAAGTTCTGGTGGAGAGTGGTAGAGAACATGGCTATGAAAAGGCCAACATTCACAAATACATAAATTTGTGATGATCTAGGGTACCATCTGATTCATCGGAGATAAGGGAACTAGGACAACATTTTTGGTTTTCAAGATCATTTCCCTAAAGTTGAAGAATTTGAATTAGAATAAATACTTACTTTATTTTGGTGCAATCTCACTGTTGTTCATGCCTTGAACAATTTCCACTACATATCTTAAAGAAATGAAGTCGAATTTGTTATTCGTGAAGTGTTAGCAGATCATGTGATAGAATGAAGGTTCATTCCATCTGTCTCAAACAAAAGGTTAGAAAAAGTTATTAAATATATATAAGTCGATCTATAGTGAGATTAATCATATATGGTTCCTAAAATGGACTTATACTTAATATATCATAATTTTTAATATAATAAAACTAGTTTCTACTAAACAAGGACTTCCTGTAGGCCATTGGTAGGTGATAAAGGCCAGTCGCACTTCGGTTGTGGGTTCGATTCCCATAGCCTTGTCCGACGCGATGGGAGATCGCCCGTCCTGCAGGTTATCCTTTTTCTAAAACTACATTACTATAACATCCCATCAATAATATCGAAAAAAGTTCTATCCTTAAACAATACTAACTTATGTCCAAAATAATCCATTCCAATCATTATCTAAAATACTTCGGTCCAAGCTAATAGTATAAAGAAAACGATTACTTGAAATTTCATCAACCAACCATTATTTATCCCCCATATATCTTGTTGGTGACATTCCAATCATGTGAATACTTCAATCATGTATTCTCTTGAAAAATGAATACCCATTAAACGTTAGTGAAAACATAAATGCTGTCAAAAGTTAACTCTTTCCACATACCAAAATTCAAAAATTCTATATACTCAAACCATGATATAACCTTCTCCATATATCAGTCATGAGCTCATGAATACTATCAAACATTTAATTTTCTCCTTATCCCTTCATTATGCGCGTATCATCTACTTTCCAACAATATCTGAATAACCTTTCATGGTTAATGGTACCATTCATTATACACTTTCAAAACTTAAGGAAATTCAACAGTGTAACAATCCTTAGATGTCTCTTTATTCCATAGTACCATGAGATTACTTATACAACATTACACTTGATAAACATGTAATCATTCCACTACCTTCTTAAACCATTGACTGAGCTTCAAAAATTCTTTCATCTCACATATCATTTGTAGTCTCTTCATCATCATCAACATAAATACTACCCATCTGACTATACTGATTCTCTTCATGAGACTTTCCCTTAGGGCATTGGTTTTCATAATGCCCGTACATTCCACAATTAAAACATTTAACCATTGTTGATGTCGTAACAATACCATTATCCTCATCCATGGTGTTAACTAAACCTTTTACTTTGCACTTACTGGCTTTATGTCCTTCTTTTCCACACCAAAAGCATCTTCCAGTTCCTCTGAAACATTCTCCTTTATTCCTCTTCCCACATGATTTACATAGGGGAAATTGAACTTTCTTTCCTCTATCATCATCATGAAACTTCATCTTTCTCTTATTATTCGAGTCAGGAAACTCACCAAATTTGAGTTTATTGATCATATTATGAGATTGCTGATTCGGCATAATAATTATGTTTGGACTTCTAAATCCCATTTCATTTGGTTTCACATGAAGAATATCATTCCATTGTCCATCATATCCTCCATTATCGTGAATCATCTTGTTTCCATCCATTTTCTAAAACCCAAAAAGAATAGTCTGGGAGGAAAAAATCATAATAAAGGGGGAGTAGCGTCAATATCTAACATCTTAGGTTTAATCTAATATCGTTACCATAATTCTAGGACTATAACCTATACTTATACTTAACCTTAGGGACATACCGAGACATACCTTAGAAATATCTCTAAGGATCTCACTAAAGTTCTCACATCCTAGTTTCCAAAGGTTGACTAAACATTTCCTCTGATACCAACTGTAGATACTCGAAGCTTGACGTACATGGACAATACATTACTTTTGCGGAATACTTAATACATAACAAAAACAGACACACAAGGATCATAATAGTTTAGTGTCTTTGGAAACTCAGAATATAATATTCTAATCATGGTGAAAGATCTTCAACATCTCCCATAAAGATTTACCCCCTTTTTTCTAAACTAAAACCTTTCTTTATATCCTGGGGAAAATAAAACATAAAAGGGGTGAGCTCAAATGCTCAGTAAGGGTAAGCATGGATAAAATAAAATATACCATATACATTTGAACTTAAAAACATGAACATAATGTTTAAACATCAAAATCTTGAGAAATGACATAAAACATGGAAGTACATAAGGCATAGATCATAATGGAACATAAATCATGATAAAATAGTATGGGAATAAAACATGTAATTGTGGCATCCATTAAGAACATGTAATGATTTCCATAGTATCCAAGGCATTGTTGCCAAGACCATCTTAGTGGACAAAGTCCCTATTTGAATCGAGTTCACTCCTCGTTCCAGTCCTGTAATACTCAAACAGATTAACTTACCATTCCATCCATGTCTATCTCATGAGATATAAATCTTTACCAAATGCATCATTGGGAGATATAGGTCCCACCCATCTCATAATGAAATCATTCTTAGTTGTGCCGCAAAATAAACATACATCAATCATAAAAACCCAATAAATAAAATGGGTTTCATTAACATCATCCCATCATCACATAATCCATATAAAAGAAATGAATATCAATTCATAATAAGAGAAGTGAAACCATTTAAATCATAGAGACATTATACTTGAAACAAACACATATGAAATAATATCATCTTAGATGAAAAATGGTTTTGATAAAACACATGAAATGAATTCTTGAGTAAAATATCCTTTTTTCTTCAAAATATTTTTCTTTTCACAAAATGTCATGCAATTTTAAAGTAAAAGGATTTTTTTGAAAATAGTCATGAAATCTTTTGGAGGAAGCTTCATGAAAACAAGGCTTTACAAAACCGTAAAAATCCTTTCATGCCTTATACGTTAAAAAACATGCTTCTCGTACTTTTTTTGGAAAAGTCAAAAAGTACCTTATAGGGTAAATAAAAGAAATATTCAATACATACCATGGGGTAAAAGTAAAAATGGGTAAATATGACTTTAAACATACATGAATACACTTTTATAAAACATAGATGATAGCAATCACCCGAGTAAATACTTGCGAATAAGCAATCTCGGATAAAAATGAGATTTGAAAAATTATCCATTACCTTAGGTCTGATATGCTTCGTACGTATCCAAACCTCCTGTATAATTATTTAAATAATTTCATTGACTTATTAAAGAATCATATTCATTGTTATTATATCATATATGGTTCACTTATGACTTTATATTACCCGTTCTTTTGTAAATTCATGTTAAAGTAGCGTGTTGGGTAAAATCGCCTCATTTGTCATTCGTGTTTTAACTTGTAATTATTCATATGATAACTTAGGTCATGATTACTTACATCCAGAATGTAAAACATGATTTATATATAATATATATTCAGAATATGCATATATATAATGGATCGATAAATGGAAAGAAATACACCGTTCATTGAGACGGTAAGCCGTACGTACGCATGAATGCTGTTTTTGTTTCCTTATTGAATTGAATGGAATTAAGTAAATTACATAACTATATATTTACATAAATCCAGTAGTATTATTTTGTCATATATTTCATGATTACATATTATGTATATACTTTATAATCATTCTTGAATGGTTATCATGGAGAGTGAATCTCATCGCGTCGTGGAGACGGTATTCCGTACGTACGCACAAGCGATGATATCATTCCCATGATCGTCGAATTGTATTAAAGTGTATGTATAATATTATAGAATCAATATAACTTTACAATAATCATATATATTCATTACTTTCACCATTATATCCATCCATGTATGGTGGTGGTGGAAAATAGATTACACCACGGCGTGGAGAGGGTATTCCGTACGTACGCACGCGCGGTGATTTCGTTTTCCATAGGATGGATAGATGGTGAAATATGGTTGTTTCATACTTATAATAACATATCAGTATATGAGTGATACTGATTTTATTACTTCATAATTAAACAACTAAATAAGAATAAGTGGAAGAAAAATAAAGTTGAAAGAATCGGTAACGGACATTACCTCCTCTTTGAAGCGCCTCTTTTAGACCTCCTCTTAGGGCACTAAAATTGGTCTTTGAAGAAGACCAGGACCTCTAGAATGTTTCTAGGTAATTGTAGAAGAGAATTTGGCAGTGTTTGGCCGAGCTTGAAGGCTCAAATTGGTGTGAGGAAGAGAGGGAGGAGGTGCCCTTTTATAAGGGAGGAGAGGGGCACCTTTGGAAAAACTAAAAATATTATTTTATTATAAAGTCATATTCGGTTTTTAATAACTCCAAATTGAGTTATTTCTAAGATAAGGTGGGGATGGGTCTCAATCCTCTCATCCAATATAATTTAGACAAGTTTAGTTTTCTATTTTAACCTTATCATTTAGATTTAACCTTAAGATAAATAATTTTACTTTTACTGTGTCTTCTTGTTTTCTTGCACTATAAGGTTAATAAACTTACTATAACAAGACAAACGAACCCAAAGTTGTTTATTATTAATATATATAACCTTAGATAAGTCATTTGGACGAACCTTAGATTTTTCGGAATAAAATAAAAATTATAAATATAATAGTTGTTTTAAAAACTATTTTATGTCAATTTTGAGACTATTTGGTAATTTATATTTTTGAAAATCATAACATAATGATTAGTTCGAAAACAGTTAACTAAATCAATAATAACATGTCATATTAACCTAGAAAATTAGTTTAATTTATAAAAAGTCTCAAATTACATTTATTTGGGTATTTATAACATCAATAATGTCAATATTTCATTAATAAGATAATTACTGCATCATATTTGTGTCATAAATTAATTAAATTATTTAATGTCTAAAAATTATAAATAAAATACCATTATGTAGGTAATAGTTTTATATTTCTAATTAATATTTATAGTCGAATTTTTTTTATGTATAACCCTATATTAAAAATGATTTAGTTATTAAACGTTGATTTTAACTATTTTAACCCTTCTTTAAATAAATTAACAATAAATGTCCTAATATAATCCAAGTGGGGCTAAATGGTCATATTTTATTCCTAAGGTTGCTTTTGGTCAAATTACACTTATTCAATAGAATTAGGACATTTTTTAAGGTAATAATAATATCATTTTTACCCTTAATTATCCTATTTACTTTAAACCGTGATAAATAAAAGTAAAAAGTTACTATTCACCGAAAAAAAATATTTTCATCTCATTGAACCACATTTTAGTCCTTGATATTTACCGTGTCTCTCGGATTTTTTAAATTCCACTCACAGAAGCGGTAAAATTAAGTTTTATGAAAACTTCAGTGTTTTAACTACCACTTAGTGGTTTCACTATTCATCAAAAAATGAAAGTTTCCAGAAAAATACCAAAAACTAGAACTAAGCTATATTTGATATTATGAATTCAAAAATGATGTCTATTTTACCAAATTCAAAACATATCAGTTGCATTAATTAATTTAAAAAAATAATTCGCGTCGTCAAAACAAATAGCGTGTTTTTAAGAGATAATAACTATCAAAAGATTGACACTTATTTATGTCTGGTTTAAATGTGAAATTACATCCAATGAAAAACATTTTATTAAATGGTAAAAATGTATTCTAAATATAATTTAAAAACATTAAAATTAATAATTTATCACTATTAATTATTTTGATTATAAAATTTGTTTTTAATTAAAGTTTAGTAATTTTCACTATTCATCAGAATATGAATGTTATCTGAAAAGTACCAAAATTTCACCCTAAGCTAATTTCGATATTCCCAATCCAAAAATTAAGTCCATTTTGAAAGATAAAATTTATAAAATTTTAAAAAGTGGGTATTACTATTCATAACGGCTAATTCATAATAATATTATAATAATATCTCGTTTAGTGAAACTCGGTATTGCGTACTACACATGCTATCGAGGAAGATCTTTATTGCGTGTAATGCAAGACAAGTCAGGGATGCATGTTTTTCAAGCTCCTTTTGGTGTAGCATACAACACAAGACATTAATTAAATTAAAAAGAATATTTTTCATAAAATCTCAGGGTGTTACAGGGTATATTATTATTTAAAGGTGTTGTCACTCCTTCAAGAACCTTCCATCCTTGTCGTCACCTTCTCATGAAGCTATTTAATCTCATTAAGGAAAATCCCTATTTTTTGAATCAGTAATAAAATTTCCCATTCATGATGCATATCATAGTAACATATATTTACCTTCAACCCTTCATGATTTCTCAGTCCTCTACGTCTCATAGTCAAAGATATTTACAATAAATTCATCATGCATTTGTGATTCTCCACACCTTCACAAAACCCAAACTTCACAACACTGAATTCTTCTGCAAAGATATTTACCTTTTCAAAACACAAATATTTGTGTAACTCAATCCTTTTCAATATTATTATGAGGCATTCATGTAAATGAAATTTTTGTGATGATTCATCCAACCACTAATTGTTTGAACCCAAAAATTTGGAAAACACTGGGAAATGGTTCCACCTTGTATACAAAATTTTTTGTAATGCCTCCATAGAATCCATTACATTGTATTGGATCATTATCAACATACCTTGGAAAAAATATATTTGGAACTCCACTACTAACCTTGGGAATCTGCTTTGTCAACAATCACAATCAACCTAAAAACGATGCAATGATACCTTGAGGGATTTTTTCCCAATAATGATTGAAATTGATAGTATTTGTGTACTTAAAATTTTATAGTTGATTATAAAGTGATATAGGTATTATTAGACAATGTTTATTGAATTTTTGAATTTATGGAATATATTCAATTGTATGTGATCTTTTTTGAGGATTATTAATTGTACTAATTTTTTAAATCATAAATGTTTACATGTCATCTTAAAATAAAATTTAATGGTACCATCATGGATTTATATGTTTCACGTTGGCATAAGATAAAATTATTAGACCTCATTATATGGTTTTAATTGATGTAATTTTGAGATATTCAGTGATATATTGCAAAAGGTTTTATTGGGTTGAGGTATATTTATTCATTTGGTTTAATGTGTACTATTATTTTAGAAGAATTATATTAAATTTTTGTGATATATGATGAATGGTATGAGATTAACCCTCATTTTTAAACATTAATAAATATTGTGTTTATAGAAATTATTTCTAAAATATAGTTATTTTTTATGAAATGAATTATTAAATTCCAGAGGCTATGTGATTGAGTCTTATACATCTTTAGTATATGCCTTTAATAGTGGCTAATTATGATTGGATATAAAAGTTAAATAAATATCGGAAGAATATGTGATCAAATCCATATTATTTTTTTGGGTTTTTGAACTTAGTTGAGATTATTTTATAGATTTTGAATATAGTTATGTATAGATTGATTTATTCTGAACATTTATTATTACTATTGAATTTATTTATTGTATTATTTCTGCATATAAATTTTTATTCATTTTGGGAATTATCTTTCATTTTTCTCACCAGTTTGGTTTTGGTTAATTTCTATAGACATGTGGAATAGCTAGTTATCCTTATTTGGAATTATATAATCCATTTAATTTACATTTTAGTGCTTTAGGACTAAAAAATCACCTCAAACATCAATTCCCTAGAGTAAGAGATGAAGTGGAAATAGTTCGATGCACAACCAAAGGATGAGATTATTCTTATGACATGGAAACAAATAGATTATTTTTAATTTATGGAGTTCATTATTTTGATATTAAAATAATCACTCTAGTTTAATAAAATGATCTTGAAATAAAAAATTACCCATTTAAATTTCTTATCGAGAAATCAATGCTCTTTTAACCCATCAAATACTTACAGTTTTGTGATGGATAACTTTCTCCTGATCACATTCTCCATAACTCTCTATCTGTCCATGGGAGTTAGTTTTTTTCTTCCATATCTATGTTTCCACATCCAAAATATGTTTCAATGTTTTGAATCCTAGATATGTGTTATTATATATTACCATTGTATATCCCTTTCCCTATTTTAAGAGCATGTTCTTTAATCCCTTCTTAAGATTTGTTTTTTTAACAAAGGATTCTTAAAATATCAAACCATTGATTACCAATAACAAGTTTGAATTTCAAGGAATAAATTTATTTAAATTAGGCTAATGTAACACCCTGATATTTTATAAAATATTTCCCTTTAAGTTATTTTATTTCATTGATAGTTTATGTTATATGAAATGATATGTTTAAATAAATCCAAATACACAATTTGGTAAGACAACTAGTAATTTATAATCATACCATTAATGATATTAATATTCATTGGATTTATTCTCATTTTAGAATTGATCAAGTCTCTCTAATAAGTTTTAAAAAGAATATGATCACTTTAAGTTATAATTTTTTTAAAATAAAGCAATTTTGTTCTCCAATTTATTTTTACAATGCTTATCAATAACGAAGAGATCTATAGAAGAATATTTAATTCCTATGATGTATAATAAGGGGATCTTTGGACACTTCTTGGAAATTTAAATTCTAGTCTCAACCTATAAAATAGTTTATGAATTTTTAATTATTCAACTTCAACAATATACATCAGATCTTGTATTAAAAATAGTAGTATATATGATGTCAACCTGGTTGGTGCTAAATATACATTGGACAATATGCATCTATGTAAAGTGTTATCCATTATACTGGATAGGTATATTATTAATTATTTTTCTTTGTTTGTTTGGACCAACATTTTATGCTCCACCCATGCTATATAAAATTCCAATCACCACCCCATTTGGATAAATCTTATCACGAGAGACACTAATCCACTTCATTATTCGTATTTAATAATTCCTAGATATTTCACCTTGAATGATAAAAAATTCCTCATAATATATGGAAATCATTAAGTTAAAAGTAATATTCCTTAACTTTTATTCTTAATCTCAAAGTGATTACTAAAAGACTAAAAATTTAGAATCATGATAACATTAACCACTTTGAGTAAAAAATTATTCATCTTGATTCTATGCTTCACATCGTTCTAGAGAGTGAAACTAGTAGTGAATTTTATATATCTCTTGAGAAGTAAAATAATATTATCCATGATCTAAAAAATCTTTTAAACCTAAAAGAGTGGATTAAAAGAGATCCTTTTAAATTAATATGGGTTAAGGAAGGTGATAAAAATAATAAATAATTATACTCTCTATAAAGAGTTTGGAGGCTCAATCAACATCTAGCTATTCGAACCGATAACAAGATGTTTCTTGATAAAAGAGAGTATTTGGATTTTCACATTGTTTGTTTTTATAGAAATATCTTTTATGGACCAAATATTACTATAGATCTAATGGAAGGTTATTTCCATAAATGTTAATAATAAAGAAAATTCAAACCTCACTACTCTTCCACTAAATTTTGAGACTAAGGATATTTTTTTCTTATGCTCTGGAAGATCTCTTGGACCATATGGGTTTACAACTTAATTCATTCAACCATTTATTGAGATCATTAATTGTGATGTTTTTATAGTTTTCAATCATTTTTTCAAGGGTGTACAGTTGACATGGTGATTTAACGATAAGTCCATTACTCACATTCCCAAAGTGGATATTATGAATGAGATCCATTTTTAAGACCAGTGGAACATTTCGATAATATATATAAAATTATCGGTATAATTAATTCTAACAAGATCTCCATCATTTATAATAAAATTATATCCCCAAAATATTTTTTTTATTAAAGGTATAATTATCAGTTCATCATTAAATTTCATTGGTCATCCCTCAAGAATTGCTTCTCCATTATTTCTTTGAATTCAGATTTCTTGGTCAATATCAGTTCATCATTAAATTTTTTGTTCGATAAAAATATGGGTTTTACTCTTATCAACAGAATTAAATCTCTTGATACTTATTTTTACATGAATGTGATGACCAAAGAGTAATTAGAAACATATATGTATGTGCTTCCTCCTTGGATTAAGGAATTGGTTTTGAATAATAATTTCATTAATGGAGCTGATACTGGTGTTTTGGAACCTACCACTAATGGGATGATTTATTTAAAGGATTTTTATAGAGAGATTGTTTAATGGAATTCCAAAAATTATTCTAAGTCTTTAATAAGAAACATTATTCGTACATTTATATTCTCTATTCCATGTAGAAAAATGTATTACAAACATCCCAATGATGTTTTTTTATAGATCGTCAGAATTTGAATATGTTATATATGTTCCCTATGTTTTATGTATAGGGAGTACGTTGACCATATATTATTAGTTTTTTCTAGTTATTCTTCCCAGTGGACTTCCATTGTGAACTATTTTTAAATTATAATCCCCGTAATAGATTGTGCATGGGATCACCTGCTCTCCTGCATGAATCTGCCACTTTCACACTATCTTATCAAGTTGTTTCTATTGGGTAGTTTATTTTTAATCCATAAAAAATATAATATCAATAATAAATGGTTTTTTGAAGGAATTACCTTCAATCTTTAGTTTCTATTGGCTCATGTTTTTTCTATCATAAAATATGAAAATGATATTCAAAACGGATATTGTGATAACACAATTCATGATCTTACCATGGTTAAGCATCACGATATTTCATTTAGATATCTTCCTTGTTATATAAACATATAATTCATGTGGAATAATCCATTATTGGGATTGATAAAACTCAATATAGAAGGTGCATCAAGAGGGAATCTTAGCCCTTCTGGTTATGGTTCTATTTTCTAAAACCATCATAATGAAATAGTGTGATGCATTCTTGGACCTTATGGTTTCACTACATCAATTGATACTAAAATTCTATGTCTTATCAATACTGTGGTTATCATAATGTAACAAGGCTACCTAAACTTGTGTCTCGGATATGACTCCACCACCGTGGTTCAAGCTATCAAAAACGACACTATTCTTTTTTTATAGAAGCTGACAGCCAAATGGAGAAACTTTATATATGATATTTCATCGATGAATTATATCATTATAAATATATACTATTAAAAAAATACTTGGATAATGAAATTTTTAATAAATGGATTACTGCTCCTTATTTGATATGGTACAATGATCTTCTTGATGGGATTTTCTCTTTTTTTCATTGTGGTTATTGTTAAATATTTCCTTCAAAAAAAATTTTGTTTTATTCAATATAGGAGAATTTTTATTTCATGTAAAATCTAATTACACATTAAAAATCATATTAATTTTAAAATTATCATATCAAAATTATATAACGGTCAATATTTGGATATTTAAAAAAATGATTTTTTATTGAATATTAAAAAATGTAGTATTTTTTTGGGAACTACATTTTTATTTCAAATATTTACATTATTCCAATTTATTTTTAAAATGGATTAAAATTAAAATTAGTTCTATTATATTACTAATAATAAAAATATTTTAATTAGAATCAATTTTCAGGTTGGGTGTGGTACAAATATATTTTAATACTTAAAAGGGAATTTTTTTCCAAAATCTGATTTTCATTGTGGTTTACACATTTATATTGAAATTATTTAATTTCACTTATTGGGATATAATTTTATAAAATAATGTTTCCTTTATGGTTTAATAATGTAAAATTTATGCTAGGATAATTTTTTTAACATCATTATGAAAAATTTATATTCTTTCCAAATAGTAAAAAATATTGTTTTTATGTAATAAGGTATCTTTTATGGTATCACAAAGACATAAAAATAATATAAGTCATAAAACATATATAATGACTCAATAATGATAAAATAATAAAAATTTAGTAGAAAAAAATTCAAAATAAATAAATTATAACTTATTCCATGATAAATGTTAAAATCATTTCCAGTGCCAACACAGGGCATGTGCAGCACCAGAAAAGTAAATTTTGGTATCCTAATGATAATATTTGAGAATAAATAAGTCATAAATCAACATGGTTATTAAAAATAAATTATTATATATTGTTTTTTATGGTTATAATTTAATTTTGGATTTATATAACAAGAATTTTATCCAAATGCTTGTGTAGTTCTTGTGCAAGGCCGGAAAAGACAAAATAACATATTGAATATGTTTTCATGTCTATTATAAAAGTAAAAATACACATATAATGAATATAAAAAAAATTAGAATCATAAACATATTTCCATGATAAAAATTTACTTATTTATTTGGATATCAAATAAATACCTTAAATGTATATACAATTCTAACACAGTAATTATTAGCTTAATATATAAAATCAAATAAATGATATTATAATTATTATAATTATTATATTTTTAGGAAATTAATGTAAAAGAATAATTTTATAGATTTATATTACATTTTTTTAATGTATAAAAATATTTGGTTCTAATTTTACCTGTTTTCTTGATGTTATTGAATTCAATGTAATGAATATATATAGAAATTGGCATTAATGATATTTTAAAATAAATAATATTTAATTATATAAAATTCCTAAAAATATTAAATTTAGACATGTTACTATTATATAGTTGGCAACATCATCCATGGTCCATTTATTAATTATTTATCCATTTATTGTAACTATATTGACCCTCAATGAGTAAAGAACCTTATTGTCCTGGTATTTTTGAAAATGGGTTAGTAAAAGGGAAAACTAGTAAATAAGTGTAAAAAAGTATCCAAAAAACTATTTAATATATATTGGGTGAATTTTATTCTATGCTAACAACCTAATTATTTAAAATTATAATTTTAATGGACACTTTTCCATCAAAATGACTTATAAATTATTTAAATCAAAGAAAGTAACAAAATGTCACTCTCTTCATTTTTAATATATTATATGTGTTCAAATATAAAAAAAATTATGAATAAATCATAATATAATTTTTTTGATTAATAAAATTATTCTCATGATTGAAATTTATTTATAATTTTAATTAATTATTTGATGACCATAATTTATTACACAATGTCGATGCAGTATTTATTTAATAAAAAACTTATAAAACAGAGATTTTAAAATATTAAATAAAATATAATATTAGCGATTTAACATGTTCCATAAATTTTCTATATTAATATAACATATTATTTTTCTGTTAAATAATTATATTCTTATTGAAATATTTTATTTATTTCTTTTATGTCAAATTAATTGAAAAGTATCTAAATTGAAAATATTTATCTTCATGGGAATAATATTTTATTAAATTATTGAAAAATAATAAAAATATTAAAATTGGAAAAATAAGGTATAATAATATATAAAACTTTATATATTTTCGATTTATATTCCCTTCGAAAACATTTTAATTGAGAATTAATTTATTATAATTTAATCATTTGGGTAATTTAAAAAGTGCTCGTTACCACAATTATAAAAGGGAACCTCCTCCATCACTTATTCACACAATGTTAGTTCTTCTAGATAGACCAAACTCTACCATTTTACCTTATAAAAATCCCTATACACATTTTATAAGATCTAGTATTCCCAAAATACCAACTATATAGCCTTTTATAGTAGATCTAAATGAGTCATTTCAAAGAAGTGGTAATCACTTTACATTATCACTTTCAATGCTAATCTTATTTAACTTATATAAATACATTATATTTATCATAAAATAACAAATTATGTATCATAAATATGTTTATATTTAATTTTGATTATGAAAATCCATTATAAACCCACTTTCCCATCAAATGGGAAGTGAAAGTATCACTTGTGCGTACGTACAGCTTATTGTCTCCACGTAGAGATACAATTCATTTTTCATATTAATTTTTTGTGGGTGGTTATTATTATGGTTTTAATGTATATATATGATATTAATGACATAATTAAACTTCATTAATGATAAAATAATTTCTACCTTCTTATCAT
The DNA here is from genome assembly GCA_963277665.1 of Viscum album. Taxonomy (NCBI): domain Eukaryota; kingdom Viridiplantae; phylum Streptophyta; class Magnoliopsida; order Santalales; family Viscaceae; genus Viscum; species Viscum album. The sequence continues at coordinate 1,274,728,927 of OY728153.1, read as the reverse complement.
CCAATCTGTTAGGAAATGATATCGTCGCTCATGCGTACGTGTCGACTACCACCTCTGTGAAGCGATGTAATTTTTTTTAGTTTTACATTACATGGATGGAAATTAAAATTAATGTGATGAATATATGTGATATATATTATGTAATAATGATTCTATAAAAGTTAATTATTATTTACCTTTCATTCACTTCAATAGTTAAAAATGAAAATAGCATTTTGGAATACCTACAACCTGCTATCTCCATGAATGGTGTTATTCATTTCTCAATCTATAATTTTTATGAATGAATATATATTATTATTATCACAAGATTAAAATTATTTATATAATATAACTATGACTAATTTATAAGGATATTAACTATCAAACTAAAAAAAACATGGAAAACGAAACTATTATAACCTAGAATAGTGATTTTAAAAACAAATTATTAATAAACAGGTGATAAGATGTCATAAATATAAGGCTCAGGCCTTAAACCTTACTTAATATTGAAGTAAATGAATAACTATCATTGAGTATCTTTTCAGGTTTAGAGTTTTAGATAATTAGGTCATAGCTATTACATCTCAAAAGATTACATAGTGGACACTTCTACTAAGTTTCCATAAAAAACACTTAAAAAGAAACATGTCTAGTTCCATATATTAGAAAGCATGTCTTTCCTTGATCCCATCCTTGACCCTATTCATCTTTAAGTCTTGTGGAAAACATTTCAAAAACTTGGGATGAGCATAAAAATCCCAGTAAAGGATACACAAAGAAGGAAAACTGTTAGTTTTTCAAACAACAAGTAAACCATGAATACTTTACCAAAGTAATACTTTTCACCTTTATGAAGTAGTAAAAACTCTTCACTAACTAAAAGACCATTACTTACCCTTTTTTAACCAAAATATTACCATTAAACCCATATAAAGAACACATAACATATAAAGGTAACTTGGGACATAAACATACTTAAATGGAATAACCATATGGTATTCTTCCACACATACTTAATGGAATATCCATACGACCGACTTACATACCCAATGCATTGGAGGTTATAACGCAACCACCTGTCCTAGTATTCACAGCACCACTCGTCATATGGTTTATCACGTAACCACCCGTAAAATTTCCATGTACCATCATTACACATAAAATATTGAAAATATAAACATTTAAATAAAAACATTTCATTTTAAATCACAATAAGTAATTCCAAGATATTGAATTAATCAATCCATTTTCAAAAAGCATTTAAAAGAGATTTTTGAATCAAAGTGTCCCATGAAACTTTGAAGATTTTAATGGAATTATAATTTTAAAACATTAATGTCCATATAAATAAATATTGAAAATCATTTTGAAAACATGGACATTAAAGACAAAGATTTAGAATAATGAATCTTTAAAACATTTAAAACGATATTTTTGTTAAAGAGTTTTTAACAAAATGAGAGACTCTTGAATAAAAATAATTGAGGTATAACATTTCATCTGAACTTTATAATATCATGATAATAAAGGGATTCATGATATAATATGTCAAATGACAGTATACACACCATATAAGAGTGAATTGGTGCATAACAACAATGATGTCTCAATGGAAATGTAAATTGAGATGAAATCCATTATAAAGATGGTATCCAAAAATTATGGATAAATATATCACATAATTCTGTGTCAGAAATATAAATACACCCAAAATAATTGGATATTAAGTGTGAAAAAATCAGAGGTCATTCACACATATTCATAGGATGACTTGTTCAAGAGGTACTGGTTGAACCCAAAGAAATCGAAATTGGGTTAAGACGTTCCCTTGTAACAATTCGACAGCCTAAGGGTGTCACTTCAAAATTCAGAAAATTAGTCGATGAGAGAGAGAATGGTCTCTCATAACGTGGACATAAACTTAACATCGATAAAGATATAGAAGAAAATATCCCAACATAATAAGATGAAAATTAAAAGACATAACAAAAGAAGTCTTTTAAAAAGAGGAGGGTGAAAGGTTCCCTTACCGACTTGGGTAACTTTTGAAACATACAACCCATGTAAAAAAGACTGTAAAACATTGATGAAAAAACTCATAAACTAAATTATATTACACAAATATTAGAATATTTTGAATTACATACACCACTCAAAGTAAATGGTGGAAAATGTAGCATAAATCTCACGGGAATAAAAGTAAGATGAAAATCTCGTACGAAAACTCGGCAGCCTAACGGCACCACTTAAAACTTCCAAAAATTGATTTATGAGATCAAATATGGTCTCTCATAATATTAACATAAAAATTACAGTATGATGAATATAAAATAACATCCCCAATCATATGAAAATATGAGATTAAAAGAAATGAAATAAAAGAGAGTACTTAAAAAAGAAAGAGAGAGATTGGATCCCTTACGAAAATTCGGCAGCCTAACGGTGCCACTCAAAACATCCAAAATGGATTTATGAGAGAAAATAGGGTCTCTCATAATATGAACATAAAAATTAAATTAGTATTAATATATAATTACATCATAATAATAAGAAATATGAGCTTTAATTAAATGACATAATAGATATTACTTAAAAAGAACGAGAGAGGTTGGATCCCTTACCTCAAGTCCGACTTGTCTTGTTTGTTTCGTTATATTCCTGAATAATAAACTTTGGTCAATTTATAATTTCTTAAGGACCTATTTTAAAAACTATTATTCAGTTCATATCACATATTATAATGTTATAATAATTGGTTAATAATGTGAGTTCATATCAGATGTTTTTGTCGATGTTTGGTACATGAGTCAATAATGAACTTGTTTGAAAATGATTGTCCATGTAGTTATAAGTAAATCATCTCCAAAATAGTATTAATGATTTAAATATCAGATATATCCAGTACATATTAATTTTATACTACTCCATAACATTTGGAGATAAAAAATAAATCAAATGCACCGTTCATGGAGACGGTAGGCCGTACGTACGCATGAACGCTACTTTCATTTCTTTGTCATATTAGTGGAATTAAAAATAATTGAGAGATATATATATATTATAATTCTATTATAATATACATGTTATATATGTCACATATGTACATTAATTTCATTATTTATATATTCCATGTATTGCATGAATGAGTCACATCACTTGAGGGGGCGGTAGTCCACACTTCCTCGTATGAAATTATCGCATTTACACAACATGAAAAGAATAAAGGAATGTTTTAAATATAAAATTCAGAAGTATATAGAAAACATAAATACCATATATATAATATATAAAATATATTTACATCATAATGGCCACCATGAATGGTGTTAAGAGAAGATTTAACAATCATCGTTTCGTGAGGCAGAAATTCTTCATCCACAGAAACAGTATGTTATTTAACCATTAGACGAAGGTGTGTGTAAGTGTAGCTCGAATCCTTCACATAAAAACATCCTATTATATTTAAGATACTGGTTTTGTTACAAAATTAAGGAATAAAATGATTTTAGAGGGTTGGAGAAGAAAAATAAAACAAAAGAGCACAAGGGAAGACATTACCTTTAAATCAGGTAACTCTCATTGATTTGAGGTCAAAAGATTCCTTGAAAAGGATTCTACCCAAAGTGAGTATTCAATGATGAATAGAGGGATGTGGAGAGATGAAATGGGTAGGTTTTGGCCGAGCCAAAGGCTTGAGAGGTGTGTGTAAGGTGGTAGTGGTGGGGGCCTTTTATAAAAGGAATGGAGGGGCACTCTTGGAAAGTTATAAAATATTATTTTATTATAAAATGATATTCGGATTTAAAAGGACCCAAAAGGATATATTTCGAGGATACGGTGATAAAATTTCGAAATCCACCCATAAAATATGTTTTTGACAAGTTTAAGACTTATATTTCACCCTATCTTCTCATTTTATTTAAATCATTCATTTATGAGGTAATCACTGCATCATCTCGGTGTCATAAACAAATTAATTTAATTAATATCTAAAAATTATAAAAAAAAATATCACGATGTATGAAATATTATTATATTTCTAATGAATATTTATAGTAAAAAATATGACTTTTATAACCCCATCTAAAAATTGTTTTAGTAAAACAACACATGTTTGTGACATTTTAATTTTAACTTTAAATAAAAAGGTATTAATGTCATTTTCCAACCAAAGGGCTCCATGGGGTCCCCAAGTTGACCCATGGATTTTTTTGGTCGTCCATGACTCATCCAATAAGTTTAGGACATGTTTAAAAGTCATTTAATATTATTAAAACATTATTTTTACCTTAAATTACACTAATTACCTCTAATCGCGATTAAAAACATAAAAGTTACTATTCACAAAAAATATTTTAATCCCATTGAACAAAATTTTACATCCTAATGAAAACCATGTTTGTTGTATTTTTTTAATTCAAATCACAGAAGTGGTAAAGTTTTATTTAAACAAAAAATCGGTTTTTAAACTACCACTTAGTGGTTTCACTATTCATCAAAAATTGATGTTTTTCAGAAAAATACAAAAAATTAAACCTAAGCTATATTTGATATTCCGAATTCAAAAATGATGTCTATTTTACAAAATTCAAATCATATAAGTTTCATTAATTAATTTAATAATTAATTCCCGCTGTCAAAACAAATAGCGTGTTTTTAAGAAATAATATCTATTAAAAGATTGACACTAGTTTAAGTCCAATTTCAAAGAAAAATTAATTCTAATGACCACTATTGGATTAAATGGTAAAACTATATTCTAATTTAACTATAAAACCAATTCCAAAGATAATCTAATCATATAAATAAATTAGATTAAAAAGAGGTATTGAATTAAAAATACACCATTTTTCACTATTCATTAAAAAATGAACTTTATCGGAAAAATACCAAAAATTTACACAAACTATTGATGTGCCGTTCCTAAAAAAGAATTTTATTTAGTCAAATATAACACATAAAATTGTCAAAAACTGGATTTAAAAGAGGTTTGCCATCAAAAGGCGGTTAATCGACCTTTTAAAGAATATTAGAATGTTTACGCTTAAAATTGGATTCATTCGCATTTTTAATCCTCTAACATTTATTGTAAAAAGTAAAAATATTTGACAAACAAATATAATCATTTTGTAGTTAGTTCTCTTCATTACAACGGCTATGTGTTAACATAAAATTATTTTATTATTGGAGTGCAACGTAAGATTTCAATGGAACTTGTTGTTGTGTATTGGGCAAGACATCGAGCATAGCATTCCCTTTAAATTAATATTAACATTTTATTCACAAATAGGGATAAATATAGAAATTTTATATTCTTTATTTACCTGGGCTGTTACATCCTTCCCCCCTTTTGGGAATTGCATTCTCACAATTTTAAAATTGGTCTCGGAAACATCGTTGAATGTCCCACATCGGAACAAGAGTTGGTAAAACAATCACTTTAAAAGAAATAAAGAGAAGTACAGAGGTCACTCGAGTTAACCCATACTAGGATTCTATGTAAGAAAACATGGATATGGAATAAAAAGCAATGGGTCATGTTCCTAGGGAGAGTGATAGTAAAAATTTATAAGAGTAAGTTAACCATAAGAAAATCACAAACTTGTGATGGGTTAAACGGTATTTGATTCCCCAGTAGGAAAAGTTAACAGAAAAAATTTTTGTTTTAAGTTACTTTTCATTGAGGAATTTATTTTTGATCTTAAGGAAACATACTTACTTTTCATATTGACTTTCAACTTTTACTAGATTTCTTACACAAACTCATACTTTCCCCAAATGATGAGTATTTAGGAAGACTTGTTCACATTAAGAGTACTATAATCAACTTCTAGAGAATCACCTAATCCACAAAATAGAACTATATACTTCCCATGTCTTTAGACTTTAACCAAAACCAAAACCAAAAAGGTTAGTACAAGGTTAGATAATCCATAAAAGGATAACCCTTTATAAAAAAGATAATCTATTCTTAATCTCTAAAATTTTTCCAACAAAACCCAAAGTTCAACCAAGACCACAAGTAAACCAAACTAAGATTGAAACCCAAATATTTTAAGGATTTAATCACATAGTCTTCCAAGTTTAATTGTATCATTTATCTCCAAACAACATCAGTTGCTCTTAAAGTCTCATATTGAAAAGTTGTAACGCCCCGACCCCAGCTACCCAGAGTCGGTGCATTAATTCGTAACATTGGAATGATCACAAAAGATCAAGTCTCGAAAGACCGATTAGTTTAGTAGTCTTGGAAACACTAGATACATTCATACATGTTACATTACATCATAAAATGAAAAACTACAACAACATGGTCTTCATAGTCCACAATCATATCCCTTTCTGACTACCCTTGTAGGTCATTCATAAAATACTTCTTCACATCCTGGAAAATATTAAAACATTGAAAGGGGTGAGCTCGGATGCTCAGTAAGGTTAACAATATAGCGGAAGCTTTCATAAATAAACATTAAAATTTAAGGAAATTTATAACTAAAAAAAGCCTTTTAAACTTGAACATAAACATAATATGGAAAAAGTAAAATGAGATAATGCCATTCACTTCTTCACATGGATATTCTACTGGTCGAATAATCACATGCAATAACAATAACCACTTTCATAATGATGGAATACATAATGCCAGACTATCATAACCACGTAGCCAAGGCCTCGTGCCAAGACCACAAATAAGATTTTGTCACGGCCTCGTGCCAAGACACTATTTTGTCTCATGAGACCTGCCGATGCATCGAGGAGCTATAGCGGGCTCCACCCGTCACTTATTAAGTCCAATTCATTCCTCATATGAACAGGTTTAAACATATCATAAACCATAACATAATCGTATCACATAAAACATGCATAAAGGAAACATAACATTTCCACATTTCAATCACAAGATATCAATACAACACATTGATATAATAAAAATGCTTTCAAAAGAATTTTCAATACCAAAATAAAAGAAAGTTAAAACTTTGTATTTATTTTTCATTAAAAAAAATGATGGCTTGTAGAGGAAGCCGAAACTCAAATAATGGTCACAGTGGCGGAGAAGTCATTGTCGCCGCATAAGTACAGAAAGAAAAACATTCCCTTTTTGTCGTTTAGTAAAACGCTTCATATAAAAAAGATTCATTTTGAATAAACGTAAAAGTCAAAGGGGTTTATACACCGTATAAAAGAAAGTTGTGTATAAAACCAAATATGACTCAATGAAAGGAGATTGAGACGAAGTCCTTAAAAAGATCATTTTTAAAATAAAGTAGATCTATTATGTGTATTCACTATAGGTACACATAAATAAAGTAAAAATACAAAATAAGACATAATAATATCACGACATAATTTGAAAGTAGGAGATTAACCCAAAGAATGGAAATTGGGTTAAGAAATTTCCTTACCTTGTGTCCGACTTGACTCAACTGTTCTTTAACCTCCTGAATAATAAACTAGAGTTAATATCTACCTTATTACGAACCATTTTCAATTTCATTATCCTTTTTATATCACTTATTACAATGTTATGAATATTATGTAATTATTCAAGTTAATAACAATCGTTTTGTCGATCTTTGGTAACTTGAGTCAACAATAAACTTCTTATAATTACAAGTTGTTCATGTGGTAGAATATCCATTATATCCAGAATTATATTCATGATTTATATGTCATATATATCTTATATATCCAGTATATACATTCATTTATAATATTACGTAACATTTAGAGGTAAGAAATGAAATGCACCGTTCATGGAGACGGTAAGCCGTACGTACGCATGAATGCTACTTTCATTTCAATTTCATATTTAATGGAACTAAATAATAATGATATAAATGTATAATATAATTCCAGTATAATATAGTGTATAATACCATTTACTCCATCCTTTATACATCCCACATATGGCATTAACGATTCAAATCACTTTGAGGGGGCGGTAGTCCGCACTTCCTAAAATGAAATTATCGCGTTTTACCCATAATGGGAATCATAAAGTATGCCATAAATGAGAAATACAGAAGCATAATTAAAACATAAACATATTATATATCATATATAAAAATAGTGACATCTTAATGGCCACATTTGAAGGTGTTATTTGAGTGTTGAACAATCATCGTTTCGTGAGGCAGAAATTCGCCATCCACAGAAACCGTATGTTCTTTAACCATTAGATGTAGGTGTGTGTAAGTGTAGCTCTAATAATTCTTATAAACACATCCTAGTATATTTAGGATACTGGTGTTGTTACAAAAGAAATGAATAAAAAGAGTTTAGGGGGTTGGAGAAGAAAAATAAAAGAAAACAACATTAGAGAAGACATTACCTTAAAATCGGGTAACTCTTTTTGATTTGAGCCAAAGGCTTAATTGGGAAGAGTTCTGCCCAAAGTGAGGATTCTAGGAGTAAGAGGGGGAAGTTGGGAGAGTATTTGGGCAGAGTCTGGCCGAGCCAAATGGCTTGAAAGTGTAAATTAGGTGGGAGAGGTGGGGGCCTTTTATAAGTGGAGAGGAGGGGCACTTTTGGTAAGATTGAAATGTTATATTATTTCACAATGATTTTCGGATTCTAAAGGTCCCACACTTATATAATTCGAGGCTAAGGTGATAAGGTTTCTAAATATCCTCATCAAATAGGCTTTGGACAAGTGTAAGCCTTGGATTTTGCATTATCTTCTCGTTTTATTTAAATCGTTAAATAATGAGGTCATCGCTGCATCATAAGTATGTCATAAATAATTTAATTTATTTAATGTCTAAAAATTATAAAAAAATACTATGATGTATTAAATATTTTTATCTTTCTAATGAATATTTATAGTCAAAATTTGGACTTGTGTAACCCCACTTAAAAACTGTTTTAGTAAAATAACTCATGTTTGTGTCAATTTAATTTTAACATTAAATAAATATATATTAATGTCATTTTCCAACTAAAGTGGCTCCATGGGGTCCCCAAGATGACCCATGGGTTGTCTTGGTTGTCCATGACTCATCCAATAGGATTAGGACAAGTTTCATGCTCATCTCATATTATTAAAACATTATTTGTACCTTAAACTACACTAATTACCTCTAATCGCGATTAAGAACTTAAAAGTTACTATTCACCAAAAAATTATTTTAATCTCATTGAACCACATTTTACTTCTTAATGAAAACCATGTATGTCAGATTTTTTAAAATCAAATCACAGAAGTGGTAATATTTCATTTAAACGAAAAATCAGTTATTTAACTACCACTTAGTGGTTTCACTATTCATCAAAAATTGAAGTTTTTCAGAACAAGGCCAAAATTTCACCCTAAGCTATAATTGATATTCCGAATTCAAAAATGATGTTTATTTTACAAAATTCCAAACATATAAGTTGTATTAATTAATTTTATAATTAATTCCCGCTGTTACAACAAATAGCGTGTTTTTAAGAAACAATTTATATCAAAAGATTGGCAATTGTTTATGTCCAATTTCAATGTTAAATTAATTCTAATGACCACCATTGGATAAAATGGTAAAAATATATTATAATTATACTTTAAAACCACTAAATAGTATAATTTATCACTATAAATTATTTTTATTAAAAAAGTTGTTTTTAAGTAATTTTCACTATTCATAAAAAATTGGAAGTTCTCAGAAAATTACAAAAAATTCAAATTTGGATAATTTCGATATTACGAATACAAAAATGAAGTCCATTTTGAAATATAAAATTTCTATAATTTTAAAAAGTGGTTATTACTATTCATAACTGCTACTTTGATTAGTCGCGGTGTTTTAGAACTCGAAGTTGCGTACAATGCAAGCTATTGCATTATTGAATGAGAAGCGTATCGTGGAAGCTTGGGGTGTTACATTCTCCCCTACTTCAATAAATTGCGTCCTCGCAATTTGAAATTTTTCTTTGAAAATAAAAGGTTGAAAAGAGAAAATACCTTTGAGGAAAACCCACATCGGAAATAAGATTAATAAAATTTAGCCTTAATAAGAGGGAAAGGGAAATGAAAAAGTCACCACCCAATTATGATCTCGATTAGGAGAACATTGGTGGAAATTAGAGACATATAATTGGAGGAAAAAAGTAAATATTTGTAGGGAGTGATTGAGGTCATCAATCACAATCAACTGTCAAATTGAGGGCCTCAAAGCCTTCAATCTATGTTGATTTAAAATATCATCAGTTCAATAAGACATAAGGTATTAGGATAACACATTTTTTTGTTTTAATATCCCTTTACTAAAGTTTAAGAATTAATTTATTCATTGAATAAGAGATAGGTATATATATATTTATGCTTGACAGTTAGAGTTTCAACCATCAACTCATCTTTCACTCAAAAAGATAATAGAACTCAAAAATATTATACTTAAAGTAATTGTATAAGGTTCCAAATGTTAACACATACCATTTAGATTAGTAAAATTATTTTGTATTAACCAGGGACTTCCTGTAGGCTAGTGGTAGGAAATAAAGGTCTGTCGCACTATGATTGTGGGTTCGATTCCTGCAGCTTTGTCCGACGCGACGGGTTATGCCCTACCCTGCAGGTTTTCCTTTTCCTAAAACTATAGTATTATAATATTCCAAAAATAATCTTCAGAAATGCTTTAACCTTAAACAATACTATCCATGGTTCAACTTAATCCACTCCAACCTTTATATTTATCCAAAATACCTCCGTCCAGACTTTCTCTAAAAGGTCTCTAAATTCCAAAATCAATTGTAACATCAGATTCCCCAAACAAAGAAATGTTTCTCTTATTGTCACATACTAAAAATATGATTACCTTAATCATATTAAAACCTTACTGAAATCAAAAAGTTCTGCAGTACAATCTTTATATATATCACATTATTCTTATAACCATAATATAATCCTTGAGTCCAAAAGCACCAATAAATTAATTATTCTGCTTCAACTGTAGTCACAGCATAAGATTGGCCTTGATCCCTTGGCCTTTTCTGAGGTAAGTTTCCCTGACGCTTAGGACATTCATTTGCATAATGCCCCATTTCCCTACAATTGTAGCATTCAACATTTATAGCCTCTTTCTTTCCCTTGCAATCACGCGCCTGGTGACCTTTTTCCCCACATTTATAACAAACTCCCATTCCTTTTAGACAAGTACCAGGGTGATTCTTCCCACAATTATCACATAACGGAAAATCCTTCTTTCCCTTTTTCCCTTTATCTGTCTCTTGTTCCACCGTTCTCTTCTTCTCTTGCTTTACTTTGTTGTCATAAGACTTAGAGAATTACTTTTCTGTCTTGATAGCACACGAGACCATATCTTTGTATGATGAGAAGGATTGTGATACTAAAGCTCGACGGAGAAATGGTTTTAACCCATCAAAGAAACGATCAATCTTACTCCTTGGGTTACGTATATAATTGGCAGCATGCCTCGCTAACCTTGTAAAGTTAGCCTCATACTTTGCGACATTCTCATCCTCCTTATGCCTTAGACTCAGAAATTGCCTTTCCATATCTGCTTGATGGTCACGAGGAAAGTATTTTTCTAAGAAAAGCTCTTTGAACTCCCTCCATTCCATATTCGATACGTCATCATCTTCCTTTGTGTTTTGAATCAGTGACCACCACTGGTCGGCATCTCCAGTGAGGCGGTAAACTGCCATGACAACCTTCTCCCTTTCACTACTCCCCAAGGCATGGAATATTTTCTCTAAGGAATTTATCCATTTCTCAGCTACTATAGGATTTGTAGTCCCATTGAATATTGGTGGTTGTTTCCTCATGAAACGGTCTAGCATTGATCTTCCACGTTGCGGATCAGGGTACTTCATACGAGTAAGGTTATTATTCATAACCTGAGTGAGTTGTCCCAGTATGGTAATAAGTTGATCAGAACCAGTTGTATCTCCAGCTCCACAATAATTATCTTGAGAAAGAGGGCAATCCCTACACGGAGTGCGTGCATTGATACGGTTTCCATTCCTTCCACTAGGCGCCATTTCTAAACAATGGCATAAACTATATTAGTTTATAAATCAAAATACATAATTCCATACTTGTAAGATACTTAACATAAATTGAACTATTTATGGATATAATCTATAAAAATGTTTTCTTTGAGGAATTATATACTCATAACCCTTCATAGTGGTTTATAATGAAAATGAGAATTATCCAAAGCATATCCCCCGGGAGTGTCGTAACCAAGAGTGCAGCAAGGCCCGTTGTCGTGCACCAGTTCCTGTTCGAGTCTAGCTCAAAGCGGTGTTTTCGGGTTTTACCCCTAGGTACATCTGTGCCAGAGCCGCCTCTACTTTCTCGTATCCAGACAGGGATTTATTGCTCGTAAAACTCACAAAATCTCTACAATAACAAAATTCTAGGAAGTTCTTCTATACTAATCCTCAAAGTCTATCATTGGGCTATGTGCTCTAATCAGAGTTTATCTAAATCTAGCTTCCAAGGTTAGTACTAAACTGCCTCTGATACCAACTGTAACGCCCCGACCCTAGCTACCCAGATTCGGTGCATTACTTCGTAACATTGGCATGATCACAAAAGATCAAGTCTCGAAAGACCGATTAGTTTGGTAGCCTTGGAAACACTAGATACATTCATACATGTTACATTACATCATAAAATGAAAAACTACAACAACATGGTCTTCATATTCCACAATCATATCCCTTTCTGACTAACCCTGTAGGTCATTCATAAAATACTTCTTCACATCCTGGAAAATATTAAAACATTGAAAGGGGTGAGCTCGGATGCTCAGTAAGGTTAACAATATAGCGGAAGCTTTCATAAAAAAACATTAACATTTAAGGAAATGTATAACTAAAACAAAATCCTTTTAAACTTGAACATCAACATAATATGGAAAAATTAAAATGAGATAATTCCATTCACTTCTTCACATGGATATTCTACTGGTCGAATAATCACATGCAATAACAATAACCACTTTCATAATGATGGAATGCATAATGCCAGACTATCACAACCACGTAGCCAAGGCCTCGTGCCAAGACCACAAATAAGATTTTGTCAAGGCCTCGTGCCAAGACACTATTTTGTCTCATGAGACCTGCCGATGCATCGAGGAGCTATAGCGGGCTCCACCCGTCACTTATTAAGTCCAATTCATTCCTCATATGAATAGGTTTAAACATATCATAAACCATAACATAATCGTATCACATAAAACATGAATAAAGGAAACATAACATTTCCACATTTCAATCACAAGATATCAATACAACACATTGATATAATAAAAATGCTTTCAAAACCAATTTCAATACCAAAATAAAAGAAAGTTAAAACTTTGTATTTATTTTTCATTAAAAAAATGATGGCTTGTAGAGGAAGCCGAAACTCAAATAATGGTCACGGCGGCGGAGAAGTCATTGTCGCCGCATAAGTACAGTAAGAAAAACATTCCCTTTTTGTCGTTTAGTAAAACGCTTCGTATAAAAAAGATTCCTTTTGAATAAACGTAAAAGTCAAAGGGGTTTATACACCGTATAAAAGAAAGTTGTGTATAAAACCAAATATGACTCATTGAAAGGAGATTGAGACGAAGTCCTTAAAAAGATCATTTTTAAAATATAGTAGATCTATTATTTGTATTCACTATAGGTACACATAAAGAAAGTAAAAATACAAAATAAGACATAATAATATCACGACATAATTTGAAAGTAGGAGATTAACCCAAAGAATGGAAATTGGGTTAAGAAGTTTCCTTACCTTGTGTCCGACTTGACTCAACCGTTCTTTAACCTCCTGAATAATAAACTAGAGTTAATATCTACCTTATTAAGAACCATTTTCAATTTCATTATTCTTTTTATATCACTTATTACAATGTTATGAATATTATGTAATTATTCAAGTTAATAACGATCGTTTTGTCGATCTTTGGTAACTTGAGTCAACAATAAACTTCTTATAATTACAAGTTGTTCATGTGGTAGAATATCCATTATATCCAGAATTATATTCATGATTTAGATGTCATATATATCTTATATATCCTGTATATACATTCATTTATAATATTACGTAACATTTAGAGGTAAGAAATGAAATGCACCGTTCATGGAGACGGTAAGTCGTACGTACGCATGAACGCTACTTTCATTTCAATTTCATATTTAATGTAACTAAATCATAATGATATAAATGTATAATATAATTCCAGTATAATATAGTGTATAATACCATTTACTCCATCCTTTATACATCCCACATATGTCATTAACGATTCAAATCACTTTGAGGGGGCGGTAGTCCGCACTTCCTAAAATGAAATTATCGCGTTTTACCCATAATGGAAATCATAAAGTATGCCATAAATGAGAAATACAGAAGAATAAGTAAAACATAAACATATTATATATCATATATAAAAATAGTGACATCTTAATGGCCACCTTTGAAGGTGTTATTTGAGTGTTGAACAATCATCGTTTCGTGAGGCAGAAATTCGCCATCCACAGAAACCGTATGTTCTTTAACCATTAGATGTAGGTGTGTGTAAGTTTAGCTCGAATACTTCTTATAAAAACATCCTAGTATATTGAGGATACTGGTGTTGTTACAAAAGAAATGAATAAAATGAGTTTAGGGGGTTGGAGAAGAAAAATGTAACAAAACAACATTAGAGAAGACGTTACCTTAAAATCGGGTAACTCTTTTTGATTTGAGCCAAAGGCTTCCTTGGGAAGAGTTCTGCCCAAATTGAGGCTTCTAGGAGTAATAGGGGGAAGTTGGGAGAGTATTTGGGCAGAGTTTGGCTGAGCCAAATGGCTTGAAAGTGTAAATGAGGTGGGAGAGGTGGGGGCCTTTTATAAGTGGAGAGGAGGGGCACTTTTGGAAAGATTGAAATGTTATATTATTTCACAATAATTTTCGGATTCTAAAGGTCCCACACTTATATATTTCTAGGCTAAGGTGATAATGTTTCGAAATATCCTCATCCAATAGGATTTGGACAAGTTTAAGCCTTGGATTTTGCATTATCTTCTCATTTTATTTAAATCGTTAAATAATGAGGTCATCGCTGCATCATAATGATGTCATAAATAATTTAATTTATTTAATGTCTAAAAATTATAAAAAAAAATACTATGATGTAGGAAATCTTTTCGGCTTTCTAATGAATATTTATAGTCAAAATTTGGACTTTTTTTAACCCCACTTAAAAACTATTTTAGTAAAATAACTCATGTTTGTGTCAATTTAATTTTAACATTAAATAAATATATATTAATGTCATTTTCCAACTAAAGTGGCTCCATGGGGTCCCCAAGTTGACCCATGGGTTGTCTTGGTCGGCCATGAATCATCAAATAGGAGTAGGACAAGTTTCATGCTCATCTCATATTATTAAAACATTATTTGTACCTTAAACTACACTAATTACCTCTAATCGCGATTAAGAACTTAAAAGTTACTATTCACCAAAAAATTATTTTAATCTCATTGAACCACATTTTACTTCTTAATGACAACCATGTATGTCGGATTTTTGAAAATCAAATCACAGAAGTGGTAATATTTCATTTAAACGAAAAATCAGTTATTTAACTACCACTTAGTGGTTTCACTATTCATCAAAAATTGAAGTTTTTCAGAACAAGGCCAAAATTTCACCCTATGCTATAATTGATATTCCGAATTCAAAAATGATGTCTATTTTAAAAAATTCCAAAAATATAAGTTGTATTAATTAATTTTATAATTAATTCCCGCTGTTACAACAAATAGCGTGTTTTTAAGAAACAATTTATATCAAAAGATTGGCAATTGTTTATGTCCAAATTCAATGTTAAATTAATTCTAATGACCACCATTGGATAAAATTGTAAAAATATATTATAATTATACTTTAAAACCACTAAATAGTATAATTTATCACTATAAATTATTTTGATTAAAAAAGCTGTTTTTAAGTAATTTTCACTATTCATAAAAAAATTGGAAGTTCTCAGAAAATTACAAAAAATTCAACTTTGGATAATTTCGATATTACGAATACAAAAATGAAGTCCATTTTGAAATATAAAATTTCTATAATTTTAAAAAGTGGTTATTACTATTCATAACAGCTACTTTAATTAGTCGCGGTGTTTTAGAACTCGAAGTTGTGTACAATGCAAGCTATTGCATTATTGAATGAGAAGCGTATTGTGGAAGCTCGGGGTGTTACAAAAGTAATTAACCTAATCGCATATCCTCCATGATAGGTTAATAATTTCTATAAATTACCAAAAATCAACTTACTCTTAATTCATAAAATCATCTAACTAAAAAGAATTAGTCAAACTAACCAGGGACTTCACGTAGTCCAGTGGTAGGCGATAAATACCAGTCGCACTTTGGTTGTGGGTTCGATTCCCGTAGCATTGTCCGACGCGATGGGTTGTCACGTGGTCTGCGTGTTGTCCTTTTTCCAAACTATATATTTCTCAAATAATTCCCCAAAAAGAGATAAAATCGTCAAAAATAACCATAACATAAATTAACCTCAATTTTATCTCATGCCGTTTACTTTCCATCATAACATATAGTAACCCATAATTACCTCAAAAGTAAGAATCATATAAACCCAAATGGTTCTTTATAACTATGTCCGCAAAAGAATACATAACTATTCCTTGAATAAAATTTTCATATATCAAACATCAGGGTTACACATACTATAAAAAGTCTTCTAATGTAACCCCATCATCAAAAGATACTTAATACTCTTAATAATTTCACCATAACTCTTGAAGCCCTTATATGTTGACTTCTCACTCATTCAACATTCTACATGATCCATTAACCATTCATTTACATCTTATTCTGAAATACATCTTTCCTACAAACAAAATCATGAATCATATCCTAAGATTCCAAAATAGGAAAACAAATGTTAAGAAATAATCCATACCTTTGATTGGTCATTGTCAGTTTCTTCATCCTCAATCGGAATGGCATTAGGTATTGGTAAACGAATATTTGTACGATCTTGGTGATCCCATTCCCAAAACTTCTTCATAGGACATGTGTTTTCATAATGACCATGCACACCACATTTAAAACATTCAACTGATCCCTTAGAAAGAACTTCCTTCCCTTTCCTCGAGTCAACTGGTTGCTTCCTTTTTCCATGGCAGGTTCTTGCTTTATGACCTTCATTTCCACATCTATAGCATATTTCTATCCCTTTGAAACATTTTCCTAGGTGTTTCTTTCCAGATCTTTGACACATAGGTTTTTTAACACACTTACCTTTATGATTATTACCTGTAGTTCCGTAGGGATTTGTTTCTCGCATATATGATGCCTTATAGAAATCACCAAGGTTTAGGTGGTCAATCATGACTCCAGATAGTTGGTTGAGGATAAACACTAGATTTATCATTGCATCTCCCATATCATTCAGTTTCTCGCTCAGAAAATTGTCACAGTTTCCTTCACATCCACTGTTACATTGGTACCTTCTAGATCAATCCATTTACTAAAACTAAAAATTTCAATGTTATTATATCAACAAAACCATCATGTACTAATTAGGAAGATAAAAACTAAGATATACTTACTCATTCACATTATCTAAAACTATGACTCTTTCTGAAATCCTAACCATTATGGTAATGTCACTTATTCTTAAAGAATACCCTAACCTCTAAAGTTATCTAAACCGACCTTTGTTACCAACTATAAGGCATCCGCCTTAAACATTACTTAATATTGAATTAAATGAATAATTCTCATTGAGGATCTTTTCAGGTTTAGAGTTTTAGAGAATTAGGTCATAGCTATTACATCTCAAAAGATTACATTGTAGAGACTTCTACTAAGTTTACATAAAAACACTTAAAAATAAACATGTCTAGTTCCATGTTTTAGAAAGCATGTCTTTCCTTGATCCCATCCTTAACCCTATTCATCTTTAAGTCTAGTGGAAAACATTTCAAAAACTTGGGATGAGCATAAAAATCCCAGTAAAGGATACACAAAGAAGGAAAACTGTTAGTTTTTCAAACAACAAGTAAACCATGAATACTTTACCAAAGTAATACTTTTCACCTTTATGAAGTAGTAAAAAATCTTCACTGATTAAAAGACCATTACTTACCCTTTTGTAACCAAACGATTACCATAAAACCCATATAAATAACACATAACATATAAAGGTAACTTGGGACATAAACATACTTAAATGTAATAACCATATGGTCGACTTCCACACATACTTAATGGAATAGCCGTACGGCCGACTTTCATACCCAATGCATTGGAGGTTATAACGTAACCACTCGTCTTGGTATTCACGACACCACCTATCATATGGTTTATCACGTAACCACCCATAAATTTCCAAGTACCATCATTACACATAAAATATTGAAAATATAAACATTTAAATAACTACATTTCATTTGAAATCACATTAAGTAATTCCAAGATATTGAATTAATCAATCCATTTTCAAAAACCATTTAAAAGAGATTTTTGAATCAAAGTGTCCCATACCACTTTGAATCTTTTAATGGAACTATAATTTTAAAACATTAGTGTCCATATAAATAAATAACGAAAACCATTTTGAAAACATGGACATTAAAGATAAATATTTAGAATAATGAATCTTTAAAACATTTAAAGTGATATTTTTGTTAAAGATTTTTTAACAAAATGAGAGACTCTTGAATACAAATAATGGCGGAATAACATTTAATAAGAACTTTATAATATCATGATAATAAATGGATTCATGATATAATATTTCAAAGGATAGTATACACACCATATAAGAGTGAATTGGTGTATAACAACAATGAAGTCTCAATGGAAATGGAAATTGAGATGAAATCCATTATAAAGATGGTATCCTTAAATTAAGGATAAATCTATGACATAATTATGTGTGAGAAATATAAATACACCCAATATAAGTGGATATTAAGTGTGAAACAATCAGAGGTCATTCACAAATATTCATAGGATTACATGTTCAAAAAGTACTAGTTGAACCCAAAGAAATCGAAATTGGGTTAAGACATTCCCTTGTAAAAATTCGACAGCCTAAGGGCGTCACTTCAAAACTCATAAAATTGGTCGATGAGAGAGAGAATGGTATCTCATCACTTGGACATAAACTTTACATCGATAAGGATATAGAACAACATATCCAAACATAATAAGATGTAAATTAAAAGACATAACAAAAGAAGTCTTTTAAAAAGAGGAGGGTGAAAGGTTCCCTTACCGACATGGGTAACTTTCAAAACATACAACCCATGAAAGAAGGAATATAAAACATTGATGTAAATACTCATAAACAAAATTATATAACACAAATATTATAATAATGGGAATTACATACACCACTCAAAGGAAATGGTGTAAAATGTAGCATAAATCTCACGGGAATAAAAGTGAGATGAAAATCCCTTACAAAAACTCGGCAGCCTATCGGCGCCACTTAAAACATCCAAAAATGAAATTATGGGATCAAATAGGGTCTCTCATAATATGAACATAAAAATTAATGTATTAGGAATATAAAATAACATCCCTAAACATATGAAAATATGAGCTTAAATAAAATGAAATAAAAGAGAGTACTTAAAAGGAAAGAGAGAGATTGGATCCCTTACGAAAATTCTGCAGCCTAACGGCGCCACTCAAAACTTCAAAAATGGATTGATGAAAGAAAATAGGTTCTCTCATCATATTAATATGAAACTTACAGTAGGAATAATATAAAATAAAATCCCAATCATAATAAAGATGAGATTAAAAGAAATGACATAAAAGAGATTACTTAAAAAGAATGAGAGAGGTTGCATCCCTTACCTCAAGTCCGACTTGTCTTGTTTGTTTATTTATATTCCTGAATAATAAACATTGGTCAATTTATAATTGATTAAGGACCTATTTTAAAGATTATTATTCAGTTCATATCACATATTATAATGTTATAATAATTGGTTAATAATGTGAGTTCATATCTGACGTTTTTGTCAATGTTTGTACATGTGTCAAAAATGAACTTGTTTGAAAATTATTGTCCATGTAGTTATAAGTAAATCATCTCCAGAATAGTATTAATGATTTAAATATCATATATATCTAGTACATATTCATTTTATACTACTCTATAAAATTTGGAGATAAAAAATAAATGAAATGCACCGTTCATGGAGACGGTAGGCCGTACGTACGCATGAATGCTACTTTCATTTCTTTTTCATATTAATGGAATTTAAAATAATTGAGATATATATATATATATTATAATTCCATTATAATATACATGTTATATAGGTCACATATTTCCATTAATTTCATTCTTTATACATTCCATGTATTGCATGAACGTGTCACATCACTTGAGGGGGCGGTAGTCCACACTTCCTCATATGAAATTATCGCATTTCACAACATGAAAAGCATAAAGGCATGTTTTAAATATAAAATTCAGAAGAATATAGAAAACATAAATACCATATATATCATATAAAAAATATATTTACATCATAATGGCCACTATGAAAGGTGTTAAGAGAAGATTGAACAATCATCGTTTCGTGAGGCAGAAATTCATCATCCACAGAAATAGTATGTTCTTTAACCATTAGACGAAGGTGTGTGTAAGTGTAGCTAGAATCCTTCACATAAAAACATAATAGTATATTCGATACACTGGTTTTGTTAAAAAATAAAGGAATAAAAATATTTTAGAGGGTTGGAGAAGAAAAATAAAACAAAAGAGCACAAGGGAAGACATTACCTTTAAATCGGGTAACTCTATTTGATTTGAGCTCAAAGGCTTCCTTGGAAAAGATTCTGCCCAAAGGGAGGCTTCAATGATGAAGAGAGGGATTTAGAGAGATTAAATGGGTAGGGGTTGTCCGAGACAAAGTCTTGATAGGTGTGTGTAAGGTGGAAGAGGTGGGGGCCTTTTATAAGAGGAGAGGAGGGGCACTCTTGGAAGGTTATAAAATATTACTTTATTATAAAATGATTTTCGGATTTAAAAGGTCCAAAAAGGATACATTTAGAGGATAAGGTTATAAGGTTTATATATCCACCCATCCAATAGGTTTGTGACAAGTTTAAGACTTAGATTTTACCCTATCATCTCATTTTATTTAAATCGTTCATTTATGAGGTAATCACTGCATCATCACGGTGTCATAAATAAATTAATTTATTTAATATCTAAAAATTCTAAAACAAATAGCATGATGTAGGAAATCGTTTTATATTTCTAATGAATATTTATAGTGAAAAATATGACTTGTATAACCCCATCTAAAAATTGTTTTAGGAAAACAACACATGTTTGTGACATTTTAATTTTAACTTTAAATAAAAAGGTCTTAATGTCATTTTCCAACCAAAGTGGCTCCATGGGGTCCCCAAGTTGACCCATGGATTTTCTTGTTCGGAAATGACTCATCCAATAAGGGTAGTACATGTGTCAAGGTCATTTCATATTTTTAAAACATTATTTTTACCTTAAATTACACTAATTACCTCTAATCGCGATTAAAAACTTAAAAGTTACTATTCACCAAAAAATTATTTTAATCCCATTGAACCACATTTTACATCCTAATGACAACCATGTATGTTGGATTTTTGAAATTCAAATCACAGAAGTGGTAATGTTTTATTTAAACGAAAAATCAGTTTTTAAACTACCACTTAGTGGTTTCACTATTCATCAAAAATTGATGTTTTTCAGAAAAATACCAAAAATTCACCCTAAGATATATTTTATATTCTGAATTCAAGAATGATGTTTATTTTACAAAATTAAAATCATATAAGTTTCATTAATTAATTTAATAATTAATTCCCACTGTCAAAACGGATAGCGTGTTTTTAAGAAATAATATCTCTTAAAAGATTGACACTGGTTAAGTCCAATTTCAGAGAGAAATTAATTCCAATGACCACTATTGGATTAAATGGTAAAAAATATATTCTAATTTCGCTTTAAAACCAATTAAAAATATAATCTAATAATATAAATAAATGAGATTAATATGAGGTTTTGAATTAAAAATACAACATTTTTCACTATTAATTAAAAATGAACTTTATCGGAAAAATAAAAAAAATACACAAAGTAAATTTTGATATCCCGATCCTAAATAAGAATTTTCTTTTTTCATATATGACACATAAAATTGTAAAAAAGTGGATTTAAAAGGGGTTCTCCATCAAAAGGCGGTTAATCGTCCTTTTGAAGAATATTAGAATGTTTACACTTAAAATTGGATTCATTCGCATTTTTAATCCTCTAACATTTATTGTAAAAAGTAAAAATATTTGACAAACATATTTAATATTTTTGTAGTTAGTTCCCATCATTAAAATGGCTAGGTGTTAACATAAAATTATTTTATTATTGGAGTGCAACGAAAGATTTCAAAGGAACTTATCGTTGCATATTGGGTAAGCCATCGAGCATAGTGTTCCCTTTAAATTAATATTAACATTTTATTCACAAATAGGGATAAATATAAAAAATTTAATATTCTTTATTTACCTGGGGTGTTACAATAAATAAATCATAAAAGGTGTTATATATATGAATATTGTTATTTAATACATTTATAATAAAACCATATTTATTATACAAGATGTTAGAGTGCTTTTTTTGAATGGAAACCCCAAGGTAAGGGTTGTATTTCACAATATCGTCAATATTCTGAATTGTACATGTTTGAGTCTCCACTGTGGAATACTTCTCTTCCATCTTCATGCTTTCTAAAAATATTTTTACTATTATAATATGATTTTTTAAGAGATTTTTATCAACATTTTACTTTATACAAAATTTTTTCAAAGGAATCTCCTTATCATTTTCTAAATGATGTACTTTTTAACATTTTACAATGGGGTGAAAGTAATTTTATTAATTTATAAGGCATGAACATCTTTTCTCTCAATTTTATCTAATATTTTTTTTAAATAATCAGTTATAATTTTCAAATATATTTTTCAAATAAAATGTTTTCCTTAGTAATTTCATATATTTTTTGAAAATAATGGATTTTAAAATGGGTGGGGTATTTTGAACCGAAATGTTCTAAATGATTTTTCTAAATCCTTTTACATATGAGATGACATACTTTGATATTACTAATGATTTAATAGGGATATTATCCAATGATACCATATTTATTATTTCTATATATGTTTTATGGATATGATCATAGAATTTATATGGAACCCATTTATTTTCTATGGGTTATACTATAATGTAAGGTTTATGATCTCTTAATGTGTTATGATACGATGATTTTTTTTTGATCTTGTTGAAGACATATGTTTTTTTCATTATATAATGATTGCGACCTATATCTACCATTAATGAATTTGGCAATGATTAATGTTCATTGTGATCAAAGGGTACATGGTAGGTTATCCCAATCCCCAATGAGTGTACATGGGATATTATCCCAAGCCCAAAGAAGGTACACAACTGGTCAGCCCAAGACTAATATGTTATGAATTTATTGGTAGCTATCCTTTACATAGTTTTTAATATGAATATGTGTATGCTAGAATCTATTTTTTTGAAAATTTTAGTATATGATGGCTCATGTTCTTTGATTCCTTTAGGAATCATGTCTTATGAACAGCCAAGATTTATTCCATTAATCATGTTTATAATCTGTCATATGTGTGGCATGATTTTTAAATGTAAAGACCATAACCTTACGATCATTTTATTATTATTTGATTATTTATATATCCCTTTTTTACCCTTACTGAGCATCTGAGATCACCCTTTCCTATGTTTCATTTTCCCATATTATGAATAAAGGTTTTAGAAATGTTACATCTAATAAGGGTGATAGTTATGAAGAATATAGTTGGAGATGATATAGATCATTTATGAACTATTTTTTCTTGTTTCCATTTTTACAAAGTCACTAGAAATAAATGATTAAGACATTGATCATTTTGTTATGTAAATAATATTCAACTATTGAAATATGATATATATATATGAGATTTAGAGGTCGTTATAGAACCACTTTAACAAGTATAACTCATATACTTCACATTTCTATTAATAAAAGATTGTGTTCGAGACTTAAACTATATTTAAAAATATAGAAGAAATATTATGTTTGAAAAAAATAATTTTAACTACTCCTTTGTGAGTACCTATTTTTTGTGGATATAAATTTTATTTTATGAATAAGTGAATAATTTAATTTATGGGTTGTAATTCATGGATGAGATGAATAAATAGTTTTCATTAAAATATATGATGTTATGAATGTGGTTATAAAGGAAATATTTCATTATATTTAAATATTAAAAGAAGTTAAAAATGATAAAAAAAGACCCCTAGTCTTACAATTATTAGAAATAATTCTCGTATAAAAGGAAAATCTGTTACATTAATGAAAAGATTCATACCATTGTGGGATGACGAGATATATTGTCAAAGGGAAGTGTTTCAAAGAAAAAGTTACTTCATGATACCATATATTTCATTAAAAGAAATGAATGAATTGAGGAATAATAATAAGATAGAGAAATATATCCTAATATATAGAAAATATGATGTAAAAAATACTTCATTTAAAAATGCTAAAAGGAAATAACATGAAGATACTTTTAATATAAGGGGATGATGCCGTGTTATGAAAATGAAGGAACCTTTTACATTTTCAATTTTCAAAATGATTTTATCATAGGTAATATACATGAAGTTAAAGAAATTAAATAGTTTTCAGAAACATATTCCTATAGAACAATGCATTAGTTGTAGCATTGAAAAAAATAAATATAATAGGAAACACAATAAATATAGATGAAAAAGGTTTGTTTTTTATAAGCATCAACACTACTCTACATGAGGATGTTATAGGTACCCCTCTCCACATGTGTTAAAATTTATTTGATTTTTGTTTGATGTGTAGTAAATTTAAGTTTTACATATGGTCCATGGGGTGTCTATGAGAACAAATGAGAAACATGTATGTGATTGTGATGAAATTATACAAATTAAAAAAACTATATTTGGAGTTATTACAAATCCATGATTGGTTTTATGCTAGAAAAAAATTATAAAATGATATCAATTACCTAATATATCTCTACAAGAAGTTTCAATAAAGAACTATGTATTTTTAGGATCAAACTAGAGTTGGATGATTTGAATAAGAATATCAAACAATGAACATATTGATCTGATGTTAATATAGTGTTAGAGTTTAATATGAAATATCTATAGGAGTGAATATATCTTTGGTGGTCATCTAGTGAAATTATACCATATCTCTATTAGTATCATAACATTTAACAAGGAAGAATATGTATCAAATAAAAAAGAAGAAATTCTTATGAAATTATTGTGTATTTTTTCATTTAAAAACAATTTGTTTTTAGTTGATTGTCTTTCATGATAAAAAACTTTTATGTGAGTAGTGTTATTTAAAAAACAAGTTTTTCCCCTTACTGAAAACTATATCATACCATTTATAAAGATATACTGGCATTTAGGTGGAGATAATGTTATACATTTATAGGTTGTTGAACCTCATCCTAGAAAATAATATCTCATGTAAATAAATGGAGGATAATGGATATCAAGTGTTATACAAGTTTATCAAAAAAAATTGGTATCAATTATGTCAACATGTGGTATGACTCAGAAACATGGTATTTCAATTTTTAATCACAAATTGTCTTGTGTTATTGGGATTTATATCAAATTTAGTGTTGTTATAAGGAGTAAAAGTTTAAGATACTATTGTTTAGAGAAGTAAGTGAGTGACATTGATAGATTTGAAATTTTTAACCTAAACTCTTGTTTACTACACTAATTTTTTACATGATAATCTAAGTGTATTTGTTGATAAATCAATACCAAATGTTAAATTCACTCACTAAATATATTTTATTAAAATTAATATAGAATGTTGAAGTGTTTTAGATCATAAATGGTTAAAAATTTGGAATAATTCTATTTAGAAAGTAGAATCTCGGTTAAAGTGAAAAACATGCATTCCACTAATGGTAAAAGGGAAAAACATTCAATCAATAAGATATTGGATGATTCTAAATGTGTAGAGGTAGTAAATGAAATAAAAACTCAATTGATAGGGTTGGACATCATGTTTTTAAAATAACAAATGTATTGATGGTAAACTATGAAACATTGAACATAGAAAAAAAATTGTACTGGTTATCTAGTGTTATCTGGTGGGTTCTGAAGGTGTTTTAGTTTTTTGGATGTGGTTAGATATTCCCAATATAAAATTGGTTCTTAATGTATTTAATAATAAAGGGTTGTAACAAAATATCAAAATATAGATTTTAGATGTTAAAGAGAATCATATAAACCCAGCAAGTCCTTCTTGGAGATTATTAAAAATCAGGATCAATTCTTGAATGGATGACTGTGTAGTATATCTAATAATATATTCCCATGGGGTTAAAATATATCAGGAGAGTAAAAATAAATAAAAATATATAAAACCTAAGTGGAAGAAGGAATAAAAATAAAGGTTCCATTAATGTTGAACCTTTTTAATTTTATTTTCAAAGGGGAAGAGAAAAAAAATCGTCAAAAATAATTATAGTGTTTTTGAATAATAGGAAGGTAAAAAGTATATTAGTTTTTATGGTGGTATTGTCAAAAAAATTGAATTGGGGAGATTGTTTAAACTAATAAGTATTATGTTTGGTATTTTGAGAATAAGTATTCAAGTAATTGAATTTATAATAGTGACAAAAATTGTTTTAGAGTTTGAGAAAAAAATTATTGTTCAATAAGTTATGTGTTATAGTTGATATCTTGGATGAGGATGACAAATTGAAATAACCAAAAGTTATGATCCCTGAATATGTGAGAATGATTTGGGGTATATTAAATTAAATCTATTTTATATGTAGTTTTAGTCCATTGGATGCAAAGGAAATAAATTTAGTCTAGATGTAAATATTTTTGGATGTTAAAATTATATATGAAATTTGAGGACTAAATTTTGGAAGATATACTTGGATGATTCAAAATTTTTCATGGAATAAAAAGCCATGATAATAGAAAATTTATCGGTCTTTATAAATATGTAAAATATTATTCAGTATTAGTGTAATTTTTCCTAGGAAGTGGAAGAATTATAAAAGGAATGATGTCTCCCATTATATGTAAGGATTTTAGGTTATTGTCAACAATGAAAATTAAGAAAGGCATCATACTCCCAATATATATAACATCTAATGATATGATATGTAATATCTTCAAGACTTGTGGGAATGAATTTAATAAATGAATCGATAAATCCCTATAATATGTTAAGGTAATCAGTCTATTAAGTAAAATTAAAACATATAATCATCATAAAAATGGAAAATAATTAAAACATGATTTTATATATAAAAATAACCAGTTCTCATAAGACTGAGTAAAATCTAAATGTCCCAATAAACACTTCCATATATGTAAAGTAAAAATTATAGAAGTGGAAATGGAATTTTAAAATGAGAAAAAAATTCACCTGGTATATATATGATTTATTAAATCTCATGCTCATATATATGAGTCATTTCCTCAATAAAACAAATATATGATTCAATTACAATTACTTAAGGGGGATATATAAGATCCATTCCACTTATAGTTTGAGGGACATAGTTGGCACCACTATGGATTTCTGTATATGTCATGGTTATAAAACATGAAAGTTTATCAATCATAAAATAAGATTGATATTTTAGTTAATATATTCTAGTAAATAATAATATGTTAAAACACCATCAAAGATATTTAACTAGGCCTTGTGAAGACGGTGGGGACTGTAAAATAAGAATATAATTAATTTCATGTCATAGTTGAAGCTATTATGGCTGCAAAATATAATGATAATGTAGAAAATGTCATGGTATAATCCATATGGGGATTAAAAAATACTGGTGAAAAACAAGGTACAACATCATGGGATTTATGGAAGTATTTATAGATCATTGATAGTTATAGAATATGATATTCTTTATCAATAGTAAAATATAATTGATAATTCTCACATAATAGAATATTTTAATTCCACAATTGATAATAATGATTTATGATTAAACGAGGATCATATTGTGATATTCAATGAGTTAAATAGAATATATATTTTATATTTTTTGGATATATAATTTAGTTAATCTACACACAGTGGAGAATGATTATATATTATGTTCTAACTGATAAAGGATGAGATCGCATTATGGTGGATGATTGTATGTTATGTAGAAAAGGGAAGTATTAGTTTGATAGTTTGGATAAGGCTTTAAATGTGTAGATTTATCAAGATATTATAAGAGGTTGACTAGTAATTGAATGTACATTTATGGCCACATTTAAACTTATGATCCACTTAGAATAATATTAGCGGATGAGAAGAGGAGTAACAATTGTGACTATCCTATTAAGGTTTATTAGAAATGAAAAATAATAAAAACTACTGGTAGTTGTTCTTAAAGAGATGAATGTTTCTAAACATATTGATGATCTAGTTTTATGAGAATAATAAGAAGAATATTTTTTGGGAGGTTCTATTGATCATATCTCTTTATATTGAAATATGAAGTCTTAATGAATATGGAGAAATATAAAATTATCCATGTTCAGGATAATATTTTTATGGGAGAATTAGACACTATTATGATCATTTATAAGACAAATAGTAAATCCTTATAGAAATAAAATAATATCATCTAGATTTCAAATAACCAGAAATAAAAATAAACACTGTACAATTAGTCGATCTTATCCATCTTGAAGAATTGATTAGCAATGTAAAGATTATTGGAGAATTGATCTAGTGTTGACAATACAAGGTATATTAGAAACATATAATGTCTACCAAGATACCTTATTTTTTATAAACTATTGAATTTACCCAATCATATATAAAATAACCAATCCTTCATTAAATCAATGCATGGAGTGAATAAAAGGGAATGAATGTAGGATCGACATTATGTCTCTACTAAATATTTATAACAACTTTAGTGAGTAGTGTAGCCTCCTAGTAAGTAAACACATTGTTGATGTATTCTCCTTAGATTATCCATTTATGGTGTATAAAATAGAATCCATGTGTTTGTGGAAATATTTAAATTTCTTCATTTTTTCTTTAGGTTTAACGAGTTCATGAGAAAAATTGTCTGCACAATTTTTTGAACTCTAGTTTATATTTACAAAAAAAATATATATTGAAGGGATTACTAGGAGAGATAAAATTGGACCTTGGAACCCCCCTTACCCCCCCAATGCACACAAACCTCACCTTTTTTCTCTTTAATCACAATAAAAACCTTTGATGGTCAATTTTTATTGAGATTCATGATTATATCTAGGTTATAGATGTCCTTACTAAAATATATGGAGAATCAATTATGGTTGAGTATCATGTTCCACCCTCTGATGGATGCATAGATATAAGGTATCATTTTTGGCCTATATAATATGTTAAGGACTTATGTAATCTATTTTTTAAGGAGTTTTCATCACTTAAATTATTGGATTTCATGTACAATAACGGATACCACTATACTATTATCTTATAACTATTCAAGGTCATATATGTGAGGCCTTATTTGTATCAATTATGCTAAATAGAGAACAGTGAGTCATCGCTTATGGGGTCGAAGTCTGTGTAGCTAATAATTGGAAAATATAATGTGATATTTTAGAAAATGGGGATTACTTTGAGTCATAAAAATTACTATAAAATTTTATTATAAAGAAATTTTAAGATTAACCAAGAAAATTATATATTCCATATGTAATCTCTATGATGTGATTTTTGGATTCTTAGTTATGGGAGTAAGTAATTCATGATTTTTATTGAGTTTTTCTTTATCCTATTTAGCATAAGTTAGGTTTCCTACCACTAGGAATTACCACATAGTTATACTAGGAGCACAACTTTTTTTGCTTGCGACATCTATGGTGGTATGTCCATTACCCATTACACATTATCAAATTTAGTGAGATATATGTCGAGGATGAAAAAATATATATGGATTACCGAATAGTTATTAGGGACCTAATTTAAAGGACCCTTTGAGTGTTGGTTAACACCACTAGTGTATATTTTTTGGCAGTAAAAGAATATTTATAAAAGCTTGTGGGAATGATATAATTAGTGAAAATTTCATCACCCTCACCTCTTTAAGTTAATAATGTTTTTTATTATGGAAATACATGATGATGGGGAGGCTATTGAAACCCAAAATTTTCTACTGAAACATTAGAAACGTTAAAATTATATTTTTTAAGGTGGTGACATGGTATTTTAATTTTATTTCATGGTGATTGTGCTTGAGTATATTATCATTAATATAATATTTTTATTTTTTATTTTTAAGTGACGGATCAAGAATAATTATTGATATCTCATAAATAAATAAATGAATAGGAAATCAACCACTGTAGTTTAACTCAAGAGAGTGGGATTCCCTTAATGTTTTCATAAATAATGTTTCTATTTTGGGCCCCAAAATATGAACATATTGGGATTTAAAATTAAAATATTGTGATCCCTTGAAATTTAATTATATAATTCTATTTTTTTATTAATTAGGGTTATCCATTGGCTTAAATTCAAATTATAGAAGGATATATTTAGATACATTAGTAATTTTTGATCATTATATTAAGGATCTTTAAAAAATACTAAAATAAATACCTAATTTTTTTATTTATTATCTAAACCATAGGTAGGTTTTTATTATTTTTATTTAGTCTTCATTCATCATAAAAAAATTAATAATGTTATTATTTTCCATAATTTTTTAATGGTTTATCTATCTTGATTTCATGGATAATTGATATGTTTTTCTTTCTCATTTATGTAATTTATCTATGGTAGATCATTCATATAGTAAATACTGGGCACTTGGTAGAACTCATCTATATTCCCCCACCCCCTCCCACCTCCCACTCACATTTCATGTACCATGTGGAATGACATGGTGAACTCCAACCATGACTAGATGCATTATACGGTATGATCAGACCTTAAACCATAAAACACACCACCCCTCCCCCCCCCACTCTCTCTCTCTCTCATTTTGGAAAAGTCTATTGACCCACTTGGTGTTTGGTGATATAAATGGAACACTATAATAGTGATGGTTTCTCATGAAAGGGATTTAGGTAGGAAATGATGATCATTCTGATTCCACACTACAATAGTGTTGGATAGAATTTTTCCTTTGAAGGGAGGAAAAATGAGGGACTAGATCCCTACCATTAGACTAGCAAGGTTAGGGTGGTTTCATTACCACCATTTAATAATATGAGTAAAAAAATCAGTTTGATTATCTCAAAATTGGTATTACCAAGGCTTGGTTTTATCATGGTTCAGGTTCTTCAAGTTGATTAGATGGGCTAGTCCAGCCCCACGGCTCACTCCAGCTATAGGTAGGGTGGCACCAAAAGGATATGTATGCTACCTAAACCTATCTATAGGGAAACTCATGATATAATGTTAGTTTCAATCCCCTAAAGATAGCTTATAATTATTTTTCTATAAATTAGGTTATCTCCCTAACTATGCAATTCAAACTATATGGTCGAACAGGGTGATCACCCAGGGTCGGATCTACCTGACCTGACCCATGGGGTGGGGTGGAGGTGGAACCAAATATAACATGTTTCCTTATTCATTTAGGGAATATGAAACCATTTTGGAATATCCCCTACATTTTCTTTCCACGTAGATCACCTCGAGGAACACCATGTGGCCCAGTGTTGTCCATTTTATATGTTTTTTATATGTTTTTTACATTACACAAATTTTGTTCTTTAATATGTCATATACTAATATTTTCTAATCATATAATGTTATTTTTAGTTCTTTTTTGAATACGTGTATGATTTTCTACGTGTTTTGGGAATATTAATTTGATTTCCTCAATTTCATCATTTCCTAGGATCGAGCATGATGATCAGAGTAGATATGGGGTTTGGTAATCCTATAGATACATATTAATTAAATTTTATGGGTCCCCCACACAATTTATAGAGTTTGGTGCTCCCTTATATACTTGGGGTGTGATGTCTCCAATTCTAGCAGGGGTGGATACTCCCTTTGTGTTATTAGGGTGAGGGTTCCCAATATAATTGATGGATATTAAAACTCCCCCATGACTGAGATGCGGGAGTCTTATCTATTGATTTTATACTCCCCATATCAACAAGAGTTTATTGATATGGAAGATTTAGTCTATCAAGGGTGGTTACCCCTTGAATGACATGTATACTTTCCCAAGTCATGTGTCCCATACTATAGATTCTAATAGGTGAAATTTATTTTTTAAGTTTTTTTAGTTTGGATTCCAATGATTCATTTTTCTTCTTGATAATATAATTTGGATTTGAATATTGAGACTCCCGTATGTACTTTGTTCTCTATACCTTAATAATATCTATGTTTTTCACACATACTTCTTATCTAGGAAGTGTTATGGGCTAAATTATGTTATATTTCTATTCCCTTATGTTAGTGAACCCTACAAGGTATTTTTATACTCATTCATACATTGTAATTATATCCAAACTTGTTGTGTCTTACATATAAAATGGAAAGTTTAATAATTATCATTGTGGAAATGGGGTTTATGGAGAAAGATTATAGGGGTGCTTAGAGGTGATATTTGTAGCCATGATTTCTGTAGGGATGTGTGTCCCGAGGAGTTTCCCACATTCCTATTTTTTTATTCTTTACTTTTAATTAAATGCTAATATTTTTTCTTAATTTCATTACCGATGAATTTACCATACTATAGATACATAGAATTTTTCTCTATATTTTTTTACTATAACTTTTTCTTATATTTAGAGGAATATTTTTATATTTTATTCCATATATATGGGTTGTGATTAGGTTGTTTAGGATAAGGCCTCCCATATTTGAGATAGGACTACTTATTGCTAGCCACTAAACCCTGGACTATTATAAAAGAAATTGGGGTTGAAATTGGGCATACCTCTCTCCTGGATTGGTTCTTTGTGGGACAGGTCACATCACTCCTCTTCCTAGAAAATTTTTCAATTAAATAAACTTTCATATCTTAGAATATTTTTGATGGATTAATGGAGTTTTTTTTCCCAAAAACTATTGTTCCAAACATTTTTTTATGGAATCCATGATTCAATCATCTCTCTGATGATACAGGTCATGATCGAGAAGAAAAGTATCTTTTTCATGAATAAGATATAAATAGAATGTATGTGTAACATGTCATTGATTAAACACTAAGGGATAATGATTCCTAATAAAAAATAGTCCAGTGACATAGTAGGGTGGAACTCCCACTATGATTATGTGGTTTATTTAAACTTTTTCTCATAAATATAGATTCTAGAACAATAAAATAGATATCAAGGTCCTTTTATGAACATTTTATTCTGAAAGAAAAAATATTTTTGAACCCTATTACTAGGGGTTTAGTTCCTTTTTTATGTTTCAATATAACTACTATAGGATCCAAAATGGACTTACGAATAAGAGGTATAATTGTTTTAATTAGTGATTAATTTATAAAAATTATAGTTTCACACTAATTTGAACTTCATGTGCATTCCCAACCTTATGTGTTTTCTATTATTTCATGCATCTCTTTACCATGCTAGTATATTTCCACCTTGGTGTACCTGTTCATGTTACTAGGTTTTCCTTTGTGTGTTCCCTTACTTCTTATCACAAAGTGAATTGGCATGCAAGTGTTATGTACCCAAGTAACCTACATGATGAAGATCACCCTATTTCCACATTGACTATAAATGTAACCCCATTCAACCATTTTGATTTTATTTTTAAATATTACATAATTTCTATTTTTCATTCACATGTTCCTTCCATCCTTTATTCAGGTGACTCTTAAGTCTATTCCTAAGATAAATAATGACATGGGTTTCATGATTTCTAGGTTTTTCAGATACCCCATACAATGAAACCAAGTTCCATAGTCATTTATATTATAATATACTAGGGTGAAATATACCCTAGTCATCAACATATAATCCTAAAAAATAAATAATTTTCTCAGCTATACTAACTAAGTGTGAAACCCCCTAGGTCTCCTACAAGAGCATGACATCGCCCAAGTCTCATACTTAAGATCGAATTCACCCAAGCCTCCTTAGTCGGGAAACCCTTTTCCCACTCCACCTAACTAGAGATAACCTTCAACCAAACTTCACTAATAAGATTAAACTTCTCTCATGTTACCCAATAATTTAAAACCATCACCCATTCCTCCCTAAAAAGTGATAATTATCCCAGGTTTCCCACCAAGGCTCCACATCAACCAGTCCCATGCCTAATATCACACCACCAATAATCATACAAATATGTGTATTCCCTATCTATTCCTAATTTCACATGACTAACCTATCTTGTGATGAATATTTGGGAATAATATTTTTAATACCCACATGTTTCATTCCAACAATCTAGAAGGGATCATGATTTTATCTTGGGTGGAGTTCCCATTCCTTCCTACCTTAACCCAAGTCACCTCCCATGACAGGCAATGTAATGGACCAATATTCCACTATATATTAACGTTAAATAATTATTTTATACCTGAATTTATTATGTGAAAAACTAAACTAAGGAGAAAAAACGTTGAAATATTTTTTAATACAAGATATAACCCTTAAAACATTCCAGTTAAATTATCAATTCCCAATTAATGTAATAGTTTCATAAAACTAATATATAAAGTCAGAATAAATGGAATCTAAAAGTATAAGTATTCCTTTTTTATCCCATTTTATAGAACAAGGAAGTGCGTTATATTTTCATTGTATTTCCCTTATCCAAGCCTAAAACAAACAAGAGATATTGTGGTTTGAGAACAAATATATACAAGATAAGTTCTGGTTCATGGATATTGCCTCAAGATCCATGCTAGTTGAACTTCCACTTGAAATTATAACCATGGATTATCTAATTCTTAGTTATTACACAACAATAATAGGTTTTTATCTAATTAGAAATTATAATTATATCAGAATGTTAAAAAAATTATATGAATAGATATATATTGAACTTATATACTTTTTGAAAGTCATTTTTTATAAATTCACTTTATGCTTAAAAATGTATTTTCCGAGACTGGAATATTATTTAAATAAACTTGGTTTATTTTTATTCAGTATTAATAAGATATATTAACACTATATTAATTAGTAATTTATTGAAAAAAAAAATTAGTTAACTTAACAAAACTTGTTTCTCTACAAAAATTGTTGTCAACATATTTTTTAAAAATTAATATAAAATTTATAAATTTTGGGATGTTAATTTGGAAAAGTTAACATAATTTTTTGATTTATCAGGGATATGTTAACATGAGATTAATTTTTGATCATTTTTATAAAATGTTTATTTTTTTGAAAAATGTGAGATTTACGATAATTATACTTTCCATGATTTTATCACTATATATGAATAACCTAGATGGTTTATAAGGTATTAAGTAATAAAACATTAAATTAATGAACAAAAATATAGATTTTTAAATAATAATTATACATAGAAAAACTTTTACAATCTTTTATTGAATTAAATTAAATTTTTATATTAATACTGAAACTATTTTTTTCTTCACTTTAAATCAAGTATTTTGGTGGTGAGGTTTGTTATTTTATTTCCATGAAATCCTCATACATATTATTTAATTCATAATATATCAATTTATGGATTTAAAATCAGTAACCATAATAATATTATCATATATTTAAATTTGAAATATTAATAAGGTTGTTTATTCAAAAAACTATTTTGTGTACTTAAATGTTTTTATTTTAAATTTATATTTTAATAAATATATAAATTTTAATTGAATGTTTTATTCAAATAATAAGATTTAAATTAGGTAATATGTTCAATTATAATTTTCTCCATTAAAAATAATTATTATTGTTAAAATATAATTATCACAGTAAAAGAAAAAGTGGGAAAATGATTTTAACGTAATGTAAAAGTCCTACAACATTTAAAAACAATAATTGTATTGAATGGTTGATATTTTCATCAATTAAGAAACTTTTGTACACTATTTTTTCATTTTTTGTGCCATTTACCATTGAATTGTTTCTTTATATTCCCAAAGTGGCCTTACATTCACTTATAAAAACATATCACTTACACCCATCAAAGATAAACTTAACCTTATAATTACTCCTCTTAGTATGGTATTTTACTCTTCCAAAAAACCATAACCTACTTAAATAATCCCTCGGTCACTCATATTTATCTTAGGCACTTCAATTTCAAGGGGACCTCTTAGGAAAGATCAATTCTCCAATGTAAGTATTATATCCTTCATCGGCTTTTTTTCTTAATCTTATTATTCTAAATATCTTATCTCTATAATATTATGACAAATTCAGTGTAATTATTATACTTAAATGTTCATATATTAATGGTAAACCCCTTAGTTTTTCATTTTTATCCCCTTAGAAAAATAATGTAACATCAATCAAGTGTGTGTGTGGACTACCTCCTCCATGAAGAATCATTTTTTCATTTATTTAGTTTTTTATTATTTATCCAAAAATCATTAAATATTTTTTAACCTCAGAAAAAAATAAAACTAAAATAATTATGTTTTTTTATAATGATTTTATGTCAAAATAAAATTTTATTTTATCATACCCACCAATCAAGATAAAGATTTTTCATGTTTGGGACGGTTTAACCACATACATGAACAATTATATTAAACTATGTCATTGATGAATATGGGAATATAAACACTAATATTATTATAATAAAACAATAATATCATAATTGATATGTGGTTCTAGAAATATTATTGCAAGTCATTAACTTGTTATTAAAGTATATTTTTTATTTTCTAAAACCATTGATATAAACCCCCACCAAGTCCATTTCCATGCGCAATAACTGAAACACTTATGGAAGGGTATGAGATACTTAAAAATAAATATTTTTTATATATTATAGTATATATATATATATTATTGAATTACTATCAAATAATCTATCACAATATTGACATTATAAATTGTGCGCAAATGGTTGAGTATAATAGCAACCAAGGTTGGAAAAATTAATATTACAAAAGTCTTATACATGAAAATAATTATTGTTAAATAATGGATTAAATTGATATATGTATATATATATATATATATGAATAGGGTTTTGAAATAGGTAATTAAGATATTTATCTTTATGATAAAAGACTTTAAATCACTCATATGGAAATAATGATTTAGGTTATGGGACTTGGTAAATAAAACTCTTTTCATTGAGTTATACAGTTCCTTATTGAACAATAATTTTCATGTCCTTCATTTTGAACTCTTTCTCCTTTTTATTTCTTGGGGAAGGTGTTTTTTATTTGAAATCAACTTTTATGAATTAATTTTTTTCACTTTTTTAAGGAAAAAGGATTGTTTTGAAAATAAGACTAATAAGTATAACTCATATATCAAGTTTTTCAGAAACAAATCATGAAATTTATTTTGGATTTGGTTTATTATTTATTATATATTTCAAGTGATCTATTTCCAATAGAATAATCTTTCATGTTTCACCCTATATTTTCTATTATTATGTGATTATTTTGGGTGATTAATTTTTTGGTTTCAAATGATTTAATTCGTGATGTTATTTTAATTTATTTAGATGTTTTATGAAACCCATTTTATTTTCATAGGTTCTTTATAAAAGGTGAATGATTTCTATTTGGATATTTAAGAAACCCTTTATTTTCCTAAGGTTCTTTAAGATATAATAATTATTCATTTTTAAGTGGAAAACATATGTATGGATGATGAGGTTTAGGTTCCTATATCATCCTCCAATGCATTAGTTTATGTTCATAATTAATTACATATAAATTTATGAACATGATGTGTTTGTTCAGCTAGGAATATAAAAGGTGGGTTTTCTCAAATTTTCAAGCCTAAAAATTATTATTATTTTAGATAATAATTAGAATTATATGTACTGCCACACATATTTATCTTCTTTTATGGTTGTGTCGCATTTCTAGTTTTTTCATCATGTTATTATAAAATATAAAGATGTATTACATTAACATAAAATACCATGCTTTTAATATTATGCAATAGTTTTTAAATTATTCACCTCTTCTATGTCATAATAACATGTTATATAACTATTGAGATGTGTTTTCAAATAGTCAATGTACTTTATTCTTCCATAATGATATTTTTAGATCTTATGTAACTATAAATTATTTTTTGATTGCAATCTAATTTAGTTTTATCATTATTAGGACATTTATGTCTTCCTTGTGTTTTTATTATTGTTATGATATGTTTTTTTATTAATGAGTATTTGATCTCACTCAATTGTTATGTTTTCAAATCAATGGGTTATGTATAAGGTTAAATCATCCAATATTTCTAGAGAAGAGTATAGAAAATCCTGATTTTGGAGAAATATTGGAAAGTGTAATAAAATAATATGTTTATGTAGTTAATTTTCAAGACACCAAACCTTTAGATCCATGGTTTGAGAGAATTTGGTGAGATGTGTTATTTAAATCATTGGATTAATTTATTATTTAATTCATTTTTATTTCTAGTCACTATAGTTGGTATTGTATAATATTTTTTTATTTTAAAAAATTATCTTATTTATTTTTTGATATTAGTTTAGTTACCAATGGTGTAAAAGTCAGGGAACTTTAGTGAAAACCCTTGAGATGTATCTAAGTATAGTATGGTATACTAAAATATTTTTAATTTAATGAGTATATTTGTTTTCTAGAAATACATGTATTCTTGGATACTAAAAGTGGATAAATTTTCTCTAATAGATATACATTAGGGTAATTACCCTAAAAAGGGTGTTTTGGTTATTAAATAAATCATCAGCTAAATAATGAAATAGAAACCCTACTATACATATATTATTACATTCCCAAGGGGTATACTTTTATTGATCATATTCACATTATGAACTACTATAAATAATTGATTTCCAATATACTTTTAGGGATTAATTTTATAATTATAAGATAACCCAAATTAATGTAACCTAAATAAAACTAATATGGATATAGACTAAACTAAAGAAACTATATGAAAATGTAATATTTTAAAAGAAAATAATTTTAATGGTTTAAATCCGTTTTATTATTATTGTAATTTTCCTCAAAATTATTAATTTTTTTCACTCATGTAAACCCTTTTGGTTTTAGTAATTGTTGAATCTAGAAGGAACCATGGGTGCGATGGATAATGGAAATATTAACTCAATAAAAACCCCAATATAATGGTAGATATAATGATAAAATTTTTGATTATTCCAAACCAGCTTCCATGAAATGTGATTAAAAAATGGAAAAAAATAGATGTCTCCAAAACAGTAAGGAATAAAAATATTGAGTCTCGTGAATGACTATGTGGAAATGATGATAAATAAAAAATAAATTTCTATTCATTTAAAATATTTGAATATGAATAAAGAAATTTTTCTCAAGGGGACTCGAAGATGATTTACTATGGAAAAGGGGTTAATTAAGCAGTAAACCTTTATATGACAATTAATAGGTCCATCAGTGTGATGACGGTAGAAAATTTGAACCCAAAGGAACCATTAATTGTTAAATACATTATGTTTGAAAATATTGAACATAACCAAATTTTGTTTTATAAGTATATGGAGGATAATAATGATATGCATGACCCCCCCCCCCCTACAAGCAAGGGAACAATGCCAATCCTATTCAATAACATCTGATGAGGTGTATTCTAGTAACTAAATCATCCGCTCTAGAATTGTTAATATGGGATCATTATTTTATCCCCTATAAGTTTCTTAGATTATTGTCTATATATACCACCATTATGTTTTTTAAAAAATAAAATATCTAGTTATATAATGGTTTTTTTTGGAAATTTATTTTTTTGATAATATTAATCATAATATGGGTCCTTTAGATGAAATTGACGTAATAGATTATCTTTTTCTTCATAAATTCAATATTCACAAATCATGGTTAGAATACCCATAACATCATCACTTTGAGAAATGGATAGGGGTAGAAAAGGATACTAGAAGACATCGTGGATAGATCTTGACATCACTATAACAACAAAAGATTCCAGTGAATCAACTTTTCAATCATATATTAATGAACCACTTTTGTCTATAGGACATAATGTTTCTAGTGAATTTTAAAGTACAATAACTATGGTAGATCTAGAATAAAATCCACAATTGTTGCTACAACTTATACATGATATAATTCTCACTCAAAAAAAGAGTCTTCCTAGTGACTTTGATGTTAGGATAATTTCAAGAATGGGGTTAAATTCCCTAAACATGTTAACCCAAGAGGTGTGTGTGGGAAATAATTTGGGTATTCTGAGGACCTGTTTGAATACATGAAATTTCACTCAAAATAGAAGTGGAAAGGTAAAAATCCCCCACTAACAATTATATGATAGGTATTTATGGATAGGGCAGCATTACGACTTATAAAATAGGAGGGAAAATATCTAGGTGGTTATTAGTTAAAGCCGAAACCACAGGCGATAGATAAGAATGAGAGGGAAAATACTAATGCACCAGATATGGATAGTCTAGAAAGGTCTTGGAGTGATTGAATGTGGACCGTAATGAGATTTATAAGTAGGATTAAAATTATTTTTATACTTCTTCATTTGAACCCAACATTCCATCAACACTGTCAAATTAAGGAACCAAGTTGGTGGGAGATCAGTGTGTGTAGTATAGCTATTATAGACATAGGTATTCATATTTCATACCTTAAAACAAATTATGATGATATATCATTACAGGTCTCAACTACTCACTCATGTAAAATTTAAATAAGTCTTTACATAAAGAAATAAGTGGTATTTATCTCAAATGGTTAGTATGAAACATAGTATTGGGATTATGCTTATTATAAGTGAATATATTTGATTAATACTTCATTATAAAATTAAATATCAAGTAATATAATAAATATTCTCACCAAAAAAATTTTGTAAGTAATAATTAAAATTATGAGGATATAATTTATTTAATTTTGGAGAATGTAATGACCCATGATATCACTATATATTATCCTTAATTAAATATTTTGTTTCTAGAATGTTTCACACGGAAATGCAAAAAAATACAACTTTGATATATTCGGAATATTAGATATAATTGTTTAAACTTAGCTGTTAAATAGGTTGGTATAAATTAAACTACCCATATCACAAAACCAATAAATAATGTAAGATTTAATGGTATCTAAAAGTATAAGTCTTCCTTATTAAGCCCATTTTTTCAAACTCGAAATGGTGGTATCTCTGTTATGGTTTTCTCTTCACTAATCCAAATCCAAAGTCAAGAAATAATATTTCATGGAAACCATATATGTGGGGAAGTTCATCCTTGTTAATATTTCCATAGGATCCATGCTAATTGAACTGCCAACCAAAAATACAACCAAATATTATCTAATTCTTAGATAGTATACACATATCACAAGCAGTTATGTAAGTAGAAATTTTAATTATATATAAATATATTGAAATATATATATATATATATATATATATCATAAATTTATATTCATTTTGAAAGTCATTTTAATAAAATTTACTTTACGAATAAAATAATGTTTTTTAAAAAAAAAATAGAATGTGTTTATGAGAAACTTAGTTTATTTTTATTTAATAATATAAAAATATATTAACATAATATTGATTAATAATTTATAAAAAAATAAAATTAATATACATAAAGAATATTTTATAAAAATATAATGTGCTACATTTTATTTTTTTAATAAAAAACTAAATAGTTCAGGAATCCAATTTTAATAAATAACATCATTTTTTAATACATCATTCATATATTATCTTAATATAAATATTTCATATTTTTCTAATTTGTTTTACTTTAAATAAAAATTTGTTAAAATTATAAAAAATATAATTTCTATGATTTTATCACATATAAGAATATCCTTGAATATTTAAAAACAATTAATGTAATAACATATGAAATTCTAGAGTAGAATTATTCTTTTTGAAATATTATTTAATCATTTAAAACATATTCCAATCATTTTTTGAAATAAATAAAAAAATCATTAATATAAAATCTATTTTTGGTCATCTCTATAAATAATGTATTTTCAAGTTGATGATCAGTTTTTGTATTTCCTTTGATGCCTCATTGATTTTATTCAATCTGTAAGAAATAAATTTATGTCTTTAAATTGCACAACCATGATAACATTATAAAGTGTGGGGAAATTTTTAAAGATATTAACAACCAATGTTGAAAAAAATATTACAAAAACATATACACGAAGAGAATATTTATTAATTTATTTTAAAAAATCCCTCAGGGTATCATTGTAGTGTTTCTGGGTTGATATTTTTGTTAAAAATATGGTTTCTAAGGTATTTTTGGGATTTATAGAGATATTGTTGAAAATTTATGTTGACAATGATCTAAGAAAATGGTATGGATTCGAAGGAAGCTATAAAACAATTTATAAAAGGTGGTAATGTTTCCTAGTGTTTTACAAATTTTTAGGGTTTAATTTCTTGAGGTTGGACCAATCATTGTAAAAATTTGATTTCTATGAATTCCTCATAAAATTATGTAATAGGAATGAGATTTGTGAATACTGGAGTTTTGTAAAATTAAAGAGCATCGCAAAGGAATTCAGTGTCATGAAGTCCAACATTCATGCTAGTGTGGAGCATCGCGATATCATGATGAAAAATGATATGTATCCACAACTATGAGAATTGGTGTGTCATGAATGAGTGAGGGGTTGAGGGTGATTCTTTGTGCCTACAAGAAGCTTCAAAAATAAGAAATTTCCTTGATGCTTCATAAAAATAGTTAGGTTTGTGAACAAGATAGGTGATCTTCACAAAAAGGTAATGATGTGTATAGAAGCTTCGGGAATGTGAGTAAATGCCTATAAATTCACCTCTACCCCCATTAGAAAATATATCATGCCTTAATGTAAATCTATATTCTCTCTATTCATGAAGGGGATCCATGAAGTTTGTTCTTGTGAAAAAATTCATAAAGAAAGTAATTATGGAAGGATATGATAGATAACTTAATGTTTTGAGTATCATGAAAGTAATTAAGTTTGGGAAGGTTATAAAAATCCTACCAAATTTTTTTGTATCACAAGGGATAAGTGAGATTCTTGAATGTTTTTTATATTTTTGAACGTAGGTGGCTTTATGAAGGCTGGATGAGCTTCGTGAAAGGGGAAATATTTTTAAATTTTTTGGGGTTTGTAAAGGCAGCATATTCTTGTGAAGAATTCAGTAGTTTTACAAAGGTTCTGAGATTTGAAAAGTAAGTGACCACTTCAAAAGAGTTGAAAAGGTATTTCCTAGTATAACTATGGAAAAGTGATATTCATAAATTGGATGAAATAGGGACTTTAAAAGATCATCCACCTCCAGTTGAGGATGCATTCATTATTGATAATTAAGGATCTAAGATATCCATAAAATGTGGGTGAATCCTTTCCAGACTAGTGACCATGGAAGAGGAATAAGGTGATCCATTAAAGGTTATATTAAGGGATTGACCCTTTGTAAGGAATGATCTATCACTACACATTGTAAAGTCTATGAGCCTGGGCATATAAGTGATCTCTCCTGAACCTCATTTTGATAGTTATCCTTTGTATATTTGTTACATCGATTCATTTTTATTATATGATCATTGGATGTATCCTAGTTAGGTTGAACTATGTAAAAATATGTGGGTCCTTGTACTTTATCTTCTTATTTACTCTCAAGGTATCGTCATTCGATAAATAGGAGAGAATAAGATTTTTATAAACACATAAGCTAAAATAAAGTAACTCTTGAAATAAATAGGTCAACATCCAATGGAGTGGGGAGAATTTTGAAAAGAATATACATACCATGATTTCCCCCCAGGGTATCTAAGACCCTTTTGGTCCCAAAAAATATTATTATAGAAATTGGTTTCTATTGTCATATTTTTTTCTAGGGATTGGTTCTGTCGATTGTTGAAATTAAAGTTTCAATTTTCTCTTATCTCTTTTTTCCCTTTTAAAAAGGAATAAATTCAATGAAGAAGCAGAAGTATGGTGGAATTACTCAGTGTTGAAGTTTCTATGGAAATATTGTGATTCCATTGAATAAAACCAACACCATATCAGACTATGAGACTATTTCTTCATTCCATGATACTATAGAAATTAATGAAGAACTTAACATGCCAGGTGATGATAGAACTATTGTTGATGATGAAGAAATTATAAGAAGGCTAGTAATATATGTTTTTGATATGAAAAAGGAATTGTATTACAAATTAAAATAGTAAAATAATTAATAATATTTCTAGATCCAAGTAATATAAATTGAGGCCAAGTGGCTAAAATGTTTAAATAAAATTATTCTGGATGTGGCTACTCAACTGGGAGAGTATAATGATTCCCAAGCTGAATAACTACAAAATATTTAAACAAAGATAGAAAACACAGAGTTGATGAAAGGGGAAACAATCCAAACTAATAATAAATTATGATTATTGAAGACATAAATGATGTTTTTATTATATTGTTATCTGAATTGATTCAAGAGAACCAAAGCTTTTAGTAGGAAAATGAATGATGTATTGATTTTATTGGTTTGAAAAATTCTAAAAAATGGATCAAGATGACATGATAGATAAGATCTCATGGGAATTGGATGAAAAAATAGCTAGTGGTAATAAGCTCATAATAGAAAATAATTCTCAACTTGAATATTTGGATAATAAGATTCAA
This sequence comes from Viscum album, assembly GCA_963277665.1. Lineage (NCBI taxonomy): Eukaryota > Viridiplantae > Streptophyta > Magnoliopsida > Santalales > Viscaceae > Viscum > Viscum album. Next base: position 1,274,684,109 of record OY728153.1, on the reverse strand, counting down.
CAATTGGGAGAACATATATAATCGGTCATGAAATAAGCGGGGAAATAAAATTCCAATTGAAATAAAAGATTGAATGAACCATTGAATTTACTATTTAACTATCATTTAAAAGTTAATGATAAAACAAATGGAAAATGTGCTTTTTTTGGAGAAATATGAAAGTATTTTCTCATCCTAAAGTCCATGCCGTTTAAGAAAATCTTCTATTGGTTATGATAAACCCTCTCCCATGCAAGTGAGGAAAAGATTCATGAAAAGTTCTAGGAATAGAAAAAATCTTTTAGGTGATAGAAGTAAACCTAAAAATAATTATACAAAAATTTATGACAACATATTCAATTTCTATGGGATGCAGGGTCATATTTCATTTTTATTTATTCTGAAACATTTGAATATATTTCATATCGTGAAGGAAAAAATATTCCTAAATCTGTGAATAATAATATTCATTTTAAAAATTCTGAAAGGAAATACTCTTAGAATAAATTATTAATTAGATTATATTATTTTGGAACATAGGGACACACCCTATGTTTGTGTAAATAATCCTAAGGGATCAATGTTAGAAGAAGAGGAACTATGGATGCATCAAAATATCATGAAAGAAATTATGACATAGTGTATGTTTTTACTGGTAGATTATTTATATGTTCTAGTCATACAAAATTTGGTAAGACAATTCTTCTAGAAGAATTTAGGTAAGGAAAATGAACTCGAAGGGATATCCCCACCTCTAGTGGTGTATATCAAGAAATCCTAAACTGGAAGAAAAAATGCTTAGTCAAAAAATAGGTTTAAATTATTGGATTTAACATAAGGAGATCAATGAAATGTGTATCAAGAACCTTCTTTGTTACACTCATAACATCTCTCTTATAATGAATGTGAAAGAACCTGAAAGAAAAATGGATGATATGCTCCCGTTTTGATTAAGAATAATGTACATTCACTGATGCACCCACCAGAAGAAAAAAATATGTGGTGTCTTGGATAACTGATAAAATAAAAATGAAAAAATAATGACTCAAAAAACTCACATGTCAAGCCACAAGGTGATATGTTAATGCAGTAGAAAGATTACTCAAATAGAGGAATAAGAAAGAGAAGATGTCCAGTGAAGAGATTCCTACACAGTTAAAGAATCATTAAAAATGGAATTTTGGTGGAGAATCAAAGATGTAAATTTGTACTAGTGTTTTTAAAACCTAAATTGTGTAAAAGGTCAATCCTACATAATCTATGTATCAGAAGAAGAGTCGGAATGTAATTATATAAAGTCCATTTATATGGACAGAAAAGTTAATGTTGGCTAGTAAATTCGAACAAGAATAAAAAGAGTACACTTATTTGTAAGTAAGTATCAAAGGGTTGGTCCATCATAACCAAATACCATCCTCCTGTTAAAGATTCTGTATTTTCCAATTTACCTATCTGTTTAAATTCTATTAATTAAAGTTCATGTGTTTCATATTTTATGGGAGATACAATCCATGGGTATGTTATATCAAAATATGAATAGTTGTGATGTGATGTTCTCCAAAATGTCAACTGATTCAAATTAGTTTCCAGAGATGAAGAAGAAAAATTGAATATTTCCTTGAAAGGATTTAATATTTTACAATTTTATGAGATGAATGGACCTAATGTAGTGCAATTTACAGTGATGGTGTTATTAATTTTATCTCATTTGTTCTATACTGAGTTCCAACTCAATATCATAAGTAGTTTTTTTCATCGATCATCACATAGTGGTATGTTAACCCACTGAAATTCTTATTGAAGGATTCTATAATTAGGAAATGTTATTAATATAGAGAAGATTCTCAAACCAACAGTCACTTATGAATAAATTATATAGGAGAAGAACAACGTTTCGGCATCTAAAAATTGGGCTTATGAATATGGAAATTTTTATATCATAGGGGGTATTCTATCTCCTAATCACATGAAATTTCTCAATGGTACAGAAAGGATAAAATTTTATGTTTTATTAAATTAAGAAGACCAATTGGGGGGTAAGTATAAACACTCATTTATTTCATTGTCATATATTTTTTCTAACAATATAGTATCATATTACTATTTTATGGATACAAAGAAGTTCTGAAAGAATATTAAAAGTGTGTCCAACAAGTTTCCTTCCCACTCTGAAGAGTAATTCAACATCTGAGATAAGATAAAAAATGATATTAATTATTTATATTAGTCCAATGATGGAGGTTTTATGGGATATTGTTTTGACACAAACAAATAAAAATTTCATTGGGACAAAATGGGTCTTTCGCCACAAGATAAATGAAGATGGAATAGTGATTCAAAACAAAGCACGACTAGGGTAAAAATTGTAATCCCATATATAGGGTATCTATGATGATTAAATATTTTTTCCAATTGAAAATCAAGAGACACTCAAATTATGCTTCCCCATAGAAGTGAAAATAAATTTCAATTCTTTTCCAAGTGGAATTCATGTTAGAATTTCTGAATGGTGTTCTTAAAGAAGAGGTTTATATTGAGAATACATATGGTTTTCTCATTCATAAAGATGATAAAAGAGTTTTTAGGGTGATAAAGGTACTAAATGGGCCAAAAGAATCTCTAAGAGATTGGTATTCAAGGCTTGATCAGTTTTTGAAGTTTCTAGGTCTTAATCTTGGTGGATTTTATGAAAATATATATGTAAATAATTATAGTAATCAAATTATGATGGTTCTAGTGTGTGTCGATGACATAATATTTGGTGGATCATATAAAGAAACGTGCAAATAGTTCACAAAATTATTGAAAATCGAATTCAAAATGTCAATGATTGGAAAACTCGACCTTTTTCATTAGTTTACAGGTGACAAAATGAATTAATGGCACATTAATTTATGAATATAAATATTCTCAGGAGGTTTTGAGAGAATTTGGAATGGATAATTCAAAGGATATGAGGACTTGAGTTGATACCTGGATGAAATTATCATGGGATGATTAAGGAAATACATTTAATGTCTCAAAATATGGGTAAATAATTAGTTTTGTATTATACATGACACTAACATGACCATATATTGTTTCTGAAATATTAAAAGCATCAAGTTATCAAAGTAAACAAAAATAAATCAACTTAATTTCTTTAAAAAAATACCTCAATATATCAAAGAGGATCTAGATTTTGGGTTGTTGTACAATGATAAATCTCAGTAAGAGTTATTGGGATATATAGATATATATTGGGTTGGATCAGTAGATAATAGAAATTCAATGTCAGGTGGTGCATTCGATCTGGGTGGGAGGTTTATTTATTGGATGAATAAGAAATAATATTTCATTTCGTTGAGAACTTAAGAATATGAATATATAGTAACTACTCAATCATGCACACAGTTATTGTGGATGAAATTGCATCTTCAGGATATGAGAGTTCTATAGAAATCATTGATCGTAATCCATTGGGATAATTCAAGTGCTGTAAATCTTATAAAAATCTATTCCATCAATCAAAGACAAATCACATTAAAATAATTTATCGTTTTATCGATGAGAAGGTGGATAATTGGATTTCAAAGATAGATTATGTGCCTACAGAAGTAATGGTTGTCTAAAATTATATAAAGGCCATAACCAAAAAATGTTTATGAATAGTATTCATTTGCTCTGGGAGTTCATTTGACTCCTAACACTTGAAAAAGTTTTAATTTTATACCCTCACTCCCTGAGGTATGATGTTTTTTTCATATTGTTATGATATATTTTATTTACCATATTGAAGTGACATTCAGGTTAAATGAAAAAAATGGAAATTGTGGATATAAAAGGGGAGAAAATGTATTAATAAAGATAGGGAACAAGCTGATAGGGGGAGTAGTGAGGAAGTGGGAGTTTCAAATATGAAAATGATAATGATGATCAATAAAATGATATATATCATCGTATATGGGGTTTGTGATGAGAGAATTTGATTATTTTTAGAATTAAGTGTTTTGGTGATGAACTTTGGATGATACTCCTGTTTCTCATGTTAAACATGGCTCAAGAGAGCTTACAGTGTTTGTCTTGTAAATCCTTGATCTCCATCTGAATCAAAAGATAAAAAAGTTGTTATAAGATGGAATAATATTTTACAAGGTATCAAAAAGAGATGATTTGTCAACAAAACCAAAGGGGGATATTATTGGGATAAAATCCTTCAAGGTATTATTCTTGTCTTTTTGGGTTGATTGTGTTGGTTGGAAAAGAAGGTTTCCAAGGTATGTTGTTGAATTTCAAAGATATTTTTTAAAAGGTGTCTTGAAAAATATCCAAGACAAAGGTATGTATTACCTGGAAGTGGTACAAAAATATGTGTATAAAGGGTGGTGCCATTTCATAGTGTTTTCTAAATTTTTGAGGTCTAAAATTTGGAGGTTGGATCAATCATAATGAAAGGTGGATTTCCATGAATTCCTCATAAAATTATAAAAAAGTCATGAGTTTTAAAAGTATTTTATTTTTCACAATGGTAAAGAGCTTCAAAAAGGCATTCATTGTCATGGAGGATGGATTTTTTGATGGTGTGGAGCATCATGATCACTAGATGAAAAATTGTACGTCTTTATGACCAGGATTATTGGAGCATAAAGAAAGTGTTAAGTGTTAACAGTGGTTCTCTATGACTATGAAAATATTTATGAATGGGAAAATTCTATGTTTCTTCACAGAAATAGGAAGCTTCACAAAAAAGATAGTTGAATATCATGAAAAGTGTATTATGTGGATAGAAGCTTCTATAATGGGAGGAAATACCTATATATTGTCCTCTACCCCCTTTAGAAAAGAGATTAATCTGTAAAAAATCATTAGGATCTGATTTCACGAAGTGGATTCATGAAGGTTATTATTGCGAAAACATTCATGAAGAATAGAAGTTCTCAAAGGCTATGAAAACCAACCAAAAGATGTAAACATTGCGAAAGTATTGATGTTCATGAAGGCTATAAAAAGATGAAAGAAAATTGTGAGTTTTGTGGTGGATAAGTGAGCTTCAGAAAATTTTTTGAGCTTAATAAAAAGATGTTGCTTCATGGTGTTTTTTTACCTTCACAAAATAGGTGATCTTCGCGAAAGTTGTGGGGTTCATTAAAGTAGGATATTCTTGTGAAGAAGTGGGTAGTTTCATAAAGGTTGTGGGGTTTGCGAAGGAAGTGACCATCAACAAAAGTGATGAAAATGGATATCCTAGTAGAAATATGGTAAATTGATATTCATGAAGTGGAAGAAAGTGAGACTTCAATATATAATCTACCTACATTTCAGGATGCATTCATTATTGATAATGAAATAGCATACATGTCCATAAGTTGTGTGTGAAACCTTTCTGGAGAAGTGAGCAAAAAAAAGATCAATAAGGTGATCCTTTCCACTAATAGAGATCCATATAAGGATAGATTGAAGTAGTGTCCTTGGGAATCATTTTCTTACCCCTTAACATTTTAAAGGAAGTTATTTTCTAAAAATAAGTGACATATCTCGAAACTACATTTTGGAATTTATCCTTAGTGGATTTGGTACATCAATACATTATCGTTGTGTGCTTCTTGGATGTATCCCAGGGGGTAAACTAAGTAAAAATCTATGTGTCATTGTGCTTTCTCTCTTGAATTACTTTAAATACATCATTATTAGGTAATTCATAAGGTAATGATATAGGCATGTACACATAATATCAAATAATGTTACCCATATAATAAGAGGTCATGATCTAGTGGGGGAAGAATTTTGAAAAGAATATCTATACCCTGATTCATCCCCCTAGGGTGTCTATGCACCTTATGTGCCTAATATCAATGAATCATATAAATAGATATATAAAATAAAAAGGTTTTGGATTTGGTAATTATGATTTTTATCTTATTGATATATGAGGTTAAATCACTTTCATGGAATTTAGGGGTAGTGGTATGGGACTTGGTAACTCAATCTTCTTTCCTTGAGTTATATAGATTCTTGTTGGGAAATAATTTCTAAGTCAATCATTTTTATCTATGTTTACTTTTTATTTGTAGGAAAAACAATTCATTAAAATTAAAATCCCCTTTCAAAATATATTTTCATTTTTACATTTTTCTATGAAAACAATAGTTTTTTGGAAAGGTACTCAAAATTGTGACTTTTACATCAATGTTTTAAAAATGGTTTCAAGAAATATATTCTGTAATTTTGGTTTTCATTTTAATCTATATATTTCATATTTTCAATCTTCAATGGATTTATGTTTCTTGTTTCACCCTGTATTTTCTATTATTGTTTGATTATTTCAGTTGATTAAGTTCTTAGTATCAAAAGAATCAAATCATGATGTTATTTTATTCCATTTAGAAGTTTAATAAAACCCATTTTATTTCCATGGGTTCATTATTAAAGGTAAATGATTTCCATTTGGATTCTAATGAAACCGATTATTTTTCAAGGATTATTTAATATGTGATGATGATATAATTTAAGTGGCATGTATATGTGTGGATGATTATGGGTGTGGTCCTATATCATCCTCCTATGCATTGGATTAAGTTTATATCTCATGAGATAGTCATCCATGGACATGATGAGTTTTTCTATGGGCATGATGGATTTGATCACATTTCCAGGGATGGAAATAATGAGTTTTATTATATAAGTGTGGGTGTAATGAGTTTTCCCAAATAATGTTTCTTGTGTTTATGGTTGTTCCACATTTTGAAGTTATTCATCAAGATAAAATTAATTTTAAAGATGAATTTTATTTCATAAAATGATATTATTTCATGATTATGCATTATTTTAATTGTATTTTTATGATCTTAGGTTTCTCTACCAAATTTTATGATTATCATCTGAAGTATTTTGATCATTTATTATGATATTTATCTCTTCCACATTTTTTCTTTCATGTTAAAACACGTACATTCCTTACTGATAATTGGAGCTCATCCATTTCTTATATTTTCAAATTTAAAAATTATATATAATATTATATCATGTATAATATCAAGAAAAGTATCTATAGGATCATGATTTTGGATAAATTTTCACAAGTGTAACAAAACAATATGTCTATGTATCTAACTTCCAACACACTAAACCTCTCCTTCATTGGTTTGAGAAACATTTTTGAGATTTATTATTTAAATAATGAAATTAATATAATATTGTTAATCTATGTTTATCCTAATCCATTGTACTAATCTCTTGGAATCATATGTTCAATCCCCATATATATCCTTCCTACTCCTTGATAAAGACTTTGTCCTCCTACTAGGTGTGATCCTCAAACATATTGTCTCTTATGAAGTCACAAAAATATAAGATTAATCTAAAATGTAAACCTAATGTGTAGACCCCACTCAATACCTCATTGAAACCACTTTAAAAAAACAAATTTCCTTACAATATAACATTAAACGTTATGAACTGATCTCATTATATGACCTCAAACTGGGTGACATAAACAATCTAGGTTTTCATTCCTATTCTAATATAAAACTAGGACACCACATTGAGGTTAAATCCCAAAATAAAAACTTTTTACCATCCAGTTTCTCCCTAAATATGTGGTGTTGCTGAAATATAGTCTATAACAGAATTTAAACCATGAAATTCCCTACTTGACTCTAAACTATGACTACCCACATATTCGTATTTCCACATACAGGTGACCCTATGTAATTTGAATAGTAGATGTAACCATTCCTTATATGATAGGAATAATATTACCTAATTCCATAGAATGAATAATATATAGTGGCCTATTAAATATTGATCATAAGAAACCCATCCTTTCTCCTTTGTGATTAACATGGGACCTCTTATATAAAGAGAATAATAAAATCCATGTGACGAGCATGGGACAACTCAAAGCATCATCGTGTGATAATACTGAGGTGATTATGATCAACATAACCTAGGGAAAAATATTATGATCACCTATGTGATGAGCATAGAACCTCTTCTGTGATGTCCATAAGATGCATCCACTAACGAGCCATGTATAACTTTGGTGAAAATCCATTGATGTATCTAGTGATGAGAATGTTGTACCTTCTATGATGGGTATAATATTCTATATCTGATGAGAGAATGATTACCCATTCTTTATTTTGTTATGAGAATAATATATCATCAGGATATGAATTTTGGAAGATAACATATCCTGTTACCATGTGTATACCATAACCATATTCTCTCTAGTACAGTTACTAACAAATACGATGAACCAGAAAGGGTCGATAATAAATAATACTGTCACCAAAAATTTCTAGGAACCTTTAAACTATTAGTTGGCACAACATCCTAACCAAATGACATTAAACTATGTAGACTAGTCTTATCAAAGGACCATATACTATTCTACCCTAATAATGTGGGATTTAATTATTGTTAACTAGGACATGTAGGAAACATATCTGAGAATAAATACCAATATCACATTAGTCCCAGATGCATAAACATAAATGGAACACCATTTATATCTATATGTGTGGCCTTAAAAATAACTTCATCAATTCATGGTCTCATAACCATAAAATGAATCACATTATTCTTTATCACATAACCATAAAATGTATGATGTGTCCCATTATGTGGAATCAAACTGTAAGGGATTATCTTCCCTTCATAGAGATATATAGAAACCCAATATGTGAGACCAATACCAATTACACAGAACCAACATCCTTCTCTAATGGAAATAAAATTTAGTGTTCCCAGTTATGTGATTTTAAAACATATCATAACCATCTAAAATAGAATAATTGAGAACCACCAATATATATAGATGTTTACATTGATACATGGTTTCAATCATCTACTTTCACTGTGGAAACCTGTCAAGAACTAGGATTTCAAATTAATTCACAAGAATATATTACATATCTACAAAAGCGTTGTAGTATGAAGTAATTTCCCCTAAAAGGATAAGATGAACCCAACTACCCAAACTCTCAACCAATGAAAATTATAAGGAATCACTAGTATGCCTTGGTGATCACCTAACTTTTAAAATTGTGTCCAAGTGGAATCAAAACATTTATATGTCAAAAAGCCTTGAAAAATTGAATGGTGAACCCAACATTAAATGTTTTATCCACAAATCATGGAGTCACAACAATCATTGTGCATCACCCTCCTAAACACCATGTGAATATGTATATAAATAGATACATATACAAATCCCATACTTTTAAATGTGTCTAAGACCTCTTTCTAGATTAATTCATTGTCTATATTATTTGATAAATTTATTATATATGGTAATGTTATTGTTTTGTTTAACTTCTCCTCAATTTTATTTTTTCATTTCATTTACTTTAATACTTTTTTATTAATTAATTAATCCACTAGTTTACTCAAAATCCTTTCAAAATTATTTCAATGTTGAACTTTTCTTCTATTAAGTGGGATAAAAGTCTATTTATATTTCTAGATTAACCTATTATAATCTTCTTATGGTTAACTTTATTACATTAACATTTTAATTAGGAATGTATTGATAGGGTTATTTTCAATATCATTTATTTTAATGAGCATTCAGTGTTGATAAAATATTTATTAAACCAATTTTTCACTCTTTAATCTCATTATTATGGGTTATTTTACATCAATTTTATCTCTATCTCAGTATATACATATATCATTACATGACTTTAAAAATTCGGTTGATATATATTTTAAGTCTACTCATGGAAACTTATTTGATTAAATAATAGTGAGTGACAAGCTTATTAAAAAACTTGTGGAAAAGGTCATTGTTATAAAAAATCCTCATGAAGTATTTTGGGGTTACATTTGTGGATAAATATATTAGAGAGTCTTCCAAAATGGTATAAGTGTTCCTAAAGAACTAATTCAATTGGAATAATTTTTTGGTGTTATTCTTATAGGAAAGTGTTTACACTGCAACACTATGGATAAGTTGACATCATGTTTCATGTAAGATAAAACAATTGTGGCTAAATGATAGGTTTGCATGTGGTGTAAGTGAACATGCCACAATGTACTTATATAATACTAAACTAAGACTTATACAATATTAATTAAATGATTGTGGGCGCCAAAATATGAGACAAAGAAGAAGCCAAAAATAAAGCACCATTGACCGCCTCGTGAAGCTATTTCGTGGAGTCCCCCCAACACTACGACCGCCGCGAAGTAAGGAGGCAGGACGCTCCACGAACACATTCGATGTTCGTGACCCACCATGAATCATGGAGGCGGGGTGCTCTATGATCACATTTGACATTCACGATCCCCCCTGTGAAGCAAGGAGGCAGGACGCTCCGCGAATGCATTTGATGTTCGTGACCCGCCACGAAGCAAGGAGGCGAGATGATCCACGAACGCATTTGACATTCGCAATATCACCGTGAAGCAACCAAGTCCCTCTTCGCACCACATAAGTTTTGATTCACAGTTCCTCTTTCCTATAAATACTGGTCTCCCCATAATCCCAAAGGATGGACAATTCGACCTTTCGACTTCCAAGCTCCCGAATCACTAAGCACCCTTCTGCTCTGTGAACCATGAGTTGTGTGAGGTACTTCTGCTCTGCGAAGTGCCTCCCCTTTTTCTTATTTTGATCCCCTTGTCTGAGAAGGATTCCTTTCATAGAGCCTAAGGGCATCCATAAAAGAAGGTAATCCTCAAGGGGCCTGGTTCATTGCAGAGCGTTTATGCTTCGCAAAACACCCCTCATGTACACATGATATGCATTCCAAGGTAGGGTTATTGTACTTCATGAATCACATCATTCCATGATTCCTTGCTTCATGAGGCACCTTTCCTCTACATGTTCGTGCTCCACGAATGCCTTTCCACTTCACGAAGCACTTCCCCCGAGCACCTATTCCCAATGCTTATTCTCTTCCATCCTACTTCGTGAAACAAAACCCTTTGCAAAGACCCTCCGCCATGCAGAGCAGAAAAGCCTCACAGGACCCCTACCTATGAATTCCTCTGCTTTTCGATTCCTTATCCCATGAAACCATCCAGGTTTTCAGGATGTGTCTTCAAAGTCCCCTGGATGATACTGCCTGTTGTGGTGCTTCGCCTCATGCTTCTTTACATAGGCACGCTAATGGCTATTGCTTCTTCACATAGACACACTAATGTGGGCCCCTAGATTGTTCGCTCCATGACACCCCCTCACCACGGAGTTTCATGTCCCCTCCCTACACCAAGGAGCAGATGATACGAGTTATGTATGTCCTAGGGGTGCGGAGAAAACCCACCTCCTTCGAGCTGCATGCTGTTAAACAGCCAAGCACATTCATCCTCAGCACATGATGATAGATTATGACCTCACCACATGCCTCACACACGGGGTACCCCCACCTTGGACACTCTCCACACCCACTGGTCTCCACAGGTGATGATATCCTCCTTATGGGAGTGGCGTATGTCTTCAAGGAAAGGGAAACCATCTTGGTTTAATCCCCTGGCTATCTTGTAGGAGGCAGCATCCCTGCTCCTCCTTTCTTCTTTGGTCCCCAGGGTCAACAAAGGGCGTGATGGGGAACAGTGATTCTCCATTCTTCGGTCCCAAATCCCTCTCTCGATGTGATTTTCCACCATCAGGCCTCCCTCCTGGAGTAAGTCACAACCTATTTGGGCTGTTAACCATGCATAATCCCCTATTTCCTCTTTGGGCTGCAATCACGTGTAATCCCCACTCCGCTTCCCACAGATGCACCATTCCCGACGTGATCGTTAGATCTCTGTTGTCTCTTGTTTCTCACACCGAGCACGACTCACATGGTCTTATAGAAATCACCAACCATGAAATCCACCCTGGGAATCCTAGAGTGTAAGCCCCATTCAATAAGGGACCTACAAGGTCTTTGATCCTTGCCAAGGAAGGGTATGTAGGAAGCCTCCCTGAGGTTTAATCCCACCAACACCCGGTCGTTCTGACCATCTTCATGTCGGTTCACCAACCCCCTGGGCATCCTAGAGTGTAATACCCATGCCCCATTTGTGAACTATGAGGTTTTTGATCATTTCCAAGGCAGAGTACATAGGAATCCTCCCTAGGGTTCAATCCCACCAACACCTAGTCGTTCCGACCATCTTCACGTCGGTTCTCTGACCCCCTGGGCAGCCTAGAGTGTAAGACCTATTCCATCACTAAACTACGAGGTCTTTGATCCTTTCCAAGGCAGGGTACGTAGGAAGCCTCCCTGAGGTTCAATCCCACCAACACCCGGTCATTCTGACCATCTTGACCTTGGTTCACCGACCCCCTGGGCATCCTAGAGTGTATGCCCCATGACATATGTGAACTACGATGTCTTTGATCCTTGCCAAGATAGGGTAAGAAGGAAGCCTCCATGAGGTTCAACCCCACCAACACCCGGTCGTTCCGACCATCTTCAGGTCGGTTCACTGACCCCCTGGGAAACCTAGAGTGTAATCCTCATGCCATCTGTGATCTAAGAGGTCTTTGATCCTTGCCAAGACAGGGTACGTAGGAACCCTCTTTGAGGTTCAAGCCCACCAACACCCGGTAATTCTGACCATCGTCACGTCGGTTCACCAACACCATGGGTAGCCTAGAGTGTAAGCCCCATGCCCCACCAACTGTACTATGTGTTCTTTGATCCTTTCATTGGTCGGGTACGTAGGAAGCCTCCCTGAGGGTCAAGCCCAACCACCATTGGACCCCAGGTCCACCTTCACGTTGGTTGGCAGATTCCCACCTAAACTATGTCGTCTTTGATCTTTGCTAAGGCAAGGTACATAGGAAGCCTCCCTAAGGTTCAAGCCTGCCATCCACCTGGACCCCAGGTCCACCTTCACGTCGATTCTCCCCCGTCTTGCATGATGTTAAACTATGGGTCTCAGTAAGCGGTAAGCCATTGTGATTCCATCCAGCAGTACGCCATTGGGACCCCATCCAGCGGTAAGCTATTGCGACCCCATCCATCGGAAAGCCATTGAACCCCAATCAGCGGTAATCCATCATCAGATGAACTACGTGGACTTTGATTCCCTACTACGGGGATACGTAGGATGCCTCTTCGAGGCACAAACCCAAAACTAGCATCATCCTCATAACGGTTCCATCCCATTCACCACCTCCTTCACAGAACTTTCCATCATCCATATTGATCTTTAATCGGGCCACCACATCCCAGTGGAATAATACCACCCCATTCCCCGTTCCATTTAACAACATTCGTGTAGCCACCCACATGATGGCCCCAATATCGATGTTCCCTCCAGGGGGTTCCTCTATATGATCCACTCTAGTAAATGTTCTGATCAGCCCGATCCGTCTCTACTGAATGTTAAACTTGCGGAATACCCTTTGTTAAACATGAGAAGCTGAGGAAAACCTCAGATACATGCCCATGGCATATGATTCCTCACATTAGATGTGGGATTCCTCAGGCTTCTGTGTCCTCGAGAAGCCCTATAATAAGGGACAGAAGACAGAATCGCAAATTCCCGAGCGTCCACACACACCAGTGATTCCCAACGTGACTAACCGAAGTTTGCTTCCATGACCGAACCCCTTGGAATGTCATGATAGAATCAATGTAATTAAATGTTGTCCATGGAGATATGGCGCCAGGAAGAGTTTCATGAACAATGTCTTAAGTCTATGAGGGAGACCCGGACTAGGTGACGAGTTCTAAGGAGGAATCCATGGAATGAAGAACCAACGTCCCATCATCTCATTTCGATCAAAGAGAAAATGTACCAAAATAAGGATCGGATGTCGCCCGCCTTTGGAAAGTGGGAATGTGGTGAAATAACGGCGCGTCCCCACTGACGGATGTGTGCGCCCCGGTGAAAACGTCAGAAATAGAAATGGTGAAACTGACGGGAATATCTTCTCCTCAATATGGAGATTAGTAGCCCTCGGGGAATCAATGGATTGATGTGTAACTGGATCTAGTTATCCAACACCGGGTCTCGCCAAAAAAAATAGTGTTCCTACCGTGAAACTCACCAGAAGTTGGGGCAGTAGAACATTTGACATCCTGCTTTATGACGTTGTCAGCGTGGATCCCTCTTACTGATCACATAATATGGGATGGCAATGGGGCATTGGTCCTCGACTCTTTTTTCTTATAGAACTGATGAGTTAATCTCCCTACTTTTCAGGAATCAAGATGATGCCTCAAGGATGTGATCACTACATGCCCATCTATGCAGGGGTAGGGGCAGCGCCAGCACAGCCGCTCTGCGTGGCTTCACCTCTTCCGCGACGGCCTCTGCATCTACGACCGAGGGGCGCCCCACCCCACCCCCCCCCCCATCCCCCTCCTCCCCATCAGATGTTATCAAAAAAGGTTAATTAATGACTTTGTTTGTTGGTACGAGGAGGAGGGAATCATCCCTACATGGGATATGGCCCACCTGGACCTAGAGGCGTTCGCGCCTCGGCGTCAACGCCAGCCCTGAGGGCCGCGTAGGGAGCCATTGCTCCCCACCCCAACATAAAACCACTTTGGTAGCCTGTCCCTGGAGCGCTTTTATGACTCCCTACCTTATAATGATGAGGTAGGTGATGTCCATCACAACCCGGTAAGAGTTCCATTCCTGAGGCTCCCAGCGAGGGCTCCCACCCGGCTACGACAGCATCGCTGCCCGGCCTTGCTGGATGAGGAGCAGCTAAGCTATGCACCTGCACCACCAGCACTAGTTCGTCTGACCCGACTCCAACGTCAGGTGAAACATAAGGAGGACACCCGCCAAGGGGCATCAACGTCGATGGCTTCGGTTTCCCAAGCCACTGCTGATGAATACCATCAGGTCCCTAAATACAATGCATAGGGGAACCTTTACACCCAACCATGATCGAGGCCCCAACTACCCCACGGGCAAGTTGGGTCGACTCTCGTGGTCGCTGGCACAAGCAGTGGCCACCACGAACCAACCCGCAGTGATGCCACCCTGTATGGCGGTCCTCCCCACACCACTACTACAGAGATTGTGGGCCTTCACCACTTCGGATCTCGGTATGGAGGTTCACATCGTTCCACCCCCAATCTGAATTAAGGTCTGCCCCACGACAGTGATACTCGGCACGGAAGCCTCTCTCATTCCCATTATACTAGATATGGAGTCTTTCCTCCTGCTCCCAACCTCCGGTGTAGGGACGTTGCCCGTCCGACCTCTCTACAATGTGGGGATCCTCCCTGCGTCGTCTCAGCATCTGGTGAAGGTCTTCCTCGCCCCGAAAACTAGAGGGGTGAAGGCCAGCCTCACTCCACCCGCACCAAGAATATAGGTCCTCTCCACACTTCTGCCAGTTCCAGCGGAGGTTTTTCCCACTCTAGTGATATCTATGGAGGTCCTCCCCATGTACCATTTGACATTTTTCCCAGCACTCCTCGCACCCCGGCTTTCTCGGGTGGAAACCCTCTCCGCCCCAGCACCAATGTGGCCAAAGGACCCCGTGTCAGGAATCAGCCCTATCCCGAGGAGCCACCCAGAGGCAGGAAGGCGGGTCATCGTCTCCATAAGAAGAATTCTGAGAAGTTCCATATTGAGATCAAACAAGCCCGCTTCTCAAACTCTGATGCGGAGTACGACTCAGCTCGAGAACCCTCCCCTCGCTCATTCGAGTCAAGGGATAGTGAAGGAACAAGGCGTATCATCCTAGTACTCCCAGAATGTGAGGTTCATATGATTCCCACCTCCCTCCATAGGTATATACAAGAGAATTAAAAATCTAGAGACCCTGTAGGTTACAGTCATGCAATCAGCACCATCGCCACCGGAAGCACTCTCTAGCTCCACAAGAGATCACAGAGAGCAATTCTGGGGACCAATTGCAGGCGAGCAGCATTGCAGCCTATCACTAGTATCCCTAGACCCTGAACCAGGAATGGCGGTCCTCATACCATATTATCACGAAGAAGCGTCCAAGTTGTTACGCTCTTCGGAGGACAACCTGAGAATCAGCGGTCAGTCAGCCCGCTCGCCATACTCTCCACCAGCCAACCTGTCGTCCCAGCGGTCTGTCTCAGTACTGCTACCAGTTCCATAGCCACCCCCAGTTGGTGAGTGGGGAAATGAAGGTCCATACCCAGAATCTTAGCTGAGGATATTTTGTAACATCCTTGTAGCAGACCACTTCCCCAAGAACTTCTTCCCATGGCAGTGCAGAATTTTTGCATACCGGAATCCCTCACCCCGAAGAAAGTTGAGTGTTTTTGCTACACCCTTTGGGAAACACATTTCAGTCGTCATCATCAGTGCGTGGTTTATCCAAGGATCCAGGCAAATTTTGATGAAATCAGCAAGCAGTTTCGTCTGGTTGATCTGGTTGGGCTCCCTGGGGCCCACCTCCCTGAATCACCTAGTCACCATGAGGCCCTCTAACAGCAATGCGTTCAGAGTATCAAGGTACTCTAGAAAATTATCGAGGAGGCTACCCCCCATGTGAAAATCCATGGCTCGGGTTTGTATGATGCCCTACTCTTCAGTCCTATTCAGCGGAAGCCCGACTCACTATGCGATATTTAGTACATGCCCCCAGGAAGGCTCACGGTCAACATGGCCGATATAGTGGACGAGGAGGATGAGCTAGAGCCTCTCGATGGAGACTTACCCCCTGAGGTTGTGACACCAATGTTGGTCCCATAGGGTAGGATTACTCATCAGAAAAAGAACCTTCTAGGTCTCCCTGCACCCACTGAGGCATTGGTACTGAGCTGAAATTCCAATAAGGGCAAAGAGCATGTCGGAGTTGTCAAGCACTCTGACCCATCTTCTTCTGTGCAGAAGATGGAGGAGAACCCCGAGAAGGCCATGTTGCACCAACAACCTGCTGAGTAGAAGAAGATGGTCTAAGAACTCTTGGATGAACGCACTATAGAGTGACGACCCGACTACGACGATCCTAGGCCAGGGAAGCAGGGGCAGGAACAGCTTCCCCTTGGTGAGCTACCCCCGGAAAACCCAGATCATGCCGCCCCTACAGATAGGGCTGATGCTGGAGATCAAGGAAAGAGGGTGCGGAATGTCTTTCCAAACCATCCTAAATGGTTCAACAATCCAAGTAATCCCACTCGGGATCCCCTGGCCGCCCCAAGGATCACTCCCCTAGCCCCTCCATAAGCCACTGAGCCTATCTACCATGTTGAAGAACCCGACAACGCGCTCGTGGCTAGGGATCCCCGTCAAGACAAGGACTCCCACTAAGATGATCCTATGGTGGCGCTCATATCCTTTCTTGAGGCATTGGAAATGTGATAGGTGGAAATCCCACCATATGGAAAGTCATACCCGGCATGGGTGGATGATATGCAGGCACCTCCTGATTTTAGGAATCCCACTTTCTCTCCCATTAACAGGACGGGGGACCCACCACAACACCTGTCCCTCTTCAACTCAAGTTGTGGGCCCATTTTAGGGACTTCAGCACATTAGGAGGCTGCCAAGATATATTGTTTTGTTCAGACACTAGTGGGGCTGGCATTCGTCTGGAACAGCCAGCTCCCCATCGGATCCATGACTAGCTAGGAGGACCTTCACAGGAAATTCCTCTACCAGTTCAGTTCCACCACCTATAAAACGAGCATCCCAAAACTGTTTATGTTCAAACAAAGTCTTGATGAGCGTTCTGCGGACTTTATCACCCGTTGGAAGGGGAACACATACTCCTTTTACATGCCACTGACTCCGGAGAAACTACTGACGATGTGCATAGGGAACGTCAAGACGGAACTAGTTCTCTCCCTAATCACATAGAACTAACCTGAAGGATACCAAGAATTATACAATAAGTCCCATCACCTAGAAGAATCCCCGCAACAGGCCAACCAGGCACGTCCGTTTCCCCCTGTAATCTGAGCGAGGAAGGATGCCAGAGCTGAGCCTGCCACGGTGGCCCAAATAGAAGCCCCCAGGAAACTAGAATTGCTATCAGTGGCACCGGCCCCGCATCCTCGCAGAGGCCCTTCACCTCAGGTGCAGCCTCCATCTCAGTAGTGTCCGGCTCAGAATCAGCAACCGCCTCCACGGATTGTGCCACCACCACCCAGGCAGGAAAATCAGGCTCTACCTCTTCGATAGGCCCCTCCATCTCCTCGTCAGGGTTAGGCTCCAAGGCCCCATTCCTGGAAAGAAGAAACCAGACCAACTACATCAACAAGAATCAGGTTCCCGACTATTTCTATAGTGCCTCAGAGCAGGGTATTGTACGCTTTCCTGAGTACAGAAGTCCGTAAGAGTCGAATATCACTGATCACCCCAACTACTGCCCCTATCATAGTATTCTGGGGCACACCCTCAAGTAGTACTATGTGTTAAGGACTAGCTCCAAGACTAGGTTGATAACAATATAGTCAGGCTAGACCCGGCCTCGACATAAGTTGTGGGTGTCTTTGTAAGGTCGGACAGTAGTAGCAACAGTAAAGGCGAGTGGCAGCAGGTTTCCAACCGTGAGTGCCAGATGTATGCTTTCTGGATGGCTCACAAAATGGTTAGTCATTCCCATGGCATCATTTAAGCTCACATGAATCATTCAGAGCCTTCATAAGCCGCGGCCACAACTTATGCTTCATTATCTCAATCAGCCTCTTCTCAAAAGGGAAAGCATTGGCGGCGCAAGGGAAAGCAACACGCCCCTCCAATGCCATCGGCATCCCACACTCTTGGTGACTTCATGCCCCCTAAGGTAGGGATTATTCCCAGAATCTGCACAGTGATGGATGATTCATCAAGTGATAGTCAAGGGTATGCTTCGGTTAACACCGTGGAGTTGGTAAACCCCTATATGACTCCCGACGATGGGAATCTCTAGGTGAACCTCCCCAACATCCCCAACTAACGCCAACGTCGGTAGAGCCACAACCATATGGGTCATCAGGGTGCATCAGTTGGCATCTCCAGCTAGGCCATGCATGCCACTGAGACCAGACAGCAGGCCCAGCGTTGAACTCAGCAGGCGCAGCCTCTTCATCTGGTGTCGTCAGGCCCACATCCACAACCTTTTGTGCTACTGGATCAGTCAGAGCTACCACGACCAGGACATGACCAGCCTCTACCTACTACATGCCGATCTCAATCACCCAGTCCTCATCCTGTAGCTACTCTCCGGGCTTCGACTATTGAGCAGCGGGATATGCCCAGCACCAGCCAGCTGGTCGGGCCCGCCATGCCTCCCCTCACGGAGTGGCCCCCTACAAGCAGAAGTTTACACCTAGCATGAAACTATGATTTCCTCAAGAACCTTTCCATCATCCCAGTGAGGATTTACATCCTTGAAGTACTTAACCTGTCTCGAGATATGCATGAAGCACTCCCTGAGGCTTTAAGAAGCCCCCTCCAGTTTGAGACAGAGGTATCAGCTATAGAGGCTTTCCATGCTGAAGCTTTTGATAACGCTGAATGTGAGTCCTTCATTTCACTCTCAGGTGAAGATGAAGGCATTCCCATACAAAGGCACATCCGCCCACTATATATCACCGAAAAATTCAACAACGTGGAGGTTTTCCACTGTTTTGTTGACACCGGCTCTAGGATTAACCTTATTCCGACGTGGACACTGCGGAAGCTGGGTTTATCCAAAGATTACCTGACTCCCTCTGATTTAAGGATCTTGGGATATGACTGGAAAGAGCACACCCCAGTCATTAATATCCATTTGAAGACCTAGTTCAGAATCGTAGTTGCAAGCACTGAGTTTATGGTTGTGTCCTATGACACCGCGTACAATGCATTGATGGTAGACCATGGCTCCACCTACACGTGGTTGTCCCCTCTTCATATCGCCAATGCCTCATGTACTCCCTCAATGGTCGAGTAGGTGTAATCAAAGGTGATGCATATCCTTTCCACTCTTGCGAAGCCTGAAATCTGGATGCTAACTATTATAAGAGAAAAGATAAACAGATTCAGGCAAGTGAGGTTAAGCCCGTCATGGTCGCAACTGGCCCCTGGGCAGGTCTGGACGATGCATATGTCTTCTTGATCCATCGATTAGAGGCTACAACCCTCGACATGAGGAAACGTTTTGTTGTATTTGGTACAAGAGGAAATAATATTCCAAAGTCCAAGCAACAACATAAAATCATCTTGTACTCCTACATAAACCAGGCTCACGTGATCCCGGAGCTTCCTACCCCCGTACAATATCTGGATGTCCGCCCCATGGCAATGGCAGTACATCATACGTGTCTGTTCTGTTGGGATAAAATTAACCGGCTCAAGCTGACGTGCCACTATTGATTTGATATCATCAAGTGTGGCACCTTGGGTCAATGACAATATGGGATCGGATCAACTTCCTTCATTGTTATGGTCCTAGGATCACGTGAATCCCCTAATATACTATCCACTACTGCACAGGCTGGTACTAGCCTCCCCTTAGGATCTCCCAACTCAGAGGAAGGTCCTCCTACTAGGGATCCCTCCGCAATTGATGAAGATGATTTAGAGGATGCTCCCCATCATTTGAAGAAGGTGTCTTCTCCATGGTCGATGAACTGGTACAAGTGAACCTTGGTAGCGAGGTGTATCCGAGACCCACATTGATCAGTGCTTCCATGTACCTTGAGGAGCAGCAGCGGTTTAAATATTTTCTGAAGCATCATCATGATGTATTCACCTAGAGTTATGACGAGATGTCAGGACTAGATCCTCACGTAGCTGTCCAAGGCCTCGGTCTCCCGAAAAATCATCTTGGGTTCAAGAATCCTCCCAGGAAGATGCACCCTTCTCATGGTGCTATGGTCGAGGTCAAAGTTGATAAGCTCATCAGAGCCAACTTAGTCAAGGAGGTCCAGTACCCAAGTTACTAGACAATATTATGCCAGTCCGGAAGAAGAACGGGAAGATCAGAGTCTTCATCGACTTCCAGGATCTCAACTATCACTGTTTGAAAATTATTTTCCCCTTCCAGTGATAGAATTGTTGATCGATGCTATAGTTGTGTTACATGCCCTCTCTTTCATGGATGGTTACTATAGATATAATCATATCTGTATGGACCCTGAGGATGAAGATTACACCACTTTCAAGGCACCCAAAGGTACTTTCTATTACCGGGTCATGCCCTTCGGCCTGAAGAATACAGGTGCCACCTATCATCAGGCCATGCACTGCATATTCAGACCAATCCTCAGGACATTGGTGGAATGCTATGTGGATGATCTGGTGGTCAAATATCACCAACTACAATACCATCTAAAGGACCTTGAGAAACTGTTCGGCTTCCTTCGTTCTCACCATCTGAAGATGAACCCGCTGAATTGAGCCTTCGGGGTCACCTCCGGGAAGTTTCTTGACTTTGTTGTCAGGTACTGAGGCATCAAGATGGGCCCAGGTAAGATCAAGGCCATCATTCAGATGCCTCCCTCGAGAAATATTTGGGAGCTGTGAGGTTTCCAAGGCCACTTAGTCTACATACGCCGATTCATTGCAAATATGGCCCAAAAGTGTAAGCCCTTTTCTCGGATCATGATGAAAGGCTCCACCTACAAGTGCAACAAAGATGCCAGACCGTGTTCGGGGAAATCAAGCAGTATCTGCTCCAGCCTCTCGTGTTGATGCCACACATCTCTGAAAATCCACTGATCTTGTATGTGACTACCCTAGAATGATCTCTCGGTACCCTTCTTTCCCAGAAGAACAATGAGGGGATATAAAACAACCTCTACTACCTTAGTCGTATGCTCATCGATACGGAGGCCAGATACTCCCCCATCAAAAAGAACTTCCTTGCCCTGGTATTTTCTATTCAAAAGTTGTGACATTACCTACAGCACCACTAGGTACAGCCGGTGTCTTAGGTAGACCCGCTAAAGTACATTATTAATTGCCCCATATTAACCGCCCATCTAGCACGGTGGGCGGTAATACTACAGTAGTTTGACATCAGGTTCATGCCTAAAAAATCTATCAAGGGACAAGCATTGGAATATTTTCTTGCTACCCATCCAACCCTCGTGGACCAGTTCCTGGACCTAGACATTACTGACAAGGAAATCCTCTCGGTAGATCATGCCCTCCCGTGTTGGAAGATGCACTTTGATAGTGCCTTCGGAAGCCCCTCCAGTAGGAGGCTCAATGATCCTAGACTCAACAGAGTAGGTCTGGGTATTTTCTTTATTACCACAGCAAAATCCATTCTTCTGTACTTATTCTTGTTGTCAGAAGACTGCACCAAAAATGAGGCAGATTATCAGGGTCTTATCACTGGCCTCGAGCTGGCCCTCGAGATCAATATACCCCATCTACAAGTGAAAGGAGATTCTGAACTAGTAAACAAGAAAGTAAACAGTGACTATGTCATCAGAAATCCATAGATCATACCATTGTTGAAATACACCCTCCAGCTCATGGCCCAGTTTCCATCTCATTTGGAGGTTACTCATGTCCCTCGATCTGAGAACGGTCGAGCTGATGCCCTGGTCAGCCTAGCTACATCACTTGCAGAACCCGAAAAGGATGATCTGATTATACATGTGGCACACAGGATAGTCATTTCCCCCATCACACCAGATGTTGACGACGGCCTACGAGTAAGCCATCCTACTGCAAGATCCTCCAATTCAGGACCCCCAGGTTCATCAAATGCACTGGTTGAAGCGACTCCCGACTAGAGAGCCCTTTTTGTTGAGTATCTCCGAAATGGTTGCCTCCTGGCTGATCGGGCTGAGCGCGAGAAAATCCAATGTTGGACTCTGCAGTTTACCATCTAAAGTAGTCCCATTCTTGAGGGGATCCTCTACCAACACTGGTTCAGTGGTGTTATCCTTTGTTGCATCCAAGGATTCGAGATTTCTGAGGTCATGCACGAGGTTAACGCCGGTTCCTGTGGGGCTCACAAGCCTGGGCCAAAGTTGTCCCATCAAATATGGAGACCGAGGTACATCTGGACCTCCATGATTCACGATTGTATCAAGTTCTCCATGATATGTCACACGTTCCAGATTCATGCTAACTTCATTAATCGACCGCTAGAACCTCTCCACTTCACCAAGTACTCTTGGCCATTTGCGGCGTGGGGACTCAATATCGTGGGACTATACCCAACGACAACAGCTCGCTAGTTAAGGTTCATCCTGACCGCCATAGATTTCTTTTCAAAGTGGGGAGAAGTAGTTCCACTGAAGGAGGTCAAGGCCCATTCTATTATTGACTTCATGAGCTCCAACATCATCCACCAGTTTGGAGTCCCTCACGTTTTCCTCACTGATAACGACTCCAACTTCCTATTAGTCGAGCTAAAGAAATTTTACGACAAGCACAACATCCATTCAAACCATACCTCCATCTATCATGTGTAGGAAAATGGGTAGATCAAGGCATTCAACAAAACCCTCTTTAACATTGTGCAAAAAATGGTTGGTCAGAACAAGAAGAGTTGGTTGGACAAGCTCCTCAATGCCCTCTGGGCCTATCAGACGACGACTCGTAATTCCACCCAGGTGACCCCATATTCCCCGGTGTATGGAGCTGAGGTCGTCCTACCCATCGAGATCTAGATACCTTCATTACGCACAGCAGTCTATGACCATCAAGCACCAGATAAGGTAGCCGAAATTCGTCTGGCTGAATTGGAAGTCCTTGACGAGAATAGGCTTCATGCCCTACACAATTTAGAAAGGCATCAGAATAAGATAGCTAGGGACTTCAACAAGAAGGTTCGCCTTCTCTCTTTCCTAAAATGTGACTTGGTATTGGCCCTCAGGGCACTAATGATCCCTGGTAGGAAACCACCCATGTTGGAGCCTAAATGGGAAGGACATTACATAATCCACAGGGTTTACCCCAAAAGAGCATACGCCCCGGTGACCATGGATGGTGAGCGTATAACTCCCCCCACCAACGCCATATTCCTCAAGAAATACTTTGCCTAAGCCACAGCTGGTCCTGCATGAACTTAAACTGGATGGTCCCCCATGACCCTAAATTTCACGCCAGTCCAGCATGACTTTATACTATTTGGTCCTACATGACTTTAAACTGTACATTGTACTGCATGACATTAAACTGCATCTTGAGAACTATATATGGATTTATTTCCATCCTTATGGGATACTTAGGAAGGATCAGACGCCTCATCTTGATCCCAGCCCCAAAACTCCCCTTTTAGACTATCCCTTTTGGGTATAGTCCTCTCAGAGGGTCCTCATGTGGTGTAGAGCAGGCCTCCTTGGACTCGTTCATATGGGAATTGCGATGATTGCACCATGTGATCCCTCTTTATTCTATTCCCCCACATCCTCACCACATGACGTTAAACTACATGGCCTTCAAGAACTATGTATGGATTGATTCCCATCCTTATGGGATACGTAGGAATTACTGGACATTTAGTCTCTTGGCCCAGCCCAAACACCAGAATCTACCCCTCAGGTCAAGACATATAGTGGGGTGCATAATTTTTCCTCAATTCATGTTGAGATCATCTAGATCTGGCCATATGTCTCCCTCCCCAGAGGTGTCTGCCTCTTTCCCCGCCCTTCTTGACTTTAAAATGGATGGGTACAGCTGTGCTTCACTCACTCCTTTGATTGGGACCCCCATCATCCTTCCCATCCAAAAGCGCCCTCGAATGGTATGGATGCTAGGCCTAATGGCCCTCTTACCACTTCGGGCCAACGCCCTCGAGGATGTTGAAAAACAAGCCGATACAAGTCCCGAGTTACGAATATGGTCAGTGGTTGATGCTCATTTGTTGTTCCCATTTCAGGTCACTATGGGGACGCTGTGTTTCGAACATGGTCAACAGCTATCATGCATCGTTAGAACCACCCCCAGATGTCCCAAACATTGAATTTAGTGGTTCATTCTTCCTCGTTATGTCTCCAAGCTATGAACTCCCTTCCGGAAATGCCAGATATTAGACCCCATAGGACGAGGAGTGCTGAGACCATATGACAACCCTGATCTTTTATTACACAATTAAACATAATTTTTTACATAAATGTCATTTGATACAACATAGAAGATCAATAATTCTAGTGTATTTGGGGCTTAGTATCATTAAATAACAACTTAAAACATGAAATACAACATCTTTATTGAAAATTTCCTTTACATGACCACTACATTCCCTCATACATAGCATTTCATGGGATAACCTGAGGACATGAATAAGAAAAGGATGATCTATAAAGCCCAGTAAGGGAATAATCAAGGAATAACACGAGGAATACAATAAATGTTAGTAAATATACATATCAATAGATCACAAGATAATCATAAACATAAAGTCATGATAAAGCATGATAATCATAACATTGAAATGTGGAAACAACACTTAACATGGAATTTGCATGATCCATGGCTCATTGCACACGGAGCATGAGTAAATCCTCATTGAACATGAATCACGAGTAAAATATCATTTCACATGAATTAGAATGTGTAAATACCAATTGAACTTGACGTATCATGATACTATTCTTAACCTAATGAATTAGAGCGCTATAAGGGAGCACCTTTCTTAAACATTTCATTTCATGCATAAGTGTGCCACATGGATCATATAACATGGATTCAGAAAACATAATAATTTATTCCAAGATAAAGTAATGTGGAATTAAAACAAGAAATTTTATAATCAATATGTAAATGTGCATAATAGTGAATACACTTGATCGATAAATGTTCATGGTATTCACTACACAATGACATTGGCTTGGAAAATAGGTGCAATTTCAGAAGCGTAACGGTGTGACGTAAGAATTCATAAAAATGGTTGATGAGAGAGACAGAGGTGTCTCATAATATGTACATGAAATGCAGATTAAGGGGGTCATATAGATACATGTCCCAAAAAATTTAATGGAATTTAGAGTCATGATACAAAAGAATTTCTAAAATGTAAAAGATGAGAGAGAAATTACTTTCAGAATTTCAGTATAGTAACGAGTGTACATAGGAGGAATTTAGTGAGCGAGAAAGGGGTCCCGTATCATTAAAACATAAATAGGTCAGTATTAGGGAGGTTTAAAACCATACCCCAACATTTATAATTTAAATTAAATGGCATAACAATTTAATGAAAATTGGAAATAAATGAGAACGGATGAAAAAACCCTTATTTGTAAGTGGTCTTCCAAAGGCTTGAGAGAGGCTTGAGAGAGGCTTATTGGGAGCTTGGGGAACCTTGGGAGGATTATAGAGATGGTAGGTTAGATTTTGGACGAACTCCAAAGGCTTTCAGTGAGGAAGAAGTGGGAGCTTGGGTGGGTTTATATATGAAAGGTGAGGGAATTCTTTATTATTTAGGTTTGGGACACCGCACATTAAACTTATCCAAATCACAAACCAGCCCATGGTTTTTGCCCATGGTTTTTGGAAAAGAGAAGTAGAAAAAATATTTTATAATCCCAAAGTCCTATATTCTTAAAATAATGGGGTTTCTTATGTGGAGATGAGTCGCACTCCCAAGGAAAACAATTTTAAAAGATAAGATGTTTAATAAGCCTTGAAGGGTCCATTAATGCCTTGTAAAATTAGTCAAACAAACCCAAAACCACATTATTTTAATTTTAAATCATATATTGGCCGAAAAAAAACTTATATTATTCTATTACATCACTATTGGGTCATTATGATGTCATAAAACACATTATATATTTAAAGGGTATTTAATTTTTACCCAAAAATTTGACTGTCTTAGAAAATTTTGAAAAATTCACCATTTTATAATTTGAACATCTTGATTCCAGAAATAATATTTATTTTATCTAAATAATTTTCTAAATATTTTAATTTTCACTTTTAAAAGAAAAACTGACATTTATCGAAAATTCACGGGTTTTAAAAAAAATGGCTTTCAGACCTTAATAAAAATTACAATTGCATTCATAAAATTATACGATCATTTATATTTAATAAATATTAATTTAATAATAATAATAATATTTTATTAAAATATTATTTTATTCACAAAATTCATTAATTCATCAAAATATATTTCTTAGTTGAATATTAACAAAAAATACTATTTGTGCTTTAAAAACTATTTACAAGGTAACAATAATAAAATGAATGTATATTAATTATTATATAAAACAATTGTGTACATAACCATAGTTCTATGGTATTGTTACATAACCCATTACTAAACCCATATAAGACAGAAGAGTAAGGTGTGCAATGGTGACAGACTCTTAGGGTGGCTCGGATAACATTGCCCATGTGGTAATCTCTATCAACTTACACTTCTCTCATAGGCGGTCCCACTCGAGCTTAACCTGTTGAAGATCAGCTTGGGCTTGGTCAAGAGAGAATCCCAATGATGCCACCTCTTTTCCATGCTCTAACAAATGGGATTCGTATGGGGCACGTCTACTGGATGAGGCCATCACTTCCTTTTTTTGAGTAAATTGGATTCGTTAAAGACCTATATTTATACTAATCATATGATCACTATTCAACGGTCATATTAAAAACGGTCACAATTCTTAACAGTATTTTAAAATTCAAAAACATATTACCAAAAAAGTTAAAATTTTATATAAACATTTTACATAAAGGGACATTTAATTAGATCAAGAGGTATTTCCATTAATGAAAGTTTGGGTCGTTACAATCTACCCCCCTTAAAAAAATTCTCCATAAAAATTTTCTTTTTCCACACTAAAACAAATTTGGGTAACTCGGATTCATTGTTTCCTCTGTTTCCCACATCACCTCTTCAAACTTGTGGTTTTTCCAAAATACCTTGACGAGGGGCATTGCCTTATTTCGTAGAACATTTTCTCTACGATCTAAGATCTTCACTGGTTTCTCCACATAAGAAAGATAATACTCAAACTGTACCACCTGTGAATAGAGTACATGTGAAGGGTCCGGTATGTACTTCCTTAGGAGGGATACATGGAATACATCATGTACTCTTGACATGGTAGGTGGAAGTGCTAGTTGATAGGCCATAGCCTCGACACGATCAAGAATATCAAAGGGGTCGAGGTACCATGGACTTAACTTCCCTTTTATCCAAACCTCATGATCTTCTTCCACAGAGATATGCCTAGAAATACCATGTCTCCAACTTTAAACTCAATGTCTCGTCGATGGTTATCTGCATTACTCTTCTGTCGACTCTGGGATGCATTGATATGCTACTGAATGGTTTTCACCTTCTCCACCATTTCTTGTACCAATTCTGGTGTAAGCATCTTACGCTCACTGACCTCATCCCAACACGTCATTGTAATGCACCTTTTCCCATAAAGGGCTTCATATGGTGCCATTTGGATGCTCGAGCAGAAACTGTTATTATAAGATAACTCAACCAGAGGAAGATGTTGATCCCATCCTTCTTTAAAGTCCATTGAGCATGCTCTCAACATGTCCTCAAGTGTTTGGATAGTCTTTTCGGATTGGCCATCAGTTTGATGATGATAAGACTTACTGAAGTTCAGTTCAGTATTAAAAGCATGTTGAAGACTCTTCCAAAACATAGAGGTGAATCTTGGATCTCAATAAGACACAATATATAGTGGTACTCCATGCAACCTTACCACTTCCCTGATATATATCTGTGCTAGTTTATCCAATGAGAAATATTCTTTAATATCAATGAAGTGTTCATCCTTTTTAAGATGATCCACAACAACCCAGATTGCATTGTTTCCATTTTATGTCTTCAGAAGTTTGGTGACAAAGTCCATGGTGATGTTCTCCCAATTCCATTATTTTATGGGAAATGGTTGCATCATCCCCTTAGACTTCTGCCTCTCTACCTTCACTTTCTAACACACTAGGTACATTGATGTATATTTTGCAATCTAATTCTTCATATTATCACACCAATTATACTCTCAGAGATCTCGATACATCTTTGTGTTTCCTGGGTTAATAGAGAAATTCGAACTATGTGCATCATCCAAAATTACCTTCTTCAACTTCGGACATAATGGAACACATAGTCTTTTCCCAAATCTCAAAATTCCTTCTTTATTAACATTAAACTCCGAGGATTTCCCTTTTTCGATAGCTTCCACTTTTTCCTGAATTCTCACATCATCCTTTTGATTATCATTTAACCTTTCCAAAAGTGATGATTGAGCAATCATTTGTGAAAATATTGATGATGTTTCCTTCTTTATGATTCTCATGTCCATCTTCATCAAATCTAAGAATATTGAATCCTTTTCAATTCTCATTAATGATAGAATCATTGGGTCCTTTCTACGTAGGTAATCATACACCTTGGTCGCTTTCCCAGGGTGGTAATGGATTGAGAAATCATAGTCTTTGGCATCTCTAACCATCTTTGTGGGTGCATGTTCAACTCTTATTTGTGTAAATATATACTTGAGGCTTTTGTGGTCTGTATATATTTCACACTTCTCCCCAATGAGATAATGCCGCCAAATTTTCAAAGCAAAGATCACTTCAGCCAACTCGAGGTCATGTGTTGGATAGTTCTATTCATGAAAATTCAATTTCCTCAAAGCATAGGCAATGACTTTGTAATTTTTCATCAACACACATCCCAGGCCCTTCTTCTAAGCATCACTGAATACCACAAAAAGTCATCCACTTGTGGGTATAGTGAGCATGGGTGCAGTGATAAGCCTCCTTTTCAAATCCTTGAATCTTTCTTCACATTAATCACTCCAAGAAAACTTTACTCCATTCCAAGTGATCTTGGTAAGAGGGTTGGAAAATCGTGAGAAATTTCTCACAAATCTTCGATAATATCCAGCTGACCCCAAGAATCTATGTATATCTGTTACCGATTATGGCCTCAGTCATCCCTCAATTGCATTTGTTTTGGAGGTATCCATATATATCCCATTGTTTGTGATGATATAGCCCAATAATGTGACCTCCTTCAACCAGAACTCACAATTTATTTACTTTGTATAGTGCTTCTCCTTCTGCATGGTCTCTAGTACAGTTCTTAGATGCTCCTCAGAATCCTCCTTGGTTTTGGAGTATATCAAAATATCATCTATAAAGACAACCACAAATTTGTCGAGGTAATATATCAAGACTCTATTCATCAAGTCCATCAAGATTACTAGAGAATTGGTGAGCCTGAAAGGCATTACTATGAATTAATATTTCCCATATCTTGTTCGAAAATAATTCTTGGGGATATCTTCCTTCTACACCCTTACTTGATAATATCCCGACCGCAAATCCACCTTAGATAAGTATTGTGCTCCATGAAGCTAATCAAATATGTCATCAATTTGTGGGAGAGGATACTTTTTCTTTATTGTTATTTTGTTGAGCTCATGATAATCGATGCAAAGGTGCATTGACCCATCCTTATTCTTGAGGAAGAGGACTCATGCACCCCATGGTGAAGCACATGGGCGTATAAACCCTTTATCTAGATTCTCCTGTAGTTGTTTCTTCAGCTCATCAAGATCCACAACATCAATTCTATATATAGTCTTGGATATTGGTAACACCCCATGTATAAATTCAACTGATAATTCAAAATCTCTTCTAGGAGGAAGACCATACAATTCCTCAGGAAACACTTCAGCGAATTCCCTCCATATAGACATGTCCTCTAGGACGGTTGCCTCCATAGACTCAATCATCTGAGCCAGATACGCGTGGTCATAGTGTTGTAATATCCACACTTGAGATAATGTTTCTAAAGAAGATTCATATTCCTCCTTGAACTTATAATGAATCCGGGGTTGATTCTCCACATGGAGAGTGATTTCCCTATCATGGAAATTTATGTTGTCTCTATATAAGGAAAGTCAATCCATGCCAAGAATTGCATCAAATTCCACCAGAGGGAGTATGACGAGTTTCGCTGGGAAGTTGAATCCACGTATTATGATAGGGTAGGGGTCATAATCATGGGATGCAATGATTTCCCCATTTATTTTACTCACCAAAATCTTCACTTCCATGAATTTTGGTCGTGCTGGGATTGTTCTACTAAACCTTTGAGACATTAAATAATGCATAGAACCCAAATCAAAAAGTATGTTCACTATTCATGATTGAATAACTAGTGTACATGTCACCGCTTTGTTGTTGAGGTTCTCTTCATCAATAGTGATGGAAAAAAGCTCTCCCCTGCTGCCTTTGAGGTTGATGGTTGCCTACGAAAACCCTTAGCTTAGGGCCCTGATTTGAAAGGTTCCATGGATATTTGCAGTTGTAACAATGAACAATGTGTTGATAGTCGAATGGAGAATTCATATCCTCTGTCACAGCTGTGGGTTTTTCTGGACGAAAATTAACAGCCATGTGACCTTCTCTTCAACGCCTAAAGCACTTTCTCGTACCCTTCAGGCAATTTCCAGGGTGCTTCTTTCTGTACCTTTGGCAAGTGGGTTGCTATATCTTCTTAGAACCATTGGAATTATCCATCGGAATGCTGGTATTGAAGTCCACCTTACGCTTTTTATCCCCATGATACCCATGAGATTCTTCGATCTCCATTTCATCCTTGAGAGCACATCAGACAATTTCCTCATAGCTGTCGAAGTCACGGGTTTCCAGTTCTTTTCGTAGGCTAGGTTTTATCCAACCAAACAAGCGGTCAACCTTGAATTTGAGGGTTACGACAAAGCCGAATGCATATTGTGCATGCCTTATGATGTTTCCCTTGTATGATCCAATAGATTTGTTGTCTTTATACTTGAGGGAAAAGAAGTCCCTTTCCATCTTAAGTCGGAGGGTGCATGGAAAATATTTATTGAAAAACATCTTCCAGAAATCCTTCCATTCCAACACCTCAATCTCCTCCTTAGGCTTTGTATTTTTTATCAACGTCCACCATTGACCAGATTTGCCTTCCATATGATATGAAGCTAGGAGAACCTTCTCTTGTTCAGAATATTGAAGGATGGAGAAGATATTTTCAATGGATTTGATCCATTGTTATGCGATTGAGGGATTGGATGATCTATTAAAAGTAGGATGCCTTTGTCTCATGAAGCTTTCGATAGAAACATGTTCTTTCATGGGGGGGGGGGTTAAAGTTCCTCTTAACCCATGTTTCTATTAAAAACCTGAGTTATATGAGAGAGAAGTATGAAAAAGTTCGCGATTCTGGCTCCCATTGGATTGTGCATCTCACTAGTACAGTCATCACATTGATCTTCACATCGATTGTTAGCCTGAGTCCTCCTATTACCGGCCATTTGCTAGAATAAAAGGAAAGTTAGGGGTAACACATAAAGGGTAATACAATGACAAAACTGATGACTTATAAATAACTCTTATATCCTTAACATATGTATCTATTGGCTTCAATCTATGTTATCTATGATCTACTTTCAAACATATATTCTTATGGAATTTTTTGACCATTAATAATGGTTCATACTAAGCTAGTGAATTTACCAAAGCATATCCCTCGGGAGTGTCATAACCAAGAGTGCAGAAAGTCCCATTTTCGTTCACCAGTTCCCATTTGAGTCTTTCTCAAAGTGGTGTTTTCGTGTTTTACCCCTAGGATACATCTCTGCCAAAGCCGCCTCTACCTTCTTGTATCCAGACAGGGATGTATTTGCTTGATAAACCACTTACTCAATACTCACCAAAACATAAGGATGTTTTTATTATACATAGTCTAGTCTTTAAGGCTTCACTATGGTTTTATGATCCTAATCCCAAAAATAACTAAACCTTTCCTATGATACCAACTACGACAACCCTTATCTTTTATTACACAATTAAACAAAATTCATTACATAAACATAATTTGATACAACATAGAAGATCGAGATGTCTAGTTTATTTGGGGATTAGTATCATTACATAACAGCTTAATACATGAAATACAACATCTTTATTGAAAGATTCCTTTAAATGACCACTACATTTACTCGTACCTTACATTTCATGGGATAACATAAGGACATGAATAAGAAAAGGGTGAGCTATAAAGCCCATTAAGGGAATAATCATGGAATAAAATTAGAAATACGATACATGTTATACAATAGTAATATCAATAGAGAACAAGATAAGCATAAACATAAATTCATGATAAAGCATGATAATCATAACATGGAAATGTGGCAACAACACTTAACATGGAATTAGCATGATCCAAGGCTCATTGAACATAGAGCATGAGTAAATCCTCATTTCACATGAAGCATGAGTAAATCCTTGTTGCACTTGAATTAGTATGAGTAAATACCCATTTCACTTGATGTATCAAGATATTATTCTTAACCCAATGCATTGGAGCTCTATAAGGGCGCACCCTTCTTAAACATTTCATTTCATGCATAAGTGTGACACATGGATCATATAACATTTATTCATAATAAATAATTATTTATTCCACAATAAACGAATTTGAAATTAAAAAATGAAACTTTTTAACAAATAACTAAATGTTCATAAAGGAGAATACCCTTGATAGAGAAATGGGCATGGTATTCACTACACAATGACATTGTCTTGGAAAATCAGGGCAATTTCGGCAGCGTAACAGCATGACGTAAGAATTCATAAAAATGGTTGATGAGAGAGAAATGGGTGTCTATCATATGTACATTAAATGGATAGTAAGATGGTCATAAAGATACATGTCCCAAAAATTGTAATGAATTTAGATTAATGATACAAAATAATTGCTTGAATGTAAAAGAGGAGAGAGAAATTCCTTTCGGAATTTTAGCATAGTAACGGGTGTACATGGGAGGAATTTAGTGAGAGAGAAAGGGGTCTCCCATCATTAAAGAATAAAGATGGTAGTATGGGGTAGGTCAAAAACCATACCCCAACATTTATAATTGAAATTAAAAGTAATAACAATTTAAAGAATATTGGACAAAAATGAGAAAGGAAGAAAAAACCCTTACTAGGAAGTGTGCTTCCAAAGGCTTCAGAGAGGATTGAGAGAGGCTTATTGGGAGCTTGGGGAACCTTGGGAGGATTATATAGAGAGTATATCAGAGGTTGGACGAACTCCAAAGGATTTTAGTGAGTAATAAGTGGGAGCTTGGGTGGGTTTATATAGGAAGGGTAAGGTGTGCAATGGTGAAAGACTCTTGGGGTGGCTTAGATAACATTGCTCGAGTGGTAATCTCTTTAAACATCCACTACTCTTATAGTTGGTCCCGATCAAGATTAACCTATTGATGCTTGGATTGGGATTGGTCAAGACAGAAGCCCAATGAAGCCACCTCTTCTCTAAGATTCGACAAAAGGCCTTCGTATGATGAACATCTACTGGATGAGGCCATCAGTTCCTTTGTCTGAGTAAATTGGATTCGTTAAAGACATATTTTTACTAATCATATGATCATTATTCAATGTCCATATTAGCAATGGTCACATTTATTAATAGTATTTTAAAATCCAAAAACATATATCCAAAAAATTTGAAATTTTATATAACCAATTTACATAAAGGGGAATTTAATTAGATCAAAAGGGATTTCCATTAATGAAAGTTTGGTTCGTTATAGACCATCTCCTTGTTTCCCACAATGATCACTACTCACATGGACTTAAGAGATGTGATGAGGCGTTAACCACACAAGAGGATGTATGGCTTCCTATCCGAGTCCCAACCTTAGGCCCATTGGCCTTTTCAGGCCCCTGGCCCATGTTCCTATTTAGTATTGTATAGTGTGGTATGGGATTATGTCCTCATTCACGTCGGGTTTCTCATCATTCCATACACATACCTGGATGAGATACCTTATACTCTCTTCATCCTCACTGTAAGACGGTAAACTGTAAACTGGTCGGGCTTTCCTGACTGAGGCCCAGCCATAGGCCCCTTGGCCTTCCTGGGCCCCGACCCAAGTTATTACCCAAAGTGTATGGTACAGTATGGGATTATGTCCTCATTCACATCGGGTTATCCGTCGTGTTATACAGCTCTCTTGTTTGGGGTATCTTACTCCACTCTTCATCCTCACTATAAGACGTTAAACTACAAACTGGTCAAGCCTTCCCCTCTGAGGCCTAACCTCAGGCCCATTGGCCTTTTTGGGCCCTCGGCCCAAGTTCCTATTTAGGGTTGTATGGTGTGGTATGGTAATATGTCTTCATTCATGTCGGGTTACTCATTGTGTCGTACACCCCCCTCATTTGGGTATCTTACCCCTATGTGGCTTCAACATCTATGTGTGGCTTGATTCCCATCCTTATGGGATACGTAGGACTGCCCGAATGTCTAGACTTCGGGTCCAGACCCATCTCTCAGAAATATCCCTTTCACCTTGTCCCTAAGGCCTACCCTTTCCCGGG
The DNA here is from genome assembly GCA_963277665.1 of Viscum album. Lineage (NCBI taxonomy): Eukaryota > Viridiplantae > Streptophyta > Magnoliopsida > Santalales > Viscaceae > Viscum > Viscum album. Next base: position 1,274,648,979 of record OY728153.1, on the reverse strand, counting down.
GAGGGGAGTATATGGTGTGGCATGGGATTATTTCCTCATTCATGTCGGGTTTGTAATGACCACACCACATACCTCTCCCTCTGGGAGTTCTCTATCCCAGTGTTCTATACTCAACCCTTTGAATCGGTTACTCTCAAGTTGAGAACCCTCTTCAACCCACTTCGACGATTCACCAATGTGCCTAATGGTACTCTGGTTTAGTGCCTGGAATGTTGGACTCTACATGGACATGATTTCACCCATTTCTCTGGCTTCATGTTCCCCTTCATTAGGGATTCCATCACCTTTCACACCCGAGGGGACCCCAAGTGGCATGGATGCTAAGCCTAAGGGAGATCCTACCATTACTGGCCAATATCCTTGAGGGTCATGGACAACAAATCGATACAAATCCCACATTTCGAATATGGTCAGCGGGTGACTCTCATTTGTTTGTCCTCATTTCAGGCTAACACGATATGGATGATGTGTTTCAAACACGGTCAATAGTCATCCTCCATCATCACGCAAACCCCATTAATCCCAAAATTTCTATTACATGATTCACATCCTTCTCCACCTCATCATGTCCATGTAGAACTTCAAAATTCATGGTATTATCAATTAGTGTGCATTTGCACATTAGGACGAAGAAAAGTCATGATAAGGTGATCATTTGGGGCTTCACCAATTCCCCCTTTGCATGTATTTCATTTATTATGAATACTTTATCCATCCTTGTTTCCTACACTGAGTTCAACTGAAGTAGGCTTAAGGATTGGGTTAAGGTCCACCTTTACTTGGGATAGTCCTGCTTCTCCATGGTCTAAGTTCTAAGACCTTAAACTAAGATCTTTTCATATTAACCCTTTTTTGAGAACTACGTATAGCTTGATTCCCATACACATGGGGGGGATACTTGGGAACACTAGAACATCTCATCTTCATGGTTTAGCTCATTTGGGATTTCATTTCTCCTGCCCCTTATCCTCTGAACCTTACTAGCCCCCAGGCCTGAGGTTTCCGTCCCGGAGTTGTGCATGGTGTGGTATGGGATTATGTCTTCATTCACGTCAGGTATGATATATCACGTCGTGTGCATTACATCATGTCCAAGCCATTAAAATTTAAACTGTGCTACCTGGTCCCATCACATGACCCTAAACTGTGACGTTATCGTCCTGGCCGCACGACGAAAAATGGCACTTCATCGTGACACTCAAGGGGAAACCATGTTTGGTATTGGCCACATGGCATAACATTTTTCAACACCTGAATATGGCTATATTATTTTGGAGATGTCGGGACATGCTATCCTAGGACTATGACATTACAAAAAAACCATTCACCTTAAATAAAAAACAAGATTTATCAAATACCACTACTTTTGGTGCGAGGGCCAAACCTACACACCCATTTTATCCCAGGCACTGGTACCTTACCATTCCACCTACAAAACTATGTATAGATTGATCCCAATCTTCATGGGGAACTTAGGAATGCTCGTTCACTTTGCCTCGGGCCCATCTTAACTCTCGTTTTGGGTCCCTTGACCTAAAACCTCTCCAAGGAACACATGGTGGTCAAAACCCTAGGTTCCCATTCACGTCAGGTTTTATAATTACCCCACCATGTGTCTCCTACATTTCCTACCATCCATGGTCTATGTTATATGACCCTAAACTAAGATCTCCCTATGGGAAGGGACTCAACTCCCTCTATATAATACGTCTCATTGTCGTATTCAAATTCATTTTGACAAAGATCCCAAAGTGTGCAATTTTCATGTGGACATTCCCCTCGTTCCATGTCCAAGATTCGTGAGCTCGCTGTTTGGATCCTCATACTCTTACACAACCGGAGGGACCCCCTTCACGGCCTAGTCTCATTCCACCTCGTCTCACCTACCGTCTCGGGCAAATTCCCCTAAATATCTCAAATGACATTTGAAACAGGCCCCATGTTTCAAACATGGTCAGCAATCGACCCTCATCTATCTTTCCCAATTCCAGGATAATGTGATATGGATTCTAGGTTTCGAATATTTTCAATATTTATCCCTTATTTTCATTCCACCATCATTTTGATCCATATTTTGAGCATCAATTTTCACACATTTCCACTTCCTCATGTTCAAGTGGAATTCTAACATACTCGTCTTTTCTTCTTCGCGCATCTAGGTGCGCTACATGGGTGAGTTAGAATCATTAGGCTGACATTCACTGAGTGTCCCTTAACCCTAACATGTTCCTTCCTGGGTCAGGAAAGTCCCACCACTACTTCTTATTTCCCACATAGTGCACGACTCATGTAGGCTTAATAGTTTTGGTAGGGTGTGCACCGACATAGCCAGGAATTTCATCATCTTGCATGATGCTAAACTGTGATTCTATAACTACGTATGGCTTGATTCTCATCCTCATGGGATACGTAGAGACACCCAGGAATTTCACTTCATGTCCATCCCTAGGGATCAAAAATCCTATTCCTCCCCATTTCTGGTCCCCTGGCCTGACCCCTCGTGGGGAACTATGTAACTGTAGCTTTTCCTTGAACAAGTTCGAAATGCCCCACGATGACATTGGGAAGAAATAGTGACCTCACCAGAGAGGCCCTGCCTAAAGGTAGGAATGATCCATGATCAAACTGATGCGCCCATCTAATGTGATTCCACCACTGTGGCGTAATTTCAAGTGTGTTGGATTCTGTTCGAACAAACTGTCACTCCACATTCCATGCTTTGTGTGCCCCTTATTCAGACCCTCATCCCATTTCACATCTGGAGGAAACCCATAACAGTATAGATGCTCAGTATATGGCTCGCATAATATCTTAGATTAATGTTTCGTAAGGCTAATGGATGAAATTTAGAGTTAGACCCTATGTTTCAAACATGTTTAGTGGTCGACCCTCATTTTTTATCCCCATATCTGGCTAACACAATAAGGATGATGTGATTCAAACTTGGTCAACAGTTTTCTTTTATTGTCTTACCACCCCCTACAGTGTTCTAAATCCAAGGGATCATAATTCATATTTTTTCGTCCTCCTATTTTTGGAGTAATTCTAATGCCCCTGGCGTTGCCCCACTCGTGCACAAGAGAACATTAGGAAAATGGAAATCTGATTGTGCTGAGATCTTCCCTCTCTAGCCAAGCCATTCCCCCCTTCCTTTCCAAGAATTCAGATTGGTTTTCTAAGCCCCTAGATACCTGATACTTGGTTTGCACTCCCATGTTTGAATGGATTGATAAGGTGGTCGTCCCTTGTTTCTCACACCGGGCCCGACCCACGTGAGCTTAGGGATTGATCATGGGACACTCCACGAAGACCATGGGGTAGAGATAAACCAACACAAATAACGTAACCCATGCATGCAGTTAACATAAATTAATCAAAGCATGAAAGTATATTGAAATGTTATGCGCATTACAGTACCCGAGGGTCTATTCCCCCCATGGACAGATTGACCTTGTAAAAGGAATGTTGCAGCTCCTCCACCCTATGGCTTGTGGCATCTAGGATTATCTGCCACCTGTTTACCTCCTACTTCTCCTCGGCAGTGATGGGGTGGAGTTCTCCAGCCGTGACTCGAGCCTGCTCCACACTGGTCCAGATAACGGCCATCTTCTCATAGGATCTCTTCATTCCTACTTCGGCCTCCGCTAGCTGGGCTTTCAGTCATGAGATGAGCTCTGATTGCGCATCAAGTGAATCAGAATTCTCATCCGCTCGGGCTTGTGACCATTCAACCTCGTTTTTGGTCTCTTGGAGCCTCTTGATGTTCACCGCCTTCCTCCACTGCCATCCCACACTGAGGCCAGGTCCATACTCCCGAATCTTTTTTTCCATAAGATCTCAGATGAGCCTGGGAGGGTGCTAGGAATCTACACCCTCATTGAACATATCGCATAGCCGTAAGCGAACTCTATCCATCTCATCCAACCATAATTCTTTGGGGGTGTTATTGATGAAGCACATGATCATCTTCCATTATCAGCGATTTACTATTTTGTTTTCCTCCTCATCAGAGGCTGTCTCACCCCAGTCAGCGCGGTTGGTAGGCTCGTATGTAGGGAATGCCCCCAGGAACTCCTCAGATGGGTCCACGTCTGTCATTGGATCAGGTGTGGTGGGACCTGAATTGTCTGTTTGATCCTCATCATTGGATCCCACCCCAATAACCGCAGGCGAAGTCCCACTGGCATCCCCACAAGTGATTGGGAGTGCTGCAGTTCGGTCAGGTTGGATGTCCACCTCCATGACCATTGGCATGCCTCTAGGAAGGGTGATACCAGAAGTACCAACCAACCTCACTGCAGCGGCCCGGACCAACTTAACGACTGTAAACGCCAAAAAAGGAGATGTGAATGTCAGTTGATGTGGTCAAAGGATGGCAGTTTTAATTTCAGTAGAGGATATATACATATATCAAATTTCAGGTCTCGTTTTTGAGTTGACGTCGTTGGGACCCCGAAACATGGCCCTCCGTATATGGTTGGGAGGTCTCAAGACTCCAGTAGTGCCGCCTCAAGTATCCAAGCCCCGCCAGACACGGATGTTGATGCATCCATGGGTGTGGATCCCGAAGGTCCTGCATCAGCACCCACTGAGGGGCGAGAATGATGTCTATGCACAAGGTCCCCCTGTACAGTGTAGATGCTGATAAGGAATCCAGAGTAACCTATGAGCAAACACTGAGGACTAAAATTGGGATTTTACCTCAAGGTCCTCTGTGAAATCTTCGAGATCCAAGGTATGATCAGTGACATTTCCCTCCTCCAACGGACTCCCCCTACCTGCCTTGCTAGCCCTCTTCGCGATCCAGCATCGCGAACGACCAAGGATTTTGGCGATTACCCTCAGACTTCAACCTTTTATATCTCTATGGCTCCAAGTCTGAGGGGAGAATTTGTGGCCGCCAAAATATGGGATAGAGAAGAAGACAAAAAGAAGGTACCATTGACTACCTCGCGAAGCTATTTCGCGGAGTCCCCCTAGCACCGCAGCTGCCGCGAAGCAAGGAGGTGTGACGCTCCCCAAACACATTTGACATTTGTGACCCATCGTGAAGCACGGAGGTCGGCCTCTCTACAAATGCATTTGAAATTAACGATCCCACCACAAATAAAGGAGGTTGGACTCTCTGTGAATGAATTTGATGTTCACGACCCGCCCAGAAGCAAGGAGGTGGGATGCTCCGCGAACACATTTGACGTTTTCGAGCCCGCCACGAAGCAACCAAGTCCCTATTCATGTCGTATAATCTCTGATTCGCGGAGCCTCTTGACTATATATACTGGGCTCCCCATGATCCCAAAGGATGGAAAATATGACCTTTTGACTTCCAAGATCCAAAATCACGAATCACCCTTCTGCTCTGTGAACCATGAACTGTACGAGGTACTTCTACTCTGCGAAGTGCCTCACCTTGGACTCGTTTTGATCCACTCTTCAAAGAGGGATGCCATTCACGGAGCCTATGGGCCCCCACAAAGGAAGGGAATCCTCAAGGGGACCCGGTTCATCATGGAGTATTTATTATTCACGAAACACCCCTCATGTACACATGATCTGCATGCCAATGCTGGGTCAATGTACTTCACGAATCACATCACTTCAAGATGCCCTGGTTCGTGAGGCACCTTTTCTCCATAAGGTCGTGCTCCGCGAATTCCTTTCCACTTTGCGAAGCACTTCCCCTGGGAACCTATTCCCAATGATTAGGATTTGTCACCCTACTTTGCGAAGAAAACGACTTCACAAATACCCTCTACCACACAGAGCAGCAAATCCTCACAAGACCCCTACTTATAAACCCCTCTGATTTGCAATTCCTTTTCTCGTACGACCCTCTAGGTTCGCACGATGTGACTTCAAAGTCCCCTGGACGATACCGCCCATTGATTTGCTTCACCTCATGCTTCTTCACATCGGTGCGCTAATTAATATTGCTTCTTCACATAGCCATGACAACATGGGCCCCTCAATGGTTCGCTCCATGACACCCCCTCACCATGGTGTTTCCTATCCCCTACCTACACCGAGGAGAAGAGGGTACCAGTTATGTAAGTCCTGGGGGTGCGGAGCAAACCCACCTCATCTGAGCTTCTGGACATTAAACTACCAAGAACCTATGTCCTCAGTACATGACGTTAAACTATGACCTAGCCCCATGCCTCGCACATGGGGTACCCCCACCTTGGACATTCTTCACGCACACTGGTCTCCAGAGGGGATGATATCCACCTTATGGGAGTGGTGTTTGTTCGTAGGGAAGGGGAAACCATCTCGGTGTAATCCCCTATCTTTCTTGTAGGTGGCATCATCCTTGCTCCTCCTTTCTTCTTCGGTACCCAGGTCCATCAAAGGGCATGATTAGGAATAGTGCTTCTCCTTTCTTCGGTCCCAAATCCATCTCCTACTATTCTTTGTTTCCATATTGTCTCCCTCCTGGAGTAAGTCCCAACCTATTCAGGAAACTAACCACACATAATCCCCTGTTTCCTCTTTGGGATGCGATCACATGTAATCCCCACTCCACTTCCCACGGAAACACCTTTCACGACGTGATCATCAGGTCTCTCCTGTATCTTGTTTCTCACACTAAGCATGACTCATGTGGGCTTAGAGAAAGTAGAGACCATGAAATCCACCCTGGGAAGCCCAGATTGTAAGCCCCATACCATCCGTGAACAATGACGTCTCTGATCCTTGCCAAGGCAGGGTACGTAAGAAGCCTCCCTGAGGTTCAAGCCCACCAACACCTAGTTGTTCTGACCATCTTCACATCGGTTCACCAACCCCCTGGGTAGCCTAGAGTGTAAGCCCCATGCCCCATCCATGAACTAAAAGGTCTTTGATCCTTTCCAAGGTAGGGTACGTAGGAAGCCTCCCTGAGCATGAAGCCCACCAACACCCGGTCGTTCTGACCATATTCACGTCGGTTCACCGACCCCTGGGCAGCCAAGAGTGTAAGCCCCATGGAATCTGTGAACTATAAGGTCTTTGATCCTTTCCAAGGTAGGGTACGTAGGAAGCCTCTATGAGGTTCAATCCTACCAACACCTGGTCATTCTGACCATATTCACGTCGGTTCACTGACCCCCTTGTGCAGCCTAGAGTGTAAGCCACATGTCATATGTGAACTTTGAGGTCTTTGATCCTTGCCAAGGCTGGGTATGTAGGAAGCCTCCCTGAGGTTCAAGCCCACCAAAACCCAGTCGTTTCGACCATCTTCACGTTGGTTCACTAACCCTTTGGGTAGCCTAGAGTTTAATCCCCACACCATCCGTGAACTACGAGGCCTTTGATCCTTGCCAAGGCTGGGTACATAGGAAGCCTCCCTAAGGTTTGATCCCACCAACACATGGTCATTCTGACCATCTTCACATCGGTTCACCAACACCCTAGGTAGCCTAGAGTGTAATCCCCATTCCCATCCAATTAAACTACATGGTCTTTGATCCTTGCTAAGGCAAGGTATGTAGGAAGCCTCCCTAAGGTTCAAGCCCAACAACCATTGGACCCCAGGTCCACCGTCACATCAGTTCGTCGATGCCCACCTGAACTACGTGGTCTTTGATCTTTGCTATGGTAAGGTACATAGGAAGCCTCCCTGAGGTTCAAGCCCACCATCCACCTGTACCCCATGTACACCTTCACATACTTCTTCACCCGTCCTGCATGATGTTAAAATATGGGCCTCAGTCAACGGTAATCCATTGTGACCCCATCATGAAGTAATCCATTATGACCTCATCCAGCGGTAAGCCATTGTGACCCCATCTAGTGGCAAGCCGTTGAACCCCAATCAGCAGTAATCTATCATAATATGAACTACGTGGACTTTGATTCCCTGCCACGGGAATACATATGAAGCCTCTTTGAGGCTCAATCCTAAAACCATCGTCATCCTCATGACGGTTCCATCCCATTCACCATCCCCTTCACGGAACCTTCTATCATCCATCCTGATCTTTACTCGGTCCACCACATCTTGGTGGGATCATGCCACCTCATTACCCATTCCATCTAACATCATTCGAGAAGCCACCCACATGATGGCCCCAATATAGGTGTTCCCTCCAGGGAGTCCCTCCATCTGATCCACTCTATTGAGTGTTTTGATCAGCCCGATCTGTCTCCATTAGATGTGAAACATGCGGCATACCCTGTGATAAACATTGGAAGCTGAGAAAAACCGCAGATACATGCCCATAGAGTATGATTCCCCGCATTCGATGCGGGATTCCTCGGGCTTCTGTTCCCTCGAGAAGCCCTATAATAAGGGACATAAGACAGCCATGACAATTCCCCAGCGTCCAGACATGCCAGTGATGCCCAACATGACTACTCTCATAACCAAAGGTTGTTGCCCTGACTGGACCCCTTGGAATGTCTTGACAGAAGCAGTGTAATTAACTAGTGCCCATGAAGATATGGCGCCAGGAAGAGTTTCATGAAAAATGTCTTAAGTCTATGAGGGAGACCCAGACTAGGTGACTTGTTCTGAGGAGGAATCCACGGAATGAAGAACCGATATCCCATTATCCTGTGTTGATCAAGGAGAAACTTTCCCTGAATAAGGAGAAGATGCCAACCGCCTTTGGAAGTAGGAATACGGGGCAACAGCAGCACGTCCTCATAGACGGCTGTGTGTGACCTGACGAAAGTGTCAGAAATAATGATATATAAGAGTAATTAATGGATTTTAAATATTAAATGTTGATATATCATGTCCCAATTATATATTTTAAGTTTCAATAGTGATATGTTAGATTAAATTTTTTTGAATTTTGTCATTATGGTAAGTGATTCAGGACTTGATGGCACCCCAGGGAAAATGGATATTCCTATATGGATTGTATTGAAGTAGAAAAATGCATTTTCTAGTGATCTGGTTTTAAAAATAATATTCCATTGTTATTAGTGTCTTAACCCATTGATGGTTAGTCAAAATATTTTCCTATTATTTAAAAATTCCATGATTTTAATATGTTATGCCATGAATCTTGAAGGAGAATGGAATTATGTCATGATATTGATCGTCATAACATAATAAAATCAAGTCAAGTAGAAATTATAGAAATCAAAGTTAATTTATTTTAGGGATTTTGTGAAACTCAAATTATGAAATATTGACTTGAAATTGAATACCCATTTTGTAAAACTCCTATAATAATTAATGTTAATTGAAGATCAATTATAAAGGAAACTAAGAGATTCTCTCAATATTTAATATATTAAGTTCTCTATAAAAATAAATCAAGACCATGTAATAAAATAGGGAGTAATTATAGCTCAAACTAGAAGGAAAAAAAAGAGGGGAATATCCACAAGAATATTTTATTTAAATTTCAAGAATTTTCATCATATGGATGAGTAAGGTGATTACTAATACACCATTATTGCTGAAATATTATTTTTTATGGTTTCATTTTGTGGCGTAGTAAGATTTCTAAACTATTAAGAGTTATGAGTCCTCTATTTTGATGAGGGTTTTGAATCTTTAGGGTTAGTGTAGACACTCTAAATTGTAAAGAAACAAGTATTTCACTTTTTTAATTTGGTACATAATCATAATTCCATTATATTTGTATTAGATGTATCCCAGCATTGTGGAAATAATTAAAAAATTATTTACTCTCTCTTTTATTACTTTATCACTTTATATTTATTTTAAGAAGGATATGTGTTCCTTATAATAGAATCTGATCATTAAAAAGGGTATTCTATATAAAATTAACATACCCTGATTCATCTCCACCCCCAAGGTATTTACCTTTTATGTAATAAAATAGAGGTATTATAGTAAAATATTTTTAGTTAAAAAACTATTTTTCAATCCAAGGTATTGATATTAAATCAGAAATGAATTCTAATCTTCAGTTGAATAAATTGTCAATTATAAAAGAGTTGGATGAAACACTGATTTATATAATTCGAAATGGATGTATGTACCCCTGAAATATATATATATCTTGATCAATATAGATTTTATATCATTCTTAAAGAATGGTTGAAGGGAATAAGATATTTATTTTGAAGGATTTAATTCTCATGGGAGATCGTTGTCCAATGAAATCTATATAAAGGTGATATTGTATAAATTCTCACATTCCATGTGGAAAGAAATTATCAATATCTATTAATGGGAATATAGGTTGTATGAATCCAAATTGTAGGTTTTATATAACAATTATACTGACATGAGGATTCCCCCAAATAAATTTATTCATACATTCTTTGATCATGTGAATGATATTATAGAGGATATGTGTGCACTCATAAAAATACTCAATAGTATCATAATTTTAACGAGTGTCTTCATAATATTTCCATCATAATTAAATGAAAAATCATCAATGATTTAATACAAGGATCCAAAGGAAGTTACAATTGATTCATCTCTTGAATGATATTTTTCATATCCTTTGTTTTGAAAATCACAGTAAACGTTATATTTTAGTTGGTTCAAATAGAATTTTTATTTTATTTTTTCATATAGGATTAATTTATGATTCAAATTATGTAATGAGATTATTTCGATCAATGTAAATTTAATGAAACTTTGAATTTAGTAGAATTTTTTCAGTCAAACTATCGAGTGATAGATTTCAATTTTGTTATAATGTATCATTCATGAAAATAGTCTGTAGAGAATACTATTGGGAAGCTTCTACATAAATTCCAATAAATAGATATCAAGGAATTGAGGAATAAAATTATTTAATATTTTTTTGGTTAGAACACCTTCAATCAGCATCTATGAACCATCTCCGAGATTGATTTCTTCTGTTTATTTATATTTTATAGAGTGTTTTTAAAGCATCTTATTGTGAGGAATTTACATTGAAATCTTTAATATTTCCAATTGTAAAGGTTTCATTATGATATAATGTGATAAAAATGATTTTTGAGATATCAATATGTTCCTATAAACATCTATTTTGATGAAGTATTGGGATATGACTTGTAGATTTTGATATTTTATATAAATGAAGTTTTAGATCTTTGAAACTTTCTTCCTTTGGATTTCGGTATTGATCCTCCTACCACTTTTTATTAAATGTTGGGAGTTCCATTGACTGGAAATATTTAAAATCATTAAAGTGATTTTTTAATGGAGTTTATATATTATCCTCTAAAACAATATTCCATTGTTTCATCTTATTCTTATTATCATTTCCTTAGGTATGTTTACCTTGGAAATTTATAACATTTATGTAATTTATTTCTACTTTATTTATTATTATTATTATATGACAGTTTGGATATTATAACTTTTAATATATTAATTTTATTTATATGTAGTTTTTTTGTTTTTATAACTTTAATTCCCCCTCCCTCAATTTAAGCTTCCATGTCTAGGACCATATTGACACCAGATAGTCTTCAAAGAACTATCATTGAATACATAATGAGGAACAATAATAATAAATAAATATAAAAAGATAGATCTCAAGAAATGGAATTAAAGGTAATAAATAATCACACATTGGATTATTATTCCAATGATTGGTAATTCTTCATGATTATGTATTTCCTTTCCTCAAATATAAAAAGTGAAAAAGAAAATTTCACAGGAAATATTCCACTCACTTCACTCATGTTTGGAAGGATGGGATATACTAAATATATATTTTCTATACCAAAGTTATACTTCAGGGTACAGGAATAAGAGAAATAGATAATTAAAAATTATTACCCTATGTGATTTTTTAATGGTATTTTGTTTGGTGTGAGGGTTATACCCACAAAGCAATGAATTTCTCATCAAGATTACAAAGGTGTGTTCTAAAGCAGACCTGATAAGAAAATTATCAATAGTTTTATGAATCGTCATGTGGTATTAAAATAATTAACTATTTTAAATATTTACGAGAAAAATTATATCTATTATATATAGAGGATGAAGGAACATATTCACCCTGCAATGGGGTGAATAAGAAAACATTTATTAATAAAGGAATAGAATAAAATGTAAAGTTCCTGCTGATTTTTTTGAATGAAATGGATCAATATAGAGTTTGGATCCTTGAGATAATAGTTACTTCCCATATAATAAGGAAAAAAGATTTTATCATAATCACCATGTTTGAAAATAAAGTTTCATTTATTTAGAAATGATGAAGGTTGGAATATTATTAACTCTAAGATAGCCAAAATCATGGATAATACTTGTAGTGAATGAATTTATTGGTATGAATTTTATGTGAATCAGGTCATGAAACTAATTTCACTAAGAATACATGTATTTTCAAAAGAATATATGGTGTAATTATGATGTAAGGAAAGATCATAAAGGGAAATACTTATGTCATTATTAGATTATAAGATATTAGTTTTTAAATAATTAGTCATATAATAATGTTTAGAGAAACGTCTTGACCATATAATCCAAAATTACATAGAATATTTGGTAAATTATAAAAGAGATCATGATATCGCAATTATTACTCAAGATCATACTCAAACATGCGATGCTTGAAAAGGGCGTGAATTTTTCAAAAATAATGCAATCCAAATGAAAAAATTCAAAGAGATTTCTATAAGAGATTAAAATTGATTTTTGAGGAACAATATATACAATATATATTTATGGGACATGGTATTTTGTGATTTTGATTAATTTGTGGCTGATGGTGATTAAAAATAAGATTAAAGTGTTCAATTTCATTACTTGTTATCAAAGAATTATAGAGATTATTCTTGGGAAAAAATTGAAGTTTTATAATGATAAAGGAAGGGAGTTTTCCTATATCCATGTTGAATATTATCATGAAAAACAAGTGATTATGTTCCATGTTCTAGTATTAACTATTATTCAATAAAATAGTGTCACTGAGAGGAGAAAACATATAATTAACAATATTTACCAAACAATTCTCTTTAAAAATGATATAACAGATCTATATTAGATGGAAGAACATTTGACATCAGTATACAATACCAATAGGGATTATTTTTGTTTGATAGAAGACATACTCTTTATGAGATGTGCTATGGGAAGAAACCAATGCTAAAATACTTGGGAATATTCAGAAGAAGATGTTTTATTCTAAATGAGGAAAAAATTCACCAAAAGTTTTATTCCCATGGAGGTAAAAGGATTTTTATTCTCTAAGCATAGAAGACAAATCATTATATATTCTATAACTAAAGTCCAGGAACTAAAGATGAAATCTAGGACATCACCATTTTCAGAAACAAGAATAATTCCAAAACTAGTGAGCAGATTTTATAGAAAAATGATTCCTAAATAATAATTGAAGTGAGTAATAAGTAGTTATAAATTATTTAAAGGTATAAAATAATTATTTTTTTGGTAAAGAAATATTAGTTACTTTAATAAAGTCAAGAATAAGGTTTGATATTGATGAGGAGAACATTATTGGTGACCAGACATCCATAATACAAATAAAAAGGATATATAATATTCAATAAACATCATTCTTATATCATGTAAATACAACTAATTTTAAGTAATATGATAAATAATCAATCAAGTAAATACATTAATAGATTTACCAAATTTAATAAAATAATAATAATTTCTTTCAATGACAAATAAAAATGTCATTATATCTAAGTGGGATTTTGGTAACAAACTTAATGAAGATGGAAAGATAAAAAAATTCCTTACCTTATGTACCACCTTTTCCCTATTACAAAATTTTATGAATTAATGAGAGTTTTTATTAGTTTAATTAATGTTTTATTTTTCTTCAAATACATACTTTTCAATCATTGATCCATAAGATGACGAATCAAAAATATTTTAATCTAAATCCATTAAAAAAATTTAGAAAAAACTAAAAAGTGGTGTTCCTCTATTGTTTGGTTTAGATGGATTTTATAGATATTTTTAAACCTCTCTTAGTACTTAAAAAATGTTTATATACTAAATTCTCTAATTGATTGTATATCTTTTATAATGGAAGTACTTTGGAGGTGGGGAAATACTTTTAAAGAAAAAAATTCTAAAATTCGTCCTTTTTGGTAGAATCTCCATATTTTGGGTTCTCAAACCACTCATATGTAGATCCATCCTATGAAAATAGAAAGGCCCATGAATTTATATGATTCATAGTAATTACCCTTGGATTTAATGTAATAAAAACAACAATAAACTTCTGAAAATTATTGTTTATTTCTTCCCCAAAAAGGATATGGAAATTAGATAAAAACACGATGAGACTATAAATAAGCATAAAATATTAACTGATACATATTCGTTTAAAAAAATATTTTCTTTTATCGATTCTAAAACTAATAACTAATATAATTTAGACTTTATCCATTATTTTCATTGAAGAGATAAAATAACATCTTTTTCAATAATAATTTTATAACTAATAAAACATTCATCTAATAAAAGAAAAAAATGAAGAATATATGTCACTAATATATAAATATCTCGCATACATGTTAATATACAAATATATTTATATTTATATACTTCTTATATGTGATTTCTTTCTCCAAGAGTAAGGATCCTTTATATATTCTCATAATATTGGCAATATGTATATACAGATTATATATATATATAAATATATGATTTAATATGTATCAATGATTATATTTAAAAAAATATATATAATCTATTTAAATATATTAAATTATATTAATACGAAATTTTAAATGAAAATTTATTTAAATGAATTTATATATTTTTTATATTTTTTTATATACAATCCTTTTTGTAAAAATTAATTAAAAATATATATTTCATAAAATAAATTCCATAACTGATTGTATATATATTTAATATGATTAATTATTTATATATATTTATGTGATAGTAGAAAATATAATTATAATAGTTATGTAATTAGTGATACTTTTAAAATTTTAATTAATATTATTTTTCAATATTATTAATAATAAAATTTAAATATATATAATTTAAAATTACATTAATAATTAGTAGAATTTCAATGTAATTACTAATATTATATATAATTTCTTATTTATAATTTATATTTTTATAAAAAAGTTTTTAATATTATCTTATTTAATTAATACTCCATTAAGTATAAATAGTTATATTTTTCTAAAAAATTAATAAAAAAATTTATATGTATAATTTTTTAACAAAAATAATATAATCAATAATGTAAATATAATTAATAATTATTAATAAAATTTTTAATATAACTAATAATAATATTAATATGTATATAACTATATGTTTTTTAAATATTCCTATTTTTTAAAATAAGAAAAATAAGAAAAAATATTCAATTAATAATTAAATATTCATGCATATATGATTAATAATTAATTTAAAATATATTATAAATATAACAAATAGTTAGTAATGTTTTTTATAAATATAATTTATGGTAATTATATTATTTATATACATAATTATTATATAATAAATTTAACTATAACTACTTAAATATAAAAGTATGATTATAAAATTATATATTTAATTTTATTTTAAAAATATAAATAATAGTATTTCAATATAATTAATAAATGATAATGTTAATTATTTATATACAAGTAATATTCATACATGTTTTTGTAGTATGATAGGTAATATTTAAATATTCTAAATATATGTAATTATATATTAACTGTATTTTTGATGTTATGTAATAATAAATAAAAAATGTACTAAAACTAGATGAGCCCTTTGGCCATCTATACCGCTTTTTTAGCTCCATCACTAGGTTCAATTCACATTCGTTGCTCAGTGCTAGATTTTTTTCTCATATATTAATCTTTTATGAGCACTGAGATTAATGTAGGTAAAGTTTGTCTTTATCGGTGCTCAAAAAACTCTGATAAAAGGTTCTTTTATCAATCCTAAAAATTTTCAAGCCTATAAAATAACCCTTTTCCATCACTTTTTACAAATCCTTCACAAAGGCCCGTCCCTTTTTAATTCAAACCAAGATACACGTCATTTGGTCTTATTTATCAATCTCAACACTAATGTTAAGCTTTATCAAGTTTTTTATCAATACTATAGAATAATAGATTTTTAAACCAATGGTATATTCTCAAAACATCAATATATTGATTTTTTATAGACCAACATGTGTTTATATGTGATTAATTTTCTATTCATAATTGTTTATTTATATACACACACATAACTTCTGAATCAACAGAACATGTTCTTTCATCTCACAAATGAGACTCGATTCTAATAACTCTGATTCCCCAACCTCCATCTAACACAATGGTGATCTACATGGTCTTCCATATAGCGCCTCATATGGTTCCATCTTAATTGTCACCTAGTAACCGTTATTATAAGTGAACTCAACAAGCACCAAGTGATTCTCCCAAGATCCACCAAAGTCGATGACACATGCCCACAATATATCCTCTAGAACCTAAATAGTATACACAAATTGTCTGTCTTTCTGTGGGTCGAAATCCGTACTAAAAAACTCCTCGGTACCAAGAACCATATATAATCCCTTCCAGAATCACGAAGTAAAACATGGATCCTAATATGAAACTGTATTCCTTAGAACACCGTGAAACCACACTATCTCCCAAACATATAGCTTATCCAAATGGACAACATTGAATGTCTCTCGAATTTGTAATAAATGTGCCACTTTCGTTAAATGATCCAAAACTACCAAGATTTCAGCATTCTTCTAAGGACTATGCAGAAGACCCACCACAAAATCCATCGTTATGTCATTTTATTTCAATTCTATAAAGGGAAGAGGTTGTAACAAACCACCTAGTTTTAAATTCTCAACCCTCACCTGGTAAAAGGTATAGCATTGCATCACAAAACCTATATCCTCTTTCTTCAACCATAGACAATAGTATTGTCTATGGAGATCATGAAACATTTGGTCAAACTAAGGTTCACTACCCACTTCAATGCATGAAAATCACACATAAAATCACCCCACATAAATTTAAGAAAGACCACACATCCACAAACATAGATGATCTCATCATCGATGACTATCTAGACAAAAGGTGACACCCTACCATTAAGACATTCCCCCATGTCCGAACACTATGGATCCTCATACAGTCTTTCCTTGATCTAGCTTGAAATTGTTTAATCAACTCCCAATGATGCAAGGTTCATCTAACCTTTCCCATTCTAAACCACTAAATGCATTTCTACAAACAATGTCATTATCCTATACTGAGAGCTGGATTCCTCAACTACCTGATTTTGAGTCTTCAAATTCAAATCATCTGATACATTATTCCCCATTCGTAGTGTGTATACCAGCTCAAAATAAAAATGATTACATGTACTAAACCCATATTCACTACTGAAGACTCAAGTCACATTGGGAGAAGATACACATAAGGATTTTATGATTAGTATACATAATAAATTATTCTCCCAACATATAATGTCTCCGACACATTAAGGTGTAAACCATCACAGTAATTCAAGATCATGTGTTAGGTAATTATGTTCATAAGAATTCAACTATTATGACCCTTACGCCACAACCCAATCATTCATTATCAACACTTCTCCAAGCCCAACACTAGATGCATGAAAAAAGGTGTTCTCCTTACCCGGTGTGGGAAAATCCAAATTGGTGTAGTAGTCAGCTGCTTCTTTAACTCTTGGAAGGCATTATCACTTATCGCGGTTAATTTCCTTCTTGGTTAAACCTAAGAGAAATTTTTTCAATTGGGAGAATCATATATTGAACCTTCGATCGTATCCCACTAGACCCAGAAAACTTTATATATCAAAAATGTTCTCAGGTTATTCCCAAGATACAACAGCCAGCACTTTCTCCAAGTCTATTGATACACCTGCCTTAGAGATGATGTGACCTAATAAATTTAACTTTTCAATCTAAAAATGATATTTGGATAGCTTGGTGTATATCCAATGCTCTCTTAATTCACTCAAGATGATGTCAAGATTCTTGGAATGGTCAACACGATTTTTTAGTACACTAAGATTCCATACACAAAAAAAACCCAAAACTAATTTAGGTATGGGTGAAATATTTGGTTCATTGGGTCTGTAAACACTATCGGTGCATTGGTAAACCCAAAAAGAATAACAAAAAATTCAGATAACCCATACATTCTCATAAAGGTAGTCCATGGTATTTCCTAAGGTCTCACCTTCAACTAAGGATACCCCAATATCAAATAATTTATTGGAGAATAATAATTCCCCTATAAACTAGCCAAAAATATCATCATTACGAGGAAGAGGGTATCCTCCTTATTTGTCATCTGATTCAGCTTCTTATAATCAACATAAAATTGTAAGGACCCATCAACATTCTTAGAGAACAACACAAATATTCCCAAGGTGATGTACTTGTATGGATAAACCGATTGTTCTAAAATTCTTCCAACTGAGTTTTAAGTTCCTAGAGTTCTGTCAGATCCATTCTATGTGGAAGAATAGAAACTAGTTCTGGCCCCAGCAACAACTCTATCATGAACTCGACTTCTCTTTTAGTTGGAAACCCTGATAAGAACCTCAAAAATGAATGTATAAATTGATCCACCATGGGAGGGAACTAAATTTTTTCTATTTCCATATAATCAAGCATAATTCAAGAAACTTGGGATGTGAGTTCACTCAACTGTTGATTGACTGGCCTAGCACGACCTTCTTAGATATCCCATTCTCCACGGTGAGTATAATTATTCACCTATGGGGAAGTGAATGTTACACTATGAAGGTAATAGTAAATATGTTCTATGTACAACACTTTCTAATTCATGCCGAAAATAATTTCAATACCTAAAATCTCAAGAAAAAACATACCCCATAGAAAATGGTATCGACCAACCTCAAGGGAGCACTCCTTACATCGCTGGATATTTTCTGATCGCATCCCTAATGGTGTTTCAATCGACATATCCACATATATATAGTCCACTGCTAGGCCCAACGCACTAAAAAATCTAGTGTATATAAAAAATTTCAAGCAACTATATCAATTAAGTGCTAGAAAGAATTGAAGTTATAAGAATAATACCTCAAACTTTCAATGTTCTGGCCTTTCCACCTCCAGGTGTGGATGAACTGCATGAAGCTAAATTTTCCCTATACCTAGGATCCAATATATGTTCTTAGAGATACAATACACTACTCATAATGGTTATCTCACTATATAGTACTATATTCTCCACCCTGACCGATACAGCAAGTAGAACTCCAACTACCTTCCAGATATGGAGTAACTAACCCCTATCTACACTCTACATCCTCCTCGATCCTCCGTTAGTTCTCATATATTGAGGGTTCCTACAGAACCTCTTCACATGAGTCTACATGACACACACTTTTCACTCAACCGGTGTTCGGGATCACTGACCACACATGTGTCCTATTCCGCGATACTGATCGGAATACACCTGGTCACCATGCTATGAAAATGGACCTCTTCTCAGACCACTTTGTACACCACCACCCTGGTGAAGACTCTCAAAAAAATGATTCTTACCCTCATAATTTGCAACACTGGACTGACCAACTTGAACCACATTCCCCCCACCAGAATCCTCTTTGAAATTTCCTTTTAAAATAAATGAATGATCGATAAATTCAGAAAACCACTTTAAATAGACGATATTACGCTTTAAATTTATCTAATTTATGTGTCTATCCTAAAATCACCTCACCATAGTTGCCTTGCCTTTTTAGTATGATGTAAGATTGTTACACAACTTAATGATGTTCCTAGAATAATCCATCCCTAGAATAGTCTCTCATGGTAAAATCATAATCTTTGAAGCCATATCTTGTCTCAAGGTCTCTAGATAGAAGTATTATAGGAATTTTTTTGGAATTATTCATATGAAATACCATCATCCTTCTAATTCTGAACCATAATATCCCATCAGAAATTTTTCATCACCTAGAACATATAATATTATAACTTGAATCTCTTTTTAGGAGGAGTCTTCAAGTGATCCAAAATCAACTGGATAGACTCTATCCAAAAAAAATTCCCTAGGTCCATCATCTCTAGAAAACATTGGATGGGGATTTAATCAAAACTCTCTAGTCATATCAAACATACCCAGAATGACCAACCCTATGTCTCATTCCATCATCTGGATAAAAGACCAAATTTATCCTCAAACTGATCCTCTCCTTTTTTACCTTGAACCACAAGGATTTTTTTCCCCACCACCGGAGGATCATTATCTACAATTTCCTCTTATCACATGACCATCACAAATTATATTAGTGGAATTTATCTATAATTTTAAACAAAAAATATCAGAACACATAACATAAATCATCCACAGTTTTCACAAAGAATGTTCTCTTCTATCCATAAACAATTCATTCGGCATACACTATCCTGGTGGATATCATCGCACCTCTACCACTAACCTCAGATATCCCTACCATGGTCTATGTTCAAAATAGTGTAATCTAACTCACACAACCACAATCCTTTTTCACTAACACCCATTTTACAGTTTTCACTTTCACGACATACATCTTTCACTTTTAATAACCTTTATATCTTTCTGACTTTTCACTAGAAGATTTAAAACCTTTTATGACTCTTCATTAAGAATGTATATTTTAATATTTCCATTATATTTCTTCCATTTACCAAATTACATCATTTTTACTTGACACTATTTCTTTCATGTTTTTCATGGGAAGAGAAATTTATTCTATCACTCACATCCCACACATACTTTATATGTGTACCTAGCACGATGTATGAAACCTATATCCTGAGGTTACTAAAATGATTCATAAATACACAACCTCTATCCATTCTATCCACAATAAAAATATCACAAATTTTTCATATCACACAATAAGTGCATCATCAAATGGTGAAACATCATACAATCGTAAAATTACACATCAAGAACAACAATCCCATCTTAGGTTTTGGGTTTTCCCCAATACATGGGTAAGATACTCCCATGAATTATCATACTTCCAAGCCCCAACACATCCAATACTCCCATATACCATCCCCATGTAGTAAAAAATAAAAACTAAAAACCCTTTTGATTCCACTTTATAACGTCCCCATCTCAGGGGCCACTGAATTGGTGCCCCAAGCTGAATAGCCACATGACCTCAAGAGAACCCCCCCCCCCCCCAATATTCCAAAGGTTAAAAACTAGCAGAAATGGTCTAATATATATCATGGGGATATTTTATCCTCTTTATCAGAGAAATACAAAATAGATAAAATGAATAATAAGGGGAGGAATGAATTAGGAACAACAAACATGCATTGTCAACCATTTCCCAAAAACTGAGTACAATCCCATAACCAAGTGGTCAATATGATATGTCATGTAATATAGTTCCAAGAGTAAAGAAAATACCAAAAATAAATCCTACTGAAGAATACCCAAAATGGGTCTGAACTTCATGTATGTATCCCCCCATCCGTGCACATCCGAATCCCAAATAAACCATCTAGCATAGGGCCTTTTCCATTGTACTTACCTGAAACCAAGAAATCTTCTCAAGTACCCAATGACGGTATGATAAGGGTTTGATTACAACTCATTAGTTCACCCCCCACAGTATTTACAAAAAATCTAGTCTAAATATATTGTGTATTCAAGTACTAAATAAACAACAAGAGAAAAAAAAGGTAACATTGGTACCATTAGTTTAAAAAGCACACTTAAAATATTTTCTTCATTTATCCCATGGGTCAGGCATTTTCATAAAATTAATTACAGGCTATATTTTAAAAATACTATTCATAAGGGGATAAGTCAAAGTACCTAACTCACTAGGGTTAAAATTTTAAAAAAAACCATTCATCACACATACACTGGATCCTCGATCTAGGTAGTCTCATCCAATGCAACTGTTAGAGGAATAGAGCCTCAGCCCTCTCCCTAACCCATGCATTAAAATGGTGGGGTTTAGAGAATCAGTATAACCCAAACCATAGAATATAGCCTCAATGGTAATAACCTACACATACAACTAATCCATGTGCACAAGATTTCTTAGTCATAACAAATTTATCAAATATAACCATAACCATTCAACACATTCCTCATTTACATCATAAGTTCATTCAGCATATAATTCATCCTTATTTCTTATCCCATTTATATATTTTCATTTATATGAATTTACCCATTTAACCATTATCATTCTCATGTCCTAACTCATATAGCATAATCCTCAATCACATGCATTTACTCATTTACATATTCCCACTACAACCCAAAAATAATTAATCCCATTCACTTTTATTCATTTAACCCATTCATAATATTCAAATTAACCCCTTATTTTATGGAAACTACTAAAACCAACAAATATTTGTTATTTTTTATAATACATTTTAACATGTAAATATATTATCATGGGAACTACTTAATAACTATCCAATTCTATGCTTAACATTGAAATTTTCATGCATGGTATGATGGAAAACCCCCAAGGGTGGCCCTATAAATGGTATGATCAACCACGATGAATCCCATGGGGATCATTAGGGGTTCAATTAATCATTTAACAA
Organism: Viscum album; assembly: GCA_963277665.1. Classification (NCBI taxonomy): domain Eukaryota; kingdom Viridiplantae; phylum Streptophyta; class Magnoliopsida; order Santalales; family Viscaceae; genus Viscum; species Viscum album. Next base: position 1,274,626,528 of record OY728153.1, on the reverse strand, counting down.
ACCAATTTTCCAAATATCTCTAAAGGAATCAACTCTGAAATAGTAGGGAACCATTGAATATCCACATACACAAAAAAAACAAACATCAATACTATGATAAATAACTCTTAGACCACATGCCTTGATTCTGAAGAAAACTGCATGCACAAACATAAAATTTGATTTAGATATGAAACCCCCTTGAAGCCTCAACATAATACCAGCTCAAAAAAGGGTTTTATGTATTTGGAAGGAGCTGAAGAACTCAAAAATACCTAATCAATAAAAGAGAATAAATAGGAGTGTTACACTTAACTGACGCTTCAATTTGCAACCAACAACACTCGAAATGTCTTATAATCGAGCGAGATCAATCCTTGGGAAACTTGGGGCTTTTTGGTTCGTCACTAGGACTATATGTAAAAAATTAAGAAGAAAAATGGGTAACAAATAATAAATCCTAAGGGGAAAATTGTAAAATTACATTTTTTTAAGGGACATATGGTTTGGATGCATCGTTTTCCAAACTATGCACCAACTCTTCAATACTCTCTCTCCAAGAGGGGGCCAGGCCACATCATTATCTAGGGAGATTGAACAGTTTGAAAAACCATTCAATGAACATTCATGATAGATCTATCCAAGCCCATATCATTTTTCCTTCCCCTTATGTGGTTTCCTTCAAATCATGCACCACTCCTCTAAGATAGCACGATTAGGGCGAACATTTATGATTAATTATGTTCCAACCATGCAACATGCACAGAATGGACACGTTCTCCCTTATTTCGTATCTTAGACCCCCAAAACACCCCAAAGCCTCCATATAGACTCGGGAAAAATTTTATTCACCATCCTAGGGTATTGAAACCAAAATTTAAACTTGGTTATACCTCACCATAATCCTTGTATCTTACATACATAAACCATTAAATTTATAAAATAATAATTATTTTATATCTCTATAATGTTATTTTAGATTATTTTAAGCTCTATATACTATATAGGATAACCATGGGAAATTCATAAGAAATCGGTGAGATATATAGGCCAGTAAGGTATCGATTATAGTAGTCGTGATACATATAATAAAAATGGTATATCATGATGACAAAAAAGATACTAATATCATGGAAGAATGGAATGTATAAGATGATATCAAAACATTATGTTATAAAATGAATTTAGAAATAGTGTAAAACATGAAAACATAAGAATAGGTGTAGGAATACTTCTACGAAATCATAAAATAGTGTGCTAGGATAACCTCACATACACCATACATGGTATCTCATGAGATAAAACTAGTACCCAATGCATGGGATAACTATAATGGAAGGACCTCTATATGTCTAGCTTTATGAGTGAAACATATATCATATAACATTAGTAAATATTTCATAATATCAATCCAATTATTAAGGAATATAGTTTTCATAAATTTAAGTACCAAATCAATGGAAGATATTTATATCTAGGTGAATTACCGTGACTCAAAATAGGTTTGGGAATACATAATAGAAAAGTTATAGCATAAAAAATTATTATATAATTTTGAAAGAATAATTGATATACATAAATGTTTATGTAAGGTAATAATTAGAGAGGAAGTTATTATTAAATTATTTTGGTATCATTAGGACAATAAATGAATGTCAATAAAAACAGGACAACGTAATCAATTTAAAATAAAACATCTTATTATAGATGATATTCTTGAGTAGAAAATAAGAGGGAGAGATTACCTTACATTGAAAGGCTTCTTCTTTAAATTTGGAAAGATCTCTATAGAACCATAGAAATTTATTTCTAGGCATAGTAAGGGAAAAAATTTGAGGATATTTAGGAACAAAGTCTTTGAATTTTAGAGGAATTGGAGAATGGGTTGGTATTTACAAAAAAAAATAGTGGAAAATCTATATTAATTTTTAAACTTAGTCATTTAGAATCTTGTTAATTAAAAAATGTATAACTATTTGAATTCCCATGGGTTTTCCCAGTGGGGTTTTCTAGAGAGGTTGGTTTTCAATGTTTAAACAGATTAAGTACTGAGATTATTTAATTAATAATATTTCTGTTCTATAAGGGCACCTTTTAAATAAAAAATGGTATTTATTGATAAATAATAGTTTCAATGACATATTCAACTTTTTGAACCTTATAAAAATTACTTGGTAAATTTATAAAATTATATTATCATATATATTCAAAAAAATAGTGTTTTATAAGACCATCTAAAGGGATTAAATTTAATTTCAAATCATTAAATTTATCATAAAAGTGGTTTTTAGTTTTAATCACATATTTTCCAAATATATAATTTCATTTTATTTAAATAAAAATACATATTTATCATTTTCATATTATATTTATTTGAATTTTAAATAATAATGGAAATTGGATAAAATTAGTCAATGTTTCATTTAAAATGAGAAATTTTTAACCTTCATACTACTAAGTTCGAGATATAAAACCCCTTATTACACCATCATGCATCCTAAGGATAAGTTCTATGATTGTAGTGGTTTTATTGAGTGGTTCAGAAAATATTATTTTGGTAGTGACTTATATACACTTAAACTCCCCTTTTAATCAATTCTAATAAAGTATCAGTTATTGAATCTAGGCTTCGTCGTTGTCAAGGTAGAACCCTAGTGATGTTACCTCCCTTGGAAACTCTAATAAATGAGCTTCATATGGGATGATCCACTTAGTTAAGCCCATTATTTTTTCCTTTGGAATAAATTGAATTTTTTTAAATTACCCTTAAGATATACTAATATTAAAGATCATTTTATAATGGATATATTACCAATGATGGTAATTTTTGATGATCATAATACCCAATAGTCATATAATGGAATTATTTTATAATAATAATAAATTTTTGTCTATTTTAATTATGTGGTGCATGTGTTATATATTATACAACCTTTCAAAATGGGATATATATTCATCTAAAAGAGAAGTTTCATTTATAAAAGTCTAGTTAATTACATTGTTCTCCCCTTCAAAAATTTTACCCATGAATTTTCATTTCCTACCCTAAGATATATAATGGTACTTTCTTTAATTACTAATTCAGGGTCTCATGTCACCCCATCACTCTTATTGTTCCACTATAGTACTTTGACAAGGTGAGTTTTCTTGTTTCAAAAAACTTTATCTACATGATCTAACATCTTCACTGACAAATCCTCATAAGAAATTTCATTCTCTAATGGTATCACCTATAGAATTAGTACCACTAAGGGATCAGGTATGTACATCATCAAGATTTATAACTAGAACACATCTTTTATTTGAGATAATCTAGGTTGTAGTTCCAGTTGATAGGCTATAGATGTTATGTGATCAACAATCTCAAATGGGTTTAGGTATATAGGAATTATCATTACATCTTTACAAACATCATGACATTCTTCCTTGGTGATATTTCAAATAACACTTTATCTTTGACCTCAAATTCTACATCATGTGGACAATTATCAATGTATATTTTTTATCGAATTTTTTTTGATTTCATATGAAACTGAATAGTTTGAACCTTATTTGTTATCTATTAGAAAATATGAGATCATAATATATTCCTTTACCCAACATCATCCTAGAATATTTGATTCTTACACTTCTTCACATACATAGACTCATAAGGTTTTATTGGAATGCTGGAATGGAAACTATTGTTATATGAGAACACTATTAGGGAAATTAATTGATTCCAACATCCTTTAAAATCCATTAAATGTGATATCAAAAAATCCTATATAGTTTTCATATTTATTTTATACTAACCACATATTAAAGGGTGATAATAAGTATTAAAAATAAACTCATTATCTTACTATTACTACAGACTTTTGCAAAACCATAAGGCAAACCCTGTATCTCCATTAGATAGAATAGATAGTGGTACTCATAGTAAACTTTCCACTTATCTTATATATATCCTGGGGATTTATTCAAGATAGAAATATTTTTTATGGAAATGAAATTCACTAACTTAGTAAGGTAACTGAATACAACCCAAATGGTGTTATGGACAATAAATGTCTTAGGGACTCCTACAATGAAATCCATAGTGATTTTTTCCAATTTACTTATCGGTATGGGTAATGATTGAATCATAAACATAGTCTTATATAATTATTAAATAACTTGTTAGAATATCAATCATTGAGATATAAATTCTTCAGTCTCCCTCTTCATTTTATCCCAGTAGAGTTTATTATTTAGATCTATATACATCTTTGCGCACCATGGATGAATAGAGAAGGATGAGCAATATGCATTACCAAAAATCATCCACTTAGGTTGTGGTATTTTTAGTATACATATTCAAGTTGAAAACCTTATATATAAATAATTATCAATTATATAATATGTAATATTCACTACCTCTATCTGTAGCTCCAAAACATCTCTCCAGGTCTATTTGATCTTCACATGGATGGATAGTTGAGTAGTAATTTCAGAAATGTATGATCATGTTACTTATTTTATAATCCCAATCATAATTATTTTCCTTTCTAATAGATCTTCAATTATTTAGAGGAATAGGCTATCACTTTATTATTTTTCATGATTACACAACCTAATACCTTCATGGATGAATCACTATATGACACAATGTTTTTCCATATAATGGGTAATGTGAATAGAGCTGTATCTATTATCCTCTTTCTTAAATCATTGAATATCTATTTTCATTAATCATTCTAGAAAAACATAACTCCCTTTAGATTTTTCTTAATTACTAGGTTCAATAATCATGAGATATTTCTTAAAAATCACTAATAGTACCAAGATAATCTATGTAAGCTATGGATATCTTTTAACGATTTTGTTTAGGAAAATTCCTCAATCTCCCTTTTCATCAATGGATCCACAAATATCCCTTTGTTGTTCATAACATTCCCCAAGAATGTCACTTTCTCCTCCAAAACTCACATTTACTATACTTCACATATAGTTTCTCCTTTCTCAAACTCATTACCATAGAACACTAATTCTTTTCATGTTCCTCCTTTTTTGGAGTAGATAAAAATTCCATCAATAAAGATAACAACAAATTTATCCAGGTAATATCTAAATAATCCATACATCAAGTCCCTAATGATTGTTGGAGAATTATTGAGGTGGGTTAAAATTACTAGGAATTCATAGTTTATATACCTTATTCAGAATTCGATCTTGTAAATACCCTCCTTTTTCACCCTTAATTATAAATACCCCGACTAAAGGTCTAATTTAAAGAAGTACTAGGTTCCATGTAATTGATCGACCAATTCATTAATTTTTCATAGGGGATAATTTTTCAATATCATGATCTTTTCATTTACATAGTTATCAATATAGAAATAAATTTACTCATCCTTATTTTTAATAAAAAGGAAAAATAAACCCCATGGTGAAGAACTTGACATATAAATCCCTTATCCTTATTCTTGTATGGTTTCTTCTTCAGTTATTCCATATCAATAATGGTCATTCTATATAGAGTCTTGTATATTATCATTGATCCATATATAATAATTATTGAGAACTCAACCTCTTATTCTTGATAAATACTAGAAAACCTCTCTTATAATACATCAATGTATTATCTATAAATGGGTATGTCATCGAGGTTGGTACATTCCATTATCTCCATAATTTGAGCAAGATATAATTACTCATAGGGAAATAATATCATTTATTAAGATGAAACATTAAAAGGGGATCCATCAATCTACTTGCACATGTATAGAATTAGAGGATGATTTGGGAGGTGATTTCCTTTTCTTGGAAGTGTATTTTGTCTCTATACATGGATAACCAATCCATTCAATGTATAAAATAAAATTCTAGTAATGAGGATATAGAATGGATTACAAATAGATTTATCTCACTAATATCATAAAGGGGGTAGTTATATGATTTAGATGTAATAATTTCTAAATTTTTTATTTTCATGGATAACATAGCCACCATGTTTTGAGGTGGTATTTGAGTTGTTTGACTAAACTTGGATTATATGATAGAATATATAGAAATAGAATAAAATATAATTGTCACTATTATTGAATAAAAAACAATCATATCTAGCACTAATTTGTTGTCAGGATCTACCTTATTGTTTTTGATAGAATATTTTCATCCTTTTTATTTAGGGATCAGAGGTTTTCATCATTGGTTATCTTCTATAAACCTTATCATAGGGAACTAGTTTGAATAGTGTCTATGTAACTTATAGTTGAAACATTGGACAATATTAATTGTAGTTTCCAAAACCTCATTTTCTTACATCAAATCAGTGGAATTTTTTATATTTCATTGCAATTCATTATCTTTATTATCATATTTCCACACTTTAAGCATCCCCTCATTCTATTGAAGCAATTTATACGATACTTCTTCACACAGTTGATAATTTGGTAGTTGTATTTTCATTCTTATGTGATATTTATCCATTTTTTCTTAGAATTAAAATCCATTCTCCACTTATTATCTCAAGCCCTATTATCTGATTAAGAATTTACTATCTCTATTTCACCTTTATGGGTAAAACAGAAAATTTTCTTATAGATATCAAAGTATAAAATGACCCAAAAAAATAAAATTTTCTTTATCCCACTACATAAGCTACCAACATCACGTTTGGGGTCAATGAAAAATCATATGTTATATCATGAAATCCTTGTGATGTTTTCTTTATATGACACAATTTATTAGTCTTCCATTTTTTGATTCTAAGGAACTCCCTATCCATTTTAAGATAAAGATTGTGAGGAAAATATTTAATGAAATATTTTATTTAATTATTCTCACTCCATTTATTAAATTAATAACTTAGTCATTATATTATAGATCAATTTACCAAAATGATCTGATTCTCCCTCTATGTGATAAATAAACATTTTGACTTTCAATTTCATGGAGAACTGGATGAGGAGTATATTAACAAAGTAGTTAATACATTTTTATAATTAGGTTACCAGAAGTAAGACTAAAATTTGAAGGCTTTTCACATAATGGACCTAACCATGAATTTCCATTTCGTCAAAGAAGGAGGGAATTCAAATTTTTTTGATGTTATTATTCACAACATGAGTCAGTTGAGAAAGTATTAAAATGAATTTCTTGAATCTGGATTCATTTAGTGAGGCATATTGTTTGAGAAATCATCACATTTCCCATTATAATGGTTGTTGTAATGATTACCATAATTTATAGTCATTAGCTAAAATAACGGGAGAATTAGAGATGAAAGAATTCAAACTAATAATTATATATAAAAGTAGAACTGTTATCATATAATTAATGACACATAAATAACATATGTATCACATATTAAGAATTTTTAGTGTTCAATTTAATTTATACATGGTTTAATTCAATTTTTTTTTCTCTAACTATACAATACATTCAAACCCTTCATTATGGTTTTATAATGGGCATATAAATTATCCAAATCATATCTATCAGGAGTGTTTGTATAGGTTTGTAGTCTTAGTCCCATCATCATGCATCATGTAAATATTGGGTTGATGCTCATCCAACATTATTAGGGGTGATCACCCATAAGTTCAAAAATTCTATATATGGATCCAATTGTTAGTATCAAAATGGGGATATAATTTATAGGAAACCACACACTCTATACATAACCAAAACAATAGGATCACATCCTTAAAACTGTACCAAGGGTTTTCTCTAATGTCTTCTACTCTTAATCTCAAAAAATAACTATAAAATTTCATGAATACCAACTATAAAAAACCATATTTATAATATATTTTATTTCATGATTTTTAATGTAAATACCCCTAGAGTAAATTAATAAGAATATAAAGCCCTAATATCTTTTTAAAATTATATACATAAACCATATACATAAAAACAATACTTTATTATTTAAAATATCTATAATGTTATCATAAAAAATTTAGATCCTAATACTACATAGGATACCCTGGGAAAATACATAAGAAATGTGTGAGATATATATCCTAGAAAGGGATCATTAATAGTAAATTTAACACATATGTAGAAAAAGGTGTATCAATAGTGAATAAAATGAGTAATATCATGGAATCATGGAATGTAAAATATGATATCATAAGACCATGGTATAAATAGAATGTTGAAATAGCATAAAACATAACATCATAAGAATATATCAATGCTCACCACCAAGACATCATAACATAGTCTAATAGTAAAAATTCCCATTCACTATTCATGGAATATCATGAGATGAAAACATTACCAAATGCATTGGAGTTCTATCAGGTAACACCCATGATATGTATTATATTATTTGTGCCACGTATATCATATAACATAATAATATATTGCATCATTTAAATCCCATGATTAAGGAATGTGGATTTCATAAATATAATTCCCCAATCAATAGATCATGGTTATATTTAGGTGAATTCTTGAGAATGAAAATAGGGTTGGGTTTTTAAAGTACAAAATCAATGGCACGAAAAACTAATAGATAATATCATCTTCATAAATAGTACACCTAAAAGTATATAGTGTTGATTAATAAGAGAGAAAGTTAGTATATATTTATTTACTATTCACTATTATAGTAATGTAATTTAATTAAACAAAAGTCTACATGATCAATTAAGAATAAAAATAAATATTAAAAAAGATGTTCTTGAATGAAAATATATGGGGGAGAATCCCCTTCGGTGACAGATTTCTTCTTAAAACATGGGAGGATCTCAATAGTACATAAAAAACACTTTGAGAGGTATCTAGATAGATAAACTGAGAGTAAATTAATCCTCAATGTAATTCATGTGAAGATAAATATTAGAATGGGTGGGTATTTGATGAAAAATTAGAGGAATTCCTTATTAATTTCTAAACATAGTCCTTTGAAATATGGTTAACAAAAATAGAATTATCATTTTCCATAACATGGTAATTTCCTATGTTATTTTAAAATGGTGAGTGTTATTTTATATTTTAATATATTTTCCTATAAAATTATTTACATAACATTATTTTAGAGGTGGAATGGATTCTTATTCATAGTGAATTGTTTTTAAAACATTAATAACATAAATTAGGTTTTGGAAGAATCATTATAATTTTCAAAAATTAATCATTTCATTTTGAAATATTGTATTTTTTTGAATAATACAATATTTTTTTTGATAAAGACCTTTATAGTAATTATTACATCACGTTTAAGTCATTATAATTTCATATTACATATCATATATTTATACGGTATTACTGTTTTACCCAAAAATTTGATAATCAAGGGAAATTATGAAAAAAAATCCAAATTTCCTAATTTGGGAATATTGAATTCAAAAAAATTATTATATCAAAATATTTTTATAAATATGGGAAAATTAATTTTTAAATAAAAAATATAATTTATTGATTATTAATAATTTTAGGAAAATTTAAATTTGTTTACCATTATAAAAATTACTTCGGTCTTCATAAAATTATATTATAATTTATATTATATTAAATATTTTTATAAGACAATTTAAAAGAAATAAATTTTATTTTAAATTTGTTAATTTATCAAAAAAATTAATTTTGATTGTAATAATATATTTTATTAAAAAAAATTATTTTCTTTATATCCAAAAATCTATTTATTATATTCACCATATATTCATGTTAATTTTGAATAATAGTGAAAATGGGATAAAAGTGACCATTATTTTACTTCTAAAAATAATATATAATCCTTTATACAACTAATTTCTAGATACATAACCTCATATTATACCATTATTCATTCAAAGGTTAAGGTGTGGGGTTGTTGTATTTTCGTTTGTTGGATCAGCAAGTATTGATTAGGATATGACTTCTATAACCTTAAACACTACCCATAATCGATTACTCTCAATTCTTTATTATTGAATCTCCTATTTTTCTTAGTCAAGTATTAACCATAGTGATGTCATCTCCCATTGATTCTCTAATAAATGCGGTTCATAAGGAACAATTCAACTAGTTGATGTCATCAATTCTTCCTTCTATATCAATTACATTTTATTACAACCCATAATATATACTAATCCTATAGGTCACTTTATAATGACTATATTACCAAACATTGGTAATGTTCAGTGGTCATAATACACAATAGTCATATATGGATTTATTTTATAAAAATAAAAAAAACTACTTTTATTATGTGGTGCATGTGTTTTATATTATATTACATTACTAAAGGAGATATATATTTATTCGGAAGGGAAAATTCATTTATAAAATTCTAGGTATTTATAGATCGTAAGTTGAATGAGGTTAATCTATATGTACTCCACAATATATTTGATTATTTGAAAATGTTTCTAGATGAAAATTTTGAGAGTTTAATAGAATTAATCATGTAAGATGATGGAGTTATTCATGTACTTGGGTAATATATAAAGTATGTGATATTTTAATTAATATGTTGTAGTATCTACCACCTCTATATAATCCATAAGTTTCATCTCTCAAAGAAATGGAATTATTCAAGTTATATCTATATTATTTGTTAAGTTGTCTAGTATCCTATGAATATTGAGTTAAAATATAAGATAAATCAATTTATGAGAGTGAGAATATGGAATTTAAAGGCATGGAAAATATTGATATCACAAGTGGTGTAAATAAAGAGGAAGGTTTAGATGATAAATTTCAATGTTTAATGGATAGAAATTTTAATATAGGAAAATGGCAGTTTTAAAGAAAGATTCTTATAGAATTATATCAATGTGAAGAAGTTAGGAACATTGTGGAATGGTTTCCAAGAAAATTTGATTATTAATAATGTTATGTAGAAATCATACTGACGCCTTTGAGGATTTTCCCTCCAAAATGTTACTTCAAACTATAAAACTCTTCAAGAAATAAATTTTAGAGAAAGATATTTATATGTAATTATGATGGTGATGATGGAGCTACTTATGGGAATTGGAAATAGAGTTTAATATTGATTTTGAATATTCCATGATGAATATAGTTTGAAAGAAACATTCGACAAGGGGGGAAGAAAATCAACTAGAATGTGTTTTTGATTTCAAGATAAAAATTCAGTGAGTTATTAAAGATCTCAATATTCAAATAAAGAATATGAGAAGATTAATGTAATTATAAAATATTCCTCAAAATATATGGATCATTTAAAATCATATATTGACATGTTTTAAGAAAATTTAGATCATATGTCTCAAAGTTATGTGAATTTAGATGGAATTAGGAATTTTAAGATGAAGATTGAAGAAAAAAAGGTGATCAATTACCATAATACATGTATAAAAGAAATAATGAAGAAGGTAGAATCTATGGATAAGGAGGATATTACCTTAAGAAAAAATTGGATTCAGAAATGAAATCATGACATTCAATTAAGAAGCAACATTTTAGTAGGTTTGAAAAAGGATAATTTCATTAAAGACTCAATAATTGATCTAAATGAACTAATAAAATTTTGAGTGTACAAAGCCTTGTATCGGTGGGTGAAAGTAGATTCATTATGATGATAAGATGTATGAAGGATCAAACTACCTAGATCATAAAAAGGGAAAATATATGTTTAGGGATTATAGTGGTAAAACTAAAAAATGTATATATAAAGATAAATATTAAGGAAATGTGAGGATTGTAAATAATCCTTAGTTCTCATGGGATAACCGTTGACAGTCATAAGGTTTTATGAATGTTGGGGACATATGGGTTAATGATGTATATAATATCTTACCTCTTTTGGAATATCAATTCTGCGTATATCTTAGCAACACTATCATTTAATTTGAAAATGAAATGAGATATTTTAATGGGTAATATATTGGAAGTAAATAAAATATAATGTATCTATATCCTTTATCACATATAATAAATGATTTCAAAGGATATTTATTTCATTATTATAACTTTGGACAAAAACCCAAATGATGAAAGTAGATAAAAAGTTGTGGCTTCCCCAGAGTGAGTTATTGGTGGGTAAATATTAATAAATAGGAATTTTTTGTTTTGAAAAATAGATAATTTCCATTTGAGGAATAATGTATGTTTAATTAGTCTTTATATATTGAAGAAAAATATGATTGGACATCTTTTATCTCAACTAAACTAGGAAAATTTTGTAAGTAAAATAATAGGAAGAGGAGGATAATCTAGATGAAACTACTCTCAAATATATAAATAACAACTACACATAGATTCTTGATAGTGGTTTATAATCCCATATGACTGGTAATATGAATATTTTGAACAATGTGAAACGAAGAGTTGATGGAATAGTGTTTTTTGGGAATGATGGGACATTGATTATCAAAATTTATGCAAATACTCATTTAGAAGAAGATTATATTAATAATATAGAAGTGCTTTATGTGGATGATCATTGAAACAAGCTGTTAATTTTGATTCAAGTCTATCACTCAATAAATTAGTTTAAATTTAATCAGAATGAGAGTTTAATCAATGGAATGTTTGAGAACTCGATGATAAAATTATGGAGGGAGAATTGAAGTCTATATTATGTGGATATAATAGATAATAAATGTCTTTTAATAGTTTAATTAGAGAATAAATTGTGACAAAAAAGGATTTTACTCATAATAAATAGATAATTAACAACTTATTCAAGTAAAGGATATAGTTGATATTTGTAATATGAAGAGTTATAGAGAAAAGACATGTATGTGAGAAAATATGGTCCAAAATCCATGTCGACAAAAGAAGAAAAAGGTATCCAATCTCCTTGACCTAGTGAATACATATGTATGTGTCCTAATTAATATGTAAACCATATATGGGGAAAGGTATTTCATTATGTTTATCGATGATTATAGTAGTGTGTCCTTGGATATGTTCATTCATGGAAAGAGGGAAGTGATGGAATTCATAAAGAGGTATAGGTGAATATTAAATAATGTAACAAGTTATACCATAAATATATTTTGGTATGATAATGGAATGGATTACACATCCATTATGTTCATAAATTGCCTATCAAAACATGCAATATAACTATTAGCAACCTTGTTATAAACTCCACAAAGAATTTATTTGGTGAATGAATAAATAGATACGTGATCAATTTCAAAAAACAATGATTATTAAGAGTGGTTACACAATCCTTTAATGAAAATAATCCATAAAATTTTAATTTTTCGCTCACAACTAGGAAATTTTAACTCCTATGGAAGAGAGAACACCCTATGAAATATGTAATAAAATAAAATAGACATTGAAACATATTTGGGTCTTTAAAATAAATTGTTATATTTGAAACAAAGAAGTAAATCATGGAATGTATTTCTGATACTACAATTGTAGGAGTATTTTTGGGCTACTCAAAAAATTTGAAGGATCACAAATTTATTTAAAAAAATAGTTGAACAAAATTATGGGGAGTAATGATGTCAAAATCAGTGATGAAAAAGATTTCTCAATTTGAAAACCGGAATGATTTATCTAATTAATAGTATTAATTTGAAACCACTTGGGTTATTATAAAAATATCTCTTAATGATCAATATTATGAGTTTGAATCATAATAAGAGAATATTATTGATAAAAAGTAACTTGAGCCTCATAAGATAAGTAGGATAATAGAATTTGATCCATCCAATATAATTGAAAATAGAATGTCTCTACCATGGACAAGAATAATAAGTAATATTGATCAAGTGGCTCTACTATCAATGGTAGAACAATCATCAATTCAATATATTGTGAAGCTTTAATCATGGTTTAGATCCATAAATGATGAATTGGAAATAAAATCCGAACTTTTAACTAGTATATAATCCTTAACATCACTATTTGATTTAGAATATTTGGATTTATAACAATAAAGTTTACAAAAATGGAAATGTGATCGAGAATAATTTGTGTATAGTTTGAAAATGTTATGAATGGATTGAAGGGGTTGATGTTGATGAAATATTGTCACCACTATCTTGAATTGATTCTAACCGTCTCTTATTGGCGATGGAAATTTGAAGAGGTTTTAAGATATATCCAATAGATGTTAAAAAATATTCCCTAATTGTTACTACAAGCTAATGTGTATATTGAACAACTAGTTTTTTTCTTTATTGATAGTGATGAAACCATGGTATACAGGCTAAATAGACATGATATAGTCTGAAACAGGCACCTTGAGCAGGATATACTTGGATAGACTTGTTTATAAAGTTTCTCAAGTGTATAAGTGGTAGTTTTGACCAAAATTAGAATGTAAAAACATCTAGAGAATAACAATTATTGGTTATTTTGTACATGGATGATATCAAATTTAATGAAATAAAATAGAATTATTTGGAATAATCTTAAAAGATAATGATATAAGGTTGTAAAAGGTATATGATAGGGGAACCCTCTTATTTTAAAAGGTTTTAAGTGGTTTAGAAAATGGGATATACATTTTTCTCTTATAGTAAGTATACAAGAGTGCAGCTGAAGAAATTTAACATGCATGATTCCAAACCAAAAATGACTCCGATTTTAGTTGTAACTAATCTTATGAAGTATTATGATGGATAATATATGGATCCCAACATTTAAAGTAGTATAATTAAAAGATTATTATATATTATGGACACTATGTGAGATATTGTGTTTGAAACATGAATGGGCGATCATTTAAAACATATTCTTAAGGAGAATAAACATTATGTGGTTAAATATATCATGATATATATAAGGTAAAATATATTATGGATTTCCTTATAATGTATAAAATGGTATTGTGTTTCCAATATTTTATGATGCAGATTGGGATAGATATGTGGTGGGTTCTAAGTACATATGTGGTAGTGGATTATTTATTGGTGGTAAATCTGTCTAATGGATGAGTAATAAGTAGGAATGAAAATCACTTATTGTAGTATAAATAGAATAAATATCAACATCCAATGCATTCAATTATAATTTATAGATTAAGCAACAATTAGAGGATACTAGGGAAGATGTACAGTAGCCAATGGTGATTTAATATGATAAAAATAATTTCATTAAACTCATGAAGAATCTCATTCAACACTCTCATATCAAATATATCAATATCTGATATCACTTAATCAAGGAAAATATGAAACAATTAATGATCAAATTAGATCACGTTCGGAAAAATGAGAATTTTTAAGACATCGTTACCAGACCCTTTGACACCCTAACTTTTAAGAAACATCAGTTGAACCTCGATGCTCATCCACCTCATAGAGATTAAAGAGGTCTAAATTTTCCCCAATCCCCATTGGTATCTAATGGTTTATCTACGTGTTTTTTTTGGTAGGTCACTTTGGGTATATTATCAATTGGTGATAAATGATAAATAAATTAAATTAATATAAAAAGAAATTCAAGTGATCAATAAATGGTTTTAGAGATAGACTCTCTCATTTAGTGGGAGTTAACAGTATGAAATCCATATGGAGATATGACCCGTTGGGAATTAAGGTTTGGCATCATAACTGGAATATATGGGGTAATATATCGAGGAATTAAATGGGGAATGTAAATCTCTCTTAAAATCTTGATTTATATATCTATAATTACTCACATATACTTAAAGGGATAAATTTTATATTTAATTTTTATCCTAGATAAGAAAGAAGATTGTGCTAAGTTAAATTTCATCTTGTATTTAAAAAAACCTTAATGGGGTGAATGATAAAACTAAAGTGACTCAAATTGGTGTTTGATGTTTTTTATCTATCAATCCATCTATATATTGATAAAGAAGTTGAGTACATGGGATTCAATTTGCAGTGGTTAAGTTTTCTATTGTATACCAATTTTTTTGATATGAAAATAAAATGAATGTTAGGATTTTATTCTATAGAAATGGGTTGGATTTAAGTCTAATTAGAGTGAATTTTTGTTAGTAATTTCTTGATTTGAGGTTACATGATTGTTTAGGTGTTTAGCATGGAGTTTTCTAAGTGTCTACTAAAAACTATTATAGTAAATAGGCATTTGTAATTGTATCATAGTGTCGTACATTATCCGTTTTGGTCAGTCATCGTTTAATTAGAGCTAAGATAATGATGCGCCGTGGAATTTGAGTCCAATTACTGAATAGATGTGGGGTTTGTACCTATAAATTTTTAGATAATACCTTTATTTTGAGTTAAATAAATTTAGAAGAAGGATAAAGAGTCACTCTTAACACATAAATCTCACCAAATATAATTGGACCTAACTAAATCATTTGGGAAAGGGATTTGTGAAAATAAAGAAGTGTGAATCGGGTAGAGTGAAAGAGAAAGATTTTGTGACTTGGGTGTACTGTGTTTCTTGAACATGGATGAGTAAAGGTAGTAGGGTGAACCAAATTTTTTTAAATCACCTAAGTGAAGGTAGTTTCATGAAATTTAATTGAGAGAGTTTCCTTTATATCACCAAAGTTTCGTAAAGGATCTTGGTAAAATGAAATAGGGTAAAGGTAAGTTGTGTGCTGCATAATTTATAGAAACTAGGGACTTTGTTGAATCCATGGACACTGGTGAACTACTTTGAAAATTACTGGAATTCAATGTAACAACAAACTCCAACCTTAATGATGAAATTATAAATTAGTTTTCATACTAATTTTAAGGAAACTGTCAATCCATTAAATCGGGGAATACGTCATGAGAATTACTACGCATAGAAGAGTCAACATAATTTATATGAGGGAGATTGTGTCTTTATCCACAAAATAATTTATAATTTTAGTGTGCAGGATATAAAGTGTCCTTGGATGAAATTTTAACCAACCAAACCAATAAAGCATTGTGAATTATAGTATGGACGACAGATCGTCAATGTATTCTCCATAGATGAGCCCTCATTAGTAAACCAAGTAAAAATTATTATGTTGTGTTTTTACTTTCTACATTGGGGATTGTGGTTAATTTGAAACTTGTTATAATAGATTTAAAAATTTCCAACCAGTGTGGGAACAAGATCCTTAATTAGGAAATTAAAAGTTAACACCTTGTTTTACCCCTCCCATATCAAGGTGTCTCAATTTGCAATAATTTTAATTTATTTTACATTATTAAAAAAGGTATTATCATTTAAAAATTTTCATTTAAAAATTTTTAATATATTTTTAAAATTATAAAACATTCTGAAAAACTATGATAACCCTAACATAATGAAAAGATAAAGTTCATTTTATTAAAAAAATTTATTTAAATTTAATCTATTGTAAAACATTGATGTGACAAAAAAAAATAATTATGAATCTATATTTATATATTGATTGATCAATAAAAATATCTATCCACTTCCATTAAATAGAATGTTCTACAGAAGAAATATCATGTAAATAAAAAAGGGTTAGTAGTAGAGGAAAACCCACAAAATTTTTGGAAATCGTGTGTATGTATGAAATAACTGAAATTTCTTCTAATAATATATATATATAATGACTAATAAGTATTAATTATTTTATTTTTATTTATATAGAAGTTAAATTAAGTATCATAGACACTGAAGAACTACTTACAAAGGCTTTGAAACATCTAGAAATGCATGGTCTTATTAGAGGTGAAAGTTTATGAGTCTCACTATGATAATACATTAGTAAATCAAAAACAAGAGAGAAATTTGATAATAAAATAAAATAAATCCATGATAATATTGATACTTTTGAAGAATGATTAAATAGTAAAAAAGGGAATAATAGAACTCCTCCTTAGAGGGGACCAAGAGAAATCAACACCAAAACTGCCAAAATTCTCAAAGCCACACACCGTTAATTTTGGGGCTATTCATTCCCCTAAAAGTTCTATTGTGCCTAAGATAACCATTTTTTAAAAAAAAATTAAACTAACAATGAAATAAAAAAATATCATTTTATTTTTTTATTAACATATAATTGTAAAAAAAATTGTGATTTATATCTATGTGTACCCATAATTCTCTTTATTACATAAAGTATAGTGTATAATCAACAAGGTGATTCCCTATATAAAAAAAACAAAAAATTATGTGAGTGTATGGATTCATTTTGCTCAGGGACCTAAAATTTACTTATTTTATCCACTTAATGATGAATTTATTAACTTATTGAAGCTTTGTATTGAAATATTCATAACATGGTTATGTAATCTTATAAAAAAACAATGAAAAGTGGTATGTTATTCTTATCTTATATTTTTTTAATATATTTTATGCTGAATGAAAATATTGTGAACTAATATCTATAATTTTTGGTGGGGAAACAAAAATTTGGGTTAATATAATCTATAGGAACAACATTTGGGTAAAAACACTTCATAGGATACCATTTCCCTATCAATATATTTAACTTATTTAATAACATTTTATGCTATTATAAATACAATTTTTAAAATTTTTAACAATGTTATCATTGTATTCTAACAAAAAATATATGGAATAGTCTCACATGACCTTTTTGGTCTTGGGAGTATAAATGAAAAGCATAAACTTGAATGGTTAAGGGCATGTATTGTGAATATATATGTGTATCTGTGTGTGTGTGTGGTGTGTTTTCATAATTCTTATGACCAGTAAAAATTATGTACTATATTTAATAAATGTTAGGTATATTCTTATTTTTTATAGGAATTTATATAATGACTATGTAAATAGATCACCTTGTGATAATTTTTTGGCATTCGTTAGTCCTTATCTAAGTTCTACATAAGAAAAAAACAACACGGTATGTATTTTTTGAATGAGTCCACCATGTTTCCCATGTTTTTGATAACAATGTTATACATGATAGACTCTTATTAATACCGACAATGAAAAATGAAAAATATTTACTCTAATTTAATATAGTTTAATTTTATAACATTAATTACTTATTAATTTATAATTTTTATAGGGGTTTCTATATACTTATTGTGATCAGTATATATAATATGATGATATATTTTATATTTAGAAGTTAGTGTCTTATGAGAAACTGATTTTACATTGACTGCATATATATTTCATGTAATTTAAATTAATTAAAACCCATATTACATATTTTATATTGTACTTCATGACTTTATTGTAATAATTTCTTAGAGTATTTTTCTCATTGATAAGGTCAAAGTAGTTCCCATCTATAATAATAACAATAAAGTGGAATGAAAATATTCTTTATATAGTTATGTTATTGAATAATATACTATTATGGGAAATATTGTTTATATACCATCAGGTGTGAGTTCTCATAAGTATATAGGGATTCTTCTCATAATGTTCACAATTAGTAATCTCTAAGATGTGGGATTATGATGATAAACCTGTTAGTAGGAATTCCGTATGTTTTGGTGTCATCGGTTATTCCAATATGTGAGCATGTATAATGGTCCTTAGACTTTAAGACTACAATTAATTCATTTCATGACTCACGCACTTAGATTTTATGAGGAAAAGTCTCACTCCATATATTGGCGGGAAGTAATGTATGTTGCGTGTGTCATGATTGACATGTAATTAATTGATAAGTTGAGGAAGATTTTTTTTTCTTTTATATTTATGTAAGTTAATATCTCATCTCTTTGATTATTATATAATCATCCCACTAAATTCCATTGATATAGTGTAACGATGTTTTTATTTCAGATAATTAAAGAAAGGCGTATCAAGCATATAGGTTTGTGACATGGATGCACGACACTATTTATGAGATATTATAATAAAGGGGTTATACTACACAGTGAGTGTTTGTATGTGGTCATCATCATTGTGACATTAAGTACTTTATATAGGAATCTATGGAATGTTGTTAAAGAGAAATCTTGAACTTTAAGAAATCTCATGTAATGACAATGAGAAAAAATCCTAGAGGGTCACACACTAAGTGTTATTGTTGATCTGGATTAAATTATATTTCAAATTTATTAATGGAATAAATATTATTCTCAATATTGAGGTATAATTTTATTCATATTATATTGATCTCATAAATTAAATAAATATTTCTTCATCGACATGTGAATAAAAATATATTTTTTTGTTTTATCAAATATTTAATAAATTTTTATTCACCAGTATGTTAATGAAAAATTTATTTATGAATAAAATAATAATTTAGGTATTCAATAAATACAGAGGATTTCGAATGGACCAATACCTCATTTGGTGATAAAATTATTATTTACTAATTGGAAAAATTATTTTTCAATTTGTGGTAACTTGTGTACTGAAAAATAATTTTATTAATATTATAATGTTCCATGGGGTTTATTAAAGGTTTTAAATTTTATTTGATAGCTAGAATGAAATTAAATAATATTTTAACCTAAACCTTTTCTCTATAAATAGACGGTTATTTCTATTTTGTTTTTTATCCTTGATTAAGAAAATAGAGTTATTGCACAATATGAATTCTTTCTTGACTCCACCTTATCTAGATCCATATCAAGCACAAGAAATGTAAGAGATATTTCTTCTAGACTGAAGAATGAGCAATCAATAATAAACAACACAATACATTTGATTCTCTCAACTAGCACCCAGAGATAAATTGGAATTTCTCGGAGATCATAAGAGCACATGTGGATCACTAATAGAGGTATTATGTCCTTGGATCCTCACAACACAAAAAACGAAATATGAAAGGTTCTTTTCGGATGATCAACTTCTATCAATAAAGAATGATCCAAATCCTACGTATTAATTTCATCAGATATTAAATAAATTAATTATAAATTTAACATACAAAATCCTTTCTCGTGGCTTTGGGAAACGATAATGAAAATAAATTCTAATATATCTCTCACCACTAAATGATTCTACTGCACCTAGAACCTTCAAGTGGTATTAGAGATATTATGTTTAAATTTATAGATATTTTATATTATTGTTTATCTACACACAATTGTGGTTATATTTGTGTTTCATGTTATTCATTATTTATTGGGATTTGAATTAACTTGTTATCAGCATATTGATCATGTTCATTCAGTGTTTGATTTTCTTAAATGTATAAGAACAAATGAAATTAAACAAGAGATACCATCAAGATGTGTCAAATCTTTTTCTAGTAAAACTAGATTACACGATGTGTAGATAAAGCACACACCATGTACCCAAGTGAATTATACATGGATGTATCAAGAAGTTTATTACATGTGATACATTTATTTCACACCATGTCTTGATCTGGAAAATTTGGCACATGAAAAGTTCATAAATTCCATGTAGCTAGCATGTACATGCCATGTAATCTGACTAATTTAACATGATAAATCCCCAATATGTGACTTGGATGCATGTAAATCGAGTTACACTGTGTGTAGCAAGATTGTACATATCCTGTATTCTCCCAATTAATAGAAGAATCGAATTACATTAAATTTGAAATTGAATCATTAAAAAATTAATTTAATTATTGAAACCGGTTTTTTTAAATTATCAATTAATTTAACGATTTTGAAATTATCGATTTATTTATTATAATAAATATGTCATTGTTGGTTTTATCATTTATTTCCCATAAATTCGATAAATGATGGGTATATATAATTAATTTTGGCTTATCGTTAATATGAAAATGAATTAATTAAATAATTAACGCAAGATCATTTATCATAATAATAAATAATGAATCAATAAATGAATTATAGAAAGTTACTTCTTTGTATTTGTTACATGTATTAATATTCATGTGCTTTACCAATACATGTGTATGTGTTGGTTATTTTAATTTACTTATTGCACTGGTTTTTAATTATTTGTTATTAAATTAAATATCATGGTTTGTGAGTCATTCATCAATCAATTATTATGTAGATCATGTGTGTCCAGGGATATTTATTTCATTCTCTTTTAACCAATCCTTTTCTTCCCCTAACCTACTTGTGAGTCATAAATATATGTAATTAATGGAGGATCCCAAGGCATGTGTAGGAAATTCAAAATGAAACCATAATGATGCCAACTCAAGTGATACCCAGGTGTATAGGTGTAATGTTGTAACTCATGCCAAGATTGGTAAAATGAGTTACTTTCCCTTGGTCATCAGTTTATTTAATTTCCACTCCTTAAATAAACTGCTAAATAAAGCTCATGAATGGGTCATTTAAAAAATTAATTATTTATTTTTTTCTACACAATTATTTATTTTATTGATGCAAGGATGTGACCACAAAAATAAATTAATTAATGTGACAAATATGGAATTTAAATAAACGTAATATGCAAAAAATTTATCCATAATATTTAAATAATTAAGTAACATCCACTTAATATTAACAAGACATGTAAAGGATAAAATAATAAAAAAAATTATACAAAATAAATTAAATATATAAATTATGTGAAAACATTTATCCAACATTATTAATTAATTAACAACCACATATATTAATAAGATATGTAATGTATAAAATAGTATAAAATTATTTCATAATTAATTAAAATCTATCATCCTAATATCATGTCATAAAAGGCATTTAATTACTTGATTACGGACAAAACTCAATAGAACTGAGTTTTTTACCAAACCTTTCATTGGATCAAGGTGCATCAAGCATGTAGTTAGCAAAGACCTACATACCTAAATACCTTCAAGTATCTAAACTAACCCTCGTTGGGGTTATGAGAAGAGGGATATGGATCCTTGCCACTATAATGTTAAAGAAACTATATATTCCGAGTTCAATGGTAAGGTATATTGAGACTTGATAAAATAGTGGGATATTTAATAAAATCATTTAATTTATTATTGCCCACATAATTTTTAATCAAGAAAATTTACTAATAATATTATCTTTTAATTTTATAATAAATTATATTTTTCATTAACCACATTATCTTTACAATAATTATTAGATAAATGCAACCTCCTAACTGGCAGTAACATTCATGAGTGGTTTGTACACCTTCAAGATTTTCTATGCCCTGAATTGAAATCCTACGTGATAGAATCCTCATTGACTGCTCTGATTTCTAAGGAGGTGAGTGATGCAATGTTCCTTGTCTACAAAACAATTATAAGCGGTGTGGTCGGAATTCAACGTTCGATGATTCCATTAGTGTCTAATGTACTCATGAAGTCCCCTTAAAATAAGTATGTGTATATAATTCTTGAGAACCTTCAAGTTATTTACTATGAGGGATCTAAAAAACAAAAGTTTTATATTTACAAGGTGATCTTATAGATAATTCATGGATAGGGCACCCTAGTTTTCCCTCATACAGTCAAGATCATTTGCTACTTTGAGTGCCTAAAGGTTGTAGTGTTTAAACTCCCCAAAGAACTAGGAAATGATCTCATTCTAGAATCACTCCCTTAGAGATTCTCTATATTTTTTTCAAAATTTAATATAATCAACTTTGAGATGTCTCAACTATATCTTTTCACTCTTCTTTACCACGTAGATAAGTATACAAAGTGTGAAAATACTTCTTCCCTTATGGTAAACAAACCGAAACAAAAAGCAACGAGATTTTAGCCCAAAAACATATTCAAACCCTTCTAAAAGGAGGAAGATCAAGGGGAATGAAAGATAACAGGATGTAATCTATGACATATGTGGAAATAAGGGCCACTATAAGAAACTTTTCACCCATCAAAAGAATCAAGGGGAAGCTTCAAGTTCTTTTTTATCAAGTGCAATTTATCAGTTTCTATAAATTTATTATTAGATGCATCTTTTTCTTCTCATATATGAAATCAAATATAGGAACCATGTGGATTCAGAAATATTCAACAAGAGGAGGTAGATCTTTGAGCATCCAATGGATCTAAACATGTTGATTTATCAATTGGGGACTACAACCTCACCTTGCTAACCAGAACTATCCTGATATAGAATGGTTGTTATTATGTTATATATATTACAAAAAAACATTATATATGTATCTAGAATTGAAATGGATGGGTTTGTTTTAAATTTGTGAATAATTATTTTTTATTTTATAGGGATATTATTTATTATGGTATGGAACATTTAAATAATGGTCTTTATGAGTTGTATTACATTAAACAAGAAATGGAAATTGATAACGAAGTTACCTCATATGATTCATACCACTCCCAAATTTGGAATCACCAGTTAGGTCATGTATATGAAAAAATATTGACTAAATTACATCAATATGGATATTTAGATTCTTTTTAATTAAATCGAATTGGTAAATAACACCCATGTTTATAAGACAAAATGAACAAACAACAATTTATTGGGAAAGCTGAAAGAACTTCCGGAATTAGTTCATACCGATGGGTGTGGAATATTTAAAATTAAATAAATATGTGGATACTAATACTTCATAACTATTTGTAATTAGTTTAGTATATTTTTACATTTAATTAATGTTGTATAAGTCATATTATATTTATAAAATTCATGGAATACAAGAATGAATTTGAGAACCAACTTGGTATGAATATTAATAAACTTCACTCAGACTGTGGTGGAGAATATCTTAATCAATACTTCATTGATTACTTATGAGAGTTTGGTATCCTATCCCAACTCACTCCACCTTATACACATGAGTGGAATGTTTTAAGAGGATGTAGGAACTACACATTGTTGGACATGGTGGGATCATTGATGAGTCAAGCGAGTCTTTCATTATCCTTTTTGGGATATGAGTTACAAACAACAGCACATATACAAAACCATGTTGAAAATAAATTGTTGAATGATATTCTATAGGAATTTTTGAGTGGAAGAAATATCATTTTATCAAGTTTACATGTGTGGGGAAGTGAATAATTTGTTATATCCTCTTCTGGTGAAAAACTGAAACGTTGAGGCACAATGTGTACCTTTATAGGATACTACAAGAAAAATAATGGAATATTACATGTATGGCCCCTCATAAAAAACAGTATAGTGGAAATGAATTCCATATTCCATTATAGGGAAAACATCTATAAAATATATAGTGGTAGAGTGATAGACATTGATGATAAAAAGGATCATGGAACATAATAGTTGATACTAGAACAGATCCCACAAATCCCTATGGAAGATGAAACTATTCCATAACACAACTACTATGTAGGACTACAAGAGAGGATAGAGAGCCATAATGTTATTGTTTTCTAGTCACCAAGGTTGATGACTCATTATTAGTTGATAATAATGATCCTCTGGCCTGAAAGGAAGAAGTAAGGGGAGGAGAAGTTTCCATGTGGCAAGACTCCATGAATTCTGAAATTGATTCCATGTACCAAAACCAAGTTTAGATTTCTATAAACCCTATACTATATCTAAATCCTATTGTTTGAAATGGGTATTTAAGAATAAACTAGACATATAAGGTGAAGTCAGTACCAATAAAGCACGACTGGTTTTAAAAGGGTTTAAACAACATCAAGGCATTGACTCTGATGAAACTTTTTCACCAGTTGCAATACTGAAATCCATCAGAATTATACTTTCTACTATGGATTACCATGATAATGAGAATTAAAAATGGATTTTAAAATATAAATCCTTAATATAAACCTTTTGGAAGATGTCTATTTGTCACAACCTGAAGGTTTTTTGTCTCCAAAGGATTCCAATAAGATATCAAAATTGAAAAAAGACATTTATAGATTAAAGAAATAATCTAGGTCATCCAGCATTCATTTTTATGAAACCATAAAAGAATTTGGTTTCATAAAGAATGAATGTGATCCTTGTGTCTATAAATGGTTTAGTGGGAGTGTGATCATTTTATTAATAGTATATATCAATTACATATTACTCATAGTAAATAAAATACCAATCTTACAGTTTGTTAAGGTGTGGTTGAATAAATACATCTCTATGAATGACTTAGGTGAAGAAGTAAATATTATTGGGATCAAGATCTATCATGATAGATACAAGAGGTATCTAAACCTAGGTAAAATTACAGAAACTGACAAGATACTAAAGATATTCATTATTGAACAATCCAAGAGGGTATTTTTTCCAACTTCATAGGGAATTCATCTTTCTAATAAAATGTGTCTTCAAACACATGAGGAAAGAAATAGAATATAAATGATATCATATGAATCATAGATTGGGTCATTAATGTATGTTATGTTATATACTATTCTAGATGTCACATATGCAGTAAGTGTGGTAGGAAAATATCAATATGATCCAAGTGACCTTCATTAGATGGAACTTAAGACTACCCTTTAGTATATGAGGTTTACTAAGGATGTGTTTACGGTTTATAGAGTATATGACGACCTAGTATTTATGTGATATGCATATTATAGTTTTAAAACTCATAAAGATGATATGACTTCATAGATTGGATACATATTCACTTTTAATAAAAAATTTGTGAGATTAAAGTGCTCTAATCAGGCTGTGTTCATAGATTATACAGTCGATTCTATGTATATTTCATCTTATGAGTTGAATAAAAATTGATTATGGATATGAAACATTCCATAAGATCTTTACATGGTTCTTATATGTAGATATACTATCACACTATATTGTGATAATATTGTAGTGATGGATCTCAAAAAAATCCAACGTCACATCAATGGAAGAAGAACTTACTTTAGAAGTATCATTTCTTAAAGGAATTTTCTCTAATAGTTGAGGTTATAGTGAGTATTATTTCTATAGATTAAAATACGTTGGACCCCTTGAATAAAGGCTTGATATAGAAAAAACATGATTATAATGTAAGTTCTAGCAGACTCAATGTCATAGGCAGTTGGCTCTAGTCCAAGTTGGATTTTGTTGGAGTTGGTGTTTTTGGACCAACTCATTGTACTTTGATTACATGTATATTTTATGTAATGAATATTAATTAAACATATTATTATATATTTTAGATTGTTCTCCATGACTTCAATGTAATAATGTCCAAGATTATTTTCCTCACTAATAAGGTTATAGTAGTTCCCCACTATGATAGGGACCATGAAGTTCAATGATGATATTCCTAATATAGTTTTGTTGTTTAATAATGTACTATTATGGGAAACATAATATATAGACCATCAGGTGTGAGTACTTTCAATAAGATGATTCTTTATCTCATGAATTTCACACTTGTTAATCTCCAAAATAAAAGATTATGAGAACAAAAGCCAGTAATAATTCTCCAGATTTTCATGTCATTGGATATTCCTATCTGGGAGAATGGGTAATAGTCATTATACTTTAAGATTATTATTAATGCATGTCATCAATTGAAAAAAAAATATTTACTAACAAAAACCATCACGCAATATTTTGGAAAGAATTACGGTATGTTGGTTGTGTCATGATTAACTTTTCATTAATGCGTAAGTCAATGAATTATTTTTCGCTTCTATATTAATGGAAACAGATATCTCATCCATTTATTTGGAATACAAAATTCACCCTAAATTTCATTTACATGGTGTAATGATGTGTTTATTTCAAATAGTCAAATAAATATCTATCAAGAATATAGGTTGTGATACAAATGTGAAACCTGCTTGATGAGATGTTATGATAAATGGATTTTATTACACAATGATCATTTTTATGTGGTTTTCATTTTTGCGACATTATGTTCTTTCCCTTGGGTACCTCGTCCCATTCCTAGATACTAATATTGGAGTTTAGAAAAGATCACCTAATTCCAATGAGAAATTATCCTAGAGAGTCACACAGTAAGTTTTTTATTTGACTCAATTCAATTATGTTTGAATTTAGTTAATAAAATAAACAATATTATCAAGACTGAGAAACAATTTTATTCTTGTAATATTGATCGCAAAAATTAAATATATATTTATTCACCATTATGTAAATAAAAATATATTTTTTATTTTATATAATATTTACTATTTATTTATATTCTAGTATGTGAATGAAATATTTATTTATGAATAAAATAATTATTCAGATATTCCATAAATACCCAGGAGTTTAAATAGACCAAGACCATGTCTGGGGATAAAATAATTTTCTGAAAGTCGATAAATATCATTTATCAAATTTCAAAAGTTAGAGCACCAAAAATAACAATATTTTTATTATAATGTTTCATTGGGGTTATTAAATGTTTTAAATTTTATTTAATAGATTGAATGAAATTAAATAATATTTTAACCTATACTATTCCTCTATAAATATATGGTTATGTCTACTACGTTTTCCATCTAAGATTGAGAATAGTGAATTGTTACAAACACTGAATTATCTCTAGATTCCTCCTTATCTCTCTCCCTATAAAGAACAATAAACACAATATATATTTCATTAATACTGTAGAATAATAAATCATGAATGAATAAAACAAGACATTTGATTCACCATGTTATCACCCAGAGAACAGGTGGTGTTGCTCGGAGATCTTAGGAGCTTGTATGGATCACCTCTAGAGGGATTTTATCCTTCTATCCTCACAAAAAAATAAAAAAAATATTAAATGGACTTTTTGGATTCTCAGCATCCATTAATGAAGAAATTTCTTAATCTGAGGTATTAATTTCATCAGATATTAAATAAATTTTAATATATCATCCACCACCACATGCTTCCTCTATGCCTAGGGCCATAATTATGGATCTAATTAATGGATATCCAAAACATAATCCACACATGATAACCCTTTTAAATTATTAAAATATTATCTTTAATGTATTTTAAATAATTCTTCAATTATATGTTTTTATAAGATTATTTGTTTGATAGTTTGGTGTTTACATATCATTAAGTACATAGTATAATGACACAAATTTTACACAAGAAACATATGGATTTTAATAACTAGATAATTACTAATCTATATATATTATGATTTCACTTAATAATATTTAACATAAAAATTTATTATATTTACCATTTTCTTTGTAGTGTCTAAAAGAAATGAATATCAATTACTATGGTTGTTACATTTATATATTTATAAAAGATATCATAATACATCATCAAAATCGTATACCTAGAGAGGTATTTATGAATATAAATATAATCTCACTAGAAATATTTAGTAATTTTTTATCTATCTATGTTTTTTCAAAACTATAATGACACTAGATAGATAAAATATTCATATTACTAAATATATATTTTCAAGAATGAGTGGGAAACATACAAGATATCCTAATTTTTACAATCATTTATAACGAAAGTTTTATTATCACTTATGCAATCATTTTTCATCTAAAATTTAATTTCAAGAGTTTTTCATTATTATCATTCACTATCACTCTAATACATTCTACTTCACATTATATATTCATCCATTGTAACTAATTTCTTTTCTCTATAGATGGATTAAAATCAAAATTTTGTGCCACTTTACTTCAACTTTTAAGTAGAATAATTCAAGTCCATTTAATATTTGTATCACCAAGGACATCTATGATGGTAGATTTATAAAAACAATTAACCTTTTATTTAGTAAAAAATGTATTCATTTAAGAATAATATAAAAAATGAACATATATTGTCAAAAATTAGGAACCATTATTAATAGATATATAATATTATAATTAAACATAAAGTCTTAATACGAAATAACTCTTGTCAAAGATAGTGGTCAACCCAAGTCAAAATACATCTGAGAAGAACAAGAAAAATCTTTTTGTTTTGATTGAGGTAATGAAAACTACACTGAAACATATTTATATTCATGTTTCCATTCAATTAACCATAATAAAGAAAGTAGCATTAAGGAAAAAATTTAAAAAAATCTCCACAAAATATTGTAGCTTCCTTCATATTTTAAATTAAAACTTTCAAATTAATATATATAAACATCATTTAATGTATGTTATTGATATTATAATTTTTAAATATAAACTACAATTCATTGTAATGAATACTAGAATATCATAATAAATATATTTAGATAAACAACACTAAAGGTTTCAACTTTAAATTCACTTATTAAATCACATGGAAGTCATCAAAAACATATAAAAATATTCTTCAACTAATATTTACAAGGATAAAAAGACAAAAAATCAATTTGAAAAGTGATATTAAATTAAGGATCCATTTTATAGTGTGACTGATATATAAAGTGTATTTATATAATTAATGTTCATTATAGTTTTAAAAACATGCATATAATTATAAAAACTCATGAAATTATCCTAGTTTATCTTGTGACTTTAGGTAAATTATATTAGATTCATTGATGAAATATTGTAAAACCTCACACATCAATATGATGTGTGAGGTTACCAGAATTATTAACAGTGCATTTTAATGTATTAAATATATTTTTAAAAATATAACAATATATAAATCAATATTATATTATTATATAAATTTAAGATAATGGTCATTGATTCATTTCTGACATGTAGGAATAAATAACACATCACACCAATGTATAGTTTTTCTATAATTATACGAAGTGTGATTTTTACTATTAAAAAACCTTCTACATTTAAAGATATATTTCAAATGATAAAAACTAAGTAAAATTAGTATTACTGTAAATATTTAGGATAATGACTACCAACTAATCTATCATTTATAAATAGAAAAACCATTTATCAACTTAATTTTTGATATGATATTAATGATATAAATTTATTTCTATAATTAAATATCTTATATGTTTTAGAATTATTTTTCCCAAAGTAAAAGTTCATTTTAAAAATCTAATAATCATTTTCCATGATTTTTCAATATTAATTTGTGATATGTTTTATAGGTATTATGTTATCTTTATTTTTTAACAAAATATCATTTATAAAAAAAATTAAAATAAATTTCTTATATTTTATCATATATTAAAATTATAAATAGATTTCATTTATTTTAGTAGTATTATTAAAATAAAAATGCTTTTCATTATAAGAACACAATTGTCTAGTGTAGAACTAGTTAATCCTGGGATAATAACTCCTACATTATATATTGGTTTAAGTTTTTTATTAATTGTAACCATTATATATCAATGTAATCATGAAATTAATTGTACTGAAAATTTTTTATGTAAATATTTTTTTAATTATTTTAATACTATGATATTAATTTTAAATTGTTTTGGGTTTTATGTTTGATTAAATATTTTAGTTTTATATTATGTTCTACAAAAAATTATTTATGTGACTTTTATTATAATTAAGTAAACAATCATAAAATTCATCATTTATTAGTGTGGGAGTTATTATTGTATTTAAATCACTAATAAAGGGTATTTTGAGTTATTTTAAAAGACTATTATGTAGGAGTGAATCTAGTAAAGTTAGATAAGGTACATGATTATTGGTATAAGTGAAATTTATCATAAAAATATATCTCAGTTTTGAATTAATATTTTCAATTATTCTTTTCAAACTCTCAAGATTTGGTTCTCAATGAGAAATATTTTTCATTTCACTAGATTCAAGAATGGAATATTCACAAAGAAACTATTTATAAGTTCTTAGTTTTTCTCAAGTATGTTACTCTGGTCAAAAATGTTCTCTCAATATATGGACCATGTTATGATAGGCCATCATTTAATATTATCTTCATCTATTCAATTCATTAAAATATTGAAATCAAATAAAAGATAATAAAAAATGTGTATAGAAATTTATACCTCCTGTAACAGTGTGAGATTTTGATAAATTTCTCCTAAAAATTCAAAAATATTATTTCAGATTATCATGTAAGTAAAAATCATAAAAAAAATATTACGATGTTTATCAAGGATAATACTATACAAAATTATAGTTTTTGCATTATTTTTTCTTTAAAATACATATGTGAAAATAATAAGAATGATTTTTTTATGTGTAATTAAATGAAAAAATAGTAAAAATAATAATGAAATATAAATGAGGTAAATTAATGGTTATTATATAATAAAATTACCTAGTATATTCCAACATAGTTAAGAAAATATTTATTTCTCATCAATACACTTGTTTAAAGAGTGATTTTATGATCACAAATCATACACCTTTCATTTATTAGACATTATAGTTCCAACAGATTGTTATCATAGTTTATTTATCCTCTTAACCTATGTGGAATGGGATAACCAACTAAAAATAACAAATTTATTTGAAAATACCATATTACTCACTACTCAAGCAAATTCCAATCGAAAGATGTGGACTTAAAGTTGTGCGAACATTAAATGTTATTTACCATCAATGGACAAATAATCACCTGACAATAATTACCTAACTCAGTTCATTCCATCATATGTGGAAGGAGTTAGGTAGAGGGAATTAAAAGTGAAAATAATGATAGGAGTAAAAAATATAAATAATAAATTATAAAACAAACAATTATATATTTCTATTTCACTAAAAATTTTGATAACACAAAGAATTTAAGAAGTAAAAAAACTATATTTGGTTATAAGGACTCAAAAAAATCATTTTTTCTTCATAATTTGAGAATCAACCAAAGGTTACATAGACCTCCAGAAAAATAGAGTTCACCGGAAAATGAAAAGAGAAAGAATTGTCCAACTGAAACTATCTTCATATAAATTATTGATATCCTACCTCTCCCTTTCATAATTATTTATCTTAAAATTTTCAAAATATATGGTAAAAAATATTCATCAAATTTAAAATTTAACTTATATTAATATATATATATATATATATATGAAGAATCCAATCACCCTATTTTGGAAACAAATCTTCTTATCAAATTTAATTTCCTTTTATTCAAAGTATCCTTAAAATATCACTTGAATCTATTCATTTAATTAAATGACAACTTCATCACCTTTTATAATGTATCCCATTTATAAATATCACATGAACAACAAATGTAGAGAAACTTCATTTTTTTATTTTATAATATCATATTTGGAAAATTTATATCAAAATATAGACATCAATATTTTCATATAAAAGATCATATTATAAATAGAGATTCCCTTGTGTGGAACAATTTATAAAAAATTGGGGATATTATTTAGTTTTCTTGTCCTTTTTATAAAATAAGGTATCTGGTTTTCCCTTTAATAATTATTTAATGAAATTAATGATATAAATTTGCCACAAGAAATGCTTCAGTCGCCACAAATGATGATAGGATTATGTTTTGGATAAAAAATAAAATATTGGTTTTTGTTCGGTTGAAATGTTAATATAGGTCATTGGTAGTGGTAAGATGTATCATTAAGGTTAGTGGGAAGTTTTCATAAGTAATATGATGTATTTTTTGGTGTTTATAAAAGGAAAAACTTCAAGGGATCAGTAGAGTAATAAAAAGTTCTAGGGACCGTGTAAGGTGACTATTCAATATAGAAATTTTGTAAATTTATAATTCTTGGTCCCATTTATGATCTTTAATACCATGTATTTTGGCCATGAATTAGTAAAAAATTGTCTCAAAATATCTTATTTTTTTCAAAACTCTCTCGTATCACCCCAATTTCAACCCTTACATATGAGAGGCCCTTCTAGGGAAATTTTCTTAGTGTTTATGGGTGGTTTCTTCCCCTAAAAGCCTCATGGAACTAAGGTAAGTCTCTAATATCCTCTTTTTATTTTCATTCATGGTTTATTCTAAAAAATATAGATAAATATAGATAATCAATCATGTAGGTTTCATTAAGGCCTGGAGAAACCATACCAAATTTTATAAATGTTTCTTATGGATGCTAAATGAATTCATAGTAGGAGAATTTCTTTTCAT
This sequence comes from Viscum album, assembly GCA_963277665.1. Taxonomy (NCBI): domain Eukaryota; kingdom Viridiplantae; phylum Streptophyta; class Magnoliopsida; order Santalales; family Viscaceae; genus Viscum; species Viscum album. The sequence continues at coordinate 1,274,593,073 of OY728153.1, read as the reverse complement.
TGTTTGTAGTGTCCATGAATTATTATTAAATTTTAATAAATTTAATATTCATTACTCATTTGGGATTCCCAATATTTTTATTGAGAAAATAAATTAGAGTTTTTATATTAGATGGTTCCAAATGTGGTCAGTGATAGTCGATTTGGATGAAAATGGGTGTTTGAGAGTGATAAAAAGTTGTCAGATTCTATTAAAATCTAGATTGTACCAAATAATATGGTCTTAGATATTAATTTTAATTAATCAATTTGAGTGATTACAATAAATTAACTATGGTTTTTGTTTAAAAATATGGTTTTGGAATAATTTCTTTCAATGAAAATGAATTTCAAAGTGTGTTTTTTATTTTTATGAAAATTTGGAAAACAATTATTACATAGACTTTAAGTTGATGTTCTTGTAAAAAAAATTATTTATATCTATATTATTAATTTATCTCTCAATTAATTAGGTTGATATAGCATATTCATGTAAATAAAAGTCTTGTAAAAGTTTGGGTGACTTTTATAGTTAATGGGGATTATGAGAAAGGGATTGGGTTAATTTGACCACTTGTGAGTAGGAGGAAAACTATGGTAGTAATTATTTTTAATATAACCCCTTGGATCCTTGATAATTAATATTTTGTGTAGATAGAGGTTCAAAAACATTGGTATTTTTGATGGTGGTGTTTTTGTTTTATTAATCCTTGGTTGTTGTTATAATTAATATTTCTTTATAATTATTTTATAAAATGTCCCAACTATGGGAATGTTATATAAAACACATTAAAACCTTATTTCATTTTAAAATTCATGGGGTCCTTGAAATGTATTATAGGCTTCTTACTGTGTTATTATACTCACCCCCTACATGCTAATATTAATGTACATGTAGATGTTACTTGGATTGAGTTGTTGGTAGTTGGTATTATTACATGGTGGCTTGGGAGAGAATTGGATCATGGTTAGTGGAAACTATTTTTTTTCATTAGTGTATGTTGGGGTTATTTTTATATTTATTATATTTTTACGAGAGATCCTATATATATTCATATTTTATATATTATTATAGTTTACATCCATATTCATGCATTTCATAGTGTATTGGTTTCACAGGTATGTGGAGGGGTGTGAAGTATGTACATTATTCCACACAGTACGTTTCTCTATTATATAGTTCATTATTTATCCTTTGGTAGTCATGGGACAATAATAAGGGAGGGGTATCATTATTATTAAATTATGGGCTAATCACAAGTGGTTATACTAGGATGATGTGTTACAAGTTATATTATGATGTTTCCTTTTCTAACTACATCACAATTCATGAAAATTTCATGTTTATGCACGTGTTATACCTTATTACTCACATACATTATTTATAGAAGGATGAAACATCAATTATCACTATTTTTGAAATATTAATCATCACACGTAGCCAAGTATTCCTTGGTAATATACTTTGATTACATAAAATGACTTTAACATTATCTTTTGCAGTCTTCGATCATCACTTTTGTGGCCAATAGAAATTTTATTTCACTGCCACATGTCCGTAAAATTTATCCATTATCACCTAGATATCATTTAAATAACCTTAAAATTAATTCATAACAACTTTCGGTTGAATTTTTTATTTAAGGTCACTTAACTCCTTTGATATTATCACCCATAACATGAAAATTCTAGATCATGGTCAACTTTACATACACTCTCACTATAGACTAATTTCAAATAAATTGTCTTATCTATTTTATAAATTCTATATTCATGATTGAATTGGGTTTATTTTATGTTTGATAGTTTAGTTAAAAACATTATATTTCAAATTCACTTCAAAATGAACTACATGGTTGACTATGTCGTTCATTATTTTTTGAAAACATTAATTTATACACAACTTCACCCACAATCATCATAGTGAGAAAAATAAGTTTTATCTATTTCAAGTAAAATATAAAATTAAATTTAATATTGAATATATAAATTAATACAAATGAACTAAAATTCATAAAATGTGGATATTATCTTTTATTTAAAAAGTATTTGTGAATAAACTTTCATCAAATACAAGTGTAAAAATGAAGCAATAAAGATTTATCAATATAATATCCCTTTTAACAATGTTTATTACTACAGTATCTTGGAAGGAGAAGGAAATGAGATAATAGATATTAATACTTAGAAATATCATATTTAAAACTATATCCTTTGGTTTAGATTATATTATATAGACACCTATGGACTATCTAAATGTTGAGTAATAAAATGAATTTTATAAATTCTCTCTATATTGAGTTTCCTAGATCATATGCAATATTAATAATTTTTTCTTAGTTGTACCAACATTTGAATGTTTTAAATTTAAATATTAAATGTAATGAATCTTTTACAATTGCATTTTTAAATAATTTAATGATTGAATGTATGATAACCTATATCGAAGATGAAGTGTTTGTAATGCCTCTTATCACATGCTAAGATAAATTTTATTTTATGTATTTATAACCCTTTCTATACAAAATTTATTTATATCTTTCCAAGAAATACACATGTAACTCCAAGACTGAGATCACCCAAATAAAATTTGAGCATGGTATCCAACATGACCTTAGGAGAGCCTCTCCATATTCCATAGGCTATCAACTAGTGGTGAGGGTCTTGTAAAGTTATAGGGAGACTATTACTTCAAATAAAAAAATCAACTGTATTTTATGACAATTTAAAATTAGAAAGGATCCAAATATATAACGAATATCTCAAAAACTGTCTTATATAAAAAGTGATCCATGATGACCCCCATAATATAGAATATTAAATTGGTACAATAGTATATATGATGCATCAAAAAAATAGAGGAAAATAGTTAGAATGTATAAAAATAAATTGTATATAATAAAAATAATAACATCAAACAAATAGTACATTGGCCAGTACATGAATAATACAACTCAAAATAAAATTACAATGTCCTCTATCCAAACACACATGATAAACTCCTTCCAAATTGTTTTCCTCCACAACCTACTAGACCTAAAACACATATACAAGTATAAGAGATATGTATCCGTGAAATAACACATTAATTTCTACATATGTAAATTAAAATCCAGGTTATATTCATGGGTAGGGAATGAATCTAACCACCTATTAAGATTACCTCACATTCCTCAACAAACTATGTGTTTCTCTAATCAAGTGGATGTGCATGAAATCTTTGGAAAGTGAAAGGTCAGTAATGAATTCAAAACATGAACTTATGAAGATAATCCATGCATAAACATCCCATTCATACATGTATACCAATAGGTTTAGAGGACACACAGGTCCCAATTACTCCCACTGGTACTAACAAACTCAAACCAAGTCCCTACCTGCCTATAATCAATAACTCACATACCCTCATAAACCAATAATGTATGCCCCACAGTCACACTTTTTTCATAAAATAATTACACAATAGGTCTCACCATAACCATAAGTCAAACCATTAGATCCCATATTAACCCAAAGGCCATCCCACTACCTGTCAAATAAACAACCCCTTAAATATCATGAGAAACTGTGACCAAACCAAGAATCTCAATAATGGGAAATAAAAAAAGGTCCTAAATATAAATTTCAAACATCAAATGATATTTGAAACCAATAATATTACATTAAATTTCTCTCAAATCATTAAATAAAAAAAATAAAAAAATAAAATATAAAATAAATAGTAAAACTATGGAATGGGGCCAAATTGTAAGAAGTTACAATTCTTAAACTCACGCCCTACCCCATCTCATATCATTGGTCTTCATCAAATATATTTTACAAACTACATGTAGAGAACCTATGGATCTATATTTATGTATTTTATTTTATCATAGGGACTAGATCCCACAGAACAATAATTCATCCATACACCTATACATTGATCCATCATGTCCCACATCATCGTCACATTGCTCCCTTAGATTTTTCATCACATAATTATCATATCATGTTTGTGGAATAACCATTTTATTACACTGGTAAATTATAATGATTGAAAATCCTCTCATAGGTTGGTCTTATCACATCCACCAATGAATCTCCCTTATTACATAGATACTAATTCTTCATTTCACACTTTCTAGTCAGCAGTGGGGAGGATCCCTACTATGAGATGAGTAACTATAGACTATAATTTCATCATTACACACGACATCTCATGTAATAAAGTAATTCTCCAATATCAAAATATCTGAACCCAAATTCATTCTATATTTCACCTACCATAATGGTCATATAGAAAGAAAATGTATATCTTACAAGTATACATGTTGAATAGGAAAAAATACCAACCTTTTTGTCTCATGTTGGCCTAAACCAACATCACATATGTGGGAAACTCAATATAGTCTTAGTATCATAAAGGAGTCATTTCACATCTCTTATTATACTCTTTGATCCAAACTAAGGATCCCCATGTCACAAATGCCACAACCAAAAAACTCATCCTAATCCATAAATAATGTACACATTTATTAAATCCTACCTTAATAATGTGAACCAAGATAAATATAAATTAAATAGTACAATAATCACATGATTTATATAATATATCTAACAATTAGTCATAAAACCCTAGGACCTAAAATTTTAGTGTATTAGAAATTTGAAACATAAAAAATTACAACACTTTATAACATTTATTCATAATAATGCTCCTCTAGACCCTTTTCTAGACATATCATATGATATAATTTTATTCATAACGTGGTAAGTGGAATCATGAGAAATGGGTGATATGGGACACTTAGTATGGAAAAAAACATATCATGTCATGAAGGATAACATGATAAAGACATAAATATCATAATAAAAGATCAAAATACCATACATGATACTCATAAAACTTGTTATAGGAACACAAGATCATAAAAATATCATTAAATATGAATAAAATATTTTACATTGATCAAAAAAAAATATTCATTGTCATGTAACATGTGATCATGACATAAAAGTGTTGAATAATATAAAAATAAAGAATAATAGTGAAAACATTGAATTTCATGGAGAGTAAATAAATATTTAAATTTTTATTAAATTGATAAACCACTTGAAAATTTGGAACACAAATAATCATATGAAAACATGTGTGTACAAACCCATTATTCCCATACCTATGCGAACAAACTCATTATGTCCACACCTGAAATATTAGTAAGCCCATTATGCCCACACCTTTTTGAATAAACTCATTATGTAATTGTCTTTCTATATAATTATATATATGCTTAAACTAATCCATTTTAGGTTAATATAGGACATAACCCATCACCATCCATACATATTTATACTACTTAAAAGTAATCATCATTATATCTTGGATAACCCATGGAAATAAATTGGTTTCTTAAACCTTTCAAAAACATCACATACGATGGCCTTCAAATATCATAAGATATTATAAATATCATTTTCCAAATTAATCATCTCATAATAACATATATATGATGATAAAAATATCTCCCCATGAAATTGAAACCTAGGAGGGTCAATAAATGTGAAAATAATGAAGTTTGCACCAAACCATTTAAAACATTGAAGTAAATATTACATTACTAAATATTTTTGTGAAGGGAATGAGAATAATTTTGAAAACCATATTTTTAAGATTTAAAATTAAAATAGCATTGAAAATAAATAACGTTTATCTAAAAAAATGTAGAGTGGAAGATAAGACATTTTATTTTTAAAAGGATATAAAACCCATTTTTTATCTTTTGAAATACCATTGTTTGAAAACCCTTTTAATTAAAAGGATAATGAAACCATTTATTTAAAATTATTTAAGGGGTAAAATTATCATTGGAGATAAAAAAATTATTTTCAATTATGTAAATTATAACATTTTAAGGATGTAAAAAACATGGATATGGAAGGTAAAATCATTAAAATTAAAGGTAATTATTCTTAACAAAATTCATTTTAAAGAAACAATATATTTTTCAAGGAAGAATAATTTGTTGTGAAACTTGATTTACCTAGAAAATATTATGGAAATAAAAAATAACATAATCGTTTGTTATAATATATGAATATTTAAATATAATAGAAAAAAAATATTTATTACATTCTATAGAAAAGTTCTAAGTCACGAAATCCCATTAAAGACATTGTATATTTTGAATAAAACCCCCATGAGAGATAGTACATTAAATAGAAAATTTAATATCATTATATATAAAAGGATTAAGATGAAAGTTTAAATAGGGGTATATTTACACCATTTAAAAGTATATATGGTGTTTATCTTAATCATGTCTCAAGGGATTCAAATTTAAGGCCAAGAAACCCTAACTGCTTTAATAATATTTGAATCAAAAGTAATTGGATGATTTAAAGTTATATATCTTTATAAACCTCATACATTAAATCATGGATTATTATAAAATAAATTCTTGGGAAGTATATACACCAGAGGGATAATAAATGTTTTCGTGACATTAAAACATGTTTCAATGAGTAGAAATTGAGATGAAAACCCCTTATAGCTTTAGAAACTTTTGAATCAAACCATTATGGAAAGACTGGACTTGTAATTAAACTAAAAATATTATTTTTAAAAGATAATTAATGATATTATATCTCAAATATTTATTATATAAATCGGACAAATAAAATTAAGTGCATAATTCCTAAAATATCTCTAAGAGAAGAATTTGTGATGAAAACCCTTTACATGAATTTTAACTTCATTGTTCACACTATAACATCATATATAACACACATAAATATATTAGTATCAAATTTAATAAACATGTTAATATATATATATATATTAAACATTATTTATATGGATACCCCTAAATTTCTTTAGAGTTTATTTTTCATAACTAGAAGATGAAAAATCAAGGAAACATTTTGGAAGCATAGTGACTACAAAAATTGGGTTATGAAATGAATTAATGATGTATAAAGATATTATATCATCAATAAAAAATACTTATGATTTTAAAGGATTTATTATTAACATGTTTAATCATAATCACATGTAAATAAAAAAGTATTATAAAAAAGTTTGTAGTCTAATTCAAAAGAAGTGGTGGAGATTCAAGGAGTGGTTTCTATAGTATAACGACTATATAAAAGTTTAATTGAATGGTTTTAAGGATAGGTAAGGTTATTATCCCACCAAAATGGAATACTTTTTTCTATAAATATTTTATTATTAACATAATAAATCATAATAAATTTAAACTCCAACTTATCATCATAAAAGAAGTACTTGAATCAAAAAGTAGAAGAGGAGATCCATTACCTTTTTAAATATCTTCTTAAATCATGGGAGGACTCCCTAGAGCCATATAAACCCTTTATAATGGATTTATAGAGATATAGTGAAGTTAAATTTTTGATCAAGGCCTTTGGGGTGGATAATAGTGTGATAATTAAAGTAAGTTATATCCTTTTATAGTTGAGAATGATCGTCTCTTTCCTAGAAAACTGGAGTTAGGTAATGGATTTGAATTGAATCACATGGGGGTTGGGTGCGTTTAGTGAGTTAGGTGAATTATGTTTAAAATTTTAGGTGAGACATGTGAGTGTGACTTTAATTCCTAACAAGGATTTTTATAAGGATTAATTGATATTTTAAATATTAAAAAATAAAGACACTGGATTTATCCATTTTTACCGTTATTAATCGTTGTTAAAAATTTATCATGGTAATTATTTTATTAAAAAAAATATAATATGGCCCCTATAAAAAAATTTAAATATAATTAACCCTAATTTTTTATCCTTTTTTCTAATTCAATTTCTAAATCGCCTAAAATTATTTTTTTAATTAAAACATAATAAGTGTCAAAAATATATTTTTTAATGTTATTTTAATCATTAAGTGTTCTTAATATTATTTAACATTAATTAATAATTAAATGAGTGTTAATTTTTTTTAAAAATTTTTTAAACATCATATTATTTTATTTATATAAAATATATTCATTTAATTTTAATAAAATTCAATATTTTGAAAAGTAATATTCATTGAAAAATAACGGTTTTATCGGGGTAATTAATATTTACCTAAGGTAACTTAATCATTATTCCGGAAAATAAAATGGAACTTATTAGATAATTTACACCTAATGATTCTAAATTTGAAATATTTTTTCTTTTTCAATTTATAAAATTGAAAAACTAACTAATATAATAAGTGTCTAATGTATTAAAACACTTTTTGATAAAAATATCACTTGTGTTTTAAAATATCAAATATAGGTTTGTAAAATATAATAGATACTTTAAAATATATAATTTTAACTATAAAATAATTATTTTTTTAATAAAACAGTACCATGAATTTGTTATTTATTCTATATAGAATCAATTTCAAAAAAAATCACTATATTAGTAAAGCTATATTTTTTTACACAGACAAATAAATTTTTATAAAACAATATTCAAAATTCATGCTATGTTAGTTTTAAAACTTTAAATCCAAAAAAATAAGATTGTTTAAGATAATTCATATTATAAAACATATTGATTTATTTTGTAAATGAAAATAAAAATGTAATGAAAAACTAGTTTTATTGACAAATTATGTTTTTAAACACTCAGTGTTCTCAATATTATTTCATATCAATTTTATATTTTAAAGAATAAAAATATATTATTTTAAATAGTTAAATATTAAATTTAATATTGTTTTATTTAATTATTTGTGTAAAATATATAATACTTTAAAAAATTATTTGAGAAAGAATAATTCATTTTAATATTAAATCTCATTTTTTCCTCTGAATATAATAATTTTTATTTAATTAATATAATTTTATTTACAAGAGGTTTTTATTGTTTATATATTTTTTATAGTAATTTTTATCTATTATCTCTCATATCCTTTAGTTTGGTGTTTCATGTGAAATAAGGAATTCAATTTATTATTTATTTAATGGTAATATATTGTGTAATCTCTGGTCATTGCATCCTCCCTATATAATTTGGGAAATTATAATTTTTATTATAATGAACTAATGAAATAAGCTAAGGGATCCATAAAAACTCAATATATATATCTATTACTAATATATCCACCTCAAGGTCCTTGGAAATAATTGGAAATTATTTGTTAAAAATATTCTTCATTTAGAGTTCTTGGGGATATACTTTTTATAGCTACATTTTCAGGATATCACTTCTAATTTAATACTACAACCAAAAATTATATTATCAAAAAAAAATTAATGATAAAATGAGTATAAAAACTCAATACTAATATGTATTCATCAATGACACCATCATTTCATCCTATGATACTTTTAGTTCAATTATGGTATAATTAGACCAAACTGTCACTTATTCAATTTAACCTAGTTTACTTATGGTCATTTTTAAATTACGTTCTCCAAACTAACTCATCATTAAATTATAATATATTTAAAATCATTTATATTGGTTTTTTAATGTGATTATGATTAATTAAAGAATATCCCCTAATATTATCAAACTTGGTGTATAGTTAGGCCTTTCTTTCAAGCAACTGGTCGTGATTGAGTTAATAACCAACATGCCATTTTTAGGGTTATTACCTATATGTATATATATTCTAGATATTTTGTCCACTTTTAGTACCTATATGGGGTTTTATTTCAATGTTAAACCATCTACTCAAGGCTTTATAAATGTTTCAGGACTACATTCTATACTTATACCCATCTATAGGGATTTCACTAATGTTTTTTAACTCTATCACCAAAGGTAGATAAACTAATAGAAAAAAATAACTCAACCCTAATCTAATACCATATAAAGTATCCCAAGATAAGTATAAATTAAATAGTACATTAATCTTATTATTTTCATAACACATCTCACAAAAAGTCACATGACCAAAGGATATAAAGGTTTAGTGTCTTGGATATTTGAAACAAAAATAGTTTTTTTACAATACATTCTAAAATTTATATATAATTATTCTCCTCTAGAATCTTTTATATAAATATCTCATTATATAATCATATTCATATCCTAAGAAGTGGAAACATAAAAAATGGGTGATCTAAACTTCCCAATAAGAGGAAAAAACATGTCATATAATAAAGGAGAACATGAGGAATAGATAAATATTATAATAAAAGATCAAAAAACATATATAATACTCTTAAAACATGTTAGAGTAGAATATGTTCCTAAAAATATCATTACGAAATAATAAAATATATGACCTGTCTCAAAACACATCTTAATAGTCATACAACGTGTGAGAATAACTTAAATGTATATAATACATTAAAAATAAATTATAATCATTAAAACATGGAATTTCATGGAAATAAAAATAATCTTCAAAATTATTTATAACTTGATAAAAAACATGAAAATCATCACATCTACATGAATATGAAAACCATTGTGAGAAAACCAATTACGTCCATTCCTATGTGAACAAAATCATTATATCCATGCCTACAATATGAGAAAACCCATCATGTTAATCCCTATTTGAACAAACACGTTATATCCATTCCTGACTATCTCATGATAAATAATATTAATCCAATGAATTATAGGGTGATATAGGACCCCAAAAATCATTATCCATACATATGTATGCCTCTTAAAATCAATCATCACCATATATTGAATAACCCTTTGAAAAATAATGGTTTTCTTAAACATTTCAAAGGCATCACAAATCATGAAATTAAGAAATCATATGATATAAAAAATATAATTTTCAAAAAGGAATGATATCATAATAACATATATATATATATATGTGTTGACAAAAACATAACATCATGAAAGATAAACCACGGATGGTAAATATATGTGAAAATAAAAAATGTTTCACAAAACCTTCTGAAACATTAAATTAAAATTGACTTTAAAAAATATAATGGGAAAGAGAATAATTTTGAAAACCTTTTTATAAGGAGTTACAAATAAAATTTAATTTAAAATACACTAAAGTAATCCAAAATAATTTGGAGTATAAGATAAAACATTTTATTTTTAAAAGGATGGAAAATATATTATTTATCTTTTTAAATGAATTTCTTTAAAAACACACATCATTAAAAGGTTAATGAAACCTTTAATTAAAATTGAATTAATGAAAATAAAAGGATTATTGTATATAGAAAAAAATCCCATTAGGTAATGTATAACATTGGTATTATGTAAAAAACATGGATATTGAAAAAAAAATCCATTAAAAGTAAAGAGAATTATTCTTAAAAATTTATTTTTAATGAAATTATATAATCATTATGGAAGAAGAATTTTTTTGCAAAATTATTTCCCCATTAAATAAGTTTGAATTAAAACATTACTTCATAATATTTTAAAATACATTAATCTTGATAGATAATAGTCAAAGGAGGGTGATTACGACCCCAGAAAAACAATTTTTGTCATGTAAACCCCTTACAACATTTGTATCTTTTGAATTGAAACACTATGAGAGGTATAATTTTAAATAAAATTTTTAATATAATTAAATATAAGATGAAAATTATAAAATATGAAAATATGGAAATATGTAATTTGTTTAAAAGGAATCTTGGGGTATAGATTAAATATATCTCAGAGGATTAAAAGTTATGTCAAATAAACCCTTATGAATACAGTAATATTTGAATTGAAAGTTATTGAATGCATGAGGATCATATATATCTATAAATATGATCCATTTAATCCTGGATTTTTCCAAAATAAATTCTTAGATAGTATATATTTAATAACAAGAATGGTCATAAAAGAAATTCCCTTTTAAATGAATAAATTCCTTATTAAGTATTGTAGTTATAGAAAACTCATGCACTACTTTTTCTATTTTGGACCATTTTAAAATATAGCTTATCAGATTTAAAACACCAATGATAATATTCATTTTTGATAATATTCTACTACAAGTTTACAAATTTCATTGGTATATATTAAGAATTATGATAAAATCTAATTGACACATATGAGAGACTTAAGGGCCTTGTCTAATAGACCATTTATTAGAGCTTATGGGGGATATGGCTTCTCTAGGGTTCACGCTTGACCAATACCAATCCAATATAAAATAATTAAAGAATGAGTGAAACTTTTTATGGTAGAATTTCAAGAATATCAAGATTGTTTCCTAAAAAATGTTCATCAAATTGCCTGAAGAAAGTGTCATTATCGCACACCTGGCTCTACACTAGTATAATGTGGGGTTATGCGGCTAAACCCTATAAGTGTGAATTTTTGTATTTTATTTTTAATGATTATATTTAACCCTTATTATTTTTACTTTATCAATTATTATATAATGTGTTTAATAAAAATTATATTTTAAAATAAAGAATTTAAAATTTTATTATTGTAAAATATTTAATTTCCATTTAGAAAGTATTTTTATAAATTCAATAATTTTTAAAATAAATAATATTCTAACAAAATATTATTTTCATAAAATAATTATATAAATATAAATTATAAAATAATTTAATGAAGTCCTATGTGATTTTTATAAGGGTTAACAACTTTTTAATATTGAAACAAAAGGAATTTTCTAATAAATCATGGTTTTTATTTAAAAGTAAAAATTTTCATATTTAGAAAAATATTTTTATAAAACGTGTATCAATTTTGAAATAGTCAAGTGAAAATTTTACAATGGTAAATTTTTGATAATTTTTTAATAGAGCCCAATTTTTATGTAATATTTAAATATGATGTTAACACACAGTCTATATTATGACATTATAATATCCCAAAAGTGATGAGATAAATTATATAATGAGTATTCAATACCAAAATAATATTCCCCATTAAAATAATTTGTATTTAATGTTATTTTATGTATTTTATAATCCTTTAATGATTCCTCTAAAAACCTATATAGTATTTAAGGTTTTAAAATCAATTCTCTATGAACATGACTGACATCCAAATCACCAATTCTATTATTTCACTAATATTAGTCCATATACTTATGAAATATTTAAAAAATCAACCATTTTGAAGAAACCATGGTATGGTTTTTATTTTTTATTATTTTATTATATAGATTTCAAAACCTATGTTTGGAAATTAACAAAGAAATCCCCTCTCTTTTACTATAAATAATCACCAATACTCCCACTCCAATTCAATTAAAATATATTGAGAATGAATTTACTCTAATTATACCTCTCTAAATACTTTCCATGGTGTCTCCAAGATCTTAATAATTTCCTCTCAGTATTTTAGAAGTTCCCTCTCTAGGCAAGGGATCTTCTCCTCTTCCTTTTTATTTCGAGTACTTTATTGGTACTATGCCTTTAGATTTCAAATTTTTTATATTTTAATGTGTTTTTACACATCCTATTTTATTTAATTATTATTCCAAATTAATTTGATAACACATTTCACTCTCAGTTGTCTCTTCTATGAACCTTTATCTACACCCATTATGTTTTTGAAATTATCTTTGGATTTTTCAGGCCAAACTTTTGTATTGTGAGTACCCACCCCCATTTCCATTCAAGGGTATTCACCAAGATGGACCTATCGGAAACACCCTGAGATTTTAAAACTTATTTATATTTAAATAAATTATATTTCTTTTGTTATTTTCTTTACATGCAACACCTAGTTTAAATGAAGTGTGATATACTATTAAAATATTATTATTTAATGTGAAAGTTATCGCCTAGCCATTGGATTGGTGGCTATGAATAAGAGTAACTAATTTATAAAAAATTTATTTATAAAATAAATTATTTTTTATTAATTAATTATTGTTAAAAATTAATATCATTTGGAAATAAAGATGATTTTTTCTGAAAAAAAGTTTTTGCATAAAATGTGTTTTTATGTTAATAAATTAAATCAATCACTATATATAAATTATTTTAATGAAATTTATATGTTATATATTAAATAAATAATTTAAAATTAATCTAATTTTTTATTGTCATTGAACAATAAAAAATACATTTTTATTCATAAAAATATATTTTTCAAAAAATAGCTTTCATTACATTTTTAACACTTATTTTAAAATGAATTCCTAACACTTATAAAAAATTGAATTATTAAAATTTTATTTAATATATTGAACATGATGTGAAAACTTTACAAATAGGTCCCTTTTATTTTTAGGCATTTTGAATAGTGACCATAGTAAATTTTATCACATTGGTAAAGGGTAAATCTGATTAACCTAGGTTAAAACAAAATGTTAAGGTCACCATTTTTTATGTTAATTATTAATGGGTTAAGTAAATTATACCCTCTTCAATTTATTATATAAATTTTATTTTTTAAAGTATAATTTTCTATGAAATTGACCTATATAATAATTAAAGCATAGAAAAATACAAAATGTCACCCCTTTATTTTGTAATATCTCTTATGTGTTCACAAGTGAACAAAAGAGAGTTGTGAACAAATATTTATGATTATTTTTTGACTGATGAAATTATTTTCATGATTTTAAAGTATTTATAATTGGTAGTAGTTATATAATTACCCTAAGTGCTTACGCAATGTCGTCATAATATTTATTCAGTTAATATAAAAATAAAATAAATGTTTTTCATAATATTAAAAGTAATACAATTTAAATGGATTGGAGTTTTCTAGAAATCTTTTCGATAGATATGAAATTTTAGGGACATATTAAAATATTATATTATAATTCCATGTTTTTATGGGGTGTTTGAATTAAAATTAAATGAATAGATCCAAAATTGACATTAATGACATTTTATATTAAATAATATTTTATTAAATGATTGAAAATTTAAAAAAATATGTATCCAAGAGAATGTAATATGTTTTAAAATATCAATAATGTTCCATTTATGATCCACTTTTATAGTTATGGTATCATTCTTAACGCTTTTAGATTCCAATAGTTGTTACCTTGATTAGGGTCAAAATTGTTAATGAATGGTTTTAAAGAGTATAAGGATTCAAATGAAAACAAAAACCTATCTAAATCTCATTAGTTGTTGTTATTTTGACCCTATAATATTTTTTTACAACTTATGATCATTTTTTATCATTTTTAATTAACAATAAAAGAATTATATTTTAGTCATTTAAGAAATTGAAAGTGTGTCCTCTCCCTCCATTATAAAAGGAAACCTCTTCTTTCACTTATTTACACTGATTTGAACCTTCTAGATTGTCCAGAATCTACCAAAATATAATATACACTTTTCTAAAAAATTATAGAGGTATTTTCCCTCCCAAAATACCATCCTTTGGATTCTTAATAGAAAATATATATGAGTTATTTCAAAGAATAGGTAATATCCATAACTGGTCACTTTATTTTCACATATTCTTTTACCTCCTCTAAATTAATGGTATTTATCTTAAAATAATAACATAAATATCATAAATATTCTTATAATTTATTATTATTATTATTATACCATAATTATCTACCCTATTTCTCATCAAATCAGAAGTGAAAGTATCTCTCATGTGAATGTGGAGCTTACCATCTCCATGTAGCGATACAATTCATTTTCAATCACTATATTTTCTTGATGGGTATTATAATGGGTTTAATTATTATATATGATATTTATGAAATAATTATTCTACTATAATTATAATATCATATTTATTTTCTTACCTTTCAATCTATTGGAAAAGGATGACCTCACTCGTGTGTATGTGTGGACTACCACCTCCACGAAGTGATGTGATTTATTTTTTATATTAATTTTACAAAGTTTGTAATAAATGTGGATTTATTGAATTTATGTGAATTATGTTATATAATAAATATATTATAATTTTTAGTTATTTTTTTACCTTTCTTTCATTATATCCATGGAAAAATGAAAACAACGTTCACGCGTATATATGGTCTACCATCTCCATGATCTATGTAATTAATTGTTTTTATCACTAAATTTTATGGATAAAACTAAATAAACATATATTGAATATATATTATATTTATTTAATAATTAACTTTTTGAGATTATAGAACCATGATCAATTTTTAAGGACTAAAACTTCCAAACCAAAACATACCTGAAAAACAATGTTTTTATCACCCAAAAAAGTGATTTTAATATAGGATTGTTAATAAACAGGTGATAAAATGTTATATGTATATAATATATTGTATGATATATATATTATTATGTTTTTTATATTTATTTATAATAAATTTTAATTTATTTCATAATAGGATATATCACTTTCAAAGAAAGTGGAACTCGAGGTAAGGGTTTTATGTTACAATCTCATTATTTATCTGGATTGTTTATGATTATATTTTTGATAACTATATATTATCATCTAAATCTAAATAAACTCTTCCATTTTATTATATTATTTTTTTTATTTACAATATATGTTTTACTATCATTTTCCCCACTGTAATTTCTCAATAATATAAAATAATATTTTAAGGGAAATCAGCTTTTCTTCTCTCTTCGGTCTAAAATAATTTTTTCTTCCAAATACATTTTTTATAAAATAATCAAGAATGTTTTTAATATTTTTAAATAATTTATTAAATCCATTTTAACCCATTATTTAATGTTTAAAAAAATTAATCTTCTTATTTTTAAAATTGGGTATTTTTTAAAAAAAATTCAAAATTATGAAAGGTATGTTTTCTTTCAATAAATATGGAAAGAATGAAATTTACTACCATCATGTATGATCAATGATTTGAAAATTACGTTTTCTTTTTCCATGATTCATTTAAAATCAAATTTCTGATTTAATATTTAGGATATTATTAGAGTTTTTATAATTTATTTCAATTTAAAAATAATATTTTACCCAAGAAATTTTCCTAGTGATATTTTAAAAGAATTTTTCATATAGGATTAAATAATTTGATGTTTCCTAACCTTTAATGGAGATATGATCCCATAATACCATCCCTATTATTTCTCTGGATGGTTTATTATTATGATTAAAAGCTAAGTATGGAACTCATTTATTTTCCATGGGTCATGCTATGATAAAATGAATAAATGTTACATAATGAATGTTTAATAATATTGTATGACACGTATTTGTTACTTTAATTATGTTATAGGTGAGCAAGAAATTATATACCACTCCAATGCATTGGGTAAATAGGGATATCTCATGAGATAAATAGGATTATAATGGGGAGTGATCACATTTCAGTAATAGAATCTGACCACTATAATAGTCTTGGGAGTTAGCCTTGACTACTATGATGGTTTGGGGAGTGAACCCAATCAATTATGAAATTATTTGTGGGGATCTTTTAGTAAAACGGAATTGATTTTCTATGAATATGTGTATGCCACATGCTTATTTAGTATGCCAGTTTTATGCCCTCATGGATCATGTGCTAGGATTTCTTTATGATTCATGTCTTATGAACTTCAAAGATTTTTCCATGATTCAAGATTGTGATTTATGATATACTAGGTGTGGTTTTTCAACTGTTATACTCAAGATATCATTCCCTTATGCTCATGTCATGTTGATATATCCTTTATTTATCATTATTGATATTCTAAGCTCACCCATTTATATGTTTCCTTTCCCCGAGTTTTAAAGTAAGTTATTAAGTAATATATTTCTAACTAGGATTCTGGTTATAAAGAAATTAGTGGCAGATGATGTAGTTCACTTATGAACCATTTTTTGTATCTAGGTTTCTAAAGATATTAGAAATATATTATTCTAGCATAGACCATTATGTTATGTAATGAATATTCATGTAATAAGGTGTAATGTCTATGTCTGAAAAGTATGGGTCTCTATATTATCCTTAATTTATTGGGGAGTTCCATTTATGTAACACACACTCCTTAATCATGGGATTTAAAGTAATGAAATAGGTTTTCATGTTGTATGATCTTTGTGGCACACAAATTTTTTTACATGATATGGATGTGATTGATGGGAATAGAATTATATATCCCTAAAATTTAATTAGTGTTGTTTTTATCTCATGAAATATCATATATGGTTCATGGGAGGTTATCTTAAATACACTTTGTGATTATTTCTCCATAGTTAGACTTAACATATGTTTATAATTTCGGGTTTTATGTTTTTCCCACACTCATAAGTTATTTTATATTATCATATTATATCATACTTCAAAGTTCATGTTTATGATTATCCCCCTTTTATATCACGTTTATATGCCTCTTAACTCACATTTATTACTTACATATTGTTATTATTTGATTATTCCTATACCGATCTTTATAGCTCACCCATTTCTTATGTATGTCACTAGGTTATCCCATGTTTTTTTAGAAGAGAAATTTAATTTTAAGAGATTGTTAAGAAGTTTTGAATAATGTCATTATATCATTGTTTTAAGTTATTTTTCTATGTATCTAATTACATAAATACACTAGGCCTATCAATATTATGGGATTATATTATGTGTGTCATTATATAATAAATCATCAATTTATGTTTATTAAGGATATGGATTTTCATAGTTGGTATCAATGGAAAGTCAATTTATTTTTAAGAATATAGATTATAAAACTTCAGTGAGAGCCTTATGTATAAGATTAAACATAGGAAAACATCCCTAAATTATATTAAAGTATATATTAAGTGGTTTCTATGTAATAAAATCCCTATCTGGATACTACAAGAGTAATTAGATCTAGAACAGTTTTCCCTAGATGTAATAAACCCAAAAGGTAACATTGTACATTCACTCTACTGTTACACGGTGCATGAAAAAACCATTGTTGGGCAATTCATTTAACACTCTCAAGGGATTTGTTGTGGTTAATTCTAACTCTGTATGAATCATTTTTAATGGAACAAAAAATAACCAAAAAATTATATATTAGGATATAGACAATGGATAACAAAGATTAAAACCTATAAATCATAGGTGAAGGAATTTATTTCATTTATATTTTATCTCAAAAATGTTTATATTTTCCCTTTTAAATGAATAATAGTTTGAAAATTCTCATCCATATTTTTTCATTTATTCAATTCAATGGTTGGAGATATGAAGAACTGATTCAAGAACCAATGTGAGGGAAAATATGATGATGGTCCAAATGAGATGCCCAATCAAATGGGAGTCATAATTGGGAACGTCATGAAAATAATTTCTTAGTTAACTCTTGTTTTTAATAGAAACATGAAACTAGAGGAACACCCAAATCCCTATAAGAAATGGAACGTTTAATTAAGAACTTTACGTAACAAAGGCCTTTTTTCTTTCAGTGTGTCTTCTAATCCCTTTACCATGGAACAATGGATCTACTCCATGAAAAATATCTTCTTTATACTTCAATGATATGAGTAAGATAAGATCATGTTTTTTTGTTTATCATATAATGCTAGAAGCTAATAAATTATGGATTTTGATTAAAAATTATGAATCCCTAGGAGAAGATCAAAGTGATAAAGTGGAAAGAATTTTTTAAAAAAAATTGATAAATTTTTCCCCACACTCTCTTACTAAAAATGGAGAGGGAATTACATGGCCTCAAGAAGAAGGATGGTGAATCCATTAGGGCATGTGAGGTGAACATTGAAATACTTACACGATATGCATCTAGATTTATCATCGACCCTGATAGTAAAGTTCACTACTTATTTAGCATACTAAAAGAAATCTATGAAATTATATGGTGATTGAAGACTTTGACTATATGAGGAAGTTGTCTGATGTGCCATAAAATTTGAAATAGATGTCAATGAAACTCGTGGGTGAAATGGGTTAGAAAATAGGAAGTGTATAATGGATTTTAATTTAAAGTGAGTGATAGAGAAATATCATGGGGAAATAAATTCCAACATCCCACTTGTCCGAAGTGTGATAAGAATAATCTCTATAATTTTATAAATGGAACAAGGAAATTATTTAGGTTGGGAAAATAAGGTAACCTAGAAGGATAGTGATTATGGTAGAACCCCACCAATGTAATGTATGTTCCACAGAACCCTTAAACTACTATAAAATGTTTCCAATTCAAGTAAAAAGGTCACTATAAGAATAAACTCACTAATATAATGCGTTTAGATGATTACTAATGATAAAATCCTCCATGTATTAGAGATCAAGGGAAATCCTATTCCATCATAATTTATATGGTGGATCCTGATAATGATTTAATGATAGGTTTGTTTTTTTATTCATTAATAGATAGATAACATGCTATTTGATTCTAGTTCTATGAATTCTTCCATATCATGAATTTTTAGTATAAATATTCAAGAAACACATCAAAACCTAGAACTGGAGCAATCTAGGAAAATAGAAAATTGGGAAATTATTGTATCCCGAGTTTAGAAATTTTTCCAAGTCCAAATTCTCAGTATGAACTTCCCAGAGAACCTTGTGATAGTTTCTTTAATGTAATTCAATGTAATTATGGGTATGTAGAGTATTTCTTTATGTCTAACCATCATAAAATTTAATAAGAAGAAAATAAATCTTTGTATCATGATTTACCCTTATATTATATAAAAATTCAAGGAGGATGATGAATCTTCTTCGGTATTATCATCTCAAGAATGGATATTATTATCTTATGAGAAATCATATCTAGCTCAAATGATTGAGGCTATGTAAAATATCATCCTCGATGACATGACCATTGTAAGGGAGTATATGAATGTGTTTCCAAAATAATTTTATGGTATTCCTCCAAGCACTGAGGTTGAGTTCTCAATCAAACTTATACCTATAGATTTTCCAATATCTATGAATCCAAACAGAATGGCCAGTGTTGAACTTAAAGTGTTTAAGAATAAACTACCAGAGAATATTTATAAAGGGTTTATATACCCAAGTGATTCCTCATGGGGTTCACCAGTCCTCCTCATCAAGTATAATGATAGTTCAAAGAACCTCTCCATTGATTATCTTGATCTAAAAAAGACCACAATAAAGAAAACGTATTATTTACTGTTGGCTTATGACTTTTTTGGTCACCTATTTGGATCCCAATAATTCTCTAAGGTGGATCTTTGATCGGGATATTATAAAGTAAATTTGAAGAATGAGGATATACTAAACACAGCGTTTCATATAAGTTATGGGAACTATGTGTTCATAATGATTCCCTTTCAACTCACTAATTCTCTAGCTATCTTCTAGGACCTAAAGAATGGAGTCTTTAGGGACAACCATGACAAATATGAGGTGGTATTTAAAGATGATATTATTATCTAGTACAAAAGGAGGGACGATAATGTGGATCATTTGAATGTTTTACTAAAGACCTCATTAAAGGAAAAGTTATATGTAAAGTATAAGAAATGTGAATTTTTGATAGAAAACATAACATTCCTAGGGTATGTTATCACGAGTAAAGGGATATCAGTGGATCCTTAAAATATATTTGTAATTTAAGGATGCACATACCAATATATATGAAATAGATTTGTAATTTTTCTTTACAAGCTAGATATTATCATCAATTTTTGAGAACCAGTCATGATTATCAAGAAAACTAACCAATCTAACTTGAAAGGGGGTGAATTGTTCCAATATTGATGAATTTTTTAAAATAGGATAATCATTGAACCTATTCTCACATTATGAACTAATGTGGAAGGATTCGTAATCTATAGTGATGCATCCAAAAAAGGATGTGGTTGTGTATTCATTGAACACAAAAATTCATAGCATGTGTCTCCTTCCAATTGAATACCCATAAGAATAACTACCAAACTCATGATAGGGAATTGGTTTCATTGATCTTTGCATTAATTATTTTGAGGAATTATATTTATGGGTAGAAGGGTGACTTATATATGAATCATAAAATCCCCATGTATATATTAAAACAAAAGTATATCATTGTATACTAATGAAGGTTGTTAGATTTAATAAAGTATTTTGATTTTTCAATCCATTACAATCCTCAAAAGGAAAACAAAGTGGTTGTTTCCCTAATTAGAGGGGGTCATGAAACCCTAACCATGATGAGGATTAAAAGGAATACGAAATTCTTGGACATGAAAAGGATGGACATGGGAATAATAAAATGATCTTTATCCTTCATTTCTCAAATAACTTCTCAACAATCCATTATTAAGAGGATTAATTATTTCCAAAAATATGATGAGGAGTAGTAGAAAAATGTAGAGAATATTCTGGAGTTCAAAATTGTTAATGTTGGAGTTATAAGATTTTGAACCTGAATATTTGTCACATAAATCATACCATAATAGGGTACTTCTGGATAATGCATATATCTCACCCATATCTATTCATCTAGGAAGCACTATTATGTATAGATGTATAAAGTAAAACTTTTGGGTGGATAACAAGAAGATAGATATTGTAGAATTTGTATCTTGGTGTATGGTTATCAAATAAGTCAATAATGAAGGATATAATTCTAAGGGTTTTATGAAACAATTTTCAACACCAATACATAAATAGGAAAAAATAATAATGGATTTCAACAAAGGACTCCCCAGAACCCTAAAAGGTAATAACTTCTTCTCGGTGGTAGTTGATCTCTTTACCAAGTAAGTGGATTTCATTACTATAAAGGAAAATTTATATATTGAATAACTCAAGAAATATATACATAATTTAAGTGGTAGGGTTGTATGGAGTGCCACTCTCCATTGTAATTGATTAATATATGATGTTTTCCTCGAGGTATTGGAGAATCCTTCAGTAAGAATTGGATACAAAGTTGATTTTCAATACTTCTTGTCACCCTCAAATGGATAGTCGGTCTAACAGAACCATTAATACTCTATAGGATATAATGAGATCATGTTTAATGTATTTACAAGGATGTTGGGATCAACACATTACCCCAGTTTAGTTCTCATATAAAAATAGTTTTCATTCAAAAACATAAATGGAACCTTGTGAGAATATTTATGGGAAGAGGTGTTGGAATCTAATATAGCATAATTAAATTTGAGAGATGAGGATTATGGGACCCACTCTTACCTAATATATAAAAAAGAAGTTTTAAGCCATTCATTATTATATAAAATCTTCACAAATTTTATAGATAATATATGAAGAAAATAATCTATGAGGACATGATTTTGAGTTCATTAATAAGGATTTCCTTCATATATCTCTATAGAATAAATTCATGGGGTTTAGAAAAAAGGTAAATATTAGTTCTAGATACATTATCCCTTTTTAGATCATTGATTACAACAGAGTGGTGGCCTATCAACTAGTACCCCCACCTAACCTATCTTAGGTATATGATGTGTTCCATGTATCCATATTGTTGAAGTACATACCAAACCCATCACATGTACTGAATCCATTTGTGGTACCATTAGATAATGGTCTTTCATATGAGGATAAACTTGTCACAACCCATCCCAGTGGGACCCATTTCGTGACACCCCAAGCCCTCCTACAATAGTCCAAGGGCTAGTGACTAGAACTTAGTAGGCATATCACTAATAATGGAGAAATTTATTATTTTCCGATATGCATGAACACATCTCCAAGCCCACATAATTCTAAAATTTAAAATCCAATAAGTAAACATTGCATGCATACAACTATAAGTCACAACTAGAGTAAGACTGTAACATCCCAAGTAAGTAATGAATAATAGATATTTTTATCTATGTCTATTAATGAATTAGATAGTTTTTTAGAGGCTTAAAATGAAAATAAATCCAATCTTAAGCATGGAATACACTAATATTCTTAAAAGATTGTTTTACTACCTTATGATGGAAAACCCTTTTTAAATCTATCTTTTGACAATTTTATAAACTATGTTTGTCAAAATAAACTTATTCTTTATGATTGGGACATAAAAATTTACTTTGTGTGAATTTTTGGTATTTTTCTGACAATGTTCATTTTTTAATGAATAGTGAAAAATACTGCATTTTACATCAAAACTGCTTTTTAATCTAATTTATTTATATGATTAGATTATCTTTTGAATTGGTTTTGAAGTGAAATTAGAATATATTTTTACCATTTAATTCAATGGTGGTCATTGGAATCAATTTCACTTTGAAATTGGACTTAAACTGGTGTCAAACTTTTGATACTTATTGTTTCATAAAAACACGTTATTTGCTCTGACAGCGGGAATTAATTATTAAATTAATTAATGTGACTTATATGTTTTGAATTTTGTAAAATAGACTTCATTTTGGAATTCAGAATATCAATTATAGCTTAGAGTGAAGTTTTGGTATTTTTCTGAAAAACTTCAATTTTTGATGAATAGTGAAATCACTAAGTGGTACTTATAAAAACTGATTTTCCATTTAAATGAAATTTTGCCACCTTTGTGTATTGAATTTCAAAAATCCGACATACATGGTTGTCACTAAGAAGTAAAATGTGGTTCAATGAGATTAAAATAATTTTTTGGTGAATAGTAACTTATTAAGTTTTTAATCGCGATAAGAGGTAATTAGTGTAATTTAAGGTAAAAATGATATTATAAAAATATGAAAACACCATGACACATGTCCTAACCCTATTGGTTGTGTCATGGCCGACCAAGATAACCCATGGGTCGATTTAGGGGACCCCATGGAGCCACTTGGGTGAGATAATGACTTTAATGCCTTTTTTAAATAAAGGTGAAAATGACACTAACATAAATTGTTTTACTAAAACAATTTTTAGAAGGGGTTATACTAATCATATTTTTGTCTATAAATATTAATTAGAAATATAAAAAGATTTCATACATCATAGTAGTTTTTTATAATTTTTAGACTTTAAATAAATTAAATTATTTATGACATCATGATGATGCAGCGATGACCTCATTATTTAACCATTTAAATAAAACGTAAAGATAATATAAACTCTAAGACCTAAACTTGTCCAAAAACTATTGTATGGAACTATTTCGAAGCCTTATCATCTTATCTTCGAAATATATAAATTTGGGACCTTAGAAATGCGAAACACTTTTGAAAATAAAATAATAGTTTCATGATTTCCAAAAGTGCCCCTCCTCTCCTCTTATAAAAGGCCCCCACCTCTACCTCATTTCACACACTCCTCAAGCCTTTGGATCGGACAACCCCTGCCCATTTACTCTCTACACATCCCTCTCCTCATCCTAGAGGATTCCATTTGGTCATAATCCTTTCAAAGGAAGCCTTTAGGCTCAAATCAAAAGGAGTTACACTTTTAAAGGTAATTCATTCTCTAATGTTCATTTGTTTTATTTTGCTTCTCCAACCCCCTAAACTCTTTTTATTTACTTCTTTTGTAACAACACAAGTATCTTAAATATACTAGGATGTTGTTATAAGATTTATTCGAGCAAAACTATCACACAACTACATCAAATGGTTAAAGAACATACGGTTTCCGTGGATGGCGAAATTCTGCCTCCCGAAACGATGATTGTTCAATACTCATTTAACACCTTCAAAGGTGGCAATTATGATGTCACTATTTTTATATATGATATATAATAGGTTTATTCTTTCCTTAAGCTTCTGTATTTTTCATTTATGGCATACCATTATTGTTTCCATTATGGGTAAACATGATATCTTCATTTTAGGAAGTGCGGACTACCGCCCCCTGAAAGTGATTTGATCCGTTAATACCATATGTGGGATGTGTAAAGGATAAAGTTAATGATATTATATATGTTATTATACTGTAATTATAATATACTCTTATATAATTATGATTCCATTCTGGAAAATACAAAATAGAAATGGAAGTAGCGTTCATGCGTACGTACGGCTTACCGTCTCCATGAACAGTGCATTTCATTTCTTACCTCTAAATGTGATGTAATATTATAAATACATGTATGTGATGAATATATATGATATATATTTTATCCAAATCATTAATATCATTCTGGATATAACAAACCTTTGACCAAATTAACAACATGTAAGTGTAAGAAGTCTATTTTTGACTTAAGAACCAAATACCGACAAAATGAACATTATTAACTTAAATGATTACATGATGTTCATAACATGGTATAAAAGGAATAATGAACTTAAAAAAGGTTCTTAATCAAGTAGAGATTAACTCAAGTTTATTATTCAGGATATTAAAGAACGGTCGAGTCAAGTCGGACCTGAGGTATGGGACTTCATCTCAATCTCCTTTCATTGAAGCATATTTTGTTTTATACACCACCTTTTTTTATATGGTGTATAAACCCCTTTGACTTTTATGTTTATTCAAAAGGAATATTTTTTATACGAAACATTTACTAAATGACAAAAGGGAATGTTTTTGTCGTATGTATGCGGCGACAACGACTTCTCTGTCGTCGTGACCGTTATTTGAGTTTCAGCTTCCTCTACAAGCCATACCTTCTTTTTAAAAGAAAAATAAATACCATGTTTTACTTTTCTTTTATTTTGGTATTCAAAAAATTTTTCATAATGTTTTTATATCAATGTGTTTTATTGATATATTGTGATTTAAAGGTGTAAATGCTATGTTTCATTTATGCATGTTTTATGTGATACGATTTTGTTGAGGTTCTTGGGCATTATTATGAAGACGGGTGGTTCCGTGATAGACTAAGGGAAGGTGAGCCCGATATAGCTCTCCAATGCATTGGGTAATGCGAAGGAGTGAAACGTTAAGGTTTCTCCGAAGAGATTTAGGGAATATATTGTGATGGGTATTCCAAACGTAACCAAGAGGGTTACTCCCTACGTAAGAATGTTATGAATGCCTCAAGTTACCTTTATGTCTTATGATTTCTATGATTTATTCATGATTTGATGAGGTATGTTAAAGTGATTATGTTTTATGGGTAAATTATGATCTCATATTTATGTATATATGTACCCATGTTTCCTTTCCATATTTTTATATCCCTTACTGATCTTTTTATTCTCATCCCAAGTTTTTTTAAAATGTTTTTCACAGGTCAAGGGAAAGGTACATGATATTATGATAGTGTCAAGGAATTTTCAAGAAAGAATCCATTTTTATTTTAAATATGTTTCCATTGATGGGAATGAAGAATACTATATTTATTTAACCACTTTGTTTATATGTGGAATGTAATGCAAGTTTTATGATCTAATTCTCTAAAACTCTAAACCCGAAAATATCCTCAATGTGTAATCTTGTAATAACTCAAGATTAAGTAAGGTTTAATGCTGGGGCCTTATAGTTGGTATTAGAGGTCGGTTTAGATAACTTTAGGAGTTAGAATTATATTAAATGATTTTCCAAAAATAGTTTTTTTATGGTCAAATTGAAATGATATAGCATTTGAAGATTACCATGTTTCTTCATCTAAGACATGTTTGTTCAGAATGGTTTTCCGTAGAGGAAATAGGGAAGCAGTGCTAGGAAGGCATACAGAAGGAAATAACCTTCCGAATCAGCATCCTGAGATGGTCGGAATTGGAACTGAACAGTTTGTTGCAGTAATGGCGCAGTTGACTCAAGCGATAAATGGCGGTGGTATCCATACACGAGATCAACCAGATCAACCGCAGAGGAACATGTCAGTGGTGGAACATTTCATAAGGCAACATCCCCCATCATTCAGAGGATCATCTGACCCTGTGTTAGCTGAAGGGTGGATTAAAGCACTGGAGAAGATTTTCGATGTCATGGGGTGTTCAGACAATCAAAAGGTTAGTCTTTCTATTTACCGTTTGGAGGGTGAGGCAGATCAGTGGTGGTCCATGGTTAAAAATATCAGGGACGCTGATGAGATTGATGCTCTTGACTGGGATGAGTTCAAAGGTTGTTTCTTGAGAAGTATCTTCCTAAGGATGTTCGACTTAGGATGGAAAAGTAATTCTTGGAATTGAGGCAAGAGGAAGACTCAGTGGCTACCTATGAAGAAAGGTTCAATCGATTGGCAAGGTATGCTCCAAATTTTATCCGAGACCTTGATAGTAAAATCAATCATTTTTACATAGGATTAAAGCCAAAATATCGAAGGGCATTAGCTTCTCGTGAGTTTACAAGTTATTTAAAGCTTGTTCGATGTGCTGAGAAGGTGGAAATGGATTTTTCCGATGACCAAGTGTTCTATAACAACCAGCAGAAGTAGAGACCGAGGTGGCAAGAGAAAGGTAAGAATTCATAAAAGAAGCAAGGAGGTAAGAAAACCAAATATCCATCCTGTGAGAAGTGTGGTAAAATGCATCCTGGAGAATGTTTATCCAAGTCTGGTAAGTGCTTTCGGTGTGGTAAGTCTGGTCATATTGCTTGTAAATCTAAGGAAGATGATAAAGCAGGCAATGAAAAGCCAACGGTAAGATGTTTTAAGTGTAATGAAATGGGTCATTATGCAAACGAGTGTCTGACAAAGAGCTTGAGTGATGGGAAGAAGTTAGACTACAAGAAGAAAGGGGTGTTGAAATCCTTTGCAACTACTTCAGCAGATGTCGGGCCGTCAAATGAATTTGTATCAGGTACTTTGTTTGTTTTTTCAGATTATGCCGGTGTGTTCTTTGATTCGGGGTCTACACATTCTTTCATCTATGAAACCTTTTCTAGTAAAATGGAAATACCATCTCAAAAAATGACTCCTGAACTTGTGGTAAAAACACCTGGGGGAAATGTTGAGGCAAAAATAATTTATAAGAATCTTCCTATCCTTATCTGTGGAAAGAACCTACTTGCAAACCTTATTGTTCTACATCTAGTAGAGTTTGATGTTATCCTGGGTATGGATTGGCTCTCTATTTACCATGCTAAGATTGACTGTAGAGCTAAAGAAGTTTCTTTTCAGAAAGACTTTCAGTTTGTTTACAAGAATGAATCCTTAATTTTGATAACATATCAAGTGGCCGAGAAACTTGTAAAAGATGGAAATGAATGTTACCTTGCACACGTCGTTGAAAATAAAGGAACTGTTCAGATTAATGATGTGCCAGTGATAAATGAGTATCTTGATGTTTTTCCTGATGAGTTGCCTGGAATAATACCAGATCGGGAAGTTGAGTTTACTGTTGACTTAGTTCCTGATGCTAAGCCAATTTCAAAACCCCCTTATCAAATGGTTCAAATTGAACTTTTAGAGTTGAAGGAGCAATTGCAAGATTTATTAGAGAAAGGTTTCATTCGACCTAGCACATCACCATGGGGTGCTCCTGTTTTATTTGTTAAGAAGAAAGATGGTTCTATGAGACTTTGCATTGATTATAGAGCCTTGAATAACATCACTGTTAAGAACAAATATCCTTTGCCTCATATCGATGATTTGTTTGATCAGCTCTAGGGAGCTTAGTATTTTTCAAAAATTGACTTGAGATCGGGGTACCATCAGCTGAAGGTAAAGGAGGCAGATATTCCGAAGACCGCGTTCCGTACGAGATATGGCCATTATGAATTTGTAGTAATGCCTTTTGGGCTAACCACTGCACCTGCTGTATTCATGGACTCAATAAATAGAATTTTCCATGAGTTCTTGGATAAGTTTGTGGTGGTTTTCATTGATGATATTTTGGTGTTTTATAAAATTAAAGAGGAGCATGAAAGACATTTAAGGGTTATCTTGCAAACCTTAAAAGAAAAGAAATTGTATGGGAAATTCAGCAAGTGTGAGTTTTGGTTGCAACAAATTTCTTTCCTTGGTCACATTGTTTCTAAAGATGGAATAACTGTTGATCCTGCAAAAACAAAAGTTGTGGAAGAATGGCCAAGACCCACAAATGTACCCAAGATTCGTAGCTTCCTTGGTTTGTCAGGCTATTACCGAAGGTTTTTTAGGAATTTTTCACGGTTATCTAGTCCAATGACTAAGCTAACTCGGAAGTGTGTTAAGTTTATCTGGACAAAATAATGTGATGATTGTTTTCAGGAATTGAAAAGAAGATTGGTGAATGCTCCAGTTTTGGCACTACCTTCCAGGAATGGTGAGTTTGTTATATACAGTGATTCTTCATTGAAAGGAATTGGTTGTGTCCTAATGCAGAATGATCAGGTAATTGATTATGCTTCATGACAGTTGAAAACTCATGAGGTAAATTACCCTACACATGATTTGGAATTAGCTGCTGTTGTTTTTGCTTTAAAAATTTGGAGGCATCATTTGTATGGAGTAAAGTGTGAAATATATACCGATCACAAAATTTTAAAGTATATATTCACTCAGAAAGAATTTAACATGAGACAAAGGAGATGGTTAGAATTAATCAAGGATTATGATTGTACAATTCATTACCATCTGGGAAAATCAAATAAAGTGGCCGATGCCTTGAGTCGAAAAAGTAATGCTTCATTAACCATGCTATGTTTGGAACGAGATCCTCTGGTTTTTGATTTAATGAACTTTGGCATAAAAGTTGTTGGTGTAGGAAGTCCTTCTGTTTTGTTTTAGGTATCAGTGAAATCTTCTCTATCAGACAGAATCAAGCAAGCACAGAAGCAAGACAGCAAGTTGCAGAAAAAGGTAGAGCTGGTTCAGAAAGGTAAGTTGCTTGAATTCAACATTGATAATGATTGTGTTTTGAGATTTGGGAAGAGATTGTGTGTGCCTTGTGATTCACAGTTGAAGAGAGAGTTGTTATGTGAAGCTCATAGTTCTCCGTTTTCAGTTCATCCGTGCAGTACTAAGATGTATAGAGATCTGCGGGAGTATTACTAGTGGGATGGAATGAAAAGAGATATTGTTGATTTTACTATGAAATGTTTGACATGTCAACAGGTTAAAGCAGAGCGGCAGTTACCGAAAGGGATGCTTCAGCCTTTACCAGTGCCAGAGTGGAAATGGGAGAATATATCCATGGACTTTGTTGTGGGATTACCGAAGACATCTCGAGGTAATAATGCAATCTGGGTTATTGTTGATCGCTTGACCAAATCTGCTCATTTCCTTGCTATACGAGATACTTTTTCCCTAGATCTACTTTCCCGTTTGTATCTTAAAGAGATAGTCAGGTTACATGGAGTTCCTCTCTCCATTGTATCTGATCTTGATCCCAGGTTCACTTATAACTTTTGGAAAGGCCTTCAAAAGTCGTTGGGTACTGAATTTAATTTTAGTACAGCTTTTCATCCTCAATCATATGGGCAGTCAGAACGAACAATTCAGACCTTGGAGGATATGCTACGAGCTTTTTCTATGGATTATCAGGGAAGTTGGGACCAACATCTTTCCTTGGTTGAATTTTCATATAATAACAGTTTTCATTCCAGTATACAGATGGCACCATTTCAGGCATTATATGGGAAGCGGTGTTGAACTCCAGCTTTCTGAGATGAAGTGGGTGAAAGGAAGTTGATGGGACCAGAATTGGTAGAAGATATGGTAGAAAAGGTTCAGCTGATTCAGAAGCACATGAGAACAGATCAGAGAAGGCAGAAGAGTTATGCGGATAACCGGAGGAAGGATCTATCTTTTGAGGTAGGTGATCATGTTTTTCTCAAAGTATCACCATGGAAAAGTGTTATGCGATTTGGTAAGAAAGGAAAGTTGAGTCCAAGGTTCATTGGACCATATGAAATTCTGGAGAGATTTGGATCAGTTGCTTACCGAGTGGCTTTACCTCCGAGTTTATCTCAGGTACACAATGTTTTTCACGTTTCGATGTTGAGAAAGTATATGCCAGATCCACCTCATGTTTTGAGTCCAGAGGTAGTTCAGCTGGAAGAGAACCTATCTTATGAGGAACAACCGGTCCAGATTCTTGACCACAGGGAGAAAGTGTTACGGAATAAGGTGATTAAGCAGGTAAAGGTTTTCTGGAAAAACCACATGATGGAAGAGGCAACATGGGAATCTGAAAATGCAATGAGGGATAATTACCCTCATTTATTCGATAAGTAAATAAATTGCGGGGACGCAATTTTCTAAATGGGGAAGGATGTAACATCCCAAGTAAGTAATGAATTATAGATATTTTTATCTATGTCTATTAATGAATTAGATAGTGTTTTAGAGGCTTAAAATGAAAATAAATCCAATCTTAAGCATGGAATACACTAATATTCTTAAAAGATTGTTTTACTGCCTTATGATGGAAAACCCTTTTTAAATCTATTTTTTGAAAATTTTATAAACTATGTTTGTAAAAATAAACTTCTTCTTTATGATTGGGACATCAAAATTTACTTTGTGTGAATTATTGGTATTTTTCTGACAATGTTCATTTTTTAATGAATAGTGAAAAATACTGCATTTTACATCAAAACTGCTTTTTAATATAATTTATTTATATGATTATATTATCTTTTGAATTGGTTTTGAAGTGAAATTAGAATATATTTTTACCATTTAATCCAATGGTGGTCATTGGAATCAATTTCACTTTGAAATTGGACTTAAACTAGTGTCAAACTTTTGATACTTATTGTTTCATAAAAACACGCTATTTGCTCTGACAGCGGGAATTAATTATTAAATTAATTAATGTGACTTATATGTTTTGAATTTTTTAAAATAGACTTCATTTTTTAATTCAGAATATCAAATATAGCTTAGGGTGAAGTTTTTTGTATTTTTCTGAAAAACTTCAATTTTTGATGAATAGTGAAATCACTAAGTGGTACTTATAAAAACTGATTTTCCATTTAAATGAAATTTTTCCACCTTTGTGTATTGAATCTCAAAAATCCGACATACATGGTTATCACTAAGAATTAAAATTTGGTTCAATGAGATTAAAAAAAAATTGGTGAATAGTTACTTATTATGTTTTTAATCGCGATTAGAGGTAATTAGTGTAATTTAAGGTAAAAATGATCTTATAAAAATATGAAAACACCATGACACATGTCCTAACACTATTGGTTATGTCATGGACGACCAATAAATTCCATGGTTCTATTTAGGGGACCCCATTGAGCCACTTGGGTGAGATAATGACTTTAATACCTTTTTTTAAATAAAGTTGAAAATGACACTAACATAAATTGTTTTACTAAAACAATTTTTAGAAGGGGTTATACTAATCATATTTTTGTCTATAAATATTCATTAGAAATATAAAAAGATTTACTACATCAAATTTGTTTTTTTATAATTTTTAGACTTTAAATAAATTAAATTATTTATGACATCATGATGATGCAGAGATGACCTCATTATTTAACGATTTAAATAAAATGAAAAGATAATATAAAATCTAAGACCTACACTTGTCCAAAAACTATTGTATGGGAATATTTAGAAGCCTTATCATCTTATATTTGAAATATAACAATGTGGGACCTTAGAAATTCGAAACACTTTTGAAAATAAAATAATAGTTTCATGATTTCCAAAAGTGCCCCTCCTCTCCTCTTATAAAAGGCCCCCACCTCTACCTCATTTCACACACTCCTCAAGCCTTTGGCTCGGCCAAAACATGCCCATTTACTCTCTCCACATACCTCTCCTCATCCTATAGGGTTCCCTTTGGGCAGAATCCTTTCAATGGAAGCCTTTTAGGCTCAAATAAAAAGGAGTTACACTTTTAAAGGTAATTCATTCTCTCATGTTCATTTGTTTTATTTTGCTTCTCCAACCCCCTAAACTCTTTTTATTTACTTCTTTTGTAACAACACCAATATCTTCAATATACTAGGATGTTTTTAGAAGATTTATTCGAGCTACACTCTCACACAACTACATCAAATGGTTAAAGAACATACGGTTTCCGTGGATGGCGAAATTCTGCCTCCCGAAACGATGATTGTTCAATACTCATTTAACACCTTCAAAGGTGGCCATTATGATGTCACTATTTTTATATATGATATATAATATGTTTATTCTTTCCTTAAGATTCTGTATTTTTCATTTAATGCATACCATTATTGTTTCCATTATGGGTAAACACGATATCTTCATTTTAGGAAGTGCGGACTACCGCCCCCTGAAAGTGATTTGATCCGTTAATACCATATGTGGGATGTGTAAAGGATAAAGTTAATGATATTATATATGTTATTATACTGGAATTATAATATACTCTTATATAATTATGATTCCATTCCAGAAAATATGAAATAGAAATGGAAGTAGCGTTCATGCGTACGTACGGCTTACCGTCTCCATGAACGGTGCATTTCATTTCTTACCTCTAAATGTGATGTAATATTATAAATACATGTATATGATGAATATATATGATATATATGTTATCCAAATCATTAATATCATTCTGGATATAACGAACCTTTGACCAAATTAACAACATGTAAGTGTAAGAAGTCTATTTTTGACTTAAGAACCAAATACCGACAAAATGAACATTATTAACTTAAATGGTTACATGATGTTCATAACATGGTATAAAAGGAATAATGAACTTGAAAAAGGTTCTTAAGAAAGTAGAGATTAACTCAAGTTTATTATTCACGAGATTAAATAACGGTCGAGTCAAGTCAGACCCGAGGTATGGGACTTCGTCTCAATCTCCTTTCATTGAGCCATATTTTGTTTTATACACAACCTTTTTTTTATATGGTGTATAAACCCCTTTGACTTTTATGTTTATTCAAAAGGAATATTTTTTATACAAATCATATACTAAATGAAAAAAGGGAATGTTTTTGTCATATGTATTCGGCGACAACGACTTCTCCGCCGTCGTGACCGTTATTTGAGTTTAGGCTTCCTCTACAAGCCATACCTTCTTTTTAAAAGAAAAATAAATACCATGTTTTACTTTTATTTTATTTTGGTATTCAAAATTGTTTTCATAATGTTTTTATATCAATGTGTTGTATTGATATATTGTGATTGAAAGGTGGAAATGTTATGTTTCCTTTATGCATGTTTTATGTGATACGATTTTGTTGAGGTTCTTGGGCATTATTATGAAGACGGGTGGTTACGTGATAGACTAAGGGCGGGTGAGCCCGATATAGCTCTCCAATGCATTGGGTAATGTGAAGGAGTGAAATGTTAAGGTTTCTCCGAAGATATTTAGGGAATATACTGTGATGGGTATTCCAAACGTAACCAAGAGGGTTACTCCCTACGTAAGAATGTTATGAATGCCTCAAGTTACCTTTATGTCTTATGATTTCTATGATTTATTCATGATTTGATGAGGTATGTTAAAGTGCTTATGTTTTATGGGTAAAGTATTATCTCATCCTTATGTATATATGTACCCATGTTTCCTTTCCATATTTTTATATCCCTTACTGAGCTTTTTATGCTCATCCCAAGTTTTTTTGAAATGTTTTTCACAAGTCAAGGGAAAGGTACATGATATGATGATAGTGTCAAGGAAGTGTCAAGAAAGAATCCATGTTTATTTTAAATATGTTTCCATTGATGGGAATGAAGAATACTATCTTTATGTAACCACTTTGTTTATATGTGGAATGTAATGAAAGTTTTATGATCTAATTCTCTAAAACTCTAAACCCGAAAAGATCCTCAATGTGTAATCTAGTAATAACTCAAGATTAAGTAAGGTTTATGGCTGGGGCCTTATAACGACATGAAGTAAAGTAAAGTAAACAGGTCCAAACACAATCCCACCATAAAAATTCTGTAAACACAAGTCCATCCTGTAAGAAAAATGTATTGGGACTACTGTCTGAAATCTACATGAACACACCTCAGTCTATTCAGCATCAATAAGCACCCTTTGGTCCTAGTCCACCTTGGAATCCATGAAATGTTCAATCATCATCACAAGACATGACATGTATGGGGAAAAGTCCATTCATGGGTGAGTATAACAATACTCAGTACGACACTTCAAAACCACAAAGAAATATAAAAAAGAAAAATACAGCCATCTGTATATTGGAAAAACACATATAACAAGAACAACCAGATGTAATCAATCTAAGACACACAGTCTAGAGGTATGCCACAACCATAGTATACCATCCTTAGGATTCCAGCTTGAAGATTCCATGAAGCATTGATCTAGGAGAACACACTCTTGAGTCTGATAGATTGCATTAAATTCATCTAATAGGTACTGTTCATCAGATAATATAATGATAGATAGATATATTGATAGATTTAAAAGGAATATAATACATAGGTGAGGATCAAAGCCAGTGACTTGGGGTGATGCCAACAAATCCATATGGATTAAACTGCTAAGTAGAGGATCGATGATCACATATTATTGGTCATGTCAATACCAATAACTCCACTTAGGGAATGAATATGAATAGATGATTCCATTCTGAGCCACTCATGGGGATTCCAACAACTTTATTCGGGAATTCTTATTGAAGGGTTCATAGTCCTAGGAGTTTGAAACTATCATACCAACCTTTAAGAATGCAATAAATAGAATGAAATCTAATGAAACTTTTCCAATATATGGATTAAAATAAAATCATGGCATGTTGAAAGGGGTACTCAGCGTGCTGTAAGGGTACACATCGTGTCCCTTGACCTTGGGTACTATATATATAAATGGCTCAATTCATCAACTAGGTTTGTGTGAAAGAGGTATAAATTTCATTTAGAAGGGGTTACACATCATGTACATATATTTTGGGCTAGCCTATGTACTTCAGTTTTGTGTCAGTACACAGCATCCACTTGTGTGTCCCTAGTCATGTACCAGTACCAGGGGTAGCCCATGTACCTGGTCAAAGATAAGTCATGTGGGGAAGTACATTCCATGTAGGCAACCCATGTACTCTACCTCGTGTCCCTGTTCTTCCCATGTACACACCAATTCCATCCAATGGGGACACACACCGTGTACTCAGGGACTACACACCGTGTGTATCAGGTTTTTTCCAAAACATGTCATCTTCCTCCTACTCACATTATCGATCTCCTAGATCTAATTATGGTGTTTGGTTGGCATTAAAAATCTATGTCCAAATTCATTTTCCCACCCTGACACCAAATCGATGGGATGCAGGCCTTCAATCGGCTCAAAAAATCGTGATCATATACATTATTCATTACCAATGAAGAATGTGAATTTGGAACCAACCGTGGTTCAATCCACTTCCACACCCACTTTTTCACCTCCATTGAGTTGTCCCAATGTTCGATCTCTGATTTCGGATTTTTGTGAAAATAATCAAAGGTACAATGATTGATTTTTCACAAAGGGTTTAAAAGCATGGGGATGAATGCAGAATGCAAGAACCGGGGGAGAAAAGCACAAAACATTGAGATGGAAGAACCTCAATATATGTTCCAATCAATCTTGTTTTTTCTCCATTATAATGATAAACTAATAAAAAAAATTAAGATTCAACTCCGAATAAATTCCACAAAATAGCCAATCTCTCAATATGATCGAACCATGGATTAATATGTTCGTGGATTGGTCTGCATTCATTTTAGGAATTAATAATGTGAAATAAGGGAATTAAATTAAATACCCTACATATATTTTTATTTTTAGTTGACAAATAACAATCATCACGTTGTTGTCATTAATTAAATATGTCAATATCAATGTGCATCAATCGTTGATCTGAGGATTCATCATCATCCATCGAAAGTATCATTAAGAAGTTCTCTCTCCAACATTGCCAATGAA
The DNA here is from genome assembly GCA_963277665.1 of Viscum album. Taxonomy (NCBI): domain Eukaryota; kingdom Viridiplantae; phylum Streptophyta; class Magnoliopsida; order Santalales; family Viscaceae; genus Viscum; species Viscum album. Next base: position 1,274,555,781 of record OY728153.1, on the reverse strand, counting down.
TTCTAGGTTTATGTGTCTAACCCTGGACTTCTAACAAAATTTATTATTTAAAGATAAACCAACGTTCTACATCAACAATAGAAACAAAATAATTTTATTAAATAATTTTATTTCATTAAATGCTCATGTTAACCTTTCCATAATTGACCTGCGCCGACCAATTTCAGGTCACTCATAGGGAAAATCTGCCATTATGAACTCAATGGTGCCCTTGGATTTCTGATCTAGGAACTCATTTAAAATTTATTCCACTTTTCCATGAAAACTATGCTCATGTTATTTAGTTCCTAGCCTACGAGCCTTGTAAGGGTTCCCCCTTATCCCTTGAAAGGGGGGTTATCTGAAAATAAATAAAAAATAAGGCTTTCGGGCCATTCAGTCAGTATTTCGGACACAACGGGTCTCAAAATCACAGGTCACCCCTGTGTCTGGCCTCAAAATTAATCCATATAATATTTAAAAATAATATACCAAAAATACGAGTCTTGAAATTCTCCCCACCTTGGGGATTTACATCCCTAGAAATAAAAAATAAAGGATTCTCAAATAATATAAGGGTACTAAGAAAGAATATGAGCCTCTCACTTTAATGTTATCCCCTATAGATTCTTGTGTTTCCCCCGAACACACACCAAAGGAATCAACTACCTACAAAGGATCCTCTCTCGTTGATCCTCAATCTCCACTGGGTACTTATAAATAGTCTCTCTATCCCCAATGTCTAACTCGCCTTAGTTTATGACATTCAATGAGTCATGCACATGCCTCCTCGGTTGCAACACATGGAAGACGTCATATTCCAGGTCTAGTTGCAGAGGTATAGTTAAGTGGTACACCACCTCTCCAACTCTACAGAGTATCTAGAAAGGGATTATGAACCTTAGAGATATCTAGCCTCCCTATCCAAATATCTGTAATCCACATTGAGGTAAAAGCCAAAGGAACACATGGTCTCTTTCCTCGAACTCTAAAGGCCTTCGTCACCTATCATCATAAGATGTTTAATGGCTATGTGTAGTATTCATTTTCTCCTTGATTATTTTCACATTCTATGTTGTAGCTAACACCAAATTTGGGCCCTTGAGTGCGGACTCTTCTGGGTTATTACAACAAAGTGGTGACCTTTAGGGTCACCCTTACAAAGCCTCAAATGGTGTCATACCAAAGGTGGAATGTTAGATATTGTTTTATGAAATCTCTACTAGTGGTAGGTGTTCCTCCCAACTATATAAAAAGTATAACATGAAACCTCGTAGCATGTCCTCCCGAACCTGAATGGTCTGCTCTATCAGGTCATCAGGGATAGGGTGAAATAATTTTCTCAAATGTAACTGGGTTACAAATTCCTCCTTTAATCCCTTCCATAACTGGGATGTAAAGAAATATTCACAATCTGAAACTATTTTCAATGAAAATACATGGAGTCAAACTATCTCTTACATATAGAGGCATCACAATCTCTCCAATGAACTCTACTATTTGATAGTGTGGAAGTGGACTGACTTGGTGAGTCATTTAAAAAACACCTAGATTGAATCATTTCCTCTGGGCATATGTGGTAAACCCATCATGAAGTCCATCAATATATCATCCCACTTTATTCTATCACCTCAAGGGGTTGAGCCAAACCCACTAAAACTTGATGTTCAACATTCACTTGATGACAACTAAGGCATCAGAGTCAAAGTCTTTAACTCCTTTCTTCATCCCTATCCACCAAAACTGACATCAGAGGTCCTGGTACATCATTTCCACACCAGGATGTACCACCAAATGGGATGTATTAAAATCCATCAAAACATACTCTCACAATGTCACGGGTGATACTATGCATCCTTTGAAAGGAATGAATTTCTCCCTGCCTTTATAAAATCCATCATGAGCATGCCCTATTGATATCTAAGCCCGTAGGGTCTACCAGTCGATATCCCCATGTTGTGCCTCCCTGGATCATTGTAAGAGTGGAGGGGTGATAACCATCGACCCGAATTATGTTGCTCCATCTCCCTCCTCAATGAATTACTATAATGAGGACAACTTCTCTAATTCCTCATTCAGTAACTGCAAACTAGATCTCTTACTAAGATCATCTTCTACAATGTTCCCCTTTATAAGAGTATAGACAATCATAAAGTCATAGTCTTGGAGGAACTCTAGCCATCGCCTCTATCTCAAGTTGAAATCATTCTGATAGAAGATATAATTGATACTCTTATGGTTGGAGTATATGATAAACCACTCTCCCATTAGGTAGTGTCTCTTCATATTCAACAATAAGACTACCACTGCTAACTCAAGATCATGGATCACACAGTTATGCTCATGTGGTCTCAACTGGTGTGACCCATAGGCAATTCCACTTACCTTTGCATCAGTATACAACCAAACATGATTCATAATACATCTTATAATAATACGTTCTTGACACCATCCTCTAGAAATCTCAAGACTTGAGTGCTTGTCAAAATTTTCCTTAACTACTGAAAAGCCTAGTGGAACCTTTCTGTCCACATGAAAGGCTTCCCCTTTCAATTAAAATATTTCATGGGTGCTAATATCTTGTAGAAATCAAGTATTAATCTCCATTAATAGCCTACCAACCCAAGGAAGCTTCGCATCTCCATCACACTCTTAGGTGGTTCCCATGATAACACTGCTTTGACCATCGCTAGATACACTACCACTCCATATTCAGAGATAATTTATCCCATAATTTGAACAACTTGAATCTAGAACTGAAACATCCAGAGTTTTCCATAAAGTTGGTTCTCTCAAAGTATGTTCAATACTATCATTAAGTGTCTTGTGTGCTCCTCCTGGGACGCCGAGTACACAAGAATATTTTCGATGAAGACTAAAATAAACCATTTTAAGTAATGTTGAATGATTTGATTCATGGGTCACATGAAAAATACTAGGGAGTTCTTCATGCCAAAGGGATTCACCAAATACTCATAATGACCATAACAGCATAAGAATGTCAACTTCATTAAATCCTCATCTCATACTCATAGCTTGTGATAACTTGATATGAGATCAACCTTAGAGAACCATCATTCCCCTCTCAACTGATCAAAGTGTTCATCGATCCACGATAGTGGATACTTGTTACTCATGATATCTTGGTTCATGAAATGGTAGTCCATACACAACCTCAAACTCCCATACACCTTTTTGGAAAACCTAATTGTGGATGCCTAGGGTGAAACACTAGGTCTCATGAATCCCTTCCTCTAAAAGTCCTCCAACTACACCCTCAGCTCATAAATCTCTACAAGATTCATCTGATATTCTGGTGTGGATATTGATGTCATCCCAGTTTGTAGATCAATGTAGAAGTCTATCACTCGGTGGGGAGGTAAACCTAGAACATCTTCTGAAATAAGTATTTATACTCTGCCACCATTGTAGGAAACTAGGAACTTATAACATACAATAGACTAAGTTTTAGGCTATCCAATTTATGAGTAATTGGTTTTAACATCATATGAATGAGTCCACCTTATACTTTATGGGTTTCCTTTTATCCAGAAAAGGTAAACCTAGTTTTGTCACTATGGACACACCGGACCCTTCACCTAAAATAGTCAATCTAGTCATGAACTTTAGATAAACAATACATATGAAGAATGATGTCTTCAAGCCTTGATTCTACTAACAATATATGCCAATAAAAACTCTCACCTCCAAGGGTTGGGTCACACTATTAGCACACATGAGTAATCTCTGAGTCTTCTCTAATAGGATTCACTAAGTGTAAGGGTCAATTCAACAGTTCAATCGAAATCTATTGGAATTGTACAAGATATGTGGTAAGAAAGTAATAGCTAGAACATGTGTCTATCAGTGTGGATGCTAGTGTAGAAAACACATAAATAGTACATAGAATCATTCTTGGATCCCCTTGGTCATAAGTCTCAACCGCCTTCAGTTATCCCATCCCTTGTCCTCTAGCTCCTTGAGCCTAGTGTGGACCACCTAGGGGGTGGTGGTAATAAGTTGAAATTTTGACCACCTCATGCCACTCTCCCAACTTCTCTTCTACACATACTACCTTGTGTATCTTCTTGCTCTAGCCAATGTCTCTACCTCGATGGTCCATCCCCAATTTCTCTATCAGCAGTATGGAGGTTTAGATAATCTTGAGTGAGATGTCTCATACCATCACATGAATACATCTGCCTCTATCTAGGATGATTGAACCCAACCATTGAGCCTTGAATTTTTGATCTGATGTCATGGGACCTCCTCTAAAAATTTCTCTCAATTCCATGTCCATGGGACTAACGTCAGCTCCCTACTACCAAGGTCTCTTCTCCTGCTTTTCCACTGTTGACTATCACCGACTGTATCTACTCTTATAATAATATTTTAACCACAAAATCCCTATCAAGAACCCCAATACAATTAGATGTTCACAAAGGGAAAAAAATTTCTTAGATGTATCTATGAAGACCTCACTCGAAGGTCCAAACCCTGAATAGCAGGTCTTAAACCATATCCATCGAGTACCTAGAATGGTTAGTGACCCCTGATGAGTAATCATCCACTAACATGATACCATAATAGAGATGAAGAAACTCCTATATATGAACATACCTCATCATATCTCATGAAAACTTATATAGGAATAGGAAATCAAACATTTTCCATGAAATATTATCCTCGTCATGAGTCTGTGTAACGAAGCTCCACCATCATCCTATTGAGCCGTGAAAATGGATCGCAGCCAAGACCACGATTAGATCTATTTATGTCCGGACTTGATGAAAAACTCAGGACACCATCTCAAGATAGTACTCAACCTCTTATGGGTCAGGATCACCTTAGAACATGAGGGGTATCTATTATTGAGTCTCATAAAGTGTGCTCATCCTACACTCCTCATCCGCTGGGACTACGGGTATTGTGTGCTACTCTAGAGGTGGTGGTATGGCTGGTGCACCACCTAAAGGTAACATCTAAGGAATTGGTTTATGTATCAAACCCTTTTCACTAAGGGGTTCATTCTCATGAACAAGATTCTCAATTGTAGCTGGTATACATAATGGAGGCATCTTGAAAGTAAATAAGATGTACCACCATCAATGATTATATCTAGAGAGTTGACTCAAGAAGGATATGCAAATCACAATACACTCCTATATGATTCATGTACAATATTTCTTCCTACAACCAATGTTCTCATGTACCAAGTCGAAAATATGGTGATCAGATTCTTGGTGTATGGATATATTGTCCACCACAACCACACTGGAGTACATGGCCTAAAATCCAAACAATAAACACTTAACATTGTTTCCCCAAACCAATCTCATTGAATATTTATCCTAAACTAGAACTTACCAACTCAGATACCAATCTAGGATGGCATTCCCTAGTGAGGCCCACGTTGTAACTCACCAAGCCCACCATCAATTGTTTAGGGGCTAGTGATTATCACCGCGAAGGCATATCACTAACATGTGAGGAATTTCATCTGTACCTGTATGCGTGCACACATCTACAAGACCACAAAATGATGAAATGTAAAAACCACTAAGTAAGAAATACAGAATACAATTATATTTCACTACCAGAGTATAAAAGGAAGTAAAGTAAAGTAAATAGGGCCAAAAACAATCCCACCATAAAGATTCAATAAACACAAGTTCGACCTTTAAGAAAATAGTGTTGGGACTACTGTATGAAAGTCACAGGAACACATATCAGTCTATCCAGCCTCACTAAGTACCAACTACTCCAAGTCCACCTAGGACTCCATGAAAAGTTGATCATATGATCAAGACATGCCACATATTGGAAAATCTCGTGCATGGTTGAGTATAACATTACTCAGTAGGACACTCTGAAACCACAAATAAATATAACAAAGGAAAGTGCAGTCATCTCTACATAGGTATATTCCTATATCACATATAATAAGAACATCTATATATATTCATTCCAGGAATCACAATCTAGAGGTAAGACATAACCACAGTATACCATCCTTAAGATTCTAACTCAAATATTCCACGAAGCACTCATCCGGGAGAACACACTCCTGATTCTTATAGTATTGATGATGTTTGTCCGGTAGTTACTGCTCATTGGGTACTATTATGAGAGGGATAGATACCCAAATAGATCAAAAAATATTACAATACACAAGTGAGGATCACATATATGTCCATGGGTTGATACCAACAACATTATCTGGATTAACCCACTAAGTAGGGTATCATCACCTGCATAGTTTTGGTCATGTAGATACCAAGAACTCCACCTAGGGCACAAAGATGAATAGAGGATCCCACTCTAGTCCTCTCATGTGGATTCCAACAGCTCTGTCCATAAATTCTTACTGAAGAGATCATAATACTAGGAGTAGTGAATGATTCATTCCAACCTTTAGGTATACAATAAAGGGAAAAAACCCTAAGTAAACTTTTCCATGATATGGAGGACAAGTGAATCTAGTCCTGTAGAAATGGTTACACATTATGTTGTAAGGGTACAAACCGTGTCTCTTGACCCCAGGTACTGCCCCTGTAAATATTCAGTGTCATAAACCCTTGTCATGTAAAAGATGGATACACTGAGTGTGGAAGGGGATATACACCATGTCCTAGCATTTGGGCTCCACCCGTGTATTCTAGTTGTATGCTAGTACCCGACGTCAACCCTTGTGTCCCTACCGGTGTTCTAGTAAATGGGGTATCCCATGTACCTAGTCTAGGCCAGTCCATGTGGGGCATTACAAGAGGTGTAGGCAACCCATGTACTCCACCCTATGTATCTTTGATTCCCATGTACATGCCAAGTCCATCCAAGGGGGGCACACTCCATATAGTCAGGGACTACACACTATGTGTATCATGATTTCTAGAACCCATCTTCTTCCTCCCTCTCACATCGTCGATATCCTGGATCTCATTCAGGAATTTAGTTTTCCTCAAAAATCCAGATCCAAGGTCATTTTTCCACCCTAACAATGAATCTTTTGGAATATGTCCTTTAATCAGCTCGGAAAACTAGATCATATTTGTTCTTAATTACCACCTAAGAATGCGACTTCAGCACCCACAATCATTTTATCTATTAACTCACCTACCATTTCACCTCCATCGATTCATTCTGATGTTGGATCTATGTTTTCACATCATTTATCAAGAATCTAAGGCACAATGATTGATTATTCACAAGGGGCTTCAAAGAATAGGGAATAATGAAGAATGCTAGAACTAAGGAAGAAAAGTAAAAAATTAAAGAGGGAAAAACCTTGTTCGATGTTTGTGTAAATATTGGTTATTAACCATTATAATGATAAACTAATCCAAATAAAATTCATGATTCTACTCCCGATAAATCCAACAAAATAACCCATCTCGCAATATGATCAAATTGCGGATCAATCTGTTTGTGGATTGGTCCGCGTTTGTTGTAGGAATCAAGAATGGTAAATAAACAAATTAAATAAAATTGGATACCTCGATTGGGATTTTTCACTGATTAAGAATGGTATCCACATAATTTTCATTGGAAAAATCTGTTAAGATTGGTGTGCACTGATCGCCAATAAGCGGGTTCATCATTGTCTGCCAGAAAGATCCTCTCATGGTTCTCTCTTCAACTTCTTTATAGCATTCTAGGGTTATGAGGCTAACCATGTATTTCCTAAAAAATAGGATTATTTAAATATAAACTACCTTTATCTATCACCAATATAAATAAAGTAATTTTATTAAATAATTTTATTCATTTAAATACATGTGATGACTTTTCCACAATCAACTCAGTCCGAAAAATGTTATGTCACACCTAGGGAAAACTATCGTTTTAAACTCAAAGGTCCCCTCATATTTTCAATATGTGCAGCCATTAAAAAAATTTCCCACTTTTTCAAGAAAATTATCCACTCAAGCTATTTAAAATATTATTTTTCTTGATATAATGTTAATCTATATAATATTTAAAAATAATACATTGAAAATAAAGGTGATTACATAAGTTTTTAATAGATTAGTTTTTGGATACAAAGTTATAAAAAACATGATAGCTAACCTCATCAAAGTGATGTGGTGGAATCACGAGTTTGAGGAGGAAACATTGGAACTAGAAGATTTGGTGAAATAAAACTTCCCTCACCTATATTAGTGTATGAAATAAAATTTCAAGGGTGAACTTTATGAAGGGGGGAAGAATGTTATGACATTAATTATCGTAAATGAAATTTTCTTTTAAATAAATAAATTCCTTATTACGTAATGTAGTTATAGAAAATACATGCACTAACATGGTTCTTTTAGACCATTTTATAATATAGTTTAGTATATTTAAAATACAATTAAAAATCTAAATTTTTTTTAATATAGTCATTGTAGAATGACTGTTATTATTATTATATATTAAGGGTTATGATAAAATCCAATTGACATAGATGATTAAAGAGATTACCTCATATAATAATATTTTACCATATAAAGATCATTTATCAGAGATTCTATGGGAGATGGAATCCCTGGGATTCACACATGATCATTCCCAATATGATATCTAATAGCTAAAGCTCAATCAAAACCATTTCAGGTATAATTTTAAGCTTAATGAGATCATGAACCAAATAATGTTCACTGAACCATCCTAAGAAAGTACCATCATTGCAAACCTTATGTAAAACCCAGACCATAGTTACCCAGAGTTGGTGCATTATTACATATCATTGGCATGATCACAATACATCAAGTCATGAAATACTGATTAGTTTAGTAGCCTTGTAAGTACTAGCTATGCACATAAGTTTTACATTACGTTATGAAATAAATAAAAACAACATTGTGTCCCCATTGAACACACTCATATCCATTTTCTTATCCCTGTAGGATAATCATGATATACTTCTTCACATCCTAGGAAAAATAAAACATTAAATGGGGTGAGCTCATATGCTTAGTGAGGATAAAAATATAGCGGAAAATTTCATAAATGAGCATAAACATTTAAGGAAATGTTTAAGACAAAAACACAATCCTTTTAAACTTAAATTTCAGCATAATATGGAAAATATAATTCAAATAATAACATTTACTTATTCACATTGATATTCTACTAGTCAAATAATCACATGTAATATCAATTCCTAATGTCATAATGATGTAATTCATAATGTTGGACAACATAAACACATATTCAAGGCCTCGTGCCAAGACTACAAATAAGATTTTGGCAAGGCCTTATGCCAAGACACTAGTTTGTCTCATGAGACCTACCGATGCATCGAGGAGCTATTTCAGCCTCCACCCATCACATACTAAATCAAATTCATTCCTCATATGAAACTTTTGAAACATAATCTAAACATTCGTATTATAACTAGCATACGAAATGTCAAAATTTTAACCACAAACCATGAATGTTATAAAAATAGCACATCCATAGTCTAACATAACTCATTCGATACAATATGGAATATTTTATTATAATAAATCAACCTCATTCAAGAATAATTAAGGATATTGAAATAGATGAAAATAATCAGTAAAACTATTTAAGAGAAATATCCCCTTTTCGTGAAAACATTTAAAAGTCTCACTATTTATCAAGAAGCTGTTAAAAATAGATTTTTGAATCAAAGTGTCCCATACCACATTGAAACTTTTAAAAGGAATTTTTAATTTTAAAACATTCAAGTCCATAAAATTAAATACTTTAAACCATTATTAAAAAAAGTACATTAATGATAATGATTTAGAAGAATAAATATTTAAATCATTTAAAATGATATTTTAGTTAGAGTTCCTAACCAAATGAGAGATGTTTGAATAAAAATAATTGAGTTAATAAAAACATTATAATATCATAATAATAAATGTATTCATGATATACTATGTAAAATTATAGTATATACACTATATAAAAGTGAAATGGTGAATAACAACAAAGAAGTATCAATAGAAATTAAATTGAGATGAAATCCCCTATAAAGAACTTATTCTTAGGTTAAGGATAAATCAATGACATAATTATGTGTGACAAGTATAAATACACATAATATGATTGGATATTCATTTTAAATCAATAATAGTACATTCACGAATATTCTTGTAAAAGCAACACCAATTACTTGGATGTTTAAGTCAATGATTGGAAATCGAGTTAAGATTACTCTTATGAAGTTCATATCGATGACTTGAGAATTTATAAATGGAGTTATTATGTGTATCAAAAGTATATACACACAAAGGGGAGTGGAAATTACTACATAAGTAAATATATATTTATTTCACATGTAATCTTGTAGTATAATAATGAATGGAGTTTGCGTAAAACCCAAGGAGTGGAAATCAAAATTAGAAATTCCCTTACCGATTTGGTAACTTAAGAAACATACACCCCATGAAATAAGGATCATACAATAAAGTTGTAAATACCCAAAAATTATAGTATATTACACAAGGAATAAAATCATGTTCAGTACATACACCACACAAAAGTAAATAGTTGAAATACAGCATGAATCTCACAGGAATAAAAAGTGAGATGAAAACCCCTTACCACGTTGTAATCAATTGAGCTATTTGACTAAAAGATAATAACCACCACATTAATCACAGAATACCATGATTTTAAATAGAATCAGGATAATATATATCAAATGGAAGTACACAATACACCACATGTAATAAATAAGTGGTGAACAATGGAAATCTCATGGAATTAAAAGTGAGATAAGAAACCTCTTACCTCAAGTCTGACTTGTCTTGTATGTTCCTTGTTCTTCATGAATAATAAACTTAATTTAATTTATACTTGATTAAGAAAATTTTTCATTTTTTATAATTCCTTTTATATAACTTATTATCTTTTTATAATAATTATTTAACTCTTTGAGTTTATATCGGACATTTTGTCGATGTTCGGAACTTGACTAAAAAATAAACATGTTATAATTACAAATTGTCCATGTGGTAAAAAGTATATTATATCCAGAATCATATTAATGAATTAAATATAATTTAAATAATATATATATATAGTATATATGTATTTATAATAGTACATAATATTTGGAGATAATAAATGAAATGCACCGTTCATGGAGACGGTAAGTCGTACGTACGCATGAACGCTACTTTCATTTCTATTTCATATTTTAATGGATTGATGAATTAATGATACATAGGTATATTATAATTCTAGTATAATATCATATATAATATCATTAACTTCGTCCTTTATAAGTCCCACAAATGGAATGAACGATTCATATCACTTTGAGGGGGTGATAGTCTGTAATTCCTCAAATGAAATTATCGTATTTACCCATTATGGAAACCATAAAGGTATGATATAAATGAAAAATAAAAAATTAAAGATACAATATAAATATAATATATATCACATATAAATACAGTGTTATTATAATATCCACCATGATATGTGGTTGGAGATATTTGAACAATCATCATTTCGTGAGGCAATAGTTCGTCTTCAATCAAAATAGTATGTTCGTACCCATTAGATGGAGGTGTGTGGAAGTGTAGTTTGAATACTTCTCATAAAAACAACCTATTGTATTGATTATACTAGTGTTTCTATAAAATATACGAATAAATAAAGTTTAGTTGGTTGGAAAAGTAAAATAAAAGAAAAGAACTTAATAGAAGACGTTACATTTAAATCGGGTAAATCCCTTTGGTTTGAACCAAAAGGTTTACTTGAAGTGCCTTCTGCCAAATATAAGGCTTCTAGGATGAATATAGGTATGTAGTAAGATCAATTGGGTGGATTTTGGATGATCTAAGGGGATTGAGTGGTTTGAGGAATGGGTTAGAATTGGTGTCCTTTTATAAGGGGGGAGGGGCTCTTTAGGAATGTTTGAAAATATTATTTTATTATATAATGGTATTCAGTTTCTAAAGGTCCAAAACTCATTAAAGTCAAAGGTAAGACGACTCATGTTCAAAATAAAATCATCCAATAATAATTTTATAGGTTTTTTATATTTCTTAAATTTTATAATCTTATTTATTTAAATCATTCATTAATGAGGTAAACACTACATCATTATTGTGTCATTAATATTTTATTTATTTGATGTATAAAAATTATAAAAAACACCATGATGTTGGAAATAGTTTTATCTTTCTAATTAATATTTATATTATAATAGGTAACTTATATAACCCCATGTAAAAATTGATTTACAAAAAGATATATGTTTAAGTCATCTTTGTCTTTACTTCAAATTAATTAATATAAAGTGTCATTATCCCTCCAAAGTGGCTTAATTGGGTCCTAAAATCGACCCAATGATGCCCATGGTCAGACATGTATCAACCAATAAGATTAGGACATATTTTAGTGTAATATAAAATTATTATAATATTATTGTTTTACCCTAATTTACCATATTTATCATTTAACAATAGTAAATAAAATATTTACTCAAGTAAATATTCATTATGTATAAAAATAAATGTTACATATTTACATAAATTGGACCTCCTTATTCCAAATATGGAATCCATTTTTCAAAACTAAAAACATAGAAGTCGCATAAATTATTTTAAAAATAATTCCTGTTGTTAAAACAAAAGGCATGTTTTTAGGAAATAATAACTATCAAAAGATTGACACTTGTTTATGTCCAATTTCAATGTGGAATTACATTTAATGAAAAAAATTGTATTAAATGGTAAAAATATAATCTAATTATACTTTAAAACTATTTAAAAAGATAATATAACTATATAAATAAATTATATTAAAAGGCTATTTTGAATTAAAATACAGTATTTTTCTCTTATCATTAAAAAATAAACTTTATTAGAAAAATAGAAAAACATTACCCAAAGTAAATTTTGAGGTCCCTATTCTAAAAAAAAATTTATTTGGTCAAATAGAACTTATAAAAGTGAAAAAACTATATTTAAAAAGGGTTATCCATTAAAAGGAGGTAAATCGATCTTTTAAAGAATATTCGAGTAGTTATGTTTAAAATTGAATTCATTCACATTTTAAGCCTCTAAAATTTATTGGATAAATGTAAAAAAAATAACAAATATATATAATAATATTGTAGTTAGTTATATTAATTCCTTCCAATACAATATCTATGCATTAACAAAAATTAAAATTAGTAATATTATTATATTATTTTTTGGTATAACTCAATGTTGTGTGCAACGTAAGATTTAAAATAAACTCATTTTTGTGTATCAGGTACACCATTGATCATAGAATCACCTATTAATTAAAATTAATAATTAATTTAAAAATAATAATTAATATGAAAATTTTCATATTCTATTTTTACATGGGATGTTACATCTTTCCCCCTTTTGAAAACTGAATCCTCGCAATTTTAAAATAGGGATTGGAAACATCACTCAAATTCACGCATCGGAAAAAGAGTTAATAAAACTATCACTTTAAAAGAAATAAATATATTTACAAAGGTCACCCGAGATAACCAGTACTAGGATGCCATGAAAACATGGATATGGAGGAGAAACTAAGTGTCATGTTCTGATAGAGAGTGATAGAAAACATGATTAGGAAAAATTTAACCACTAGAAAATCACAAACTTGTGATAGGTTAAATGGTGTCTGATTCCCCAGAAAGGAAAGTTAATGGACAAAATTTTTGTTTTAAGTTACTTTTGATAAAGTTGATAACATTATTTATGAGACAACTAAAAATATAAGGAAACATACTTACTTGTCATATAGGCTTTCATCCTTTACTAATTTCCTTCCACAAACTCATCTATTCTCCAAACGATGAGTATTCTATATGAATTGGTCACACCCAAAGTTCTAGAATAAACTTTTATAGTATCACATAATCTAAAAAAGATGAACTATATATTTCCCCTATATTTAGACATCAACCAAAACCCAAAAGGTTAGAACAATATCAGATAATTCCCAAAAAGGATAATCATTTATAAAAAGAAATACTACTCATAATCTCTAAAATTGAAAAAACAATACCAAAAGATCAATAAAGACCATTCAAAATACAATTGTTCTTAAAATACTTCAATATAAACCAAACTATGATTGAAAACAAAAACTTAGAAGAATTTTATTACATAGTCTTCCACATTAAATTGTATCTCCAAATAACATCGACTACTCTTAAAGTCACATACTTAAAATTAATTAACCTAATCACATATTCTCTATGATAGGTTAATCATTTCTATAAATAACCCAAATATCTATAAATCCACTATAAAAAAATGGATAAAAAAATACACCATTACTCCTTAAATGAAATCCCATAGTATTCTATTTTTCATAGGCATATAGTGTTCCCAACAGAGCGAACTTATTCCAGAATAACATTTATCACATAATGACCTAATCATTTTCCTAAACTAAGGATATCCATTTGATAAAACATAAGATCCCAAATCAACTTATTATTGATCAATAAAATCATTTAACTAAAATAATTAGTAACACTAACTTAGGAATTCACGTAATCCAGTGGTAGGTGATAGATCTCAGTCGCACTTTGGTTGTGGTTTTGATTCCCTCAGCTTTGTCAGATGTGATAGGTTGCCACACAGTCTACGTGTTTTCCTTTTTCAAAAACTATATTTTCTAACATTCCCAAAATCAGATAAATTCATCAAAATAACCATAACATAATATAACCAAAAATGTTATCTCATACCTCACATTCTCATCCCAAAAATTAATAACTTGTAATTACCTCAAATTCAAGGACCATATAAACCCCAATAGTTATTTATAACTATATACACACAAGAAAATATAATTCTTCCTCAAATAGAATATTCACATAACAAATTATGGGGTTACACATATAAGAGAAAAGTATTTCAATATAATATCATCAACAAAGAGCACCAATAATTTTAAAACATTTCATCATCCATTTATTTCCACATAGGTTCCTCTTTGACCAATAGGTTATCCTATAGAATTGATAATTGACTTGGTTAATGCCCATGTCCCCTAGATTTATGGAAAATTACTATAAATGGATTCTTGGGATCATTTTTATTTTCTTCCATAGTACTATTAATTTTTCCTGGGTAATTCTTTATGTTATGTCCTTCTTTCCGACACAGAAAGAATTTCTTTGTTCCATTGAGACACTTTCCTGGGTGTCTCCTTCCATATTTCCTACATTATGGAAAAAGAGCTTCCAATTCTCCTAGGTGTCCACTGCTGGAGCTCTTATCATTCATTTCAATTATCTTTTTTGTACAGTCTGGGAGTTGGTTAATATATTTGTTCTTGATCATATTTTTAAAAATCTAATTCGACATGAACACAATATCGTTTTCACTTATCAATATTCCATTTTGTTTCTCATTTACACCATTGTGCCCCCCATTTACATCATGTTCAGTTTTACTAAGACTTACTTGCAATCCATCCATTGACTAAAACCTAAAATCATTATGTGAGTAACAATAGTCATAAAATAATTTAGAGAATATCATGACACCTCATTTTCAATCTAAATCAAATTAGAATTAACCAAGGTTATTCATTCTCATCTTATATTAAAATCTTTCATATCTGTTTGTAAATAAAATTTGAATTATCCTAAGAATATCCCCTGGTATTGTCGTAACCAAGAGTACAACAAGGCACATTGTCATGCACCAGTTCCCATTCGAGTCAAGCTCAAAGTTGGGTTTTCAGGTTTTACCCCTAGGTACATATGTGCCAGAGCTACCTCTACCTACTCGTATCCAGAAAGGGATGTATTGTTTGAAAAATACACAAAAACTATACAATACCAAAATTCTGGGAAGTTCTTCTATACTAATTCTCAAAGTCTATCTTAGGTTAATTTTCTCTAATCAGAATTTTTCTAAATCTAGCTTCCAAGGATTGTACTAAACTTCCCCCGATACCAACTGCAAGGCCCTGACCCTAGTTACCCAGATTCGGTGCATTATTACATATCATTGGCATGATCACAATTGATCAAGTCCTAAAATACATATTAGTTTAGTATACTTGGAAGTACTAGATACATACATAAGTTTTACATTACATCATGAAAAAAAGAAAAACAACATTGTGTCCCCTTTGAACACACTCATATCCCTTATCCTATCCTTGTTGGTTAATCATGATATACCTCTTCACATAATTGGACAAATAAAATATGTAAATTGGTGAGCATAGATTCTCATTAAGTATAACAATATAGAGGAAACATTCATAAATAAGCATAAACATTTAAGGGAATATATAAGAGAAAAACACAAGCCTTTTAAACTTAAATTAAGCATAATATGGAAAATATAAATCAAATAATTCCATTTACTTATTCGCATGGATATTCTACTAGTATAATAATTAGAAGTAATATTAATTTATAATTTCATAATTATGGAATTCATAATGTCGGGAATCATAACCACATAGTCCAGGCCTTGAGCCAAGACTACAAATATGATTTTTTTAAGGTCTTGTGCCAAGACAATAGTTTGTCTCATGAGACCTATCGATGCATCGAGAAGATATAGTGGGCTCCACCCTTCATATAAAATTTCCAATTTATTCCTCTTATTAAAAGTTTGAAACATAATCTAAACAGTTGTATTAGAACTAGTATACAAAATGTCAATATTTTTACCACAAACCTTGAATGTTATAAAAATAGAAAATCCACAATCAAACATAACTCATTAAATACAATATGGTATATTTTATTATAATAAATAAACATCAATCAATAATAGTGATGAATATTGACGTATATGAAAATAATAAGTAAAACTATTTGAGAGAAATATCCCATTTTCTTGAAAACATTTAAAAGTCTCATTATTTATCAAGAAGCTGTTAAAAAAATATTTTTGAATCAAAGTGTCCCATACCACATTGAAACTTTTAAAATTAATTTTTATTTTAAAACATTCATGTCTATATATATAAATCCTTTAAACCTTTTTTAAAACATGGACATTAATGAGAAATATTGAGAATAATAAATATTTAAACCATTTAAAATAATATTTTAGTTATAGTTTCTAACCAAATGAGATACATTTGAATAAAAATAATTGAGGTAATAAAAACGTTATAATATCATGAGAATAAATGGATTCATGATATACTATGTAAAATTAGAGTATATACACCAAATAAAAGTGAATTGGTTCATAACAACAAATAAGTCTCAATAGAATGTAAATTGAGATAAAATCACTTATAAAGACTGTACCCTTAGGTTAAGGATAAATTAATGATATAATTATGTATGAAAAATATAAATACACTTAATATGATTAAATATTCAATGTAAATCAATCAGAGTACATTCACACGTATTCTTGTAACAACACCAATGACTTGGATCTTTAACTCAATGAATGGAAATTGAGTTAAGATTACTCTTATCAAGTTCATATCGATGACTTGAAAATTTATCAATAGAGTGATTATGTGTATCAAAAGTATATTCACACAAAGGGGAGTGTAAATTACTACATAAATAAATAAATATGGATTTAACACATAATCATGGAGTAAAATAATTAATGAAGTTTGCGTAAAACCCAATAAGTGGAAATCGAAATTAGAAATTATGTTACTTATTTGGAAACTTACGAAACATACATCCCGTGAAATAAGTATCATAAAATGAAGTTGTAAATACCCAAAAAAATATAATATTTTAGACAAAAAAATACAATCATGGTCATTACATACACCACACAAAAGGAAATAGTGGCAATATATCATAAATCTCATGGGAATAAGAAGTGAGATGAAAACACCTTGCCACATTGTAATCAATTGAGTCGTATGAACAAAAGTTAATAACCACAAAATGAATATTATAATACCATGAATATAAACATAATCATGATAATATATATCAAAAGTCAGTACACAATACTCCACATGCAATAAATAAGTTGTGAATAATGGAAATCTCATGGAATTATAAGTGAGGTTAGAAACCCCTTACCGCAAGTATGAATTGTCTTGTATGTTCCTTGTTCTACATGAATAATAAACTTAAGATAATTTATAATAGATTAAGAACCTTTTTCAAGTTCTATTATTCAGTTTATATCACTTATTATAATTCTATAACAATTAGTTAATTATTGGAGTTCATATCAGACATTTGGTCGATGTTTGGAACTTGAGTCAAAAATGAACTTGTTATAATTAAAACTTGTCCATGTGGTCAAAAGTATATTATCTCCAGAATCATATTCATGAATAAAATATAATATATATCCTATATATTCAGTATATATATGTATTTATAATATTACATAACATTTTAAGATAAGAAATGAAATGCATTATTCATGGAGCCGGTAAGCCGTATGTACGCATGAATGCAACATTAATTTATATTTAGTGTTTTAATGGATTGAAAAATTAATGATACATAGGTATTATATAATCCAGTATAATATCATATATAATTTCATTAACTCCATTTTTTATACATCTCACATATGGCATGAAATATTCATATCACTTTGAGTGGGTGGTAGTCCGCACTTCCTCAAATGAAATTATCATATTTACCCATTATAGAAACCATAAAGGTATGATATAAATGAATAATACAGAAATAAATAGACGATATAAATATAATATATATCACATATAAATACATTTCTTTCATAATGTCCACCAAGAGAGGTGGTTGGAGATATTTGAACAATCATCATTTTGTGAGGCAATAGTTCGTTGTCCACAGAAACAGTATGTTTGTATCATTTAGATGGAGGTGTGTGGAAGTGTAGTTAGAATTATTCTCATAAAAAAACAACCTATTAAATTTAGTATACTGGTTTTTATATGAAATAGATTAATAAATAGAGTTTACTGGGTTGGATAAGTAAAATAAAATAAAATAACTTAAGAGAAGATGTTACCTTTAAATCGGGTAACTCCCTTTAGTTTGAACCAAATGGTTTACTTGAAGTACCTTCTGCCTAAGGTAAGGCTTCTAGGAGGAAGAGAGGTATGGAGAGAGGTTAATTGTGCATAGTTTGGATGAGACAAGGGGCTTGAATGGTGTGATTAATGGGTTATAATTGGTGTCCTTTAATACAGGGAGGAGGGAGTCTTTAGGAATGTTTGAAAATATTATTTTATTATATAATGATTTTAGGTTTCTAAAGGTCCAAAACTCATTAAAGTCTATGATAAAAGGACTCATGATTGAAATAAAATCATCCAATAATAATTTTATAGTTTTTGGATATTTTTTAATTTTTATTATCTTATTTATTAAAATCATTCATTAATGAGGTAAACATTACATCATTATTGTGTCATAAATAATTTTATTCATTTGATGACTAAAAATTATAAAAAAACCACCATGATATATGAAATATTTTTATATTTCAAATAAAAATTTATAGTCAAAGAGATATCTTATATAACCCCATGTAAAAATTGATTTACTAAAAGATATATGTTTAAGTCATCTTTAACTTTACTTTAAATTAATTAATATAAAGTGTCATTATCACTTAAAAGTGGCTCCATAGGGTCCCAAAAATAGACTCAATTATGTCCATGGTCAAACATGTAGAAACCAATAATATTATAACACATGTTACGGTAATTTAATATTATTATAATATTTTTTGTTTACCCTTATTTACCATATTTACCTTTTAACCGTGGTAAATAAAATATTTACTGAAGTAAATATTCATAATGTATTAAAAATAAAAGTTTCCTATTTACATAATTTAGACCTCCTGATTCCAAATATGGAATCAATTTTTCCAAATTCAAAATAGATAAGTCACCGAAATTAATTTAAATTTAATTCCCATTGTTAAAAAAAACATGTTTTTAAGAAATAATAACTATCAAATGATTGACACTTTTTTATGTCCAATTTCAAATTGAAATTACTTAAAATGACCAAAATTAGATTAAAAGGTTAAAATATAATCTAATTAAACTTTAAAATTTTTTAAAAATATAATCTAACCATATAAATAATTTACATTAAAATGTAGTTTTGAATTAAAATACAATATTTTTCACTTTTCATTTAAAAATGAACTTTATCAGAAAAATATCAAAACATTACCCAAATTAAATTTTGATGTTAATATTCTAAATAAGAGTTTTATTTGGTAAAATAGAACATATAAAAGTGAAAAAACTAGATTTAAAAAGGGTTCACCATTAAAATTTTCTAAATTGATCTTTTAAAGAATATTATAGCATTTAGGTTTAAAATTGGGTTCATTCACCTTTTAAGCTTCTAAAATTTATTGGATAAATGTAAAAACATTTAACAAACATATATAATTGTATTGTAGTTATT
This sequence comes from Viscum album, assembly GCA_963277665.1. Lineage (NCBI taxonomy): Eukaryota > Viridiplantae > Streptophyta > Magnoliopsida > Santalales > Viscaceae > Viscum > Viscum album. The sequence goes on along the minus strand of OY728153.1, from coordinate 1,274,535,467 downwards.
TCTATTCATTCCCTCTAATACAACGGCTAGCCGTTAACTACTATTTAAATTAACAATATAATTATATTATTTATTGGTATAACTCAACGTTGTGTGCAACGTAAGTTTTCAAAGAAACACATTTTTGCGTATCAGGTATGCCATAAATCATAGAATCCCATTTAAAGTAAAATTAATATTTAATTTAAAAATATTAATTAATATGAAAATTTTCATATTCTTTATTTACTTAGGATGTTGCATCCTTCCTCCCTTTTGGAAATTGAGTCCTCACAATTTTAAAATTGGGATTGGAAACTTCATTGAAATTCCCACATTGGAAAAAGAGTAAATAAATATACCACTTTAAAGGAAATAAAGATATGTACAAAGGTCACCTGAGATAACCCATACTATTATTCCATGAAAACATGGATATGGAGGAGAAACTAAATGTCATTTTCTGATGCAGAGTGATAGACAACATGATTAAAACATAGTTAACTACCAGAAAATCACAAACTTGTGATGGGTTAAATGGTCTTTGATTATCCAATAGAAAATGTTAATGGAGAATGTTATTGTTTTTAGTTAATTTTCATATAGTTGAGGAATTTATTTATGAGTTTAACTAAAAATATAAGGAAACATACTTACTTTTCATCTAGACTTTCATTTTTTACCAAATTCCTACCACAAACTCATATATTCTCGAAATAAAGAGTATTCCAGATGACTTCGTCACACCTGAATCGCAAGAATAAACTTTTATAGTATCACATAATCTACCAAATATGGACTATATATTTTCCCCATATTTAGATATCAACTAAAACCAAAAAGGATAGTACAATATCATAGAATCCCCAAAAAGGATAATCATTTATAAAATGAAATACTACTCTTAATCTCCAAAATTGAACAAACAATACCCAAATTTCAACAAATACTATTCAATATAAAATTATCCTTAAAATACTTCAATATAATCCAAACTAATATTGAAACCCAAAACTCAAAATAATTTGATTACATGTTCTTCATGTTAAATTGTATCTCCAAATTACATCGAATACTCTTAAAATCACATACTAAAAAGTAATTAACCTAATCACATATTCTCTATGATAATTTAATCATTTATATAAACAACCCAAATCTATCTAAATCCATAATAAAAACATAGATAAAAATACACCATTACTCCTTAAATAAAAACTCATAGTATTCTATTTTCCTTAAGCATATAGTGTTCCCAACACAGCGAACGTCTTCCGAAGTAGACTTTATCACATAATCACAAAATAATTTTCTTATACTAAGGATATTCATTTAATAAAACATAACATCCCAAATACATTTATTATTTATCAATAAAATCATTTGAATAAAAGAATTAGTCACACTAACCAGGGACTTCATGTAGTCCAGTGGTAGGCGATAAATCTCAGTCGCACATTGGTTGTGGTTTCGATTCCCGCAACTTTGTCTAACGCGAAAAGTTGTCCCATGGTCTGCATGTTGTCCTTTTTCAAAAACTATATTTTACAACATTCCCAAAATGAGATAAATTCCTCAAAATAACCATAACATAATTTAACCGAAAATTTTATCTCATACCTCACATTTTCATCCCAAAAATTAAAAACTTGTAATTGCCTCAATTTCAAAGATCACATAAACCCAAATGGTTATTTATAACTATATCCACAAATTAAAAGATAATTCTTCCTCGAATATAATTTTTACATAACAAACTACAAGGTTACACATACCAGAGAAAAGTATTCTAATGAAATTCCATCAACAAAGGGAACTAATACTTTTAAACATTTCACCATCCATTTATTTCCACATAGGTTCTTCCATGACCAAGAGGTTATCATATAGAATAGGGCATTGACTTGGGTAATTCCTAGGTCCCCTAAATTTACAGGAAATTACTGTAAATGGATTCTTGGGATCATTTTTATTTTCTTCCATAGTACTCTTCATTTTTCCTCATGATTTCTTTACTCTATGTCCTTATTTCCAACACATAAAGCATTTCTTTGTTCCATTGAGACACTTTCATGGGTGTCTCCTTCCAAATTTCTTGCATGATGGAAATAAATATTTCTTTTCTCCATGGTCTCCATTGCTGGAGCTCTTATCATTCACTGCTTTTCTCTTCTTTCTTGAGTCTGGGAGTTGGTTAATATATATATTGTTGATCGTATTTTTGAATAAACTGATTCGGCATGAACACGATATCTTTTACACCTATCAACATTCCATTTAGTTTCCCATTTACACCACCATGACCACCTTGTACATCATGATCAATATTACTACAACTTCCTTGGAATCCATCCATTGACAAAAACCAGAAAGCATTGTGTGAGTAACAATAGTCATAAAATAATTTAGAGAATATCATGACATCTTATTTTCAATCTAAAATCCATTAGGATTAACCAAGGATATTTATTCTCATCTTATATTAAAATCCTTCAAATCCGTTTGTAAAGAAAATATGAATTATCTAAAGCATATCCCCCGAGAGTGTCATAACCAAGAGTATAGCAAGGCTCGTTGTCATGCACCATTTCATGTTTGAGTCTAGATCAAAGTAGTGATTTTGGGCTTTACCACTAGGTACATCTGTGCAAGAGCCGCCTCTACCTACTCGTATCTAGAGAGGGATAAATTTCTTGTAAAATACATAAAATCTCTATATTACCAAAATTCGAGAAAGTTCTTATATACTATTCATTAAAGTCTATCTTAGGGTAATGTTATCTAATCATAGTTTTCCTAAATCTAGATTCCAAGGTTTGTACTAAACATCCTTTGATACCAACTGTAATTCCCTAACCCTAGTTACCCAGAGTCGATGCATTGTTACATATCATTGGCATGATCACTAGAGATCAAGTACCGAAAGACCGGTTAGTTCAGTATCCTTGGAAGTACAAGATACATAGTTAAGTTTAACATTACATCGTGAAATAAAGAAAAACAAAATTGTGTCCCCGTTGAACACACTCATATATCTTATCCCATACCTACAGGTTAATCATGATATACTTCTTCACATCCTAGGAAAAATAAAACATGTAAAGGGGTGATCTCAGAATCTCATTAAGTATAACAATATAGCAGAAACTTTCATAAATAAGCATAAACATTTAAGGAAATGTATAAGACAAAAACACAATCCTTTTAAACATAAATTTCAGCATAATATTGAAAATATATATCAAATAATTCCATTTACTTATTCACATGGATATTATACTAGTAGAATAATCACATGTAAAAACAATTTCTTATTTAATAATGATGGAATGCATAATATCGGACATAATAACCACATAGTCAAGGACTCATGCCAAGAAAACAAATAAGATTTTTTCAAGGCCTTGTGTCAGGACACTAGTTTGTCTCATGAGACCTAATGATGCATCAAGGATATATAGTGGGCTCAACCCATCACATACTAAGTCAAATTCATTCCTCATATGAAAATTTTTAAACATAATCTAAACATTCGTATTAAAACAAGCATACGAAATGTCAATATTTTAACCAAAAACCATGAATGTTATAAAAATATCACATCCACAGTCAAACACAAATCATTCAATACAATATGGAAGATATTATTATAATAAAACAACCTAAATCAAGAATAATGAAGGATATCGACATAGATAAAAATAATCATTAAAACTATTTGAGAGAAATATCTCCTTTTCTTGAAAACGTTTAAAAGTCTCACTATTTAACAAGAAGCTATTAAAATGGATTTTTGAATCAAAGTGTCTCATACCAAATTGAATCTTTTAAAAGGAATATTAATTTTAAAACAATAATGTCCATATAAATATATCTTTTAAACCATTTTTAAAATATGGACATTAATGAGAAGTATTTAGAACAATAAATCTTTAAAGCATTTAAAAGTATATTTTAGTTAGAGTTCCAAACCAAATGAGAGACATTTGAATAAAAATAATTGAGGTAATAAAAAATTATAATATCATGATAATAAAGGGATTCATTATATACTATGTCAAATTAATGTATCCACACCATATAAAATTGAATTGGTGCATAACAACAAAGAAGTCTCAATAGAATGTAAATTGAGATGAAATCCCTTATAAAGATTGTATCCTTAGGTTAAGGACAAATAAATGACATAATTATCTGTGACAAAGATAAATAAAATTAATATGATTGGATATTCATTTTAGATCAATCATAGTATATTCACACATATTCTTGTAACAAAAACACCAATGACTTGGATGTTTAACTCAAAGAAGGGAAATTGAGTTAAGATTACTCTTATCAAGTTCATATCAATGACTTGACAATTTATCAATGGACTGATTATGTGTATCAAAAGTATATCCACACAAAGGGGAGTGGAAATTAAAACATAAATAAATAAATAGTGATTTCACACATAATATTGGAGTAAAATAATCTATAAAGTTTGCGTAAAACCCAATGAGTGGAAATCAAAATTAGAAATTCCGTTACCGATTTGGTAACTTACGAAACATACCCCCCATGAAATAAGGATCATACAATTAAGTTTAAAAGACCCGAATAATATATTATATTACACAAGTAATACAATCATGGTCAGTACATACACCACACAAAAGGAAATAGTGGCAATATAGCATGAATCTCACGGGAATAAGAAGTGAGATGAAAACCCATTACCACGTTGTATTCAATTGAGTCGTATGAACAAAATTTAATAACCACCAAATTAATCACATAATACCATGAATATAAGTATAATCATGATAATATATATCAAATTTAAGTACACAATACAACACATGCAATAAATAAGTGGTGAATAATGGAAATCTCATGGAATTAAAAGTTAGATAAGAAACCACTTACCTAAAGTATGAATTGTTTTGTATGTTCCTTGTTCTTCCAGAATAATATACATAAGTTAATTTCTACTTTATTAATAATTTTTTTCAAGTCTTATTATTCCTTTTATATCACTTATTATATCTCTATAACAATTAGTTAATTATTTGAGTTCATATCGGACATTTTGTCGATGTTCGGAACTTGAGTCAAAAATGAACTTTTTATAATTACAAATTGTCCATGTGGTCAAAATTATATTATCTCCAGAATCATTTTATTGAATTAAATATCATATATATCATATATATCTAGTATATATATGTATTTATAATATTAAATAACATTTGGAGATAATAAATGAAATGCAAAGTTCAGGGAGACGGTAAGTCATACGTACGCATGAACGCTTCTTTTATTTCTATTACATATTTTAATGGATTGAAAAATTAATGATACATATTTATATTATAATTATAATATAATTTCATATATAATTTCAATAACTCCATTCTTTATACATCCCACGTATGGCATGAATGATTCGTATCACTTTGAGTAGGCGGTAGTCCGCACTTTATCAAATGAAATTATCATATTTACCCATTATGGAAACCATAAAGATATGGTATAAATGACAAATACAGAAGTTAAGAGACAATATAAATATAATATATATCACATATAATTAAATTTCCATCATAATGGCCACCATGAGAGGCGTTTGGAGATATTTGAACAATCATCGTTTCGTGAGGCACTAGTTCGTCGTACAAAGAAAAGGTATGTTTGTATCCATTAGATGGAGATGTGTGGAAGTTTAGTTTGAATAATTCTCATAAAATCAACCTAGTATATTGAGGATACTGGTTTTCAATAAAACAGATTAATAAATAGTGTTTAGAGGATTGGAGAAGTAAAAAATGAACTTAATAGAAGACGTTGCCTTAAAATCGGGTAACTCCCTTTGGTTTGAAACAAAATGTTTACTTGAAATACCTTCTACCAAAGTTAAGGATTCTAGGAGGAATATAGGGATGCATGGAGATTAAGTTGGTAGAATCTTTATCAGCCAAAGGGATTGAGATGTGTGAGTAATGGGTTAGAATTGGTGTCCTCTTGTAAGGGGAGGAGGGGCTCTTTAGAAATGTTTGAAAATATTATTTTATTATATAATGGTTTTTTGTTTTTAAAGGTCTGAACCCATTAAATTATATGATAAGATGACCCATTTTTGAAATAAAATCATCCAATAATAATTGTACGGGTTTTGGATATTTTTTAATTTTTATAATCTTATTTATTTAAATTATTCATTAATGAGGTAAACACTTCATCATTATTATGTCATAAATAATTTTATTATTTTATGTCTAAAAATTATAAAAAAACTCTATGATGTAGTAAATTGTTTTAGCTTTAAAATTAATATTTATAGTTGAATATATAACTTATATAACCTCATTTAAAAATAGATTTACTGAAAGTTATATGTTTAAGTCATCTTTGTCTTTACTTTAAATTAATTATTATAAAGTTCCATTATCACTCCCAAGTGGCTCGATGGGGTCCCAAAATCGACCCAAGTATGCCCATGGTTGGACATGTATAAACCAATAAGATTAGGACACATGTTAGGGTAATTTAATATTATTATAATATTATTATTTTACTCTTATTTACCAGATTTACCTTTTTACCATGGTAAATAAAATATTTACTGAAGAAAATTTTCATAATGTCTAAAAATAAAAGTTACCTATTTACATAATTTATACCACCTAGTTCCAAATATGGAATCAATTTCTCAAAATTAAAAATACAGAGGTTATAGAAATTAATTTAAAATTAATTCCCTTTGTTAAAACAAAAAGTGTGTTTTTAAGAAATAATATCTATCTAAAGATTGACACTTGTTTATGTCCAATTTAAAAGTAAAGTTACTTCTAATGACCAAAATTGGAATAAATGGTAAAAATATAGTCTAATTAAACTTTAAAACCAATATTGTGTACAACATAATGTTTCAAATAAACTCATTGTTGCGTATCAGGTATGCCATTGATCATACCATCCCCTTTAAAATAAAATTAATATCTAATTTACAAACATTAATAAATATGAAAATTTTCATATTTTTTATTTACCTAGGATGTTACACCATACCCTTAGGGCATAGGCTAGCATAATAATGGGTTATATATCTAGACCCTTAGAGTATTAATTTTTATAATTTATATTCAATTATTATATTTATCCCTTTTTACTGTTACTTTATCCATGATTATATTATGTGTCTAATAAAAATTACATTTTTACATGAAGAAATAAAAACTGTATTTTTGGGAAATATAAAGTTTAAATTAATAAACTCTATATAAAAATTAAAGAATTACTGAAATAAATAATATTTTTTGAAAATTTTCTTATTATATATTGAATATTTAAATATAAACTATAAAATAATTTAATTAATTCCAATATAATTTTTATAAGGTTCAGAAATTCATTAATATCGTAAAAAGTAATATTTTCTAGTAAATATGGATTTTTATTTAAAATTGAAAATTAACATATATATATATATGAAATTATTTGGATAAAATAAATATTACTTTTGAAGTAAAAAAACATCAAAATTTACCAATGGTGAATTTTTCAAAAAAAAATGAGACTAAGAAATGTTTTGGAAAAAATCTAAATATGGTATAAATATAAATTTTGTATTAAGACGTCATAATTTCTCATAAGTGATGTAGAAAAATTATATAATGAGTTTATGTTACTAAAATTTTGTTTTTCTATTAAAATAATTTTTTTTGTTATTTTATTAACCTTATAATTCTTTAATGAATCCAAAAAAACATATATTATATTTTAAGGTTTTAAAATCAATTTATTTTTAATATGACGTAATTCACATCCGAAATGCTATTATTATAATAATTCCATCCCATAGCCTTATAAAATATTTAAAAACACTAATATATAGATGAAACCATTGGAAAAACTGTGGGAATTTTTTTTGTGTTTATTATTTTATTATATAGATCCCAAAACATAAGTTTAGAAATTAATAAATAATCCCCCTCTATTTTCCTATAAATAACGACCAATAATCTTACTCCTATTATTCGAAACTAACTGATCAATAATTTCATCTCCCTATCCCTCCCTAATTTTATCCCCTGGTTTTTTCAATCTCTTAAAAAGCTCCTCTCAATTTTTTATAAGTTCCCTCTCAAAGTAAGGTATCCTCTTTTCTTGATTTTTATTTCAAGTAATTTATTTATACTAAGATTTTTTTTCCAATCGTTAATGTTGTAATGTGTCTTTACACATCCCTTTAAATATTCTTATTACTACCATGTAATGATATAACACATTTCACTCTCATTAATCCCTTCTATAAACCTTTATATACACTCTTTATTCTTCCAAAATTATCTCATGGTTTTTCATGAAAACATGTGTATCTTGAATACCCACCCCATTTCCACTCAATTGTATTCACCTAGATGGAATTATACTTCATGAATTATATAATTCCATGTATGTGACCCACAATCCTTAATCATGGTATTTAAATTTATGAAATACATTCTTATTTTGTTTGATATAAGTGGAACACAAATGAATGTATATGATATGAATGTGATGGATGTGCCGAAAGTTATATATTTTTATAATTCATTGGGAAATGTTTTTATCTCATAAGTTACCATATATGGTGAAAGTAAGGTTATCATAAGCTCACTATGTAATTATATCTCTATAGTTATAATTTACAAATGTTTATGGGGTTTTATTTTATGATGTTTCTATATTCCTTTGTTTTCTTTCTGTTATCATCTTATATCTTAATTTGATATTTAGGTTTATGATTCTCAACCCTTTTATATCACCTTGATATACCTCTTGACTAACATGTATTATTTACATTATGTTAGTATTTTATTATTACCGTATTGGGCTTTAAATCTAACCCCTTTCTTTTATATTTCCATGGGTTATCCTATGTATTTTTATAAGAGTGGTGGAATTTTAAGATCATTTTAAATAATTTTTAACAATTTGTATCCCTATTCTAAGTTATTATTCTATATATCTAATTTCCCAAATACACTAGGAATGTAAATTTTATTTGATTTTATAATGTATGTATTTATGTATTAAATATTTAATTATGTTTTTTTAAGGATATGGTTTTACATGCTCCATAGAGATAATAATTTGGTGCATAACATGAAAACATGCATCAATGAAGATAAATTGAGATGAGAAAACCCTTAAAGCTTTAGAACCTTTTCAATCAAAACACACTTTAAAGATAAAGATTGTAATTTAAATTAAAATTGAATGATTAAAATATAACTCCTTATATTATATCTTAAATAGGTATTATATACCCTGTATAAATGATATTTGGTGTAAAATACAATACATTCCTCAAAGAGAGGAATTTTAGATGAAAACACTTACCTTCAATTCTCACTTAGTTGATCACAGTCTAACCTCATGCATAACAAACATAACTATCTTTTTCACCTATTTTAAAAACTTTTTCACATCTTTAACCTTCTATAAACTTCATTTATATTTATACCCTTTAATTATATTAGGGTTGAGTATTCACAACATGAATATGGAAAATAATAGAAAGATTCTGGAATCATGATGGCTATATAAAAGGGATTATTAAATGGATTAATGAGAGAGAAAGATATTATCTTATAAATAGGGAATATTTATAATATTAAGGGATTTATAATGAACAAGTTTCATAATAATTGTATGGAAATTTAAAATCTTAAAAAAAAGGATTCGCTTGAATTGAAAAGAAGAGGGAGAGAATCAATGTGTGATTTTTCCAGCATAACTCCGATACAAAAATTTATATAGAATGGGTTTAACGGGTGGGAAGGGTAGTCTCTTAAATATGAATAAATTAGATAGTAACGTTTTTATTATTAATAAATTAAATAATAATAAATTAAAACAAAAATTTATTACCAAAAAAAATTACTTGAATAAAAAAGAGTAAGAAGGGAAACTTTACTATTCTAAGTAGCTTCTTAAAGCCTGATAGGACGCCATATATCATTAGTAAATAATTATAATGTCATTATAAATGGATAGGTAATAGGAATTTATGATCAACTAATTTTTTGTGGAGTGTAATGAGATAATGGGTGGGAGAAATCTCCTTTTATAGTTAAGAAAGAGTGGCTTTTTATTGGAAAACTATGGTTAGGTAAGGTTTATCAATAGAATCACATGGGTGTTATGTGAGTTTGATGAGTTAGGTGAATTGGGTTTAAAAATGGTAGGTGATATGATTGGTAATTACTTTAATACCTAAAAATGGTTTCTGAAAGTTGTAAGCGATATTTAAAATATTAAAAATTTGAGATACATTATTTTCCCATTTTTACCCTTATTAAACTTGATTAAAATTTAATCATGGAAATTATTTTGTTACTCAAAACATAATATGACCCCTATTTCCAAATTTTTTCATGATTAATCCTAATTTGGGATTCTTTTAAGATAATTAAATTTTAAAATTAGAGAAAATTAATTTTTAAATTGAAATATATAATGTGTCGAAATAAAATATTTTTAGAAAAATGTTATTTTAATCATTTACTATTTTAAATATTTTTTAATATTAATTACCAATTTTATTAGTGTTAATTTATTTTTATATATGGCTAATCATCATATTTTTTTCTTATTATAAAATATATTCATTTATTTTTAAAAATGTACAATATTTCGAAAATTTATATTCTTAGAAAAATAATTTGTTTACTGGGGTAACTAATATTTACCTAAGGAATCATAATCCTTAAGACTAAAAATAAAGTGGAAATTATAATATAAATTAAAACTACTTATTATAAATTTGAAATCTTTTTTATGTTATTATTTTTAGAAGTCTTAGACATTAAATTTAATATAATAAATGTATAGTATTTTAAAATACTTTTGTAGAAAAATATTATATGAGTTGTAAAATATAAAATATATGTTTGTAAACTATAATAAATATTTTAAATAATATAATTTAAATTATAAAATAAATATTTTTGAATATAAAGGTTTTATAAATTTCTGGGACATAATTATCTTCTAATAATGGCATAAAAGGTCATGGTATTAATAAAAACGGTATATTGCACTATTCACCTAAAAATCAATTTTTTTTAAAATTATGCTTTGATAATTTTGACATTATAAAAAGAAAAATTAATATATTTTAATATTTATAGATATATTTTTTAAATTAAAATATAAAATATAACAAAAAAATTATTTTATTGAAGAATTATTTTTTCAAACATTCAATGTTTTTAACATTATTTAATATTAATTTAAATTTTGATGAATGCTAATATATTAGTTAATATATTGAAATATTATATTTAATATTTCTTAATTTAATTATTTTTATAAGATAGATAGTAATTTAGAAAAATTGAGAAATAAAAATTCATTTTATTATTACATATAATTTATTCTTTATCCTCTAAGTGTTATAAATTTTTTTTCAATTAGTATACTTTTATTTAATATAGGATTTTATTATTCTTATAGTTTTATTAAGGAAATTTATATAATATTTCTTGGTTAATTTATTTTTTTGTTGTGTGTGAAATAATGTATTCAATATATTATTTATTTAAGGAGAATATGAAGTGAATTCTCAGGTCATTACACTCATCCACTAAGACCAAACATGAGGCCCTCCTATAAGGAACTAAGGAGGAAAACCAAACACACATAAAGGTTAAAAACTTCCTAAATCCCAACACTAGACATCTCTTCCATCACACAACCCATCCAATCATCTCACACTCATCCCAAGGGTGTTCAAAGGTCCCTATAGAGATATGAAAAATGGTAGCCCAACCTACATCCTAATTAGCCTAACCAACCCATAACTCAAGGTAAGTTCCTCCTATAGATTCTATGATATCATAAATGATCATATATATATATAGTTAACATACTGGGAAAACATTATCAAGAAGAACACACATAATCATAAAATCTTTAAAAAAATTGGGAATCAACCAAATGAGGTCAAGTGGACCAAAACCCATGTCAGAATGCCATCACATATTTCTTTTTAAAGACAATTCAGAATCCTCATTTATTTCCTTAAAAACCCAACCTAATAATGACATTACTAATTTATTTTAAAAGTAACTTCATATCATATTTCCCCAAACAAGTCCCTCATCCAAAATCCCATATCAAGTCTATGTATAACACAACACATTATTTGGGAAACTCAATTCAAAACATTTCTCAAAACGCCACTTTCATCATAAAAATCCATTTGAAATCAATTTCTCAAACAAAGCAATTTTATTTTATAATTACACTTTAATCCAAATCTATTTTCAAATCACTATGAAAAAATGAAATTTACTTTTAAAAAATAAACTCCACCCATAAAAACAAAAATAAAATTGGTCATTGCCACTTGTTTGGCCAACGAGCCACAAATGAACCATCTAGAAAGCTATATGGTTCTTTTTTACTATTAATCCAACACAAGATCATCCTAAATTCTGGGTAATCTCGCATAGTATCATGCTCACATGAAAATAGTAATTATACTGATTACACATGAACATAAATTCATGAATGAGTAAGAGACTTGGTAATTTAAAGTCCAACTACCTCAACTATGATACATAATTCATTCCCATGATTTTTCTAAATTTATACAAGTCCCTAAACCCCAAGTATCCATAATTCTCATTAGATTAATAAAAAAATACAAGGAATAAAAAATTAAAAGTTGGAATAACCAATTCCCAAATCACTGAGTGTTGTAAAAATATAGAAACCATGAGAAAAAAAAGGTATTCTCTAATTCTAACACACACCGGATCATAAGACAAATAATATACCCAATTCAAAAATCCTAAAAACCATAATTTAAATTAAATTATATTAAAATATCTAAGAAACTCACCATGGAACATTCCTCAAGTAAAATGATTAACTAAGGTATCAAACCAAGCTTCTTGAGCCTCCTCTGTACATCACACATGAAAAAATCATTAATAAATTATTATTTCAGAAAGTTATAGTTAAATAACACTGGAAAACCCAAAAACCATTCAACCAAAATTATGGAAAATGAAAAAGAAATGAGGAAGGGGCGAGAGGAGCCAAAATCACCCTAATGTGTCTTCCAAAAAACTTCTGATCCATCATCCAATCAAATGGAACAAAATGGGAATTAAAAGGGGAAATGGGGAGAGTAGCCAAATATCCACCCTTATTAGCCATAGATACTAAAAACTAAAGGGAGGCTGACTATAAAATATCAGGGCGACACCCATATAAAAAAATTCAGGTCAACCCCCATCAGGTTCAATGTCTACACTAACTTAGCAATAGGTACCTATTGTAGGGTACTAACCAACCAAGGCATAATCTACATGAACCTCACTACCTATACCTTCACCTAGTACCTAGTGACATCTAACAGAGGACCTAGGGGATTGTAGTAGCCACCCCTCTCTCTTTTCTTCCACTAATACATGAAAACCTTAATCGGGTAAATATTTTACAAAAAATACACTGATAAAACATCCAAAAATATATTACAAACAATTTCTAGATATCTATCATTAAATACAAATAAAAAAATAAAATTCACCCATCCACTAAATAATGAGAAAACAAACTTTCCTACTAATTTACTAATACTAAAATTTGTGGGTCATGAAACAATTCTCACCATAATGATTCCCTCCCTCAGTAATTCTTGAAAATTCATAGACCATAAATCATAATCTTCACCAATCATCAATTAATAACAAAATTGACATGTTTTTCCTCTGAACTTCACAAAAGAAAACTCATAATGAATGACTCCAAACACCCAAAAAAATATTCCCTGAAGCACCCACTTCCCAAACACCATGTTTTTGATAGATTGATCAACGAATGGAATCATTACAATATAATTATTTTCCTCAAGATTATCCCTCAATACTCTATTTCTCATGTCCAAACTCACAACCACCATCATAACACTGAAAAATTATACAAATAAAACTATCAAACCCAAACACTGGAACAAAACTAATATCTTGACTTATAGTGATCACCATAAAAAGAACTAACTTTTAAATAATTATAACATATAATGGTGATCCCCACCAAATTCATGATTTTAATGATTCATGAGTGGTCAAATCTGCAATATTATAAAAAATCACATATGAATATTGATCCCAACACCAAATCCCTTCTTCATAATCCTAGAACACATAGATCTCTTAAAGCATTTACATAATCTATTTTAAAATTAATACTAAAAAACTTTTAGGGTCAATCCCAGAAAAACTATTTAAAAACCCATAATATGGTCACATCCACCAGTTTCCTGCTCAAAAAAAACTAGGCCAAACAATTTACACACACCAAAAATCACCTGAGGTTATGAAAACACCCCTTAGATACCAATGAATTTTAAGAAAAACAAAATAAATAAAAAATATCCTCTATATAAGTCATTTCATTGAAAACTGGTCACATTTTTTATATCATTTTTAAAATCATTAAAAACTATTTTTATTATATTTCTGAAAACATAAAACTTCCAAATAATTCAACACATGACTCGATACATAATCTGAGTTTTCTTTAAAAATATTGGGATGGTTTTCTCAAAAATATTAATTTCAAAAAATAACTTTTTGCTGTAAATGTCAAAAATCATAATCAATAATCAAACATTCAATACCCTCATATTGATATTAATAATATCACACTTTAGAGTATATTTGGGAAAACATTGAATATATTATAAGTTTATTGAGATAATAATATAAATCAATGAGTTAATATGTTAAACAATACTTCTCATGGGTTTATTTATCATTCCTTTAATATTGTACAACCATGATACATGAACAACCCACCTGATCTTGGATAATCCCTGTAACTCACCAAGAGTCTCATCCATCTATATTAGGATCCTTTATCCAATACATAACTTTAACTAGATTTCCTAGTCCTAACAATATATGAACCCTAAAGAATTGACTTTTCAGTCATAGTCTTGTAGGTCAAGCACACATGTAACCTACCTCCCAAATCACAATAACTTATCTCCAACTATAAATAACAATGTCCAAATCAAATAAAAATTATAATACCATTTTTTAATTCCATGGCCTAAATCTTCTTAACAACACTCAAGAAGGGGGTTCCCTATAAACTTAGGTGTCCCCCTATACAACATAGAATGATAACTGGCGATAAGGGTGTTATTCAATTATGGGGATACTATTACTCAAAATAAAACATCTTAAGGTCATTACCAAATCTACCAAAAACTTATCATGACCTATCCATGTAATGGACATCCCAAAAAATCTATAAAAATAAATAAGGATTCATAAGGTCCCTCACAATCCAGAATATAAAATTAGTAAAATAGTATGTGTGATGTATCTCTAAAATGGATCATCAAAAAAAATATGTATAATAGAAAACAATATGAAATAAAATTAAAAATAAATAAATAACTATAGAATAGGATAATACATGAAAACTATGAATGAAAAAAATGTATATTTGCATCCATCCCAACTCACATGATTAACTTCTACCAAATCTTTCGGCACCGTAACATACTGGAACTAAAACATGTGTCCATATCCAAGTGATATTTTTCCCTAAAACAAGGAAGGAAGGTTTACCCATGTACATCGAAACCCATGATGTGTATGAAAGTATAGGTTGATTATAAAATCCATGTAAGATTCCCCAACATTCTGTGACACACTGAGTACTACTATTATCAAGTATATATGGATTCAATATTAGGAAATTACAAGGTCAATTAGGAATTATACACACCCATCCCTAAACAGAACCCATTCATAAACATCCAATTCATAACTTTGTTCCGAAATGGGTAGAATACACACACACTGATAAATCCCAATTATACAACCCAACTCAGGCCAAGTCCCCACCTACCTATAGACAATAACTCGAATACCCTCATGGACCAATGAGTATTCCTCACAATCACTCTCCTATAATCAAATGATAACCAAGGATGTATCAACATAACCAAATACCCAATCATTAAATCCCACCTTGTACCATCATTTATCTGATTTCTCATAAAATATAAAAACTCTATAATATCTTGGTAAAAATAATCATAATAAGAATCTCAACAATAATAAATCAATACGACCCATGCATCAATGTCAAAAATCAAAAAATAATTAAAACCAAGAATTGGAAAATCAAAAAGATGAAAATAATTAAATTATAATTGAAAAATAATCTTCCACTCATGATCCAGAGGTTACAATTGTTCTTGGTCACCCCAGACTCCAATCAGAGATGGTCAGGAAACTTGGGTTGGTGGTGATATAGACCTAATATGATGTTGGTTTTCTAGAAAAAGGTTTGTCGCATTGGCCAACCATCCCTGAAATGAGGATGTGTATTCTGGAAGCGGTTCTAGATACCTAACTATATCCATATAGGATGGAATATCCAAGGACTCCTACTAATCATGGGATTAGAGTCTTATAGTTACAGGGGAAACTCAATCTATTTAAGAGGCCTCCAATCATGAAGGATTTAAAACATACCCTTGATGTCGACATTAGGTGTTCTAGACCAGGATTTGAAGATCAAGGATAGGATCATTCTACTCTTTATCCTATAAAATCAGTTGAAAATATCTACATAGTTAGTTGGAAGCCCTCCTGGGAAACTCCCAAGTGGTGGTTATGATTGGTGAGACCTGTATGTCCCAAAAATTCTTAATGTAGGGGAGTAATCCATTGGAACATTCCATGGAGAGGGTCATGAAATGGTTATATAATATGATAGGGGTTCATTTACCCCTACGTGGTCATTAATGTTGGTGATGTTGGCATAGTTCCAATGCTTCCAAGTATTGTTATGCCATATCCATGGTTAGGATGACCCATTTTTATTCATAATGACGAAATAGGGTTTTGAAGGTCATCTGCTAAATAATATTGATGGGGGAGATAGGGAGAGGGTTCTCATTTTCTATTATAGTGGTGTCTATTATTAAAGGAGTGAATTACTGTGGGGTCACTACACCATCAGTTCCCCCTCTCCCCATTCCTATTTGTGGAAGTTCTTTGAATGTTTACTATAGTTTTTGATATTATATGATACATGATTCAACCTATTAGTACACATATCGATAAGGTGATTACCAATGTTATTCATTCTCCCAAAGGTGGAGGAAGGATCCACATTGAAAATGTATTCCACCATGGATGCCAAAATCTATTTATTGTTTCTTAGTTATAGGCAAAGAGATTGCTTTTTAGCCCACCAATATGTTTGGTTAAACATGACACCAAAACTTTTTAGATCCTACTATGAAAAAATCATGTGGTTTCTAATGTTACTCATCTTCTCAGGGTTGAAGAAAAAGAGACTCATTCCATGATCACCATTTTTTATGATGCTTCTATCGGGGCATGAATCAGGTTTTATGGTGTACTTTTCTTCACCTAGATTTGTTCACATCCTTAGACTAGTCCTGAACCTTCCAGTCTGTTTTCCCTACTTTTCCACATTCCAAATGTTGGTAGCCTATACTACCATGATCTATGATGTTGGATCCTTCATTGGAATGGGATAATGTTGTTTAGTTCCTCCTTACATGGATTCATCCTTGTAGTTTTTCACCTAGTCCGGGTCCCCATCATATATTTTATACCTATTCATGATTGTCATTCCCGAATATATGTTAAGGTGGACACCAATTAATTATGTTCCTTTTGTCATGATGGTTCATCTACCTATAGCAAAAGCTAATGGGGAAGTTAGACATGTCTTGGAATCTATGGATGTTGGGTGTATTGAGAACCTATAAAATTCTTCCTCTTTCGAATTTGAGGGATTCTCATATATGAGGAATCTTAAGTGTAGGACCTAAGGAATCCTATGTTCATCATGGGAAAACATACATTGTGGTGTTAGGAATCCATGTCTAGTTACCACGAGAATATCATGTTCTCTACATGAGGTAGATATTTTGATGCACTATGAGGGATAATGGGTTCAAGGTCTTATAGGGAAATGGTCATATGTTTATTGTCTTATGGGGACATGGTCATGGGATTATAGTCTTATAGGGACTGGGTTTGAGGTTTAGAGTCTTTTCATTCTTGGTTCAAAGGTTAATATTTTTGTGTGTACATATTCACGGGTTTAGATTCATTTGGGGACATTATCATAGGATTAGAACCTTTTGGGAACACGGTGACCAGTTTAGTGCCTTTTAAGGATTGGTTTATAGGTTTGGAGTCTTCTGGAAAAATTTTCATGGGTTTAGAGTCTTATAGGTACTGGGTCAGGGGTTTAGAGTCATGTAGAGACATTTCACATATGCACATGTTTCACACTAAGAATAATATTGGTTGGCATCGTATGGTGATGCTAGAGTCTAGTGGGGACTTCAATATTGGGTGTAAATATTTTAAGAATCCCCTGTGGGAGGGAGATGATCACACTTTTGGGTTTTCTCTTCCTAGGGGGTTATAGATAGATTTGTGATAGTTTTGGGATTAGACCTCAAGGAGGAATGACACATACCCTTCTTAGATAAAAGGATCAAAACCCATGTAGTTCAACTAAATTGTTCAAGGTTTTGTCATATGACTTGTCTATATAGTTTTACATCATGTTTAAAGGATTTTTGTTCTACAATAGGAGTGAAAATAAGTGGTGGTGTTGGGTTTACACATTGATGCTTTCCAGAATATGGGAGAATCATCTGAGGTTTATTACATAACGAATCCTATATTTTCACACAAGGTAGATTTATAGTTTTACATCATATGCTAATTTAGTTTTCATGTATTTTAACATAATATAACTAGTATAATGTCCTATAGTTTAATTTCAATTGACTAGGATGTTTTCAGGATGATTAAAATCGTGAGACTAAGATGTGGAAGCTATATAGTATAAAGTATTTCATCCTGGGTGTGGATAAGTCTTAAACCAGGGATTGTGCTTTCATAGTTTGAGAATGATGAGATAAGGATATATCATCATCCCTAGTTGAAGGTAAAATATTATGGTTTACCTTGATGATACAACCACCAGGGTAGTGGACTGGGATCTTGACATTAGGGTTCCTATTCTTAATATAAATAGGTGAAACAATTGTGAAATCCATGCTTATATAAAGGGGCTTATACATGAGGTTTCATGATACCATCTTTGCAGATAATCAAGGCATAAGTAAAGCTATATTAGATAGGAACAAGGCTTATAGGTGATCAACATTCTCCATGGTATGTTTGTTGAAAGGATCCATCATGTAGGAGACTTGGAGGTGAGTTTCTTGAATTATAGCGATTTCTCAATTCTAGGACTCACAAGGTTGAGGAAATCACAAAACATGGATGTACATCCTAGGGTTGGTTCCCCGGTTCTTGTAGAGTAGGTTTTGTGAATGATAGAGGTCTCATGGAACCCTATGGAGTGAAAAGTATTTTTCTATCTTATAATGGGAGTGATCATTTGTAAAGGCCATATCCACCATGGTTTAAGTACTATGGTACACATGGGATGTTGTTCATCAAATATGGATACATATAGTAATCCATTTAAACATTACCTTGTGATGGGGAATGTTTCGTGAATTTATATTTTCTACCGAAATTCTAAAGATCTTGACCCCCTTAAATGAATTTTTACGGGAGGATTTATAGGTACTATGGCGGTTTAGACATATGTTGCATGAGTTATTATCCTATTTGTGTAATATTAACTTTCACAATTCTCCAAAAACCTTTATGAAGACCTATTCTTTTTTGAAGGATTCATATTTTGTGAATCCAGCTTCTTTTGTTGATTTTGACACCATTACAGTCTAGATTCACATCAAATCATATGCACACTTTTTTACTTCTCCTAAAACATGTATTTTTTAGCATCAAAAAATGTCCACCTTGAAATGGGAACTGACGTCGGTGAGGAGGATTGATTTCTAAGGCCAAGCCACTGATATTAAGCACTAAGGGAAACCTAATTCATGAAAATATATAGACCCTTGGCCTATAAATAGAGGAATGTGTCCCATGTGATACCCTGAGATTTTCATGTTATTTTTATGGATTCTCTATTTTCATTAAACTTAAATAATTTTCAAGTAGACTATGAACAAAATAATTTGTACTCACAATAATCTCACCTTCTATGAAAAAATCTTCCACAAAGGCTTTTTTGAATATCATCATCTGAAAAGCCTATATTTCATAAGCCTAGAGCTTCATGACTAATATTTTTTGAAACTGACTTAATGATATTTTTAAATTCATTAAAATGGCCTTTGAATGTATTGAAGTTGCTAAAAAACAAATATGGAATATAGTTAGGAACATTCTAATATAGGAGAGATTGGCATTGGATCATGACATGCCCTCAAAGTTACTGAAAAATTAAGATAATAATTGTATTATCTTCTAAAGGTTGTTGTTGTATGTCTTTGGGTTGAGGAATGATATGTTCATCCTGAGTTCCAATTAAGATTCCCCTTGTTATTGGTTTAGAGGATCTCAGGGGCTATATCAGTGGAAGATAGATATTGTAGGTCACTAGTTCAAGGACCATGCATTGATAACTACCCATTATCTATGAAAACCTATAATGATGATTAATGGGGAGAATCTAAATGGAGAAATATCCCACCCTCCAATATGAGAGTATCTTCAAGGTTGTCCTGGAAGACCATCTCTAAGGCTAGAATGAGGAGTGATACTTGTGTCAAGGAGGAGATTTACTAGATAAATAGGTATGGTTATACTTTGTATGTTTATAATGTGATGAGTTTAAGGTAGAGATAAAAATATTATGGTTATAAAACTTGGTGTGGACTTCATAATTCTACATCTACTACCACCCATAAATTATTCATGAGTTGTTGAGATTATAGTCTTTGGGGATTAACTAATTTCACCTGCACCATAGGGAGGTCATCATCATCCTTTTATCTTTTTACCATATCATTATGATCTCTATTTAGGGGGAGATATATGAGAAGTCCATCCCCTCCAATAATTTTTGGGGTGGATAGGAGTATCTATTAGTATTATCTAAGTCTATACTAGATATCATACAAGGATGAAGGAGGCACAAGACCTAGATGAAGGACATCCCATTCCAGAAGTGTTTTGGTTATTTCTTGAATGAACATGGAGAGAATATTCTAGGGAGACCATGAAATTCCTAAGCGAGTAACATCATGGGAAGTATCACTCCTAATAGGTGTTTTTTGAAATTTTCTAGTTTTATCTATGGGGATGGATCAGGTAGGCCCTCACCCTTGAGTGCGGACTAGAGAGTTCATCATGGAATTCCTTTATAGATAGATACTCCCCATTTGTGACACACATGTAGTAGTTTCCCCAGGAATTTTTATAATGGTATCAGTGATAGTGATGGTGTAATGAATCAACCTAGTAGTTCATGTGTTTGGAAAACTATACAACATACTGAAAAAAAATTACATGGAAGGCCCCCTTTCGAGTATATAGCCCATTAAATTTTTTGTATTGAATGTTTGCTGCACATGTGGGAGGTAAGAGTATTTGTACCCTGTATTCCCTCCTAGTACCAACATATATCCATAAATTCTAAACATTTTTGTGATCCTCCATCTATAACTAGAGTGGATTGGGGTGCTAGAATATATTGGGTTTCCATAGAAATTCTTGTTCCATCCATTCCCCCTCCCAATAAGGACCATTGTGGATGATCGTGTGCGTAGAACGTAGCAACGATCATACCTCTATGGACTATTGATGTAAAGTATTGGTTTAGGGGTGTATTGTAAGTTATTTTATGAACCCTACACTCTATAATTGTTTTCTCACTAATTATATTGTCTCTAGAGGATAACTTGAAAGATCTAAATCATGGTATGCTTGGAATATGAGCTAATGTTCCTATAGTAGTTGTGGTTAATGTTCATAAGGGAGGTAGAAGCCGGAAGAAGGATATTTCACTATGTAATTATCCCAGTGTAGTTTTCCATGATTATTCCTAAAGATGGTAGATCACATACTCCAATGAAATATTGGGTCACCAGGCCATCTGGCCAGACATCAAGGAGGACCCACAACCTTGTAGTTTGGAGTGTAATACAGTGGGGTAGAAAACCAAGGAGAACGATTCAGACCAGTAATTGGTGGGTTAACTGAAACTCCAATGGTTTTTAGGATTTTATGGGGTAAACCTCCTAAGGAAGAAGTAATGGTGGGACCATATCTTCTATTGAAGTGGGTTTGGGAATAGATATAACTCTCTAGAGTAATCTTGAGGGTGAATTTTTAGTTCCTAGTAAAAAATTGGGTCATGTTGATGTTCCCAAAGATTCGGTCTTCCCTGACTCTTGGAGAGACTATGAGGTATTTTATAAATTCAACTCCCTCTAGGTAATGTGGATACATCTTCATAGAGAGTGTATTTTCTTTCCCAAGCTAGGACACATCATGTTATGTTTTCTAGATCCTCGATTTTTTATAGTGTAGTACCTACAAGGGCAGGAGGATATGGTCCACTCTCGTGGAATAGAATTCCCCCTGGCTAACCAAGTGATGAAATAGTTATACATGCATTATCATGGGGACCTCCTAGGGATTTGATCAGATGAAGGAAAAGATGGAGAATAGGGATCAACCAATGAGGATTCCAGGGTGAGTGGTTTTTTTCTAGACCCCCTTGAGGAAGAATATTTTTCTACTAAACATGTAAATCAAATATTGTTTTGCGGATTTGATCCAGTTTTCACTCTTTTGGGTTTGTGGACTCATTTTCCTTGACATTTTTATGGGTCATCTAGTGTGTAATAAGGGGAGATTTGTGAAAAAACTTGGTGCCAAATGAGTGGGCTTGGAACCACGAAGGGGGGATTGAAACACCTCCCTCTGACGCTGCAGTATTAGAAAACTAACCATCTATCATCGAGATGCTTCCTATGGCTGATGTGGAAAACCAAATTCTAAATGGGCCTCATGGTAACTTCCAATACTCTCCATTTCCTTCTAAATTCAAAAAAATTGAATCTTTCTGCAAAATTTATTTTTTACTTTTAGAAGAGTAGTCATGGCCAATTGCAGAATAACTTTTACTAACTGAGGAATTGGTTTTTTTGGAGGTGACATCATCAGTACAGTCTTCAATGAATATATCGGATCAGTTGGTTGTATATTACACTACCTATAATTATTTTCCTTGTTTTACTTTTTCTTTTTCTACCCAAATATGAGTTCTACTGACCTTCTTTTTTAATGATAGTATAAACAACATTGGAGACCAAGACACTAGTGGAGTTTCTCAAGAAAGTGGTACCTATACCCAATGTGGATATGATCACATCCAAAGAAGCTACAACCAAATATGTGGTACAAATAGGGGTGGATTAGAAGGCTTCAATGGTATAGTTATACCCAATTGCACCATAGGAGGCTGTTGAGGATCCTACTATAGTAAAAGTGTTAGAAAATTTAGACCTTCCTCTTGACAAGAAACCCAACTTATTCGAAAGGATTCCCATAGATTATTCTATTACTGATGTGATGGAGGATATTCTTGATTAAAATTTTACACCTCTCAAATATCTCAATGACTCTATATCTTATATGATTTATGAGAATTAGATCGTTGAATAAATATCATGGAGGAGAGTCTAGAGCTTCATCACATGCTCCCCTTAGGATGACCTAATAAACTAGATGGTGTCTCTCCTTCACTAACTGATGAGTCTAGAGACTATTGGGATGGACGCATTTTTCCTCCACACTTTGTATAAGGACTTAAATGTTGATTAGATGTGTTCATGGTGGTAATATTTTTATTCTTCATAGTATTTAAAAACCTCATAAGGTATAGAGTCACTCCAGGTGGTTGAATAATATCACACCTATCTAGAGGGGCAGGCATAGAAATACGAGGTATTATTCACTATTTTTAAATATATGATCATCCACATGAGGGAAAACATTAAGCTTAACCATAGTAGGTAGCACCTTTGGATTCATAATTTTGGGATCAACTGGGTCAGGTGAAAATCTAGGATGAACAAGTTCACATTATGGCTGATAACATGGTGGAAGAGCTGATCAGGTAAAAATTGGATCTTGAGACCACCAGGAATTGGCTAGCTGATCTAGAGTAGTCCCTCACCCAAGTTCTGCCAAAGGGTTCCCCTTTATTTTTTGTAATATAGGATAGGATCCAACCCTTATATGGACCTCCTCAATGAAGGAAATAATTTTTTTTTCAATTTTCTATGTGTAATATTCTTTTCTGCATCTCGATCACATTAACAAGATAGATAAATATAAATATCTAATCCTACATGAGTCATTCTTAGTTTGATAAGAAAATATAAATATAATATTTCTCACTTACATGATATTTATAGACAGGGTCTAAATTATAGGTATTATAATGATACATGGACCACTAAGAGTGTCTTGACTAAGAAAACATTGGTTGGAGACAATGACTCTATATAGCGAACTTTCTTTCCCAATGTTCATAAGATCACATGTGGGGTAAAATTAGGGGTGTTGGATTCTACTTGAACAAAGGATAATATGGAGAATAAGAATCAACATGTCTAGGATATGGAATGAAAAGATAAGTGATGGGCTATAAGAGGATTAATTGTGACCATGTTTGAATCATAGGTTCGATAATATCACTACCATAAGTGGGGATATAAAAATAAGGTTCAATCATTGACCATGTTTAAAATAAAAGACCTATTAAATTTTCATCAAATGGCCTTTATGTAATTTTCCTAGGATTATAGGTGAGGTATTTTGGATAGGTACCATGACCATTAGAGGGCCTGTTCAGACAAGGAAGGTGGTGGGGATCCAAATAAAAGAAAATGTGAAGCATGGGGTTGAATTGATGAAATGTTTGAATAGAGTTCAACACTCTAGTAATTAGTCCATTATATATTTTCATACATTGAGTGGTCATATTAGATTGATAGAAATCAAAACTCGCCTTTCAGAGGAAGTATTGTCTTAGTTTCAATGAAACATAAAATGAACTTTATTGGTAGGGAAGGTGATCATCATAAAATTGGGGAATGATCCTCTCATACGAATTCCTAAGACATTTTTTGTTTTACATCATGAAATTGTGATAGGAAGTGTGTTATTTAACATATTGTAGAATGGTTCTTAACCATTTAGTTTAACATTTTATGGTGGGGGTGGTATGTCATACATTTTAACTTCATGTGATTATGAGGTATGTAGCACTATTTAGAGTTTTGTAATAGGATGTGTGTAGAATAGTTTATCATCTTGTGACCAATACATCTGAACCAACATGAATAGTGTTCCCCCTATTGATGTACTAGGATGTATAAAGGGGTATAAAGAGGATGGTGTCTCATGGAGGACTTCTTGAAGGAGTAGAAAATTGAGCTAAGGCTTAGCTCTAACTTTTTCCTGAACTTGTGGGTCTAGAAAGAATGGATAGTTTTTTCTTGGGAATCAGTACTGAGTATCACAATATTTTTGAATTTTCCATTAATTCCATCTGTTTTTACAAATTCATAGGGGTGAATTGGTGTGGGAATGTTTGGATTTTTCTCAGATTTCCATTATAGGTTTTAAACCTGATAAACATTTGTGTCTTTTTTCTTGGAAATTTTAGGTTCATTCCAGTCAGACTGGGAAGGTATACATTTATGGTCACATGTGTGGATGATCACACAAATTTTATAGTCATGATGTTTCCACCGTGGATTCTTGTTTAAATTTGTATATATTTAACCTTTGGAAAATCATTTGTGGTAGGAGAGTAATTATAAACCTAATGTGAAGAAAGGGCCAATAAGACCTAGTACCACACAAGTATGCACATAGTTTAGGGATGAAGTGTATGGACCACCTCTATAGGAGTGTCACACCATATTTGTATTAATAAAGAAACTAAGATCCAAAGTTGGATAAGGTGTTTCAAAACAAGGAATGGGAATCAAGGGTATTTAGGGTTGGTCTCAAGATTGAAGATTCTGGTGTCTTTAAATATCCCATGGAACTAGTAATCAATCCATACATACTTCTATAATTTGGTTCAGTGGTAGACCAGTACCAGAAGTGGAAGTCCTCTTGAGTGAGGTTGCAATGAAAATGAGGGTCATTTTCCTACTAATACATCATAGGTGATGAAAACTAAATTCATATTGGGGTCCACAAAGATCTAGTTTCACATAGTTTAATGTCATAATTATTGGAAAAAATTGGGTATTCAAGGGAAATTTTTTGAGAATGCAAGAGAATATTAACTCGATGTGAATAGGGGACCAATGAGGTATCATTAAATGAAAATGTATATTGGATGAGTTTCATGTAGTTTAAGGAAATGATGATTCGACCATTAGTGAGGTTGATATGGTTTTGCCTTCCAGTATTGAAGAACCTGACATGGATAGAGTTCTAGGATGTTGTATTCTCGTGAAAAAATTCCCCTTTTTTGAAGGAATTTGTGGTTGGGCCTGAGATAGGGGGTATAAGCGTCATTATGTTTCCCATGGAACTAGGAATCATGCTAGATTTAGTTTTGAAATAGTGGGAGGAGGGAGATATCCTATCAGTAAAGGATAAGAAACTGAGTCTATAGTTTGATATACCATTCAAGAAGACACTAGTTATGCAGTATAAGGTCATGAGACTATGACTAGACATCATTCAATTTAATGTCTTTTGATATGAATACTATTGTATCATTTATATCTATGTGACCAGGATATTGGTTTATGTAGTTTCTAGCCACATATATTTAACTTGAGTTATACATACAATTTAAGGTCATGATTATTGGACCCAAAATGTGTTTCTTCCAGTTTAAGGTCATAGATCATGAAAAATGGGGATATGTGTTATAAGGATTTCCATTCTTTATAGAATATAATAAACCCAAGGATAATAGAGAAATAAGTAGGCCTCATACCACATGAAACATCTTTAAGGAAATTTGAAAATAGTTTAAGTTCAAGATTCCTAGAGAAAAGGGGTGGAGATATTATGTTTTAGAACATCTTTGAGACTTCAAACCATTGATTATTAATTCACCATGAATCTTAATTCCACGTTAGATAAGATAGGTGTGATAAATAGGGAGTGGAAATTATTTCCCATTTCACATGGGATAGGATGATAAGGGTAAAAATAAAACATATTAAGAAGGTCCCAACGACACGGACTAGACTAGTTATTATGTACGAATTTTCAAGGGGAAAACACAAAGGGTATTAAAACTACACCAGAATAAAGGGTGTTGAAATAAGGTAAATTGTGACTTTCGAGATTTTGACCACAAATGGAGGTGATCGATGGGTTGGGAAAAACTATTTACCATATTCAAAATGTAGTTACCATAAGTACATGGGTCGAGTATGTGGTGAGAAGATTCTAGATCATCCATTGAACATGTTCAAAAACAAGGGAATTTCAATATGCTTCTAGGGATCCTTAGACATCTGTACCTAATATGGGAGATGTACCAGGTTGGCTAGGCACTATTATCATTATGGGGATGTTCATATTGGGATATTGATGATTATTTGAATTGAGTTAGGCATTAAGTGTGTAAGTGGACATGCTGGTAATGTTCAAGTGGGATTTAGATATTGTAAGAGTTATCCTGTCATGATCTAAAACATGATTAATGGGGCTACTTTTAGTAAAGAATTTAAATTTTCCCATGATGGAAAGATCTAAAATAGGTATGTTGTTGGTTTGGGCCCAATATATGACATCCAGGAATCCCTACTTATTCCATTCGGAATTGGAATCATGCCTTTTATAGATCTTAAATTTGGCATGATAGATAACCAACATTAGAAAGGGGGGCCTCTTATATGGGGGATGAATATATCATGAAATTTTATATTGTGTGATGGGGACATGAACAAAACATTTTTTATAACTTGTAGTAAGGTTGTTGGATATATATTTTATCACCATTCGATGAGGATGAAGTTATTATATATTATGTTATCATTTCTTTAACCAAATAAATTTATATTTTAACATCATGTGACAAGGAAATTGTCCTATAGTTTAACATCATTCGATTGAGATGGATATATTCACATGAAGTACCACATGAAGAACATAGCGTCGCTAGTAGGTGTGATACATTCCCCATCCATGGGAATTAGTGATTATGCACCATTGTACTAGACTTTATGAATGATGTAAGGTTCTTCCCATTTGGGTTATAACATTGTAGGATTCTTCTCTATATCATCATCATCCTTAGATCCAATAACATATCACCCTAAAGGAAATAATGGAGGAAATGATTTTTTTTAAAGATATCTCCTTGCAATTCTAGTT
Source organism: Viscum album (assembly GCA_963277665.1). Classification (NCBI taxonomy): domain Eukaryota; kingdom Viridiplantae; phylum Streptophyta; class Magnoliopsida; order Santalales; family Viscaceae; genus Viscum; species Viscum album. Next base: position 1,274,507,166 of record OY728153.1, on the reverse strand, counting down.
TCTTTCAGGGTTATTTAGTTCTTAAAGTGTGTTTTCTTCGTAGTCTTCCAAATTTGGTGATACAGACTTTATCTATCCTTTTAGGAATCCTCTGATCATAAATAGTTTCTCTATTCAATTAAATTTGAACCTTTATAGTCAAAACATATTATATTACATACACCATGGGTTATAGAGTCACCTTAATTTAATTTTTATTCATCGTTTGATAGGCCCCAAGAGAATTAGAGATCTTATAGGTCCAACTCTTCTTATTATTTCCCACTATATTCTATAGGATGTTAGAGAGGGTTTTATTAAATTATTATATCTTCTCATTATCCTATGTGTTATAGTGGGAGGTGTTCTTGGATAGGATATTTTACTTGGCGTACAATTTCTTTAACTTAGCATCTTTAAAGCTGGTGTCATCTTCCATGAAAAATATGTAAGGAATCCAAAAATGTTTTATGATGTGGGATTTACCAAACACAATCACTCGCTAGGTCTTTAATTCTTTAATGGGGATTTATTTTCCCTATTTTAGATGATTTTTATGGAATTTATTATGAACTTTCATATTTTAGATGATTCTTGTAGGTATGGGCCCACAATATTGATTCCCTATAGAGCAAAGGGTCAGAATTATTTTCTAGCATGCAGAATATATGGTGGCTATTGTGAACTTTTATCATAGATATGTCATGAATGAAACCTCTTGTAGAACTCAATGTAATCATGAAACATAGTGGGTCTGAAGTACCCTAGTCTTTAGACCTGGTGGGAGACCATTAATCCTGCCTAATTGGCCACACATGATCTAACATGTACTTCTTATAAAACCAGAGTAATATCTTTCTCTTAGGTACAATGGAGAAGGATTCCACCAAAGTTGAACCTTTAGAGGTCATTCTCTAGTTGAGGTCATCTTGGAGGGTGTATTTCAAAGTATATTGGTGGATTCTACCATGCTCGGCTTGGTCTAGCAAGATATTCTTGTGTTAGAGATACTAGATAAAGGGAGTTGCTCAATTGGGTGATCTTTTACTTTCAGATAATTTGATGACCCGAATACATAAGAGTCAATGGGAAACTGATTTACCAATATTTATTCATCATTATAATTGATGGGGTAAATTACTCCCCTAATGTTACACATGAATATAAAAAGTCATCTTGGTTAGGATATATAAGAGATGCATCCAAGACTTTCAAGGAACCTACATGGTCATTCTGTGAATAAAGAACATGAGTAATCATTATCTTAGATGATAATATGGCCATAATCTCACAATCCCACTCCATTAGGAAGATAATTTATTTAATTTTGATGAACTAGTAATAATTTATTTATTTGAAGACTAGTTTAGATTTTCCCTTTTTGTGAAACTGGGTGACTTTAATCATGACAGCCAACTCAAGGCTGGTGATAAGAACATGGCACTCTGCCTCATTATTGGTGTAGCCTTCTGAGAATAGGAATAAGTATGTAAATATATCTTGTGTTGGAGTGATTAATGTATCCCAAAGCCCACCCTGTTGAGTTTTTGGTTATTGAGACTTCTCTCAAGAAGACTCTAGGAGACACTATCTATGTTTATCTACCATGATGGTATGGTTTGATCCACAAATATGATGGAATAATTATGGAAGATGATGTCTAGGGGTAGTTCCTCGGCATTGGGATGTACAATTAAGAAATATTCCAATTCATGTCCCTTGAAAACCATCTATGGGATAACCCTTATGTCAAACAACTATAGAATTTCTTCCCACCATTTCATTCACCCTTTCAGGATGGGGTGGTTCAATAATTAATTCATCGGATCGATGCGAGATTCCAGTTGTATCTTGTGGTACTCAAGTTTTATAACAAATTCTGAACTATAAATATCAAGGTTAGGTATCTCTTCTTAATAAGAGAATATCTTCTCTCCACGTTAAGTTTCTTGTGATTGAGATAGTAATGGTTTTTCCCTTCTATTATTATTATTTGACGATAGAAGGGAGTCAAGGGACCATTACTAGAAATTCACATAATAGACTATAGGATTTACTATGATTTATGGCAGTATAAATGGATTTTATAATAAATACTTCAAGATTTCCTCAATGGTGATCTGTAACTCCTCATCCTAATGATAAGATATTACATTCTTCATAATCCTCAAAAATTGTTTTCACTTACCGATAAGGTTAGATATGAACCAATGGATGTAAGCTAAGTGGCCCAAGAGACCTCACAAATTCTAGAGGTTGTGTAGGGGAGGCATCTAGATAATAACATTGATCATCTCAAGATTGATTACAATGTCCCATTTTATGATGAAAAAACTGAGGAACTTCCCAAAGGTGGCCCTAAATGCACACTTTAGAAGATTTATATTCATATAGTGAGAGTAGGGGAAGTCAAAAACTCTCTCAAGATCTAGGATATGGGCATATAATTAGTGTGACTTGGATACCAAATCATCCACATAACACTCCACCAATGTCCCAAGTAGTGTATTTAATATTTGGTTCATAATACATTGGACAGTAGTTTCACCATTCTTGTAATACCCTAAAATTCTAAAGTGGGAATATTGTATTTGATAGTGTGTATGACAGGCTACACGAAGCACATAAGAGGATATAATATCCCAATAATTTATAATATATTTAATATTTTAAATTAATTCAATATAATTTATATCTTCTAATGAAAGTGACATTGAGTTAGAATATGGTTCACACAACAATGAGTTTCTTCAAAGGCTTTCTCAACACACAAGTCTGGGTTTTATAGAACAATAATATACTACTATAATATTATTATTTAATATAATAAGATATAAAATATCCATTAAATTAGAAATAAAGAATAAGATTAACTAAATTATGAAAATATATGGTTTAAAAAATATGAAATGAATTAATTGGTTACTAATTAATTAGAAATGAATATAAGAACCAATTGAACATAAAGGGAATGTTTTTACTGAAAACTATTTCTATGCTCACACTGATGTCTTATTCTTGTGTGTTAAATTAATTACAATTATTGGATGATATTATTATTGTATATATTATATATTCATTGACCTATTTTTGGTATTTATTCAGAAGATTAGATAGACATAATATTATAATAAACTCAATTTAATGCATAAAACCAATATTTTTATTAAAGAACTTTTATTTCCATTTAATGAAGAACATATTTTAAATACAATTTGTGGAACTTTTATAAGTCATATATATAACACCCCAATATTTCATAGTATGTTATCTCTTTAAATTAATTCAATATCTTACACTACACACAATTTCGAGTTCAAGCACATCACAACCTGTAAAACGAGACGTTGAAAAAGCTGTTATGTATAGTATTAACCACATTTTGAATTTTATATATATCAAATATAATTTTACCATTAATATTTTTTGTTTCTTAGACATAATATAAGGACAAATATAATTTTTTAGATAAAAGAATTATTTTGCCAAAAATGTAGTTTTTTCTCTCTTTAATGGAAAACCATTTTTAAATAAAATATTTGACAATTTTATATATTCAATTTAATGAAATTAAATTATTCTTTAGAACTGGGACATAAAAATTAGTTTGGGTAAAAAAAATTTACTTTTCTAAAAACTTTCATATTTTGATGAATAGTAAAAAATACTAAATATTAATTAAAAAAAACTTTTTTAATCAAAATAATTTTTAGTGTTAAATTATACATTTAAGTGTTTTTAAAGTATCAATAGATTATATTTTATCATTTAATATTATTTAGGTCATTGCTTGTAATTTCACATTTAAATTGGACATAAAAACATGTCAATCTTTTGATTGTTTTTACTTCTTAAAACCTGCTTTCTGGTTTTGACAACAGGAATTAATTTTAATTTAATTAATGAAACTTATATGTTTAAAATTTGGTAAAATAGATATCATTTATGAATTTTTATTATCAAAATTATCTTAGTGTGAATTGTTTCTATTTATATGAAAACTTTCCATTTTTGATGAATAGTGAAAAACACAATGTTATGGTTTAAAACCAAATTTTTATTAAAATAATTAATATTTTTATTTAAATTTATTTTAAAGTTAAAATAGATACATAATTCCTATATTATTCCAATGTATTTCATGGGAGCCATTTTATAATCATATTAGACATATAAAATTTTATGGAACTTTTTAACGTCTTTTACCCACCTTCTAGGCACATTTTCAAATTTACATAAAACGTAATTTTACCACTTATGTGAATTGAATTTAAAAAATAAAATAGACATGGTTGAAATCAGAAAGTAAAATGTGGTTTCATAGGATGAAAATAATTCTTGAGGAAGAGTAACTTTTGAATTTTATTTACCAAGGTTAAAAGTAAATAGGGTAATTAGAGGTAAAAATGATATTATAATTACCCTAACACATGTCCTAATTCTATTGTATAAGTTTATCTTGACCAAAATAAACCTTAAGACAAAACTATGATCCTTTTTTATCCACTTGAAATAGATTATGTCATTTATTATATTTTATTTATAGAAGAGTTAAAACTGTTAAATTCAAATTTTAATAACTAAATCATTTTTAATATTGGGGTATACATAAGATAAATTTGACAATAAATATTCACTAGAAATATAAATAAATTTAATACATCATGGTATTTTATTTTTAATTTTTATAAATAACATAAATATATTTATTTATGACACAATAATGACGTAGTATTTTCCTTATTAATGAAAGAATCAAATAAATGATATTCTAAATATTAAAATAAATATAATTTTAACTTTTTGATACCATACACGAATTTTCTAGGTAAATATGACATGTTAGGGTAGATTTAATGTATTTTGTTCGAATTAATGAAGTTTTTATGACTTTCACAAAAACAAAATACTAAATAATGTCAAAATTGACATAAATGAGTTTTTAAAACAAATACAATTTTATTAAATGATATAATATTCTTAAAATATAATATTTGACTAAAGGACTTATATAAGGTTATATATGTCATTAATGACCCACTTTTGGTTCTTTTGGAATTTTATTGTATGTTTATTAACCATATAATATAAAAATACAAGGAGACATGGTAAATGTTAAAATATTTAATGAAGAGTTAAATCTAAAGGATAAGGTTAAAATGGTGACCTAAACTTGTATAAAATATATTGGTTGATATTTTTCGACCCATACCTACCGTAGTCTTGAAATAAATCTTTTTCTAGTCATTATAAACTGAATATTATTGTATTATAAATTAATATTTCAAGCTTTTCCTAAAGTGACCCTCGCCTCTCTTATAAAAGGGTACTTTTCTTTCTCTAAAAATTACACCTCCAAATAAATTTTTCTCAGCCAACCCCTGCTCAAATCTCCTCCCAACTACCTTCAATTAAACCTAGAGGCCTTACTTTGATCAGACATCCAACCTATGGATCCATTTTGATGAAATAAAAAGGAGTCACTCAAAGAAGAGGTAATTATTTCATCACCTCTTTCAAAGTTCTTTTCTTCTTCCACTTCCTCTTTCTTTGTTGTCTCCATACCAAAATTATGAATCTAGTAAATTATACATACTTTAATGTTTTTATAAATATGGTAAAACCATATTATTTATTATATCCATCCTATAAATTACAAAGTCACCATACATGTGTATGTATGGCTTACCGTCTCCATGTCGTGGTGTAGTTTGTCATTCAACACATCATTATTTGGATGGGTATAATAATGAGTATAATTGATCTATATAATAATTATAAAATGTTAATGATTATGTATATATAATATATTATCCAACTACATATGATTTCACCATCAATATAATGATATTGTCGCTCGTGCGTACGTACGGCTTACCGTCTCCATGATGCGATGAGATTTCGTTCCCCATCTTAACCATCCAAGAATAATTTTAATTTTAGGATTAAAAATAATTTTTAAGAACTTAATATCGTTCTTGATATTAATCAAATACATCCTATTCATAAAAAACATGACTTATATAAAAAACATATAAAGGAAATTGAATAATATAACACCTGAAACAATGATACTACTGAAATATTATTAACAAATCAATATTAGAAGATCATATATGATATCATATTTATGTATGTGGTTATTTTATAATTTAATAACAATTATTTAACTATTATATATGTGGCTAACATACCCTCGATCTAGGAAAAGTACAAGGTAGGGGTTAATTCATCAATATCTTCATTATTAGAGGTTGTTTATACGTGAATATCTATTGGGACCTCTTTATCATCCACATCTGTGTTTCTTAAAAATGTATTTCAAAACATTTTTACTATTTCATATACTAGTGGTTAAATCTATTTATACCCTTGTTTTACTTTTTATAAAAGTTTAATAAAATAATCTTTCCGTCGTTTTCAAAATAAGGTCATTTATGACCTTTTCGACAAAATTAAGGAAAAAATGTTTTTTTAACTTATACGGTGAGTGCAGTTATTTTCTGTCGTTACAAAACATTTAAAGATTCCCTTAAAATCTTATAATAATATTTTTAAAATAAATATTTTATTTTATAATTATGTGATTTTTAAATTATTTCAAAATAAAAAGAGATATTTCTCTCAAATAGTTTTGAATCCATCTATGTCGACATCCTTTGATAGATTTTACACTTATTTAAAGTTGATTTATTATGAAACATTATTCCATTTTTTATTGAAGGTTTTGTGATATGTTTGACTGTGTATGTGTTATTTTTATACCATTCATGGTTTATGGTTAAAGTGTTAACATTTTGTATTCTAGTTTTAATACCAATGTTTATGTCATGTTTCAACCTTTTAATATAGGGAATGCATTGGACTTAGTAAGTGATGGGTGGAGCCTGATATAGCTCCTCGATGAATCGGTAGGTCTCATGAGACAAACTATTACCTTTGAACAAGACCTTAAAAAAATATTATTTGTAGTCTTGGCACGAGGCCATGACTATGGAGTTTTGATGTCCGACATTATGCATTAATTCGTTATAAAATTAGCTATTGATATTACATGTGATTATTCAACTAGTAGAATATACATGTGACTAAGTAAATGGATTTATTTTATTCATCTTTGCCATATTATTATAAAGTTTAAGTTTAAAAGGCTTATTTTTTGTCTTATGCATTGCCTTTAATGTTTATGCATATTTATAAAAGTTTCTGCTATATTGATATCCTTACTGAGCATCTGAGCTCACCCCTTTCTTATGCGTTATTTTTTCCAGGATGTGAACAAGTATATTATTATTGACCTGTAGGGATAGGCTATGGGATATGAGTTTGTTCAAAGGGGAAACAATGTTTTTTTTCTTTATTTCGTGATGTAATGTAAAACTTATGTATGTATCTAGTACTTACAAGGCTACTAAACTAATTGGTCATTCAAGATTTGATCCCTTGTGATCATGCTAATGTTATGTAATAATGCACCAACTCTTAGTGACCGGGTTCGGGGTGTTACAGTTGATATCAGAGGAAGTTTAGTACAAACCTTGAAAGCTAGATTTAGAAAAACTCTGATTAGAAAACATTACCCCAAGATAAACTTTGAGGATTAGTATAGAAGAACTTCCTAGAATTTTGGTAATGTACAAATTTTGAGAATTTTTCAAAGAAATACATCCATTTCTGGATACGAGCAGGTAAAGGCGGCTCTGGAACAGATGTACCTAAGAGTGAAAAATCTAACAAGGAGTTTCAGGCTTGACTCTGGGTATCTTGGTACACAACAACAGGTCTTTCTACACTCTTGTTTAAGACACTTCCGGGGGATTTTCTTAGTTTAATTTACATTTTATTTACAAACCATTATGAAGGATTTATATGTAAATACTTCCTCAATGAAAACATTTTTATGATTATGGATTATATTCATAAACTGTTTAATTTATGTTAAGTGTTTTACAAGTTTGGAATTATGTATTGTGATTCATAAAAAAATCTTTTGTATGTCATTATTTAAAAATGGATTCTAGTGGAATAAATAGAAATCGTATCAACACACGTAATCCATGTAGGGATTTTCTTCTTACTCAAGATAATTATAGTGGAGATGGTGATGTAATTGGTTCTAATTAGCCTTTCACCATACTGGGACAACTCACTCATATTATAAATAATAACCTTACTCATATGGAGCACCCTAATCCACAATATGGAGGATAAATGTTAGACCAATTAATTATGCAACAACCACCAACATTAAATGGGACTACAAATACATTTGTATACAAGCATTGGATAAGTTCCTTAGAGAAAATATTTTATGCTTTGGGGAGTAGTGAAAGGGAAAAAGTTTTCATGGCAGTTTATCACCTCATGGGAGATACAGATCAATGGTAGTCATTAATTCAAAACACAAATGAGGATGAATAAGTATCAAATATGGAATTTATGTAGTTTAAAGATCATTTGAAAGAAAAATACTTTCCTCGTGACCATCGAGTGGATATGGAAAGGCAATTTCTGAGTATAAGAAAAAGGAGGATGGTAATGTCACAAAGTATGAGGCTAAATTTACAAGGTTATAAATTCATGCATGAAGATTATATATGTAACCAAAGGAGTAATATTTATCGATTATTTTATGGGTTAAAACCATATTTCCATTTAGAATTATCCCACAATACTTCTGATCGTACGAAGATGTTGTCTCATGTGCTATCAAGAGAGAAAAGGAATTATTTAATTCTTATGACTTTAAAGAAATGAAAGAGAAGAAGATATCTACTGAACAATATGGAAATGAAAAGGGAAAGAAATATTTTTTCTATATGTGAAAATTGTGGGTAGAAACACCTCGGTACATGCCTAAAAGGAATGTGAGTTTGTTGCAAATGTGTAGAAAAAGGTCATCAGGCTCGTGATTGCAAGGGAATGAAAGAGGTTGTCAATGTCTAATGATAAAATTGTAGACAAATGGGGCATTATTCCAATTAATGTCCTAATCTCCAAGGAAACTTACCTCAGAAAAGGCCAAGGTAGAAAGGCAAAGCTTGTGTTGTAACTATAGTTGAAGTGGAAAAATTAATGTATTTGTGTTTTTAGATTCAAGAATTATATTCTACTTATAAGAAGAATGTGATATATATAAGGATTTTACTGTAGTAGTTTTTGTTTTTATTAAGGTTTTAATATGATGAAGGTAATCATATTTTCAGTATGTGAAAATAAGAGAAACTTTATGTTGTTTGGGGAATCTGATGTTACAATTGATTTTGTAATTTGTAGACCTTTTATAGAGTGTTTGGACAGAACTATTTTGGATAACTGTAAAGGTTGGAATGGATTAAGTTAGACATTGGGTACTATTGTTTACGGTTAAAATATTTATTAATATTATTTCTAGATTGTTATAAAAAGGACAACCCAGAGGTCGGGCGACAACCCGTCGCATCCGGTAAGGCCGTGAGACTTGAACCTGCAACCAAAGGGCAATAAGGGTGTATCACCTACCACTATCATATGTGATGTCATGGTTTGTATAATGTATTTTTTTTAATGATTATATAGATGAATTATAAATTCATTTTTTAAAACCCTATATGATTAGGATAAATAGAATATTTTTGAGTTCTATTATCTTTTGGAGTGAATGATGAGTTTGTGGTAGAAATTAGTTAAAGGATGTAACTCTACTTGTCAAGTATTTTTTTTCTTATTCTATGAAGAAATTAATTCTTAAACTTTTGTAAAAGGATCTTAAAACAAAAAATGTGTTATCCAAATAACTTAGGTTTTGTTTAACCGATGATATTTTAAATCATCATAGATTTATGGATTTGAGGCCCTCAATTTTCTATTTATTGTTCATTTGTTTGTGATTGATGACCTCAATCACACCTTATAAATACTTATGTTTTCCCTCCAATTATGTTCCTCTAATTTCCGCCAATTTTCCCTTACTCTAAATTAAAATTTGGTGGTGACTATTTCAATTCCATTTCCCTCTTATTAAGACTAAATTTTATTGACCCTGTTTTTGAAGTGGGTTTTCCACAAAGGTATTTTCTATTTTCAACCTTTTATTTTCTAAAAACAACTTAAAATTGTGAGGACACAATTTATTGAAGTAGGGTAGAATGTAACACCCCAATATTTCATAGTATGTTCTCTCTTTAAAGTAATTTAATAGCTTGCGCTACACGCAACACTGAGTTCAAGCTCATCACGACCTTTAAAATAAGCCATTTAAAATAGGTTATGAATAGTATTAAACACATTTTTTATTTGATATATATATTATATAATTTTAAAATTAATATTTTTTGTTTCTTAGATATAATATAAGGACAAGTTCAATTTTTCAGATAAAAGAAGTATTTTTCAAAAAATGCAGTTTTTCCACCTTTTAATGGAGAGCCATTTTTATATCCAATGTTTGAAACTTATATATATTAAATTCAATAAAATTAAATTATTATTTATAAGTAGGACATAAATATTTAGTTTGGGTAAATTTTTGGTACTTTTCTGATAACTTTTATATTTCGATGAATAGTGAAAAATACTAAATATTAATTAAAAATAACTTTTTTAATCAAAATAATTTATAGTCTTAGATTATACATTTGAGTGGATTTTAATTACCATTAGATTATATTCTTATAATTTAATATAACTTAGGTCATTGGATGTGATTTCACATTTAAATAGGACATAAACACATGTCAATCTTTTGATAGTTTTTACTTCGTAAAACCCGCTTTCTGGTTTTGACAATGAGAATTATTTTTAAGTTTATTAATTCAACTTTTATGTTTTAAATTTGGTAAAATAGACTTCATTTATAAATTTTTAATATTAAAATTGCCTTATTGTTGATTATTGGTATTTTTCTGAACACTTTCCATTTTTGATAAATCGAGAAAAACATTGTGTTATGGTTTAAACCCAAATTTTTATTTAAATAATTAATATTTTTATTTACATTTTTTTAAAAAAATAGTTACATAATACCTATATTAGTCCAAATAAATTCATCGGAGTCATTTTATAATAAGAGTAGACATATAAAATTTTATTGAACTTTTTTAACGCCTTTTACCCACCTTTTAGGCACATTTGCAAATTTGCATAAAATGTAATTTTATCACTTCTCTGAATGGAATTTCAAAAAAATGAGAGACACGGTTGACATCAATAAGTAAAATTTGGTTCAATAGGATTAAAATATTTTTTGGTGAATAATAACTTTTGAATTTTATTTACCACAGTTAAAAGTAAATAGGGTAATTAAAGGTAAAAAATGATATTATAATTACCCTAAACCATATCCTAATTCTATTGGATAATTATATTTCTACCAAACTAAACATTAGTACAAAAATATGATCCTTTTTAACCACTTGGATTATATTAGGACATTTATTATATTTTATTTAAAGAAGAGTTAAAGGTGTTAAATTAAAATTTTAATAACTAAACCATTTTTAATATGGGTTTATACATAAGATAAATTCAACTATAAATATTCATTTGAAATGTGAATAGATTTACTACATCATGGTAGTTTATTTATAATTTTTAAACCTAAAATAAATATATTTATTTATGACACAATAATGATGCAGTATTTTCCTTATTAATCAATAATCAAATAAATTATATTTTAAATATTAAAATAAATATAATTTTAAATTTTTTATTTCATCCACAAATTTTATAGGTGAAATGACATTTTAGGGTTGATTCAATGTATTTTTTCGAAGTAATTAAGTTTTGATGACTTTCAGAAAAACCAAATACTAAATAGTGTCAGAATTGACATAAAAGAGTTTTTAAAACAAATACTATTTTATTAAATTATATAATATTCTAAGAAACTTAATATTTTCCCAAAATACTTACATAAGGATATATATTTATCATTAATGAACCACTTTAGTTTTTTTTTGTCATTTTATAGTATGTTTACTAACCATATAATATAAAAATACAAAGAGACATGGTAAATGCTAAACTATATAACCAAGAGTTAAATCTAAATGATAAGGTAAAAATGGTAACCTAAACTTGTTTAAAATCTGTTAGTTGAGAGGTTTTAGACTCATCCCCACCTTAGCCTCGAAATAAATCTTTTTTTATCCATTATAAATTGAATATTATTGTATAATAAATTAATATTTCAAGCTTTCCTAAAGTGACCCTCACCTCTCTTATAAAAGGGTACTTCCCCTTCTCTCAAAATCACACCTCCAAATCCATTTTGATCCACCAAAACCTACTCAATTATCCTCAAAAATACCTTCACTTATATTTAGAGGACTTAATTTGATTATAAATCCATCCTAAGGATCCCTTTTGATCAAATCAAAAGGAAGCACCCAAAGAAGAGGTCATTATTTCATCACCTCTTTCAAAGTTCTTTTCTTCTTCCACTTCCTATTTTTTTGTTTTCTCCATACTAAAATAATGACTACAATACCTTCTACAAAGTTTTATGTTATTATAAATATTTTACAACCATATTTGTTATTATATCCTTCCTACAAATGACAAATTCATCAAACATGCATACGTATGGTTTACCGTCTCCACGTCGTGGTGTAGTTTGTCATTCAACACCTATTTATTTGTATAGGTATAATAATGAGTATAATTGATGTAAATAATAAATATAACATGTTAATGATTCAATATATATAATATAATATCTTACTACATATGATTTCACTATTGATAGAATGATATTGTCTCTCGTGCATACGTACGGATTACCGTCTCCACGATGTGATGAGATTCCATTCCCCATTTTAACCATTCAAGAATAATTTTCATTTTATGATTAAAAATATTTTTTAAGAACTTTATATAATTCTAGATATGAATCAAATAAATCCGATACATAACAAACATGTCTTACATAACAAAACATATAAAGGAAAACGAATCAGTTAACACCCGAAACAATGATAATACTGAAATATTTTTAACAAAGCAATATTGGAAGATCATATATGATATCATATTTATGTATGTGGTTATTGTATAATTTAATAACAATTATTTAACTATTATGCAGGAGTTTATCATTCCCTCAGTCAAGAAAAAGTACATGGTAAGGGTTAATTCTACAATCTCTTCATTATCTGAGGTTGTTTATACGTGAGTATCTACTGGGACCTCTTTATCATCCACATCCGTGTTTCTTAAAAATTTATTTCAAAACATTTTTAATATTTCCTATCATATGGGTTAAATTCATTTATACCATTTTTTGACTTTTTATAAAATGTTTATAAAGGAATTTTTCTATCATTTTCCAAAAAAGTTACTTTATGACCTTTTCGTCAAAATTAAGGAAAGAATGTTCTTTTTAACTTATACGGTGAGTATGGCTATTTTCTTATCGTTATAACACCATTGAAGCATCCCTTACAATCTCATAAGAATATTTTTAAAATAAATATTTTGTTTTATAATTATGTGACTTTTAAATTATTTCAAAATAGAAAGAGTTATTTCTCTCAAATAGTTTCGATTTCATCTATGTCAACATCCTTTGATGGATTTTACACTACTTTAAAGTTGATTTATTATGATACAGTCTTACATATTGTATTGATGTTTTTTTGATATGTTTAAATATGAATGTGTTATTTTTATACCATTCATGGTTTATAGATAAAGTATTAAAAAAAATTATACTAGTTTTAAAACTAATGTTTGTGTTAGGTTTCAACCTTTTCATATGAGGAATACATTGGACTTAGTAAGTGACGAGTGGAGCCCGCTATAGCTCCTCGATGCATCAGTAGGTCTCATGAGACAAACTAGTTTATTGGCACAAAGCCTTGAAAAAATATTATTTGTAGTCTTGGAACTCTGCCTTTACTATGTGGTTATGATGTCTATCATTATGCATTCCTTCATTATGAAATAAGATATTGATATTACATTGGATTATTTAACTAGTGGAATATCCATGTGAATAAGTAAATGGAATTATTTTATTTATATTTTCCATATTATTCTAAATTTTAAGTTTAAATGTATTGTGTTTTAGTCTTATACCTTTCCTTTAATGTTTATACTTATTTATAAAAGTTTCTGCTATATTGTTATTCTTACTGAGCATCTAAGCTCACCCCTTTCTTTTGTTTTATTCTTCCCAGGATGTGAATAATTATATTATGATTGACCTGCAGGGATAGGATATAGGATATCAGTGTGTTAATAGGTAAAAATAATGTTTTTTTCTTTATTTTATGATGTAATATAAAACTTATGTATGTATTTAGGACTTCCAAGGCTACTAAACTAATCAGTCATTTGAGATTTAATCCCTTGTGATCATGCCAATGTCATGTAATAATGCACCCTCTCTGGGTGACTAGGTTAGGGGAATTACATATATATCAAAATAAATTTAATATTTTAAAATGTAACATAAAAATTAGTTTTGGACGAATATTTTGTATTTTTTGTAGTGTTTCATTTTTATATTAATAATGAAAAATACTGAATTTTAATTCAAAGCTTTTTTTCATATAATTTAATTATAAGTTTGAAGTATAATTTTCATTTGTTTTAAAGTTTAAATAGATTAATATTTTATATATTAATCTAATTTAATTCATTTGATCAATTTCACTTTAAAATTGAATATAAAAACAATGAAAGACTTTGAACATTTTTACTTTTTAAACTAGCATTATCATCCCTTGTACGGGATTAAATTGAAATTAATTGATTCCAATTGTTTTATTGGAATTTGAAAAAATGGATTCCATAGTTGGAATAAGAATAATTTATAATATCTAATAATGTCAAATTAGTTTTTTACCAAAAATATTAGTGAAAGTAGTAAAAAAGAAATGCAATGATTAAGGTGAAATTAAGATTAATGAGGGATTAAACCTTAAACATAAGGGCCAAAATGACCTAAAAACCTATGAAAATATATTTCATGGCCAAATTTTGATCTTATCCTCCATTTTAACTACTTTGGATAATTATTGTTTCCAATTTAAAATGAAAAAACGTTGGTGGAATTTTCTTTCAATAAATTTACAATAGTGTCACCCCTCCTCCACTATAAAAAAGCACTCAAGACTCCCACTTCCTCACACCTCTCAAGAAAAATTTTCTAAAAACATATCTACCCAAAAAGCTCCTCAACCCCCCCCCCCCCCCACACCCACCCTAAAACTTTAATCCTTACCCAATTCATAAATCCATCCATGGAAGCTCTTTGGTGAAAACTGAAAAAGAGTTACCTAATAAGAGGTAATATCCTTCCTCGAGCACTTTAGTTTTATTTTTTCACCCTTTAAATTATTCTTATTCCTTGATTATATAACTTAACCAGTATCCTAAATATATTTAATTTTTTTAGGTTAAGTTTTAATCTTACACTTACACACACTTTCATCTAATGGGTAATAAAATTACTATTTATGTGTACAGAGAACTACTACCTCATGAAACGAAGTTGTTTGTTTTTCGTTTACCACCTATCATAGTTGGGAATTATGATGAAAACTCTATTTATATATGTTATATATTATATATTTTTTCTTTATACTTCTTTAATTATTTTATAACACACACCTTTATACACTCCATTTTTTTGGGAATACGATAACACCCTTTGTGGAAGTGTGGACTATCACCCCCTCAAAGCGATGTGATTCATTCACGTTATACATGAAATATATAAATTATTTTTATAATAAAACTATGTTAATTATATGACGTAAGTATGATACTTTAATCACAATATTCTTATAAAATTATATATATATATATATATATATCATTTACACTTCATTCCTTTAAAATATGAGAATGATATGAAAGTAACGTTCATGTGTACGTACGACCTATCATTTCCTGGAACGGTGCATTTAATTTACTATGTAAAAAATTATATATTATTATAAATACATATATAAGGAATATATATGATATTTAAATCATATTTTATATTCTATATATTATTAAACAATGATCTAATTAATAATAACAACAAGTAAAAACATACTCGACAAACTAGAAAATTAACAACTGAAATAGTGAAAATAATGAATGATTGATAACAAACAGGTAATAAGACACTACAAGAATTTAATATATTATATTATAGATATAAATATGGTTTTGGTGTAAGTTATTAATATATTTAAAACCATTATACATGAATTTAATGTACATTCACCCAAAAAAGAAATGCAAGGTAAGATATTTTCATCTCACTTTTTACATCTGTGAGAAAAATGTCATGGTCATGACTTAATTATTTTTTGTGGTGCATATACTACCCATTTTAATATATTATATGATGTATTATTCTATATTCTTATTATTTTAGGTTTCAATATTAATTATTTCATCTATTGCGATTTTAATTAATAGTTACAAAGTGGAATAGAATTTCATAACTCAATTCCTTTTTCATTGGGTTATAATACTTCCTCGTTGTGATTAATATTATATGATTATGTGTATAAATTTTTTTGACAATATATTAATGTATATATAGTTATATTATGTGTATTTATATTTTATACACATAATCTATTCATTTATTTATTCCCACATTAATTTTATGGCCTTTTCAAGGGTTTACGTTACAATCTCATTTTGTTCGAGATTGTTTACCCTTGAATTTCCATGAGAAGAAATTATTTGATAATTGTTTAATAATCCCTTTAATTTTATTCTCCTCTATTTATTCATGACTGTTTTCAAGTATCAATACCATTTTTCCACTCTGTGGTATTTAAAATGTATTATAAAATATTTTTAAGAAAACCCAACTTCATTTATCTCATTAGTTGGAGATCATGTTTTCATCTAAAAACCATGTATTTTTAAAAAAAAATAAAAAAAATAACCTTTTCAAAATTATTTATTAAATAAATTTTTACCCCTTTTTCTTTTACCCATTTTTGCAAATAAATATTCTTTTTTATTTCTGAACAAGTCATTTTTCTATCCTTTTACTGTGAAAAAGGAATGTACTTTTTACCATGTATGACATGTATGGATTTACCAGCCATCTTTTATTTGAATATTCCATTGAAATTTTAAAAGGTTAACATTTTATGAAAAATGTTTTTAAAATTTGATTTTAAAAAAATAAAAAAAACTAAAAATAAAAATAATATTTTCCTCAATAATTTTTTGAAGATATATTTTATAGTATTTATATTCATTAATGACCACAAACCTTTATTTCCACTCCACTTAGGATATGTTGTATTGATGCCATCCTTATTCTTCCTCTGGATGGTCTATGATTTATTTATCTAAGGAGAGTATTCACATTTTCTTCCTTTATTTCTTTTAGTTACCTTGAAATATTCAACTTCTTATGATCATTTTACATTAAATTTCCCCTAAAAATCCATATCATTATTCATGGATATGATTATTACCTGAACTGTATACCATTTTGTAAATGGCGTTCACTTTGAAAGTTATTGGATTATTTGGTGCTATCTTGATAAATATATATCTTCAATTCAATATGGATATTTGATGAGGCGGATTATTTATTTTGAATATTAGATATGAGGAATGTTTTGGAAAGGTATGACATAGGTGGGGCTCAGTTATAGATATCCCCTCGATGCATCGGGACTCTCATGAGACAAATTAGTTGTGTATATTAGATGGGTTTTTACCCAATATTTTTAACTAACTTTTAAAAGGTATTGATGGTAATGTTTATATATACCTAGTAAACACGGCATCAATTAATTAAGAATTTACCCCATTTAGTTTTACTTATTATTTATCCATGAAATTTTTCATCAATGTATCTATGGATAAATTTCATTTTCATTTCATCAATTAAATGGAATGTGTTCCAGTTTCATACCATTCCATATAAAATTTTCCTTATCTATTTATTTTAATAGTATGTGTTTCCATTTATTATCTTCACCTATTTTTTTCACTTCCTTCTAAATTTGTTTATTACATGGTACATGTTTGCTGTTACATACTATGCCATAATTATTATTCTCATTGGTTCATTATTGTTTCTCTTATACTTTACCCTTACTAATAATTTTAGCTCACCCTTATTATTTTTATTTTCCTCAAGAATCCAGGAAGTATGCCAAGAAATATATTCATAGATATTCTAGATGGAATAAATTTTTCCAAGAAAGAAAAAAAATTATCATAATTAGTGTATTCATTTTTAATACAAGTCTCATTTAGGTATTTGGTTTAGCAATACTACCAAACTCTTTAGTCCTTGGTTATTTGATTCCATGTACTAATTTTAATGTAATGGTAGTAAACACCGCATACGAGCTTACTAGGGTCATGTTACTACAATTTATTGATATAAATAGAATAAATTGGTAATAGAATATTCCTTGAGGTTCTCTGGATGTAGTTTCTTCCTCATCCTTATGAGGGTATTAAAATTTGATAATACTCAGAGTAAGAATCCATGAAATAACAATGCATGGACACTTAATGTTGTTTCAATTAACAACTTTATCACTAGAAGGGGAAATAATCAATTGGGAACCGGTGTTTTAGGTATTGGAATCCAATATATACATTGATCTATATGATTTTCTTCTATACTGAGATGATGTTATCCAGCCACTTGGGGTACTCCACTTCTCTAAAAAAGTTGTATTTGATAAGTTTGTTAAATTTGGCCTCATCTAGGGCACTTTGGGAAGGGTTCATCTTCCTAGGAGGCTGTTTGAAACCATGTTGTCCCACTGGGAGGCTAATGTGGTGAACTGAAACTTTGGGATCAACCCCTAGCATTTCATTGTAGCTCTATGTGAGCATGGTATGGTTCTGTTCTAAGAAATCCATATATTTTTTCTGCTATTCTAAATACATGTTCTTATAGACCAGTATCAAACTTTGTTCTCCCTCGGTGTCTTGATTCCCCTTATTTAAATCATTGAAAATGGTGGATACACCCCCATTAAATGTATGAGGAGAATCATCAAGATCCTCTTCTCCATCTAAAATATGTGGATCATATGAAGGATTCAACTCCCCCAGAGCTAGAGACTATGTATTTATACTTATATTTACTTTAGTGGGGTAATAATAATTGATAAAGGATTATTTATCTATAGATTCCATGCTAGTAATGTCTAACGAGCCAAATCCATGTGGTTTAAGATTTTGAGGTAGACCATTTATGTTAGAATAATAATGATGGGTCGACATCCATCAAGTTAGCATTACTCTTTAGAACATTTGGTGATGTCGCATATTAGTTTCCAAGGGTATAACCTCTCTATATTCCATAGGAGTAGGGATTTTTGGTGTCAAATTATCATGTCCCATATATTAATATTAGGAAATCATTGAATATTCCTTCTTTTGGAGACTATGAAGCTTCTCCCAAAATCTGGGGTTGTTGGATCTAGACCGTGGAGAAGTGGGATAAAGATATGCTTTAAATATTTCTAATTATGTATTGAGGTTTTATTCATATAATTGGGGGAATTTATATTATTTCCCCCTTAGTCTTGAGTTTTTTTCCTTCCATTTTTTAGTACCCAGTGTCTAGGTGGTGAGTTTCAGAGAAGCTGAAGGGGGAAACATAGCCTTGGATTACCCCTAATCTACCCTTAAGGGAGTACTTGAGGCACTAATATTATGAATAAAGGACCACTATGGAGATATATCTGGTCCATTACAAATAAATAATTGTAAGTTGGGTCTTATAAGATAACCATGAACTTGGTGTTTTCCAACAAGTCACCAAATTGGGTCTCTAGCCAAATCTTGCCACATTGATTCTGATCACTCTTCTCATACCTCTAAATTGTCAAGATATAGTGAATCATATCTAATTTCATGTTCCCCATATTATAGAGAATTTTGGTTGGAATTTGTCTTATATTAGAGCCATTATCTTTGAGAAAATGATGGATTTCTTCACCATTGAACTAGTATATAACATACATCGGTCATATATACCCCTGAATAGCGGCCCCCTCATCCTCTTTGTAGAAAGAAATAATGACTTGGCATTCTGCATGCTCTACTTCCTTTGTATGATAGGCCTCTATGGTTTCTACCACTATCTAAAATTATAGTGGACTTATTTGGGCCTCGATAAAGCCCTCAAAGAACCCCTTTGACAAGTGGAGTGTGTCAAGGATAGAGAGTCTCATATGTATACAAAATAGGTTCTTCGGTACATCATACATTCGGGAATGGGAATATTTCTACCTAATAAGGGTTTCTCTTTTACAAGGATCATATTGTGTTCCACTAGTGAAGGTTTTAGGACCTAAACAGTTTATTTATTATATTATTTGGATGATTTAAACTGTGAAAAATATGGCTGAGTTTAGGCCTTGGATGGCCATGGTTGCATGTCAGGATGTTTTCACTAGTCTGAATGATCAACCAATATGTTTAGTTGTGCTTCTGTACCTAATGAAGTGAATTGGGAGGATTGTTCCTATTGATCCCTAAGTTGGGATTTTTTATTAGTTTTAGTTTCATGAACATCCCTTTCTGAATCACCAACTCAGAAAACTTACCTACCAAAATGGAGTCTTCCATTCCTTTGATGACATCACCAATGGGTTCCTGAAGGATCTATATGGAATTCCTCATCCCTTGGTACTTCACAGTGATCCACCAACTTGATGGTTTTCACAGAGGAATATTTGTATTCTTCATTAATGGAATATTCAATAATAAGACAGACTATAGGGGTGTCTCCCAATTCAAGGGGTCATGAAAACTTCTAGTGTACGATATGGTTTTGGAACTGATGGGGGGATTTCATTGAACTAGTGTCATCAACACAAATTCTTCCAATATTTGGGAGGCTATGATAGCAACATGGTAGGTATAGTGGTCTTGGAGGACATAGCGAATGCCAGAAATTTTGGTCTTCTCAAATGGGCTCAGATGATGTCATGGGAATGAGCGACTATATTATAAGACAAAAACTAATTATACTTCTATGTATCTCAACAGTAAACCTATTTCCATTCATTTTAGTCTTTTTTGTCACTATCATTGGTAGTAGAGACATATTCCACCTATAATGATATATCACTAAACTCAAAAAATCCATAGTTCACCTATCCATAGAGTTATTCTTTCAAGCTTAAGAACACTTTGATGCTCTATCTAAGGACCTTGGGTTATGGAAAGTAGTTGTAATGATTAGTGAGTTCAGCCTATTGGTGCCTCCTACGTTATATTATAGTTAGGATGTTATTTTCCATGGAATATATATACCATGGGACCCAATAAGACTAGAAGGAATAGACTTTATTCTTCTAAATTACAAAGGGATATCTAGGTGCCTAATCCATGTGGGGGATTAGTTTGTATTGTTATGACAAAGTTGTACTTGGAAAGGCCTTTGATATGGAGGTTCCTAAAGGGTTCCATCTATAGGGATTGATCATATAAAATTGTGGTTGTTTCTACCTTAATAGGCTTCCACGTAGGACTTAGAAGAGGTAATGGGTATGAAAACTACTTAGTTTGCTTCAAAGTTTCTTCAAGATGCTGAGTTATCTTAGTGAATTATTAGAATTTGACCTGATATCATAGGGAGACCAGGTAATGGACCTTCTCATCTTGTACATTCTTGGCGCACATCCCCAATATTTATTCATATGAATGTTTCACATCACGAGAGTATGTGAGCCCCTTCCATTAGGTAATTAAGTTAGTAACTCGCTCATTGGCCCTCTACTTGCACATACAGAGGTCATTGATATTGTTCTTATACAAGG
The DNA here is from genome assembly GCA_963277665.1 of Viscum album. Lineage (NCBI taxonomy): Eukaryota > Viridiplantae > Streptophyta > Magnoliopsida > Santalales > Viscaceae > Viscum > Viscum album. The sequence continues at coordinate 1,274,485,429 of OY728153.1, read as the reverse complement.
TGGAGCTGAATTTGAAGAGTAACTACCTGCGGAGATATTCCTAGCTAAAAATAGATCATGTGGCTCTTTGACTATACCACAAAAAGTTATATCCCTTAAATGTCTACACAAAACATATTATTTTGGTATCTTCCTATTTTTTTAGTGTTCCAAACATTGTTTTACATCATGAGATGATTTTTTCCAAGTGATTTAGTGGGTTACCAATCCCATTGAACAAGATGAAGTTTAGATTACCTAATTCTAGGGGAGGATGAACATGATCCACCCATGTAGGATATGATATTCCCCTATGTAGAATCAAAATATTATACAACTTTAAAGCCTCAAAGAAGGTAGTGTGATATTCTATCACATTATCTTGGTGAGGTATAGTAGTCACCAATTCTTTGACTAGACTGCTATATCAAGTGGAAAAGTGGCCTTGGTAACAAGGTGGGATGTTATGCTGCTCGGGTGGGTTAGGTGGTTTATGTCTTGTTTGTTTTCTAGAGCCACTAGCCATTACCCTAATTAGATGTGTGTTACTTCCCCACATTGACCTTAGGTACTTGAAAACGATGGGAAAGAAAATTCTCCAATGGAGGAGAAGGTTCACCTTTGATATAGTCAGGTTATGTGTGTTGTTCTGTGATGATCTTAGTGGAATGGCTCTTATATAAATGAAGATATTATAGAAAAGTGACCAATCTATAATTTGAATCAATTTCCAACATGGCCTTGGATGGGAAGATGGGATCAGAAACACTCTTTTCCTTATCAAGATATTGATTGGTGGTTGGTGGCACCTCATTGAGGGTACATCCAAGGCCTAGTGTCTATCTTTGCTTATGAGTGTTGGTGCATGTCAAAATATCTTCCCAATATCATGTCTCCCTATGAGGCATGTTCTATTTTTCATGCCTAGTGGCATCAACCTTTTTTCTTTGATTGTTGAGGGGATTTATCATAACAATTTTCAAAATGGTACTCATAAGAAATGGACTTCTATTTCTATAACTTAGTTTAACCAAGAAATCATATTATTATAATAAAAGGGGATATAAATGCAAGGTAGTGTACTAACCCTGGCCTCCGATATTCATGTGGTTAAATTGCTCTTGTATGACCCACTGAATCATGCTGAGGATCCTGACATAGGGCCATAGAAAACTCTAGTGATACCCATATAAGTTAGGGTGTTGAGCCACCGGTAGTGTTGTGATTTCAACCTTTTGAAACTTATATTGGATGGAATATATATGCTCATGGATTAATGGATATTACATCTACTGATCATGGATGTGGTTGAAAATCACTAAACTATTCTAAAAGAGGAAGGTCATATGGTCTTGGGTGGGGAACACTAATTCAGTGTAGTGCAGAGTTGAGGGTGGATAGAATATGATCGATATCTATTCAACGACCAATATCTCCCACAATTAGTTATCTCGCTCATGATCCATATGGTAATCTTATTTTTGGTCAATCAAATCTCCAATCGGTGATAGTTGGGAAACTGGTGGTGGAAGCATCACATGGTCCAATTTTCCCTCAAATATTAGAGTTTCTTCTAGTGGAGGGGCGATCATCATGACTAAATCTATATAGAATTGGATATTCATGGCCTCCTACTGATCAGGGAGATAATGATGCCTATGTGGATTAGCATAATTGTTTTCATCATATGAACTCACCAATCTAGACTTTGATGTCTCCCATAATTCCATGGTGGATGTAGGGAGGATGGAAACTGGTGGTGAAATATATGGTTGCATGGTGACTCCCCGGATGGATTCCAGAAGATCTTTTATGTGCAGGTACCTATAGAGAGATTAAGGTACCTTATGAACCTTCTCCTCAGGGATGGTAGGCCTCAAACTACGGGCTCTTCCCCCCACTTTGGTGGTGTGGTTAGAGATATTTTCATTGATTTGTCTATCACCTTTGATTTTGAGAGGTCGATAGTGATGTGACATTTTCCTCAGTCCTATCTCTGATAGTGGAGGTGTTCCCCATGGGTAAGCCTCTAAGGTTCACAAGGGTTCCTTCTATGTGAATTTTAGCTAGAAATGTGTAAAAGTCCCCCATGAAATTTGTGTTCCCTTCTTATTGGTGTTAAATATTTGGGGAAGGGGAATTCTTCGGTATGGGGAGGCGTCCATATCAGTTTGTGATGGTGCAAGAAGGACCACTATGATGAAATTATTCATCATGGAATGCCATGTGATGGTTTCTTGTGCAGTGATGAAGCTGGAGGTCTTCACAACCCTCAAAATTATATTTATTACTCCTACACTAGTGTAGTGGTGCAGGGCCGCACCATAGAGAAGGAAGGTGAGTAATTATAAGGTTTTAATAATTAAACTCTACTATTGTCAGCAGTAGAAAGTCTTTTTTTTAAAAAATTATTTTTTTTATTTTTTTATTAAAGACAGTGTTGATAGAATAATATTTTGACTAAAAAACTAATTCTTACACTAAAATAGTGATGAAATATAGAAAAAAAATTATTCTAAAGCAATGTTAAACTAATGAATATAGTGAACTAATATATATCATCGAAGACAATAGAGCACAGATCACATGAAGTACATAGGGGATTTTAACTACTTGTTGAAATGGTTGACTTCTTCACAAATTTTATTGAATCACACCTTAAAGATATGATGAAGAATCTCCCTCACCTAGAAAATCAATAGGCAGAGGATTAATTCTTGGCATTCACCACACCCAAACAAAATTGAAATGCTTGAAAGCTGAAAAAGAAAACATTTGGAAATAAACTCACCATAAAATTCCTGATGTTTAAGGCATTAACACTTCTAAAATTTTATTCAAGATCTACCTCACCAGATGATCTTGAATTAATGAATTTGGAAAAAAAACAATTTAGGAGTGAAACAATTAAAAAGATAATCATAAATCAATATCACCGATTAATTATGGCTTTGAAAAATTAAAATGTGTTTGAAGAAATATAAAAGAAAATCTAGTAGGATAAAATTTCCAAGTTGATAAAATATCAGATTATGATCATATTTATTACAACACTAAATACACACAAAAATAGATTAAAATAATTAATGATAGAGGGAGAAAGAACTCCCCTAGAGCTACTCAGCTCTCCGACTCCATGGCCTCCAGTACTGCCGGTCATGTCTTCCGACCAAATATCAGCTTATGATCATATTATTATAATTATTATTTGTTTACTTTAATTGTTTATTGTTTTAATTTTTTAATTTAATTTATTTCTCCCCCCCCCCCCCCCCGCCATCTTCCAAGTCGTGCAACACAAGCGGGCATGGGGGTTTGTTGACATGCCATGGAGGTTGGCTCCTCCTCCTCGATTCACAATGCGGCAATTCCAGGCGGCTTCAGCTTCTGCTCTAGATGACTAATCCTCTGCTCGGGGTGCAACGTGACGGAGGTGCATCCTCAATTGATTCAGTGGAGGCTGAGGTTCCTTAGTAGGCGATCATGGTGGTCTTGTCCGGAGACCATGATTCTTGTCAGCTTCACACATGGCAGCGAACCTAAGCTCGTGGCACGGCGGCGTCGACTTCAGTTAAGGCCATTGATCTTTTTTGGCAGCACCTCCTATTCATCCCGATGGCTCGCACTCTTTAGTCAACAGCGGTGTGGCAAGATCTGTGAATGAATAATGTATAAATCTGGGAATAGGTGGGGTTTTCAGATCTGTTGTTTAAGTTTGATTCGATTGATTATTTTATGTAGATTGTGTTTTTCTCCATAAAATATGCGTAGAGTTTGATTCTTGACATAGAGAAAGACTGGTTTAGAGTCTATGAATTCACTGATTTGATTGTGTGTGTGAATAAAACAACATTAGTGATAATAATATAGGTGTGTGTTAAAATAAAATTATAAGTTAAAATAAAGATAACTAATAAACTAAAACAAGATTATTAATTAAATTGAAATTAAGCATTTTAATTACACAGTTAAATTATAAATTGAAATCACTTAGATTAGAGAACTGAATTAATATTAAACTAAATTGATTAAAGATTAATGTTAAGAATTTTATAATAACTTGATTGAAGAGACATCATTGAGTGAAAAATAATTGTGTTGGTTACTCAATGAGTCAGTGACAATAGTAAGTGTTGGAGTGTGTCATTAGCTTGTGCTACCGATAGTTAGTGTGAGCGTCGGTGAGACCAACAGACTAAAAAAATGTTAGTGACTTGAAATTGGAACTGAAAACAAGAAATTAAAGTGTTGATTTCTTAAAAATCAAAATTAATTAATTAAATAACTAAGAGAATACTTAAAAATAAAAAAAACATAATTTTATTAAATTAAATCTCAAATTCTTTTCTTAACTAATTAATAGAAGAATTAAACATAATAATTAATAATGTTAATTTATTATACTGAATCAAAATTAAAATATTAATATTAAATTAAATCCTAAGTTAATTTATATGCAAATAAAAATTATTAAATGATTATTTAAAAATAATTTCAATTTATTAAAAAGTGGGGTAGATTTAAAACAACTAAACAAATTTGGTAAATTAAAAGACTAAAAAAATTAATGAAAACTAAATTAGTCATTTTAAAGGATAAAATTGCATAATTACTTATAGAATTTTATTAATTAATAAATTTAACTATAAAAATACAAAAGTGAATTTATTTAGTAAAAATTAAAAAATTAATTAATTAAATCCTTAAAAATTGAATAAAGGGATGTGGAAAACTATGTGTTTTAAGGCCACATCAAATTCTCCCACAATTAAACATTTTTTGTCCTCAAAAATTACCATGTTTTATTATCAATGAAAAATAGAAAACTTTGTTTTTAATTTTCAACTCAAATGCAACATATCTAGCACTTTTAAGACAAAGCACTGTCAATTATGTTTAGGCTTAGGAAATGATTACTTCAAATGAAATCTTTCCTTAAACCAAATACTCAAGGGTACACATGAGATCAAAGAATCATCCATCAATGAAGATGTCCTGCCTCAAATATGACTCTGCTTAGTGACCCAATTTAATCCATAAGTTCTAAAACCAAGAGTGACAACAGTTTTAATAAAAAAGGAATTAAAAACTTAACAATATGAACCTTTTACTTTCACTCATATAACCTTATTAAAATAACCTAAATCAATCTCATATAAACCAATTATCCCCTTCTTTATTTGGTGTTCATCATTCCCCTCAACTTAATGAACTCATTTTTGACCCTAGACACTTTATTTTCTTTTTTCACATGCCCTATAACATTGTATTGAGCACTGTACATGAGCACTTATTCAAAGTGTATAGAGGGCTTATAGTTCACAGAAACACACCCAGCATCTAGGGTCTTAGAGATTCACTTTGGGATCCCAAATGCCAAAATTACTCAATTTTCAAAATATTTGTATAAAAACCATTTACATGGCTCTTTAAGATGATTTCTTTTTAAAAATTAAAATAAGAATGAGGTCCCTATAATCAAATTCAAACTTCCAGTTCCAAGGGTTATGATTTCAATTCCATAAAAATATAACCCATTGAAGTGCCCGGATCAGTGTGAATCACTGAGAGGGGGAGGGGGTGAATCAGTGATCCTTTAAAACCTTTTACTAATTGATTCTTAATCAATTAAACCTCTATGGATTGTTAAGGCCTCGATCCACTCTTCTTGTATCTCTCAGCCTTTCCTCGAATGATGCAGTAAATGTAAAGGCACTGGACACAAGGATTTACAAGGTTCGGCACCAAAGGCCTACATCCTTTCCATGTTGGTTATACGCCCCAACATGGTTTCTCCCATTATAATCTATTAGTATTACAATGGTCGATACAGAGTCCCACTGTATCTCTCCTGAGTCCCACAGGAGGGTCTTTATACTGCGTCTCACAGTGTTACCAGAGTCCCACTGGCCTGCTCCAGAATCCCACTGAAGACTTCCTCTGCCCTGAGTCTCACAGGGGGCTTCTCCTGGCTCCTCGAGTCACACGAGTAGCTCTTCTTCTCTTTAGCTCTTCAAGTATCTTCAGCAGTCTGGGATAAAGACTGCTGGCCTTGCTCTGTACCTCTGATCACTTGAGTTGATCAGGTCTTCTCATCTTGCTCAGGCTTTATCTCCTTCTTCTAAGGATGACCTGGCCTCTCTCTTCAAGAATCTTCAACAGCCTCTGATAAGGTCTGTTGTTCTTGCTCAGCAACTTCTGATCACTTCTGTTGATCAGGCTCTTCTCAATTACTAAAAACTCAGGCAGCTGATGTCTTTAACTTCAGTCTGGCTTCAGTCTCACTATACATCAACTTCATGCACTGAGTGCATGGCATCTTTGCCTCTTCATGCACTGACAGCATGGCTTCCCAATATTCTTCAAGAACTCTTGGTCTTGGACTCCTCAAATGCACACAACCAGATTTGGCTTTGTTCACGTGTTCATGTGCATGCATGCATGCATGCACTTCCCTTTCCTTCTTCTTGGTGTGATAAACCCTCAAAGGGTGTATTCTCCTTTTGGCGCACACACACCTTTTTCTCAAATTCTTTCACACTCTTTGTTCTTTTTTGTTTACACACTTAATGTGTGTTCTACTTTAGTGTGGAGTATCCTTCTTCTTCTCCTTATTAGTGTGTACACTTCACTTTGCACACACACTAAGGTTTCGGCCTCTTCTTGTCTAGCACACACAACTTGTTTCTTCCTCTTGCACACACACACAAAATGTGTTCTTCTTTGTTGTGGTCTACACTCCTTATGCACACACACGGCTTGGCCTTCTTCCTCTTCTTGTTTTGCACACACACAAAATATGTTCTTTTATTTGTTCTTCAAAGTGTGCACCCACAAGGCTACGGCCTTCCTCCTTTGCACACCCACTGCCCGTAGGGTGTTCTCCCACTTTGCACACACACGGGGTGTGTTGTGGCCTTCTTCTTCTTGCACACACAAATACTAAGCTTGGGCCAACTTGTTTCTTCAAGCATGCACACACAAAAATGTCTCGGCCTTCCTCCTTCACTTTGCACACACACTGCCAATATGAAGGCGCGCAAGTGCTTGGTGCGGCCTCTCCTCTACTCCATTGTCGCGCAGGTGCACAAGGCACAAGATCCGTTCAAGGCCTCGGGTTCAAGGCAGCCGTGCAAGGCTCAACCAAACGCGGGGTGCGCAAGTGATGCGGCCTCGGTTCGTGCAAGCCTCAAGAGTGCAAGAGCACCTTGGGTGCGCAAGCTACTCCTGCCGCGCAAGTATGCGGGCAGAGAGAGCTCTTCCTGATGCGCAAGTGAGGCGCACAGGGGACTCCTTCGGGACCTCAGGTGGCCCCGAGATCTTCAGCCGCGCAAGTGTGCGCGGTGGGCTTCACTTTGCGTAGCACAAGGCTCCGCAGTTCTTCGGGTTTTCAACAAAAAACTCAGCAAGAAATTCAAGCACCTCAGCCGCTCTTTTTATAGGTAGAGGAGGTCCAAAAATTCCGCGTGAGATATCTCTCAAATCCCCGCAACTTTCGGGTTTTCAAGATTCTGTGAATCTTGATATTTCTCCTCGGTTCACCGCGGGTTCTCCTTCTTTATTTTCCTCTTCATGCATGTGCATGGAAACGTACGCATGCCTCTGTTTATCCCGATTCATGGAAAGCATAAACTCCACATGGCCTCGCACCTTCGGTTTGCTTCAGCCTCATGCAAATTTCTTCTCCCGTTGCATGCATGTGTATTTTTATGCATGAATGGGTTCGGTTTGGCCAGACGAGCACGAGGGAGCCTTCAGTTTCATCAGAGGTGGCCGGAAACTTGATTTAGCTTGCTCGGAGGGCCACTGGTTCAGGCGGCATTGCGGGAGGTGCCTCGGCCAAGCTCATGGTAGAGGACGACTCCTCAACCGTCGGATCTGGAGTTTGAAATACATCGGACGGCTGGATTAGATCGCAGCACGCGGCGGATGAGATGAGCGGCTGCGATCCAGCGCGCGATCGATCGTGCGGCCAGGATGCGCTCCCGGTGAAATTTGTGCATCCCACATCGAATCGCTGAGCAGATTTTCCGCGTTTTATCAAAGATGCGCTCTCCGATACTCCCCAGTTGAACTTCTCCCCTCTCGGTGCCGCCCCGCACCGAGTTCTTCTTGCGGGCGTGCTATGCGCCCACCCCTGCCACTCGGGCGCGCCACTGGCACCCACTATGCTTCCTCGGGCACGCTCCTCGTGCTCACGCTGCGCGGGCTTCATCACCGCGTGGCCTTGGGGCTTACACATGGCCCCAGCCTCTCTCGGGCTGGCCCCATGGGATCCCCCTTGGGCGTGGCGACCTCGAGTCCCACAAGTGCCTTGGGGTTGAACCCTTAAGGCTGGCCCTTGGTGGCTTCCTTTTTGCTTGAGGAAACACTAAGTACTTTGTATACAAACAAAGTAACCAAGTGTAAATGCCAAATGCCACTTCTTCTTACAAGCCATTCTTCCTCTATATTTCTTGTCTTCTTCTTCATTAGAATTCATCATTCTTCTTCAACATATAATCAACATTTAAGAATGTAATTCCCGAAGGTTCTTCATCTTCAACCGAGCTCCTTAATCACATAATTTCTTCCATGTTCTTTGTTGATCTAATCGGAGATCAGGTTGGATCAATTTCAATTCATCATGCACTGAGAGATAGTTCATGGTCTTCATTAATCCACATCATCCACTTAGTAGTTGTGGAGGGATCAACTTTCATCTCCTCATGCATTGTTAGGAAAATTCATGGTCTTCAGACATTGTTGTGACATTGTATCCAGTTGATACAAGTTCTTTGAACTTAAAGATCAGCTCAACAATCGTCTGATGTAATGATGCTCCATCATCATTCATTCTTCAGGTGTTGTGACTTAGTATCATCTTGATACAAGTATTGAAACATTAAGAACCGTTTAGCAATCGTCTGATATTACTAGAGAATGTTTCAACCATCATCTCCTATGTCACTTAGTGAATCTCCTAAGTGACATTCATCTTAGTACCATGGCCATTCTCCTTTCCTTACCAACACCATCACATCCTTTGTCATTCACATATTGAAACTCCTTGACATCCATCCATTCATTCCTTGACAACAACATACCTCATTGACAACAAATGCAACACAGTGCACTTCAATCTCCCCCTTTGTATTTGTTGGCAATACACTAGAGCACATATGAATGGGTCAATATGTGTGCCAATATTTCTCCCCCTTATTGGCAACCAAATGCAAAGGTGTGGTGTGGTTCCTTTTCAAAATATCACTTCCTCCCTTTGAAAAGTATTTTCTTGAAAAACACTGAGAGAGGGATGATATCACATGTTCTCTTTAGCAAAGAACCTTTAGTAAATCAACTCTAAGTCTACTTGGGCTAACCCGGTGTAGAAAACAAGAGTGATGTAACCAAGGTACTCAATGTTGTCCAACATTCACTATACATGTGAGATCATGCTTCAAGGGGCTTGAAATTTTTCAGATATAACAATGAATTTGCTAAATACTGCACAACTTCACAAAACTCATTAGAAAGTTCAGGTGCAAAGATAAAGCTTCCCCTTTCAACCATTTGTCTTCAATCAATACTCCCCCTTAATTGTCATGATGAATACAATTAAGAAACAAGGGATGAAAGTATGATTGGAATAACTTCAACTTTTCTCAAGATGGTATTAAATCTTAGAATACCATCTTCTCCAGATTGGCTCCCCCTCAAGGGGTGCACTCCATTCTGTCCAAACCATCCTCCATATGAGAATGATCGTCATCTTCAATTCCCTGAAATGTTATCACATGTAAATACAAGTGGTTAGGGAATAATATGGAACCTCCTTGGTTCATCAATGTGAACAACACGGTTGAGAAGATTCTCTCAACCGAGATGTCCCATTTTCACCATTCTTCACACTTACACATTTGATCTTCAATGATGTTTGTGCTGGTGTGGATCTCAACACATCTTCATGTGAAATCTTCTGCTTCCCTTTTGCCTTAGCAATTGCCAGAACTTCATCTTCAGCTCTCTTCAGATCTTTGGAAAGTTGCAAATGATTTGTCCATATGACTAACAAGTCATTTGGAAGTGAGGCCTCAGTTTTGGAAATTCCACATGGTTCTTTTGATACTATTAAGCCACCTTTCTTAGGCAACTTATTTTCAACCAATCCCTTCTGCTTCTTCTGGATTGATTGTCTGTTTGAGTCCAGTCTGCCTCTATTCAGTTCCATGGCTTGTTCACAAAGATCCATGGTGTGTCCTTTCTTTCCACAGTAGAAGCATGTTTTCTTGGTGGTCCTTCTGGATGCATCACCCTTCTTGGATTTAGACTCCAAGGACTTATTTTCCTTTTTCAAAACCTTCTTGGGAGCATCTTCAACTTCCTTCTTGCTTCCCAAGGATTCTTTCTGATCCAGGTTCTGTGATCTTTTCTTCTTTTGAGCTCTGGATACAGTTGAAGATTGACATGTATCTATTTGACCACTTTTGCACACATCCCAGATGTTATCAAGCAATCTGAATCTGTTAGCAGTAAACAGATGTCTCTGGACCTGTGGATATTGCTTCTTTTCTTCTGTCTTGCTCCCCCTTGGCATGGGCTTCCTTTGTGCTTTGACATTCAGTGGATTGTACCAACAATCCTTTGCACAGTGCCCATACTTATTACAACACCAACACTGACCCACAAATCTTGACCTCTTCAGTCCTTCTGATTGTTGGGTACTTTTCTTGACTTGCTGTGTTGTTTCAGGAGAACATTCTTTCTTCACTGTCTTCATCCATACTTGTTTGGATTCATTCTTCCATCCTACACTTTTAGTAGAAACACTTTTAGAAGCATGAGTACAAGATGGTATGGATGGTACCTTCTTTTTAGAAGTTGTTGCCCTTTTATTATAGGATGTCTTTCTTTTAGAATCATCCTTCTCAATGCATACTTGAGTAGCAACATTTCTCCTTTCAGCTGAATGGGAGGATTTGGCTTTGGGTGATTGTTGATTGTTCAATGTCACCTCCAGTTCTAAGCATTTCATATTGAGGGAGTTCTTCTCATCCTCAATAGTTCTTAGCCTTCCTTCCCATTTCTCTTCCAGCTGCTTTATCTGGTCTTCATGCACCTTATTCATTTCAAGAAATGAGTTGTCAAGCTCTTTCACCCTTTTTACTTTGTCTTCAAGTTGAGCATCTTTAACAACCATTGATACTATATGCCTCTTCTCCAGTGCATGGTAAACATCTTTGATTATTACTTTAAGGAATTCTTTCTCAGAAAGGATTCTTTTCAATTCTTCAGCAGTGTCTTCATATCTTTCATTGCAAAGAGAAACGGTTTCATCTTTAGCCTTCACCAGCTTTCTGAGAGTGTTGGTTATGCCAACCCTTTTAGCCAACTGATCTTCCATTGTATTGGATTCTTCTTCTAGCTGTAATTTTTCTTCTTGAAGATCAAGGATTCCTGTAGCTACACACATTTCCACTTCCTTGGGGACTGTCTTATGAAGATATTCGATTGCACTTTGAAGATCTTTCATTGTTCCAACTTCATCACAGCTAGGACAGGCTTTCTTCATCTTCTTGGCCTGTTTCTTCTTTCTATTTTTCTGAGTCTTGGCAGATATCTCCATTTGAGGCTGGTCACTCATTTCCTCAAATATGCACTTCATAAAGACTCCCTTGGATCTTTTAGAGGTAACCTTCCTCTGATACCAATTGAAGTGCCTGGATCAGTGTGATCACTGAGAGGGGGAGGGGGTGAATCAGTGATCCTTTAAAACTTTTTACTAATTTATTCTTTATCAATTAAACCTCTATGGCTTGTTAAGGCCTCGATCCACTCTTCTTGTATCTCTCAGCCTTTCCTCGAATGATTCAGTAAATGTAAAGGCACTGGACACAAGGATTTACAAGGTTCGGCACCAAAGGACTACATCCTTGCCATGTTGGTTATACGCCCCAACATGGTTTCTCCCATTATAATCTGTTAGTATTACAATGGTCGATACAGAGTCCCACTGTATCTCTCCTGAGTCCCACAGGAGGGTCTTTATACTGCATCTCACAGTGTTACCAGAGTCCCACTGGCCTGCTCCAGAATCCCACTGAAGACTTCCTCCGCCCTGAGTCTCACAGGGGGCTTCTCCTGGCTCCTCGAGTCACACGAGTAGCTCTTCTTCTCTTTAGCTCTTCAAGTATCTTTAGAAGTCTGGGATAAAGACTGCTGGCCTTGCTCTGTACCTCTGATCACTTGAGTTGATCAGGTCTTCTCGTCTTGCTCAGGCTTTATCTCCTTCTTCTAAGGATGACCTGGCCTCTCTCTTCAAGAATCTTTAACACCCTATGATAAGGTCTGTTGGTCTTGCTCAGCAACTTCTGATCACTTCTGTTGATCAGGCTCTTCTCAATTACTGAAAACTCAGACAGCTGATGTCTTTAACTTCAGTCTAGCTTCAGTCTCACTATACATCAACTTCATGCACTGAGTGCATGGCATCTTTGCCTCTTCATGCACTGACAGCATGGCTTCTCAATATTCTTCAAGAACTCTTGGTCTTGGACTCCTCAAATGCACAAAACTAGATTTGGCTTTGTTCACGTGTGCATGTGCATGCATCCATGCATGCACTTCCCTTTCCTTCTTCTTGGTGTGATAAACCCTCAAAGGGTGTATTCTCCTTTTGGCGCACACACACCTTCTTCTCAAATTCTTTCACACTCTTTGTTCTTTTTTGTTTACACACTTAATGTGTGTTCTACTTTAGTGTGGAGTATCCTTCTTCTTCTCCTTCTTAGTGTGTACACTTTACTTTGCACACACACTAAGGTTTCGGCCTCTTCTTGTCTAGCACACACAACTTGTTTCTTCCTCTTGCACACACACACAAAATGTGTTCTTCTTTGTTGTGGTCTACACTCCTTATGCACACACACGGCTTGGCCTTCTTCCTCTTCTTGTTTTGCACACACACAAAATATGTTCTTTTATTTGTTCTTCAAAGTGTGCACCCACAAGGCTAAGACCTTCCTCCTTTTCACACCCACTGCCCGTAGGGTGTTCTCCCACTTTGCACACACACGGGGTGTGTTGTGGCCTTCTTCTTCTTGCACACACAAATACTAAGCTTGGGCCAACTTGTTTCTTCAAGCATGCACACACAAAAATGTCTCGGCCTTCCTCCTTCACTTTGCACACACACTGCCAATATGAAGGCGCGCAAGTGCTTGGTGCGGCCTCTCCTCTACTCCATTGTCACGCAGGTGCACAAGGCACAAGATCCGTGCAAGGCCTCGGGTGCAAGGCAGCCGTGCAAGGCTCAACCAACCGCGGGGTGCGCAAGTGATGCGGCCTCGGGTCGTGCAAGCCTCAACAGTGCAAGAGCACCTTGGGCGCGCAAGCTACTGCTGCCACGCAAGTATGCGGGCAGAGAGAGCTCTTCCTGATGCGCAAGTGAGGCGCACAGGGGACTCCTTTGGGACCTCGGGTGGCCCCGAGATCTTCAGCCGCGCAAGTGTACGCAGTGGGCTTCACTTTGCGTAGCACAAGGCGCCGCAGTTCTTCGGGTTTTCAACAAAAACTCAGCAAGAAATTCAAGCACCTCAGCCGCTCTTTTTATAGGCAGAGGAGGTCCAAAACTTCCGCGTGAGATATCTCTCAAATCCCCGCAACTTTCAGGTTTTCAAGATTCTGTGAATCTTGATATTTCTCCTCGGTTCACCGCGGGTTCTCCTTCTTTATTTTTCTCTTCATGCATGTGCATGGAAACGTACGCATGCCTCTGTTTATCCCGATTCATGCAAAGCATAAACTCCACATGGCCTCGCACCTTCTGTTTGCTTCGGCCTCGTGCAAATTTCTTCTCCCGTTGCATGCATGTGTATTTTTATGCATGAATGGGTTCGGTTTGGCCAGACGAGCATGAGGGAGCCTTCAGTTTCATCAGAGGTGGCCGGAAACTTGATTTGGCTTGCTCGGAGGGCCACTGGTTCAGGCGGCGTTGCGGGAGGTGCCTCGGCCAAGCTCATGGTAGAGGACGACTCCTCAACCGTCGGATCCGGAGTTTGAAATACATCGGACGGTTGGATTAGATCGCAGCGCGCGACGGATGAGATGAGCGGCTGCGATCCAGCACGCGATCGATCGTGCGGCCAGGATGCGCTCCCGGTGAAATTTGCGCGTCCCACATCGAATAGCCGAGCAGATTTTCCGCAGTTTATCAAAGATGCGCTCTCCGCTACTCCCCAGTTGAACTTCTCCCCTCTCGGTGCCTCCCCGCACCGAGTTCTTCTTGCGGGCGCGCTATGCGCCCACCCCTGCCACTCGGGCGCGCCACTGGCGCCCACTATGCTTCCTCGGGAACGCTCCTCGTGCTCACGCTGTGCGGGCTTCATCACCGCGTGGCCTTGGGGCTTACACACGTCCCCGGCCTCTCTCGGGCTGGCCCCATGGGATCCCCCTTGGGCGTGGAGACCTCGAGTCCCACAAGTGCCTTGGGGTTGAACCCTTAAGGCTGGCCCTTGGTGGATTCCTTTTTGCTTGAGGAAACACTAAGTACTTTGTATACAAACAAAGTAACCAAGTGTAAATGCCAAATGCCACTTCTTCTTCCAAGCCATTCTTCCTCTATATTTCTTGTCTTCTTCTTCATTAGAATTCATCATTCTTCTTCAACATATAATCAACATTTAAGAATGGAATTCCCGAAGGTTCTTCATCTTCAACCAAGCTCCTTAATCACATAATTTCTTCCATGTGCTTTGTTGATCTAATCGGAGATCAGGTTGGATCAATTTCAATTCATCATGCACTAAGAGATAGTTCATGGTCTTCATTAATCCACATCATCCACTTAGTAGTTGTAGAGGGATCAACTTTCATCTCTTCATGCATTGTTAGGACAATGCATGGTCTTCAGACATTGTTGTGACATTGTATCCAGTTGATACAAGTTCTTTAAACTTAAAGATCAGCTCAACAATCGTCTGATGTAATGATGCTCCATCATCATTCATTCTTCACGTGTTGTCACTTAGTATCATCTTGATACAAGTATTGAAACATTAAGAACAGTTTAGCAATCGTCTGATATTACTAGAGAATGTTTCAACCATCATCTCCTATGTCACTTAGTGAATCTCCTAAGTGACATTCATCTTAGTACCATGGCCATTCTCCTTTCCTTACCAACACCATCACATCCTTTTTAATTCACATATTGAAACTCCTTGACATCCATCCATTCATTCCTTGACAACAACATACCTCATTGACAACAAATGCAACACAGTACACTTCACCCATGTCACTCTAAAAAGTAGTTCCTAAACCAAATATTCATTAAAATCACTAAGCAGGTTCACTCGGAAATCACTCACCAACATTAATTTCAAATTAAAATCAAATATTAACTACCAAAAGGATATCATATTTAGGTAATACTCAATTAAATTTTAAAGTTAATTTTAAATAATAATACAATTTGATAGAATTTTTAAAAAAAATACCAATTTTTTTTACAAAAAGTTTTAAGTTGCAGTGGGAATTTATGGGATTACATTAAGACACAGTTTAGATTAGTCACGAATTGACCTCCTCCCCCACACATAAAACCCAAATTTGTCCCAAAAGTTTAATTCCAATGTGGAGAAGAACAATTTATAATTTAAAGATAAAAGCTAATTTTCAATTATGTAGATTAATGACATGTTTATGGGTCTCATTAAAATTCAAAAGAATATTGTTTTCCACAAATATTATTTTACATTAGGTTCACATACAAAGGAATTCATTTACATTTTCATCAGTGATAAATATTTTCATTAAAGTTAAAACAATTGTATATAACTTATCGGTGCATAGGGAATTAGGGTGAAAGCCAGTATAACAGATGTATTTTAATTGGATGTTCAATGAAGTAGAAAAAAGTCATGCCAAACACCCCAACCTAAATCAGATTCAATGCAAAAATTCTCAGCCTACATGCACCCCCCCTACACACTTAGTTTCTA
This sequence comes from Viscum album, assembly GCA_963277665.1. Classification (NCBI taxonomy): domain Eukaryota; kingdom Viridiplantae; phylum Streptophyta; class Magnoliopsida; order Santalales; family Viscaceae; genus Viscum; species Viscum album. Next base: position 1,274,469,467 of record OY728153.1, on the reverse strand, counting down.
ATACAGTGAAGTGGTTTAAGTATCAATGAATTTAAATTTTCAGAAAATAAGAACATGCATAATTTTAATCATAAAGTAACATGAAACAAATTTCAATTCCAATACAAGAAGAATTTTTTTAGCATATACATAATTTTTCAAGAAAGACATGTAAAAGATTTTTTGTGCAAGAAGAATTTATCAAAACCAAGAATTTCCAAATAAACAGTCATTGATTAACTAATAATAGTTTATTAGGGAGTCACCGTTGAGATGACTCACCATTAACTGTGTAATAATGGCTCAATAAGAATAATAGGTCAATGATTGACTGTTGAGCTGTGTAATGGTGAATTATTGATGAGTTTTAATAGTGAAAGTAATAAGGAGTAGAAATAAATGTAGAGATAAAAATAATTAAAAAACTTCCCTGACTAAATTTTCTTAATATTCAGCATGTGAATTCCAGTCCTCCATTGACACCAACAACATCATCCTAAAAACACGAATCATGTAAACTAGGAAAAAATATCCAACAGAGACAGAACATACAGAAGATAGAAAAGTAGCACTTTACATAAATCAAAAACAATACAGAAATGAAAACAAAGAAAAAGCATGGGTTAACTCTTATGAAGCACTGAATTTAAATTCTTGATTTAGACTTTATATAATTACAATTTTCTTATTAAAAAATAGTAATAACTTGGGTTACCTCCCATGTAGTGCTATATTTATAGTCCCTAGTTCGACTCACCTAGAACTAACTATAATCACCAGGTGGATGTGGTTTCTGCAGAAAGAACCACCACAGGTGGTCGACCCAATTTTTTTAATAGAACAATGAAATTTGTGGGTACCAAGACTCAAAAAAATTGAAACTAAATTCTCATAGCCTAAATTAACGACTAAGAGGAACCATTTAACTGTCATGGTCATGATTTTGTCAACTTCTAGATTAAGTTCAGATTTATTAGGATTTGAATTCACATTAAGAGACAACATTGAACAGAGTTATCCTAAGGGTGTGGGATTGTCCTAAAAGCTATCTTTCTCAACTTCAACATTAACATATTCAAATTCAAGGGTTATTGTGAGAAAATACTAAATAGTATGTGCATTAAGAGGATCAATAAAGTGCTATACATAATTAGAGAAATTGGAACTCATGTTTGTCTCCCCTACTAAACTACTCTTAGTATCAAGAAAATATTCCACACCAAACTTAGTTGATGATGGAAGTAGATAAAAAGGAAGAGAATTAACTTGATCTTTTACATATTCTGGTTTTAAAATGTTGTAAATCTCTTCCAAAATTTCCTCATAAGTTAATTTACACTCAAAATGTATTGCTTATAACAAATCAATTCTTCCTATATCAAGTGTGTGCTCAAAATTTCCCTCAGTTCACATTCAATGAGTTCATTTCCAAAAATAAAGTCTACAGTGTTTTCTAAAAATATAAAATCAGGGGAAATAATGTTCAATTCAGCTTCAATAAATTCATTCTATAGATTTTTCAATTTAAAATAAACATCCTTAGGTATGAAAACACAATTTTCAATCTCACTACACTTAGTTTGAAACAAACATTCAATCTAAGAACAGGGAAATAAAATCTCATCATTTAATCTTTCTTCGAAGAAAAAACCATCATCTTTATCCTCCAGCATCATTTTAGAAATATTTTGGATTGAAATTTTAAAATAAGGAAGATATTTTTTTAATTAATGTTCAAAAAAGTAAAATTCTGTGGTTTCTAGTTAAATTTTATCTTCCATATTACTTCCCATTTTTGATTCAAGTTCATTGTTCTGAATTTTAGTATAGTTGGGTGAAGAGTTCTTAACAACCAAGTTCTCATTTTATAATTTTTCTTCAACCCGAGTTACTCTATTCTTGAAAAATCTAAAATAGTGAGTTTTTTTAAAGAGTATGAATCATGAAGAGAAATGGGAATTCTTTTACAATATGTTTTAATTCATTTTCAAAATTATCCAACTCATATTCATTTATTTTTTTTATGGTATTTTCAATGTTTTTTACTTGATTCAGTGAGTTGGTTATTTCAAACTTTAGTTCAACAAAATAAGATTATTTAGAATAAAAATTTTATTACACAATTTCACTATCACTTTCCTATTCAACTCAATTTTCAAATATTTTATAAACATTTATTTTACAAGAATTTCAACCTCTTCCTGTTCTTTTTTACCTTATATTTAATTCCAATAGAATGTTTTCTAATATTTTCATTCTTTGAACTTTATCCTGAGAATCTTTAATTTTAATTTCATGAGTTTGATTAAACTAAAAATTCCAAATATCCTCCCTAGAATCTAATTTAGTTTCAATTAATTCTGGTTTATCTAGGAATTCAGGATTAGATTACAAGTGTTCATTTTCTTCAATTTAAGAATCTAGTTATGGCTGGTTATAGACACACACTACTGGAAAAATAACCTATACCCATGGTTCAAAATCGTGGGTATAGCACCCAAAACTGTGGGTATAGCCTATACCCACTGTTTTGGGAACCGTGGCCTAGAAAGGTGTCAGTATAGGGGTCTCATCCTATAACCACGGTTTTGGAGAACCGTGGGTATAGGGGAGTCAAATGTGGCACACCGCTGTTCCAGCGTGGCACACAACAGACCCCACGGTTTGAAAAACGTGGGTTATTTAAATTCAAAAAACACGTTGAGGTGGGATTAGAACCCACACCTCGCGTTGCGCCTCACGCTCGTGCCCCACCAAGGGACCAACCGAGCTGTGATTTCTAATTTTTATATATACATACATCTATGTATATATATTAATATGATCCACATGGGGTATTTAAATTCAAAAAACACAGACAGGGGGATTCGAACCCGCATCTCACAACAATCCTCACTGTCGCGCCTCCCCAAGGGACCAAACGAGCTATCATTTTTATTTGATATATATACATACATCTACATATTTATATTAATGTGATCCGTGTTTAAAAAAATGTTAACTACGAAAATTAAACCTGCAACCTACAACACCCACGGAGAAGGGTTTACTAACCGAGATAAAGAATTTTTGAAATTATATATTTATATTTATGTAAATATATTAAACTAAACCATGAAAAAATGTCTTCCCATCAAAAATTTTTTGTGTCCCACCTAATTTTGATTCCCCTCCATAATGCGGGAAATCTATTGCCATGGTTCTGGAGAACCGTGGGTATAGGTCTTCAAAAAAAACCCCCAACACCCACGGTTTTGAATAACTGTCGGTATAGGTCTTCAAAAAATACCCTATACACACGGTTTTCTCCAAAATCATGGGTATAGGTCTTAAAAGAAAACTATACCCACGGTTTTTGTCACAACCGTGGGTATAGGTTCACATATTATCCCTGTGACCACGGTTTTGGAAAACCATTGTTATAGGGGTACCCTATACCCAAGGTTTTTTGAAAAACCGTGGGGATAGACCTATTTTCCAGTAGTGACACTGTCACGCAGTGTTCCCATAATAGTCACAACAATCACAGTGTGGTCCATATTAATTCTAACTCTCATGAATTTTCTTTTTTTTATAACCAAAATAGTTTAAACACACATCCAATTTCAAATAATATAATTTCTTTTGGAATTTCCAAACTATTAGTAGATTCAAGTTCACAGGTTTTCAAAGTAGATTTTTGTTTTTTTGTTTGTTTTAATGTGTTTTTTATATATTTTTATTAAAACCATAGACTCTCATTGCGTTCCTTCCCCAGAAATGGTTCCAAATATTGATGAATTAAAAATTCATCATAGCCCTCAAAATTATATTTATTACTCCAACACTAGTGCAATGGTGCAGGGTCAAACCAGAGAGAAAGAGGGGATTTATTCTAAGGTTTTCAGAATTAAACTCTACTATTGTCAGTAGTAGAGAGGATTTTTTTAAAACTTTTTATTTTTTCATATTTTTTATTAAAGATAGTGATTATGGAATAATATTTTGACTACGAAACTAATTCCAGAACAAAACTAATGATGAACTATAGAAAAACATATTATACTAAATTAATGCTAAACTAATGAATACAGTGAAGTAATATATAGCAGTGAAGACAAAGGAGTGCAGATCACATGAAGTACTCGGGAGATTTAATCTACCAGTTGAAATGGTTGACTTTTTCACAGCATTTATTGAATCCCAACTTAAAGAAGTGCTGAAGAATCTCCCTCACTAGGAAACTCAATAGGCACAGGATTAAGTCTTGAGTTCACAACACCAAAACTAAATTGAACTTCTTGAAATTTGAAAAAAAAACATTTGGAAATAAACTTGCCGTAAAACTCTAACTCTATAATACATTAATTATTTAAAAAATGTATTCAAGATCTACCTCACTAGTTGATCATATATTAATGAATTTTAAAAAAAAATTGAGCTGTGAAATAATTAAACTTAGAATCATAATTCAATCTCGCCAATTGATTATGTCTCGAAAAAATTGAAATGTATGTGAAGAAATCTAAAAGAAAATATAGTAGGATCAAATTTCTGAGATGATAAAATATCACCTTAATATCATACAGACTACAACACTAAAATCACACAAAAACATAGTATAATAATTAATGATAGAGTGAGGAAGAACTCCCCTAGAGCTACTCAGCTCTCGGGCTCCTTGGCCTCCACTAATGCTCTTCGTGTCTTCCGGCTGAATCTCCTTAGAGCATCCACTCTTTAAAGATGTCATTGTGGAATGTATGAATTAGAGCACCTCCTAGAAATTTTTTTGTTTCTAAACCTTTAAACCTATTTTCATCTTCTACATATCACCGCTAATTTTAACTGACTTCAATTGTTCTTTACCTATAAACCACACACGTTCACTTTTTCATGAACCACACATCGCGCTAGCTTTTCCCTTGTAACTAACTTCCAGTGAGTTAGTTGAATTCACTTGGACCTGTTTCCGAATATGGTTTAAACCTGCATAATTAAAACATAAATTAATTAATTTGATGTTAGTAAAAAGTGTTAAATTTTATAAATAAATAATCAACTATTTAGTTAGTTTAAGATTAAAAGCTATTTAATTTAAACAAATAGTTATTATTTTATTTTATTTTATTTAGAACTATTATTAAATTATTTATTAAAGTTTAACAATTTAATAATGTTATATAAAATCATCTAAATATTAAACACAAGTTTTTATGTTATTAATTTATTTATTTATTTTCTTTATTATAATTATTCATGTTAATTTTAATTAATATAAATATTTAGTTTATTATTTTTTTGAATGTTAAATTATTCCATAAATTAAATTAATTAGATTATTTTAATAATATTAATTATTTTAGTTTTAATATATTTTATTTAATTAGTTTTATATTGTTATTATTTATTTATTATTATAATTGTTATTTTTTTAATTTAATTATTTTTTTTATTTTTTTATTTAATTTATTTATTCCCCCCCCCTCATCTTCCTCGCAGCGCAACACAAGGGAGGATCGGGGGTTCGTTGTCGTGCCATAGAGGTCGGCTTCTCCTCCATGGTTTGCAACACAGTGATTCCAGGCGGCATCAGTTTCTACTCCAGATGACTAATCCTCTGCTTGAGATCAGTGCGATGTCATTTCTTCCTCAAACAATTCAGTGGAGGTTGAGGTTCCACAATAGTAAATGGCAGTAGTCTGGTCCGGAGACCACGATTCTTTCCAAATTCACACACGGTAGTGAACCTAAACTCATTTCATGGTGGCGTCCACTTCAGGTAAGGCCACAGATCTCCTTTGGTAGCGCCTTCTATTCATCCTGGTGGCTCAGACTCTTCATTAAACAGTGGTGTAGAAAAATATGCAAATTAATAAGGTTTAAATCTGGGAATAGGTGGGGTTTTCATATCTGTCGTTTGAGTTTGATTTGGTTGAAAATTTTATTTAGATTGTGTTTTTATTGTTCAAATCTTCTTAGTGTTTGATCCTTGACATGGAGGAAAAGTGGTTTAGAGTCTATGAATGTGCTGCTTTGATTGTGTGTGTGGTGAAAACAACATCAATGATAAGAATTGAGGTGTGTTTGACTTGTAGTGGTGTCGGAAGCTGAAACAGGATTTGAATGGGTTTTCAGAGTGATTTTGAATGAGTTATTGTGTTTCCCTAGTTGGAGAAATTTAAGATCGGCATAGTTGATGGCAAGGGAAGAAGGGTGGAACTGACACCAACGATTGAGAGATGGTGTCAGTAACAGCATGGAAGGGAGTGGTGAGATCGACATTGGGAATGTATTGGTGTCGATATGAGAAAATAAAGCAGGATCAGATGCTGAGACTGACACCATTGGAGCTTCGGTATTAGAAAGGAACAACAGTCTCACTATCAAAAACAAAAAAAACAGTGATTTAAAATAATAAGTGAAAACTTAAATAAGATCTTAAGTTAATTAACATTTTTAATTAATTGATTAAAATAAAAACAATAAATAAATTTAGTTGAACTAAAATGTTGCAAAATAAGATGAAACTAAATAAAATCTTCTAATTAACTAAATTAAAAAAAATAAAACTTTAAACATAAAGACTAAAATTAATCTGTAAAAAAAACTTAAATAAAATTCAAACCAGATAAAACTGAAACTAACACTTAATAATTAATTGATTGATTGATTAAACATAAAACTATAATTAACTTAAAATAAAATTATTAGATAAAATAAAGTTAACTAATACACTAAAACTGGATTATTAATTAAATTGAAATTAATCATTATAATTAAAAAGTTAAATTATTAATTGAAAACACTTAGATTAATAAAATGAATTAATATTAAACTAAATTGATTAAAGATTAAAGTTTATAATTTCTAAATAACTTCATTGAAGATATATCATTGAGTGAAAAATAATTATATCAGTGACTCAATGAGTCACCAACAGTATCAAGTGTAAGGGGTGTGTTTCTAGCTTGTACTACCGATAGTTAGTGTGAGTGTCGGTGAGACTGAAAGAATAAAAAATGTTAGTGACTTAAAATTTAAACTGAAAACAAGAAATTAAACTATTAAATTCTTAAAAATATAAAATAATTAATTAAATAACTAAGAGAATAGTTAAAAAATAAACACTTTATTTTATTATATTAAATATCAAATTCTTTACTTAATTAATTAACAGAAGAAGTAGGCATAATAATTAATAATTTTAATTTAGTGTAATGAATCTAAATTTAAAGTTAAAATATTAAATTAAAAACTATGTTAATTTATATACAAATAAAAATGATTAAATTATTATTTAAAAATAATGTCAATTTATTAAAAAGTGGGGTAGATTTAAAACAACTAAACAAATTTTGTAAATTGAAAGACTAAAAAAATTAATAAAAACTTAATTAATAATTTAAAAGGATAAAATTACATAATTAATTATAAAAATTTATTAATTAATAAATTTAATTATAAAAATAAAAAAGTACATTTATTTAGTAAAAAGTGAAAAATTAATTAATTAAATCATTAAAAATTGTATAAAAGGATGTGGAAACTGTGTGTTTTTAATGCCACATCATAGATCCCATGATTGGAAGATTCAACTCAACCTACCTAGTAGAGAGTTTTGGTCTCGATCCTAATTAATAAAATATGTTCCCCCAAAACATTATTGTGTGGGAAGGATGAGGTGCACCGATGGTGGCAGGGGACACTAGATCTATTAGAGAGGACTCTTATCGAGAAAGGTTTGTGGGCATCCCCCAATGTTGGTGTTGGGTTTTCTAGACTTGGATCGATGGAGAATGGATAAAATGATCCTGCTCTTCATCCTATGGAATTTTTCATCATTATTCGAATGGATAGGTGGGGGCCCTACTTGGTTACTCCCAGGTGGTGGTCATGATGGTCGTGACCCGTATATCCCATACATCCTCATCCTATAGGAGTGATCCATTGGAATGTTCAATGGAGAGGCTCCTGAAATGTTTCACTATTCTGATGAGGGGTATATCTCCCTACACAACAACAGAGGGTGGTGACTATGTTGTGGTGTTGATGCTTCCAAGTCTTACATGACCATATCCTTGGTTGGGATGACCCCTTTTTATTCATAATGATGATGTAGGGTGTTGATGACCCTCTACTAGATGATCTCGAAGGGGGAGATGGTATGAGGGTTCTTGGTAGCTATGGTCATGGTTTCCACTATGGTAAGAGTTTATTTTTGTGGTATAATCTTACCATTAATTACCTTTCCCCCACACCTATTGGTGATGGGTCTTTGAGTGTTTCTTGTAGCTTGAATCTTATAAGATATATGAGTCAACCTATCAATATATATCTTGTGATGTCAATGCCCATCATTCCCAATGTTATTCATCCTCTCCAAGTTAATATAAGTATCCATGTCCACAATTTCTCATAATAGGGATACCCAATGTTCTTTATTTTCCCCCTGTTACAAGTAACGATATTCATGTTGGGTCCACTATTTTTTTGGTGAAGTTTGATGCTGAAAATATCTGGATCTGATGATGTCAAAATATTGGGGTGTCCAACATTACTCATTTACTCATTGTTTAAGGAGAATATATTTACATAAATTTCACTATTTCTATTTCTAAAACATTCATTGGGGAGATCATTGGGTGTGATTAAGTTTTTTTTACCTAGAGTGGTTCGCATCCTTGGACTTGTCTTAATCCTTCCATTATGATTACCCCAATTTCCCTCTTTCCAAAGGTGGGTGGTCTCTAACACCATGATCAATGATGTTTTATCCATGATCAAAATGGGTTAATTGGAAGTCAAATCCTCTTCCCATGAATGCATCATTGGTATTCATCACCTAGTCAGGTTATCCTTTATAGATTTGATCAATTTTTTTAATCCGTTTCTTGATGACATCTTGTAGTGGACATTAGTTTATTATTTTTATTATGTCATGAAAGGGTAGCTACATGTGGTCATAGATGATAGCGATGTTTGATATGTATGAGAATTATTGGATATTGTTTGCATCAGTAACTTACAAAATAATTCCACTTTCAATGTTGAGGGCATATCATATATGAGGAATCTTAGGTGTGGTACCCATGAAATCTTGTGTTTTTTATAGGGAAACATACAGAGGGGGTGTAAGTCATACAAGGCTCATTAACTTGGTAATATCATGTTTGCCTATTGAGGTAGATATTTTGATGCACTAGGAGGGATCACATGTTTATGGTAATATGGGGAAATGGTCATAGGTTTAGAGTGTTGAGGGGACATGGTTGTTGTCTTAGGATCTTGTGGGTATTTGGTCATAGGTTTAGAGTTTTATAGGGATAGGGTCATTAGTTTAGAGTCTTATGGGGACATGTTCATGGTTTTATAGTCTTTTTGGTACATGGTAATGATTTTAGAGTCATATGGGTACATGGTAATAGGTCTTTAGTATTTTGGGGACTAAGGCACATGTTTAGAGTCTTGGGTGGATTGGGTAATAGTTTTAGAGTCTTTTGGTGAATAGGTCATATCTTTAGAGTCATTTGGGAAAAGTAAATATATGAATATATCTTTTATCATGCTGGATATAGGTTAGAATCACATGGAGAAGATAGAGGCTAGTGGGGACTTCAGGCTTGGGTGGAAACATGTTAAGAATTCCCCTAGGGGAGTAATCATACATTGGGGCTATTGCTTCCTAGGGGGAGGAAGAATGATTTTTTCTAGTTTAGGGATTAGACATTAGGGAGTAATCCTACATACTCTATTTAGAGAAAGGGATTAAACCCCATGTATTTTGAGTGCATAATTTATGGTCATGTGGAAAGATCAGTCCATGTAGTTTATAGTTATGCGATAAGGATGCTAGTGTTTTGAATGGAGAGATGAAAAGGGATGGTGTGGGGATTATACATGGAATCTACTCATAATTTGGGGGGATCATCTCAGTTTTATCACAAGGGGAATCCTATGTTTATCACATGGGGTAGGCCTATAGTTTAAGATCATGTACTAAGGAAATTTTCAAGTAGTTTTACATTGTAACACTTGGATGTTGTCATAAAAGTTTACATCATATGATTAAGGCATTGTCATGTAGTTTAATTTCATAAAACTAGGATGTGGATGATAAATATTTAAATGAATTGTATCTTAAACTTGGTTGGTTTTTACACTATGGTATTCCCATTCCAAGTTATGGAAGGAAGAGATGAGGATATAACACTAGCCCTCATTGAAGGTAAAATAATGTGATTTTCCTTGATGATGAGACCATAAAGGAATCACATGAGGGTCCCTATTATAGGTTTCCTACACTTAGGACTTAGAAGAAATGCAACGATCTAGGATATTCTTAGAGAAAAGGTCCTAGACAAAAAGGATTTTGATATTGTCTTTATAGATGATTAATTCATAAGTAAACATAACATAGACAGGAACATGGCTCATGGGCACTCAACTTTCACAAATGTATGTTCAACTTTCACAAAGGTATGTCTATTGAAAAAAGAAGCAATGTATGGGTATTGGAGGTGATTGTAATGAAGGGTAGGAGTTTTGTGAATTTAGGGATCATGTGGTTGAGGTATTCATGAAACATAGATAACCTACCATGTGGTAGTTCCCTGGTTATCACAAGGGGTTTAAAGAAGAATATTGATCTCATTAAAACCTCTGGTGTCTGAAGTATTTTCCTCTATAAAAAGGGTATTATCCTTCATGAAGTTTATCTCCATCATGGTCTTATGTACTGAGGTACTCATGGGAGGTTCTTCATGAAAATGGATACCTAAAAGAATCCATTTCTCCTTTGGAATGTGAAGAATGAAGTCTTGTGAAGTCAGAGCTTCTATTAAAATCCCAAGGATCATATCCCACTTAAATAATGGTTTAATAAGGTATTTATAGGCTCCAGTGTTTGGGACATATGTTTTACAAAAAATTACCCTGTCGTAAATCCATCTTCTTTGGTGAAGGGTACATCTTTTGTGAATTCATTATCTTAGGTGGGTTTTAACCTAGTTTCAACATTGATTCACATTGAATTTTCCATCCACTCATTGATTTATCCCATAACATGTGTTTTTAATCATAAAAAAATATCAACCACACACATTAAAAGGTTAATAACCTGAATACCTATGGTGAAAATATCACCCATCACATGGCCCATCGTAATATCTCCCACCCATCATAAGGGTATTCCAATGTTCTTATGGCCCTATGTCCAATGTTTTTCCAATTTAAACCTCAACTAGTCTAAATAACTCATCACCCAAAGGAAATTTCTTCATATAGATATTATTTTATCAATCATTTTCATACATTTATGGATAAAATAGCAGAAAACTACATTAAATAGGCACAAATGCAAGAATAAAAGCATGGAAAAATTACTTCATCACCCACACATGGTCAAACGGAAAAAAAGGGTCAAAAATAACTCTTGTATTTCCTTAAAAAACTATTTTTAATCTTCTTGATTTCCTTTAAAACTCAAACTTGAAAATGCATCCATAATTTCATTAAAAAGGACCCCCCCCCCCACTTGCATTTATCAAATAAATCCCTTAGTTGAAATCACATATCATGTTTCTTTATAACATAATTTTTTTTAGGAAAATCAATTAAAATTATGGGAAAAAACAAATATTCCCCTTTTAAATCCTATTTAAAAACCATTTCCCAATCTGAAAACTTTTCCTTTAAAATTTTCACTTTAGGAACAAACCAATTTAAATAAACATAAAAAAGAAACATGTTTACTTTTCAAAAACCAACTCATTTCATAAAAATAACCATAAATGGGCCACCAATACTCATATAATACCATCCTAGAATTTTCCTATTAAATACAATATAATATTTCAGTTTTAATGTCTCTCTAAGCCATTTTTTTTAGGTTATGTCATTAAGTATCATGTTCCCTTAGATTAATCTTATGTAGGAGGGGTTATTTCACATTGGTGATCATTGATCCATGGGGGAAATAAATACATTCTATTTAATATAATATAGAATAAATTTTTTCATGAAAACCTTTGTTATGTAACAAGAGGGTTATAGCCATGTGAAGTTATGAGAGTTGAAGAAGTTTCTTTGGGAGTTATGGGGGGTTTTTTATTATTCTATGATTTTTTTATCTTTCCTAACCATGGGGAAATTATGATGTAGTATATTATATTTTTCTATGACTTTTTCTTGTATTTGAGTCATTGTGGAGGGACAAGGTAAGTCGTGTTGTGGGAGGCATGACCCGTGTTTTTAATATAAATAGTGCTTAAACCCTCCCTTTATTGAATTTTTTCTTTAAAATCTCAACTTCACAGCTTTGGTGGAGTGTTTTTAGATCCCTGGACATCTTTGATGATCCTTTGACTGGTGATGATTATGTGTTTATCCTTTTTTAATTTTAGGGTATAGACTCATGTCAAAATGATGAATAAGATCTATAGTACAACTATTTTCTCATCTTATTCTCCATTATCACAATTTATATATGTGAATTTTCATTTTATTGCTTTATTGTTTCTATATGATATCACTATTACATAGCCGTATTTAAGTCTATGGGAATTTACCTCATTAAAAACAAACACTCCTTGATTAGTTTCCTATATTTGATATTATGTTGCATAATATTTATCTTGAGTCCCCTATTTTTCTTACCATGGTTTTATTGAGTAGAATACACTATCCCTTATATTGTAATATTATGATATTGGTAGTCAAAAATAAAGGAACGTGATGGATATAATATAACAGTATGGAAATAATAATAGTAGTGAAACTATGTTGTGTGGTATCTCATTACAATATGAAAATATTGGTGTCATGTGATATATGGGTATCATAAATCCCCTGTATCATTCAATATCATGTTATAACTCTATAAGTTTGGTAATTATCACCCCCTTTACGATGGTGAATGTTCTTGGATTTAATCTTTTATGGAGGTCAAATGTTTTGAGTTAATCTCGCATAAGGAGTGTTTGAGAATGATAATTTTGGCTATAATATGGAGCTTATAATTGTGGTGTGAATGTGGTGGGTATAACATGGTAAGGATTACTACAATATTGGTTGTGTTGAAAGAAAAAAAAATTCACCATGAAACCAACAGTCCATTTTTTACAATTTGATTGTATATCTCATATTATGATTGTATCAAACCCCAATGTGAAAGACCGAACATGATCCCTTTATGGGAATTTATGTAACTTTTCATCAATGTGTTGGATTATGGTAAGGAGATATACTTTCCTAAATATTTTTTCTATATAGAACAAGATCGTTAGATCCTTTAGATAACCAAAGTCCATTTAAATCATTTTTTAGGTAATTTTAAGTTTTAGATACATAGTACTAATGATGGGGGATTTAGAATACACGGGGTTCCGTACTCCCCTAGATATCTGCTGATGATAGGGCTTGGATGCATTTATAGGGTTTTATAGTTTTGTACTCCAAAAATAGTCACACGTTGTGGGTAATCTATAGTTTATGCATAGAGTAAATACTCCCATTCATCTGACAAGGTGTGGGTCCTCTATAGGGTTAATGAGTTTAGCACTCTATCGATCGTTTTTTTGGGAATCATCAAGGTACAGGTCATCTAGTTATGAATTTAGGTACTCCCAATTTCAATGACCTTATTCTATAATAATAAATTACTACATCAATGTTTTATTACTCCATCAATTAACACATATATTATAGAGACACATGGACCCCCACTATAATCGGTCAAATTACATATATTTGGTTTAGTTGGTTGGATTGGATTATTAGGTTACTCACATCTACATATTTCCTTAATAAGTTATGGTGTTGATGAGTGGGACTCAGTGTCCCTAGTTCTCTGACTAGAAATAATTTTTAGTTCTCTTTTATGTTCCCTTCCCTGAGTGGGTTATCATTTTTTCCATCGTGGTTTTAAGATGGCTTAAGCCTTTACTGAGTACTTTGTAGTTTTTGAGGTGTCTTAATAAGTATGGATATAATCACTTATATATGGGAACAAAGGTTTCATTTATAAAATAATGGATAGCTCAATATAAAATTTAGTGTACATGGTGTTGGTGGTTTTGAAGCCTATTGGTGCATTGAGATGGTAGTGGTAGATGAGGTTCACATCTGGTTCTAGTTTGTTATGGATATCCCTTTAACTCGATTACTTTAGAGTTTATTCACTGGGTTTGTTGGGTTTTTATTTTTACCCTTTTTAATTTATGGATTATTCACTCATTCCCCTATGTTTATGTTATCTTTTATCATATAATTAATATATTATCTTTTCTTATTTATTAGGTATTTTCTTATTGTTATATTGTGTGGATATGTATGTTTGTGTTTAGTTGAATCCGGATAAGTCCTCATATCATGTATTATATTTCTAATTGGTTATAGTCACTATCCCCTAGCCTCATATAGGTAATCTTAGAGTGGCAAACTTAGCTTACAATCATCCCATGTGGTGTCTCAGTGGGCTAGGATGTGTCAGATTTTTATTAGAGTGGGTCTATATTATGGATGGAGTTTAGAATTAAGTGATAGTGATATTGGTTTGGGTACTTAGTGAATTTTTTTATAGGGGTTTTTATATTATATTTTAGGCCAGGTACCCCATTTTTAGTCTAAAAGATTATGTAGTCATTCACAGAGACTCTGATAACCTTCTTGTTGTGTCATAACTTTAAGTCACTAGCTATATGGGATGAGTAAAATAGTATATTAATCATATAGGGAAAATCATTTATATCTATATCCTTATTGGGTTGGGTCCAAAAATATACATAAATGTAAAAGTCCATCTTATTTATTTTTAGATGTCAACACATAGATATCCAATGATTTTGATCCAAGGTCATGACAAGAATATTTCAATGATCAAGACTCTTGTCATTGACTATCTAAGTGAAAAGGATTCCATTAAGGGATGGGATATGATATACATCCATTGGGTAAGAGAGGATTAGTTCATATTCCCATAGTAACGTAATTAAAGCTACCATCTACCTCCCAAGAATATTTCCATCCACCATAGTAATGTAATTAAAGCCACCATCTACCTCCCAAGAATATTTCCATCCACCTATTTAGTAGTGGATGATTCTAGTGGGCTCAAATGATGATGATTTTTGCCTAAGTGAAATTAAGAAGTTTCATAAGTAACAACTGCCTATGTTTTTAGGTGATAGTAACCCTCAAGTAGCATAGTATTCACTAGTGGTAGTTATTTATGTTTTATTTATTTCCCACACAGCCTTTGGTTAAATGTTGGCTCTAGCATTCAACCTTCATCACAGCATAATGAGTTACGATTGAAACATCATCATCCAAAACCATTATGAGTTGAATCTCCGATTGGTGGATTTTAATAGGATCTTTCAAGAAATGTGTTACCAAACTATATTAATTTTCATATGTTTCTAGAAACTGTTAGAGTTATATAAGTGTAGAATGTAAATTGTAGAGTATGTATCGAGTTTCAATGACATCATGAGGTAATCCCTAAACAAGATTCATGATTTATTCATTTACAAGAAGAATTTTGAGTATATAATTTATAGATATATCTGAGATGGAATTTATAACCATCATTTCCTTAAATATTTTGGGGTTTTAGAGAGGGATATTGTGATTGAGATATTTTTAGTAGAGGAGAATTAGGTAGGTACAGAATATGGTTGTAATAGAGGATCAAATTCATTAGCTATAGTTGACCATTTTTAGGCATCATTTTTGAATCACCAGAGGATTACTCATGCGATCTCCCATTTCTAAGGATCATATGTGTAGGTTCCGGGTGCAGCGGAAGTGCGTTGGAGTTTTTCCCAACTTTAATTTTAACGTTAATCAACGTTCAATCTGAGATCCATCATGATGTAAAATGCCGAATCATCGGAATAGAAAGAGGAACAAAAAAATTAAGAGGGAATCCCAGAACCATTGAAATATGATCATCATATGTTGGTTATAATTAATTTAATTAATTCACAAGAATTACCTCAATGGAATTATTTCTTCATTGATGTCCCCGGTCACGATCATGTGATCCGTCGTTACATCGTATAATCCAAGTGTATTATTCCTCTAGCGGTGATCCACACGTGTGCCACGTATCTCCGGACGTCGCCGAAGGGATCTCCGAATGCTAGTGCGGAAGAACCTTCGCTTGCGATGTCCGCCTTTGATCGCCATGGTCTCTCGGTCTTGAGATTGTTCTTGGAGGAAGGAGTTCTTTTAGCCTTGAAATAATTCTCCAGAATTGTTGTGCACAATGATCGATGGAAAAGTATTGGGGTTGTGAGGTTATTTATAATCAGGTTTGAGGTTTACAGAGTTATGATAATAAATAAATGCATTACGCATTTTATTTATTTCATTAACTCTTATTGAAACCCCCATGTCGAATTATTAATTCCTTGACATGATCCCATGCTGATTATAATTAATATCATTTAATAAAAAATATTATATCCTCAAAATCCTGACCGGAAAACTACACGGCGTGTAATCATTAATACACGGCGTGTACTCATTTTCCACAAAATTACACAGCGTGTATATTTAATATACATGGTGTGTAATTTTATTTTTCCACTTTTCTTTATCTCCTCCTCCACATTTATTAGACCTTGAGTAATGGATATTTATTTATTAAATAAATGTAACTGCATTACTTGCTAATAAATATATTATTTCAACCACAATATATTCTCTCGAATAACTAGTGTTGAAATAAATGCAATCAGACATCCTTAAATAATTATTAAACCATGGTTGGGAATAATCTTTTTTTAACTTATTAAATTAATATTTAACTAAGATACATGGACCCACTTAGTGTGTGACCCTCTAGGCCTATTTCTCAGTGGAATTAGGTGAAGTCTGCCTAAAGTCCAAGGTTAGCATCTAGCAACACGCCAAGGCACCCATAGAGAAAGAAGTTAATGCTACAATGACGTGTCACCTCCTACAAACGTTTACCGTGTAATATAATCCCTTTGTCTCGATATCTCTAATCAAGTGGGTTTCATGCTAGTTCCATCAACCCATGTGTTCGATTATTCTTTCTTTGACTTTCCAGAAATGAACCCGCTCATACCTTACCATGGCCATGGATTTATTTAGGATATATCAATTCCATCAATGGTCCAGAGATATCTACTTCTGTTGTGGAACGTAAGGGAAAAATCCTTTCTCATATTATCTATTAATGTGGTATTACCCGTGATGCACCCAACGTATCCTACATCGTTGTGAATAGTGTGTTGTCACAGTTTTCATCAATACATCTATGTGTGCGATTTGTAATACCCATTAATAATAATCTTAAAGTCTAAGGACCAATACAGACGTCCTCAAATAGGAACATCCAATGACACTATGAAATGTGGATTTCATACTAGCGGGTCTCGTTCTCATAATATCCTCCTAGATATTACCAAGGGTGCACACCATGAGATGGTGCCTCAAATTTTTATGAGTCCTCACCCCTAATGGCCTGTATTATTTGTGCCCCTCAAATAATATCATCTGGCCATAGAACATATATTCAAGAACAGTGTTATGGCACTTATGGGTTCTCATCATAGCAGGGATCCTCTATGACCCTTTAATCCAACAGCTATCCTTAAGACATTATCACATGCATGGTCACGCAGAAGAACAATAAAGTTTTGATAAGTCTTTTATTAATGAATAAAGTACAAAGTAGTTGGTTATAGGCCACCAACTCTAACATAATACCACTTGGACTAGAGCCAACTGCTAACAAACATTAACCAGCTATCTCTCACATGATATTCATTCTTCTGCTGAGATAGGCCTTTAGTTATGGGGTCTACCATGTTCTCTTCCATGGACACTCTGATCACTACAAACTTCATCCCTTTGATATAAATCCCTCAAGAGGTGATACTTCCGGAGTATGTGCTTTGTCTGTTGATGTGACCTTGGTTCTTTTTCAAGATCCACCGTTGTTGTATTATCACAATACAATGTAATAGGATATTTACTGCTAGGCACCACATCAAGCTTCTGGAAAAAGTTTTGAATCCAGAATGCTTCCTTGGTTGCATCAAAAGCCGCTATATATTTGTACTCCACTGTAGAATCAGCGACAAGTGGCTGCTTTGAACTCTTCCAGCTCACAGCTCCTCCATTGAGACAGAAAACATATACAGATTGCGACTTCAGATCATTCTTATCTTTCTGAAAACTAGCATCCGCATACCCTCTGATGACAAGCTCCTCATCTCCTCCATATACCAGGAACATATCCTTAGTTCTTCTCAGATACTTAAGGATAGTCTTAACATCAGTCTAATGTTGTTCTCCTAAATCTTCTTGATATCTTCCTACCATGCTCATTGCATAGGAAACATCAAGTCTGGTACATAACATGGCATACATGATGGATCCTATAACTGAAGCGTATGGGATCTTACTCATTCTATCTTTCTCTTGTTCTGTTTGAGGACACATTTTCTTAGAAAGATACAAGCCATGTGACACTGGAATCGATCCCCTCTTGGATTGTTCCATACTAAATCTCTTTAGTATCTGGTCAATGTATGTACTATGACTTACTCCAAGAATCCTCTTGAATCTATCACGAATGATCTTGATCCATAGAATTTAGGCTACCTCACCCAAGTCCTTTATGGTGAAACACTTTTTCAACCATTCCTTAACTGACTGTAAGACTGGTACATCGTTTCCAATAAGCAATATGTCATCAAAATATACTACTAGGATAAAGATCGCATTCCCATTAAACCGTTTATAAACACATGGATCAAATTAATTTTTAATGAACCCAAATTCCTTTATGGATTCATCAAATTGAATGTTCCATGACCTG
The DNA here is from genome assembly GCA_963277665.1 of Viscum album. Lineage (NCBI taxonomy): Eukaryota > Viridiplantae > Streptophyta > Magnoliopsida > Santalales > Viscaceae > Viscum > Viscum album. The sequence goes on along the minus strand of OY728153.1, from coordinate 1,274,450,650 downwards.
GATGCTTTCTTTAATCCATAAATGGATTTCTGCAACTTGAAAACCCGTTTGGATTCACCTGGTCTCACAAACCCTTCTGGTTGTGTCATATAGACATCTTCTTGAATGTTCCTGTTAAGGAATTCTGTTTTGACATCCATCTGCCAGACCTCGTAGTCAGGGTAAGATGTTATAGAAAGTATGATTCTTATGGATTTAAACATGGAAACTAGTGAAAAGGTTTCATCATAGTCAATTCCTTGACTCTATATGAACCCTTTATCCACTAGCCTTGATTTATAGGTGCTAACTTGACCTTCCATGTCCAGCTTTCTCTTGAATACCCATTTTCATTCAACAGGCTTTACATCAACTGGCTCATCGACCAGAACCCAGACATGGTTCTGATACATGGAATCCATCTCAGAATTCATAGCTTCTAGCCATCTTGCAGCTTCTAAGCTTTCTACTACTTCCTTGTAGGAGAGAGGTTCAATATTTTACAACAATAATGATTCACCATCCTCGGTGACTAGGAAACCAAATCTCTCTGGTTCCCTTACCTCTCTTGAGCTCCTACGTAGTACTTGTGTTTTTAAAACCTCTTCCACTGGGACCTATGGAACTTGTTCCTGTACCAACTCATGTGTATCTTGAGCATCAACTTAGTCGACGTCAATCTTTCTCCCACTATCCTTTTTGAGGATTTTCTCCCTCTCAAGAAAGACGGTTTGTCTGGCAACAATCACTTTCTTGTCTTGAAGGTTATATAGGTAATATCATTTAGTTTCCTTGGGATATCCTATAAAGATACACCTCGTGCCTGGGGGTGCTAGTTTGTTACCTGAGGAGGCCTTAACAAACTCCTCGCATCCCCATACACGTGTGTGTGTGACAAAATGTGTTTCTTTCCGTTCCATAACTTGGAGGGAATTCCATTTTCCACCTTAGTTGGCACTCGGTTTAATGTGTATACCGCAGTTTGTAATGCATATCCCCAAAATGATAATGAAAGATCTGCATGACACATCATCGACCTCACCATGTCCAAAAAGGTGTGGTTCCTCTTTTCACTAACACCATTCCACTGTGGTGTATAAGGATGAGTGAGATGAGATAGAATCCCAGACTCCCGTAGAAGATCGATGAACTCTTGGTTCAGATATTCTCCACCTCAATCCGATCGAATCTTCTTTAACTTCTTACCAAGCTGATTCTCTACTTAATTCATGAATTCCTTAAATTTCTCTGAGGCCTCTGACTTATACCTCATTAAGTATAAAAATCCATATCTACTCAAATCATCAGTAAAAGTAATGAAGTAATAATATCCACCTCTAGCTTCTACTGGAAATGGTCCACACACATCTGTGTGTACCAATCCTATAAGCTCTGTGGCCCTTTCACCCTATCCACCAAAAGGCGGCTTGGTCATTTTTCATTGTAAACAAGAATGACATCTATCAAGTGGTTTTAGCTCAGTAGAGTCTAAATAGCCATCTTGGCAGAGCTTTGTCAAGAACTTCTCATTTACATGACCGAGACGGTGATGCCACAACTGGGTGATGTATGAGTCATGTGAGTTTGTTTTGTTATCAATTGCCAACAATTGGTTTTTGTAATTTAATACATAAAAACCATTATTTAAATGTGTCATACCATAACATATGTTGTTCTTATAAAAGATACAACCCTTATTTCCAAACTTGAAAATAATTCCATCCATATCCAAACAATATATAGAAATTATGTTCTTGGTAACACTAGGCACATAATAACAGTTACGTAAAACCAAAATCATCCCAGTCGGCAATGAGAGGTGGTAATCACCAATAACCAACGCATCCAGCCTTGCACCATTGGCATCTCAAAGATCCACCTCTCCTATGTCGATATTTATAAATCTACTTGGTTCCTGCATTTGAATATATTTGTGAGCCCCACAAGCTGTATCTAATACCCAATGTGTAGAAATAGAATGATTTCACTCGATAATGAACGTACCTTTACCATACCCATGATTCTGAGTGCAGTTTCTCTTCCAGTGGCCTTTCTTTCCACATGTAAAACACATTGCCTCCCATTCCTTGCCATGCCTCTAGATCTTCCCCTTCATGGAGGGACGGTGCTTAAGGGCTTCAGACCATTTATAAGTCTTTGTCCCCTTTTCCTTGACCTTCCTTTTTTTGTTCACCGTAAGGACTGCGGGTTTGTCACACCCCATGTCCTTGTATACCAGGAGAATCAAGGTCAGAAGATCTGATAGACTCTTCTCATTTTCGCTCATGTTATAATTGATAAGGAAGCTAGAGAAGGTCTTGGGCATTGATGATAGGATGAGATCTGTACGCAACTCATCTGAGAATTTAATCCCTAAGATGTCCAGGCATTCAATATAGCCAATAAGCTTGACTACATGAGGCCCAGCTTGCGCAGAGTCTTCAAGATTAGTTGTAAACAAAGAATTGGAGATCTCATTCCTCTCCTGTATTTTCGTCTCTTGGTAGAGATCCTTAAGGTGAGACATCATGTTATATGCGTCCATGTTTTCATGTCGCTTCAAGAGCTCATTGGACATGGATGATTGCATGAAACACTCGACATCTGTGGCATCATACATGTGTTTCATACAGAGATATAATTCCTCATCACTGGCCTCTTTCCCAGGCATAACTGTAATAGGCTCTTCCAGCACATACAATTTCCTTTTGTGGTGAAGGATGGCACGTAAACGCCTCTGCCACTCTTGGAAATTGGTGCTGGTGAGAAGGTTTTCCTTCTCGAGTAAGGTTCGCAATGATATGTTTGAAGTCATTTTCTTGTCATTTCTACAAATTAAGATTAGAAAAGGTTTAGTACTTTATTACAAAACTAGGACAAATAAATAAATTAATACTTATTAGTCTCCCACTATTTCATCGAAATCCAATAGCCCTCACCATTGACTTCAGAATATTCTGTTGCCTGAATATTCTAGTGTCAAGGATCTATATTGCCCTTTGCATTACCCCAAATAGGGTTGGTCAAGCAACTTTAAGGTTTTTAGGTAGGCATTCCAAATGCCAACTGCATTAACTCGCAGCTCCTTGATCCATTGAGTGGACTCCCCAATCCCGAAATCCTTTTAATTTGGATTTCCTCAACCTTTGCCTCTTGGTCACACCAAGTCCTACTGTTGCAGTCAAACCTTGATGCAAACCAACTCAAGTCAACCCAAAACCTTGAATTAGAATTCCTCGATAATTGAAAGCACCCCAACTAGGGTTGGTCAAGTACTTTGAACTATGGTTAGATTCTAACCAAGATTATGGAAGGCTATACAGACTTAATATTTATTTTGAGGGATTTTATCCTTATACATAAATTTCCAATTTATTATCTTTTATTACATGCTTGTTAATATTAAGTGGGATATACTGAAGTGATTAACCATTTCTAAGATAATATTTACGTATAAGACAGTTTTATTTTAGTTTCATCTTACATGCTCCTTTAATTTATTAATTATGTGATCGTGACAACACACCCACAATAAAAAAAACCATGAAACTGACAAAAATAAAATAAATGGTATGATCAAGAGCTTTTTCTATTGGTTAGTTTATCTAGATGTTGATAAACTAACCCAAGACCTAGGAGAAAAACACCTTGAACCTTTAGGGTTTGTGCTTACAGCTTTCCACCTATCCACCTTTGTATCTCCTTGGATTGGTTTCACCTTGTCTCCTGACTTGAGCTACCTCCACTAGCTTGGGAGTTCCATCCATTACATATGCATTTATCTCACATGCAGGTGTGGGTTAAAAGGGGTTTTTACATAAAAGAATCTTTGGGCACGCAGGCCCTACATATTAATGAGAATATGGCTCACAGGACAACAAATTTAATTTAAATAAATAAATTAAAAGAAACCATTCACATACAAAGGTCTCGGTCTAGCTCATGATCATCCATACATGCAACGATATTTATGCATAAATAATACTAGCATTCAATTCTTTAATCATTATTGTTTAAGATAAATCACGCTCGAATCAATTAATTATCTTTAATTAATCAATACTTTTATCTTAAACCCTTTTCTGAACTTCTTTGATATTCTCATCCATCATAATTTTAAACAAATAAATTCATTTAAAATTATCCTTATTCGTAACAAGTACCTTGGAGGAAACCTGGTGAATTCATGTTCATTATGCAAATGTTAAATTAAACACATATATATAAAACACCTATCACGTATTGTGCCTCAGCTTTATGCTTCCACCATGGTACACATCTCAAGGGTTTGTATAATATAATAATAAATTTTAATAAATCTACGTAATTTGGGTGAGTACACGGCATGTAGTTCCAACTACACGGCGTGTACTTTTCTTCACCGTCAATCTAAAGTACATGCCCAGGGACAGGGCATGTTAATGTACTTCAGAAATTTTCAGAGTACACGACGTGTTCTGTGGGACACACGCCGTGTAGTTTCTGCGTTACATGGTTTCCAGCTGGGCAAGCCGTGTACGGGGTACACGGTCCAACCCGACCCCAAAGGGACTACATGTCGTGTTCAGTTGGACCACACGGCGTGTAATCTAAAAACCGGGTGCCACCTATTCCTGGTTAACACATGGTGTCCTAAATGACTTAGGTATACTCCAATACATGGCCTGATTTGGCAGATCAGCCAATGCATTGAACCTAGACTACACGACGTGTACTTCCAAATACACACCATATATTCTAGTGTTGAATATCCAGAAATGTTTGGCTCCTCCAGATGAGTTCATCTATTTTATTTTAATCAAAATTAAAAGAAAAATTCATTTTTGTGAGGTGAACGAGAAACGAGGGAGGAGGAATAGATCTTGAGATTCATATTTCTAGAACGATTAAACTTTAATTGAAACACTTAAATTATTAAATGCATAAAACATCAATGAAAAAACTAAATAATTATAATCAACTATATGACCCCTTTGATACCACTTGTATGTTTCGAGCATAGTGAAAGCACGTTGGAGGTTTGACTAGCTTTAATTTTAACGTTAAACAATGTTCAATCCGAGATCCGCCATGATGTAAAATGCCGAATATTTGGAATAGAATGAGGAATGAAAAACTTAATATGGAATCCCGGAACCATAAAAATAGGATCATCATATGTTGGTTATAATTAATTTAATTAATTCACAAGTATTACCTCGGTGGAATTCTTTCTTCGTTTATGTCTCTGGTCACGATCCTATGATCCGTCTTTGCATCATAGAATACAAGTGTAGGATTCCTCTAGAGGTGATCCACATATGTGCGACGTATCTCCGGACGTTGCCAAAGGGATCTATGGGTGATAGCACAGAGGAACCTTCAATTGTGATGTCCGCATTCGATCGCCTTGGTCTCTCGGTCTTGAGAGCATTCTCAGAGGAAGGAGTTCTTTCAGCCTTGAAAATTGTTGGGGTTGTGAGAATATTTATAATCAGGTTTGAGGTTTACAGAGTTATGATAATAAATAAACATGTTACGCATTTTATTTATTTCATTAAATCTTATTGAAACCCCCATGTCGAATTATTAATTCTTTGACATGAACCCATGCTGATTATAATTAATATCATTTAATAAACAATATTATATCTTAAAAAACCTGACTGGAAAACTACACGGTGTGTAATCATTAATACATGGTGTGTACTCGTTTTTCACAAAACTAAACGGCATGTATATTTAATATACACGGCGTGTAATTTTAGTTTTCCATTTTTCTTTATCTCCTCCTCCACATTTATTAGACCTTGAGTAATGGCTATTTATTTCTTAAATAAATTTAATTGCATTACTTGCTAATAAATTTATTATTTCACCCACAATATATTCTCTCAAATAACTAGTGTCGAAATAATTACGATCAATCATCATTAAATAATTATTAAACCATAGTCGGGAATAATCTTTATTTAACTTATTAAATTAATATTTAACTGATATACATGGACACACTTAGTGTGTGACCCTCTAGGCCTCATTCTCAGTGGCATTAGGCGGAGCCTGCCTAAAGTCAAAGGTTAGCGTCTAGAAACATGCCAAGGCAACCATAGAGAAATAAGTTAACACTGTAATGACGTGTCACCTCCTATGAAAATTTACCGTGTAATATAATCCCTTTGTCTCAATATCTCTAATCAAGTGGGTTGCACGCTAGGGCCATCAACCCATGTGCTCGATTATTCTTTATTTGACTCTCCAGAATTGAACCCACCCATACCTTACCATGGACATGGATTTATTTAGGATATATCAATTCCATCAAAGGGCCAAAGATATCTACTTCCATTGTGGAATGGAAGGGACAAATCCTTTCTCGCATTATCTATTAATGTGGTATTACTCGTGACGCACCCAACGTATCCTACCTTGCTGTGAACAGTGTGTTGTCACAGTTTTCGTCAATACATCTAAGTGTGTGAGTTGTAATACCCATTAATAATAATATTAATGTCTAAGGACCAATACACACATCTGCAAATAGGAACATCTAATGACACTATGAAATGTGGATTTCCTACTGGCGAGTCTCGTTCTCATAATATCCTCTTGGATATTACCAAGGGCGCACACCATGAGATGGTGCCTCAAAATTTTATGATTCCTCACCCCTAATGGCATGTATTATTTGTGACCCTCAAATGATATCATTCAGCCATAGAAAATATATTCAAGAATAGTGTTATGGCACTTCCAGGTTCTCATCATAGCAGGGATCCGCTATGACCCTTTAATGCAACATCTATCCTTACGACATTATCACATGCATTATCACGCAGAAGAACAATAAAGATGTGAAAAGGTTTTTATTAATGAATAAAGTACAATGTAGTTGGTTCTAGGCCACCAAATCCAATAATATTTACTTGAGACACTCAGGGTCTCTATAAAACCAAAATATATAATATATTATGTCTATGGAGGATGAGTCCACATATCTCATGATTTCTAGACCTAATATGAACCAAAGTTAAATCACAAAGTAGATAGACCATTACATCAGAGGAAGAGGGTAATCAAGGACCTCCCTGAGTTAGACCTGGTAGTCATCAAGGAGGAGAATATGGTAGAGTAGTTGGTAGTTCACTAGGAGGATTATCTAGTGGTGGGAATCATTACAATTCACTTCCACCACTAACACCCTTAGGCGGTCCACACTAGGCTCAGGGAGCTGGTGGTTAGGGACATTATTAGATAAATTCAATTGAGTATTACAACAAAAGAGTGCACAACATGAACTAAGGTATGATATATGTCTACTATGAACTAGAACCCAAACTCATAGATACTAGCACGAGTCATTAGTTTCTTACCTCATCCCCAGTTTAAGAGCTAGAAATCCTAAAAGATAATTTATCCTAACCTATGAAACTAAAGAATACTTCTATTAGTTATCACATTATCACCCATATATACCTACAATATAAGATGGAATATAGTATAGAGAGGTTATCTTGGGACCTCATAGTGAATATGATAATGCCCTATGATGTCATCCATAATATGGACTCACTATCCTCTATTTATACATGTATTGACTTCTACCTTCAGGGAGTGGTTTGTTTTCGAATGGATGGATTGGGGTTTTCCTTCATGGGTGAGTGGGACCTCCATTCAAGGTGAGAAAAACCTATACATGGGGAGTTTCAGTTAATCACCCATCAGTTAGAAAGCATAGATCTATTCATGGAAGATGGTTCAGATGATCAAATTCATGTTATTATGGATGTGTAAATGGATGTATTTCTATATAATGTACCTAGATATCCTACTCATCGAGAAATTGAATTCTACTTTTATGTATTCCCCACATCCACTCTGGTATCTTTCATAGCTTATCAAATGGATTCAAAAAAGCTTAAGGATATTTAGGTGTAGTAAAAGGACCTTATGAATAAATTTTTTATAAGATTCAAATTAACTATTACTATGTGAATCGGGTTAAATTTATAAAAAAACCCTTCTAAGTATTGAAAACCTCATCGTCCTAGTAAAATGAGTGTACTGGATCCCAAAAATTGGTATTATGTTAGGCTATCACAAGCATTGGGTTCATGAGGATGATATCTCATAAATATGGAATTCAAGTACTTCTATGAACATTATGATTTTTGTGATTTCCATTGGTTTTATGAATACTCCATATATTTTATTTTACCAAATGAACTAGGTATTTCAACCCTTATTGTAATAGTTTTTTATGGTTTACATTGATGATGTCCTCATCTATTCAACATTGGAGGAAAATCATGTTAATCATCTAGGGATTGTCTTCAAGAGAACCAATTATATACAAATTTATTAATGTTTTATATCTATATTTGATAATTCCATTTCTTGGGACATGTAATTACAAAGGGAGGAGTCGCTATGAAACCAGTGAATATTGAGGAAGTTCTTTCATGGAATCCATCCAATATCATTTTTAAGGAGTACGTATTCCTTGGGTTGGAAGGATACTTCTAGAGATTCGGGATAGATTTTTCTAATATTGTAGGTACCCTAACTTCCCCTACCCAAAATGGGAATACTTTTTTATATTATTATAAGTTCATGAGAGACTTTGAGGAGCTAGATTTGAGGTTGACTAGTGCTTATATACTGAGTTATATATATGGAGTAGTTGTGTTCATGGTATTTTATGATTCTTATAGAGTTGGGATTAATTTTTTATTGATTTCAAGGTATGGGTGATTACATATGGGTCTATAATGTTGAGAAATAATGAGAGAAACTATGATACACATGATTTATAGTGCACCATAGTAGTGTTCACCTTGAAGACTTAGAGACACAACCATTCTAATGAGTAGTTTCTAGTCTACATCGACCATATGAGCCACAATTTCACCTTCACCAAGAGATATATTAATCTAATACAAAGTTATGGGTTAGATTTATTGACTTATAATGACATTGAAATCATCTATTCTCTTGGGAATATCAACATGGTTATTGATTCCCTTAGTTGGAAATCATGATATAAGTTGTTATAGGACGCTTTTAAGCAATTAGTGATGATGTAGTTGTCTTTAGTGGATGATGTAGAACTCTATTATCTTCTATAAATTGTTTTTTTCCTCTCTTATTATAAATAACATGAGGGAGGGCCATTTAGTAGACATATATTATGAGTCCTTATGTGATCATATATCTTAAAGAGATTCACTAGATTAATATTCGAAAAGTGGGGATCATGTCAACCTCGTTTGAGGAAGGATACTAGTACTAGTCACACTATGTGAAGAGGTTCTAAGAGAGTTCAATAATTACCCCTTAGAAAAAAAATTTGGTGTGGTAAATATGTATCATAACCTTAGGTGATAATTTTGGTGGTCTGGTATGAAGTGGGGTGTTTTTGACTTTATCTCATAGTGCCTCACCTATCAGTGGGTGAAGGCTGAGAACTATGTCCCTGGGAGTTTGGATCTTTACCTAGAGTTTCTAGAGTGGGCTTGTGATATCATATCAATGGATTTTATAATGGTACTTATATTTCCATCTATGTACCATAACTCGATTTGGGTGATCATCTGATAACTAACCAAGTCAATCCACTTCCTTTCTATTTGGGGGAAGAGTTCAATGGAAAGATTGGGGAACTTATACATTGATCCTATAGTTTCCTGGAGTGACTTAAATGATTGTTTCAGACCAAGATAGTTATTTCATGTCTCAATTGTTAAGTATCTTAAAGGATATATTTTGAATTTATATGCGTTTTAGTATAGTATTTCACCCTCAGATGGATTGGAAAACTAAGAGAAGCATTAATATTCTTAATCATATGTTGAGGACATGTGTTCTAGAATTTTGTTTGAGATGGGAGGATCACTTTCCCTTAGTGTAGATCATGTACAACAATATTTTTTACTCCACTATTGGAATAAAACTTTTTAGGTACTTTTACAATAGACCTTTTAGAAATCCCCTATAATGGATGGAGGTTATATCATCATAATTGATGGGGAAAGGGTTTTTATAGTTGATGATAAATACTTTTTAAGTGATTGAGAAGTGTATGAGGACATCTTAGAGCAACTATAATTCATACATGGCTTGGAGATATATATCGTTGGAGTTCAAGTAGAGTGGACAAGTGTTCTTGAAGGTCTCACTATGATATGGTTTTCAGAGGTCTTACCAAGTAATAAAACTATCTAGAAGGTTCATGGAATCATTTCAGATTATGTGTAGGGTGGGAAGGTTTAGTTATTGAGTGGTTCTATACTCATAGTTATACCAAGTGCATAATGTCTTCCACGTGTCTTAAATGAAGATATACATGCATGACCCATAATCCATCATCAAATGGGGAGAGATGAACATCAATGATGATACTACCTTCTCAAATTACATAGTTGTGATCGTGTATTATTATGATAGGACCCTTATAGTATGGTTGATATCACTAGTGTGTATGTTTTTTACTAGTATGGAAACCTTTAAGAGAGTTCATGGGAATGTGAGGGTTATATGTGAACTCAATACCCTCATTTTTGTGGGTGACCCATTCTTTTAGAGAGTGAAAATCATTAAAGGTGGGGAGGATATAGTGGCCTAGATTTTTTATCCTAAATCATTTAGAATGTTTGATTTGTGAGGAGGATTTATAGTGTGGTGTTTTGGGTTTCAATGTGAAGTATTATACTCTTTTATATTAATCATACATAGGATTCATTATATTGTAGCGATTTATATTTCACTATAATGGAAATGACTACTTTATGGTTAATAAAACATATGAAATATTTCATTGTGAAACCCTTTATCATACCATAATGGGGGTTAATAGACATAAGGTTATGAGGGTTGACTATGTTTTCCATGATTTTTCGTCATTCCAAGATTTTCATATCTTTTTTTACCATTGGGATGTTATGGAACGGTGTTATGGGTTTCATCATGATTATGGCCTAACATTGGGTTATTGTTGTGTATTAGGGTGATTTACATCATGAGAGAGTTAATCATGTTTTTTAATACAAATAGTGGACAGAAACTCACTCCATTATATTTTTACTATCCACTCTTCCCATATTTTCATTGGAATTTCATTTATATATCCATAGTTTTATTAAATGATCCTTTCATCAGTGATAAATATGTGGTGATCTATTAGTGATCTTCGTGTATTAAATCATGATAAATTAATGGTTAAATTTTTAGTTAGAACCCTCTTTTAATATCATAATCTATTATATTGTGTTATTATTGTGAATATATCACCTTTTCATTTATCATTTCTTTGTGATGTCACTATTATACAGCCATATTGATCTCTATAAGAATTCCCCTATTTGGAAATTAACCCATATTGAATAGTTTATTATCATTGATATCACATTGCCAAATATTTCTCTCAAATACCTTATTTTTATTCATGTAGTTTGATTAATAGGAATACACCAACCCTTATAATCGAATATTATGGAATTAGTGATCAGTAATGAAGGTTTGACATAGAGTTGATAATATGAGAATCAAATCATTATAATTGTGAGACTATGTTATGTGTTGTATCATTGTGGCATGATAAATCTCATCAATCCAGGATGTTGGAGTGTAATAATCCCCACTTTAATTTTATAGGATGAATCTTTTTACAGCACTGAAGTTGTATCCTAACCACCCCTATTATAGTGGTCAAGGTGCATTGAGTTAACCTTTTATATATGATGTAATTTTTTATTTAATCTCATGTTAGGAGTGTTTTGACATGATAATTATAGATATGGTGTGGAGGTGATAGACATGGTATGAATATAGAGGTTGTGTAATGAATATGGTGACTACAAGTTTGGTTCTGGGGTGAGGATATTAATTGTGACTATGATGAACCCTATTGTAGAATACGTAGCACAATCCCTTTTTAATAGTATGTTAATTTTTTCCATGAATTAGATTATGGTGAGGAGAAAGTCTATCCTGAACTTTTTACCACGAGTATAACATGATGGTATGATTCTTTAGACAACCCATGTCCATTTACATCATGTATCTGATAGGTTTAGGTTTAACTTTGTATGGTCGATGATGTGGTTTGGGAATGATGATTGTAGTGTACCATAGGGTTTATTACTCCCTTATATACATTTTTGTGATTTGGAAAAATTCCTTGGAAGCATTTTAGAGTTCGGTACTCCTCCACATTCATGGGGTGTGGGTCCTCTACAGTTTAGGTGTTGATTCGATACTCTATTACACCTATAACACATGGGTCTTCCATAAGGTCAATAGAGTTTGGTATTTCCTCAATTGATGTTCCAAGAATAATTGGGGAATAGTTTCTATACTTATTAAGTTAGTTAATCACTCATTTTATTACCATGATCAACAAGGAACTAGTCCTCTATCAAGGGCCTGGTACTCTCTCGACCGACCCTTATCATAGCGAGGTGCAGGACCCTCACCATATTCAATGAGATAGCATGGGTTTGTTTTATCTTGCTCAATTAGATTCTTGGGATGCTCAGGGTGAGTATATCCTTAATAAGTTATATTTTTTATGTGTGGGAAACTATGTCCTCAATTCTCTGACTTGATAGGATATATGTGTTTTCCATTGTGTGTTATTTTCCCCTATGTGGGTTATCTTTAACCTTTGTCGTTTAGATATGACTTGATCCTTGGTGAATTACTTTGTTTATTTTGAGGTATCCTTATGATAATGTATATACTCACTCCTAAATGGGAATATCTCCTAAACTAGTTATGTCTTATGTAAATGATTTATAGTTTGGTGGTGAATTTTGTGGACATAGTTTTGGTGGACTATAAACTTAGTGGTTCCCAAAGGTGATGGTAGTAGATGATGTTCGTGTTATGTTCTATTTAATTTTGGTTATCCATTCACCTAAATTACTTTATTTTTTTCTATTAGTCTTATTGGGTTTGTGTTTTTTCCTCATTATTTTATGGATTATGAACTCATTCTTCTATATGGATCATAGAATTTGTGACATTAATTATATATTCCAGATGTTTATTTACGTCGATTTTTATTTTATTTTTTATCATGTGTATAAATGTGTATGGGGGCTATATAGGTGAATCAGGTTAAGTCCTCCCATCAAGTGTGATATTCCTACACGTTGATAGTCACTAGTCCCTATCCTATTGGCGGTGATCTTAGGGTGGCACACTCAGATTATAGATAAACAAAGTGTGATCCTGTAGGGTTAGGTCATGTCATGTTTGACTAATGAACCACCGTAGAATCATTTCAAAACATATGTAGTAGTAATTTATGATTGTTCCAGAATGATATCATCCCAAATTATCAGTTAAGCCACACTATATTAGGATAACATGCCAATATTAATCATAATGATGGAACATGACCATAAAATAATTAAATAATAAATATAAGTCCACATATATCAACAACAATCCATCAATTTATCTCAATTTTTTGATGTACTCCACTAATCCCATTAGCAATTATCTCATCAATAAAGCTCATAAAATTAAAAATAAATTGTTTTAATAGAAAATTTCACATTGGTATAACTGAAACCCAACTCACTGAGTGATATAACGACATTAAAACTATAAGAAACTTTTACCAATCGAATCCTAAGATGAACTTGATCCTAATCCGTATAAAATATCTAATTCAATGACATAAAAACACATTAATTAATTCCATTTCCTCCATTCTTAAATAAATTTACCAAGAAAAATACTTCAAGTAAAATTATGACCTAAGACCATAAAACAAGCCTATAGATCCTCCTCTATAAACCGAATATGAAATCCATATCAATATGAAGTGATTACCCCATCCTCTAGTGTAATATCACCTGAAGACCCAAAAATAATTTAACTAGAATCTAGGAAAAGGAATGATTAAGGAGTAATAATAGAAGAGGAGACCAAATCACCTTGATTTTTCATTAAAAATACTTTTAATTCATCCCCTATGAAAATGGAACCCATTGGGAATCAAAAGGTAAAACAATGGGGTGTCTCAAGTGTATGGCCTCTCCATAGGCCCCAGTTTCTAAAAATGAATAGGGGGAACCATAAAATGAAGGTTTTATTCATGATAAAAAAATATGGTACCCCCCACCACCACCACCACCGCCGCTAAGTACTCGATCAACCCTCAACAGGTACTTAGTGACTCCACTATGTACTTGGTGTAAGGTAATGTTCACTTAGTTCCCAATCTAGGGGTACACCACCCTCTAAAATTTAACCAAATACTATATGGCCTATAGTAGAATCCCACTACCTTTTCCTCCACCAACACCTAAGAATCTAAATCAGTTTTTCTACTACCAAATTTCTTCCTTTGAAACATTCCAAAATATATCTGAAACAAAATCCAAACATGTTTAATTTAATTTAATTCAAAAATGAAACTTCACACATCCACCAAATGATGAAAAAACTGAACCACCCATCGATTCACCAACACAAATTTATAGGGGTCACTAAAACACATATATCACTACATATCCCTTCACATAATATGATCATATCACAATCAGTGATATGATTAATTACTATATGTATATCCTTCACAAAATAATTTTTCTCCCAAAAAATTATAATCCTTATTAAAAATCCTCAAAAATATGAGTAGTAATTAACATTATTGTTTTTGTTCAGTTTTCTATGAATTTTTCATGTTTTACTCTAATTATTTCTTTGATTTTCATTAGAAATTATACCTTCCATGAATATGTATAGAATAATAAAATTGTTCTATTTTATCATATTAATTTATTAAAAATAAAATGTTGTGTTTCATTGAATTTGATGATAATATATAGTATTTAACACCAATAATTCTATAAAAATTACTATAAGAGTGAAAAAATACAATGAATTATTGAATAATCTGATGGTTTCTAAGGATCAGTTTACACTTAATCAGTGTATCCGAAATAAAAAAAATTCAAATAACCCAAGATATATCATGTATGAAACCAAAACCATACAAAAAAATTAATAATAGATTCTTTACCTTACACTTAAAATGCTTCTTCTATTGCCTTCAATCAATACACTTGATTAAGATCCATTAGAGGCATTCGAAAGACTCATTCCTCTTTGTTGTATCCATAAGTTGAATCTAAATTACACATTGTATTTGCAAGACCCTCATTTATATAAGTAATATTCTAATATCTCACATTGAAAATGGGGAAGGAGGAAGATAAATTCACAAAGTAGAATCATATAATACTCAAAAAAAACCATATCTGTGGGTTTTTTCCAATTTATATAAGCCCTCATGGATTCTCCTCAAGTCCAATGCACTTACTCATGAATTATATAATGCATGAGTAAATGGATTATAATTACAATGGCTTATATCTCTTTGAACATAAAATTGTCTCTTATTTTCATTAATTATCCATGTGTTTAATTGTAGGTTATGTGGAATATTATCTAAATGTTAAAATTTAACATGTTATTCAAATATGGATACAAGATTTTTGATTTATCATATGTTGTACACTATGACTAGTATAGGTTGTTCCATGATATATTATATTTTTGATTATGATACACCCATGTCATACAACTTGATATATCCATACACGCATCTAATATTTAAGGGTTTAGGGAATATCTACATCAATCTCTCACTTTCACTACAGTCTCATAGATTTTGTGCGATTTCAATTTATTTAGAATTATATAAAATAACTTTTCAAATAAAATCCAAAACTTCTTTTGGATTTTTTCAAAACACTAGAAAGTTATAATTTATTTTAACTTGTATCGCATCATATGAAATACATTATGAATACTCATCCAAAACATATTTTACGTTAAACTCTAAAACACTTTTATTATATCTCTCTGAGTGAAACTCAATCCCCATACAGTCAACCACCGGTTTTTACCCCATAGTCTTTTATATCATTGATAAAAATATGAATTCATTAATTCATAAATATAATAAAAATATACCACTGTTAAAAAATTAGTTTTACTCAATCTATGAAGCGATATGGCATGGTCTCTATTAAACACATGTATCTCTATTCCTATGTCCACAAACTACATCATATACAAGAATGAATTTTTATATTATCTATTTCTCTAATACATCAAGTAAAAATATGACATGGAGTATTACAATCTCATAATTCTAATTATAAATTCTCAATTCTCGTTGTATAAAATGACTAGTTTAATGAACACATCACATAAATTCACCTTTATGGATGATCACATCACATGCCTTTCACTGGATAGATAATCACATCATATTTGTTATCTATGTAAGTACATAGGCTTCCTAAATCTGTCTTAATAAAGGGCCTATAGACATACTCATCATATGATAAGAAAAACCTCATTTCAATTAATCTTTAATCGATGACATAGTCAACAATATACACAACCATCCCCATTTTTAGTTAATCCTCAAGACATGTATATGAAAGGTATCAATCTACAAATTTTCTCATGTTAGGTAACTCACCAATCTCAGGTATTGAGGACACCAAATAGAAAACAATACACCCTTAGTATACCAAATACATAGTGTACATGTGGTATACTTCATGCATCATCTATCATTAAAAACTCATTTTGTGTGTCAGAATAATATTTTATATCATGATGTAAGAATTATACCCATGCTAAACTTAACATTTGATCACAACCTATAATACTCCATGATATACTTTGGTTAAAAAAAAATAAAATGCATATTTTAAGAGATAATTTATCATTTTTCTCCAAGAAATATATATTTAGATATTTATATAGAAAATTTTAAAGAATGATGAAGTAGAGATTACCTTTTTCTATAACATGATACACTTTATATCCTTAATCTTATTTAAGAATAAATAACAAAAATATATATAAGAACCTATCTAAAATATAAAATATGGTATAATACCATCTTATCATTATGTTTACTACAAATTTAGGGATTTTTGGAACTCATTACATCTCAATATAATTTATATCACATATTTATGTAACCATTTGATAAATCCCCCCACTAAACTCTTTATTGATCATCATCTATGAAGAAATCCAATTTGGATAATGGTGAAACATTAGAATCATATTCCTAATGGTAAAATCCTTGGAAAAATACTAAAACCCATTCGATCCACAATATCAAATGATAAGATATTAATAACATTTTTCACTAAGAACTCTTTATTATTTCATTATTATCATCATCCTTGGAACTCTTTCCATAAAAATATTTCCTTGAAATCTTTTAGTAACTAATGTAACTATTTATATTATTACTTTACCAAAAAATACTAATATTCTTTAGGATAAAGATTTATTTATCATATTTACTATCATAATCATTTATCCATTAAATTTGAACTAATTAGTGTCTAAACAAACTCACCTATCCTCTTAGATGTTATATTATTTTTATAATAACTTAATAAGATACACAAAACGTTTTATGTTACAAAATAACACTTATTTCCTTAGTGGAAATATTTGACAAAAAAATTATTATCATTATATAAAATATAGTATTCTATGTGTTATAGATCATTATTCTAAAAATAATATTTTATTATTTAAAATATTCCTTTGATGATGGTGTGATCATATCTCTTATATTTTATCAAACATCTCGATGAACTATATTATACTAGAAAAACATTTTAATCCTTCTCTTTTATTATAGTATATTATTGAATTCAATGAATCGTAAAACATGTGTAACATATCATATTAATAATAATAAATCTTAGTAAACAAACAAATTCTCTTATCACTTAAGATTAATGAGATGAAAACACACATACTTTACACAGATCCATTTGATCATGATATTTTCTTATGTATTTTACTCCATGATTTATAAAACCTTTACTTAATATTTTAAATAGAAACTATAAGATTAATAAATTATTTACTTTATTTTTAAATCCTATATATTTAATAAATTTGTAAAATAAACATTTGGTATTATATACCATTCAAAACTAAAGAACTGATTTATATAAAATTAGTACCTCGCATAGACTCTCTAGGGAGTTTCGCAAACTCATTTACGTATTTCAGAAAATTCTGTAATACGGTAACATTTCTATTCCTTCCTGAAATTAACATCATGTTCAAAATGATATTATTTAAATATTATTAAGAAAAATTATTATACTTTCAACTAATTTTTCTTCTTCTAGTTTTTATTTTTACCCACTTTTATTATCAATTTGACACTAGAATCTGTACATCTCAGGGCCAGTTCTTCAATCCTCATACTTTTATAAAACATGAAAAATATTTCTTTAACTCATTCAATATTTTGAAAAAAAAATATGATAAAAATTTAGTGAGTTGCATAACCAAAATGAGACTTAAACAAACATTAAGTGAATTTCTTATATTCTTATTATAAAAATATGGTCCTACTTATTGAACTAATTCAACAACAGGTTACTCAAGAAGGTGTTTTCAAAAATATATAATATTTTTTCTAACATAATAGAAATTATTGATTCTTTTACTAGTCTAAGAAGTTTATTTAATTAATATCATCCTTTTATATATTTATTTTAAAGTTAATTTTAATTATGATGACGTTTTTATTAGCAACATATGCTTTTAATAGATAATTATCATGATTTAAATTAATTTAATAAAGACATTCATTTAATGTGATACAATGAAAATTATAACCCCTTTTAAACTATACGTATCCAATAATGGAAAAATATCCATATTTCACTAAGAAATTACTCTAATTTAGTGTAAACCTTACCACTTAGCTATTTAGGTAGGCCATTATTCAAATCACATCATATATAACTATTGGATGGTTGATTAGGAAAATAGTTCTCCAATAAATTCTATGGATAAAATTAACATCATTCTATATTATTATAACTCATAGTGTTTCCCAGTAAACTGTTATCAAAATAAAACACAAAGAATGACGAACCCAACTCTTAAGTTCATCTAATTACTTTATTTCCTTATAAAAGTTAATTGAGGGGATCCCAACATTGGAATGAATGTACTTGGTTGGATGATCGAGTTCTTTATGAGGGAGATCTATAAAATTTATCTAACATTTAGTATTCTCAAGGGGGTTTGATCTCACCATTTTTTCTCATGTATTAACTTAATATGTATGCATACTTCAATTTATTTAGTTTGGAATCCAATTCTTTCCCCCAAATAAATATATCCAAACCATATAGATGTGTAACTCTTTACACAACTCATATCTTATGTTACTAACTAATGTTATTAATATTTTCATCACTTATTATATACCCCCTTTACTAATTTTATATTAAATGTGCATAATTTGTGTGAAATATTAATGTTTTAATACTAAGTATAATTTTTTAGCATTTTTAGAAGTAGTTCAATTGAGTCAGTTTACTATTTTATTTATAAATCTCACCCCACTAATTCAAATTGTGTGGTTCTTGTTTTTTAGTATTCCTTATTAAATTTCTCACATATCCTTAGAAGGAATCATGGGCCAATTATTTCATTTGGAGGCTCATATGGTAAAAAGAAGAAGACACAAAGAATTTGTAATGAAACTAGACCATCAATGATGATTGAGTTACTGGTCTAAATCCCAAGGCCAAACATTAATTAAACTCTACCATATGTTCTAGATTATCAAAATAAATCATGGATAAAAATTTTAAGGTCCAACTATAAGAACAAGGGGCACAACTAATGTCTTTAAGTCCAGCCCACCATTCTGGTTATGAATTAAAATCCGGACAGTATTCATGAAAAATCTCATGATGTAATCATAAAATCGATCTGAGATTATTCAGTGTGAAAGAGGCGATATAGGTGGATGACTTTGTGGAAGAAATCATTCATCTTTTATGGCATGTTCCTATTCAAAAACCCTTTCCCATTTTGGACTTCAAAAAGATTGAATTGGAATGTACAGATTGAACTTATTTACTCAACCGGCCATATATTTTTCTCCATAAGTCCAAATGACTCCACATTTTTCAAGAGGTCGTCCATAATTATTATCTATAACTTTGAATAAAGCGATATCTCGATATTTTTCTTTCTGGATGTCCAAATCGTTGATCGAAGTGGAGGGACAGATTGGGACTGCAAACAGTCCACTTCCTTGGGCTATAAATGCATCCCCCTCCTCTCCTTCAAAGGGGATGTCATTTCAGAAGAGAAGATCACATATTAGCATGACCAAATCCTTGAAAAAGGATTAGGAGGACCTTATATACTCATTTTTTCACTTAAGATACCCTTCCTTCTCTCTTTGATTTTATTTACTTTTGTGATTTTCTTCATTTGTAGCCTTGTAAGTGTTGTTTTTGTAATTCTGTTTTAGTGAAAGTTTCTTCTTCATATTCTGTTTTAATCATCCTCCTTCTGTTATTAAATATTAATTTACTTAAAATATTTTAAATTCAGTTTAATCCCCTTCCCTTCTTTTGCTTCCTCATTCAATCGAAATTCTATTTTTAATTCTCATCATAGTTTGTGTGTGTGTGTTCGATTCACAAATCCTTTCTTATCCCTTTATTTTTCTTCTCTTCTTAATTCATCATCATAAATATATAAACCAGATTACTATTAATACACTACCACAAAACTGGGCAAGGCTAGTGCCACCCTTTATCAGTGCTAATGAAAAATCCCTGATAAATGGGGGTACCTTTATCAGCGCTGATAAATGTCCCCCTTTATCAGTGCTTCTTTTAGATCTGATAAAGGTACTCCCTTTAACATCGCTCTTAAAGGGTACCCCCTTATCAGTGCTTTTTTTAGTAGTGCTGATAAACGGTGTACTTCAAAAAAATTAATAAAAAAATATATTAATATATTAATATATTGATATAGTTATATTGATATAAATATAATATATATTTTTTAAATATAATTTTAAATATATTTTAGATAAGTATAAATATACAGTTAAACTTAATATATAATATATTCAGTGAAAATGGCTTATAAAAAAATTAAGAAAATATTTTTAATTAATAATTTACTAATTATTATGGAGTAATAGTCATTTAATAACAATTTGAAGACTAAAAAAATAAAAAAAATAAAGATCCAAAATATGTTGAAAACACAACGCAAACTTCAAACGGCCATAACTTTTGATCTGGGTGTCTGTTTGAGCTCTACCACATATCAAAACGATGTCTGTAACGATATTTACACCTCTAGAATAAGTGGAGACCCCGACCAATGTTTTTTCAAGGTCAAAAGGCCCAAAAGGCCTCCAAAATTGAGTTTTTAGTCGGGGTACCCCGATTTTTCAACATTTTGTGGATTTTCAGCCTCGTTTAAGGGGGTATTATTGGATTTTTTGGTGGGTACTAAATTTATTCTAAGGTATTTCATTAATATTGATATTATTTCTTTGGAATTTTATTGTTTTTTATAATGAACTAATATTTATAATAAAATATATAACTATATGTACATATTTTTTATATATTCACACGAAAAAATTTAATTATAAATATAAATAATAAAATATATTTACATATAAAATACATTAGCCTTATCTAAATAATAAATAATATCCATTTTATTTAAAATAAAAATATGTGAATATTTATATACCTATATACTAATCTAATTATACATATATATTAATATAACTACATATATATATTGATATAACTATAAATATATATATATTAATATCACTATAAATATATATATATATTAATATAACTATATATTTCTATTAATATAACAATATATTTATATTAATATAACTATATATATATTAATATAAATATATATTACTATACGAATAAATATAACTACATATATATAAAAATAAAGAGATATATCACTAATATGAGAACAAATCAATATAGGGGAGTGGAAAAGGCTACTGGCGCACAGTGGTAGGTCTCGAGATCAAATCCGGGTGGAGGTAGGGATGCACACACATGGGTGAATCTATGGCTAGCGCTGATAAAGGGTGGAGGGGTGCGTGTGGGCGCTGGAGGGGGGCGGAAAAGTGATGTAAATGGGGGGCTCAAGTGCTATAAAAGCCCCCCTGATTGGCAGGATTTTTTTAATTTATTTTTATTTTTTAAACTTTTATCAGTGCTTTTAAAAAAGCGCTGATAAAGGACCCTTTTATCAGTGATTTTTTTAGCATTGATAAAAGACCCCTTTTATTAGTGCTTTTTTTGAGCACTGATAAAAGGTGTCTTTATCAGCACTTTTTGGAGTGCTGATAAAGGGGACCCCCCCCCCCCCCCCCGTTATCTTCTCCAGCATTAATAGTGCTTTTCTAATACTATTAAAGGCCATTTTTAGTGCTGATAAAAGCCATATTTGTAAAATTGATATCAATGGTTGAGTAAATCTATTATTGGGGTGAGTCAAGATTTAGGGATTTTAAGTGATTGAGATTATATTATCGATCAATATTCTTTAATTTAACATTATGTATGTTGGACATAACATGTCATGGATTAATGACTTGTTTTGTTTAACGTGTGGTTTCCAAGGATTATTGGAACCATAAATACACTACCATAAATAAGCTCTGATTGAGATTAGAACCCTATGTTAAGTTAAGGCTTGGATTAAAGCCTTAACACTTCGGAATTCCAATCAATGTTATATTGTGAAGTGGGTGTTAATTTAAATGCAATATAAAGAAAAGATCAAGGATATCACAATCTTAACTCCCTAAAACAAAACTCACCCTAATATTTATCAAATTTTTAAATCAAACACCAATAATTAATCATTTCATAAGCTTTGAAAACAACCCCCCCCCAATCAGAATACAATCAACTAAAAACAAATGACTATTAAAAAGTATCATCATCGAGGATTCGACCCGAGTGTTTCTATACACATTAGCAGAGCATCGGAACTTTGACTGGTCGATAGGCGACAATCGACCGTCTGTTTTAAATGGCGCCATTTCTGGGGATGGTGAAATTAAATACTCATTAGTTTATGGTTATTGTAAAAAAACCAAAAAAAATAATTAAAAAAATTTAAAAAAAACACAAAGAAAAACCTACCTTCTCATATAAATCATAAATTGAATAAAATACAAAGAAAAACTCGTCTTCTTTTTCCTTCCAAAATCTATATGAATGCCGCGTAGCCTCCCAAAAAATCCCTCATATTTGTTTGACTGTGAAATTGAGAGAACACTTCGCCAAGTTAGGAGGAACATAAGAGATAATCAACTCATTCAAGTACTAGTCCTTGTATAACCAATTGAATTAGATATGGCCAATCCTAGGGAACAAACACTAAAAGAACTTGCTACGCTGATATGAATTACTAACCTCTTGGTATTCAATATACAAACATAGAAGCTGACTTTGAACTCAAACCAGGTTTGATTCATCTTCTCCCTCATTTCCATGGGCTAGCCGGTGAGGATCCACATCTCCACATTAAATAGTTCCAAGTGGTTTTCTCTACCATGAATCCTCAAGGGGTTTCTGAGGAACAAATCAAACTTCGAGCATTCTCTTTCTCCCTAGCTGACACTGCTAAGTCATGGCTCTACTACCTTCCTCCTGGCTACATAGCCCCATGGAATAACATGAAGTTACTTTTCTTAGAAAAATTCTTTCCTGCTTCTCATACTGCTTTTATCTGAAAGAAAATAAGTGGTATCCGTCAGTTCCCAAGTGAATCACTCCATGAGTACTAGGAGAGGTTCAAAAATCTTGTTGAAATATGTCCACACCACCAAATCCCTAATCAACTCTTGATCCAATACTTCTTTGAGGGGTTATTGGCTATGGAGAGAACTCTCATTGATGCCGCAAGTGGCGGTGATCTTGTTGATAAAACTCCTACAGCTGTAAGAGATCTCATAAGTAATGTGGCTGTAAACACGTAACAATTCCATACTCTAGCACATGAAAAAATCAAACAAGCCCAAGATAATCAATCAATTGAGATGAACAAGATGACCAAGTGGATGAGTGAACTTATAGGTCTTGTGCGACAACTAGCTGTGGATACCAAATCTCCAACCTCATCTTCTCTGCAATCAATGTTTCCTGGACCTGTCAAAAACTGTGGAATCTGCAACTCTCCATCTCATCCAACTGACACATGTCCACAACTTCAAGAGGATCAATTGGATTCATATGTACCAATGGAGCTCAATGCAACATATGCTCAGCGGAACACCAACCCTCACCTATCAGGTCAGTTTTTTAGATACTTCAACCAACCTCTCTCTATGCCCTTATCTTCTTCTTATAACCATGGCCGGAGGTATGGTAATCTCATCTCTCATCCCCCTCAATTACCTCCTCATAACCTAAACCAGTTTCAATATGGTCAAGGTGTTGGTAATTTCTAACAACCTTATCCTTTTATTCCTCAACCTCAAAGGAACAATCCTCCTCCTGGATTCTATTATCCTAGTGAGCCTTCCCAATTCCAAAACCAATACAATCGCTTTCCCAAGAACCAAAATCTAGGTAATTTCAATCCGGGACAAGCCTCTTCTTCTAATCAACCATGGTAAAGTGTTGTTGAATATCTTGCCTTCTTCACCCATTCTAGTCTCAAGAACATTGAAACCCAAATTGGTCAACTTGCATCCCACCTTAGTCAGTAGTAACCATCCAATTCTTCCCAACTCACAGCTCAACCATTACCCAACCCCAAGGGTAATGTAAGTGTAATTTCAATTAGATCAGTAAAGCAAATTTTTATACCTCAATATAAGTCATATAAACCACCTTTAAATGTTGACCTAGAAAATGAAAAGAAAAAGAAACTTGAAAAGGAACCTGAATCCATTATCTCACCTCCTTATATTCCACATAGGAACCCAATTCCTTTTCCTCAAGACATTTCTAAGACAAAGAAGTCCTTTGAACCTGATCCTGAAATGCTCGGCATGTTTAGACTTGTTGAATTAAATATTCCTCTCTTATATGCCATCAAAAAAAATATAAAGTATGCCATGTTTCTTAAGGAATTGTGCACCCACAAGAGGAAACTTAGGACCTTTGAAAATGTTTCTACCCAGCAATCTATTCTCATAAAGTGCAAAGATCTAGGGACCTTTATGGTTTCATGCCAAATTGGAAGTTCTAACTTCGATGATTAACTCATAGACTTAGGAGCCTCAATTAATTTCATGCCCAAATCCAACTTCTCCATCCTTGGTCTAGGTCCCTTACATCCAATGGGTGTTGTCATTCAATTATCCAATCGAAGCACTACTAGTTTTGAGGGTATAATTGAGGATGTCCTTGTTCGTGTAAATGATCTTACCTTCCCTGCTGATTTCTATGTCCTTGACATGGAAGGTGAGACAAACTCTTCTCGATCTCCCCTAATTATAGGCATACCATTCCTCATGACTGCTAGAACCAAGATTGATGTCCATTCAGGCATCTTATCCATGAAATTTGGTGGCCAACTGGTCAAGTTCAACATTTTCCAAGCCATGTGATACCCATCTAAGGATCACTCTGCATTCTCAATCCATGCTTCCGAGGACACATCTAAGAGTCAATCAAACCCCAATCCACCATGTTTTTCATGTTATAATGACAAAGGATCTTGTTAAATCTGTACCATGATTAACAAAGTCACAAATGGTGAAGTTTATGTATACCTCTCATTCATAGACTCTATTAATCTAGAGGATCTTGAAAACTCTCTTGAATCTCACATCAATTCCGGTCTCTACTGCTCCACCTTGGACAGTATTAAGGAAAATGAATCTGAATCAACTGAAGTCCCTTATTCCATTAATGAGTTGTCTATCCCAAAAATGAAAGATGGGAATGATCAAAAACCTCTTCCTGATCACCATAAATATGCATTCCTTTTCTTTGATCACTCATGTCCTTCCATTATCTCTGCTTCAATTACTGAAACCGAAGAGTAAAAACTTGTTCAGGTGTTAGAGGAAAACAAAAAGGACATAGGGTGGACCCTAGATGACATACCAAGAATTAACCCTGCCCTTTGAATGCATCAAATCCATCTTGAGGAGTCATCCAAACCAATTAGACAACCACAAAGAAGACACAATCCACTCATACTTGAGGTAGTTAGCAAAGATATCACCAAGATTCATCAAGCTGGTATTATCTACCCAATTTCTGATAGTGAATGGGTTAGTCCAATTCAAGTTGTACCTAAGAAGGGTGTGATAACTATTGTCACAAATGAACATGGAGAGTTAGTCAAAACTCGAGTGAAGAACAAATGGCGTGTGTGCATCGACAATAGGAAATTGAATGTTGAAACAATAAATGATCACTACCCTCTTCCATTCCTTGATCAAATGCTGGAACGATTAGCTGGAAAGTCACACTATTGCTTTCTTGATTGATACACTGGCTACTTCCAAATCCCAATCACACCTCAGGACCAAGAAAAGACTACTTTCACAAGCCCCTTTGGAACATATGCATATATGAGAATTCCTTTTTTCCTTTTCAATGCTCCTGCAACATTCCAAAGGTGTATGATGATTATCTTTTCCAAATTCATTGAACACTGCATGGAAGTCTTCATGGATGACTTCACTATTTATTGTGAGTCATTTGAATCTTGTTTTAATTCAATCTCTCTAGTCCTCCAAAAGTGTGTCAAGTGTAACCTTGTGTTAAATTTTGAAAAATGTCACTTCATGGTTACAAATGGGATTGTTCTAGGGTACATAGTTTCAAAATATGGTATTGAAGTCGATCCTACAAAAATTTAAGTGATCCAATCACTTCCTCAAACACCTTCTGTTCAAGACATCTGTTCATTTCTTGATCATGCTGGATTCTATTGGAGATTCATCCATAACTTCAGTAGGATTTACCTCCCACTCACTCAATTTCTCCAAAATGATTTCACTTTCCATTTCGATGAGGATTTCAAGGGAGCCTTTGTTGAACTCAAAACTGCTCTAACATTCGCCCCAATAATCCAACCCCAAGATTAGTCCTTACCCTTTGAGTTGATGTGTGATGCTTCTGATAGATCCTTTGGGGTTGTTCTTGGTCAATGAAGAGAAAAGATTTCTCATGTCATCTATTATGCCTCAAAAACATTAGATGAAACTCAATTTCACTACATTGTCACTGAAAAAGAACTTTTAGTAGTGGTTTTGGCCTTAGATAAATTTTGGCCATATCTCTTAGGCGCCAAAATCATCATCTTCACACACCATTCTACTATAAAGTTCTTACTCGAGAAAAGTGATTCCAACCCGAGGCTAATAAGATGGATCCTAATGCTCCAAGAGTTTGACCTTGAAATAAAAGATAGACCAGGAAAAGAAAATCCTATGGCTAATCACTTGAGTAGAATTTATAATTCTTCTCATTCTGAAATCATCGATCTTGAATTCCCCACTGAGCACCTTTCATCTCTCACTCCAAAAATACCATGGTATACCCCAATTGGAAATTACTTTGTTTCTGGTGTTTTTCCTGACAATGTTTCAATAGAACAAAAAATGAAGTTGAAAAGTGATTCAAAATAATATTTTTGGGATGAAAATAAACATTGGAAAACTTGGGTTGGCATTGAAATAAGGACATGTGTCGATGAAAATGAACATTTCTCCATCTTAGAATTGTGTCACTCAATGCCTGGTGGTGGCCACATTGGACCACAAAGGACCTTACGAAAGGTTCTAGAATCTAGATTCTTTTGGCCTTCACTCTTAAATGACTCACATGAGTTCTGTCAATCATGTCCCACTTGAAAAAAGTTTGGCACAATTTCAAAGAGAAATAAAATGCCCCAAAAATCATTAATTTTCTATGAGATCTTCTATGTTTGGGGAATCGATTTCATAGGACTGTTTCCCCCTTCCAATAGATCTTCATACATTCTTCTTACGGTTGATTATGTTTCGAGGTGGTTAGAGGAAAAACCCACTAGAAAGGATGATTCACATACTGTTATTGAGTTTTTAAAGACACACATCTTTCACCGATTTGGCACACCTTGTGCCTTGATAAGTGACTTAGGAACCCATTTTTGTAATAAAACCATGGAATATATTTTGAAAAATAATGGGGTTATACATAAAACTTCAACTCCATATCACCCCTAAAAAATGGAATGGATGAACTTTCTAATAGAGAAGTGAAAAGTGTGCTTGAGAGAATTGTAAAACCCACCAGAAAAGACTTCCCTGAAATACTTGGTGAAGCACTTTGGGATTATCGAACATCCTATAAATCACCCATTGGGATGTCTCCTATTAGGATAGTTTTTGGTAAATCAGGTCATCTACCAGTTGAAATCCAACATAAGTCTTTTTGGGCTATGAGAACCAGTAATTTTGATTGTGAAAAATCTGGTGAAGAAAGATTTTTGCAATTGGATGAACTGGAGGATATTAGACTTGATTCTTACAAGAATTCTAATCTCTACAAAGAAAAATACAAGGCACTCCATGACAAACACATCCTGAGAAATTTATTCCATGAAGGTGATAAGGTAATGCACTTTAATTCTTGATTTTAGCTTCACCTAGGTAAACTTAATTCTCGTTGGGAAGGTCCTTTTGTTGTTACTAATGTTTACCCATTTGGTGCAGTGCAAGTCCAAGACCCCTCTTCCAAAAAGGACATTTGCGGTTAATGGACATCGGTTAAAGCATCACCATGAGAGGATGCACAATCCTATATCAACATCGACTTCCACTGGATCCCCATATTCTGCAGTCAACCTACCACTAGATGGAGATGGTGACCTGCCAAATCCAAACCAGGGGGCACCTCTTTCCCTTTAACTCTCTCTATCTCTTCCTCTCTCTACCTATTTTTTCTTCCTCTCTCTTTCATTTTTTACCTCTTTATTTATCAAAACCTTTCTTTTTCGCTTTCTCTTTTGTGTGGGTGTATATTTATTAAAAACTAAAAAAAACTAAACAAAAAAAGCATCATAACAAAAAAATATACTAAAAATTCAAGAGTCATGATTACTCACCTTCCAATTTTCTAATTTTTTCTAACCATTTTGGTGAGTTAACATACATGTTTTCATCTCAAAATTGTTTATTTTCATCATGACTTTGGATGAATAATTTTTTGTCAAAATTAAAAAAAATTGAATGCTCAATTTTTTATTTGGAAATGCTTTCCTCAAACTATGAGGAACGACATTTTCTTTCATGACAAGGCCACCTATGGCCATATTTTCAAAATGTGTGTTTTAAACATCATTTTTGAGTCTTGAGTTTGTGGACCTTCGAGCTGAATTTCATACTTCAGTGTGCATTAATATGATAGATGCATTTTCTAAACCACATTATAATCACAATAGCCAAATAGCCTCCCATTTACCATAAATTAATCCTCCTTTTGAAATCCCCTTCAATCCTACGAGAACCTTTTCTTTTATAGCCACATTACAAGCCTAATACATTTTTCCACCCAATATAGACATGGATTTTTCATTGATTTTTTTTTGAAATTTAAGTATGGGGGGAATGGATTTCATTATTGATACACTTTGTTGATTTCCCAATGTTATCATATGCTTGAGGGAAAGCATCCATTTCAGTGTGGGGGAGAGGTTTTCATTCTGTGTGTTTTGGGGAATGTAATGTACTTTCATTTATATAATTTTGTAAATTTTATTAACAAGTGTTAAAAAAAATCAACAAAAAATCAAAAAAAAAAGAACAAAAAAATTGGGTTGTTTCTTGGGTAGGTCAAAAATCACTATTCCTTGACCACTTATCTTGTTATAACTATTACAATTAGTGTCGTGAGGAGATCAATCATGGGTTGGGATATGAGTGTGAGATCTTTTCCAAGTTAAAATTTCAGAAAAAGAAAAAAAAAAGAAGAAAAACAGTTGCATTATATTCTTATGTCATTAGGAGATGTTTTGTGGTTTGTAAATATTTCATCTTCTCATTCCCAAAAAAAATTCTTCCTCTATTGTGTCTTTATTCACACAATAATTCCCTTGTAAATATTTTTTTTCATTTCCTTTCATGTTTTATTTCAAAAAAATGTGCATTGCTTTTTCTATATTGGTGTTTTACCCCTGTTCTTCTCTCTCTTAGACATTATATTCCTACCGTCCCGTAGCCACAAAAAAACCCCTTAAAAATACCTATTGATTCTTGTGCACTTTTGATAGGGATTGGAAGCTGAGAGATCTTTCAAACTCTATGATTTTCACTTTTGGTTGGTGAAAGAGTGAACCTCCACAAATTAATTTTATCATATTGAGAGGTGTGAGTTTTGAGTGCCACATTTTACATTTCTAAATTTGAGCATGAAAAAATGAATTAGATTTGGAATATTTTTTATGTAACAACTTGTGGTGGAATTCAAAATGGATGAGTGAAATAGTCTAAACCTCCTCTGATTGGATCAAACAGAATTTTAATATTTGTTGGTGAGTGAAAATGATTTTGTTATGTTTTCTGATTTCTTTCATATGAGGATGTGCACAAGACTAAGTGTGGGGGAGTTGATTTTTTAATATTTTAATGACTTATTATATACCCCCTTTACTGATTTTATATTAAATGTGCATAATTTTTGTGAAATATTAATGTTTTAATACTAAGTATAATTTTTGAGCACTTTTAGAAGTAGTCCAATTGAGTCAGTTTACTATTTTATTTACAACTCTCACACCACTGATTAAAATTGTGTGTTTTATGTTTTTTAGGATTCCTTATTCAATTTCAAACATATCATTAGAAGGAATAATGGTCCAATTCAGATATTTGAAGGCTCATATGGTCAACACAATAAGACCCAAAGAATTTGTGATGAAACTGGACCATCAATGATGATTGAGTTACTGGCCTAAATCCCGAGGCCCAAATTTAATGAAACTCCACCATGTGTTTTATATTATCCAAAGGAATCTTGGATAAAAAAATTTAAGGTCCAACTACAATAACAATGGTCCCAACTAATGCCTTTAAGTCCAGCCCATCATTCTGGAAGAGAATTAAAATCTGGACACTATTCATGACATATTTCATGATGTAATCATAAAATAAAGCTATGATTTTGAAGGGTGAAATATTAGATATAGACAGCTGACTTTGTTGAATAAATCATTCAGATTTGAAGGAATATTTATATTCCAAAACCCTTTCTCATATTGGACTTCAAAAAGATTGGATTGAAATGGACAGATTAAATGTTTTTAATCAATCGGCTATAACATTTTCTCCATAAGTCAAAATGCATCCAAATTTTGAGAGAGGTAGGAAAGCATAATTATATACAACTTTTATGAAGGAGATATCTCTATATGGGGCTTTATGGATGTCCAAATCATTGATCCAAGTGGAGGGATAGATTGGGAATGCAAACAATCCACTTCCTTGGGCTATAAATGCACCCCCCTTCTCTTCTTCAAAGGGGTTGGCATTTTAGAAGAGATGATACCATATTGGAATGAAATAATCCTTGAAAAGGGCTTGTTAGGACCTTCAATAATCAATTTTTCACTTGAGATACTCTTCCTCTTCTCCTTGATTTCATTTACTTTTGTTCTTTTTTTATTTGTAATCTTGTAAGTGTTGTTTTTGTAATTCTGTTTTAGTGCAAGTTTCTTCTTCATGTTTTATTTTAATCATCCTCAATATATTATTAAATATTAATTATCATAAAATATTTTAAATTCATTTTAATACCCTTCCCTAGTTTTTCTTCCTCATTCAATCGAAATTCTATTTTTAATTCTCATCATAGTTTGGGTGTGTGTGTTCGATGCACAACTCCTTTCTTATCCCTTTCTTTTTATTCTCTTCGTAATTAATCATCATAAATATATAAACCAAATTACTATTAATATCAATGGTTTAGTAAATATATTATTGTGGTGAGTCGAAATTTAGGTATGTTAAGTGATTGAGAGTATTTTCTCGATGAATATTCTTTAATTTAACATTGTGTAAGTTGGACTTAACATGTCATTGATTAATGACTTGTTTTGTTTAACATGTGGTTTCCAAGGATTATTAGAACCATAAATACACTACCATAATTAATATTTTATTGAGATTATAACCCTAAGCTAAGTTAAGGCATGGATTAGAGCCTTAACACTTAGGAATTCCAATCAACGTTATCTTGTGAAGTGAGTGTTAATTTAAATGCAATATAAAGAAATGGTCAAGGATATCACAAGCTTAACTCCATAAAAATAAACTCACCCCAATATTTATCAAATTGTTAAATCAAACACCAATCATTAATAATTTCATAAGCTTTGCAAACAATCCCCCCCCCCACAAATCAGAATACAATCAACTAAAAACAAACGACTATTAAAAAGTATCATCGCCGAGGATTCGACCCGAGTGCTGCTATACACATTAGCAGAGCATCAGAATTTTGACCAGTCGTTAGGCGACAATCGACCGTGCATTTCACTAACCTAAATAAAATAAAATTAAATTTATATATATTTAAATATATCTCACACATAAGTTTCATATCGTATTATATGAAGGCTTAGAATCATATAAAATCAATAGTCGCTACAAGATTAATATTTGATCAACAGATAGCTGACCCTAAATTTTCTAGACAAGGAATAAGCCACTACGATATAGAGCGGTATGACCCAATGTCCCTCTACCCAAGGATACTTTACTTAAGAGATATCTTAATTCCACTATAACTCAAACAACTAATATTTATAAATAATAATTAACCATTATATTCAAGCTCATAACCTAATACATGAAAAAGTATAGGTATTTGAATACTAAATACATTAACATACTTATAATATAACTCCTTAGACAAATTTATGACAATTTATAGATGAATTTTATAACTTTAAAATAAAGAAAATATCACAATTCATAATATGAATTTTTATTTATTAATAAAATGAGGAATAAAAATAAATTAACAAATCAATTATTTAAATATAAGATAAAATATTCATGAACAATTCATAAATAAAATCAAATTCAAAATATTTTATGACTTACATGTGCATTATGGACATTCCATAAATAAATAAATGGGAACAATTTATATTTACATTAATATGGACTTCTTTATATCGTTCCTTTATATTGAATTTTTTATAAATATATGATATTAAATAAAATATAAGCACTTTATATTCTAATTCTATTTTGTAAACAATTTATACAATCTAAATATTTTATATTTAATATTTTTTAGACCCTAATCATATTAATATTAAAAACTCACTTTGATATGGTTTAAATAATTTCTCAAATAAAGCATTTAATTAAAACATTTCAAATTAAATAATTATATACAATTTATAATTTTAAATAATAATCTTATATTTTTTTCTTATTTTTTAATTTATAAACCCTTTATAAATTTAACTTATAATTTCCATAAAAAACCAGTTATATCTAAATTATAATTCATTCCAAAATTGTTTGAAAAAGGTATTATATTATTAAGAATTAATATTTTTATTTATTTAATAAATGTTTAATAAATATAAATTAATTAATTATAAAAAATTTTAATTAATTAATTTAAAAATACATTTCAAAATTAAATAACTATACCAAAATATATATAACATATAAACCATTTATAAATTATTTTATTCATTCTATAATTTAAATGTATAAAAATTGGCTTTTCTACTATATCATTTTTAGATATGTGAGTTGAATCTTAACATAAATATTGTCTTGTGATTTAAAATCCCTTTTTATGTTATCAATCATATTTAATGACTGATAACATAGATAGTGATAGTGCATAGTGGAAGGCTCTATGTAAGAATAACATCATGTGGCATGGGATTTCATAAGATATGATAGGGGGTTTCATAACATTAACCATTCATGCAGTGAACTTATATAGGATTAACCAAGTGATATTAATCTATAATAGTTTATGATTATACATGAGTAATATTTACTGAGAACTACATAGTAATAACCCAATGCTCGCAACTATCACAGGTTATGATAAGCCTTTTGTTAGTGTAACAGCTCAATGCCTATTATTTATTATGGAATATGATATATCATAATAACAATGAATTATCTGTTTTTCAAACATGGATTAGAATTATCTCACAATAAAATATCCCATTTAATAAGTTATGATCCATTGAAAAATAAAGTATTTTTCATGATCATATCTTATAATGTTTCATATCGTAATAAATGGCCATATCATTGTTTACAATATATTATAATGAAATACACATGTAACACCCATGAAATCATTTTTTAGGTTTGAAATATATTATTTAATGATTTTTATCTCTGGATTTGGGTTATATATCAATTTGATCGAATGTGTCTAGGGCCTGTCAATGTGTAAGTGGTGTTGGTGTAGGCCGGGAATTAAGTTTTTTGAGTTGAACCATGCTTGGGGCTGAAATTATGAAGTGGAAAGAACACCATGTCATGACTCTGAGTAACACGACATGGAAGTGTTCTTTTGAGGAAAGAGTGTTGTTTTAGTAGCATGTCATATTATATCTAAAGGGAATCGCTCCATAAAGGCTAGAGGTGAATTTAAAGTTTGGTTTTTGTTTATTTAAAATTATAGATGTGTTTGGAAAAAGATTGGTATGAAGTCTATGAATGTTTGGAAAAAATGCTAAATTTCCCACGTATAAGGATCCTTATGTGTAATGGAACTCTTATGTAAGGTGGTACTCATACATAAATTTAATCATTATGTTCAAGGGTACTCTTACATTAGGGGGTACTCATAAATTAGTGTAACCCTTATACCAGGAAAGTTAGTCAGAGGTAGGCCCCTGACTATTTATTAAAGAAAAAGAAAAGTACATAAAGAACATACCGCAATTCAGAAACCGATTATATATCATAAACATCATACCCATCAAAACCCCCATTAGAACCTCCTTCCGCAGTGGCTGTCTCCCATTCCGAGCTTTCATAATTTCATAGGATCTTGGTATACTTCCTTCTAAGGTTCAATTTCTCTAATGAGATCTACTCCTGCTGAGATTGTTTGAAAGAGGATCTAGTGGAAAGTGGATTTGGAAACTCAGAGTAGTCCTTCTTCATCCTTCGGCTTGTTGTGGTGGACTCCTCCTTTCCATATTTCCTCTTCCCATCCTTGAGAGACTCACAATAGGAAGGTTTAACTGTTACATTTTCCTTGTCACTATCTGAGACATCCCCCCAATTTCCAGAAACCAGAACATCACAGAAACCATCATCCACCCCTCTGGCATGTTCATTTTTCCTGTTACATTCAAGCAGTGCCAAACATGGTGGCTGCCCTTCAAACTCTTGTCTAGCATCCACCTCCATCGGTACATCAATCGAAACTAACTGCATATTTTTACCTTCCTTCATTGAATCACCCACCTCCACTTGATATACCACTTCAGGTTTCCACTCAATCTCTTGTCTAACATCCATCTCCTTCGCTGCATCAACTAAAACACGCTGCATATTGGTACCATCTTGTATTAAATCACCCACCTCCACTTGAAAACTTCATCAGGCGCCAAGGATTGGAATATGTTATAAGTTTCAACAGTACTCACTAAATTATTAGGTTGAATTTTCAGACATGGACTGGTATCAAAGAATTTCCCACACCCATCTAAATTCGAAATCACCCTCCCCCCTCCCTCGAACCAGCAAGGTTATCCCCAGCACCATCAACACACTGCTTAAGACCACAGACCCCATGCCCAGCATTAACAGCACACCCTCCCTTAGGACGTACCATTGCATTATCCTGCCCCACACCACCTCCAAGAGAATCAGCATCAGCATGACTCACATTGGCCTTGAGGTCCTGTTTCAATATATCAAACACCACAACAACAACTGGGTTTCTCAAGTCCGAGCCACCCACTCCATTTTCAGTCTTTGCAACATCGACAGTCATCTGTCCCTGACTAGTATTTTTACCTTTTCTTTTCACTGGAACTGGAATGCATCCATTTTGACATTGATCATCATGGTGACCCGAATGATGACATCCCAGACAGTAATCAACCCATGATTCAAAGACCACCGCTTGCATCCAGCGAAACTCCTCACTAACCGTAATCCAAATCCATTCAACTGGCAACATCGAAGCGTCCACCTCCACGCATAGCCTTGGGTTAACTGGGTGACTTACCGATGACGTGCGATCATCAGAGAAAAGAAATCTCCCAAATGATTCCCTAACATACGGATAATCGCGGGATTCTGAAAGGTCAAGGGAAGTTTGGGAAAGCTTACCCAGTTGGCGACAGAGGGTGATTCCCAATTCATGTAGAGATCAAATGTCCATCGGAATAGAAAGAACCTCCATCCACCACAACATCAAGGAGATCTAGACTAGTAATAAATTATGTATTCCTCTGAGGAAAAACAGATCATCATATGATGCTTATCAATCAAACCCACCACCGCGCGATCCTGCAAATCCCAATTGCTAAAGACTAATCTGTCGAACTCATCAACTGAATGTCATCGGTGATTGAAGTGAGCCACCAGGGTCAAATTCAGGAGATTCGAAGCCTTAGAGAACTCCAAAGAAGATATAGTAAGTTGAGGGTCCCCAAGATGCAAATTTGGAACCTTCAGACTCAAGGAAATTGACGGAAAATTAGGAAGAGGGCTAGGGTTAGAGAATGGTACAAAAGCTGCCCCTGGAATCGGAGGTCTTGGGAGAACCTTTGCCCCCATCCCACCTCTAGGAATGGGGGGAAATCCTTCCACATTCATTAGTTAGGGCTTGTCTGCAGGATCCGTTGTCGATCGCCATCGCCAGGATCCATCGACGATCACCATCTCCCCTTCAACTAAAAACAGTTCTAGTGTAACTCATATATGTAATGGTATTATTATGTAATGGGGTATTCTTACTAAAGGGGGTACTCTTAAATAAGTTGGGTACTCTTATGTAAGGGGGAACTCATATGTAATGGTAGTCATCATATGTAAAGGTCCTCATCTTATTCAAAAAATCATTAAAGTGTTTGAAATACATGTGATATGTAAAGGTTGATCTAATAATATGTAAGTGTTAACTTCGATTCACCTTGTGATACGTAAGGGTTAAATATTTATATGTAAGGGTCAATTTATTATTAAGGTTTAAAACATAATATATACTAGTGGTTAGTCACAAAAATGTTTAAGTCTTGTACATGAGGGTTAATATATAAGGGTAACAAAAAATCACCCTATGATATATAAGATTCAAAAAAATGGTATAGTATGGGAAACTCAAGGATCGATCTATTGATTTGGTGTTATGTAAGGGTTGATCCAGACTATTGTTTCATAATGCTTAAGGTGATGGGAATTTGTAAAGTTTAGTTTATTTTTTTAAAATAATTCGATCAAAAGGAGAGGTTTTGTAAGATCATCTCTTTGTTGAAGTAATTAATGTGGTATTATTTTCTTTCATCATTACAGGGGGGGTTCTAGAATGAGGTGGTTTAGAATGAGGTTCTATTAATTTTCATAGTGATTGGTGCTCTTTTTCTAGAAGTTTGTATGGGACTTTTAGATGTTTGAATATGTATGGTGTGTTTTGATGAGTTTGATGGTTTGCTGAAATTAATGATAATACTAAAGATTTATACAGGAGATTGTTGGTAGGAATAGTGGAATATATTGACTCCCACATTTATTTTAGGTTTCTGTAATTGTATGATTGGGATATAATATCTATAAATAGAGGTGGTTCCACCTTTATTATAGAGAAAATTTTTAACATAACTTGATTACTCATTTTAGTAATCATGGATTACTCATTGGTCAAAAAGTTCTAATATTTCCTTCAAAACACTATAATATTTTTCCCATGGATATATTATTTTAGTAAAAACCATGTAAAATCGAATTTTTCTTTACACTCTTACATTTACTTTCATTTAATAGATTTTTTTATCTTTTAGAGTGAATATGGAGGAATTTGTTTTGACATAATGTGGCAATTTGGGTGAGCATTATTTCTTCCAAAATCCAGAACATTAACCTTTAGAGAGTTATTATGGAAATTTATTTCTAACAAGTGATTCTAGAATAAATAATTCAGATTATTTTTAAGATGGATGGTGTGGAGGGATTATCAATAACTAGTATCAATGGATGGTTCTTAGGAGGCTTAACTATTTTATTTTCGTCCCATATAACATTCACTTTATCAAACACTTTTCAAATTTCACTATGAGTCATTTTTTTAGAATAATGGAAATTTAATATGGAACGGTTAAAAAAATACATGGAATAGATTTCATTTTTGGGAAAATATAGATGGATTACTATCTCATTTGGAAATGTTTGGAGTTTCTATTGAATGGTGTTAAAATAAAATTAATGGATAAAGGTGAATGGGATAAGCTTGGTCAAAAGGATCTTAGTGTGATATAAATGTGATTAGTCTAGAATGTGTATTTGAAGATTTGGGAGGAGAAAACCATAGTTTATTTTATGGAATCCATTTAATATATGTATGATAAGCCTACAATACTAAATAAAGTATGCTTCATGTGTAGGTTATTCAACATGATCTTATTATAAGGAAGATTTGCATCATATCAATTTATTGAATTCATCTTAATCTTGATCTAGTTGAAGTATATGATGTTTAAACTCATAGATTATGTTTGGGTGATTTTATTATTTTCATTCTTAAAATATTCTTGGGAATCCATGGTGATAGCTATGAACTATTCAAGTAAAATAATGACTTGGTGTTCACTGATGTTCATAATTGATTCTCTATAAATATCTCAAAATATGAGAGTGGTTAGAATCTTCTAGTGATATATTGAATACATAGGTAATTTAATTCTAAAATCATCAAAATAATTAAAGATAATAATAAAATATAGAATCATAAAAATCATAGGGAATTATTCTATAAGCGATCATGTTTGTCGGAATTACAGAAAGAAAGTTCACCTCAAGAAATATTATCATGACCGGTAGGAAAAATTTAAAAGTATTACTTCTGGTTAACTTAGTGTTGTATAAAAGAGTATTATAAACCTAATTTTTAGTGTTTCTACTAAAATTTAATCCTGGATTATATATCTTGAAGCTTCATTCCCTTTCACATGATAAAAAGTATGCATGTCAAATAATGTAGCTGTAAATTTTGGTAGAGTGAATCTTGTTGATGATGAAGATCTTTCCATTATGGTCAAGGGATAAAAAAAATTTAATTGAATAATGTATGTTTCTTTATTATAAAGTAAGTGAAAAATGTTCTAGGTCTTCATAAGAAATTAATTTCGATTGGTCTGCTATATGAAGTAGGTTTTGGAACAAGTTTTGTGGAAGGGGTTTGGAATATTTCTTATGGTTCTCTTGTCATAGATATAGGTGTAAAATATGGTTTATTATATTTTACTAGAATTTTGGTGGGAGATAAAATTATAAAAACATAATATTTTATATGTAAAGAACATTGGTATGATCAATTAAGGGACCTCTATGAGAAAAGTATGAAGATTCTAATAGAAATGGGAATATTAAGCCTTGATCATTTAATGCAAGAGTTGTATACTCAGTAAGAAACATATGGTTTTTTCAATATTTTTGAAATAATTTTTAAAATATTAAAGTTATAATTAGTTTATATGGATGTTTATGGGCCCTCCCCAATTAATTCTTAAGGAAAAGTTTTGTACTTTTCTAACTTTATTGATAATTCCACATGTGTATTCTTTCTAAAACATAAAATTAAAGTGTTTTGAATAATTGTTCAATAAAAGGATATGTATTAAATATAAAATATGAGATAGTGGAAATATCTATGATTAGATAATGTTTTTTAGTTTATCATAAGGATTTTACAAAACTACTGTATACATAAAGGAATCTGGTATGAGAAAATATTTAGAAGAAAACATGAACAAAATGGTGCATCTATGAGAATGAATCAAACATTTATGGGGAGAATGAAAACTATCCTACTACATTCTAGAATTACTAAGAATTTTTTTTATTTAGTGGGAATAACAACGTACTTAATCAAAATAAGTATATCATCACTAGTTGGATAGTGGTTATCAGAAGAACTATTTTCTATAAAGATTCCATACATTTATCATATCAGTGTTTTTGGAAGTTTAGTATATATAAATGTTGATGAAAACATAATAATATATGATTTAAACAAAATATAAATAATTCTTCTTCATAGGATATATAGATAAAGTATTTGGTTTTCATCTTTTTGGTGATAAAAAAGAACAAATTTTTCAGAATTCAAAATGTTATCTTCAATGAGTAGATCTTGTGGAAAGATAAAAACTTATATTAGAAGGTAGTTGAGAATAAATATTCAAAATCAACTCAATTTGATCTAAATGGTTGTTTGGTAAGTTCACATGTTCAAAAAATTTAAGATGTCATGGATTCTATCAGAAGATAAAATATTATAGATATAAGTTTAGAGGGTTGTGTAGACTTTTTGAAAGTTTATCCAATGGAAGATATACATGAAATCTTAGGAACTGAGGATTCTCATTTTAGAGTTCTATAATTAGAAGTTCTAGAAGTTATAGTTCTAGGAGAAGCAAGATTATATGTTACTTTATGAAGAACTTCAAGAATAGTATAGATGGTGAATAAGTATGGAACCTATCTAAGTTTATTAATATTAATGGATGTAAAAAGACTATAAATTCCAAAAATAGTGTCTAATATAGTTTATTCCAAAAGGTGGGAGTTATTAATGCAATAGGATTTAGATTCACTTTGATAGAATAATACTTGGGAGGAAATATAATTACAATTAGGGAATAAAGCACTAAAAATAAGTGTGTATACTAGTTGAAAGAAGAAGTAGATAAAAGGAAGAGGTATAAGTCTTGGTTTTTTTGTGAAAGAGTTTCAATAGAAGTAAGGTATTGAATTATCTAAAATATTTTCTATGTTAGTTAAACATAATTCCATTTTAATTGTGTTACGTTTAGTTCCTTACATAAATTTTTACCTTGAACAAATAGATTGAAAATAGCTTTTATTAAAGGGTATTTAGAGAAATAAATTTATATGAAGAAACTAGTTAATTACTTGGATA
The DNA here is from genome assembly GCA_963277665.1 of Viscum album. NCBI lineage: Eukaryota > Viridiplantae > Streptophyta > Magnoliopsida > Santalales > Viscaceae > Viscum > Viscum album. The sequence goes on along the minus strand of OY728153.1, from coordinate 1,274,409,695 downwards.
AAAAAATTAGGTTCTTGTGTATAAACTAAAAAGAAATATTTATGGTTTTAAACAAGAACCACGATGTTGGAATAGAAATTTGTACTCCATTATGGAAGAGAATGGTTTCACAAGATCATTGTTGTTATCAAAAGTAGTTTAGTGAAAATGAATTCATAGTATTACTTTTGAATATGGATGATATACTTTTGTTAATATAGAATATTCATCTAATTTGAAATTTTAATGAGGACTTGTCGAGAAAGTTTGAAATGAAATATCTTGGTGAATAAGATAATATCTTAAGTATGATGATTTGATTTCATAATAAAGCTGAGATTTTGGTTTTATCATAATGGGATTGCAAATATAAGATCCTTAAATGATTAAAAATGAGTAGATTTAAGCCATTTTTTACTCCTCACACTGGTCACTTTAAACATTTAAAGGAGCAAGCACCGTGGATGGATGAAGAAAATAAGTATGTGGAAAAGGTTTTATATGCTTGAGTGGTCGGAATATTGATTTATGATATAGTGTGTACACATATTGATAATTCTCATGCATTGGAAATGGTCATTTGATTCATATAAAATACAAGGGAAGTTCATGTGGAAGTTGTAAAGTGGATTATTCGATATCTCTATGGAATATAAGGTACAAATCTTTATTTCAGAGATGATAATCCATTACATGGGTTTATAGATGAAAAATTTGATGGCGATTCTGATTAACAGAAGAGTGGAACCGGATATGTTTATACCTTCAGTATAACCATGTGCAATTGGATTAATATGTCACAACTAAGGATTACACATTTTATAATAGTAGTTGAGTGTGTGGATATTATGAAATAAAGGAAGTAGTTGGTTTGGTTTCGTTGTTTAGTTTAATAACTTAGATGTAATCTAGGTAAATGGTTTCTCATCTTTGATATTTTGAGTGCAATTCATTTTGGTAAGACTCTATTGTTTCATTCAAGAACCCATCACATTGATTTAATGTTTTGTTACCTCTAGAATTTTTTGGAAGATAGTGAGTTGTATATATAGAATATAGTTGGAAAATATAATCTAGTGCATATTTTTATCAAGAGTTTCTATCTAAAAATATTGAGGCAACATAAATCCTCATTTGGGCTTGGGTGAATGGAATAATGTATAGAAACATGGTCTTCATTATAATTTGAAGTTTTTTCCAAAGTTTTCTATAAAATATTCTTCAAGTTGTATATTTATATAGGATATTATTAGTTGGAGATCAGTAGTAGAAACAGTGGAATAGATGGACTCTCATATTTATTATAGGTTGTTACATCTATATGATTGGGAGTCACTCTCTATAAATTGGGGTAGTCCCAACTTTATTATGGATAAAAAAGTTAAACATAATTTGATTACTTAATTTTTTAATATATGTGAATCATTAGTCACAAATTTTTAACAATTACTTTTAAAGAAATTAAATTATGAAATGTTTCTCCCATGTATATAGTACTTTTAGTCTGAACCATATAAAATCAAAGTGTTTTTTACTTTTTTCATTTTATTTCATTGCATTGATATTTTTTATCTATTATAGTGAACATGGATGAATTTTATTTGACTTAAAATGGTGATTTTGGTTAACTTGGTTTCTTTCAAGTTATAGAACACTAATCTTTAGAGGTTTACTACCAAAACTTTTTTTCACCAAGTGATTCTAAAATTACTACTTATAATTACTTTTCAGAAGGAAAGTACAGAGGGATTATAAATATAAGGGTAGTATAGATAATACATATAAGTTATTTTGATGATATGTAACAGTAATAATGGTACATAAGGATTTATTTCTTCTCTAAAAATTAGTTTCATGGGTTTTTTAATAATAAATTATTTCATTTAATAGAATAAAAAAGAAAAAAAATATTTTCCATTCATATAGTGGTTTCACCCTAAACATCCCCTATTCTTATTTTCTTCCCCATGGGAATATTTTCATCGACTGATTTCTGTTCTTTATATTGTTCATCATAGGGAGTAGCCGCATGTAAGGATAGATACCATTGGGTGTTTATTTTTGGTTTCTCTAACTAATTCCTTTTATTTATTCATTATTCCCTAAATCAATAGTTTTTTCATATTATTTAATTTTATAGGATTATAACCAAAACTGATAGAGTTTCTCAGGGGGGTATAGTCCTACTAACTCTAGGTACGTGATTTCAGGTGTTGTCTTTTTTTAAGGATATTTATGTTCTTGATTAATAAAAATGGTTTTACTAATTGTTTAAAAGAATTATATGACATCATTGAGGAATTATTTACACATTATATAGTTATTTGAAATATTTTTCTTTGATATGTGTAATTAGATTTGTGTTAGAGTAATGTTTATATATGGTTTTCACGATTCCAACAAAAATTTTGATAAAATGATTCCTTAGTATTCTACAAATTTTTTATGGATAAAATATTTTTTTTACATAAGATGTATTCTTTTTATCGATTTGGAAATGATTTACATGAAATGGTATACCTCATTGTGAAGAGGTGAACTTGTTAAAAAGTTGAATCTTTTTAAAATGGTTATGCCTCATAGGAATCTAATGTGCTTGTGTTGGGATCCTAGGATAAGAACCTTATTAAGTAATTATGTTACTCTACCTAGCATATTCTTCCCTTGTTATTATTACGCTCTAAATAAGAAGAACTAGTTATGATTCCACACTTACTAGTTCCATTATAATTATACCACTAATTTAGTATGCAACACTAGGTATTGGGATGTGCATAGTATGAGACACTTGGTTTTCATAGATATTATTACAAGGATCTTATTAAGCCTTGACCTTAGTGAAATTTGGTCATATCCCATGATTCTTGGATAATAATTTTTTTTAATATGTGCTTTAATTTCATTTTTAATTTTATTAAATCCAAATACTTTTTTTCAAAATTAAAATTTTATCATCGTATGTTTATTTTTAAACTATTATTCATGGATTATATAACAATGATTTCACATTGAACACTTGGTGGGATATTACTAGGTTTGTTATTATCATGATCTATATACACCCATCTACTGTACGTAATCATTGTTTTGAATGATGTAAGTAATTGTAAGGTTACGCTTGGAGGTAGTGGATATTTATACTAGATGTGTTTGGGGTTAGAGGAGGTGACATGGTGGGAGTCAGCCATCATTACCCATGAAGATAGGTAACTTTTGGTTTGTATTATTATTTTATCTTGGATTTATATTTGAATCTCTATTTGTGTAACTCATTTAGGGATTCCCATATTTGTTTCTTTTCCTTTTTTATTTCTTTATATCATTATGTATTACCACATTTAGTTCATTATTTATATTAAAAGTTATAGGTGTTATTTCAATTATATTGACTATTATGGTTACTTTTGGGAATTTATTTAAATTATTTCATGTTGATGTTCTTTTTTTATCTCTCTTATTTAGGTGCATGACTCACAAACATATAGAGAGGTAATGTTGGGTTCTCAATTGGAACCTTCTTATCTATAGATTGACATATATTATGTGAAACCATTCCAAACATGTAACATTGATGTCTAGGATCTATTTCCAAGCCCATGGGGATTAGGAATTCCATTTGGTTCAAATGATAGGTTATCTTGGGTATAGGGTCAAGATTATCCTGGGCTAGTTTATGAAAAATTGGTTTCAAATCCCAATTTTGATTTATGTTATTTGGGATGTTAGTATAGATTACAGATATTATCATCAGGGATTGATGGGTAGGTTGTGAATGAGTTTTTGTCCAACACTCATCATAATAATACATAAGTCCCCATGGGGTTTTGGTATAGCATTATTCTGAACTTAATTCAATTTAAATTTGAATATTGTGGAATTTTGGTTTAAGTAATTAATGATTGGATGTAATTTGAAGGTAGCATGATTTAGGCACCTATGTTATAGACCATGAAAAACTATATAACCTATACTAGAAGTGAAGTCTAATATGCCTCGAACACTTGGAACATGATTTGAAAAATATGAAACCTAACCATGGGTAGTGGGAATTTTTATAATTTTATTCTTTCCCTCTTTTAGATGCCTTTTAATGACTGTTATAGTTTTTTTATAAATTTTTTTGTTTCAATTGATGTTGTTTACCTTTTTTAAAGGAGTTATTATTATTATTTATTTGCTCTAATGTGTTATCATACCTCTCAAAGGCCCTTTAGAAGTATTCTAGAGGTACTGATAGAAACGTTTTCACAAGTTAATCCTTCAGTGGCTGATAATTAAATCAAGGTGGTGATAAAAAATTTCTGATCCATGGAATAAAGGGTGTGCCTTGTCCCAGTTCAAGCTAAATAGATAGATCCAAGACTAATTCAAGATGAGGCTCAATATAATGAATTTCTTCACCTAAAGAATCCATCATTACTAGGATGAAATGATTCACAATTAATTGAGTATTTTTTTAACAAAATATAGAGTGGATATTTGAATTACTTAAAACTCCGGAATCAGTTAAAGTGAGGTTTTTTACATTGATTATTGAAGGACACATCTGAAAATAGTGGGAGTCCACTATTCATTCTAAGTTTCATGAGAAATTTTAGTGTGAATTATCCAATTCTATATTAAATTTGTAGTTATATACTAACACTATGGAATTGTGGAATTATTTAGATTTTTTCTCTAAAATACAATCAAGTGGCCATGGAATATGAAAATTGGTTTTCTAAGAATATCCTCATTTCACCCAAGAAAATTTCAACTGATATGTTGAAATATCTCCATTTTTAAATGGTAAATTAATATAGATGAACTTTTTCATAATTTTTATATGTATTTAAAGGAATAAAAACCCATTGTTTTATATTTTTGAATAAAATTACATCATTTTCATTTTTTATGTACGTTTGAAGAATTATTGAAAAAATGGTAGAATTCGTGATTTTTATGGGTTTTATATTTTTTATATTTTTACAATAATAATTTATAAATGAATATAAATTGAAAAATAATTTTTTATAATACTCTATGTTTATTGGGATTCAATTACTTCAACTAAACCTAGTGATGAATCAAACCATATGAGGCCTAAATAAAGTAAGAAAATTTGAAAACTTTTATATGGATAGAATTTCCCAAGCTTCATTAAATGGTCATAACTCAATATATATAACTAAAAAATATATTATTATAGTTTTCAATAAAAATATAACTAATTATCACATACGTCTATTAAATTTCATGAAAATATTTTATTTTCAAGAAAGTTGGTGTATGAGTGAAAGTGAGGGAACTGAATAGTTTGTTTGGATATAAATGTTTTTCTATAGTATTTTAAGTATAATATTTTTAATACTTATAAAATGAACCAAAAATGTTGTGTTATTAAATCTAATATGAATCTGAACAACTTTTTAATTTAATATCTTCTGATTTATGGCTATCTAATGGGACTAAAATTCCCTCAAAAGTCAACAGACAAGATTTGAGGAAAAATATATGCCAACTATTCTATATAAATTTGTGTCTCCAATTCCATTTCAAAAGATATAGAGATAAATATGATAGATAGGATCAACTAGATAAGTAGAGTACACTTGGAGTAATTTAACCATAATGGGATAAACACCCATGTTTAAGTGAATAATGGAAGCCCAATGACACTTATTCCATTTGAATTTTGTGCATTTCATTTAAATCTATTGAATTATTCGAGAAATAATTTTTATTTAATTAAGAGGTTTATTTTATTTCTCAATTCACATTATTATAAATTGATCTAGTTTTTTGTTCAAATGTTTTAAATTTAAGTGCTTTATATTGTTGTTTAATCTTATTTGGTGATGTATCTCCTTTGAGTATAGTAGGATTAATCAGTTTTAGTTTCTTAGAGGTCTTTGGGAAATTAAATCACATTTATAAGGATAAAGATAGAGTACAAGTTTTAAAACATATCCAATACTTAAATTTTAAGTCTGTATATTTTTAAATCAATACTAATTATAATATCGAACTTTAATTTTTAATCTTAATTTGATTTAGTTTCCATTGAATTTTTTTAACCTTTTCTGAATCCTTAATTTTATAACCCTTATAAAAAATTAATAAAAGTGATAGTTTTTCTAACTTAGTCGATAAACTCTTTATAAGATAACCCTAAGTACCATTATATTTTATTCCAAAGTGAAAAATTATTGATAATGGGTAGTGCGATTAAACCCCCTTCTATCAGTTGGTGTTATTCTTGTAGAGGTAGTATAAGCTCCTTTATTTTTTCTGTTAAAAATGGATTTTTACCATGATTACTCACATTATTTTCATGTTCATGTGTAATTACATGACTCTAAAAAGGATGAGTGATTAAAATACCTAGTGAAAAAAAATTATATAATAATTCAAATTGTTAGTAAAAATAGAAATTATTTATACGTTCAGGATAAAATTGAAAAAATAAGTTCAGGAAATACATAATCGTGATCATCCAATATTTAAAAAAGGTATTAGATAGGATGATGTTTCACTTTAAATTTTATTTTTCCCTCTCCAAAAAATTATTTACTAGTGGATTTGTAAGAGGAGAAATATTTTAAAGATGAATTATATGAGGGTGATGTATTTTATGAGCATTATTTTCTTTTTAATTTTATTTAATCAAATTTAAATACCAAAAATAAATTGTAAAATGATTGGAGATTCAGTACCATTATTGAAATCCCTAGTGAAAAAATATAAAGAGGTGATAGTTGACTTTTATGAGAAAATGTTGGAACATATAGAGTTGTCTACTAGTTGAAATTAATATAATGGTACGAAGATAATTTTTAAATAAGACTTCATATTTCAAGATGAAAGTGATTAAATCCACATTCTAGAATGGACATAAAGAATCCAATGTATAAATCCTCAAAAGATCGATTATTGAGATTGTGGCCTTACATTTTGTCCCTTATTTTACTAATTCAAGAGAAATATCATGTCATGGAGGGGAATATAAAGATATATGTATTTTTTATCTTTTAAAATATTTTTAATTTGTAAAATATTGTATCTAATAACATTTAATGATTTTTGGGAAAAAATATTTACCCTCCTTTGGATTAGGTATAACCCAATATCACTACCCGACTAGGGGAAGAAAAATCCAAGAAGCTCATTGGGGGGGTTTAACTCAAAATATATATTTTTAAAATAATAATTTATCTTTTAATTAAACAATTTTCATTTTAATTTAATAAAATTATAATTTTTTGTTTCTTTTTTTCTTGTAGGATTCAAGTTGGTATCAGTTAAGAGACTAAATCAAAGATGTTGCTGCTAAACCAGGTTGTGTCTTTCCTTTACACTTGTATTTATTATTTCTATGATTATTTATTTTCAGTTAACATATGAAAAATCAAACTATGAGGACATTTCAAAAAAAATATGGGCGTAAATACTTTTTTATGATTTTTTTGTGCGTATTATTTTTAAATTTTGATTTTTGTTTTCTTTAAATTTGATATTATTTTTCGTTCATTTTGTTTATTTCCTTTTCAAATTTTGTTTATTTTTTAGAACATGTGTTATAAAATTACATAAATTTGTAAGATTTTAACCTCATTAAGTGATTGAACTTATTTTCTCATCAATCTAATCTTAAATAAGTACATAAATAAACCTTTCTAATATTCACAATTTTGTGTAATTCATGAAAATTCCATTGAATTTTGAATCCCATTCCATTAATCATTGTTTAAATTTTTCAATGAATTTAATATAAGGACTATGAACCATTTTTAAATATTCTTTTAATTCATGTAACTTTTTTATATTACAAAAACAATACTTTTTAACCCAATTTTATTTCTTTCTATTAGTACTTCAGAATTTAAGTCACTTTCTTGAAAATGATTAAGGGATTTATTTTTTTTCTTTAAGCCATCTTTCCAAGATAACCACATCATTCAGGACTAACTTTTTCATTTTATACTTTTGATCTCTTATAAATCTGTGAAAAACATATTAATATTCTACATTACACACTTTTAATCCCTACCCATCCTATTCTAAAAGTGAAAATGTGTGATCTAGTGGAACTCAAGTGTGTGGGGGATGTTATCTTGTGGTTTTCTGTATTATTTGGGGATGATTTAGGTGAAAATTAAAATATTAAAATATATTTTATATTTTAAAATAACTTGGAATTTACACCACAGTTTTTATGACATAATGAACCATCACTACCTTTAAAAATAAATATTTTTAGAATTTGAAAACATCAAAAAAAATATTCAATTCTGTTGAAGTCAGTTGAGTAGATTAAGTGTTGCTGGTAAACTTATTAATTGGGGATATTTCCTATAAAAATTTCAAGATGTTTGGATATAATTAATTTCTAATGGGAATAATTATAAGGCTATTCTTCGGAGTAAAACTAGAATATTGTATTTTTACTTCAAAAATATCCATACCACTTTATTATGCCTCAAATATTTTTCATATTTAAAAGCTCTCAACTTTAAACCATTGAACGTACCTGAATATTCTTCACAATTACACAATTATTTAACTAAATTTTGGGTATATTTGTAAACTTTTTGATATTATGGTGTCCCTTACAAGTATTTAGATTGTAGAAAACATTGCAAAAAAATTTAACATATGTGTAATGTGGTAAAATATAGTGAGGTGATTTTTTGTGTGCATGTGAGGATAAACGGAGAGGGAATATATTGTATGAAAATAATAAATAATTTTAAATAAATTATGTTCATGAGGATTGATAAGGTTCTTTTGAGGGATGATAATTTTTAGTGCCTTGGTGTCTAATTAGTCAAACTTATGTGCTTGGGTTTTGAAATCACTTTGGTGTTGTTTTTTATGCTTACTTATCTTGAATTCCAAGTTTTAAGTGTGATGTAACTGAAAAAGATAAACTTTTCATTAATTTTTATAAGTATTTAAAGGAATAAAACTCTATAATTTTATCATTTTTAATGAAATTACATTATTTAGGGTTTTTATGGAAGTTTTAGGAATTATTTAAAAAATACAAAAAAAATCATAATTTTTAAGTATTTTTATAATTTTCTTATATCTACAATAACTTTTAAAAACTGATCTAATTTTAAAAATATTTTTTTATGATTCTATTTTTATTGGTATTTACTTCATTAATCTCAACCCAGTTCTAAATCAAACAATATAAATCCCAACAAAGAATGAAAATTGGGAAAAAATTTGGAGGATATAATTAACTAACCATCCTCAAATAAGTAATAACTAAATATAATAAAATAAAAATGATATAATTATAGTTTTAAATTAAATATAACTAAAAATAACATTTTTTACATAAAATATAAAGGCAATATTCTATCATTAAAGCAGTCGGTGGATGTGTAAAAATTGAGGGAACTAAATAGTGACTTTGGACAAAAAAATATTTATTTATTCAAACATAAGATTTTATAAATGTGTCCAATAGACCACAAATTTTTTCCAATTAAACCAAATATGTACCCAAAAAATTCAAGTTTATATACTTTTGATATTTGAACTTATAATGTGATGAAAATTCACTCAAATATGATAGACAGAACTATAAAGAAAATCTTCCTAAACTCTTCTTTCTAAATATATGTATTATTTTAAAATATATGTATCTAGGTAAATTTAAATATAAAGGGTGATATTTATAGGGATATTCTAGAGATTATTATCTAGATAATATGAGTACATAGGGAGTATGTGGCACCTTGGTTCCACAGTTGTTTCTAATATTATTTAACTAAGGTATTCCATAAAATTTTGGGAGCTTCAGGTTTGACTTTTTTGTTTTTGGAAATTTTACCCAATGATAAATAATTGGTATGATTTTTTATGAATTTAACTTGTGTTAAAAATTGTAAAAAAAATGTATTTTGTATTATTTTTTGTTCTACACATGGCTAGGGTGAATGGTCAGTGTACATTTTGGTTTAAATCATGTAAAAATCAGTGAAAACCTTTCTAATCATCGGTTCTTGGAGATATAGAGCATGGTATATATATAATTTCAGGGGAATTACTATCTCAATTACATGAATTTTAAAAAATATAATTAAAAACATTCTCATTATATTTTAGTTTTATATTTTCAGAGATTTATAAAATAACATTAACTAACAAAACCCATGTCTTTTTTGACTAATGGACATTTTTTCCACAATAAGAAACTATTTAATCCATAAAAATATTTAAAAAACACCCAAAAAATCTCTAAAAATAAACTATTCTATACATTTCATAATTTATTTATCTTAATAGCAATGATAAATGGAAATTTGAGAAAGTGGAGAGATCAAATTCTCATTAAGGGTAAACATAAGGGAAACCAATCAAATTTCATATGTGATAATAAGATGAGAATATGAGAAAACTGAAAATTATTAAAAAATTTATAATCCATAAATATTATATCATAAATAATGATTCAAATAATATTACATGGAAAAATATAATAAATAGATCAAGAGATTATGGAAATGATTCAATAAACCAGATCCAAGAGGGAATAACATGGTCATAAAAATAATCATAAGCCTATAGAATAAACATAATCATAAGGTATCATCATATTTTTAAAATATCCAAGAATCCCCACACATTAGTTTTTGGTCATATCAAAGAATTCCCCTCCTTTATTTTGTGACCATATCTAAGAATTATCACCCTTTATTTTGTGAGCACATTCAAGAAGGATCACCCATTAGTTTGTAAGAATATCCAAAATGGATCACCCTTTATTTTTTAATAATATACAAGAAGGATCATTCTACATTATCTCATGAGATAAAAAAACATTAACTAATAAATTAGTTGGTGATATAGTACTCCACCTATCATTATCTATACATAAGTGTTTCATGATATTTAAATCATTTTAATATATTATAAAAACTCATGGAAATAAAATTTGTTTCATAAACCTTTAAAATGTAATCACATAAATAAATCTTTCAAAATTCCATCAATAATCATAACATGATAAATACCTAAGAGATATATGGGTTCCCAAATATATTTAGTAACTCTATATTAAAATACCCTTCGATCAGGATAATAAATCATATGGTATGTACATCATAGTGATAAAGGGTATACAGTTATATTAATAATTCTACTAATCAATTGATGTTTAAAATCTAGGTGAACACCCTTCAATAAATAAATAGAAAACAGGGTGTTCAAAATCGAATGAATTTAGAAGAATAATTAGGTTTATAAACCTTCATTGACTTGGCATGAAAAAGGAAGTTATGGATCATTACTATGATAGAATTAAACTTTTCATATTTCATATATATAAATAAGGTGGATGGTATCATTTTAATAATATCCTTGATCATGAAAAATATATATCATAGAATAATGACTTAAGATAAAACACACTTTTTAGGAGTTTTAGAAACATCAATTTGGAAATAAGAAATATATTTGATCTTTTGAAAGTATTTTAGAAGAAATGTTTTATAAAACCACTATAAAAATAATTTCATATAGAATCCATGAAAAATTAGATGAAAAGTTGCAAATAAAACTTCAATGGTGATATAAATATGTGTTAATATATAAAAATATTAAAAATATATTTGAGAAGACATTCATAAAAAGATGAAGTTTTGGGCCACTTTCAAAAGTTATTTTTAAAAATATGAAGTGAGAACTTTCAAAAATAAATAATTTTGAAAAATAAAATTTAATTATTTATCATTGAAAATATATAAAAGTTATCAAAATAAATTTTGTTTGGAAGATAAAAAAATTATTTTAAATGATGGAAAACCATTTTAATGTTTTGAAATATCTTTATTAAAACCCCACATCATAAAAAAAATAAAAATATTATTTTAAAAAAAAGTGAAGGAAAATTTGAATTATAATGAGATAGAACATATTTTTTTTCAAATTATAAGGGAGATCATTTTTTGAGAAATTAAATTGTAGACAAGGTGTGGAAACAACCCTTAAAGAGGATGTGAATCATTCTCAAAAATTATATAACTTTTGCGAATGAAATTTTATAAAGGTAAAATATATTAATTAAAATTTAATTTTCCACTATATAAGAAGAGAAAGAACCAATAAATAACCTATTGATTTTTAATAGACCAATATTGGAAGAAAAAATTTCAATATGAATCATTTGAACTCAATGGATGGAGTTGAGTTAACAAAAACACTTAAAACTTTTGAATCTTTTGGATTAAAATACATTTAAAGAGAGAACATGCACTTAAATCCATGTGAAATAAATACATATGGTATAATATATTCATTATGAAATATATTCCCTAGTTTCTTTGAGGAATGAATGGTAGCTTGTAATAACTCTATTATTTTACTGATGACCTCTTATCTGAGGAATGATGGTTAGAAACTCGATGATCTTTGGAATCGAATACAATAGGTAAAGGATTTTAGTAATCGGCTTATGGTGTCACTTGGTTAGGGGTCTTATCACATCAATCTTCCCTCTAATGAGATAAAAATAAAGGCATGGAGTAGTGGATTTTTCAACTTGAAGCCAAGGGTCCTTCATTTTCAGGATTGGGACACTTGGTTAGATCCTTCTCACGCTAAGAACACAGTTCCTCATTCTTGGATTCACATCATGGAATTTAATTGTTTTTCTAGCATCCAAAAATTTAGTGGGACATTTATTTGGCTATTGGGTCCCCAATAAAGTTTGACATAGAGATAGAAGTGGTAAGGTATGTTCATTATGGCAGCATCTTAGTTGAATTTTATCTTCATGCACCGCTTGTGGAGACAGTGTTTCTAGCTGCTGATGATTTTAAATTTCAACTTGACATTGAGTTTGAATTTGTTCCTGAATTTTCTTTGAAATTATTATATATTGGTCATGTGAGAGATAATTTCTATAAGGGTGTTTGATGTTCAAAGTGCATGATATTTGGTCATCATATTGATAGATTCATCTTTAAATTGCCTGCTAGCATTGATAATAATGCTAGGAATATTGATTATTTATATGTAGTGCGTGAAAGGGGTGTTAATTATCATATTTATTAAAATATACTTATTTGTATAGACATGTGAGTAAAAACCCAACATCCTTTTCCTCACCTTCCTTTTCTCCAGTGGTGGCTAGAACCAAGGCATGTTCTACTTCAGTCATTTCTTTAGCTCCTAATGGTGTTGATGTTGCATCCCATGCTATGGGAGTTAATATTGATACCACTTATGGGAACATCAATGGGAATATAGAATTATTGGATATTGTGCTTGAAAATGAGGCATCTCATGCTGATGTACAACATGTTACTATGACTGAGGATGGGTACATTGATGGATCTTTTGATAATGACTTGGTTGATGTGAGTGATTTTTTGAAAGGAATCAAAAAGGGGAAGCATGTAAACTTTGATCAGCTGAAGTTTCAAAGAAACCCACCATGTCTTCTACTAGAAAATTGAAATTTGTGGTTGTTGTTGGTAGCATGGGGGATCCATCCCTTTCATAAAGTTCTGTTATGACTGTCACATTTTCTCCAGAAAATGATGACACTGTTGTTTCTGTTGTTGTGCGGGATTGAGTTAATTTGGTTATGCAATCTTTTGGGGAAGTGAATAGCTCAACAACTCCACTACAAGTTGAGTCTTTTGAGAATTTTGGTAAAGTTTCAACATCAAAAGAGCATCATACGTTGAATATTGTTGGGGAATATCAGTCTCAAAATCTAAATGGTCAAAGTAGATTCTCTGTGGGTGCTGCACCAATTTTTTTTGATATGCTGGAGTCAATTAACAACCCTTAATTAGATGATTTTTATCTTGAGATCCTTTAGAAGAAATGTCTATGGAATAAACACCGGATAATGGAAGTTTCATAACCTATTTCATTTGTAGATGATAATGCTTCACCCTCTTCTGAAAGTGTGATGGTGGAGATTGTGGATCCCAAGGTGCTGAAGTCTGGGGATCCATTTTAGGGAGATGCATCAACTCAGGACTTGCATGGGAATCTCATGCCCTAGGTTGATGATATTCAAGAGCAGCAAGGTGTTGATGGATGTCCATCTGTAGAACCAAATAGTGAGAAAGTGGTCTCATTGAACATTTAAGATAAACCAAGTTTATATAAAACTCCAAAATAAATTAAGGTGTGGTAGGAATTTGAGAGTCTATGGTGGTGCACGAGAGAGGGGTAGAAGTCACCAAAAATGATGATGTAGAGAGTTGTGTTTTTGTTTTGATGGTGTTATGTTTGTCAATGTTATCTCACTTTTAAACTTCTTTATGTAAGTCTACTTTTTTAGAAATAAATATCATAGGGCTATGGGATTAAACCCATACTTTACACTTTCTATTATAAAACTCATTACAAAGAAATCCTTGCTTATAATAGGAAGTATGTCTCAATGGGTAAAAATTTGAGATAAGAAACCCTTACCACAGTTCTTCACTTCCACTAAAGTTCTTGAATATCCTATATAAAAAAAAATTATTTTAATAATCTATTTAATATCTTTATTCATATATATAAACATTTATAAACATCATTTATAATTATTCTCCACATGTATAGTGTTTAGTTATTAGTTGTTTTCAATATCAGGTGTGAGTAAACTTGATTGTTTTGAACTAGTTTCATAATAGCAGTGTTGATCTTCATTATTATCTAAAATTTAATTATTAATAGATAACACAAGGTACTAGAATTGATGTTTTATAATTTTTTAAAACGTTATAATTTCATTCTATAGTATTTTTTGTTATGTTTCTTATATATGAAATTGGTGACAATCATATTTTGGTAAGTCTTAACAAGTGAATGATGGTATCTTAATTAATGAGTTTAATATTAATGTTAAAATTATAAAACCAAATAAAAAATATATTTGATTATTTATATCATATATTATCAGTAATTAATTTCCTATATTCATCCATGATATTATGTTATATCATTTTTCATGTAGGTGGTCAGACCGACCCAAACATGATCATACCATAATTAATGGACGATTATGATTATCAAAGTGGTTTATTTTGGAATAATACCATAATTGAAAAATCACAATTATATTATATATTTCACCTTTATTCTCTAATTTCACTCTTATAATCAATAAATATAGGTGATGATGAAAAAAATAGATGTCTTTACTTCGTGGAGAATGTAGTCTGTTCAACGCTTGATTGATGGTTTGATTTTTCTTAATATAAAAGGGGAATGATGGTTAATATTTATTCCATTATCAAAATAACGTTAAATATAAAAACAATAGTTATTTGAATATATATTAATAGGAAAATTATATTTAGGAATGTTAGAATGAAAAAGAATGATATAAGGAAAGAAGAACCAACATTGAGGACTTAGGTATTCCCTTAGAAGACTCCTTTGAATTAAAGTGATTACACTAATCTATAGTGACCATAGGATCAATGAAATGGGATATTATTATAGGTTAAGAAAAAAAGGATAGTTATTCAAGAGGAAACTAAACTATTTTAGTGGTTCTGAAGGCACGGTGAGAGGCCCCTTTTATAAGTGGTGAGAATGTAATTTTTATAAATATTTCAAATTAATATAATGAGAGCACATGATTCACATGTAAAAAAATAAAAATTGGATAATAATGGATTTTATTATGATATAAGATCGTAAATCCCTCTACCATTCATTTTTACACATGTTTTAAAAAAAATTAGTACTTTACTCGTATAATTTTCACTTTTACCATGTTTTGTTTTACAATGGTGACTAATGTTTACCTAAATAATTTAATTTTAATTCATAAAAATAAAATGGGACTTATTACATAATTAATAATTGATTATTAAAAAAATAAAATTAAATTTATAAAATTAAATTTTTATGTTTATGAAAACCCAAATTTAACATTAGCGCGCTTAATGTGTAAAAACCTGTTTTTAGAAAAAGTATAATTTGAAGCCTAAAATTTATGTGTTGGGTAAAATTATCAATATCTTTCATTTTCAAAACATAAATTGGTTTATTATAAAAAAATTAAATGTTTTTTGTGGTAAGATCCGGTCCTTTTCTGGATCCATCTCGGGTGCATTTTTAGGTACTTTTTAAAGTTTTTAGGTACCTTTGTTTTGGAGTAGTGGCTTGGGGTGAGTATGGGTGAATTTTTTAAGGAAAACTAAAGGATGGTGGGTTGTGCATGGTTTTTACACAGTTTGAAAAACAATACGACTAAAAGGTTCTAAGCGTAAAAAATTGGATAGAGAAGTCTGCATGGTTTGCACACAGTTTGACAAACTGTGCGACCAAATCATGCCAACCATGTAAACCTAGATAGAGAGGTCTGCATGGTTGGTAAACAGTTTTCCCTAATAGTGAACCCCTACCTAGGAAACCGTGCATGCGGGGTTAATTATATGAAAATATATTTTAAAAACACCAGAACCCCCCCCCCCAATACTCCCATATTTCAATCTTGGCTCGAGATTGATATATTCTAGGTGATCCCAGAGCCTTCTGGAAGGATTACAAGGTGATCTGAACATCGTTATTCGATATCGAAATCCAATATTGAAGATACGCTCTCTTCTCAGCAAGTATATTTTATCATGTTTCTTATCTCGTTCTTTCTTCTATATCTTCTTGATATTTTCATGGAATATATCCACCATTTCCATGGATATAAACCTATGAGATGAGATCTAGATCTATGATTGTTGATCTAGATCTAGATTTTCAAGATCTTTTTGCCTTTGATATTAATTTTGGTTTAGGGATTTATATCCAAAGCATGATCTATGATGTTTTGATGCTCGGATTTGTGAGATTTTTATTGGGCTAACTTTAATCAATAAACTGAGGTAGGTGGTCTAAATCTAACTCATATAGTCATGGATTTGATATGTGAATTTGAGTTTATGAATGGTTATATTCATTTTATAATTGATTTTCTAAATTATTGTAATTTGGAATGTGTAATTGACTTGTGATTGCCTTAGTGATTAATTGATAATTGAATCTTGAAACGAACAAAGGGGGTTTCCCAAAGAGATATTTGTTTTGGGGATTGGTTATGGGTTGAGATGTTATTATTTATATATTGAATTGATTGTGTTAAGATTATTAATTGTGAGAAATTAATTATTAAATGATGTTTGGCTATGTAGTGTAATTAATTGTGAGAATTAATTATGTGCCATGATGTTGATCAAATATAAATAATTTTTATAATAAATTAAGAAATTTTTAGATTTGATATGGATAATTAATTGTGAAGAATTAATTATGGAATGAGAATTGTATTGATTAATTATTTAATTGATTGGATAATTAATTGATTGTGTACTTAGTTAATTTTTGAGTTAACTAATGGCCTTTGAAATGTTTCACTAATATTTAAATTATTAATGGAATAATGTGGATAATTCTTGTGAATTAAAGAATTATTAAATAGATGAGATTTTTTGGTGCTATACATGGTGCTCTAGATCAATTAGATATTGGGACTTGGACTTGGCACACCTCTCCAATAGTTATCCAAGATTGAGATTTTGGGGAGCTAGGCATGATGACCTTTACCGAATGAGATATGGAGTGATAAGCATGGAAACCTACACTAAATGAGATTTTGGGTGCTTGACATGATGATCAAAACCAAATGAATGATAATAATTAATGATGATTCAAATGGTAAATATGAATTGAAATCAGTCCTAATGTGATTATTAAAGATTAAATGAAAATGTGATAATTGTTAAATTATTAATTTTATTTATTACTTTATAAAACATCAAGAACTATCTTTTGACTGGACTTGTTTTAGACGATGTTGGTGGTGGCCTACTGAGTTGTACTCACACCCTATTCGAGCCTCCTAATCGGCACCAGAGTAGACTTTGTTGTTGTAGGACTAGATAAGGGAAAGGCTCTGGGATAGGTTGTTGTTTGGGATTGGAGTATGGGTTAGGGAAACGGACGTGGTTCGAGACCCACTTGGGAGTCATTGTGTCTTTACTTTTTGTTTCATTGTAGACACTTAACATTTGAACTGTCATAGCATATTTTACCTTTCAGTTGAGTATTTTATTTTCTTGTTCAGGATATCACATAACATGGTATTGTTCTGGTTATTTATATGCTTCCTCACTTGGTTATTTTTTTCTTTTGTTGGTGGTTTATTTTGATAAAATAGGGTGTAGTCTCCCTAAGACTGACTTACCAGACCCTCACTACTAGTCGAAACCCTCTAGATTATAAGGAGGCATGCTTGAGGGCATGTGGCCAACCAGCTCGAGGCACCGTTTAGTGGCACTTAGGTCAGGATGTCACAAAGTGGTATTAGAGGAGTTTTGTTTTCTTTCTTCTTCTTTTGTCTTAATATTTTTGGAAATGTAGATAGGAGACTAAGGAGAGTCGAGCCTTGGTAATGAGCTCGTGCATGGGAGTTTCAAACCCATATTTGGGGGGAAATCTGAGTACTCAAGGTAATATTTTTGTGATTGTTTTTTGTTGTTACAGTTGGATATTATTTCACCTTAGGTGATGCAATTGTGGTGTGATGTGATACTTTTTTTGAAAGTTATTGAATTTTGATTCTTGAACTAAAGAGGCATGATACTTGAGTTTGATTTCATAATTCTAGGCACTCAGGGTTATTGTGACATGCATCATTCTAGGCACTCACGGGAAAACAGGGTAGGGGTAAGTTGTTGAACATTAACTAATTTGTCTTGTTGTGATATTGAAATAATGATAAAAAATGAGAATAAATGGGTGTCTAATAAGAATTGTTATTTATGACAAGTGCATGATTAATTAATTATCTATTGAATTAATTAATTGGATATAATGTGATTAATTAATGGTTGAATTAATTAATGAGAATGTATATACCCGTGTTAACCAAGACCTAGGAGTAGGATGGTTAAGGTTAAGGATAAGGCCTCAGTGTTGACCATGTGGTGAGAAAAGAGGAAAAGGTCATGTTGAAACTTTTTGTGTTAGTTTCTCCTCGTATGTAAATGTTTTAATGTTGTGTTATGATACCTAATACGTGTGTTTGGATTTTTAGAGATATACCTTCACAATTCTTGTTGAGGGAGAGACCATGGGGTATGGCCCAAAACGAACTTCCAGATAGGGAACTTGAGGAACCATTGGTTCAAGATGAGGAGGAAGGATAATAGTTCAGAGAGAACTTTGATCATTTCATACAATTCAAGGAGAGGGATCCAGGGAAAGTTCCTAGAATCATGTCGGAGTTGACAAGGGAGTTTCAGCTGCAGCACCATTCTACTTTTATAGGAGACAGTGGACCTGAGGGAGATGAATTAAAAATTGAATCCATAGAGATAATACTTGACCTATTGGAGACTCTGGCTGGGAGGAGAGTCAAGATGGATTCTTATATGCTATGAGGTTCAGGGAAGCACTGGTGGGACATTTAGGTACGATCTGGAAAGGGTGATGATATGTTATGGAAGGACTTTCTGGAGAAGTTCATGGATTACATATATCTAGAGACACTGAAAAAAGAGAAGGATTCAAAGTTTATGTATCTGACTCAAGGAATCATGCCCATAATGTATTATGCTTAACATTTCATAGATTTATAGTGTTTTTCTCCATCTTTGGTTTCAGATGATGCTTCTTTGGAAAAACGATTTTTGGACAGACTTAGGTGTGAAATTAAGTCCTAGGTAAAAATATTTAGGCTGAAGAAATTCTCATAAGTGGTTAGTAAATATCTCATTTCAGAGGGGAACCTTAAGAAGGATTTCAGTACTGGATAGGTAGTTATCACTGGATGATCAGGGAGTGTGGTTTCTGAGATCAGGAAGTGTCGTTACGAGAAACTCATTCTGGATAGTGGAAAGCAAGGTGGACAGTATGGAGGAACAGTTGCATTGGATATTACTCATGTTCTTTTCCACTAGTGTGGTAGTCAGGGACACTATCATACACATTGTTCTCGACCACTAATGGAGTGTTAGTTTTTTAGTAAGATGGGGAACCTACAGATGTTCTACAAGAAGCAGCGGCAGGCTTGTGCTGAGGGAGAAGCTGCTCAGAGTCAGAGTATGGGAAGGGGATTGTCTACAGAAAATAGCAGCAAATAGGTCTAGAAGTTGTAGTTCTATAGGAAGAGTCATATAGGTAGTAGAAATGGTGATTCAGGGTATGAGTGTATGTATCACCAGAGTTGTGCTACTCAAGGGAGTCAGACAAAACCATGGGGAAGAAGAGAAGGACAGTTACATGCAGTGCAGCCTACACTTGTTGAGAGTGAGGGTGGTCCATCAACAATGAGATGTACTATTCGAGTGGCTTCTACTTCATCTACTACCTTGTTTGATACTGGTGCCTCTCATCCCATTATATCTACAAATCTTGTTAATGCCTTGATCCTGGAGGTGGATTCTATAAGTGGGGTGATGAATATTGATACACTATTGTAAACATGGTCTTGGGATATCTATTTATAAAAGGGATATTCATTAGAGATCAGAGAGTATCATTTTATTTCAAATATCTATGTCCTTGATATAATGGGCATCGACTTGATTATGGGCACGGACTGGCTAGTTGTATACCAAGCCCACATAGATTGTTACCGCAGGAGAGTGGCCTTTATATATCCTAAGGGTGACCAATATGATCTTTTTGGAGAATGGGATATCCATGAAGGTTGAGCTGGGAAAAATACTCAGCAACTGGGAGAGCTCACAATCCATGTTGGAAGTCTGGGAGTGGTGAACAAGATGTCCTTCCACTAGTATTATAACTATTTCAGGATGTCTTTCCAAAAGACTTTTCAGGGATTCCACCTGAGAGGGATGTGGAATTCACTATGGATCTCCTGACGGGGTTTTATCTAGTATCTGTTCCACCTTACAGAATGGCACCGATTAAGATTCAAGATCTCAAAACGCAGTTGGAGGAGTTGGAGGACAAAGGTTTTATCTATCTGAGTATGTCGCCTTGGGTATCACCTATTTTGTTTGAAAAGAAGGCCAACGGGAGTCTACGCTTGTGTATCGATGACCAGAAGTTGAATAAATTTATTTTGAAGAACCTAAAGCCTCTCCTATGTATCGATGATCTGTTTGACTAGATGAAGGGGTCTTGTGTGTTCTCAAAGATCGATCTGAGATCAGGGTATCATCAGGTGAGAGTTCGGACCTCTAATATACCTATAACTTCTTTTTGATGTAGGTGTGGCCTATATTAGTTTGTTGTAATGTCATTTGGGTTGAAAAATGCTTTAGCAGTATTTATGGCATTGATGAATAGTATCTTTCATCCATACTTAGATTAGTTTGTGGTGGTGTTTTTGGACAACATCTTGGTGTTCTCTAAAACTCATGACAATCATCCCCAACATTTTGATATCTTCCTGGGTACACTGAGATAGAATCGGATATATGCCAAGCAATCTAAATGTAATTTTTGGATTGACAAGGAACATTTTTTAGGGAATATCATCTCGAAAGAAGGTGTGGTAGTGGACCTAGAAAAATTTCAGGCAGTGATTTCTTGGGAGCATCCCAATAATGTTTTTGATATCCAAATCTTTTTTGTATTAGCTAGTTATTATAGGAGGTTCATCTTGGAATTTTCTTGATTAGAAGCACCTCTTTCAGGTTTGAAAAAGAAAAGGATAAATTTTTATTAGATAGAATCATACGAGAATGATTTCCAAGAGTAAAAGAATCACTTGACATCGGTACCAATTTGGATCCTACCTGAGTCGAGTGAGGAGTACACGGTGTATTGTGATACTTCTGGGATCAGACTGAGAGCTCTATTGATGCAAAGGGATCAAGTCATTGCTTACTGGTCTTAGTAGTTGAGGCCACATGAATGGAATTACCCTACGCATGACCTCAATTTGGTAGTAGTGGTTTATGCTCTTAAGTGTTGGCAACACTATATTTTGGGTGAAAAGTTTATAGTTTTTACAGATCACAAAATCTTGAAGTATATCTTTTCACAGTGTGACTTAAATATTCAGCAATGAAGACGGGTAGAGTATATGTAGTTTTTTTATTTTAAAATGGAATATACACTCATAAAGGGGAATAGTTTGGTTGATTCCTTGAGAAGTAAAACTCAAACTTAGTTGGTATATGAGTTGACTGTAGAGCGGAAGATGATGACTTTACTGGTAGAAATGCATGTGGTAGTTCAAGAGAGTTAGGATAGGATGACTATGGTTTCTATATCAGTGGAGTCTACACTCTTGATACGAATCAGGGAAACGAAATATGAGGATCCAGAGTGTTTATCCTCAATGTAAATCCTTAAAGGTGGGGAGACAACTTTAGACTGGATAATAGATGAGGATGAGATTGTTTATGTGAAAAAATGGGTTGTTGTGCCTACGAGTATGAGATAGGAACTCAAGAAATAATTTCATGCCTCAAAGTGGGAGGTACATCCTAGGTGACAAAAATTTATCATGACTTAAGATGATTGTTTTTGTGGATAAGCATGAAAAAGTAGATAAAAGGTTTCGTAACAAAATGTTTAACCGATCAACAGGTTAAGGAAGAGCATCAATGACCTGGAGGCCTTTTGCATCCATTGCCTATTTCGGAATGGAAGTTGGATGATGTGACTATGGATTTTTTGGTAGGACTTCCAAATACACTTAGTAAGAATCATTCTATTTCGGTCATTGTGGATCGACTAACAAAGGTAGCACATTTCTTTCCTATCAGAGAAACCATTACAGTAGAACAGTTGGGAGAACTGTATGTACGAGAGATAGTTTGTTTGCATGGAGTTCCATAGACTATAGTTTCAGATCGTGATTCTTGCCTTACTTCACGCTTCTCTCAGGGCTTACATAAGGTTCTTGTTACATAGGTTTTATTTAGTATGGCCTTCCACCCATAGACATATGAGAAGTCGGAGCGTACCATATAATTGTTAGAGGATACGTTGCGAGCTTGTGTGCTTGACTTTGGAGGTTCATGGGAGAAGAACTTGGATTTAGTGGAGTTCACCTACAACAACAATTATTAGGAAACTATACATATGGAACCATATGAGGAACTTTATGGAAGACCTTGTAGATCACCACTATGTTTGTTAGATGTGGGTGAGTCAGAGCTGTTGGTACTGAGTCTCGTTTAGGATACATCGGAGCAGGTGCAGTTGATTAAAAAATGCATGACAATGGATCAGAGTAGGAATAAGTCATATGTTGATAGAATAAGATGAACCTTAGAGTTTACATAGCGTGATTATATATTCATTTGGGTGTTTCCTGGATTGGGTTACCACATGATACAATGGAAAGGAAAGTTGACACCCAGGTTTGTAGGACCATTTGAGGTGCTGGAGAGAATCAGGCCAGTGGCATAACTATTTTCCCTTCCATAGAAATTTAGTGCTATTCATGATGTTTTCCATGTGTCACAACTATGGTGGTATCACCCCGAACCTTCTCATGTGATTGATGTGTAAGAGTTTTACCTTGAGATAGATGTGTCCTTTGAGGAGCATCTGATATTAGTGCTGGGTCATAGTGAGAAAGTGTTATGGGGAAAGACTGTGTTGTTAGTTCATGTGTTATGGAAACATAACAGTGTTAAATATGAAACATGGTAATGAGAAGCATACATCAGGGCTCAATGGACCAATCTCTTTGGCTTGTAATCTTATAGAAATTCGAGAGTGCTGATCGGGGACGAGCTGTTATAAGGTAGGGAGATTGTAAGATCTCGGCCTTTTCTAGAGTCATCTCAGGCATGTTTTCAGGTAATTTTTGAATTTTTTTAATACCTTTGTTTGGTAGTAGTGGATTGGGGTGCGTTTGGGTGAATTTTTTAAGAAAAAATAAAGGACATTGGGTTGTTCTTGGTTTGCACACAGTTTGAAAAATCGTGCAACTAAACTGTGCCAAGTGTAAAAAACTAGACAAAGAGGTCTGCACAATTTGCGCATGGTTTGAAAAATCATATGACCAAACAGTTCTAACCATGAAAACTTGGTCAGAGAGGTCTTCATGGGTTTTTCATGGTTTTCCCTAACCATGCACCCCTTCCCAAGAAACTGTGTGCGTGGGATTAATTATCTGAAAAATCTATTTTAAAACCACCCTAACCCCCTGAGACTCTCATATTTAGACCTTGGATCGAGCTTGAAAAATTATATGTGATCCCAAATCCTTTAAGAGGGATTCCAAGGTGATCCAAAAAATCATTCTTTGATATCGAAAGATTGTATTAAAGATTTTATCTCTTCCGAGTAGGTGTATTTCATCCCATTGTTTCTCTCGTTCAATCCTCTATCTCTTCTTGACCTTTTTATGGAAGATCTCCATCATTTCCATGGATCTAAACCTATGAGTTGAGATCTTGATCTCGATTTTGGATCTAGATCTAGATTTTCAAGATATTATTTCCTTTTATATTAATTTTGGTTTAGGGATTTATATTTGGATCTTGATCGATGACGTTGTGCCTCTTAGATTTTGGGGATTTCCATTGCACTAACTTTCGTCAGTAAACCAAGGTAGGTGGACTAAATAAAACTACCATAGTCATGGATTTGATATGTGAATGTGAGTTTATGAATTTTTAGCTTCCTTTGATAATTGATTTCATAAATTGGAGTAATTAGGAATGTGAAATTTACTTGTTATTGCATTGGTGATTAATTGATAATTGAATCACAGAATAAACAAAGGGGGTTTACCAACTTGATATTTGTTTTGAAGATTGGTTATGGGTTGAGATATTGTAATTGAGATATTGAATTGATTGTGTTAAGATAATTAATTGGGGGAAATTAATTATGAAATGATGGTTGACTATGTAAGATAATTAATTGTGAGAATTAATTATGTTCTATGATGTTGATCAAAGATAATTAATTGTGGGAATTAATTAAGACAAAATGATATTTGATGTGGATAATTAATTGTGAAGAATTAATTATGGAATGAGAATTGAATTGATTTATTAATTAATTGATGAATTAATTAGTGGATTGTGTGCTTAGTTAATTGTTGAGTTAACTAATGGCCTTTTAAATTTTTAACTAATCGTTGAAGTAGTAATGGAATAATATGTATAATTCATGTGAATTAAAGAATGATTAAATAGTTGATATTTTTTTGGTGCTAGACATGGTGTTCAAAAACAATTAAAAGTTGGGACTTGGAAATGGAGTTCCTCTCCAATAGTTATCCATGATTGGGATTTTGGGGTACTAGGCATGTAACACCCTGACCCCAGAAGCCTGAAGACTATTCATTATTTTAATACATTGGCATGATTACAAGGAATCAAGTCCCGAAGTACCAATCAGTTTAGTATTCTGGGAAAATATATTACATACATGAACATTACATTACACATTAAAACATAAAACACAACATAAATAATCCATTTAGAATTCCATTATTACCTAGATTAACCCTATATGTCAAACATAATACACTTCTTGGAATCTTTGGAAAACAAAACATAATAAAGGGGTGAGATCAAATGCTCAGTAAGGGTAAATAATTTAGCAGAAGCTAGAAACACTTAAGGAAAGATGTGTAATAAAAACAACAGCCTTTTAAATATAAACATGAAAATAATATGGAGAAAATAAATCAAACATTCCCATATAAACATTAACATGAATATTCTACTAGTCGGATAATCAAATGTAATAATTTATTTCATAATGAGGGAATGCCTAACGTCAGACATCATTACCACATAGTCAAGGCCTCATGCCAAGTCTACAAATAATTTTTTTTCAAGGCCCTATTACAAGACACTAGTTTGTCTCATGAGACCTACCGAGGCATCGAGGAGCTATAGCGGGCTCCACTCATCACTTATTAAGTCCACTACATTCCACAAATGAAAATGTTGAAACATATCATAAACATTCATGTTAAAACTAGCATACGGAATGCCAATACTTCAACCATAGACCATAAAGGGTATAAAAATATCACATCCACAGAAAAACATATCATAACTCATTAAATAAAATATGGAATATTGTATTATAATAAATCAACCTTAATCAAGAATAATATCCAGTAAAGGTTGACATAGTTGAAAATGATCAGTAAAGATTTTTAAGAGAAATGTCCATTTTTGTGAAATCATTTAAAAGTCACACATTTATAAAGTAAGTCATTTAAAATTGATTTTTGAATCCAATTGTCCCATACCACTATGAAACTTATGAATGGAATTAACATTTTAAAACAATTATGTCCATATAAATAAATCCTTAAAATCATTTTCAAAACATGGACATTAATGAAAAATATTTAGAAGAATAAATATTTAAAACATTTAAAATGATGTTTTAGTTAAAGAGTACCTTAAAAGAATAATTTTTAAATGTATTTTATGAAACATGGACATGGATAATAAATATGACCTAGCAAATACTTATACATAGACAATCTTGGATAATAATGTGATAGAGGAATAAACCCTTACCTTGCACTTTCCTTGGGTCGAGGGTACGTTTAACCTCCTGTATAATGACCATAGTATGTTACTAAATTATACCAGAACCATATTAATATTTATTATATCATACATGATTCATTTATGACTTTATAAACCCCATTTAATAATTACTACCATGTTAAATTAATTTTTCGGGTAATAATCGCTTTCTTTATCGTATGAGTTTTAACTTGTTATTCCTGATCGTATCATTTAGATCATGATTTAAATACTTAAAGAATATAAAACATGATATATATATATATATTTAATATATTTAGAATATAAATATTTATAATAGATAGATATATGAAATGGAAAACACCATTTATGGGGATAGTAGGTCTTACATACGCATAAACGTTCTTTCTGTTTTTATATCGTATTGAACTGAAGTAAGTGAATAAGATATATGTAAGAAAATACATACATGTATATATATATATATAGTAGAATTATTATGTCATATATTACATACTTATTAATAATATATATTTTTATAATCGTCATTGAATGGTGAACCTAGAAATGAATCTCATCGCGTCGTGGAGACGGTAAGTCGTACGTACACACGAGCATGAATATCATTTCATTAATGATTAAAAGGTGTGAAATTGGATGGTATATTAATTTTAAAGAAACATTATCATGTTATTTTAATTATTTATATACATATTACTCATCATTATATCCATACAAATAACATAGTGTTCAATAACAAAATTCACCACGGTGTGGAGATGGTAAGTTGTACGTACGCATTTATGGTGACATTATCATTCATCGAATGGATAGGATAATGAATATGGTTGTACCATATTTATAATAACATAATAGTATGTATAAGGTACTGGATTTATTATTTTGGTATGAAAATAACAAATAAAGAGTAAGTGTAAGAAGAAAAGAACTTGGAAGGAGGTGATAAAATAATTACCTCTTCTCCAGATGTTTCCTTTTGATTTGAACAAAAGGGAACATTAGGATGGATTTATGATCAAGGAAAGGTGTGTAGGTTGAATTTAAGGAATTTTTTATAATATTTGGGTAGGGTTTCTCTGATCCAAATGGATTTTGAGGTGTGAATTTGAGAGAAGGAGAAGTACACTTTTATAAGAGGGGTGAGGGGAACCTTATGAAAAACTTGAAATATTATTTTATTATACAATAATATTCGGTTTATAATGGCTCAAAATGAATTTATTTCTATCCTTATGTGATTATGGGTTGAAATAATCTCCACCAATAGGTTTTAGACAAGTTTATGGTACTATATAAACCGTATCTTTTATATTTAACTCGTAGTTAAATAGTTTAACATTTACCATGTCTCCTTGTATTTTTATATTATATGGTTAATAAACATACTATAAAATTCCAAGATAACCCTAGAGTGGTTCCTTAATGACATATATATAATTATATAAGTCCTTTGCCCGAAACCTATATTTTTAAGACTATTATATAATTTAATAATATAGTATTTGTTTTTAAAACTCATTTATGTCAATTTTGACACTATTTAGTATTTGATTTTTGTTAAAGTCATAGAAACTCTATCACTTTGAATAAAATTTATTAAATCAACAATAAAATGTCATATTAACCTATAAAATTAGTGTAATGCATCAAAAAAAATTAATTATCTATATTTAATATTTATAATATCATTTATATGATTCTTTTATTAATAAGGTAATTACTGCATCATCATTGCGTCAAAAATAAATTTAATTATTTAATATCTAAAATTATAAATAAAATACCATGATGTAGAAAATAATTTTATCTTTTTAATGA
The DNA here is from genome assembly GCA_963277665.1 of Viscum album. NCBI lineage: Eukaryota > Viridiplantae > Streptophyta > Magnoliopsida > Santalales > Viscaceae > Viscum > Viscum album. The sequence continues at coordinate 1,274,381,463 of OY728153.1, read as the reverse complement.
ATATTTATAGTCTAATTCATATTATGTATATTCCTATATTAAAAATGGTTTAGTTATTAAACTTTGAATTTTACACTTTTAACTCTTCTTTAAATAAAATAATAATAAATGTCCTAATCTAATCCAAGTGGACCAAAAGGATAATATTTTATTTATAAGGTTTTTTTTGTTGAAATACACTTATACTATAGAATTTTTACTTGTGTTAGGTTATTATAATATCATTTTTACTTCTAATTAACTTATTTACTTTTAACCATGGTTAATAAAAGTCAAAAGTTACTATTCAAAAAAAATTATTGTCATCTTATTAAACCACATTTTACTTACGGATGTAAACCTTGTATATTTAATTTTTTGAAATTTATTTCACAGAAGTGGTAAAATTATGTTTTATTTTATGCAACTTTACAAATGCACCTAGGAGGTGGGTAAAAGATGTTAAAAAGTTCAATAAAATTGTATACATCTAATTTTATTATAAAATGACTCCAATGAATTACATTGAACTTATATAGGTATTGCATATATATATTGAATTAAAATAAATTTAAATAAAATAAATAATTATTTAAATAAAATGTTTGTTTTAAACAATAGCGTAGTGTTTTTCACTATTCATCTATTATTGAAAGTTTTCAGAAAAATACCAAAAAATCACCATAATCTAATTTTTATATTCCAAATTAAAAAATGAATTATATTTTACCAAATTAAAAACATATAAGTTTCATGAATTAATTTAAAATTAATTCTCATTGTCAAAACCAAAAGGTGGGTTTTTAAAAAGTAAAAAATATCAAAAGATTGAACAGTGTTTATGTAAAATTTAAATGTGAAATTACTTATAATGACCTAAATTGTATTAAATGATAAAAATATAATCTAATTATACTTCCAAACCATTCAAATTAATAATTCAACACTATAAATTATTTCTATTAAGAAAGTTGTTTTCAATTAAAATTTAGTATTTTTCATTATTCATCAAAATATAAAAGTTATTAGAAAAGTAACAAAAATTTATCCAAACTACGTTTTTATTTCCCGATTATAAATAAAAATTTAATATCATTAAATTTAAAATATAAAAGTGTCAAATATTGGTTTTAAAAAGGGTTATCCATTAAAAGGCGGTAAAACTACATTTTTTGAAAAATACTTCTTTTATCTGAAAATAAATGAATTTGTTCTTATATTATATCTAAGAAACACATAATATGGATTATAAAATTATATGGAGTATATAAAATACAAAATTCAGTTTATATTACTCATAACCTCTTTTTGAACGGCTAGTTAGGTAAGTTGTGGTACGCTCGAACTCGGTGTGGCGTGTAGCACAAGTTATTAAATTACTTTAAAGAGATAATGTACTATGAAATCTTGGGGTGTTAAATTCTCCCCTAATTAAATAAATTTCATCCTTGAAATTTGAAATTGTTCATAGAAATTAAAAGGTTAAAAATAGAAAAATACCTTTGTGGAAAATCCACATTGGAAATTGGGTTAATAAAATTTAGTCTTAATAAGAAGGACAGGGAAATAAAAAAGTCACCACCAAATTATGATCTCGATTATGAGAATATTGGGGAAAATTAGAGACACATAATTGGAAGAAAAATGTAAATATTTATAGGTAGTGATTGAGGTCATTAATCAAAAACAAGTGTAAAATTGAGGGCCTCAAAGCCATCAATCTTTGATGATTTAAAATATCATTGGTTCAACAAAACATAATGTATTAGGATAACACATTATTGGTTTTAATATTCCTTCCATAATTTTTATGAATTAATTTATTCATAATATAAGAGGAAAAAATATACTTGAAAAGTAGAGTTTCATCCTTTAACTAATTCCGACCACAAACTCATCTTTCACTCTAAAAGATAATAGAATTCAAAAAAATTTTATTTATCCTAATCGTATAGGGTTTCAAAAATAATTAATTTATAATTCATTTTTTAGACTATTTAAAAAACTAAATTATACAAAATAGTACATCACATAGGCCAGTGGTAGGTGATGCACCCTTTTCACCCTTCGTTTGCAGGTTCAAGTCTCGCGGCCTTGCTGAACACGATGGGTTGTTGCCCGACCTCCAGGTTGTCATTTTTATAACAATCCAAAAAAATATTAATAAATTATTTAACCTTAACAATAGTATAAAATTTCAAACTTAATACATTCAAACCATTAGACTTATCCAAAATACTTTTTTCCAAACTCACTGTCCAAAATTTATAAGAAAGGTAAACACAATGAAAATATTTTTTTCCACGTAATAACATGTGAATACCTTCATCATGTATTCTTTTAAAGCACAGTAACACCATGAATTATCATAAAACCTAATTGATTACATTCATTATCCCTTATTCCTTATAGAATACTGGATATACTCTTTATATCAAAAAATTTTGTAAACTCCAAAAATAATAGAATAAAGAAACGATTAATTAGTTTCAAAGTAGTCAAGAATATCGAATATAATTTATCCAAATCCATCATATCTTATTCCAAAATTACTACATTAGTATCAGAACCATATTAAGGTTTATCTTTCCTTTAACCATGTATTTTCTGAAAATTTAGACTTACTATTGAGTCACTTTTCTTAGAACCATATAATCTCAAATCCTCAATGAAATAGTACTGTAGTACAATCCTTATTTATTTCCATAATTCATATAACCATTACATCGTTGATACAACACTCAAATAATTATTTAATAATAACTTAAGAACACTAGTCATTCCTCTTCATATGTGGTAGTATCATAACTTGTTTTTTATCTAATAGCATCACTTGGGGAATACTCTGATGATTTGGACATTGATTCGCATAGTGTCCCAAATCCTTGGAGATGAATCATTGTACATTTGAAATCTTTTTCTTACCCTTGAAATAATTTACTTGGTGTCCTTTTTCTCCACACTTATAAAAAACTCTCATTACCTTCAATAATTTACCAAGGTGATCCTTTCCATAGTTATCACATATGGGAAAATCTATCTTTCCCCTATTCCCTTTATCCATCTTTCTCTCTACCAACATTTTCTTCTCTATCTTCCCTTCAAACCCATAGGACTCAGATAATTCTTTACTTATCTTATTAATAAATGATACTATTTCTTCATATGATGAGAATATGTGGGAGACTATTTACCATCTAAATATTGGCTTAATTATATGAAAGATATGATCCTTCTTACTCTTTGGATCATGTGTATTGTTGGAGTTATCATTACTTCTACTGGGTGGTATTTCTAAACAATGGCATACACTAGTTTAGTTTATGAATCACAATGCATAATTCCAAACTTGTAAAATTCAAAAAATAAATTGAAAATATTATGCATATAATCTATAATCATAAAAAAAATGTTTTCTTTGAGGAAGTATTTACTTCTAAATCCTTCATAATGTCTTATAAAGAAAATGTGAATTATCCTAAGCATATCCCTCGGAAGTGTCATAAACAGGAGTGCAGCAAGGCCCGTTGTCGTGTACTAGGATACCTCGGGTCATGTCTGAAACTTCTTGTCGGAGTTTTCACTCCTAGGTACATATGTTCCAGAGCCACCCCAACCAGTTCGTATCCATACAGGGATGTATTTCTTGCAAAATTCACAAAATCTCTACATTACCAAAATTATAGGAAATTCTTCTATACTAATCCTCAAAGTCTATCTTGAGGTAATGTTCTCTAATTAGAGTTTTTATAAATCTAGTTTCCAAGGTTTGTACTAAACTTCCTCTAATACCAACTATAATGCCCCGACCCCAGAATCCCATAGCAGGTGTATTATTTTAATACATTGGCATGATTACAAGGAATCAAGTCCCAAAGGACTGATCAGGTTAGTAGCCTTGGAAACTAGATTACATACATGAAAATTACATTACAAATTCAAACACAAAACACAATATAAATAATCCATTGAGAATTCCATTATTCCCCTAGCTTAACCCTGCATGCCAAATATAATACACTTCTTGGAATCATGGGAAAACAAAACATAAGAAAGGGTGAGCTCAGATGCTCAGTAAGCATAAATAATTTAGCGGAAGCTATAAACTTTTAAGGAAAGATGTGTAATAAAAAAACAGACTTTTAAACATAAACTTGAACATAATATAGAGAAAATAAATCAAATGTTACTATATAAATATTCACTTAAATATTATACTATTCAAATAATCACATGTAATAATTTATTTCATAATCAGGGAATGCCTAATGCCGGATATCATTACCACATAGTCAAGGCCTCGTGCCAATACTAAAAATAAATTTTTTTTCAAGGCCTTGTGCCAAGACACTAGTTTGTCACATTAGACCTACTGATACATCGGGGAGCTATAGCGGGCTCCACACGTCACTTACTAAGTCCACTGCATTCCTTATATGAAAATGTTGAAACATATCATAAACATTCATGTTAAAACTAGCATACAAAATGTCTATAATTCAACCATAGACCATGAATGATATAAAAATATCACATACATAGTCAAAAATATCATAACTCATTCAATACAATATGGAAGATTGTATTATAATAAATCAAACTTAATCAAGATTAATAATCATTAAAGAATGCTGACATAGTTGAAAATAATTAGTAAAACTTTTTGAGAGAAATATCCATTTTGTGAAATCATTTAACTATCATACATTTATAAAGGAAGTCATTTAAAAGAGATTTTTGAATCAAATTTTCCCATACCACTTTGAAACTTATGAAAGGAATTAACATTTTAAAATAATTATTTTCATATAAATAAATCCTTAAAACCATTTTGAAAACATGGACATTAATGAGAAATAATTAGAAGAATAAATATTTAAAAAATTTAAAATTATGTTTTAGTTAAAGAGTACCTAAAATAATCTTTTTGAAATGTATTTTATGAAACATGGACATGGATAAGAAATATTTCCCAGAAAATAATTACACATAAACAATCTCGGATAATAATGAGATTGAGGAATTAACACTTACCTTGCACTTTCCTTGGGTTGAGGGTAAGTTTAGCCTCCTGTATAATGACCATAGTATGTTATTAAATTATACCAGGACCATATTCATATTTATTATATCATACATGATTAATTTATGATTTTATACTACCCATTTAATAATGATTTTCATGTAAAATTAACATTTTGGGTAATAATCACTTTTCTTATCGTACGTGTTTTAACATGTTATTCTTGATCGTATAATTTAGATCAGGATTTAAATACTTCCAGAATATAAAACATGATTTATATATAATATATATTTATACTATAAATATTTATAATAGATAGATATATGAAATGGAAAACCCTGTTTATGGAGACAATAGGTCGTACGTATGCATAAACGTTGTTTCCATTTTCATATCATATTGAACGGAAGTAAGTGAACAAGATATATGTAGGTACATACATACATATATATATATATATATCCAATAGCATTATTATGTCATATATTACATACTTATTAATAATATATATATTTTTAATCATTGTTGAATGGTGAACCTGGAAATTAATCTCATCGCATCGTGGAGTCGGTAAGTCGTACGTACACACGAGCGAGGATATCATTTTCTTAATGATTAAAAGGTCTAGGATTGGATGTTATATTAATTATAAAAAAAATTATCATGTTATTTTCATTATTTATATACATATTACTCATCATTATATCCATCCAAATAACATAGTGTTGAATAACAAATTACACCACGGTGTGGAGATGGCAAGTCGTACGTATGCATGCATGGTGACATTATCATTCATAGGATGGATATGATAATGAATATGGTTATACCATATTTTTTATAACATCACATTATTTATAAGGTACTGGATTTATTTTTTTGGTATGGAAATAACAAAGAAAGAGAAAGTTGAAGAAGAAAAGAACTTGGAAAGAGGTGATAAAATAATTACCTCTTCTTCGGATGTTTCTTTTTGATTTGAAAAAAAAGGGCTCCATAGGTTGGATTTATACTAAAGGGAAGGAATATAAGATGAATTTAGGTATTCTGGGAGGATATTTGGGCAGGTTTTGGCTGATCCAAATGGATTTGGAGGTGTGAATTTGAGATAAGGGGAAGTTCCCTTTTGTAAGAGGGGTGAGGGGCACCTTAGGAAAAACATGAAATATTATTTTATTATACAATCATATTAGGTTTATAATGGATCAAAATGAATTTATTTAGAACCTTATGTGGTTATGGGTCGAAATAATCTCAACCAATAAGTTTTAGACAAGTTTATATTACCATATTAACCTTATCTTCTAGATTTAACTCTTAGTTAAATAGTTTAACATTTACCTTGCCTCCTTGTATTTATATATTATATGGTTAATAAACTTAATATAAAATATCAAGAGAACCCCAAGTTGTTCATTAATGAAATATATGTTATTATATATTTCATTTGTCTGAACCTTAAATTTTTTGGACTATTATATAATTTAATAATATAGTATTTATTTTAAAAACTCATTTATGTCAGTTTTGACACTATTTAGTATTTGATTTTTGTTAAAGTCATAAAAACTTTATCACTTTTAAAAAAAATTATTTAATCAACACTAACATGTCATATTAACCTATAAAATTAGTTTAATTCACCAAAACGTTCCAATTATATTTATTTTAATATTTATAATATCATTTATTTGATTCTTTTATTAATATGATAATTAATTTATCATCATTGTGTCATAAATAAATTTAATTATTTAATGTATAAAAATTATAAATAAAATACAATGATGTATAAAAAAAATTTATCTTCCTAATGAATATTTATAGTCTAATTTATCTTATTTATAACCCTATATTAAAAATGGTTTAGTTATTAAACTTTAAATTTTACACTTTTAACTCTTCTTTAAATAAAGTAATAATAAATGTCCTAATCTAATACAAGTGGACCAAAAGGATCATATTTTATTAATAAGGTTGGTTTTGGTTTAAATACACTTATCTAATAGAATCAATACATGTGTTAGGGTAATTATAATATCATTTTTACCTTTAATTACCTTATTTACTTTTAACCATGGTAAATAAAAGTCAAAAGTTACTATTCACCAAAAATTATTTCCATATTATGGAACCACACTTTACTTAATTATGTTAACCATGTCTCTCATATTTTTGATATTTAATTCACAGAAGCAGTAAAATTATATTTTATACAATTTTGTAAATGTGCTTAGGAGGTGGGTAAAAGACGTTAAAAAGTTCAATAAAATTTTATACATCTAATTTTATTATAAAATGACTCAAATTAATTAAATTGAACTTATATAAGTATTATATATCTATTTTGATGTAAAATAAATTTAAATAAAATAAATAATTTTTTAAATAAAAAGTCGGTTTTAAACAATAACGCATTGTTTTTCACTATTCATCAAAAATTGAATGTTTTTAGAAAAATACCAAAAATTCACCCTAAGATAATTTTGATATAAAAAATTTAAAAATTAATTCTACTTCACCAAATTAAAAATATAGAATTTTCATTAATTAATTTGAAATTAATTCCCATTTTCAAAACCAAAAACTGGGTTTTTAAAAAGTAAAAACTATTAAAAGATTAACATGTGTTTAAGTCAAATTTAATTGTAAAATTACTTATAATTACCTACATTGTATTAAATGATAAAAATATAATCTAATTATACTTCCAAACCAATCAAATTCATAATTCAACACTATAAATTATTTCTATTAAAAAAGTTGTTCTCAATTAAAATTTAGTATTTTTCATTATTCATCAAAATATAAACGTTCTCAGAAAAGTAACAAAAATTTATCCAAAATAAATTTTTATGTCCCACTTATAAATAAAATTTTAATTTCATTAAATTTAATATATTAAAGTGTCAAATATTGGTTTTAAAAAGGGTTCCCCATTAAAATACGATAAAATTGCATATTTTAAAAAATACTTCTTTTATCTGAAAAAAATGAATTTGTTCTTATATTATGTCTAAGAAACACATAATATAGATTATAAAATTATATGGAGTATATAAAATTCAAAATTCAGTTAGTATTATTCATAACCTCATTTTCAACGGCTACTTTGGTAAGTTGTGGTGTGCTCGAACTCGGTGTTGCGTGTAGCGCAAGTCATTAAATTAATTTGAAGAGATAATGTACTATGAAATATTGGGGTGTTACAAGGAATGACCACCTACACCAAATGAGATATGGATTGATAGGCATGGAGACCTATGCTGAATGAGATTTGCGGTGCTTAACATGACGCTCAACACCAATAGAATGATAATAATGAATGATGATTCAAATGGTAAACATGAATCGAAACTAGGCTTAATGTGATGATTAAACATTAAATGAAAATGTGATAACTGATAAATTATGCATTGTATTTATTTCTTCATAAAACTATATAAACTGTCTTTTGACTGGACTCATTTTAAACACCACTGTTTGTGTCCTACTAAGTTATACTCACACCCTATTCAGGCCGCCTAATCGGAACCCAAGTAGACTTTGTTGTTGCAGGATAGGATAAGGGAAAGGCCCTAGGATAGGTTGTTTTTTAGGTTTGGAGCATGGGATAGGGAACCAAATGTGGTTCGTGACTCACTCGGGAGTTGTTGTTTCTTTACCTTCAGTTTTATTGTAAACACTTGACATTTCCTTTTTCGTAGCATGTTTTACCTTTCAGTTCAGTATTTTATTTTCTTGTTTTTTATATCATATGACATGGTATCGTTCTATTTATTTTTATGCTTCCACAATTGGTTATTTTTGTTTTCTTTAGTTGGTATTTTATATTGAAAAGGTGGGTATAGTATCCCTAAGATTGACTTATCATACTCTCTCTTCTAGTCAGCATCCTCTGGCATACAGGGAGGAGTGCTTGAGGGCATGTGGAAAACTGGCTCGGGGCACCATTTAGTGGCACCCAGGTTGGGATGTCACATTGGATTTAAAAGTAAATCAAAACAAAATTTTACCAAAAAAATATTTAATTAAAATAAAAGATCAAAATTAGTTTAATTTAAAAATATGTTTTAAGTCCTTAAAATGTTAAACATATGTTTCTGAATTTCAACATAGTATTTTTTAACATTTTTTATTTTCACTTATTAAATACATATTTGACTAATTAAAAGGTTTTATACACTTCTTGTTCTTTCTAATAATGTTTTTAAATTTATACTTTTCTAACAACTATATTTTTCTCCATTCACCTAAAAAACAATTATTTTAGAAAAATATCAAAAAAAATAGTCTTAAGATGATATTTTTATTCTAAGTCAAAAATAATGATAATTTTATTAAATTCAAATTCTAAAATTTAATAATATATCTTTTAAATGAAAATTCGAAATATATTGAAAAAATACTTGGATTGAAAAATGATGTTTTGAAATATGAAGTGTTTAAATAATTTTTCACATCAATTTTAAATTCAAATAATATTAGTAATATTTTAAAAGTGGTGAATTTAATTTATTTTTTTGAAATATAAAACTTTTAATAAATTAGTTATTTTAAAAAACATTATACTAAATACACTTTAACAAAATACCATTTAAATTAAATATTTATATTCTAAAATTTAATTTTACTAATCCATTGATATTAAATATTTAATTTATTTTTATAAATAAATTATATCAAATTTTAATAATAATGATAATAATATCATTATGTAATGCATAAATATATATTTATTTATTTATACAATTTTAATATTATATTTTTATTTCATTGTGAGTTATCTTATTCAAAATTTATTAATAACAATACAAAGCCTTATTATACATATTGGATACATGTATATCTAATGATTATATTCTAAAAACCATATTTCAAAAAAAAATCTAATGACCATATTTATAATAGAGAAATTTTATTTCTATATATAAACATAGTAGAAACAATATTTATATTCTCACTTATAATGTCATAATTCAAATTTCCATAGTTTTAGTTTTAGATCTCAAAGTATTCTTTCTTATTTCAATAATTTCTTCCTCATTATAAGTTTTATTTGGATATCGTTGATCATCAAGGGTGAAGATAATCCAGCTGATCTCTTAGTGTTGAAGATTTTATTCTTTTCTATTTATTGTGTAGTGCCCTGACCCGAGAGACACTTAACCTATGCTCTAGGTCAGTGGTCCACTATACCTTAGGTGCACCTCCCCATATGCTAAATTATACCGACTACCCATGAGGGCTTCGTTAAGTGATGGTGGGGAGACTATACCATTTAGTGATGATAATAATAAAGGTAATATGATAATAAAACACTGTGGAAGCATAAATACTAAACTCATTAGAAAAAATAATATATAATGGTAATAAGAAACCAAAGGCAACATCCATACATATTAGATAAGATATACATGTCAAATATTCATAAAAATGTAGAAATGCAAGATCGCCTATTATTGATCATATAATAATGTACTCAAAAGACCAAAATAAACTACAACTCGAACAAAAGAACCACCATGGTCCATCTACCATCCATACCATAAACCTAATCCACTAAACTCCTAACTTCAAGCCTCTACCCATACCTTGTCTCAGAAACATAATGTCTACACTTGTTATGAAGGTCCCATGTAGGGTGTGATCATAAATGCAGTATGCCACCACCAACATGTTCCTATATTACATCCATATTTATACAGTGTATGCATATATAAATACGTAACATCAAATCACACATGAAAATAGATAACTCGCTCTGATTTTTCTCAACATTCATAAGTGAGTGGTTTACCTGATCTGTCCTATGTTGGTACATATCTATATACATTCTATCACATATATATTTTCATTCATTCAATGTCTACAAAGATATATCTTCACTATCAATGACCCATGTATTATATACTAGGTTTATGAAAAAGGATATCATACCCAGGGAACCCTCTGGATCCTCCCATAATCATATTATTGGCACCTCATTACATGTTTTTCCTCATGTTCTACAAATTGAGTAACTATCATCACATAATCATTCCCATAAATATATCTCAGGTCCCTTGGACCTCAATTCAAAATTCACCATTGGCTCAACAGCCTGACATCTCAAGGTACAACAATATCTATCCTCCCATATATAATAAATCACTATCATCTCAACAGCCCAACATCCCAAGGTATGGAGATATCCTTCCTCTAATAATCCTAGCCCATGAACCACAAAAATAAATGGTGATCCTCAACCCCGAACTGATGCTCTCAAACAACATCTCTCATGGCCTTCTATAGTGAGAACCTCCTTTGTAACTAATGGTCAACACCATCCTTTAATCCACTCAATATATAGAGGTCTCCACCCACAATGGGTTGTAAATACCACCCTAACTTAGTCTTCTCTATGTAAACACAAATCCAATGGAATATTTTCCCAACAATGAGGAGTGGAAATCACTAAAATTTCTTAATCCACGCCATCTTTCAACCTCGTTGCCACATGAGAACCTCATTGCCCATCCGCAACATGGTCATCACCATCTGCCTTAACCTGGTGATTACATTGCCTTAAACCCTATAGTCATCACCATCCCATACATCTCAAGCCACTCCCTTAGCCTGACGAACATCACCATATCAATCCTGGTGATCAAAATCACCTCAATACCTCAGGCCATGCCTGTCACATTCCCATGGAACTTGTGAGATCATATTATAATTTAATTAATTTAAATAATTTAAACAAGCCACATAACCTACCGAACCTATAATAAGCCCCATACCATGTATAGAATATTTAAATAGGATTCCCATCAGCATAACATAAAATCAATTAAATGTTTTAAATAAAATAATGAATTTATTTTGGGTTTCACCTCGCAACCCACATATTAGTATTTTAGAATGCACCCCATAACGCATGTATATTTAAGGATAAATCTAGATTCCACCTATCTTAGACTCATAAGAACTCTTTCATTAAATAATTACCTCTAATATGAACTGTATGAAAAAAATAAAGAATATAAAACAATTCCCAAAAAATATGTCAAATGATCTCACATAGAATTAGAATTCCAAACTACGAGGTAAATGAAGAACGGAATAAATATGAATCAAGGGATTACGGATACACTTCCAACACACCAAAATGAATTCAAATCAGATCTCATATGAAAGATATAGGCTAAATCCTAGTGGATACTGAATAAGAGATATTCCCCCGACTATACGTGCCACTCGGGTTAAAAGAAGGGAGAAAGAATAGATAATAATGGAGGGGTAATTTGGTAATTTCACCCCCTTTAATGAACCGTATGGTTAGCCCAAATAGTTTTTCTAACCATTTGTCAACAATTTGGTGAAACTATCCAATGGGAACCCCATTTAAAATTTGTCGCATGGTTTGGTTATACGACTTGGCTAGAACTTGTGCCAACTATAAAGACCCTAATCTTGACGTACAAACACATTATATTACTTTTGGGGAATACTTAATACATGACACAAAAAGACTCCTAAATACTGTATTATTGTAGAGTCTTTGGAAACTAGGAAACATAAAAAACTAGTTCATAAAACATCTACATCATCTCCTATTTTTTCCTTGATAACTTGAACCCATTTTTGATACATCTTACTTAATACCTTTCATCATATCCTGGGAAAAAGAAACATAAAAGGGGTGATATAAAATGCTCAGTAAGGGTAAACAGAGAAAATTTCAAACAAAACATAGACATAAGAATGTATAAACATAAACATAACTTTTGAAAATCATACCAGGTACAACAAATATCAAAATCTTGAGTCATGTAATAAATCTTGGTTTTTCATAAGGAATAAATCATAAATAAACACGAGCTATGAGAAAATAGAATTGGCATAAAACATGGAATTTTGGAAAAAAAATAAGTATATAAAATCATTTCCATATTAGCCAAGGATCATTCCCAATACCATCATAGTGGACAAAGTCCAATACTGAACCAGGTTTACTTATCATTTCATCCTTGTATTATTGAACTAGATTTACTTGTCGTTATAGCCCTACATTACTGAACCATATTTACTTTTTGTTCTAGTTATGTCAATATCATGATATATAAATCTATACCCAATCAATTAGAGGGAGATATAGGTCCCACCCATCTCATAATGAAATAATTCTAATGTGTCCCACAAAAACATAAATCATTCGTCATAGCATAACCCAATAAATAAAATGGGTTTCTTAAACATCATATCCTCAAAACATAATCGAGGTAAAACAAAATGATTTCATAAATATAATTCCATAAAAAATATAATTATACCATAGGAATAATAGGTATGGTATACTTAAAACATAACCCTCTTTAATAATGTAATCTTAGGTGGAAAATAATTTTTTTAGAAAACTTTAAATTAATTCTTGAGGAAAATATACTTTATTATTTAAAAATGTTATCATTTTTCAAAATTCCATGAAATTTTAAAAGAAAAAAATATATTTTAAAATAATCTTGAAATATTGTAAAGCAAGCTTCATAGAAGTAAGTAATTATGGAATCTTAAAAATCTATTCATGGTGTATAAGTTAAAACCATCATTCTCCTTGTACTTTTTTTCCAAAAAGTAAAAAAGTACCTTCTGTCAAATAATGAAAATATATTCCTTTTATACCATTTAATAAATAATTCACCAATAGGTAAAATTGAATTTTAAAAAAATTATAAGAAGAGAAAGAATATATTAAAATACATAATTAGGAAACTTGAACCTAAATGATAAATAAACCCTGGAAAATACTTACGTATAAACAATCTCAGATAAAAATTAGATTGATAAATTATCCCTTGACAATTTCTAATTATTAAAATAATATACCTCATAAAATAAATAAAATTATATGCATATCATAACCTTCATAATAATAACCACAAAAATATTCATTGGCAGTATAAACACAACTCAAAATAAATAAGTGGTGTATAAGGTATATGTCCCATAGAAATAAAAGTGAGACAAAATAATCCCTTAACATAGGTATGATATCCTTTATATGTATCTTAACCCCCTATATACTTATTTAAATAATGTCATTAATTTATTCTAGAATCATAGTCATTTTTATGATATCATATATGATCATATTATCATTTGTTTGTTAATAACATTATTAGTCATCCATCAGGTATTAACTGCTTTATTTTCATACATAGGTTTCATTGGATATGTTCTTGTTCCTCTTATTATATTATAGTTATATCATTTCTAGAATTATATTAATATAATATATGTCATATTTTTTCTTTTAATACATTTATATAATCATTCTTTAATCGATATCATGTAGAATGAATCGCATCGTATCATGGAGATGGTAGGTCGTACGTACGCACGAGCGACGATATCATTCCCATAATTCTGAAATGGTATGGAAGTTAATGGTATATAATTTATTCTAGAATCATTTTATAATGATCCCATATAGTTATTATTACCATCCAAGTAAATTGGTGGTAAAAAATAGATTACACCACATCATGGAGATAGTAGGTCGTACGTATGCCCACACGGTGATTTTGTTTTTCATAGGATGGATAGAAGATAGAATAAGGTTGTTTTATAACCATAATTACATATTAGTATATAGGTGATACTGTAATTATTACTTAATAATGTAAAAAGATGTAATAGAAAGTAGAATAATAAATGGTCTTGATAAGGTAAATGTGCAGGGGATGGATGAATTTGAAGGCCCAAATTGAAGTGAAAAAGTGAGGGAGGAGGTGCCCTTTTATAATTGAGGGGAGGAGCACTTTTTGAATATCAAAAAATATTAATTATAATAAAGTCTATCTCAATCCAAGTACAACCAAAATTTAATTTATTCAAATATAGATTGAGATAAGGTTTAAATATCATAAAAAAATAAATTTTAGACAATTTTTTCTATCAATTTAAACCTTATCATTTCAATTAATCCTAAGTTATTCTATTATAATATTAACTAAGGTAACAAATTATTTAATATTAAAATTGTGTATTTTTTATTTATTTGATTTCAATTAGACTTTAAATGAATACTTTAGATCATTTTACACCAAATAATAATTATAATATATTTTAAAAATGTTATATGATTTTTAAATAATATAATAATACATACTTCTGATAAACAATCAACAGTGTCAATTTTGACACTATTTAAATTAATGATTTTTAAAAATATTAAGATAATAATTTATCAATGAAAAAAAATTATTATATATCTAAGTGGTAAAGGTAATCTATAAAATTATTTAGAAATATTAATTATCCAAAATTATATTTATTTTAATATTTTTAATGACATTAATTTAGTATTTCCATTAATAAAATAATTACTACATCTGTATTGCATAATTATTTAATATACATATTTTTTCAATAAAAAAAATATCATAATGAAGATAATTCTTCTATATTTCCTAAAAATATATTTAGTAGAATATATCTTCTGAAAAATCCAATATTAAAAATGTTGTATTTATTAAATCATGAATGTGACAACTTTAACATCGCTTTAAATAAAATATTACAAGTGTCGTTAACATTTTTATATGGATCTAAATGGTAAATAAATCTAAAATTGGATGATTATGGTATATATATAATCCAAAAATAATATCTGGTCAAGTTTTATTATCTTTTAATGGTTATTATCATTTTAATGAAAAATATTTTATTGATTTATCATCAGTTAAATAATTTTTTCATCATTAATGTATAATCTATTAAAGTAAATTTTATTTTCTATAAAGTTAAAAAAAACATGATAAAGAAAAACATATTATATTTAAAATGAGTATTTACATTCAAATTTATCTTCTATATAAAATTATATTAAAAATGATATAGCTATAAAAATTTGAGTAATACATTTTTAACTTTTCTTTAAATAAAATATATTAAATGTATTAATCTCATATGAATGGATTTAAAAGGGTATAATATAGACCCAAGGATTATTTAGATCCAAAATAACACATCCAATCACATTATTATAAGATTTAATTTAATTTCATAATATTATATTTACCCTTAATTACCCAATAAACCTTTTTACCGTATTAATAAAAATTACTAAAGTTACTATCCATAATGCCTCAAAATAAAAGAATCATATTTAAATAATTTAGACATAATGATCCCAAATATTTATTCAATTTTTAAAAATTCAAAACACATGATTTTTAGTAATAAATTTAAAATTAATCCTTTTTTTGGAATGAAAAAACAAGTTTTAATAGTAAAAACATTGCAAAAGATTGAATTGTTTTTACATCAAAATTCAATGTAAAATTAATTACAATGACATAAATTATATTGAATGATAAAAATATAGTATATTTATACTTTAAAACAATTCAATAATTTAATTTAACCATATAAATTATTTCAATGAAAATAGTTTTTTTCAATTAAATTTTTGTGTATTTTTACTATTCATCAAAACTTGAAAGTAATCAGAAAAAATATCAAAAATTCATCCAAAGTAAATTTTAAAATCTCACTTCCAAATAACATATTTATGTTGTTAATTATAATATATAAAAGTTTAAAAACTTTATTTAAAATGGGTGTGCCATTAAAAGGTGGAAAAATTGCATTTTTTTTATAATTACTTATTTTATCTGAAAAATTGAATTTGTTATTATATATTATATAGAAAACATATAAGATGAATTTTAAACATTATATTTAATATATTAAACATATATTTCACCAATAAAATCCATAAATAGTGATTTTATTATTTTATAAACTCACTTATTTTCATTTAAATGGTTTTTCAAAAGAAAGTTAATATTAATAATACCTGCCAATATAATGACTAGGTTATAAGGTAACATAATAATATTTATTTTTTACTTATACTCGGTCTTGTGAAAAATTAATTCTATCAAAAGAACTTAAAATTTTGTGTAACACAAGCCAAGCATAGCATTGTTTATATAACATGCTAAGATGGTGTTGTGTATTGTGCAAGCTTATCTTGGTGTAGCGTACAACACAAGGCATCAAAGAAATTAAAAAAATATCTTATAAAAATCTTGGTGTGTTACATTCTACCCCCCTTAAAATTAATTTCTCCCTCAAAATTCGTTGAGGTTATAAGTGGTTTGATACATTTTTTCATAGAAACTCACATTGTAAAAATGAATACTAAAAATTCATTATAAAAAGGAAAGTTAGAAACATAATGTTTACCCAAAGTAACTAATCACCGGGTTTCCACATAAGTGAACATATGTGGGAAGTGAAAACATGTATATATTATATAAATATAATTATCAAGTTTTGATGGAGAGTGATATAGAACATTGTTAAGAATAACTTAACAATCACAAATCCATAAATATGAGATGATCTAAGGGACCATTTGATTCATCAGATAAGAAGGTACTAGGATAACACTTTTTTTCAAGATCTGTTCCCTAAAGTTAAAGAACATGAGCTGAAATACTTATTTGATTTCAGTACAATCTTACCGTTGGTTATTCCTTGAACAATTTCCACTTCATCTATTATTCAAATAAACGAAGTTGATGTTTTTATTCCTAAAGTGTTACCAAATCATGTGATCCATAAATAGAATGATAGGTCATTACATCTGCCATAATCACAACAAAAAGGTTAGCACAACTAATCAAATATGCATAAGTCCACCTATGGTAGGATAATATTTTATTATAAGAAACATCATCTGATGTTTAACTTAAACTTTCCAAAAATTTATAACCTTACAATCCTTCTAAAAGATGAAAATCCAAAAGTGTAGAAAATTTTTCCCAAACTCATCTTAACATTTTCCCCCATATATCATAAGTAATCTCTTGTTGGTCACATTATAAAATGTGAACACCTTCATCATATATTCTCATAAGTCACGGTAATAACCTGAATTATTGTCACGACCAGACCCTACCCGGGATTGAGCCGTAACTACCCCAAGCATGCCTCCATAGGCCAGGGTCTGGCAACAAGCGCCGAAGCCAAAAAAACTTGGGGAGGCCTTTGCCTAAGTACTTGTACACACACACACAGCCCACTCAATGCAGAAGTGTAGAGTAAAAGGAATAGTAAAGTACTAACTTCTATAAACAAACCAACATGGTGCATCGACCACTAAACAGTAAAAAGTGAGTGCTGAAGGTAAATTGAAGAGAAAAGGGAAAAACACGTGCCCAACTAGAAAAGTGCCAAAATTCGGAAAAAAGTAAACAAAAGTAAAACAGCTGGGAGAGTTCCACACCTGGAACCCGACTACGACCACCGCACATAGTCCAAAATCCCGAACTCCTAAGCTCCTCTGTAGTCACGATCAACCTGTCTGTCATCTGCAAGGTCACACCAATTGCGGGAAAAGCCCAAGCAGGGGTGAGTATAAAAATACTCAGTAGGATACCCTAAAAGGCTCGAGGGAGCAACAAAGGATGTACCGAATGGTGAAAAGTAGATTGAATAGGCAGTAGTAAAGGAGTAAAACAGAAAGTGCAGTAAAGAGTACAGCTCGACCCAACAAGAGGAAGGAAGTAGACTTGTCCTAACACAAGGAACTAGAAATAGTGAGAAGATGAACTTACCGTCGAGCCTTTTCTACCTATAGCAGGAAAGCAGACTCGTCCAACCATGAGAATCTAGACATGAAAATCATGTGGCATACCTCGTGTGTCTTCACCTCTCCTGTAAGGAGAGTAACCAAAACCCAAGAAGTGGGTACTAGAACAAGGTATATAAATATCCATATGCGCAAATAAGAAACCCAAAAAGGATCGTAATGGGATCTCTATCTCATATCTCAGACCAAGAAAGTGAGTCACCAACAGTCCCAGAAGTAAACACCATCGATGCCCAGTGTCCCACACGTCTGCCCTGAACTACAAGTCAAGGGGCTCAAATCACCGCACCTTGACACTATCCGCTTTGGGTGGTACTAACTCACCCTCACCGTATTAATTTGCATCACAAGGACGCATCTCGGTGGGGAAAGCACCCCTCATTATTGAGAGATATGGGGAAAGTCAAACCACACCTCGTCACTGTCACACAGTCGAGAGGTCTTCTCAAAGTCAAAGTCATCACATCACTGACCCGTACAACAAAGGGGCCTGCTCTAGTAGTCACAGAGAAAATCCATAGACTAGCCTAGTAGAAAGGACTGAGTCTGAGAGAAGTCTTCAGGTTACCCACTGCCCAGCCCCGCTGGAGGGTAGACACTAAGAGGTTGTCGGGTAATCCAATTCCCAGCCCCGCTGGAGGGTAAACACTAAGAGGTCATTGGGTAACCCACTGCCTAGCCCCGTTGGAGGGTAAATCCTAAGGGGTCATTGGGTAACCCACTGACCAGCCCCACTAGAGAGTAAACCCAAAGAAGTCGTCGGGAAACCCACTACCCAGCCCCACTGGAGGGTAAACCCTAAGAAGTAAAGGGGAAACCCACTGCCCAGCCCCGCTGGAGGGTAAACCCTAAGAAGTCGATGTGCAACCCACTTCCCAGCCCCTCTGGAGGATAAACCCAGAACTGCTCTGTCAATCACTACCGGATGGTACAACACTGGCGAACGGAACATGGAGTTGGTATCGTGCAATGACCTGACTCCGGAACAACTCACCATGCATAGGGTCAGCACCCATGTAGTGTGGATCACACCGAGACCTGGAACTCTGCCTAGGGAAACACGTCACAGTAGATCACGAAAGGAAGATATGATCTCGATACTCATCTAGGGAGTCTACGCCCAGGGCTCACTAGGCTTCACACCCTACTGGAAACAACCTCCTGGTTAGAGGATCGGTGCCTGCGTAAAGTATTGGTCACACTGAATCGACAATAACCCTATAAGGGAACACGAAGGGATGTGATACTGAAATCCCACACGGCTAAAGTAATAGGAGAACCCAAACAACTCCGTCGATCAAACCATCAAGAACAGAACCAGGGGAAACCACTCCACCCTGCTGGTCTAAACCATCATTAATAGAAGGACCATCTACATCACAGGAGGTCAAAGGTACGTAAAGTAGAACACAGTATGCACATGGGTCCCTCATGACATGTGGCCCAATCTCATCTCCAAACCACGTTCACAAACATTATAGGGTAAAAAATAAAACAAGTACATCCAGGAAAACCCATATACTCCCAAAGTATACCACATTTCTAGCCCAAAGGCTATCGTGCACATGATGTCCAACCTCAATGCAAAAAGGGCGAAAATGTAAGTTCTCCAAATTGCTTCCACCACTTCCCTAGAACGGCCAACCACACCTCTTCAAACATTTACTTCACTCTCACAGGAGTGCTCACAATCACACGCCTAGGGATCTCTGCAAACACCGTGGGAAGAACCTTCACCCATACACCTTTCATGCCTCCACATTTAATGAGATCTCGAATCAGATCCGCACATCCAAATGAATAATACCGTCGTAATACTTGCGGAAAAACATGCGAGATAGAATATCTACTCACCTCAAACGGATATATGATGGAACAGTTTTCCAACACCGCTTTACGCCCGAACGGCGTCCTGTGGTCCCAAGCCTCAGTCCCAAAAATAGTCGGGTGCATCACACCATTGCGATCCCCTTGGAAAAACACATCAAATTGACTACTTACATGCATGGAATGGATATCCAGATAAAATGATTCATTTCGTCATACCACACATGAGCGGTTCTACATGGGACCCGCATCTCAGTCCCGAAGCGCTACCAATGGATCGCACCGTTGTGATCCTCTCGAAGAAGCACCCAAGATTTACTAGTCACTTGTTCGAAACAGACACCTGGTAAAAAGGATATAAATCACCACCAATTCCCAAAACGACCCCCATGGGGCCCACTCAACCGTGCTAAACTAAAGTGGGCAGATTGCACCATTGAAATTCTCTCAGAAAAACACCCATAATCGACTACTTGCACACCCCGAATAGACGTCTGATGAAAAAGTTACTAAATGTTTCTCGCAGCTTAAAAGACGGGTCGTGGGTCCCACGCCTCAACTCTGGTTTCAATGCCTTAAACAACACTATAAAACTACTCCCCAGCTCCAGGGTCCCAAATCTGCTAACGATACTCAAAACGGATTCCAGATGTGTCTGTGCCGCCCAAAACAAGAACCCCCAGAATAACGCCAATCCACTTAACGGGCGTGTCGCGCCATCGAGCCCCTCGTCTTGGGTATTAAAAACACCCAAAACCATCTCAAAATGTTCTTCTCGATTCTAGTAACGTGTCACCATAGATAACAAATGAATCTGACACTTGGCCTGAGTTTTATGGTTGTTTTAATTTTTAATTGACCGAACGGGTCCGACCCAGCCATATACCTGAACAGGCCCGCCTCGCCCGGACCGGCTTAAGTAGGTCTGGATTTACCTCCATGGCACCTGCATAATGCAGGTCCCTATTTTTCAACCGGGGTCCGAATACCCTAGTCTCCCACGCATGTCGGTAGGCAAAAGTTGGTCCGGCCGCGTCGTCGCGCCCCGTTCCCCCCCCCCCCCCCACTGGCGTCCCCTGCTCACTCGCCTGGCCTCTCACCGCCTCTCCCGGCCGCCGCCGCCTCGTCTGGCCGATTCCGCCTCATCCGGCCGAAGAATGCCGCTGCCTGGGAGCCCCCGTGCCACCACCGCTGAAGACTGTCGCCGCCCGGAGAGTCGTCGGACCGCCGAAAAAACACCCATATCCTCCCGAAACTTCGTCAAATCACTATGGTCGCTTCAAGGCTCAGATTTTCAATCCGAATCATGCATTGGAAATCTTATAATGATCCATACTCACATATCGGATTCACTCGAAAATTTAAAATATGTTTCATGCGGTAATTCAAGCTCGAAGTAGATGCGGTAATTGAAAAAAAAAACTGCACGATCATACCTCGGGGGCTTAGCCCGTCGCTTCGCAACGATCCGCTGGCCACAACAGATTGAAAAGAAGGAGGAGATGGAGAGCTTGGTGTTGAGAGGGTATCCTCAGTTGATTTACTCCAGAGGATAAAAATGGGAGGGATGATAGGGGTTATGAATTAAGAAGTGAATTATGTCAATTTTAAATTAATTAACTTTAATCCCCCACCAGTAGGCCCCTTCCCGAACACTCAGCAGGGTCGAGATTAAGACTCTCCTAGGGTAAACGCCATACCCTAAGCAAAATTTCATTCTTGGAAGTTTAATCAGGGCCTCCATTCAGAAGTTATAAAACTTAACACCCGAGGCCACCAAATTACCAAAACGCCCTTGGTGGCATTTTCCACCGAAGGGTTGCGCTCGCAAAAATTACACCCCTTCTATGGTAAACGGCATGCTTCAGACTCAAATTTTCCCTCAGGTTTCCTATATGAGCTACTGTTTAGGAGATATCTTATTTATTTGGCATTTCTAATGTGAACGCACTGAAAAAAAAAATTAATTCCGGCCACACCGGGGCTCAGCATCGCACGCCGTCTGAAGGAGCTTCTCTGAAATAACATCAATAATTTTCTAAAGTCTTTTATAGAAAAACCCAGCTTCTTACATCATTCCCTCCTACAAGACTTTTGTCCCCAAAAAGCGAAACCAGGGAACAACACAGAGTAATAAGCCCACACCTAGCTCTCCCGTACCCAGGAAAACTCTTGCACAGTTCTGTGTCACCACACACAAAGGATTTGATCCATTCACGTGAGGTATGCCCTCGCTGATGATGTTCATAGGAGCACACACACATCTCCTCAGGTATGTCACATGGGAGGCATCGTGCACCCACTCCAGACTTTGGGGGGTTAGGGAAAGGCAGTAGGCAACCTATTCATCCCTTCGCATGGTCTCAAATGGCCCGAAGGCCCTCAGGGGTAGCTCACCTCCCTGGTAGAACCCCCACATCGCACGCCGTGACTGGAATCACCGTTTGGACCTGGGAAAAATCCTGGTGATTCCCTCCTTCAGAATATCCATATGGTGAAACACTCAAGTATATCCGGTCATACAAGGTTTCACAGTTCATGACGCAGGACCAAGACTCTCTTACACGCTCGGAAATAGAAGGAATCGATACCATCGACTAATGAAAAGGTTCCACATCTTCTACTCTACTGACACAGGGTTACACTGACACCCTGAGTAACCTTGGTAACACCTCAAACAAGGATCATGGAGAAAAGAATCTTACATACAGAGTCTAACAATTCTACTACAAAAAGTAGAAGAGCTGTAAAGTGTACCTCTTATCACCTCATGCTCTATAGGATCGTAGACGTCCAAAGATCACGGCTATCCGTGGTCCCAACTATCAACTCCCGGAGCCTAACGTAGACTGCCTGATGGTGATGGGAAGACCTCGTAATGTCGTCCCCCACTTCTAGCTCCTCCCACTCCTCTAATAGCACCACCTCTCTGGGCACTACTCCGATCACGGCGTTGCCTCTGTCGTGGTGGTGCACCTACTGCCTGCCCGAAGTTCTCAGCAAACCTCGTTGGGTAGTCCGGTGCCCAGTGACCTCACACATCACAAGCATAGAACCGGCGCTCTCTGGGCTGCCCTGGTGCCCTTCAGCACCACTATGGTGTACAACCACAGCCCGGAGTCCAAACATATAATGGTCTCCTCGGTTGAGGCCCTATGCTTTTCCGCCACAGTGGTGCACGACCACATCTCCGAAACCGGCGGTGGGAAGGCCACATGCGTCGAGGTTCTATCATCTGGCACATGCTAGCTGCGGTAGACGTCTCGGCTCTGTCGTGCCCACTGTCACCACCAACTGTAAAACGTGACAGGAAGCTCTCTATCACCAGCACCTTCTCTAGCACCTTGTCATAAGTGGGGATGCACAAGGGTACGATGATGGCATGAATCTCTCTGCGGAGACCCTGCTCAAACTTCCATGCTTAGAAGTTACTGTCATTGACCAAGTCTGGGTAGAAGCGTGCACGATCCACAAACCTAGTCGTGTAATCAGTCACTATCATCCCTCCCTGCTGAAACTACAAGATCACATTGATTCGAATGGAGCGTATGCAGGAGGGGTAAAACTCATCATGAAACAGTAGCTAAAATTCATCCCATGAAAGTGACGACTCATCGAGTAACTGAGTCAGCAGACTCCACCAACGCCAAACTGCTCCGTGGAAAAGGCTGGCGCCCAAAGACACCATAAGATCTTCCAAAGTCTGCACAATCCTGAAGAGGTGAACCAGTGTCTCTAGCCAAACCTCTTCTACTTGAGGGTCTGGCTCACTGCTGAACATCAGCGGTCTCTACCACTGGAACTCATGGAGCTCACTCAACCTGCGCTCAGACTCATTCTGCTCTGCTGACATTGTCTTCTTCTCACTAGGCAGGGGTGCTGATACCGGCCCACCTAGAAAAGGGACTCGCATGATGGGTCCTGGACTGAGGCCTCATCGCTCATAGGGTCATTGTCATGAACCAAAGTTTTTATCCTGCCTGGCTGTCTTCGCGGAGGCATCCTGAATGTTATCAAGGATCACCACGATCAGATTAGCATATATGTATATGACAGTAACAAAAATGGGGAGCTGACTCAAGAATGGGAGCCAAAGACTCAATACTATGTGATGCATAAACCAATTTTCTATGCAATGGGTGTCTCAGCATACCGATTCAACAAGCGGGTTATCAGGGTCCTGGTGAATGGAAACGTTGTTCGTCATACCATCGCTGGACTCCCTAACCTGAGAGCCTCTCTCGAGACACGTTGACATTGTTTCCCTAGATCCCAACCAATTCATTTTTATGGACATCCGAACAACGTCCCAAGGAATGAACCACCCTCTGATACCAATTTTTCACGACCCGACCCTACCTGTGCTCGAGCCGCAACTACCCCATGCCTGCCTCCATAGGCCAGGGGATGGCTACAAGCACCGAAGGCTAAACAACTCGGTGAGTCCATTTCTTAAGTACCCGTACACACACACAGCCCACTCAATGTAGAAGTGTAGAGTAAAATGAAAAGAAAAGTATCAACTGCTATAAACAACCCAACAAGGTGCATCGACCTCTAAATAGTACAAAGTGAGTGCTGAAGGTAAACTGTAGAGAAAAGGGAAAAACACATGCCCAACCAGAAAAGTGACACAACCCGGAAACAAGTAAACAAAAGTAAAACAGATAGGAGAGTTCCACACCTAGAACCCGACTACGACTACCACACGCGGTCCAAGATACCAAACTCTTGAGCTCCTCTATAGTCACGAGAAACCTGTACATCGTTTGTAAGGGCACACCATGTGCGGGCAAAGCCCAAGCAGGGGTGAGTATAAAAATACTCAGTAGGATACCCCGAAGGCTTGATGGAGCAACAAATGAGGTACCGAAGGGTGAGCAGTAGATCAAACCGGGAGTAGTAGAGGAGTACAATAGAGAGTGCAATAAAGAGTACAGCTCGACCCAACAAGAGGAAGGAAGTAGACTCGTCCTAACACAAGGAGCTATAAATGGTGAGAAGATGAAATTCTCGTCAATACTTCACTACCTATAGCAGGAGAGTATACTCATCCAACCACGAGAATCTAGACACAGAAATCAAGTGGCATACCCCACGTTTCTTCGCCTCTCTGGGAAGGAGAGTAACCAAAACCCAAGAAGGGGGTACTGGAACAAGGTATATACATATCCATATGCTCAAACAAGAAACCCGAACAAGATCTTAAGAGGATCTCCATCTCATAGCTCAGCCTATGAAAGTGAGTCTCCAATAGTCCCAGAAGTAACCACCATCGATTCCCAGTATCCCACATGTTTGCCTCGAACTACAAGTCAAGGGGCTCAAATCACCGCACCTTGACACTATCTACTCTGGGAAATACTGACTCACCCACACGGTTTTAGGTCGCGTCACAAGGATGCATCTCGGTGGAGAAAGTGCCCCTCGTTCTTGTGAGTTCTGGGGAAAGTCAAACTATACCTCGTCACTATCACCCAGTCAATAGGTCTTCTCAAAGTCAAAGTTGTCACATCACTGACCCGTACAACCAAGAGTCCCGCTCCAGTAGTCACAAATAAAATCCACATACTGGCCTTGTAGAAAGGACTGAGTCTGAGAGAAGTCTTCAAGTAACCCACTGCCCAGCCCAGCTACAGGGTAGACCCTAAGAGGTCATCGGGTAACCCACTGCCCAGCCCCGCTAGAGGGTAAACCCTCAGAGGTCGTCGGGTAACCCACTGCCAAGCCCCGCTGGAGGGTAAACCCTAGGACGTCGTTGGGTAACCCACTGCCCAGCCCCGTTGGAGGGTAAACCCTAAGAATTCAATGGGCAACCCACTGCCCAGCTCCGCTGGAGGGTAAACCCTAAGAATTCGATGTGCAACCCGCTGCCCAGCCCTGCTGGAGGGTATACCCGGAACAGCTCTGGCCATCCCTACTGGATGGTACAAAACTGGCCAACGGAACACGGAGTAGGAATCACGCAATGACCTGAATCCAAAACAAATCACCTAGAAAATGGAAATTTTCTGTATAGTGTGGGCCATGCTGATACCTGGAACTCTTCCTAGGTAAAATGTCACAGTAGATCGCGGAAGGAAGATATGATCTTGATACTCGGCTAGAGAGTCTGCACCCAGGGCTCACTGGGCTCTGCACCGTACTGGAAACAACCTCTTGGGTAGAGGATCAGTGTCTGCGTAAAGTATTGGTCACACCAAATCCATAATAACCCTACCAGGGAACACGAAGGGACATGATACTAAAATCCCACATGGCTAAAGGAGCAGGGGAACCCAAACAACTCCACCGATCAAACCGTCGAGAACAGAACCAGGGGAAACCACTCCACCATGCTGGTCTAAACCATCGTTAACAGAAGGACCCTATGCGTCATGAGAGGTCAACGCTACGTAAAGTAGAACACGGTATGCACATGGGGCCCCCACGATGGGTGGACCTATCTCATCTCCAAACCACGTACACAAACATTCTCGGGTACAAAATACAACATGTACCTCCAGGTAAACCCGTATACTCCCAGAGTATACCACATTTCCTGACCAAAGGCTATCGTGCACATGATGTCCAACATCAACGCAAAAAGGGAAAAAACGTAAGTTCTCCAACTTGATTACACCACAGCCCTAGCACGACCAATCACACCTCTTCAAACATTTACTTCACTCTCACAAGAGTTCTCGCAATCAAACATCAAGGGTTCTCTAAAAACACTGTGGGAAGAACCTCCACCCGTACACCTTTCATGCTTCCACATTTAATGACATCTTGAAAGAGGCTCCACACATCCAAATGGATCATACCATCATAATCCTCATGGAAAAACACGTAATATAGATTATCTACTAACCTCAAACGGATATCCGATGGAAAATTTTTCTCACACCGCTTTATGCCCGAACGACGTCTCGTGGTCCCAAGCCTCGGTCCTGAAAACAGTCGGGCACATCACACCCCTGTGATCCCCTTGCAAAAACAAGTTAAATTGACTGCTTACACGCGTGGAATGGATATCCAGAGAAAATGATGCATTTCGTCATACCGCACATGAGTGGTTCTATATGGGACCCACATCAAAGTCCTGAAGTGCTGCCAATGGATTGCACCGTTGCGATCCTCTCGAAGAAGCACCCAAGATTGACTATTCACTTGTCTGAAACGGACACTCGGTGAAGAGGATAAAAATCACTGCCAATTCCCAAAACAACCCCCATGGGGCCCTCTCCACCATGCTGAATTAAAGCGGGAATATTGCGCCATTGCAATGCTCTCACAAAAAAAAACCCGAATAGACTGCTCGCACGCCCTGAACGGACGTCCGATGAAAATGTTGATAAACACTGCCCGTATCTTAAAATACGGGTCATGGTGCCCATGCCTCAAATCTAGTTTCAATGCCTAAAACCACCCTATAAAACTTTTCCTCAGCGTCAGGGTCGCAACGCTGCAAACGGTGATCAAAACGGACTTCGGATGTGTCTGCGCCGCCCAAAACAAGACCCCCAGAATTACGCCAATCCACTTAACGGGTGTGATGCGCCACCAAGGCCCCTGTCTCGGAAATTAAAAACCCATGAAACCATCTCAAAATGTTCATATCTATTCCAAGAATTTGTCTCCGTAGACAGAACTCGAACCCGACACCTGGCCTGAATTTTATGGCCGTTTTAATTTTTAATAGATCGAATGGGTCCGGCCTGGCCATATACCTAAACCGGCCCACAGTTCACCGCGTGGGCCGAACCGCCTCGCCCAGACCAGCTTAAGCCATTCCAGCTTTACCTCCACAGGACCCACATATTTTGGGTCCCTTTTTTCTAGCCGGGGTCTGAATAAGTCAATCTCCTGCGCGTGCCGGTCGGCAAGAGTCGGTCCGGCTACGTCATCCCCCCCCCCTCGCTGGCACCCCCTACTCGCTCGCCCGGCCGCTCGCCGCCTCACCCAGCCGACAACACCGTGCCCGGCCGATGCCACCTTACCCGGACAAAGACTTCCGCAGCCTGGGAGCCCCCGTGCCGCCACCGCTGAAGACCGTCACCGGCCGGAGAGTCGTCGGACCGGCCAGGTCCTCTGGAAAAACACCCATATCCTCCCGAAACTTTGTCGGATCACTGCGGTCGCATCGGGACTCGGATTTTCAATATGAAGTATGAATTGGAAATATTATAATGATCCCTACTCGCATATGGTCTTAGATCGATAATTTAATAGGGATTTCATGCTGTAATTAAAGCTCGAAGTAGATGCGGTAATTGAAAAAAAATAAATGCACGATCCTACCTTGGGGGCTTAGCCCATCGCTTTGCAATAATCTTCCAGCCGTAACAGCTTGGAGTGGAAGAGGAGATGGATAGCTTGGTGTTGAGATGGGATCCTTGGTTTATTTTCACTAGAGGATTCAAATGGTAGGGATGAGAGGGGTTATGACGTATGTAAAGAATTAGGTGAATTTTAAATTAATTAACTTTAATCCCCCACCAGTAGGCATGTTCCTGAACACTCAGCGGGGTCGAGATTAAGCCTCTCCTAGGGTAAATGCCATGCCCTGAGCGCAATGGTGGTCTTGGAATTTTAATTTGGGCCTCCGTTCAAAAGTTATAAAACTTAACACCTGAGGCTTCCAAATTACGAAAACGCCCCTGGTGGCATTTTCCACCGAAGGGTCGCGCCCGCGAAAATTAAACCCCTACTAGGGTAAACGACATGCTTCGGACTCAACGGTACCCTCATTTTTTTCATCTAAGCTACCATTTTGGAGATATTCTATTTATTTGGCGTTCCCAATGTGAACAAACTGAAAAAAAAAATAACTCCGGCGACACCGGGGCTCGGCATCACACGCCGTCTCAAGGCGCGGCTCTGGAATAACATCAAGAATTGTTCAGTATTTTATAGAAAAAACCAGGTTCTTACATTTATCATATATCCTTATTTAAAACATTCAATTTTATTTATTCCAAAACATATTGGATATATTCATTAAGTCCCAAAAAAAATTATACGTTATCCATGATAGCATAACCCTCTTGAAAAAAAATACATAATTAGTTACCAAGAAACAAGAATCATCCAAATTACTTATTCATATCCAAAATATCTTTATCTTAACATCATTATCTTCACATAAGGGACATATTAAGGGTTATATTTTCCTTAATCATATGTTCTTCAAATATATCATCTTACACTTAAATAAAATTTCTAGTCCATTATAACTATTCAACATATTCTTGAAAATCCTTAGCGAAAAAACATAAATTGGATACTCCTTATATAATTAACCATTCATAATTCATGGATCCACATACATAAATACTTTAATCCATTCAATTTAATAGAAGGAATTGAATAGGTCCTTCATTTATTAAGAAGTAGATTCTTATGTCGGGGAATTGAGTTGGGTAATGCCTATGATTTCCATATATGATACATTAAACTCCATAACAATTGGTCACTCTATGACCCATTTTTTAGTAGAGATAACATCTTCCCCACCATTTGAGGTATTCCTTGAGGTTATTCTTCCCTTATTCTTGACATGTAGAAAGTTGAATCTTCTTTACTCTATGCTTTTTAAAATTTGAACTTTTATAAACGTGAATCCTCTTTTTATGATATGTGTTAGTAAAGTTACCAAAGTTTTCATTTTTTATCATATATTGTGATAACTAATTCAGAATAATCACAATATCTTTATCTCTAGTTATTATCCAATTTCATTTCTCATAATCACCAGATTTTCCAACAAACTCAATATCAACCCAATTACTTTTGGTTTCCTCCATTAAGTAAGACCAGAATGCATTAGGTGACAAACACATCTCATTGAAAAAAAACACATAATCACAGGAAATTCCTTTCAATAAATAACATATTAGGTTTAATCCTAAGTTATCCATGATCATTACCAAAATTCTAGGAATGTAACCTATAATTTGACTTATTATTAGGAAATCCCTAGAAATACCTTAAAAATATTTCTAGGGATATCACTAAATATTTTTCATCTTAGTTTCTAAATGTTTACTAAACCTTCACTCTACAACCAACTGTAAAGACCCTAATCTTGACGTATAAAAACATTACATTACTTTTATGGAATAATTAAAAAATGACACAAGAAGATTCCAAAAGGCTATTTTAGTTTAGGGTATTTGGAAACTTGGAAACATAAACAACTGGTTCATAAAATATCTACAGCATCTCCTACGTTTTCCTTCATAACTATAACCCCTTTTTGAAACATCTTACATAATACCCTTCCTTGTATCATGGGGAAAAGAAACATAAAAAAGGTGAGCTCAAATTATTAGTAAGGGTAAACATGGAAAATTTCAAATAAAACATAAACATAAGAATGTAAAAACATGATCATAACTTTTAAAATTCATACCATGTATAACAAATATATAAATCTAGAGTTAGGAAATAAATCTTGGTAGTTCATAAGGCATAAATCATAAAAGAACACAAGCCAAGAGAAAATAGCCTTGTAATAAAGCATGGAATTACAGAAAACACATAATAATAGAAAATATTTTCCATATTATCCAAGTCCCTTTACCAAGACCATTGTAGTGGAAAAATTTCATTACTAAATC
Organism: Viscum album; assembly: GCA_963277665.1. Lineage (NCBI taxonomy): Eukaryota > Viridiplantae > Streptophyta > Magnoliopsida > Santalales > Viscaceae > Viscum > Viscum album. The sequence continues at coordinate 1,274,350,379 of OY728153.1, read as the reverse complement.
GGGTTTACTTTCTATTTTATCCCTATATTATTGAATCATATTGTCATGTTGTTCCAACCCTATATTACTATACCAGATTACTTGTCATTCTATTCATGAATATATCATGAGATATTAATCTTTACCCAATTAATTGGATGGGATATATAGGTCCTACCCATATCATACTGAAATCATTATTATGTGTTCCAAAAAACCCTTAAATCATTCACCATAGCATGACCCAAGAAATAAAATGGGTTTCTTAAACAACATTCTATCATAAAATAATCCATGTAAAAAAGGATTTCATATATATCAATCCATAAATAAATACCATAGGAATAATAGGGTTAGTATACTTGAAAAATAACCCTATTAAAGAATGTAATATTTGGTGGAAAATAATTTTGATAGAACACTTAAATTAATTCTTGAGGAAAATATCATTTCTTCTTTAAAAAATATTTTCTTTTCTCAAACTTCCACAGAATTTTAAAAGAAAATAATTTCTTTCAAAATGATCTTGAAATCTTGTAAAGTAATATTCATGGAAGTAATTAGTTATTAGAGCATAAAAATCATTTTATGCTGTATATGTTAAAACAAACATTCTCCTTGTATTTTTATTAGAAAAATAAAAAAGTACCTCGTATCGAAAAATGACAAACTATTCCTTTCATACCATTTAATAAATAATTTAAAAATGAGTAAAATTTACTTCCAAAAATTTTATATGAATAGAAATAATATTTTGGAATACATAATTAGGAAACATGGACATGGATGATAAATATATCCTAGTAAATACTTTAGTTTAAACAATCTCATATAAAAATGAGATTGAGAAATTATTTATTACCAATTTATAATCAGTTGAATAATATTCCTCATAAAATAAATAAAATTATATTCATGTAATAACCTTCATAATAATAACCAAAAAACATTCATGGGTATCATAAAAACAACTCAAAACAAATAGGTGATGTATAAGTCATATGTCCCACAGAAATAAAAGTGAGAAAAAATAATATATTACCTATGTTTGATATCCTTTATATGTATCCAAACCTCCTGTATAATTATTTAAATAATTTAATTGATTTATTGTAAAATCTTATTCATTTTTATGATATTATATACTATCGTATTATCATATGTTTGTTAATAACATTATTACTCATCCATCAGGTATTAACTGCTTTATTTTCTTATATAGGTTTCATCAGATAAGTTCTTATTAATATTTTTATATTATAGTTATATAATTTATAGAATGATATTGATATAATATATAACATTTTTTTGAACACATTTATATAATCATTATTTAATGGATATCATGTAAAATAAATCGCATCGCATCATGGTGACGGTAGGTCGTACATATGCAGGAGCGATGATATCATTCCCCTAGTTGTGAAATGGTATGGAAGTGAATCGTATATAATTTTTTCCAAAATCATGTTATAATAATCAAATATAGTTCTTATTTCCATCATTATACCCATAAAATTAATTTGGGGGTTAAAAAAAGATTACACCATAGTGTGGAGACATTAGACCGTACGTACGCACACGTGGTGATTTTATTTTTCATAGAATGGATAGAATGTGGAATAAGGTTTATCCATAACCATAATAACATATCAGTATATAGTTGATACCGTATTTATTACTTAATAATTTAAATAAAAAATGAATAGGAAGTAGAAGAAGAAATGTTCTTGAGAGAGTCGGTAGAGGAGATTACCTCTTCTTCGGTGAGCTCCCTCTAGATCTCCTCTTAAAGGCACTAAGGATGGTCTTTTTAGATGACCAGAACCTCTAGAATGTGAATAAGAAGGTTGAGAAGGGAAATTTTTAGGGTATGGATGATATTTAAGGCTCAAATTGAAGTGAAAATTTGATGTAGGAGGTTATATTTTATAATTGAGGTGAGGGTCACTTTTAGAATCTCCACAAATAATAATTATAGTAAAATCTATCTCTATTCAAATACCAAAAAAATGTAATTTATTCAAAGATAAAATAATATAAGGTTTAAATATCATCAACCAATAAATTTTATCTAATTTTTTTATTCAATTTAATCATTATCTTTTTAATTAACCCTTGGTTATTTTATTTTAATTTTAACTAAGGTAACAAATTATTTAGTATTTCAATAGTGTAATTTTTATGTATTTGATGTCAATTAGAACATAAATGAATACTTATGAATATTTTAAACAAAATAATAATTATTCAATATTTCAAAAAATGTTCTATTATTTTAAAATAATTTAATAATACATAATTTTTATAAACAATCAATAGTGTTAATTTTGACACTATTCAATTTATTGATTTTTAAAAATATCAAGATAATAACTTATACTCAAACCAAATATTTTATTATATATTTATGGGGTCAGGTTAATCTATAAAATTATTTAGAAATATTAATTATTCAAAATTTTATTTATTTTATTATTTTTAAAAATATTAATTTGGTATTACCATTAATAAAATATTTACTACATTTGTATTTTATAATTATTTAATATAATTTTTTTTGAATAAAAAATAAAAATTAAATATCATAATAGAGATAATTATTCTAAATTTTATATGAATATTCATAGTTGATGAAGTGTTGTCGTGCACGCTGTCAAAAATATTTATAACTATGTGCAACACATGGGCTGACCTAGGTCGTTCTCTTGAGGAGCTTTTGTGGTCAATCAATAACTAATTATAACTCACCTTTTTTATATTTTTATTATTTATAAGTCAAAAAAAATGAATTTTTTTTTTTGAGAAATTAGAATGCAAGATAAAGGAAAGTAAACATACAATGCATAATGCAGACAAAATAAATGCTGAAAAAATGATGTTAGATAGAAAGGAGATATTCCTGAGAGAATCTCCAAGACTGAACCCTCATCATCTCATTATTAGTTTAAAATTTAATTAATAAACACACTCCATAGTATGTGTAAATATACTATTTTATATGTGGTTATTAATATACAGTTCTCTCAACAATCGCCGAGAGACCGCACATCCACCTCCTCAATCGAGGGAAAATATTATAGAAGAGAAAGTTAAGCCTTGGGTGGCAAGTGGAGACAAAAAGGCACCTTACCCACTAAGATTAGCCCTTTACCTAACTCTAATAAAATAATAAACAATTATCATTAATGTGAAATTACTTGGGTTCAACACTAGATTGATCCCCATGGAAGTTCCTCGGGTTAGTTACTCATGATCATGAGTATAAGAGATCACGGTGGAGAAGAATTGGGTGGAAAAACAAAAGACAAAAAAATGAGAATGAGATGAATAATAGAAAAAAATATTTAAAATTCACAATAATATTAAAATGTAAATAATCTACAAAACAAAAAAAATGGCCACATAGAATTGTCAATGCTTTTAGAATGGGAGAGGATACATATTTATAGAGAGAGGAGGTGAAATAATTCTCTCCAAAATCAACCTCCAAATGTTTCCGCGTGTATGCCCCATTAAATGTCCGAATTGGTAACAGGTTGCTTCATAATAGATTTTCCATAATTTCTCTTACATTAACCTTAATAATATGAGCTTTAATGGCCATCTAATGTAGGATTTATTATCATTTCAATCCGATATATTTAATTGGTCCATTTGACTATCCAAATTCCAATTATTCAACTTCCCTGGCCATTATGACTTTGAAACCTATTGATTAACTCCTTCCATCCTTAATAAATGTTGTTCAAAATGTAATTTATAGTACCTACACAAAATATGAGCCATTTTGGATGCATGGTCACAATGTTATGAATTAATTACCAAATTGAACCATTTCTTCCTATTGAGATGTTTCATCTTTCACATGTTTGGAGCATTTAAATAATGATTTAATGAAAATATTTTAACTTTAAATTAATCATGCACACGAATAATTGAATCATATGTCATATACAGATGGAACCATCTAATTTGGCGGTGTTTAGACCGATTTTTGTGTCCGTTACAGAGTTAGGGCCCATGCTGTCCGCCCCGAAAATTTCTCGTATTAAATGATTTTTTCAGGACTCTAAATGCTCAAATCAGTCTTTACTCCTAAATAATAAGTTTTAAAAAAATAAATCTATGGTTTAAAAAAAGAATCAAATAATTTGGAATAATAATATAAATTGTATGACCAAAATACCCATATCATAAAAATCTGTCAAATTTACAGATTTAACCATTTTTTGCATTTGAGCTCAAAATACCACTAAACCCTAAAAATGTGACAATTTCTCAAAAAATAACACTATGGTAGGATTATAAACAATGATTTACATTATTAAATGTATGAAAATTTTGGCTTCATCAATTCCCCACACTTAAACATTGCACTCATGGCCAATCATCTTACATTCAAATCAAAATCCACACAACAATAAAAAATGAGACAATATCAATGATCTTATCCAAAATAAAATTTCATCATGTATCATATATGAAAAAAATTCTCTATTATTTTCATTTAAATCATTCAAATTTTTTAAACCTTATAAATAAATCCATGAACCAATCACAACCTACCTCACATTGAATTTTATGTCACTCTTCACTCATGGGAAATTGAATCTAGAGTTATGCTCATACTTGGAAATCGCATGTATCACCATAGGCTTGTGAAAATTATCATTCCTCCACAGTGTGAAACATGAAAATTAATTAAATAATGAGTTATTTAATTAATGTTTCAAATGATTCTATGGATTATGGTTGGTGGTAAAATGATTGAAAAAGTTCCAGGCCAGAAAGAGGAGGTTGGACTCTTAAGTACAATGCATGATTAATTCAAGTGAAAAAATAGGAAATTCCTCTCTCAATCCTTCTTGGAAATGTTAAAAACAATATCACTCCATTTTATTACATGGTACATGATCCAATAAGTGATTATAAAAAATGATATCATCTATGTTCTCCCTCTTTTTTTAAGCTCTATAAAGGCATAACTTTATTTTTTTCTTTTTCATAGAGGATGAGCTGAAAATTGAATACAATGAATAAATGAAAATTCATGCCCTTTATTTTTGAGAGGTTCATGAGTCATAAAATAATGTACAATGATGAATTAAATATCATCTACTTTTTTCATTTTTTTCAGGATAAATGGATGAAACAAATAAAGCATAATGAAATGATGACACATGCCCAATTCTCTTATTATCCACTACCCAAAATATTGACACACACCTCAAAACACCAATAAACGATACACATCCCAATTAATTCACACAAAAGGCCCTTCCTCTACACTCAAACTTCAAATATCCATGAAAAAATACTAAAAGTGTGGGTATGTAATGAAAAATTGGCTTGTAATTTTGCTTAAACCTATAAAAATATTCATGGCATCTAAGGGATTATGAAGGATAAATTTAAAGATGGGTCTCAAGATAAAATTTGGATACAAAAATAGATGCCTCAATAATTTCAAATACATTCCATGAAATCCAAAGTTTCGAAAGAGAAAAATCACAAGTTTCAGTTCTCACACAAAATTCAAGTTTCTCTCAATAAAGTGTAGGTATTAGGAAGAATATGTCAAAGTAGTTTAGAATTCCTCACAGTATTGAAAAAATATTTTGAGCTAGTGTTTCATGGGAAGGGATTTCAAAAATCAGTCAAACTCATAAAAATGATTGAAAATCCATTTCAAGGAAAAATAACTCACATCAACAATCATTTAAATCCATTATTTCAAAAATCTTTTCAACTCTTTCAAAATCAATTGATGTGTAAAACGTGATAAGAATATTCATTAAATCTCAAAAAACCTAAAAATATGATAAACAAAAATGAAAAGAACACAAGAAGAACTAATCAGGTTGAAACTCCCCGACACATAAATTTTACTACCCCTCATTTCAACTCAACAAAATATAAATATAAAGGTAGAAAATCCAAGGGAAGGAAAGATACAACCTGATATTATTTTTGAAGTGGATGCTTTGAGTTAAGCTCTTAGCTACTTACATTAGACCTAGAAATCATGAAATAAAATAAATCCTAAGAAAAATAAATAAATAAAAGAAAGATAAAGAGAACAGGATAGAACATGGTTTAGACCCTCATGTGGGTGCTAGGATTTCACTACCCCTAGTCAGGTAGTTGTAGTGGATTATCCCCAATCAGATGGTGGGTTTAGTTCCTTTGAGATGAACCACCACATGTGAGTTTTCCCAATGTACATGAGTAAACACTAAAAGTAAAGAACCCCAAATAAACTAAAAATGTTCCCAACCACCAAGAAATAAAAATGATTAAATTTGAGGTTTGAAGTGGGAGGGAATAGAATATAGGGGTGCTCCCTGTTAACTTATGTGGTGTCCTCCTCCATATGGTATGAAATATATTGTTGAGGAAGTAGTCTCACCACCACATGTTTGTCCAAATTTTCTTCTTCAATCATTTCTACTTGGGTAGTCTAATTTTTAACATCCACAGTCTGCTTCATTTATGATGTATCAGAAATTTCAATGAATGAGAAGTCAAAAAACAATTTAGCTTGAATAATATTAAAACATGAAAAATTAATAAATAAATCTTCTATTTCAAGTAATTAGACTTTGTATTTGATCTCTTCAGGCATGACCATTGGAAACTCAATCTCAGTAGGTGCATCTTCTTCATTATCTTCCAAAAAAGAGATATATAGAATATCTCGGATGTTTACTTATTATGAATGCAAAGATCGTGTTTCAAGTTATCTTCAACAAAGCTATTCTAGTATTCTTCCAAAAAATGTTGATCTCCCATTTGTGCATCAGCTGGAATGCGTACTTTTGGGACCTCCTCGAGTAATGGTTGAGTGCGAGATGATATAATTAGTTCCTTTAGAAGTTCTTTCTCTCCTGCCTCGGGTTATTTAACATAAAAAATTATTGGTAAAATCTCTTCCACCACTCATTATGGTTCAGGTTGCAGCTCAGGTTTGGGATACTCCTAGGATGTGCAAACATATTCAAAAATCCATTCTATTTCAATCTATATATTTTGAAATTTATAACTAATCCTATGAAAATGAGTATCAAGTTCATTGTAACATTTTCTTGCACTTGAGATTGGTTAGTCCATGCATAATAATCACAATTTGAATACATCATGAACAAAGAATATTTTTTTTAGTTTTTGAAATTTATGATTTTTTTGTTTTTTTAAATGAAAGGAAAATTATTTACACAATGTGAATAAAAATAGTGAATGAAAACCACTTGGATCCCTGAAAATAGTGACAAATTGATGAAGCGTTTTCGTGCGCTCTCTCAAAAATATTTATAGATAAGTGTAACATAGGGGGTGACTTAGGTCATTCTCTTAAGAAGCTTTTGCAATCAATCAATCACTGCATATAATTCACTTTTTTATGTATTTATCATTTATGAAATAAAACTAAAAGAAATTGATGTTTTTGAAATGAGTATAGAAGATAATGAAAATTAATTATGCAATGTATAATGTAGAAAGAATGAATATAGACAAAATGTTGCTAGACATAAAGAAGATCCTCCTAAGAGATTATAAAGAATAAACCTTCATTGCCTCTTTGTTAGCTTCAAATATACTTAATGAGCATGAACCATCATATGCATGAACATCCTATTATACCAATGGGTGTGGATAGACAATTCACTCAACGATCGCTAAGAGACCTCACATCCACCTCCTCAATCGAGGGAGAATATTGTAGAAGAGAAAGGTAAGCCTTGGGTGGAAAGTGGAAACACAAAGGATCCTTTCCCAAAAAGATCCCCCTCAACCTAACTCTAAGAAAACATAAAACATAAAACATGAGTGTATATAGACTTGGGTTCAACTCCGAATTGATCCCATAGAAACTTCCTCAGGTTAGTTTCTCGTGATCACGAGTACAAGAGATCACAGTATAGAAGAACGGGGTGGAAAATAAAAGAAAATTATAATGATAATGAGATTAAGAAGAAGAGAAAAATATTTTTAAAATGAATAATAAACATAAAATGGAAATAATCTAAAAAAATGGAAAATGGTCACATAGAAGTGCCAATACTTTGAGAATGTTTGACGATATGTATTTATAGGGAGATGAGGTGAAAGAATTATCTTCATAATTATCCTCTAAATGTTTCCATGTAGATTTTTCATTAAATGGACAAATTGGTAATAGTTTTATTCATAAAAGATGTTCCATAATTTATCCTCCATTCACACTCAATATTTGAGCTTTATTGGCCATATAATGTAGTAATCATGGCCACTTTAATCTGAGACATTTAATCTATCCATTTGACTGGCCAAATTCTAATTCTTCAACATCCCTGGACATTATGACTTTAAAACCTATCGATTCACTCCTTAAATATTTAATAAATGTTGTTACACATGTACTTCCTAGTCCCTCCACAAAATATGAACCATTTTGGATGCATGGTCACAATGTTATGAATTAATTACTTAATGAAACCGGTTCTTCTTGTTGAGATGTTTCATCTTCCGGATGTTTGGAGCGTTTGAATAATGATTTAATGAGAATATTTTGACTTGAAATTCATCATGGATGTGTATAATTGAATCTTATGTCATAAAAAGCTAGAATCGTATCATTTAGAGGTGTTTAGACCAATTTATGTGTCTTTCACTGATGTGGGGTTCATGTTGTCCACCCGGAAAATTTCCCATATTAAATGATTTTTTTAGGACTCTAAATGCTTGAATTTTTCTTTACACTTGAAGAAAAAATTATATAAAATAAAGAACGGATTTTAAAAAAAATAATTACACAATTTGGAATAATAAGGTAAATGTTATGACCAAAATATACTTATCATAAAAATCTGTAAAATTTCCATATTTAACCATTTTTTGCATTTGGGCTCAAAATACAACTAAAACCTAGAAACGTAATAATTTCTACAAGAATAACACTGTGGTGGGATTATAAACAATTATTTACAGTATAAAATGTTTTAAAATGTGTGCTTCATCAATATTTGAATATATATTTTGGGAAATACTATATTTAAAATGTTACATTTATTAAAGCATGAATTTGACAACTTTAACGTCAATTTAAATAAAATATTATAAGTCTCATAATCCTTTCCATATGGTTCCAAATGGTAAATAAATTGAATTTTGATAATTTTGGTCGAGATATACTCAAAAAATAATATTTGGTCATGTTTTATGGTCCTTTAATTATTATTATTATTTTAATCAAAATTATTTTATTAATTTCTCATCAATTAAATAGTTTTTTTCAACATTAATGTATAAGATATTAAAGTAAATATTTATTTCCTAAAAATTAAAAATAAATTTCCATGAAAAAGAAAAAATCATAGATTTAAAATGTGTATTTATAGTTGAATTTATATTATATATAAACTTATATTAAAAAGTATATAGTTATATAAATTTGAGTAAGTCACGTATAAATTTTCTTTAAATTAAACTTATTAAATATCCTAATATCATCCAAGTGGCTTGAAAAGGGTATAATTTCGACCCAAAGATGGTCTAGGTCATCAATCACTCGTCCAATCACTTTAGTACAAGCTTTAGGCTAATTTATAATATTATATTTATCCTTAATTACTTGATTTACCTTTTTACTATATTAATAAAAATTATTGAAGTCATTATTCATAATGTCTAAAAATAAAAAAATTGTTATTTAAATAATTTAGACCTAATGATTCGAAATATTAAATCAATTTTTAAAAATTAAAAACACATAATTTGTAGTAATTAATTTAAAATTAATCCTATTTTCAGAATGAAGAACAAGTTTTAAAAGTTAAAACATTGAAAAGGATTGAAATGTTTTTACATCAAAATTTAATGTAAAATTAATTCCAATGACATAAATTATATTAACTAATAAAAATATATTATATTTATAATTTAAAACCATTAAATAATATAATTTAACCATATAAATTATTTCTATGAAACAAATTCAATTATTATTTATTGTATTTTTACTATTTATCAAAACTTGAAAGTTACCAGAAAAATATCAAAAATTCATCCAAAGTAAATTATTATATCCCACTTACAAATAACATGTTTATGTTATTAAATAGTATATATAAAGTGTAAAAACTATATTTGAAATGGGTTCTCCATCAAAAGGTGGAAAAACTATATGGTATCCACTAAAGCCAAGTGCTTCTCCAAAGAACCACCAAAGTCAATCACACATGCTCGTAGAATATCCTTTAACACAAGTATGGTATGCTCTAACTTCCCATATTTCTGTAGGTGGAAGGCCACACTTAATAGAACCTGTGTACCAAGTACCTTATTTAAGCCCTACTAGAAGCATGATGTAAAGTGCGAATCATGATCTAAAACTATAGTATGGGCACCCCATGCAAATGAACTATCTCTGCCATATAAATCTCTACCAACTACTCTACTATAAAGGTTTCATTGATAGGAATGAAGTTTTCTACCTTCATTTTTCAATCCACAATGACACAAATAGAATCATCCTTCCTAAGAGTCTTTGGAATTACTACCACAAAATCCATAGTCACGTCATTCCATTTCTATTCTGGAATAGGTAACAACTGCAATAGGCCTTTAGTTCATTGATGCTCTACCTTCACCAACTAACAGGTGAAACATCTTGTTACAAAATCTACTATATCCTTTTTCATTCCTAGCCACCAAAAATGTCCCCGTAGTTCACTATACTTTTTTCACACTAGGATCTACCACCCACCATGAAGCATGAAATTCACACATGAGTTCTTCTCATATATTTGAGGGCACAACAACCCAATTTTTCACATAGACGACCTGAATGGAAATTAAACTTTTATTAAGATAAAGATAAATCCACTTTTAAGGGGTAAGGGGGAACCAAAATGACATCATAGACATAAAATAAATTCATGTCCCATAGTATAATGTCCAAAGACAAAAAACAATATCATTTAGAATAACATAGATGATCTCATCCTCATATATTATCCATTATGAAGGTGTATTTCCACCATCAAATCTTCCCTTAAGGCTAAACATGCTAGATCATCATACTATTTGTCCATGATCCATCTCAAGAGTGTAGACTCCACTTATACAGAAACCAGATTCATCCTATCATGACTCTCCTGAACTACCACATGCATTTCCTCTAGCAAAGTCATCATATTCCACTCTGCACTCGACTCATGTACCAACTGAGTCTATGTTTTCTTGCTTAAGGAATCAGTTACACTATTCACCTTCTTATTTTTACATGTCGGTTCAAAATAAAAGGATTCTATATACTCTACCCATCTTTGCTGATAAAGATTCAAGTCACTCTGTGAAAATATATACTTAAAGATTTTTTTATCTGTAAAAACTGTAAACTTTTCACCCAAAAGATATTTTCACCAACACTTAATAGCATAAACAGCTTCTAAAAACTTGAGATCATGTGTAGGGTAATTCCAATCATGTGGCCTCAACTATCGAGACCCATAAACAACAGATCTATCCCCTTGAATCAACACAGCTCTGAGTTCGAACCTATAAGAGTCAAAATACATTGTGTAGTACTCACCTGACTCAGGTAAGATCAAAATTGGTTTTTATGTCAAGCGCTTATTCAACTCCTGGAAAGAATTCTCGCATGATTCTGTCCAAAAAAACTTTACCCCTTTCTTTTTCAAACCTGTAAGTGGTGATGCCGATTGGTAAAATTCTTGTATGAACCTTAGGTAATAACCATCTAATCCCAAAAAGCTTTGGATATCAAAAACAATATTGGGTTTCTCCCAAGAAATCGCTCCCTTCATTTTTCTAGGTCCACTACCACAACTTCTTCTGAGTTGATGTTCCCAAAAAAGTGTACCATGTCAATCCAAAACTAACATTTAGATATCTTGGCATATAGCCGATTCTCTCTTAGTGTATCTAGGACAATGTCAAGATGTTGGGAATGATCATCATGAGTATTAGAGTACACCAAGATGTCGTCTACAAATACCACCACAAACTGGTCTAAGTACAGATGGAAGATCATGTTCATCAAGTCCATAAACACATATGGAGTATTTTTCAACCCAAATGGCATTACAAAAAACTCATAAAGGACATACTTGCTCTCAAAAGCAGTTCTTGGTATATCATAAGCCTAAACTCTCACCTAATGATACCCTGATCTTAGATCAATCTTTGAGAAAACACAATCCCCCTTCAGCTGGACAAACAGATCATCAATACATGGAATAGGATATTGGTTCTTCACATTCATTTTATTCAACTTCCTGTAATTGAAACACAAGAATAAACTCTTGTTGGCCTTATTTTCAGACAAAATAGGTGACCCCCAAGGCAACGTACTTGGATGGATAAACACTTTACCCTCCATCTCCTCCAACTACGTTTTGAGCTCTTGAAGATCAATCGGTTCCATTCTGTAAGGTGGAATAGATACCGGCTCAGCCCCCGACATGAGCTCCATAGTGAACTCCACATCTCTCTCATGTGGAAACCCTAAAAAGTCTTCAGGAAATCCATCCTGGAACTGTTCTACTACTAGTGGAAGTATTTCTTGCCTACCACTCCAATAATCTATCAAAATACTAGAAATTTGGGCTGTGAGATCTCCCAATTGCTGATTCACTAGACCCACTCAACTTGCATGGATATCCCATTCTTCACGGTGAACATACTTGTCACCATCATGAGATACAAAGTTCACTCTCCTTCGGTAACAATCTATATGGTCTTGGTATGCAACTAGCCAGCCCATGCCCAAATCTCGTTATATTAAGGACATAAATATTCCAAAGGAAATGATACTCTCCGATCTCTAGAGAACATACCATGCATAAACAGAAATCCCTACACTGTGTTCCCAATGGTGTATCAATATTCATCACCCCGCTTACGGACTCCCCCTTCAGGCTCAAGACATTAATAATATTTTTAGATATAAAGATATGAGAGGAACTAGTATCAAACAATACATTATATAAATTATAGGCAACTAGAATAGTACCTCTCACTATTGATGGACTAGCCTCGCTCTCCAAAAGTGTAGGTTGAAATGCATGTAATTTTCCTACTCGTCATCCCTATGGTGTCATCTAACTCCCCTGAGTAGAACCAATATTCTAATATGGGATCTCATAACCTGAAGTACCACTTCCACTACCTCTACCACCTCTTCTAGTAGAACTCTAGCATCTAGACCTATATGGTGTAGAAGACCCACTTCCCACACTCTAACTATAAGCAGCTTCTCCCTCAACACCATCTTTCCGCTGCTTCATACAAAACATCTATAGGTGGCCCATCTTTCCCCAAAACTAGAACTCCACTAGTGGTCAAGGAAAATGTGTACGATAGTGACCCTACCTACTGCACTGGTGGAAAATCACATGAGAAAGATATGGTGAAACTGTTCCCCCCAACTGTTCGCCTTGCTTTCCACTGTCCTAACTAAGGTTCTCATGATGGTGGTTTATACTCTCAGAAGGACCACTCCCTAATCATCTAGCTACCTATCCAGTACTAGAATCCTAATTTGAGTTCCCCTCTAAAATGACATCTTTATTAACCACTTCTAATAATTTCTTCAGTCTAAAGATATTCACCTAGGACTTAATTTCACACCTAAGTCTGTCTAGAAATCGTTTTGACGAAGAAGCATCATATGTCACTAATGATGGAGAAAAACACTACAAATCTGTGAAACGTCCTGCGTATTCTATTATGGGCATGATTCCTTGGGTCAATTTCATAAACTCTAAAGCCTTCTCTTGTCTCAGTGTATCTAGATATATGTTCTCCAAGAAATTCTCCAGAAATTCCTTCCATAACATATCATCAATTTTTATAGATCATACTGGAATGTCCCACGAGTGCTTCGCTGAACCCCGCGGCATATAAGAAGCTAATTGACCCTCCTCTCAACTGGAGCCTCTAAATGTTCAAGTACCATCTCTATGTATTCAATATATAATTTAGATCCCTCAGGTCCACCCTCTCTAGTAAAAGTAGGAGGGTGTTGCATCTAAAACTCCCTTGTCAACTTAGACATTCTTTTTTGAATCCACCTTGGGTATCTCCCTACAAATTTCATGAAACGAGAAAAGTTATCTCGTAACTATTCCCCTTCTTCCTCATCTTGCACCAATGGTTCCTCAAGCTCCCTATCTAGAAGTTCATTCTGGGTCATAACCCTTGGTATCTCCCTCAACAAGCATCATGGAGGCATATCTCTACAAATAAAAACACACATCTTGGGTCTTATAACACAACCTTATAAAATTTACGTAAGAGGAGAAACTAACACAAAAAGTTTCAAAATGTCTTTTCCCCTTTTTCTCACCGCACGGTCAACACTGAGGCCTTTTCAATATCCTTAACCATACTACTCCTAGGTCTTGGTTAACAAGAGTACATATATTCTCATTGATTAATTCAACCATTAATTAATCATGTTACCTAAAATTAATTAATTCAACAATTAATTAATTAATCATTTCCATTTCATCAATCAAGGTTCTAATTATAAACCTATTTATTCTTATTTTTCATCATTATTTCAATACCATGACAAGGAAAAAAGTTTAAGTTCAACAACTTACCCATAACCCATTTTCCCATGAGTGACTAGAATGATGCATGTTATAACAATCCTGAGTGCCTAAAATGATTCATGTAGACTCAAGTATCGTGCCTATTTAGGCCACGAATCAAAATTCAATAATTTTTTAAAAAATATCACATCACACCGTAAGTGTGTCTCCCAAGGTGAAATAATATCCAACTATAACAACAAAAAAAATCACAATAATCCCACCCTAAGTACTCGGATTTTCCCCAGAACATGGGTTTGCAACTCCCATGAATGGGATCATTACCAAGCCTCAACACTTTTTAGTCTCTAGCCTACATTTACCAAAATAGTAAGACAAAATAAGAATAAATAAAACAAAACTCCTCTGATACCACTTTGGGACTTCCTGAACTAGGATCCACTAAACGGTGCCTCAAGCCGGTTGGCCACATGACCTCAAACACACCTCCTTGTATGCCAGAGGGCACCGACAAGCAGCGAAGGTCGGGTATGTCAATATCAGGGATACTATACCATATTTTATCAAAATAAAATACCAACAGAAGCAAATAACAATAACCAAGTGTGAAAGCATATAAATAATAAGAACAAATCCATATCATATGATAAAAAAACATGAGAATACAATACTCAACAGAAAGTTAAAGCATGCTATGACAATGCCAATGTCAAGTGTCTACAATTCAATTGAAAGTAAAGACACAATGACTCTGAAGCGGATCCTGGACCATGTCTGGTTCCCTATACCATTCTCCAATCCCAAAATGAAACCTATCATAGGGCATTAACCTTATCATGTCCAGCAACAACAAAGTTTTCTTGGGTACTAATCAACCATCCCTAATAGGGTGTGAGTACAACTCAATAGGCCACCACCAATAGTTTCTAAAACGAGTCCAGTCAAAAAATAGTGCATGCAGATTTATGAATCAATAAATACAATGCATAATTTATACATTTATAACATTGTAATTTAATCTTTATTCATCACATTAGGCCTAATTTCAATTCATGTTTCCCAATTTAATCATAATTCAATATCATTAGTTATTTGGTGTAGTTATTCATGCCTAGAACCCCAAATATTAGTTGAATCATCATTCATTATTATCATTCATTTGGTGTAGGTCATCATGCTAAGAACCACAATCTCATAAAGTGTAGGTTTTCGTTCCTAGCACTCCTTTTCTCATTAGGTGTAGGTTTTCATGCCCATAACCCCATAATATCAAGCTTGGATAACTATTGGGGAGGAACGCCATGTCTATGTCCCAACTTCTAATTGGTCTAGAACACCATGTCTAGCACCACAAAAATCTTATCCATTTAATCATTCATTAATTCACAAGAATTTTCCAAATCATTCCATTACTAATCCAATGATTAGTTAAATTGTTCAAAGTCCATTAGTTAACTCAACAATTAACTAAACACATCATCCATTAATTAATTAATCAATTAATTAATCAATTAAAACAATTCTCATTCCATAATTAATTATTCACAATTAATTATCCATATCAAATCTCAACTTGTCATAATTAATTACCCATATCAAATATAAAATTTTCATGATTGATTATTATAATTAATTATCTTTGATCAACATTATTACACATAATTAATTCTCACAATTAATTCTCTTTGGTTAACATCATGAAACGTAATTAATTTTAATAATTAATTATATTAAATTCCCAAAATCATTATTTCATAATTAATTCCCCCAAAATAATTATCTTATCATAGTCAAACCAATATCTCAATTACAATATCTCAACCCATAGAAAATCTCCAAAATATCTATTTGGGAAACCCCCCCTTCATTTGTTCCATGATTCAATTCTGAATTAATCACTAAGGCAAACTCAATTAAATTCCACATTCCTAGTTACTCCAATTTAGTAAATTAGTCATAAAGAGAATATAGAAAATCATAAACTCATACACATATAAAAATCATGACTATTGGAGTTCGATTTAGACCACCAACCTTAGTTTATTGATGGAAGTTAGCCCACAGAAAATCCCCAAAATCCGAGCGGCAAAATGTTGTCGATCAAGGTTCGAATCTATATCCCTAAACCAGAATTAATATCAAAGGCATAAAGATCATGAAAATATAGATATAGTTCTAAAATCCTATATCTATATCTCAACTCATAAGTTTATATCCAATAAAATTGGAGAGATCTTTCATGAAAAGATCTAGAAAAGATAAGAGAATGAACAGGAGAAGCATCGGGATGAAATCCACTTACTAAGAGGAGAGAAGATCTTTAATCCTAGATTTTGATCTTAAAGAACAGTGTTCAGATCACCTTGGAATCCCTCTATAAGGATTTACGAACACCTAGAAATTGAAAAACCTGAGTCTATGTCAAAATAGAGAGGTTTAGGGGGTTTGGGTGATTTTAAAACCATTTTTGGAATAAACTGGGTCGCGTGCATGGTTTCACCTAGGAGGACACACAGTTAGTCCAAACCATGCACCAACTATGACATATTCCACTACTCACATGACTTGATGGTTCATGGTTAGAAAAACTATGCCAACTTCCACTGTCTTCATGGTTATCTTTTGCAAGGTTTGGCCAAACTGTGCCCAAACTGTGCACAGCCCCATGTCTTCCCAATTCCTTGGAAACTTCACAAAAATATACCCCAAGTCATACCCCATCCCGAAGTTACTCAATAAAAACCAAACAATACCTTAAAACAAACCCTATATTTCTCTAGAAAAGGCCAATATCTTACACTATGAGACTTAAATGACATGAGCTGGCACTGTTATATGAGTCATGCGATATATCTGAAGGATGTCACAAGATTTGGGTGATGAACCCATGGGGGTTTCGCAAGACTAATGTTATATATCCTAGGGGAAACCATGTGTCTTTCTCTATTATATCTATAGGACTTCGCGTGACCCAAATAGCATTCCATAGGAACTTCGCCAGATTAGGGAGACATGTCCTGGTGTTGTCGTGCGTCTTAGATGACTCACTCGATGCGTATGAGGGTCAGTGAACATGTTTTTTTCTCAATTATTATAAATTTAATATTTTTTTAATCCTTATCATTTGAATTCCTTATATTTGTATAGTATTAATTTATTTTGAGTCTCGCATGATTCAAAAGTTATGTGGTATATTCTTCGCATTTCTTATCAGAAGTCCTTTGCATGATCTATAAATGATCACATGAGGTTCTTTATGCATGGAACATGATCTCTCCAGATATTCATCAGTATATTAACTAATTTAATACTTTTTTATCATGATATTATCCACTCCAAGAAATATTTTATGGTTCTTGGGTGTGTTGATGCGCCAAGATTCAAAAAATCCAACCTTAATCCGGAGCGTCTCGGTCGCATCATCGTGGTGCCTTTTTCATGTTGGGGTGGGGAATTTATAGGCCCTTCCTGTTCAGTTATTCTATAGTTTTTTAGTGTATCTGGCATTGATATAGGTTGGAGTCAGTGAAGGGGTTTGTCACCACGTATCTTCATGATATTTTTCATAGATCTCTTTGAGGGCATCGTCAGATTTTTATCAACTGCGAGTCCCTCTCCTCAACACCTCCATTATTGAATTATTTCCAATTAATGGGGACATTTTTTATCATTTTTTAATGTATAATTACTTCTATATTTTTATTTTTATATGTCTAGTGACCTTTTAAAGATCAAATTGTCTGTTGAAGCACCTTTACGAGATGATTGATGCCATGTCTGGGACATTTCATGAGGCAAGGATGGATTGTCTATGGGTTTCGCAGATCCGTGATGTGGAAAACCTTAGTGAATCGCAAGCATTATATGACCGTGATAGGCTTCCTTATCCTCCCTATTTTATTCCATTTTTGTTATTTTATAAAGGATCAGAGGTATCACGAGATTACATGAGTAATGTAAAAGAAAATTACTCTATTTCTTGACAATGCCTCGTGTGACTACTATGGGTCATATGGGGGTGCACGAGCATTTCATGGAAAGATCCATATGTTTATCCTTAGAGATCTTAAGGTGAAATTCATCATTTTCTGGACATACCAAAGGCCTATCACGTGATGAGGTTGACAATCTAAAGGGATTTCTCAAGATGAGGTGTGCATGTCACCGAGGACTCACATTGTCCTTCAGGCTTCCATGAGCATGTAAAATGTATTTTATGACCGTGAGTAGACCCCACATCCTCCTCTTTTATTTACTTTGTTTTATTTTACAAAGTCTCGAGGGTTTCACCAGTTTTTTTGTATGTTTTCAAGGAAAATTATCTTTCTCATCAGTGATATTTCACATGATTTTTACAACCACTAGGGGCCTCCACCTTTGGACATATTTCCTCTCATTTTCAAAGTGTTTTTGTTGGATTATCAAGCACTTGCTACTAAAAAACCACATGACTTAGGGGAGTTTACACAGATGCCATCATGCATCCATTGTTTGTTTGAGGCACCTTTGCAAGAGGGGAAGGAATTTCCAAAGGGGGATTTGTGGGACCTACTACATGCTATCTACTACACTCAGTTCCTTTTTGTGATCCTATTCTGGTCACATGATCATAAGTCTCTTGGAGTTTCATGTGATCTGGATGATTTGGTCACCTTATCTTTCCTTTGATTTTGTGGGAAAATAATACCCATATTCAGGTATTTATTCCATTGTGAATTTTTTGATGCTCATTTGGTGGGAGTTAAAAAATTCCCCCCCCCCCTCATGAACAATGTTCGTGGGTGCAATGGATCAGATCTGAGGAAAGTAAATGCCCTCCTGAGTCATTGGCGGTGTCATGAATCAGTGTCTTCAATAATGTTTTGTCTACCAGGAGACACTTGGAATTCCATGAAATTCCCTATATATAGTGGGTGGAGGGAATATTTATCCACTGTACATCATTCCTCTAGAGACCACTTTCCCTTACTTCATCATGTACCCCTACTGCAAGACCGTTCTACAAGTCCTAATAATGAGGCCTATTCGTGAGACCCGATTGTGAGACCCCACTTTGTGAGAACTCCCTGGAAGACCGTTCTTTTCTTAGTTTCCTGTTATAATTTTTCGTAAACCATATTTCGATAACTTTTTAAACTTTTTCCTCAAGGGTTTTAATTTTCTTGTAGGTATTATAGGGTCCAATAGCTTGATCATATAATCAATTGATACTATCTTATTCACATGGCCATGTCTAAGTCATGTGATCATGAGTCTCCAAAGGGGTCTTGTGATTGCGCGATGCCATGTAGGGGTCATGTGACCCACAAGACCTTTAGACATCAGGAAATTCGAAAACCCTTTATGTGATTCATGGACCCCTTTATAATTCATCTGATTCACATAACGGTTCAGGTTTATTATATATTTTTCTTTTGACTATATTTTATTTTATATGTCTCACATATGCAACTTACTCTTGTTAAAATGGATTCCAATTCTTATCAAATGTTCTCTTTTATGGCCAATAAAATGGCCATGATTTCTAGGAACTATTATACCAACCCTAAATATCATGTGTATACTGATAATGAGTGTCTGAAGAGGTTCCTCTCATTTGAGCTATGAGACTAACTTTTATCCCAACGTCTCCTTCTATACGGGTTTAGTTTGCTAGATGATGATACCATCCCCCCTCCAAACTCTAATATGCCGTCTTTTTGTTTTTCGACTACTCTTGACTATGTATGAATGAAAATTTCCAAGGATGTTCGACTAATCACAGCTCAACATCAGGTGATATATTATATATTGGCCTCCCCGTAGGTCTTTATAGTTGTGAATTTTCTCATAATCTCATTGGTCAAATTTATCCGAGTATATTTTCTTCATCTATGAACAATCCTAACATTGTATGGGTTTTAAAGTGGGATCTCCATCCTGGTGGTATTTTCTTTGATGAATGGGAATGACCCTTCCACATAAGGGAAAGTTGTATAGATTTTGTGGATCAGTTATACATAGTTCATCTTTATGAATTCATGTGTATTTCCTAGTTTATCATTTACCACCAACCTGACCTTATTTGAGAGTTGATCATCTGTTAGTGTCTTGGCACCAACACATTCCACATATCACATGGAAAAGTGGGTATCATTTTATGGGGAATCTACCAACTAGGTGGTATTCCCCCTTTGGAGAGATGTATGATGAATTCCTCCCCACTACAAATGTTTGGTATGATCCTTTGCAGACCCCAATTTTATATAGGAAGATACTTATTATTTTAAAAGAGAAATTGAATTAAGGATCTCACAATGTGTTCACTCATTTCTTTTAATGATTAGATCGATATCATTCTTTGTTGTAGTGGAGACAGGCCAACTATTATACTTCCTCTTCGGTTCCCTTCTCATCAAGGCTGTGACGGAATTGGCTCATATTGGGATATCTTGGAAATTGGGGATTATACTGCATGGGGAAACTGTGTAAATTTAGATTTATCTCCAAACCTTAAGTTATAAGGATTTCTAGCCATGTTTTTTAATGGGTGGATTTTTCCAGATGGGGACACGTGCTCAGGGATCCAGGTTAGTACATTAGTGATGTTAGTGTGCCTTGAGGAAGGAAAAAATCTCAATTTTGAAGATTAGTCCTTGAATTCCATTACCAACTCTTAGTCCATATTAAACAAGGTAGAACCCCTTACAAGATCAGTAAACCTATCTTGTTTCTATTTGGTTGGATATAGGAGAACATTCATTATTACAAATATTACAATACCACCTGGATCCCCAATGCTTCATCCCACCCCTAACTATTGAATATATCTAGGCTTGGAGCTATGTCACTAAGCTTTATGAGGTTAAATATGAACTAATCCAATCTGAAAGATTTTGTTCCACTTATTTATACACATTGGTTGGACCGATTATTGATAATGGTAGTGGTTATCTTTATGAAAGGTCATATATGATCTATCTACAAGATGGGGTTCTCACAACTATAGTGGAAGATCTGGTTATATACGGACCTTATATCCCTTATTATTTTTCTTTTCAATTTGGTTTTATTCAATAGGTATCTCCTCTTCCTTTGGTTAGTGTTCTAGTGGAGGGACATCCCAGGGTCATCTTCCAATTTTGGAAGATGCCGATGCATGAAGATAATGAGGTTGAGATCATGCTTCTACCTACTGATGATTCTTTTAATTTCCTTACCTAGGATTATTCCTAGTATTTTTAGAATCTTATCCAAGTGGTGTGATAAACCAGTTGGTTTTTCATGTGGAAATAACTTTTTCCTTGCTAACCCCATTGTTAGAGGTGACAATGGAGTTGGTCGAAGATCTGGGCAATATGTTAAGAAAGTGATCTCATTCAAGTGATAACTATTCTAATGGTGAAACATAATTTTTTGAGGAATTTATTTCTATAACACAATTTATGGATGATGCTATTATTTAGAGAAGATAATATGGGCCTTTGTCTCCTAATTTTTCATTGCTTCAACTGGTTAGTCATCCTCTTATCATGCCTACTTCGTCGATTGTAGAGTCTTAGTCGCAATGTAGGTTGATCTAGAAATATATTCATTCCTTGATAATAGATACCCCCTTATAATAATTACATGAATAAGGGTAATTCTTTCCCTATTTATTTCATGACTTGGGGGGAGGTGGTTTTGACTGATAGCCTCTATATGAAATTATACAACAAATCATTCTGACCCGACGAGATCTGGCCATGAGTGAAAGGGATTTGCATGATCTTGTGGATGAGGATCCTCTTGCCAGAAAAATGAGGGATATGTTAGAGGAATTGAAGAAAGATCATTAATTGATATCAATATTTCAAGCTCAAAGAGATTCTTTGATTGTGAATATATATAGATGAGAGGAAATAATAACATGTTTAAGGTATGATCTTTCAACATCATCATCTTCCTTGGAAACCACCCAAAAGAGGGTTGAGAAGTTTAGGGATATGGTTGAGGATCTTCATAATAGGGTATAATCCAAATAACTAGGGCAAGAGGCACTCTATCATTCCACTTATGCTTCCTGTTAGACTCTTAAGGACCCTTTCAGTACATCCAATCGACTTTTATCTTTTATTGACCCCTGTAATGCATTTTGTTTTTTATACTTCAGAGAGACTCAAAAATGTTTCCATTACTCCCTATTTTTCACAATATGAATGGATGAATTTTCTGAACATTATATATTACTATTTAGTTTTATTTCATTCATGATGTTCATAAAATTTCATTGCTCTGATATCTTAAGAATCGACAATGCTACCTATCCTTTTCATAACATCAAGTAAACCTAAATGTTTAGATCTGAATACTGGAATCATAATAGATTCCATTCGATAAGTACTCATGAATTCCCACCAACATGATATTCTTTACTGAAATATTTGTTCCAATTTTCTTGAGATAACTTGATTTTCAGAAGGATTTCTTGGGTAGGATACATTTCTCTAATTGATAGTGCTTTATATTTTGTCAAAGATGATAGGCTTGGCTAGAGTCTCTTGATTATAATAAGGTCATGCAGTGGGAATTACATGATTTTTCAGTCTATTCAACTATAATGCTTTATAATATGGTCTTTCAGTTTGGATATTTTATTGCTTTAAGTTTAAATTCCTTCATCTTAGAAGATCCACTTCTTTCATTTTAAGGTCTTTCAAAATAGACCTTTAGTGTGCTATAATTCAGGGTCTTTGAGATTGGAATTTTGTGTATTGTAATTTAGGGTCTTCGATCTTGGACTTGTGGTGTGATGTAATTTAGGTTCTTTAATCTTGGACCTTTGGTGTGTTGTAATTTATGGTCTATGAGCTTAGACCTTTAGTGTGATGTAATTTAAGGTCTTTGAGTTTAGACCTTTGGTGTGTTGTGATTTAGGGTATTTGATCTTGGAACTGATATTGATAACCATGTGATTTGTTTCATACATGAAAAGAATGACCTAAAACACACTAAGGTGATAGGTTATTCTGTGGTGTTGTTAAGGATCATGGGTATTGGAGTTTGTTTCTTTCAAGGAAGATATTCCTTTAGTTAGTGGATTAAATCCCTGATGAATTGATAGAATGTCCAAGAAAATATGATCTCTACTATTTTTACAAGGGTCGTGGAATATTTATGGAAGGAAATATGGGTTGAGGGAGAAATACTAGGGATTTGAGGTCTTCCTAGATAGTTGGAATGTGGGTAAAAAAATCATAACCCAAAAGCTTGAGTCTGTGGATATAGGATGGAGTAAACATACCAGGTATGTCCCGTAATAATCTAAGATGTTTAAATCTACCTCAGTGTAATTGGGGCTCACAAGGATTTAAGATCCTTTATTAAAAGGATTACATTCCTTTAGTTTGTGGATCAAATACCTTATGTATTGATAGCATGTCCAAGAAAACATGATCTTCACTTCTTTCCAAGGGTCATGAAAGATTTTTGAAGGCTCAAACATCAAGATGATGAAGTTGGGTATGGAAAGAAGGCTATCTAGAAAGAGTTATGGCACCTTAGAGAAATTTATCTCTTGGTTGGAAACCTCAATCCCTATACCCTATGGTTTTGAATCATGAGGTGTGATCAATTAAAGGTTCAAGAAAGGAGTGTTGCATTATGGCCTTGAGAAAGGGTACAAAACACAGTGATGTGACGTTGAGAATGTTGATCACACTTGAATAGTATTGTTATTTAAATTATAAATCATGAACCATGAATTATCTGAGTTAACTAGAATGAAATAAAATCAGTGGGTATAGTTTAATCGAGCCTCTATTATTTCATGAGATCAAGACGATAACTCCATGGTTTATGGGGGGCTTATTAGGATCTGATGGTCTATTTGGCAGAGCAAGTCCCTATTACTAGTTTGTTATAGGGAGGTTGAATCATCTCATACTTCAATGGAATTAAGGTGGTTTATGAAATTTTTAATATTGAAGAAGTATTATCACACTATAAAAGTTGTGTGAAAGCCTAGAGGGCATATTCTCATGGTGAACAGATGTGAAAAAATCATTTCTCTTACTTTTTTCTGGATGAGGTGGTCTAGTGAGCATAGATTGGATTTTTCTAGGGATACATGGTATACTATATGAGATTTATGCACTATTTATTTGTACCCAAATTTTTTCCTAAACTCTATATTTTAAGAGTTTAGAGAGTGAATACTTGAATTTTTCTTAGCTCTCCCTTTGTGGGTTTTCAACCTGACAAGTTTTGTGTCTCTTTTTCTAGAAGTGTAGAGTCTTTAAATTTGGACTATTATAGTTTAAAGTTTAAGGTCATACATGTTTGTCCAAAGAATAGGAATTTTAAGGTCATTACTCACGTGGACCTGATATGAGAGATGTTACATAAGATCCTAATTATGATACCTAGGGTCAAGAGCACTACATCATCCTTCTGATAGGGGGATGGAAATGTTGTAAATCATGGCTTGAAGTTCTCAAGTTATGAGTAATGATATGGTACAGTACTTCTAGGGATAACCCAGAACACCCTCAAGTGTTGGGTTCTGCTACTATGATGCCATCTCACAAGAATTAATATTCCATTTATATTGGGTGAATATATATCCAATTGGTGGATCTCAATACATTCTGTTTTAACATAATGGCCAAACTGAGCAATCTATTTTCATTTCCAGGGTCCATGGAAGGCTTGAGGAAACCTGAGGTACTCAAGATGTGAATTGTGGTGTATGGATTGAGGTTATTTTAAAATATGGAAGAAGCACCCCATACTCTAGTTGATCGAGGTAAGTCTCTTGTGGTCCTTTAATAAGGAATGAAAAATGGGTGATAGACAACACAATTGATCATCGTGTAGTGGGAACATTTTTCATGTAGTTTAACATAATGTGGTAAGTAAACTTTCCATGAATTTTATTGTCATATAGTAAGGAATTATTTTTTGATTAGTTTTAATTTCATGAAACCAATATGTTTTCCTTGTAGTTTAACATCATGTGATAAGACGCACTTCCATGTAGTTTATCATCATGTAGTAAGGATGTATTCTCATGTAGTTTATCATCACGTGGTAAGAATGTATTCTCATGAATTTTTATTTCATGTGGTAATGGTGTGGGAACTGATGTTAATGGATGGAAATGTTGTGGTTGGGCCCAAGGGTGGTAGTCTGGGCATCACTTTGTATCTCATGAAAATGACAACCAAACCACACATAGTTCTAAAGGGTCATGTAGTTTAACATCATGTTATGAGGACATGGATCCTTTGATGTGAAATGGTGGTATTTTAGTTGGGCTCATGAATGTAATTATAGATGTCAAAATGTATCCTCTGGTGATGGGAATCAAGCCATGTTTAGTTCTATATGAATTTACTTTCATGGTTATGACCTGTACACAAAGAGGGGAAATTCTTATATTTGATTTTTTAAGACTGGGCCCAATTTTGGAAATGTGGGCATCACTACGTATTATGTGAGGGTATGAATCAATTCATACATAGTTCTTAATTTGTAAATACTTTATATAGTTATGTCCCATACGTAGAGGTGGGACTTATTTTCATTAATTGTCTTAGTTGGGCCTAGGACTGAAGAATCAGGTGTCACTACATATCCTATGATGACAAGAATTAAGCCACATGTATTTCTTAAGGAATCATGTAGTTTAAATTCATGTGGTAAGGATGAATATGGATTGATGTGGAAAAAGTCAGGATGTTCTGGCTAAGCCCAAGTATAGAAGTTCTATCATCGCTATGTATCTCATGAAAATGAGAATCAAGCCACGTGTAGTTCTTGAAGAACCATGAAGTTTAACATCATATAGAAATATGTCGACTCCTCGATATGAATAGTGATATATTGGATAGTGGTGTGGTAGAATACCAACACCAAATATAGAGGTCCCCTTACTATAGGTCTTCAAGAGTGGGATGTCGCATGTCATACAGGGTACATTAACCGTGTAGTTTAACATCATGCGACGAGGGCTCATGGTATGCATTTTACGATCTAGCACTTGGGACTGAGATGGGCCTATCTAAAGCTTTTAGGCCTTTTTGTGAAGGTAATCCTTTACCAATACTTCTAATCCCACATGAACTGTGATCGATGTGAGAAACAAGGAATGGAAAGGGTTCCTTTCACTATGCAGAGGAATTTAAGAGTAGGGAAAGTGCATATTGTATCAAGCAGTGGCTAGACCAGGATATAAGATCGAGATGTAACTACATATCTCATTAAAAATAATAATCAATCAATATGTAGTTCTATTAAACCCATGGAGTTTAATATCATGTGGTATAGAAATTGGTGACTTGACATGAATGAAGATGGATATTCGGGATCTGTGTGGATTTACATCATGCGGTAAGGATGTAGATCACCCGAAGTGAAGGAAATGGGATGTTGTGGATTCATTCAGTTTTATCTCATCTGGTAAGGAAATTTTCCTTGCAATTTAATATCATGTGGTAAGAAAATTTTCCATGTAGTTTAATTTCATGTGGTAAGATAATTGGATCACCCGATGTGAAAGGAATTTATTTCTACGGCTAGGACCAAGAATAGAGGTTTGGGAATCACTATGTATCATGTGATAGGAAGAATCAAGCCATACGTAGTTCTTAAGGAACCTTGAATTTTAATGTCATGTATCTAGGATGAACTCTGTACAGTTTATCGTCATTTGGTTAGGATGAATTTGTATAATTTAACATCATGAACTCAGGATGAATGAAGGGTCTTTCTCTAATGTGGGTTCTCATATGATGATGACTATGTAAAGTATTTCTTGAGAAATATCATATTTTTGGGTGGTGTGACATGTTCCTTATCCATGGTGTCTAATGAGTGCACTTTATTATGATAAACCTCATATATTACATAAGGCCCTTCCCACCTAGGCTCCATTTTCAAGGGATTCTTTCCTAGTATCATTAGAGTTATAAGAACAAACACTAGTTCCCCTTGAATAAATGAATGAAGGAGAACCTTTTTATTAAAGGCATGTGTGATCTGATTCTGATGGACCTACAGGTTGTACAGTGTGTGCAATCTATTCTCATCTAGACATTCTAATTCATCCAAATTCTTTTGTGATTGTTCATCTTCAGAGATCTATCCACAAATGGCTATTTAGAGTCAAGGAAGCTTGACCCCTATATGTAACACTACCCTGTTCCTATAAACTAATGAATATAGTGTTTCCTGTGAGTCCATACATGTGTTGGTATGGTGGGCCTATAAATCATGGAGGATATTTTCTGGCTAAGTCTTCTTATTCTTTTTATCCATATTCTAGAGTATATCTGATAGAGTCTTATTAACAAACTCTATCTATCCATTTTGTCACTACATAATAGCGAGATGAGTGATTAGACTTCATATTTTACTAC
The DNA here is from genome assembly GCA_963277665.1 of Viscum album. Lineage (NCBI taxonomy): Eukaryota > Viridiplantae > Streptophyta > Magnoliopsida > Santalales > Viscaceae > Viscum > Viscum album. The sequence goes on along the minus strand of OY728153.1, from coordinate 1,274,322,457 downwards.
TAGTATAGTCTCTTCAACTCTGTAGAATATAATTTGGTGTCATTTTTCATCAGTATTGTGTGAGGGACTCTGAACTTAGTGATGATATGGGACTTTACAATGTTGATGATATTCTTCATCTTGAATTACTTGAGGGGTATTTCCTCAGCACATTTGTAGAAGAAGTTGGTAGTAGTAAGGATGTACTTGAACTGCTTAGTTGTGGTAGGTTATATGGCCCTACAACATCTATTCCCCAAATGGAAAATGGCCATGAATATTTATATGTATGTAGAAATTACTAGGGATGATGGATGAAGTTTGTAAGGATCTAGAATTCATGAAATTTCCTAGTGAATTCCACGTAGTCTTATCTCATGGTTTTCCAGTATTATCTAAACCTCATGATTTGATGGGATAACCTGGTTCAGGACTGATGGGTGTCACAATATCCTACATGGTCATCTTCTATGATGGAAAAAATCTCTCCTTCTCCTATGAACTTAAGGAGGATTCCATCAATGCATCATTTTTTTGGACTTTATGCCCATTTGTACCATCCTATATAGCGAAATTTTCTATGCGGCGCTGAATCTATTCTCACCTAGCTTGTTTTTTGGTCGAATCCAATTTTAGAGATAACCAATTATGAGATATATCCATCTAGGGGTGTTCATTGGTTCATCATGCTCTGGGTTCATACTGGCCTAATTGATTTATTCCATATTTTTCATGATGATTGATGAGACCTTTCTTCGATGCGTGATATAGAATATTGCTTCCTCTTGATCAGGGTTTGTCAGGATAGTGGCTTCATTAGATATTGCATCGATGTACGCATTCTCTGATTGGGGAATAAGATGTATTGTGGTTTCAAAAGGGGTATCTTTCATCAATCCCCTAACATACCTAGTAAGGGGATACAATTCTTCCTTTCTTATGGAATATTCACCATTTATTTTCCTTATCACCAATTTTGAGTCCCCTTTGATATTCAAGTTTTCTATGTGAAGCTATAGGTATAGTTATAATCCAATAATGAGGGATTGATATTCTACCTCATTATTTGTGCAGCCTTTGGATAGTGAGAAATAGTATGAAAAAACTACTTTTTATAGAGAGACAAATACAATCCCTATACCAACTCGATTAAGCTTTGGGATTTCCATCTTTATACTAATAGGACTCTGAGAGGTGTCATCAAAGTACATATTTCATGTTCTGGGGGTGTCAAGGTCATAGAAGACCTCTTAATCTATGATCTTGATATATTATGGTGTATTTTTAGAGGCATGATATATTACGAGGAAATGATCCAGGGTTTTTCCTTTAACTGACTTTTGTAATATGAACTAATTGTCATATTTCTATAGAATGACTTCCCATTGGGCTAAGAACCCAGTCAACATAGGGTAGAAAAGGTTGTACTTGAGAGGATCAATATGAGAGACCAGGTGGACTCTGTGGTGCTTCAAGTAATTCCTTATCTTTTTTACCATAAATATGAGTACAAGGAAGTTCTTATAGACATCAGAATATCTAGTCTAGGTACCTAAAATCGTCTGGATGAGGTAGTAGAGACTATTCTCAATTATCATATCATTTTTATGTGTAAGGAGGGATCCCAGTTAGCATTCCATAGTGGCCACATATAATATGAGTGGCCTCCCTTCCACCAGAGGCATCAAAACTTGTGAGTGCAGTAGGTACTGCTTGAGACTTTTGAAGGATTTTGGGAGTTCATCGTCCCATTGATAGTTGATCCCCTTCTTCATTCGCCTAGTGAAGGGGATTTCTTTTTCATCCAAGTTGGATGTGAATAAATGAAAGAAGGAAAGGTTCCCTTAGATTCCCCTCAGATATTTGATATTTCTGGGTGATGAATTTTCTAAAATAGAACTAGTCTAATTTAGATCCACCTCAATGTTGAGGTGGAATACGGAAAGGCCATGAAATTTTATTGATATTACCCTAAAATCACATTTCATCATATTCATTTTTCAACTACATCATCACAGTTTGTCTAAGATTTTATGGATATCCATGAAGTTATCATTTAGCTGTCAAGATTTAACAATTAGGTTATTAACATAGCACATAACTATAATTCCCAGGAATGGCTTAAAGATGTGATTTATGGCATGCTGGTATGTAGATCTAGCATTATTTAATCCGAAGGTAATGAACTGATATCAGAAGATCCCTTGAGGAACTTTAAAGGCAATGGATTATTCATATTTGGGTCCACATTGATCTAATTGTACCTCATGTACCTATACATGAAGTAAATGGCTTGGAAGCTAGTTGTTGCATCAATAAATAGTTTTGTGATCATTAATGGGAAACCATCCTTAAATCAATGCCAATTAAGGTCTCTCAAATCAATGAAAACCCTAATTTTCTCATTATTTTTCTTGACGGGGATGGTATTGGAAAGCCATCTTGGGTATTTTACTTCTCAAAAAAAAGATAGATTTGATCAACTTGTCAACTTCCACCTCTACATTGGTGGAATGAGAGGGGTTCATCATCTTGGATGCCTGCTTGATTCATCGATGCTCATCGGGTTATCCGAGATGGGGCATAGCCAAATCTTGATTTAGTCCAAGAAGTTTTGTGTAGTTACAAGAGAACACGTATCAATTATACTTTAGAAATGAAATGTACATCTATTTCTCTTCGAGGGGCATGAAGGAACTAATAAGAGTAGGTTGTGGGGCTTGTTTTATTCTCCGATTTATTTGTTTGAGCTCATCTATGGTGGTGAAGATACCTTCCTTGAATGTGAGAGGGGTATTCCTAAGGTCGTCCTCATATTCTTCCAACTCTGAATATGTGGAGATATTTTTAGGATAAGATAGAAATCCGGGGGAATCTCTATTATTAAGGTGAGGGAGGATTTTAAAAGAGGAATCATCATCCCTTTCTATCTGTTCTATTGTAGAGAGAGGATAGAGATGATTATCTTTTACACTTTCACTGAGGACTGGAGTGTCTTGGGCCTCTAGGACTCGATCTACTACCACGACCAGATTTCGGGAGAGTATATAATCGTTTTTGAGCATACTCTAGGGATTTATAGGGGTGATCCCCAAGGCATTGGGAGCTACAACCTATACATCATCATCTTACACTAGTTTCTTACCTATCTTATTATAGAAATATGCTTCAGAATATAAGGATCTACATGTATTGAAGGGGGAATTGTCACTATGTATTATACCAACTTTTCCATTGATGGGGAACTTCATACATTTATGGAATGTTAATGGTATCGCCAAGTGTCTATGAAGTTAGGGCCTCTTGAGTAGGACATTATATGTGGTACCTTACTAAATAACCATGAACTCAACATCATATGTGAGTTCCCCAAAATGGGGTTTGAGTTTGATCTTCCCAAGAGGTCTTAGATTATGCTTATCATACCATTAAATGGCCAGCTTTGTGCGATATGGTTCCCCTTCACCATATCCAAAATGTCAGAGGGTTCAAACTAGGATGAGATTGATCCTATAACCATTATCAATCAGTACCCCATGTAAATTGACATTATTGAGTCTTCTTGAAACATATAGTGTTCATATGTTCCCTTGGATGGATACTTCCTAATCATGATCAGTGAATGAGATGGTGATATGACATTCTGAGGACATGTTATTCACTCAATAGACCCCATCTATAGTGAATTATCACAAACTCTTGTGGGGTCTAAAGGGCTTAAAAAAGTTCCTCCCTAATTTATTTTGAAAGATATAGTGCATCAAGGATTGAGATCTTGGATGTTAAACTATCCAGCTATTTCATATTGTCGTACTTTTGTTCCAAAGTTCAGTGCTTCCTAATATGGGTTTGGTCCTGATCATGTGGTTCAAGAGCCAAGGAATCTGATGTGGTTAGTCATGGGGATTTTTTAGAAGTTGGAGTGATATATACTATCAGTGGTTCAAGTAATGTTGGCCTTCCCTTTTTCCTAGGTTGATCGGATTGAACCCCCATTAGGCGGTCATGCTAGACAATGGGATGAGGTCATCTGTAGGAAGGCTATGGGGAACCTCTTTTCCTCTTTAGGGCCTTCTAAATTTATTTTCAAGGATTATCAAGGTCATATATATCTTTCAGGCGTATGTGAATAGAATATTAGATCCGACCATGCCCACGTTGTACCATGTATCCTCGGTTCCTATGCATTCGGCCTCCCATTCTCTGATTATGCATGGAAAATTCATATGAAGGGGCATAATCATCATCAAAGAAGGGGTATCCCAAGTATATCATATTGATATAACCAAATATGTGCTCTCCATATGATGAGGATCCAATTTGGTGGGGTTGTGCCCATGCAACGGATGTTTTAGGGAATAAATCTACAAGAGTCAGGGCTTGCATTGGAGTATAATATGATTACTTCTATTCTATTTCTTTGTGATTTTGGTGGTCACACCCACCTTTGGGAGGCAGCTTTTATGTCTCCTTATTAGGTGGTGGGGATATTTTGGGTTTGAAAAATTGTGATTTCAGTGTGTCATGAGATCGATCAACAATTTTACAGGTCATCCAGTATTTGAACTTTTTCACATGCCTGGACAGAACTTTTTTCCATCCATCTTCCTCTTCTGACTAGATAAAGGTTATGAATTACACCTAATATAGGGAGTTGTTCAATTCCACCTATCTAGAATCAACCATTCCTTGAAGGACGTCTTTGAATACAAAGCAGTATTGGTTGTTATGACCAAACCTTCTATGGTAAGGGAAGTATTAGGGATGGTTGGTGAGGATGGACTCATCAAGCTTCCTAGGCTATGGAAGATTGAGTATATTATTGTCCATGGTTTCCAAGAAATAATCAGGAAATTTTTTATTTTTTGAATGATTATAATTTTTTCATCCTTTCCTCAAGTCCTTGGCAGCCTTGATTTCTTTGTGCTTCTAGATGAGGGAGATTTTGTGGTTTTTTTCCACTCGATAGGAGGTGTTGGGTAGTTTAGAGACTACCTAGGTGCCTAGATGGGCACTATTAGTGGAATAATAGTGACATATATATATTATATTCTACTTGACCTACTCCCCTATGATGTGGGAATGAGTCAATTTTTAGATCAGGATCACTGAATAGCCTATTCCAAACATTGGTTTGATTCTACAAACTCACGAAATCCACTTGGATACTTCATGGGAATCAGGGAAATATGTAACCCATCCCTGATATTTTCAGTATATATATCCATTATTTTCTCTTGTGATGAATTCTGAGTGAATAGGTTAAACCTTTACACATTTATATGAAATCAAACACCCTCTCATTATCTCATTTCTTACAATTTATCAATTCAACGATCATTGAATTTCTTAGTATCGATCTGAATTGATAAAGGAAATGACAATGAAGGTATTTCCATCCTAAAATGGATCCTCCTGGTAAACTATTATACCAAAAAAGGATGGACCTATCTGAGTCTGTATGAAACACCTCATCTTTATTGCCTCTTTTTGATCTTGAGGGCCCATCACTGGCTTACATCAGGATACAAAGTGTGTGAGATGTTGTCTGGTGTCTCCTGCATCATCAAAGGTAGAGAATATAGGATTTTTTAAGTTGGGTTGAGATGTAGTATCATCCACATATTTGGGATATGGATTCTTCTCAGGCTTCACATGTGTGCATCTCCCTTCCATGGATTCCATTCTAGTGGTCATAGATTTCATGATGTTATGTAACTCTAGGGGAACAACTATCTAGGTCATATTTCATCCATCAGGAGTATTCGGGATCAATAAGATGGATCCTCTTTCATCTCCCCCTGATTTTTAATTCATGATTACTCTGTTGAGGGATAGACTATCTCCTCAATATAAGTAAGTCAGGATTATTTTTGACTTCCTCATTTATGCATACTGGATGTCTAGATCTAGATCCAATCTAATGTTTAGATATCTATATTGCTAGTGGATAATCTATGGGAGGGAGAATATTAGTCTATGATTGAAGATGATACCCATTAGGATTGTTTCCCCTAATAATATCCTTATTGAGATTTCAGAGAGTTTCTATTTCACTCTCATATTGTGACAATTGTTCCTCCAGGGAAGGAAATTCAATTATTTTCAGCAATGATCGAGATGTAGTTATACCTTTCCCCTTGGAAATATTCTATCATGGGGGTGGAAACTCAATATTCGGAGGTTCCATGTTTTGAATCCTTATTTGGTTCCAAGTGCATGTAGCCTCATTTGTTTCATCTAAATCACCCTTCTCTTGGGTTAGATTCTCCATGTTATGGCCCTTTTCATTTGATTCATGATCAATTTTTTCCATGTTGACATTAGAAACATTCACAAAGTAATATTTGGAAATGTTGGTTGTGCCGTTAATTTCAATGCAATAGTATATTTATGCACTACTTTCATTAGAGTCATTATTCAAACCCTTGGCTATGTTGGGACATTTTAGCTTGTGACCCCAATGGGGTCTAATCACCTTTTTTGTACACTCCTCCCACCTTGGCCTATGAAGAGTGACTTTGAGGGAGTTTCCTATAGTGGTTTTCATATAGTCCTTGACTAGTAGATTTTTGTCTCTTTGAGGGAGATATAGGTGGGACACTGGCCGTTTTCCTCCCAAACTAGTCAAGAATGATTCTCTCTATGGTGATGATGATGATGAAAATGCCCCCAGTCCTATGGGGTGGGGGTCATTTGGGGTCGCAATTTGAATAGATTGCTCCCATTATTGAGAAACCAATGATTCCAGTTAGGGACTTGATGATTCCCAGGATAGGCATGCAGATATTAATTCTTATATCCCAGTGGGGTGGGGTGATTAGGAATCACCACGGATTCTTATAGGACCCTCGTAGGGGATAATAAACCTACAGATGGTGATTGAGATATAATTTCCCCCACCCAGTGGGATGATGTTTTCTTTAAGTTTCTAAGGATATGTCTTGAATCCAATTAAGAATTGATTACATGAGGGTTAGAGGCAATGGTAGATATTATCTTGGCCCAGGGGTTGAGTACCCTCCTAGATGGCTGCTATGGTAGTTACTACTACAGCTTGTTTGATGTGAAACAAATATGCTCACGTTGGATCTAGGTGTGATGGAATTGCATGATGAGAACAATTTTTTATGAGACTTTGTCCAGATGATCACAACTTTGGTCTCCGTGTCCGAAATGCTTTCATGTTTCTTCGGGGGGGGCCTAGTTTGTTGTCTTTTTGCTTATCATGTCCTTCTTTTTGTGTTGTATGGGCATCATTGAAGTGTGTAAATTCCATTTTAGTGAACAACTAGCCCGAGAATTACTTAGTCCCCTAATTTATCTAGAGTATAGAACATTACAGGATTCCGAATCTGAGGGGTTCTATTGTTCTATGGGTGAGGAAAAGTGTAACGCTTCATAAGGTCCCCATACTTGAATACGAATTCATGACGTGGCTTCATAGATCATCTTCTAAAGTGTCATGATGTAATGGTTGAAAGAATTTTGTAGATTTTCATTGTACATTTCTGATTTTGGATCCCGGGCCATGGCGATAGTGGTCGGGCCTAGCTGACAACAGATTATATTGATTTTCTGAAGGTGACACTTGAATCCTAGTTAAGGGATATATCGAGCCTTTATTTTTTGATAAGTATACCATATATTCTGGAATATATAAGTCATGAACTCTTTTTCTATCCCATATAGGATCTCATAGTCAGAATTAGTGAGGGGCTAGAACATGATGGTGAGGTTGTTTCCAGCTAACTCTCTCTATATGTCAATATCGGCCTCCTTCTCATCATACTTACACATATCTATCTAGTCAGACCATAGAATATGGCTCTGATGGTCACCTAATAAAGGGATTTTATTACTGTTGGAAGTTGATGGGAAACTATATGCATTTGACCCTGATGTTTCAATCACCTCTTTATATGAAGGTTCATATTTTTGAACACCTCGCTATAAAGATGTTACTAGGAAATGGGAGGATTTCCTTGTCTGTGGTAGATATCTCCATAGAGAGGTTGGTCAGAATGTATGTCATAAGTAGAGTATCTATGTTCCATATCCACACTACCATGAGGTAGACTATCATGGTAGTGAATTTTTTATTCGATAGAAGAGTTGATGAACCCTTGTAGTGTTGATAATGTGTATCGAACGATGTCAAGGACAATGGCATTTAACAGATTAAGATTATGGTACATTTTCTATATCGTGGTTGGAATATGCAGACCTACCTTTTGGAATCGTTTAGGGATATGAGCCTGATATATAACAGTTTTCGGAACTTTCTTATAACTATATGGATTTGTGGGAATATGCGCCTTCTATTGAAAAGATTTTGGAATATTCTAATAATATGTATCATTTTTTATAGTAATATGAGCATGTACTGAGGTATGTTTCATTTTTACATGGTAATATTTAGTCAATATGGGAGTATGAGAACCATCTCGGCCATTGGAATATCCCTATGTTCTTTCTTGGTAGAAGTATGATTCTACCCAGAGGCATGTGTCTCTCTCACCGAGTGAGCCCTGGTTGGAATAGAAATATGAACATGGTCCAAATATGCATTCCCCATCATAATATGTTGAAGGAACTTCATGATCGGATCATGGATATGAGCCTCCTTCTATATTTCCTTGGAATGAAACTGGTGTAGTCATTCATCATCAGAAGTAGGAATATGCATCTGGATTCTTCGGTCTGCAAGAATATGCTAGGTAGATTAAATAATAGTAATATGAGCCTATCATGAGGCTTGTTCCATTATCACTTGGTCAACCCCTTCCAGAACAGAGATATATGCCTGATCCTAGGCCTTTGGAGTATTCCTATAGGATTCTTCTATAGAAATATAAACATAGCATTAGGTTTGTGCCCCTATCATGTGGTGAGACCTGTCTAGAATAAAGATATGATCCTGATCCTGGAACATTGGAATATGCCCCCAAACTTTTTTGATAGGTATGTACTGTCTTGAGGCATGTGCTACTCTCACCAAGTGATATCTGGTTGGAACAGAAGTATGAACCTAGTATAATGACTCAAACTTTATTATAATATGATAATAATCCTCCTATATGGGATCAAGAATGTGAGCTTGCTCTGGTATAACCACTTTTTCGCAATGATCAAAGTGTTGAGTTTCCCTAGATGTAGGGATAGAAGTATGCACCTATCCCTTTATCTGTAATAGTGTTTCAATGTGTTTATTTTGTTCTTTATATATTTCAAAAAAATATTATAATTTTATCAAAGTGTGTATAGGGATATAATCATGCACATTTCTTGTCTCCATTATACACTGTAAGATGTATCCAATTGAAGCGGTGGTATGCACCAACTTTTATCCTCATTGTTCCATTGAAATATATCAATTTTATTCATGCATAGTGTTAGGGATGTGTGCATCTATCATGTCTATTGTGGGAATATTCCCACATACTTTTTTAGACTTAGAAGGAATATGAGTCTATTGGTTAGTTCCTACCGGAATATGCCAGAAGGAATCATCAGTAGAAGTGGGTATATGATCCCTCTCCTAGATATCCAATGCCTTCCTCCTCCGATGAATCTTCCTTATTGCTCATTCATGGGAATCAAATTAATCATCATGTGGGATGGTACCCTTAGCAGGTGACTAGTGGGTATCTGTGGTATGGTGTTGGTAATGGAAGTTAATTGGTTCCCACCTTTGTGGCACTTGAACAGAAAGGGATCCATATTTGTCTTCCTAATCCGCCTTCATTAGAGAATGAAGGTATTAGTTTTCATGCTCTAGGGATAAGCTACTGAAGTGGTTGGTTTTAGCAATAAGGGTTACTGGATTAGTAGTAGCCTTTCTTGGAAAATTTGGACTTTCTGGTCATCGTTCTTGGAGAACCTCATTGGAGGATTCCATGTTCAGGATCATACTGTGTTTGTGGTACTCCCAAACCATTATGTTCCCCACCTAACATTAGAGTTTTTGTGAAGGTGATATCTCTTTGTGACTTTCTGGGATTTCATCCATAGATGATTTATCAGAGAAAACACTCAATGATGAAGACATTATCTTGAATCGGGATGTTGAGATCAGTATCTATTGTTACATAGTTGAAAAATAACAATGTTACTAATTAGTTCAATATCATAGGCATAATATGCTCAAGAGGATATGCATGGTTAACACAATTTTTCTTTTATTCCCTATTCTTCCATTATCCTCATTTGGACTTGTCAAAAAGAGGATGGACTTAGTATAACCCTAGTTACATAGGATCATCTATAAGATCATGTCAGTCTTACTGCTTTGTTTTTATGGGGTTTACAAAACAAAGTGGACTACAACATGATCATTATGTCATTTGATAGATTCATATTAGCTCTGTCAGTTTTTTTTGCATGTGGGGTGCAAACAAAATAGATTGATAGATTATAACCTAATTGTTTAATATTACAGATATTCACGTCAAGTTCACCATTTTTTGTTTATAGGGGTTTCAAGTCATGGATAGGATCCACCAAATAGTTTGATTGTGGATGATTTGTGTTGTGAACAATCATGAATATCAAGTTACCATTGTCTCTATTTCCATAAACTCCCAATGGTTTCCTCTTTTATAACTAGGTACATGCCTACTTTCCAATGGCAGGTGATCACCTGGGTTTTTAGGCCTGATTTGGGGACTCTCATTGGTTAGGGGGATGGGAGGTTGGTATCATTATACCCATTTGGGTGGAATTATTGCCTACTCCAATAATCTTTTATAAATTTAATATATGTTTATAAATCTATTTCTAATCCTGATACGGGACTGGTTACCCTAAAAGCAATCATGGGTTAATTATCTCTTAAGTGTAAAAGACCAGGGGCTCTTTAGTGAATCCATCTATATGTATCTGATGTTATTTTTCATTTTCTAGTAATGGATGGATTCTTATGTGCTGAATCTATAAAACCAATTTCTTCAGAATTTGCTACCACACAAGGAGATGATTAGTATTCCTAGGAGGGAATTGAGCCATTGTGAGGTATCCTATGTATCTTGGTTATTATAAGAATAAAAATCCACATATTTCGTTGGACCCATGCGGATTTACATCATGAGGAGAGGACTTATATAAGTTCTCTAGGACACCAAATATTCAAGATTTAGTTCTAGAGGGACGTCCTACGTATCTCAATTATAGAGAGAATCAATGTTTTTATAGTTTATTTATTTGGGGCTTATATACTGATATTTCCCTAATCACTATAGAGACTTATGGTGAATATGAAATGATTATTTCAATTCAATAATCCCGTATGAGCTATGCTTGGTGTGGGAAATAAGGTATGTAAATGATAATTTTTCATTTCTCATTGAATGGGACTTATGTGCTTGGGCCACCCGAAGAGGATTTAAAATAAAGCTCAGGCCTCAGAGAGACATCCTAAGTATCGTGGTTATGGATAGAATCTGATTCATCATAGTTCAGTTATTTCTCATTCCAATGATGGGTGAGGTAGATTGATCAGGTTATAGGAATTATTGGGACCCTATGGTCAAAACATTGACATAAGGATTACATTGAAATGGATGTTTATTTGAGCTCGGACATTAAGAAGGTGTGCTATGTATCCTGGTAATTATAGGAATCAGGGTTATTATAGTTCATTCATTCCCTTGGGATTGTCCCCATAGTATATTCCCTTGTGTTGAGCTAAATGTGTTATGAAACTCATTGGGGATTATATACATATGGTCCCTGGGTTGGTGGAGACTCATGATGTGAATGATATGATTATTGAAACTCCCTAAGACCACGTGAGCTATGATCAGTGTGAGAAAAAAGGGATGTAAAATGATGAATATCATTACTTAGAGAGTGAGACACCTATGTATTGGGACATCACTATGGATATCTGACCTTGAAGAGATGGCCTATGTATCCTAAATATGGCAGGAATCAGAGTTTTTGTACTTCCTTTGGTCAGGACTTACAGACTATGATTTCCCTTATGGCCTAATTGCTTTCCTGACATTAGCTGATTGTCTGCTTGTCCTGATATGTAGGAGGGTATCTACCTGGAATATCTAAAGATAGCTTAAATTATCCAATTTTTCTTTCTAAAGGACTTTACGTAACCTAGGTGTCATATCCGAAGGTTGCCGCATTATCAAAGATGACTTTTCCGAAGAACATCACAATATCTAGGTGGTTTATCATAGATGCCACTGTATGACCTGGTTGTCTTGTCTAGAGGGTTCCACATGATCCAGATGACTTACCCTAGTTTCATTCATAAAATTTGGGTTGACACATATGGATGGTGTTGTGAGAGTCAATACAACATGTCTCGAAGGGTGTCACAGGTCTTAGATAACATCCCTAGAGGGAATCACGAGTCCTGGAAAACAAGTCTTGAGGGTGTCACTAGTCTCGGCTGACTTATCGTTAGAGTGTCATGAGGAATTTATTTTACATTCCTAGATGTAACTATGAGACTTGGTTGACATAATGTGGCATCATTATATGAGTCAGGTGATATATATGAAGGATGTCAAAAGATTCGGGCAATGGACCCATGGGGGTTTTATGAGATAAGGTGGTACATCCTAGGGGAAATCATGTGAATTGCTCTGGAATATCCATAGGACATCACATGACCAAAATAGAATTCTATAGTAACTTCATGGGATTATGGAAACATGTCTTGGTATAATCATGTGTCTTTGATGACTCGCATGAATCCTATATGGGTCATTGAACATGTTTTTTCTCAATTCATCCACCTTTAATCTTTATTTTATCCTTTATCTTTATAATTCCTTAGATTTATTCAGTATTAGTTTATTTTGAGTCTCACGTGATAATTAATATGTGAGTTTTGTTCTTCTCGTATCTGACTTCATGTGATATATGAATGATCACACAAAGTGTTTTATGGATGGTGCATGATCTCTCCATCTATTCGCTGATATATTACCATATAGAAGACTTTTTGGTTGTGAGATCACCCTCTCTGAGAAATCCTCTCTTGTTATTGGTTGTACGAATGTGCCTGGTTGAAAAAAAACAAAACTTCATTTGGGGAGTCACAGTTTTATCATTTCGGTTCCTTTTCAAGTTGGGGTGGGGAATTTATAGGCCTCACCACCCTAGTTGTTCACCTATTTGTGCGGCATATTTGGCATGGATCCAGTATGGAGTTGGAGAAGGGGTTTGGTTCCATGAATCTTAATGAGATTTTTTCATGTATCTCTCTGAGGGCATCGCCTGGTTTTTAGTGACCCTGAGTCCCTCTCATCAACACCTCCTTTATTATATTATTTCCAATTAATTTGGAATTGTTTGATCATAAGGTCATGTCGAAGGACTTCTATATTGTCATTTTCACATGTCTAAAGGCCTTCATGAGATCAAAGTGCCTATTGAAATACCATCATGGGATTCTTGATTCCTTGCTTGAGAAATTTTTTGAGGCAAGTACGGCTTGTGAGGGGGTCTCACGGGGCCATGTTGTGGATAGCCTTAGCATGTCGTAGGTGTTATATGGCCGTGAGAGGCTTCCTCATCCTCCCTCTTTTATTATCTTTGTTTTATTTTATGAAGTCTTGAGGGTCTCATAAGATTACATTAGTAGTAAAAAATAAAATTACTCTATTTTCTGATAATGCCTCACAGGACCAATATGGGTCATATGGGGTGCGCGAGAATTTTGTGGAAAGATCCATCCACTTATCCTTATGGAGACGAAAGGGAAGCACATGATTGCTTGGATATACCTGAGGCCTTTCATAGGATGAGGTTGAAAATCCAAATGGATTTCTCGAGATGGGGAGGGCATGTTACTAGGGTCTCTCATTGTCTTTTGGGCCACTAGGAGTGTGTCACATGTCTTTTACGACCGTGAGTAGCACCTACCTCCTCCCCATTTATTTCCTTTATTTTTTTTAAAAAAAGGCTCAGGGGTATCGTGAATTTTTTTTTGATGTTGTCAATGAAAATAATCCTTCCCAATAGTGATATGTCACATTATTCTTATGATCACTAGGGGCCTCCAGATTTGGACATCCTTCCTCCCATTTTCAAAAGATTTTTTGGATTTCCAGGTGTTTGCTACTGAAAACCCATGTGTCATGGGTGAGCTTACCCAAATTCCACCGCGTATCTATTGTTTGTCTGAGGCGCTTTTGTGAGTGTAGAAGGACTTTACAAAGGGGACTTCATGGGACCTTCTATTTTCTATTCGCTGCACACGGTTCCTTTGCATGACCCTATGTTTGTCATGAAATCTATGAGCTTTGGCCTCAATATCCTACCTTTTATTTTATGGGAAAATAATACCCATATTCAAGTATTTCATCCTTTGTGAACTTTATAATTCTCATTTGGCGTGCATCAAAATTACCAAAACTCTATCACCTAGAAACAAAATAGCACCAAAAATAGGAAAACCAAGAAAGAAAAAATCGAATGGAAGAAGAAGGTGATATGGGAGGGAACCCTATAACACTAAGGTCCAAGATTAATCACTAAGGATGGGACCTAGGGTAACCTGGAAGAAAAACTTTACCCTCAATTGGGATCCATACAAGCATGATTATAAAGGAAGAACCAAAATTGAGATCTCAAGGCCATATCTGAGGAGTAAATGATGTGAGGGAAGGAAATTAGAGAAGGAAAAAACAAGAAAAAATGGATCCCCATCTAATATGATCAAACATTTAAGTATTTTACCTTATTTAGTTATAAGACTTAGTGGTTTCTAGATACATTCCTTTCTCATTTTCATTTTCATGATCATGTTTCAACCAAATTCAAAAACACAAAATGGTTATAAATAAAATCATAGTAAATTATAATATGAATATAAAAACACAATCCAAATATATCTTCTCAAATTACACCATCACTTCATCATTTGATACTTTATGTTCAATATACTTTTCTTTAATTTAGGTTCTCTTATATTATTAAACCTAATCCCTTAAAGTAGTTTAGAAATAAAAACCTCATATCAGTTCGTAAGGATAATTTTATTGACCAAAAATATTATCCGGTAGTTTCTATCCAGTTGTGTAGTCATAGGCCCACTCATCATTCATAAGAGTGTATATTTATTCATTTCTCAACTATCCTTTTTTTGGATGATTACTCTGAGGTGATTTAGTTCTACAACCTCTTCCACTTACTAGTAACTAAATAGGGATATAATTTATAGGAAACCATACAATAACTACTTTTCCAAAACATTAAGATGTTATCCTATAATTATACTTATACCTTAAACTCATCCCAATGTTTTTCGCTAAAGTTATCTTATTTGAATCCTTGTAATATTAAATATTACTACAAATCACCTAAAGGATTATTTATACTTTTGAAATTATGATTAACCTTAACTTATCAACCCTTAAATTATCTTCAACTAATATAATAACCTCTAAAGTTATCAAAACCCTTCTTTAATACCAAATATTTCATTCTAGGGAAATGATCATTTCAATTACATGAATTTAAAATAAAATATTATTACAATTCATTCCCATGATCTTTAAAGTTTAGAGTTTTATAGAATTATGAAAAAACATTAACTAAAAAAACTCATGTGTTTTTTAACTAAAAGTAACTTTTCTTAGTGTAATCAACTATATAATCTATAACAATAATTCAAAATATCCAAAAAAAAATCTATACATAACATACTCTTTTAGACATTTAATTCTTTACTCCTCTTCATAACTTGTGGAAATGGAAACATAATAAAGGGGGGACATTTGATAATAACTATGAGTAAACTTAACAAATAAAAATCAGATATCATAAGTGAGCATAATATGATTATATGGTTATAATCAAGAAACATAAGAAAATCATACTTCATCAACCCTAGATCATAAATCATGATTCCGTGAATATGACATGGAATAACATAATAAATGAATCAAGTGAGTTGGAAACATGAGTCAATAAACATGATCCATGAGTGAATAACATACTCATAAGAATAATCATAATACTATAGAAAAAATATAATCATAGGGTATCATAATTTTTTGAGAATATCTAAAAATTCCCATGAATTATTTTTTGATCATGTACAAGAAGTATTACGCTTTAGTTTTTTCATATCCAATAAGTATCGCCATTTAGTTTTTAATCGTATCCAAGAAGGTTAACCCTTTAGTTTTTGATAATGTCTAATAATTATTAGCCTTTAGTTTTTGATAATATCTAAGAATTATCATTCTATAGTATCTCATGAGAACTAAAACATTAAAAAATTCATTGGAGTGTGATATTTTACCACATTTATCATCTTTTATACATATGTGTGACATAAGATATCAATCATTTCAACATATCATGAAATCCTATGGGAAGAAAAGGGTTTCATATACTTTAAAATAGAATCACATAAACAAATAATTTATAATTATATTAATAAACATAACATGATAATCCTATAGAAAATAAATGGGTATCCAAAGATATTTAGTAAATTTATAGGTAAATACCACTCAATCAAGAAAAAAAATCATATCGTATTTACAAAATATAGATAAATGGCATAAAGGTAAGTTAAAAATTTATATAATAAATTGATGTGTGGAATATATGTGAACTCCCTTAAATCAAAAAATTGGAAAATATGGTATTAATAAAGTAATGAAATTGGATGAATAATTAGGTTTATAAAAATTTATTGACTAGGAAAGATAAAGGTAGTGATGAATAATTTCTAAGATAGAAAAGAATGTTTCATGATCCTTCCATATAAATAAGTGGGATGGTACCATTTGGTGAATATATTTTATTAGGTATAATATATATCATAGGATAATGAATTAGATAAAAAACCTTTTATTTGTTTTATAAAAATCACTTTATAGTTAATAAATATCCTTGATTTTTTGAATTAATTTTAAAAGAAATATTTTATAATACTAGTATAAAATAATTAATTTTAAAAACCATGAAAAAATATCCATAAAGATTTAAATATAATGAAAAAACTGGTGTTATTATGGGTTCATATAGAAAAAATATTAAAATGAGACTTTAGAAGTTGTTTATAAAAAGAAGAAGCAAAGGGTCACTTTCAAAAGTTATTTCTAAAAAACTGAAGTAAAAAAATTGGAAAAAATTACTTTTGAAAAATAAAATTCGTTAATAGATCCTTGAAAATAACCAATGGTAATCAAAATAAATTTGGGGTATAAGATAAAACATTTTATTTGAAAGTATGGAAAACCTTTTTAATGTTTCAAGATATATTTGTTGAATACCCACATTGTAAAAAGTGTAAACAACTTCCTTTTTAATAAAATGAGAAGGATAATATAGATACCACATGAGATAAAATATAATTAGGTTTCCAATTATAAATTATAACATTGTAGGGAAAGAAAATTATTTACAAGGAGGGGAACCCATCATTAAACAAGATGTGAATTATTCTCAACAAAGATATACTTTTGGGGAATGAAACTTTATCAAGGAAAATTATACGAACTAAAAGGAAATTTTACACTATAGAGTAAAATAAGGTTCTATGAAATAAACACTTAATGTGGAAGAAACCAATATTAGAATAAATATGTTTAAAAGGAATCATTAGAACTTAACATAGGAAGTTGGGTTAACAAAAACACAAACAAATTGGTATATTTTGAACCAAAAACCATTCAAATAGAGAAAAGGATATGGATATTTAAACCTCGTGAATTAAATAAATATTTTATAATAAATTCATTATGAATTTTATACATCCTTTTAAATGAAAACATGGAATATAATATTAAATATATCTCAAGGGGTGAAAATTTGAGACAATAAACCCTTACCTTAGTTCTCAACATCTACTAAAGTGCTTGAATCTATGGTATAAAAAAATAAATATCTTAATCATATATTTTAGAACCTTATTCATATCACTAATCTTTTATAAAATTAATTTATAATTATTATCTATAATTATATTAGTAAGTTATTATCTATTCTCAATATCGGGTGTGAATAATCTAAATCATTTTGAATTAGTTTCATAATAGTAGTTTTTATCTTAATCTTCTTTCAAATTTAATCATTCTCGAATAAAAAAAGTTATTGGAGTTGATTTTTTAGAATTATTTAAAACTTTATAATTTCATTCTATGTGTCTTTTGGTTATGTTTTTTGTAAAAGAAACTAGCAAAAAAAATGTTTCGGTGATTTTTAACAAACAAACAGTTGTATCTTAATTAATGAGTTTAATATTAATTTTAGCACTCTAAACCCAAAATAAAATCTTTATTTTATATTTATATCATATATTATCAGTAATTAAGTTATCATATTCATCCATGATACTATTTTATTGTGTTATTCAAGTTGGTGGTCAGACTGAACTAAACATGAACATATCATAATTAATAGATGATTATGTTTGTGAATGTAGTTTATTTTGGAATTATATGATTATTAAAGAATAATAATGTTTTTATTAGGGTAATTTTAAGGTTTTGAATCATATTTTAATTTTTTTTAATAAATAATAAATAAATAATATAAAAAATGAGATATGCTAATTTGTGGAGGTGATAGTCTTCACAACACATGGTTAATGTTTTTATTTATAGAATAATGAGAGATAAATAAGATAGATTATAATTTGTATATTAAAATTAATTATTATATTATATATTTTACATTTATTTATTAATTTAACCCTTATAATTAGTGAATAGAGGTGGTTGTAAAAAAAATAAAAGTCATCGCTTTGTAGATCCGGAAGTCCACACAACACATGAATGACAGTTTCATTTATTCTTTTAGAAGATAGAAATGGTGGTTAATATTTAATCCATTTGAATAATAAAAATAAGTATAAAATAATTTATAATTTAATTATATATTAATATGAAAATTATATTTTTTAATGTGGGAATGAAAATAAATGAAGTAAGGAAAGAAGTGCTCACATTTAGGACTTAGGCTTTCCCTTGGAAAACTCCATGGAAATAGAGGGATTCGGATAATATATTATGACCAAGGGCTCAATTTAAAGGGATAGTATTCTATAATAAGTAAAAATATTATATTTTTAAGATGAAACCAAATTATTTGAGTGGTATTTAAGGGGTAGTGAGAGGCCCCTTTTATAAGTGGTGAGAAATACATTTTTTGTACATATTTCAACTTCATATAAATAGAGAACCTATTTTACAAGTAAATAAGACTAAAAAATTTATAATAATGGGATGGGTGATGAGTTCAGGTTTATAATAACTAAAAAATTCATTTTTAAACATGTTGTTAAGTCCTATACTTTTAGAAATTTCACTTTTACCATTTTTATTTTTACGGTTGTATCTAATTTTTACAAAAGTAATTTACTTTTGATTCCTAAAAATAAAATGGCCCTTAGTAAATATGTTGGACCTAATGATTAAAAATATGAAATAAATTTAATCATATAAATTTTACCTATGTAATAAGACTCAATTGTAACATTAGTTCATGTAATTCATAAAAAACATTTTTTAGAAAAGTGTATTTTTACACCTACAATTTATGTGTTAGGTAAAATTATTAATTCTTATGATTTTTATTATATAAATTGGTTTACTATAAAACAAATAAAATTTATTTATTTTTAAAATAAATCCAAAATCAAATTTTACTGAAATAATATTGAATTAAAAGAAATGTTAAAAAGTAGTTTTTATTGGAAAATATTAGTTGGGTCAACAAAATGTTACTCATAAGATTTCAAATTTAAAACAATATTTTTTAAAAAAAAATTAATTATTAAAAACATATCTTATGAATTAAAATGTATTATACTCTTATAGGTCCAACTAAAATAGTTATAAAATATACAGTTTTGGTAAAAAATATATTTTTCATAATTCACCTAAAAAAAAATTATTTTAGAAAAAGCTCAAAAAAATAATAAAATAATAATGTTATTAAAATTAAAAAATTATTTTAATTTGGTTAAATGAAAATTATAAAATTATAAAATTTATATTTTAAATGAAAGTACAAAAT
This sequence comes from Viscum album, assembly GCA_963277665.1. Classification (NCBI taxonomy): domain Eukaryota; kingdom Viridiplantae; phylum Streptophyta; class Magnoliopsida; order Santalales; family Viscaceae; genus Viscum; species Viscum album. The sequence goes on along the minus strand of OY728153.1, from coordinate 1,274,302,474 downwards.
ATAAAGAAAAACTTCTTTTATAGAAAAATAGTGATTTTAAACAGTAAGTGTTATTAATATTATTTAATATCAATTTCCAATTAAAATAATATTATTAATATTTTAAAAGTGGTAGATTTTATTTATTGTTTTAAAATACACAACACTTAATAAAATGTTTCTTTGAATAAAAAATACTTTTATACTAAATATGCTTTAACAAAATACCATTAAAATTAATTATTTATATTGTAAAATTTAAATTTTACTAACCCATTGATATTGAAGTAATTATTTTAATTTTATAAATACATAATATCTTATTTTAATAATAATATTATTACATAATTCATAAATATATATATATTATATTTTTATATTATATTTTTATTTCATTTTGAGTTATCTTATTCTCAATTTATTTCTAAGAATACACAACTTTGGTATACCCATTGGATACATTTATATCCAACAACCATATTATAAATGAACATATTTCTGACAACCATATTTCCAATGACCATATTTGTAATGGTAATATTTCATTCTTTTATATATACATGCTAAAAACATGAATTTCATTCTCGCTTCTTAGGTAACAATTCCCATTTCCAAAGTTTTCATGTTATATCTAACAATATACTTTCTAATTTCATGATTTTATTCTTCATTAAATGTTTTCTTAGGTTATTGGGAATCCTAAAGGGTGAAGATGATCCAAGATATATCATAGTGTTGAATATTTTATACTTTTATATTTATTTTCCCATGTCAATTTATTAAATTTTGAAGAATGTAATAATCCATTGTGAGTAATAATACATGGCGTGTAATAGTTAGTTTCATGTACTTTTTGTAACTTTTTACTATGAATCAATAAATTTTAGTTAGTTTAATTCCTATTTTTTTATTAACTATTACCTAATATATTTCAATTCCTTTAAACAAATATAAAAAATAGTTTAAAATAGTTTATGTAAAGAATATGCTTCCTAAAAACCAAATGAATTACATTCCCCCACCCCTAAATAAATTGAAACTTCACAATTTATATTATTCCTAACTAATGAAGGTAGGTGAGGGTATTTTTAACATATTCATCATTTATGATATAACTTACAATATGAAATCAACCTTACTCTATTATGATATATCAAGATACTTACTTTCCTAAAAAATATTAACAATTCATTCCATCATATACCTATGTATGTATATAACCTAATCAAATATTTTACACAACATAACTTTACCAAAACCATTTGAATCTTTAATACATTAAACAACATTGGGATTATATATTCATCAAAAAATTAACTCTATATTTGACCATTAAATGTATTAACCACTAGTTCATAAAGTCAAAAATATCAATATATATCATAATCCCAAAAAATTAGATAAACTTTACAAAACATATCATGGATCACTTTTTCATTGAACCAATAATCAATTTCAAGGATATCAATAATACATGGCTCACTTTTCTCAAAATTATTCAACCATTTGTTACCTCAACATCAGGAATATATTAAAACTAATATTTATTCATACCACAATCATGTGTTCTTCAATAGTTCTCCCCAAAAATATAAACATTCCCTAAAATAAATTTTCAAGGTTATTGATACCATTTAATATATGTTTCCTAGCCTTTAAAGTTTAACTTCTAAGGAAAAATCCTTATATCTTTCATATAATCCCCATAAATTTTAGATTACACCCGGATATAACTGATAAATATCAATGACTAATGAAAATAGATAATAGTATCAAGAATTATTTTATATTATGATGTCATCCTTACTAACTTAGTTTATACTATGAGACTTTTCATTTCCATCATAAATTTATATACTATTATTCTCAACCATTTAAGTATTTTACCTTATTTAATTATAATACTTCGAGGTTTTAAGATACATAAATTTCTTAGCTTCATTTCATTGATCTTTTTTCAACCAAATACTAAAACCCAAAATGGTTATCAATAAAATTAGAGTAAATGATCATGTGAATATGAAAAAAGAAATCCTAATACATCTTCTCTAGTGGTACATTCATTTAATCCTTTAATACTTTCATTTCAATCTAATTTTCTATAAGATAGGTTCTCTTGTATTTCTTAACCTAATACATTAATGTAATTAAGAAATAAATCCTTATTATTAGTTTGTAAATAGAATGTGTTTGACCAAAACATATTCCCTAGGAGTGACTTCCCAAGTGTGCATACTTAGTCCTACTCATTGTTCACCAAAGTGAAGATAGATTCAATGCTAAATAAGCCTTTTGGGGTGATTACCCTTTGGTGTATATATTCCAAATTCTCATACACTTTCTAGTGTCTATATAAGGATGTAATATCTTAGAAACCACACAATATATACTTTACCAAAACTTTAAGATGGTATCCAATACATAGACTTTCCCCTTAAACATATAACTAGGTTTTTCACTAAATTTCTATTATCGCAATACCTATATTATTCAATATTACCTCAACTAACCTAAATTTTTATCTATACCTTTGAAATTATGATCAACTTTAACTTATTGAACTTTAAACCATCCTTAACTAATATCCTAACCTCTAAATATATATAAACCCTATTATGATACCAACTACAGTAATCTAGAAATGTAACCATATTAATTACATGAATTTAAAACAAAATTTCATTAAAATTCATTCCCATTATCTTTTAGGTTTAGAGTTTTAGTGAATTAGGTAAAACCCTTAACTAACAAAACTTGTGTCTTTTTTCAACTAACAAAAACTTTTCCCACTATAATTAACTTCTTAATCTATAATAAGTATTCAACAACTCCTAAAAATATTCACATAATATACTCTTTTATAAATTTCATACTTTACCTATCTACATAATCTGGGTAAATGGGAAGATAATAAATGGGTGAGCTCAGATTCTCACTAAGGATAAACATAAGAGATAATAATAAAATATCACAAGTGAGTGTAAGATGTGAATATGGGTATAAACAAGAAATATAATAAAATCATACTCCATCAATATTAGATCATAAATAATGATTCATGAAATATGACATGGCATAACATAATAAATGATTCAAGAGAGTGTATAAAAAAATTAATAAACATGATACATGATAGTATAACATAGTCATAAGAATAATAATAAGACTATAGAAAAAACATAATCATATGATATCATCATATTGTAAAAATATCCAAGAAGGTCCATGCTTTAGTTTGCAAAAATATCCAAGAAGTCCCACCCTTTAGTTTGTGAGCATATCTAAGAAGTCACACCTTTTAGTTTGTGAGAATATCCAACAAGGATCACCCATTATTTTTAGATAATACCCGATAAGTCTCACCCTTTATTTTGAAATCATATCCAATAAGGTTCTTTCTACATTATCCCATGAGATATAAAACATTAACCAATGCACTAGATGGAAATATAGGACCCCAACCATCATTAATTGAACATATGTGTGCCATAATATATCAATAATTTCAACATATCATAAAAACCCATGGAAATAAAATGGGTTTCATATACTTTTCAAATGTATTCACATAAAGAAATTGTAACAAAACAACATGGGATGCTACCCAAATTAGTGCTTGAACTAGCTCTCCACATACCCAAATAGAAATTCTGACCCCCCTAGGTTGACGGAAAGCATCTTGGATATCTAACATAACCATTTTAGATGATTTCACCCTCAAGAAACCAAACATAAACATCCAAGAATTGAATAAAAATAAAGATAAAAGATACAATCCAAGAGACAACTCAATAAATAACCAAATAATACAGAGTTACAAAACTACAACAGAAGATGAAATAAATGGAATGGAATAAAAAAATGGCCGAATTAATAATTTCTCTAACTGGTTCCATGAAAATGAAGTTTCAATCACTATCACCATGTAACACTTCAATCACCACCATGATCCCAACAAACCATACACTTCACAATGAAGATGGAATCAGATCCATCACAAAAACTAATAATTGAAGAAATCTACATGAGACATGAAGACTACATACCCACTTACATGCGTATGTAGGGTATAATTTGAATCTAGTAGAATACCACCATGATTCTATTTTATTTATTTTATAAAGAAACTAATTATGCTATTTTAAAAACAATAAGGTTTGTAAACATAGGTTTTTATTCCCTTTTAAAATCATAAAAATAATAAAAACATGAAACATGTTCATCTTCAAAGTTTTTTCTTATAAAACCATTTAATAAGGACTAAAATTTTCCAAAACATTACTAATTTCAAAGGAAATCAACCTTTTATCTTGAAAACATCCCACTTTTTAAAACCAACCCATACATGGATTCAAATAATTAAATGTTCACAAGTAAGGAAAACACTTTGAATTTTTTTTCACATTTTACCTTAAATATTTGATGCACCCAACTCAAAGGTAAAAAATGAAGCAATTGAAACAATAATTAAACACTACTATAGAAGGTTACAAATAATTCAAATAATAAATATGGAACAAAACTAGCCAACATCAAGAATAAATCTACAAAAGCATCAACACATAAAAAAATCACATCCAAGAAATAAGAAAAACATATTCCAATATATAAATAAAAATTCATAACATATGGTATATAGCATGAGGCGACATTATAGAGACTAAAAGGACAATACACGACATATACAGGTGGGCATACTGTCGGTAGGTTAATGGTCACACATCCGTAATCCAAATCACTCTAACCATTTTCCTAAGAAAACTTTGGGGCTAGACAATGATAAACCTCAATAAGAAAAACAATTCCCCACTACTTCTCACTTAATATTCTCGGTCCACCATGGAATAATAAAGGAGATGGGCCATGTAAAACTACATCATCTCATGACAATAACAAATCTCCAAAGGATAACACCGTAGTCATGTCCCTATAACCCCATATAAATCCATTAGAAAAATACCCAACACATAATCATAACATGAATAACATATCTAACATCCATTATATGGATAAAATAACAACAATTATAAGGGGTCAATATGGGAATAATCAACATCACATCACAAATTTCCATTCGGGCCTTCACTTTTCATATATATTACATATAAATTTGGAGATACATTTTTAAAAAAAATTGATCAAAAAACAATTCTAAATAAAACATAGTCCTTAGAATGAAAAATAATAAAACAAAAGGGAAGATATATCTCACCTTATAAAACAACAACACCATGTTAAAACATGGAAACCGTTTAATCACAAAAGGAAAACCTACTTTGAAAACCATATTTGGATTAAAACCCAAGGAATAAGTAATTTTATTATATAAAACTATCCTTTTCATTTTATAAAACATTTAGAATACATAAAATATCCATTTCCAACTGATCGTCATTTTAAAAATGGAATTTCACACATTTTTCATACGAAACCCAAAAAAGATTAAGAAAAACATTAACAAACCAGTCTTATATACCCTAAACCATATTTACTATGTTATAAATTAATTTTAAAACATAGATAATCAATGGAAGTCTTAAAAAAAGAAAGTAAAATGGAAACACCTACCTCAAATTGTGGAACAATGTTGCCTTTGATGAAATCCATTGGAAAGGGACCTATACCATTGATCAAAACCATTACAAACTAAAATCCCCAATTTATACAAACCCTAACTTAGTAAATAGGATAGTATGTCCACTATGGTTATAGGAGTTTGATAAAAATATAGATACGTGAGTAAGAGAGAATAGAGAATCATTCCTCTTGAACCAAGTGAAGAATCACTAAAGAAACACTCCAAATCCACCATAGAGAGGTTAAAGGAGGATAACCCCTTGGAAGGTGTATGGGTAAAGGGGGTAAAATGGGGTTTCTTGGGGTGGAATCCCCCAAATAAAAATAAAATTAAAAGACAATAATACCCTAAATTGGTCATGTTACTTGGTTTTCTCACAATGTTTTCCAAATCATGCGTAGATCATGCATCTTCCACAACCTCAAAACCCTAGGTCTCAAATGATTCTCTCACATTGTTTCATTAACCAAGTCATACCCTATGAAATATATGCTAAATCGTCGTAGCTTTTACTAGAACTCACATGGTTGGGAAAATAATGCTAAATCCATGAAAAATAGATTTTTCCTCAAACCAGCACCCCCACACAGTTAGATGCATGGTTAGAAACTCTTCTCCAACCATGTGTTAGGGTGTGTCTTCCCAAAAAGGAATTTTTTTACCCCTAAAACCCTAGAACTCTAAGAATATACCCATGGTAAAAATAAATCCCCCTTAAGGAAAACTTTTAACCTAAAGTGTGTCAAAAACTCCCCACCATACCACTTTCTACCCACAAAAGTCCTTGTAAAAATAGGTTAAACCAAAATTCCAAGACTACCACTCCTCTAAGGAGAACCTGAAAACCAAAAAAAACAAGATAAATAGATCCAAACTACCAATCCTTATGTTAACCACCACCAAACTATTTGGAACTCACTAATAGGAAATTCACTAGAATTCTTGAAAGAAAAATCCTTACTGAAAGAGAGTAAAGGGACACCAAAAGAATACATTTGGATAGTTACACGTATGATATTATTTGAAATTAGTATTATAAAGAGATCCACCACTTCCCCTAATAGTATTCCAAATTAAAAACCAAATAATTGAAAAAAAACATTAACATCACATCCAAAATATCTAAGGTCACTAAAACCAAATGACAACGTATCCCAACTAGAGGCATCCCAAAGGTTCATCCCAAGAAAATAGAAAAACACACTGAGACCTAAAATAGGTCTCTCCATCATTCATAGTTTCTCTATAATGGTGAAAAATTTATAAAGTCTTGCCTACAAGATTAATAATCACTAAAGAGGCGTGATTTCCCTAACCATGATAACTAAAGGAGGAGGAAACCCCAAGAGAGGGAGACTGAACATCAGTCTCCCCACCATTTAGAGTTAATTAAAAAAGGTGGGAAAACTGACGCCCTCCTTCCATGAAACAATAGTACACAAAAACAACCATGCTCCTAAATTCTCTAAAGGAAATTCACAAAATATAAATAGAGAGCATAGATGTTAAACATCTTGAGGGACAACAAACCAGATCAATCAAACTCAAGGTGTTTAGAAACCAAGGGTCATAAGTATATGAGGCATGTATCACTAATAAAAAACAATACTTTAACCTCTAGTTCAAATCTTGAATATGGTTTTGTTTAGATCCAACTCTCTATAACACCTCCCCAAGGTAATTTTGACAGATTAAATAGATCGGTGGCATCTATAGCCCAACTGAAAACAAAACAACACCCCAAGTATCTATATATGATCCCTAGGTTTTTCTCTATCCAACCCTATAAATAAAAAACATCAATGAGAAATGAGGATTAAAGAGTCCTGAACATATCAAATTATATATTAACAGGGTCAAAATCCATTTTCATCCATTATACACAGAGAAACTAGATATACAAAATATGGGACAAGCCCCAAAAAAATACAAAATAAAAAATAGGTTGCTCCCAATACAATGATAAACTTCCAACTCTCTAATGGGATAAATAACACAAACCATCATCTAAGATCAGGATAGGTCTAAAAAGATTTCTTATGATGCCCAAATAACTCACGGAACCTCTGAACATGACTAGGACAACCACATAGATGGTAGGTCTTTAGAACTGAGGTACAGGAAGATAAACTTTTCTCAGTCTTACCACACTGGAAATAAACCATTGGATTCCTATTTATTAAAATAGTAATAGTGTGTTTTGAAGACGGCTTCCCATTATTATCACCTCTCTACTTCCCCTTCTTGCTAGCCAGATCATCCTTATTAGGTCTAGCGGGAAATGAAGCATCACCCATCATAGGTTACTCTATTATGATTTCTTCGATAACAATTTCCTTATAAACTACATCCATAAAGGTAGTCAAGATTTAATGAATCATTGATGAACACATTTTGGATAAAGTTCCTAAACAAATAACTATGACTTCTTCGATTATTCAGTAGGAAACTCTTGATAAAAATTCACTAGGCTATATAAATTATTAATGTAGTCTTTCACTTACTAATCACACTAGAGAATACCCAAAACTCCATTGTCATCTTGACTGTTGGAACCAAGCCTATTCGTTGATGGAAATGGAGTCTAGTTTGTGTTTTTTTTCAATCCACACTAGGTTGATCGGGTAATTTTAAGGAAAATGATCATATAGTACAACCCGACTACAGTATTGAAGGTTGTGTTATTTCCTAGTGTTTTCCAAATTTTGGGGCTCAAAATCTAGAGGAAGAGAATAGAATCACAAAGGTTTGTTTTTTAGAATCAAATTTTCACACTTATGGTAAAGTCATGGGTTTCAAGAAAACTAGGTTTTTTAAAGGTTGATCTTTGCAAAGGTATGAAGCTTAACGAGTGCACGATGAGTTGATGGTGTTCTTCTTGACTATGAGAAGTGGAGAATTGTGAATGTGAAATGAGTAGGTGGTAATCTACATGACTATGAAAAGATTCATGAGTATGTTTAATTTCACTGGAGCTTCATTAATAGGATTTTTGAGTTTCACATAAAATCCACTAGAGGTGGTGGAGCATTTCAAATTATCCAGCCCATAAATATGAGGCTTCCCAATTCATTTTACATTAAAATAATTGGGGAAAAATATGAATCTATCTAATTTCATAAATTTTAGGAGATTCTCAAGTCTGGTTTTCTGTATGAGATTGAGCATCAGGAAAATTATTTTTATGTATTGACTGATTCTAATGATTTTGAGAAATTGGAGTCTCATGATGATGGGTTATTCCACGATGACATATTGAGCTTTGTGAAGGCAGTTTGCTTTGCGAAGGTAGTGAGCTTAGCGAAGGAGCTTCATGAACTGTGATTTAGAACATCTAGTTTTTAGTTAATAGAGCTTTCAAAGTGCATCAACTTAGGTCTACGATATAATTAGAGTCTCATTCTAGTCAGGATCAAAGACTTTAATTTCAATCTACTCAAGTGTCCTTCAAGTTAATAAATTGCATAAGACTCCACTAAAGGTAGTGAACTAGGAGGAGTCGACGAAAGTGTTTCGAGGGATGCAATGTGCTATCCCTAAAATCTTGTAAATGCAGTGTTCTTGAAACATAGTGACTATGTCAAAACTTCTATATTCTATAATAAGTGAATATTTGTGGATTTTGGTATGACTTACACGTTGTTAGTGTATGCTCCTTGGACTAGACCTTAGTAGTGAACCAAGTAAAATTTTTCTATTGTATATTTTTATATTAATGTTTAAATTACTAAAAGTTGCCATTAAATAGGTTTTACAAGTTCCTAAAAAGTGCGAACAAGATCCATCACATTAAAATAAAAATTTGACACCCCGATTCACCCCTCTACTCTTAGGGTTTTCTAGGGTCCTTCATATAACAACCCTACTCCTTATTACACACTTAAAAATGATTTATTACATAAAATTCACTTGATTCAACATATAATATTGATAGCTCTAATGTCATTGGGTATTAGGAACATTACATAACAACTTAGAACATAAAACACACAGCATCTTTATTGAAAACTTTCTTTACATAACCAAAACATTTCTTCGTACTTAGCATTTCATGGGATAACCAGAGGACATGTATAAGAAAAGGGGGAGCTATAAAGCCTGGTAAGGGAGTAAAAAAGTCATAAAATGAATAATACAATACATGTTAGGATATATTAATATCAATGGAGCATAAGAGAAACATGAACATAAAGGCATGATAAAGCATGATTATCACAACATGAAAATGTGGAAACAACACTTAACATGGTATTAGCATGAGCCAAGTATCATTTCACATGGAGCATGATTAAAACCTCATTGCACTTGAATTATAATGAGTAAACCCTCATTTCACTTGACGTATCATGATACTAAACTTTACTCAATGCATTAGAGCGCTATCAGGGCACACCCTTCTTAAACATTTCATTTCATGTATAAGTGTTCCACATGGATCATACAACTTAGAATCATTCAACATCATATAAAAAATGTGTAATACATACATGAAAATCTTTAATAAATAAGTAAATGTTCATAAATCTGAATATCCTTGATAGAGAAATGGGCATGGTATTCACTACACAATGATTTTGACTTGGAAAATGGCGGACCAATTTCGACAGCATAACGGCATGACATAAGATATCATAAAAAAGTTTGATGAGAGAGAAAAGGGTGTCTCATAATATATACATGAAATGGATAGTAATGGGGTCATATAGATACATTTCCCAATATAAGTAATGGAATTTGGATTCATAATACAAAATTATTTATTGAATGTAAATGAGGAGAGAGAAATTCTTTGCATAATTTTAGCATGGTAACAGGTGTACGTGGGAGGAATTAATTAGAGAGAAAAGCAGTATATCATCATTAAAACATAAATAGGAATTTATGGGGAGTTGTGAAATCATACCCCAAAATTTATAATTGAAAATAAAAGGGCATAACAATATTAAGAAACTTGGATAAAATGATAAAGGAATGAATCCCTTACATGGAAGTGTGATCCCAAAGGCTTGGGAGGGGATTGAGAGAGTCTTCTTGAGAGATTGGGGTTCCTTGAGAGGATTCTAGAGAGAGTAAGGCAGGGGTTGGTCAAGCTCCAAAGGTTTTGAGTGAAGAGGAAGTGGGAGCTTGTGTGGGTTTATATAGGAAAGGAGAGAGAATTCTTTATTATTTAGGTTTGGGTCACCACACATTAAAATAATCCAAACCACAAACCAGCCCATGGTTTCTTCCAACGAGGAGTGGAGAAAAATATTTTATAAGTCCAATGGCCAAAATTCTTAAAATAATAGGGTTGATTATGTGGAGGTGAGTCAAACTCTTAAGGAAATCAATTTAAAAGGGTAAAATGTTTTATATGTCTTGAAGGGTCCACTAAAGCATTGTAAAATAAATCAAACAAAACTAAAATCACATTATTTTAATGATAAAACATATATTGTATAAAAAAATCATTTATAATATTTTATTACATCACTATTGGGTCATTATGATGTCATAAAACGCATTATATATTTAAACGGTATTTAATTTTTACCCAAAAATCTGACTGTCTCAAAAAATTATGAAAAATTCACCCTTGGATAATTTCAACATCCTGATTTCAAAAATAATATTAATTTTATCTAAATAATTTTATAAATATGTGAATTTTTACTTTTAAAATAAAAACCGACATTTATCGAAAATTCATGGGTTTTGATAAAAACGTCTTTCAAACCATAATAGAAATTCCAATTTTATTCATAAAAATTATATGATCATTTATATTTAATAAAAATTAACTTAGTAATAATATTTTAGTAAAAAATTATTTAATTAAAAAAAACCATTAATTCATCAAAATAGATTTCATAATTGAATATTAACTGAAAATATTATTTTTTCTTTAAAAACTATTTACAACGTAACAATAATAAAATGAATCTATAATATTTATTATAAAAAAAATTAATTAACATAATTTTAGTGTTAAGTTCTTGTTACATAACCCCTTATAACACCCACATAAGACCAAAGGGTAAGGTATGCGATGGTGACAGACTCTTGGGGTGGCTCGGATTACATCGCTCGGATGGTAATCTCTATCAACTTCCACTTCTTCCGTAGGCGGTTCCACTCATGATTAATGTGTTGAATCTCAGCTTGGTCTTGGTCAAGTGAAAAGACCAATGACGCCACCTCCTTTATGAGCTTCGATAAATGGGCTTCGTACGGGGAAAGTCTACTGGATGAGGCCATTGCTTTCTTTTTCTAAGTAAATTGGATTTTTTAAAGCCCTATATTTATACTAATCATGTGATCATTGTTCAACGGCTATATTAGAAATGGTAACAATTCTTAACGGTATTTTTAAATCCAAAAACATAAAACCAAGGAAGTTCATATTTTATATAACCATTTTTCATAATAATACATTTAATTATATCAAGAGGAATTTTCATTAATGAAAGTTTGGGTCGTTACAATCTTTCCCCCTTAATAAATTTCACCCTCAAATTTTCCTTTTCCCACACTAAAATAGATACTGGTAACTCTGCTTCATCACTTCCTCTATTTCCCACGTTGCTTCTTCAAACTTTTGGTTTCGCCACAACACCTTGACAAGGGGCATTGTCTTATTTCATTGAACTATTTCTCTACAATCTAATATCTTCACTAGCTGCTCCTCATAAGAAATATCATCCTCTAATTGTACTACCTCTAATGAGAGTACATGTGAAGGGTCGGGTATGTAATTCTTTAAGAGGTATGTATGAAAGAAATCATTTACTTTTCCCATGGTATGAGGAAGTGCTAGTCGATAGGCCACAACCCCAACACGATCAAGAATCTCAAAGGGGCCGATGTACCTTGGCTTTAAGTTCCCTTTCTTTCCAAACCTCATGACCTTCTTCCACAGAGATATGTGTAGAAATATCATGTCTCCAACTTTGAACTCAAGGTATCATCAATGGTTATCTACATAACTCTAATGTCGACTTTGGTCTGCCTTGATATGTTGTTGAAGGGTTTTCACCTTCTCCACCATTTCTTCGACCATTTCAGGCCCTAGTAGCATAAGCTCACCAAATTCATCCCAAAATGTCGGTGTTCTGCACCTTTTCCCATAAAGGACTTCATATGGTTCCATTCAGATGCTTGATTGGAAACTATTATTGTAGGATAATTCAACCAGTTGAAGATGTTGGTCTCATCCTTCTTTGAATTCCATAGAATATGATCTTAACATAACTTCTAGTGTTGGAATAGTTTGATCAGATTTTCCATTTTTAATGGCTTAGACCTCTCTGGTCCATTACTTAGCTGGAATATAGTGTTTGTAACATCCCCGACCCAAAATCCACTAAACCGATGCTCCGAGCCGGGTGGTTACATGACCTTAATCATGCCTTCTCGTACGCCAAAGGCTGCCAACTAGCAGCGGGGGTCTATGTAGTCAAATGGGGAGACTATACCCCCTCTTTATCAGAGTAAGCCACAACAGATTAACCAAATAGAAAAAACAACAACAAACAAACAAGGAACATGTATAACAAACACTTAAAACAATAAATATTCCATGTCATACTACAAGTGAAAAAGTGAACAAAAGCCCAAAATAAGGACAATGGCCAAAATCCCCAAAATGGTCCCGACACCACGTCCGGATCCTCCACCAAGTGCTACCCATGTCCACTCAATATATAGCAAGGACCTTTTCCCTTCTCCTGACCTGCAAACATGAAGTCCGCTAGGGTACCCAATGGCGGCCCGAGAAGGGTGTGAGTACAACTCAGTAGGCCACCACCAACGGTGTCTACAAAATATACAATAAGAGAAGATAGTGCATGCAAAAGGAATATAAATGATAAATGCCAAGTAATTAATTAAGGTGACATTAACTAGTTCAAATCCAAGACATTTCCACTTCCATTACCATTCATTTCACACCAAATGTCATTACTCGCCATTTCATCACATTTCTATGGGTTAATCACATACTTTATGTTACATGGGTCTAAGGCCAACAATCTCAAGAAAGAGGGTAAACACATCGTTATCCTATCTCACTAGGACTAACTCCCTCATAACAACTATATTCTCACCTCGAGGCCTCAGTCTAGGTGGATACCTCATACCGACCATATTCTCACCTTGAAGCCTCAGTCTGGGTGGATGAAACCGTTAGGAGAATAGATCATCAGTCCTCATTCCTAACCTGTGCATTTAGGGTGGAGTTCGGAGCCTCAGTCTTCACTCGACCCATGGGAGTAGATCCTCAAGTCATACCCTACACTACCAAGCCATGTTCACATGCTTATATATATATATATATATATATATAAGTATCCATCAACCATCCAAACCATTGCCCTTTGGCAAAACACTATTCACAACAACCCACATGGGAAACTGCATCATGACTTAACCCATTAACACATTACCATTTCACATCATTTAACCCTTCACCCCAATTCCCATGTGTTATGCCTATCTCACTAATAATTCAACACTAGACCCATAACCCATTCCATTATGGTCCTTAATCATTTTACACATTAACCCCATTTAATTTGTTCATCATTTCCATGAATCAACCATTCAACCCATTCCAACAACCCCTTGGGTTGTTACCAAGTCTAGTTGCATCACCTAACTTCTATTCCAAGTTCAACCCATCATTCCAGCATATTCATCAAGGGTTCTACCATTTACTACAACAAGATCACTTGTTTAATAACAATCCCTCAACCCGGGAAAAGCCAGCACATCCCATGGATGGCCCTAAATTAGTTCAGGTCAATCCCAACACATCCCATGGGGATCGTGGGGGTTCCCATTTTCCATTTTAAAAACCATTCTTCTCAAAAATTACAAGGCTATCCAAAACATAACCAAGGTAAAGAAAGAACACAATTTAGTATGCCCCAAATACCAAAATAACTATGGGATATAACTTGTAGACCGCCTACCTTGAATCTGCAGTTGAACGCACTCTCAATCGAGTCCTTAGACCTCGATTCGACCAAACCTTGGATCTTCAACCTAGAACTCACCAAAAAGATAGGGTTTTAGGGTTTAGGAACAAGAGGAAACGTAAACACAAACCCTAAACCAAGAAAAGAACTAAGGAGGACATTAGCCTTACCCAGAGCTTCAATCCGCAACCAACGGCACCAAAAATGCCTTAGAATCGAAGGAGTTTGATCTCTTGAAGTCCTTGGGAGATTTGGTTCGTGCCTAAGGTGAAGAGACGAAGATGGGAGGAAAATCTTGAGTGAGGTTTAAAAATCCTAGAGTGGCAATTTTGTAATTTTTCCCATCTTTAAGTGGTCGCACGGTTTAGCCGCACAGTTTGGAAAACCGTGCGCAAACCATGCGCACGCCACTGCCTGAATGAGAAGGAGTGACATGGTTTAGCCGCACGGTTTGGCAAACCGTGTGCAAACCATGCACTCGCTTCTGTCCAGAGGAGGGAGAGTCACACGGTTTCACCTAGCCAGGCTGCATGGTTTGGCTAACCATGTGCAGGTCATGCGCATTGGTCTGTTTTTCCCAGACTTCCCTTCTTCCGTGCCCCAAGCCCCCGGAACACCCCCAAGGCCTCTCACACTTTCAAGAAACCTTTTAAAGTCCCAAAATCAAAGGGTTCAAACCAAAACACAACAAAAACATACCTTTCCAAAAACTGAGATCTTACAATGTTTGAGTTGTTCGGGTGGTCAAGGTGACTTATCCTCAATACTATTCAAAATTTCCAATTCTGTGAATAGTTACATCGGTGAACAGTTCCAACGGTAGACCAGTGTGAACAGTGTAGCGGTAACCTTATGTGAACAATGTCATCAGTAGCCTTATGTGAATAGTGCAATAGTAACCTTATGTGAATAGTTTCATTGGTAGCTTTATGTGAATAGTGCAATGGTAACTTTATGTGAACAGTGTCATTGGTAGCCTCTTTCCTTCACCAAATTTTGAGTTCATGAACAGTGTTTACAGAATGTTGAGGTTCCAATGGTAGCCTCTTTCATTTACCAATTTTTGAGTTCATGAATAGTGTTTCTAGAATGGTGAGGTTCCAATGGTAGCCTCTTTCCTTTTCCAGATTTTGAGTTCATTAATAGTGTTTCTAGAATGGTGAGGTTCCAATGGTATCCTCTTTCCTTTGCCAAATTTTGAGTTTATGAACTGTGTTTCTAGAACGGTGAGGTTCCAATGGTATCCTCTATCCTTTTCCAAATTTTGAGTTCATGAACAGTGTTTCCAGAATGGTGAGGTTCCAATGGTAGCCTCTTTTCTTTGCCAAATTTTGAGTTCATGTACAGTGTTTCCAGAATGGTGAGGTTCCAACGGTATCCTCTTTCCTTTTCCAAATTTTGAGTTCATGAATAGTGTTTCCAGAATGGTGAGGTTCCAATGGTATCCTCTTTCCTTTTCCCAATTTTGAGTTCATGAATAGTGTTTCCAGAATGGTGAGGTTCAAATAGTAGCCTCTTTCCTTTTCTAAATTTTGAGTTCGTGAACAGTGTTTCCAACTTCCTACAATTTCACCCCTTTGACGTTTCCTTTGAGGTAAAATGTGTTTAAATCCTAGTTTTAAGGAATCTAAGACCGATTCAAAGGCCATAACTCCTACATTAATTTTCCTAAGTCTCGGGATGTTTTTACTTGGTCAAACTGTGTGGTTTAATGTGATCTGATTTTAATAGAAAATCCAACATATCTTAAACCGCTACTCCGTTAAATCTTCTAAAGGGACAAGATAACTTCCCCCCTAATTATTCTTCTTTGTTCTCAGTTATGAGACACTCAAACCTTTCATTCCATCTTGTAGGAGTTGTTCAATCAAACATTCCTCCTTGTATTGGTCCCCCTCTGTTTTGATGCAACCAAGCAGTATCACTCAATCTTCAATATAATTTGTCACAGGGGGAAGATATTGTAACCCATTATGTGGATCTTTCTCGTATAAAGAATTTCAAGAACCATTTGAGTTAGGGGGTTTGTTTGTTCTATTTTATTTAACGTGAAAATGCAGAGTTAGCAAGTTTTATCCCATTGGATGACAATGGAATTAGAATAATAAATATTTGAACTGGATAAATAAATTGATATCAATCTTATGTTATTGCCTCTTATTTTTCAAGATAGTGTGATATCTATGATTTCTTATTTAGATTTTCATTCATGATGGAAATTGGTAAAGAATTTAAAGTTGGAATTAATTGATAATCGTTTGGATAAAGATAAAGAGTCATGTGAATGAATTCGATTATTGTTGTTGTAATTTGATGTGAATCAAATTAATCTAGTAAGCATGTTTAGTAAATTTTTGATAGCTTATTTTTTAGGTTTCTTGAATATAGAACCTGTGAATAATAAATCAGTTAATTTAATATGGATTAAAGAAGTGGGTGTTTAATAAAAAAATCCCTTGTAGGGTTCTAAGTTACCCCCTTAATTTTTTAAGGGCCAAGAACCCATTTGATATGATGGTTGTTTTCTTGCTTCTTGTGTTGTGATGTGAGCCTAAAAGGTTTTTGTGATACGTGGGGATAGGGAGGTCTATTGGTTGTGGCAGCAGTTGACACCTAGAGTGGTGAGATGCATCAGTTTATGCATGTGGGTTTTGGGGAGGACGTCGGGGATGATGGAATGAGTTCGATGTAAATGTTTGGGTGCTTGCTGATTCTTGTTGGTTGTTTATCCTCTTTACTTTCCCTGCTTCTCAAGACATATGGTTTTCTTACCCTCCTTGTAAAAATGGTCAAAGACATGTGGGGTATTCCACGTGCTTTTCGTGTTTAGCTTCTCAAGTGAGGATGGGTTTATGCTCTTTCTATAGGTGGAAAAGACTTTACGGGTAGTTCATCTACTCACCGAGTTGATCCCCCTTGTGTTTAGTAGCTTAGAATGTTTTTATAGAATTATTGGGAATATGGGAAAGTAATAATGTTTTTAATAAATTATTTAATAAATTATTGTTAACCCAAGGGTTTGAAGCTTGATGGGACACGATGATGATATTATAATTTAAAGGGACAGCGAACTTTGGGTGTGATGCTAATGAAATATAATGTGGAATTGTTAATGGTTAATTAATGTTTAAATAATTAATTAATGTAAAGTGAAACTGATAAAAAGGGAATGAAGTAATGTAATAAAGATCTTTAAATTGTTTTGTGCTTATAGGATACCTAGTCTTAGAAGTGGCAGTCGGGAGTCCGAGAGACGTTAGCTGCAGTTGAGTCTAAGACAGGTTATGCCCATAGTGTGGTTGTGAGCTATAATATATTCTATACTTTTTGTGTTTCTATATGCTACTCCACCCCCATCGGTTAGGGTGACTAACACCCCAGGGATTCTGAGCCCTGTGAGGGTGTTTTCCCCAACATTCTGGTGAGAGGACGGATGGCTGACTACCCCCTTCGGCCCCGCTCTCTTCTCTTGGTAGTTACTTGTGCTAGTAGGAACAGCGGTTAGTTTTCCCCATATATTTGTGTATAGGGCTATAATGGCTTGGGGTTATTCACACACATATATTCTAGATATGATTTCCTATGGACTACTATAGGTGTAATGTGTATAGGCTATGATGTCTTGAGGATCCTTACTTGGTGTATGGGCTATAATGGCCTGAGGTATAATACCCGTCGTATGATACATGTTATGCGAGCTGTGGTGGCTCCCAAAAACTACCTGGTTACTTTTATTTCTTGTATGTGGTGGTTTTGTTGCACGAGGTTCATATTGTGGTGCTTCGCCCAGGTGTCTGTGGGAAAGCATTTTTAGAGAGAGATTCTTATGATGTGCGATGTTGGGAAAAAGTGAACAAACCAGTGGGGAATTAGTTGTGGGTTACCCTTGATATTCTTTATTATATTATATACTATTGTATGAGAATCTTGATGAGAGTATCCATGGTGAGCCTGGGAATTTAGTATACCAGTTTAGGTGACGAGTTAGTTTCACTTGTTGTTCACTATGCTTTAGCATGATTTCTTTACCTTTTCACAAGAGGCATCAGGGAGGATACTACTGAGTATACTGTTATACTCACCCTATGTCTATATAAATTGTTTTTCAGGTCACTTGGAGTAGGTTGCAGATCATGCTAGTTTCTACTAGATTGGGGTTGTAGGAGCTTTTTGGGCCTTGTGGTCACTATTGTTTTCACTTTATTTTGGTTACTTGTAGTTTTTCCCCTTTTAGTTGTAGTAGTTTTTCATGAAATTAAATATGTGTACTTGGGATTTCATTTATATTGTTTTCTGAGTTGGATTTGTTTGGTGTATGTCTTATCTCTCTCTTTTGAATGTGTTCTCTTAGAGGGTAATGTCTCCCATCTGTGTGTTTACTATACCCTCGGTGTCAGTCTCCAACCCGAGGGCTACTAAAGGTAGGACTCAGGAGTCATTGTCTCCCTTCTCACATTTCCTACCCAGGAGGGGTACACTTTGTGGGGAGGGGTCGTGACATAGTGGTATCATAGGTCTAATTGAGAGATAGGATGGAGTTTGGTTTTAGGCATTTGTGAGGTTGCATGGGTTGGTAGGGAAACAGTGTCAGTCAAGTTTAGCAAGTGATGTAAACACTAGATACCGGCTGAGACATAGGCATTTAGGTCCCCCTATGATCTGATGTATGGACCTTTAAGTTTACAATGGCTACTAAATGAGGTGATACTAGTTTTAGGGTAGAGACCTAAGAAAGTATCATTCATCATTCTTCTTTGTTCCTGTGTTTGAATGGGTAGATCATGGGATAGGTTAACCTAAAATTAATAAAATAAAAAAACAATTAATTAATGTTGAGTCTTCCATATTCCAGGTTTAGGAGATCTAACTATTTTTTATTTTATAGGTATGGATCCAGGTCGACGTCCTCGTCAGGATCACATAGAAGATGTCCAGTATGATGTGCCATTAGATCACCGTAGTGTAGAGGTTGATGATGATGACACTTGGAGGAGGACACTCTGAGAGTTTCAACATCAGAGTCTACATAAGCACGAGGGCTCCATTTTAATGCAGTCACAGAAGACTGGTTGGAGGAGGTCGAGATAGGATTCAGTTCAATCTATGCTTGGAAGGAGCAGCGGGTGTCCTTGGTTGTGATGATGCTGCATGGAGCAGTGAGGCAGTGGTGGTTCTTGTTCCTTGTGTATCGCGAGGAGTTCCAAGACAAGTTTAGAGTCGAGTTTCTTTCTTCGACTGTGAAGGAATTCAATTGCCAGGAGCTTCTTACCCTTAGATAAGGGAGATCTAGTGTGCGAAATTTTGGAATTTGTTTCAAAAACCTTTTACGATATGCTTCAGAACTATTTTTCATATGAGGAGGATAGGGCGAGGCATTTCGAGGAGGCTTTGCGTCCATAGATCTAGTGCAAGTCACCCTATTTATGCTAAAGACATATCTTGAGGTGTTGGTGATGGAAGAGGTCATCGAGAGGACATTGGACAGAAATAGATCATCATGAGAGGGGAGTCTTCATGATTCCTCAAGAAGTAGTTCTGTGGTCCATGGTTCCTAGTTTTCAGGGCAGAAGAGTTTCCATTCGGTCGAGGGTAGGTCCGAGCCGTCGATATCTCATTTCTCTAGGGGTAACATCTATTACACCTATGCCAAGGGATCATGTGTTTGTTTTCCTTTTAGTGGTCATGGTCATCAGCAGTGAGAGTGCCTGACCTTTCATAGCAGTCATCATGCACTAGGTGTTCTACTCTAGGTTCCTCTGTTGAGGCATTTTTAGCTGAGGCAGTAGTATCTGGTTGCAACAGCTTTAGATCAGTAGAGGGTAGATGGGGAAGGTAGAGGACAGCCCCATGACTCTCCCCATTCTTAGAGAGCAAAGTTTGTCCATGGTGGTGGTCTTCATTAGGGTCATAAAGTTCATGGAGGAGGTCTTGGTCAGCTTCATGCTTTAGCATTGCCATCTCCAGGTGAGCCAGACATCATTCGAGGTTCCCTTTTCTATTTTTATACCTTGGTGTATGCCTTGTTTGATTCAGGAGCGACACCATTTTTCATATCACCTACCCTTTTATGTACTTTGGGACTTGAGGTAGAGAGGATTTCAGTGCCCTTGGCATTGACAACGCCAGTTGGAGGCTGAGCTAAATTGTTTGAATTATGTAGAGACTGTGAGATAGTTTTGGGGAAGCATCGCTCTTGGAGAGATTTCCTAGGTTTACAAAAACAACCATATGATTTCATCCTCAACATGGATTGGTATTATTTAGTGAAGGCTATTGTGGATTGCTTCAGGAGTCAGGTTGTGTTCTTCGATGCGGATAGAGAGCCAGTGGGGTTCATTGGTGAGCGAGACCCTCAAATGGGTCAGAGGCGTGTTCCATCCTTATCACCCATGATGGTTGAGCTGGTGTTGAGTTCTTCATAGGATCAGCAGTTGGCATTTTCTAGGGTCGTATAAGAGTACCCTGATGTCTTTCTAGAAGAGGATGTAGAATTACCCTCTCAACGAGAGATCGAGTTTGGGATCGAACTACAACCAGAAGCATCTCTTATCTCTATGTATCTATATAGTATAGACCCTTCTAAGTTACAAGAACTATGTATATATCTTGATGGTCTATTATAGTACAGTTTTGTTTGGATGAGTGTGTCACCGTTGGGTGCACCAGTTTTGTTTGTGAAAAAGGCTGACAACAGTTTGTGGTTATGTGTCAATTATCATCTCTTAAGCAAAGTGACAGAAAAGAATCACTATCCTCTTCCACAGATTGATGATTTATTCGATCAACTTAAGGGTTCATGTTGGTTCTCAAAGATCGGTTTGCGGTCAAGATATCATCATATGCGTGTGAAGGATGAGGGTATCTCGAAGACTGCTTTCCATTGTCATCATGGGCATTATGAGTTCATTATAATGTCGTTCGGTGTGAAAAATGCTCCATTTGTTTTCATGGGATTGATGAACACTATGTTCCGTGAGTTCCTGGACAAGTTTGTGGTGGTTTTCATCAATAACATCCATGTGTACTCCACATCTGAGGAGGATAATGCAAAGCATCTACATTCTGTTTTTGGAGTTCTTTGTCACCATTAGCTATTTTGGACATTTTCGAAGTGTGGGTTTTGGGATTAAGAAGTCCATTTCATGGGGAATGTTGTGTCCCAGTAGGGAGTACCTATGGATCCATTGAACATGGAAGCTGTTGTGTCTTGGGTATCCCCCAACATAGTGTCAGATTTGTAAAGTTTCCTTGGTCTCGCATGATACTAAAGGAGGTTTGTAGTTGATTTCTATCGAGTTGCAAATCCTCTAACAGCTTTGGCCAGGAAAGATCATACATTCATATAGATTGATCAGTGTCATGAAGCTTTCAAGTATCTAAAGGATAAGTTAGTAAGTGCTCCAGTTCTTTTTCTTCCAGTTGAGGGAGTTCAGTTTGATGTTTTTTGCAATGCTTTACATCGAGGTTAGTTTGTGTTCTGATGTAGTAGAGATCAGTTGTTTCTTATGGGTCTCGGTAGTTGCATCCCAATGAACGTAACTATGTCACCCATGATCTTGATTTGGCAGTTGTGGTGCTTTCTCTGAAGTTGTGGAGACATTACCTCATTGGCGAGTGATTTGTGGTTTTCATCGATCATAAGAATTTGAGGTATGTTCTCTCCCAGTGTGACTTGAACTTACAAAATCATCATTGTATGGAGTTATTACAGAAATATGACTTCAAAATATCATATACACCTAGAAAGGGGAATGTTGTAGCCGATGTGATGATTCAGAAGCCACGTAGTGATGTAGTTCATGAATATAGTGACTCTTGGAGAGTAATAGAATAACTGTCAGTATTACATCTTGATATGGTAGATGTTGGGGGCAGAGGTTGTCTTTTTTAGATGATGGTGAAGTCATCTCTAGTGCAGTATGTGGAGTCCTAGTTAGGGGATTTAGTGGTGGAGGTCTGGAGAGATTGAGTTGTTTGAGGAGAGGCCCCTGATGGTTGTCCTGATCATGAACAACACAGAGTGTTGTATCATGGAATGATATTTGTTCCTTTAGAGATACATGAGATGGTTCTTAGAGAGTTCCATAGTTCACCTTTAGTGGTTCATCCTAGCGTGAAAAAGATATACCAAGTCTTGAGGAGTCAGTTTTGGTGGCTTGGGCTAAAGCTTGACGTTGCAGAGTTTGTGTCTCGATGTTTGGTCTGCCAGAAGGTGAAGGTCGAACACCATGTCCCTGGTGGTATTCTCTAGCTGTTAGATGTTCCTCAGTGGAAGTTGTAGGACATCTCAATGGAATTTGTTACTAGTTTACCTCGATCTCAAGGAGTACATGATGTTATTTGGGTGGTATTGGATTGTTTAAAAAAATCATCCCACTTCATAGAAATCAAGGAGTCATACTCAGTGGAAGTTTTGTCGAGGAAGTATCTAGAGGAGGTGGTGAGACTTCATGGAGTCCCAAGGATGAACATTTCCGATCGAGATCCTCATTTTACCTCTAGGGTGTGGAGAGGTCTCCATCATGATTTTGGTTCTCAGTTATGCCTTAGCACTACTTTTCATCCTCAGACGGATGGTCAGACAGAGCAGACCATCTAGACTCTTGAAGACATGTTATGCTCTTGTGTCTTGGATTTTGGAGGTTTGTGGATGAGGCACTTACTCTTGGTGGAGTTCGCTTAAAAAAATATGTTTCTCTACACCATCAGTATGGAACCATTTGAAGCCCTATATGGATGGCCTTTCTGTTCTCTATTGTGTTGGACCGGGGTTGAACAGTTATCCATTCTTAGACGGAAACTAGTGCAGAATACAACAGAGATGGTTTAAGTGATTCGTGAGAGGATGAAGACAGTTCAGGATCATCAGAAATCATATATTGATCAAAGGAGGAGACCCTTAGAGTTTTATGTTGGGTATCATGTGTTTCTGAAGGGGACTCCTCGTCATAGGCAGTGAAGGTTTAGTCATGGGAGTAATCTTTCTCCCCAGTTTGTAGGGCCTTTCGAGGTGTTAGCTCGTGTTGGAGCTATGGCGTATCAAGTAGCACTTCCCCCGCAAATGAGTCAGATACATGATGTTTTCCATGTATCATAACTTTTTCATTATCGTCATGATGACTCACATGTCATTTATTGGAGCGATATCGATGTTGACAATGATTCGACCTTCTAGGAGTGGCCAGTAGAGATCTAAGACCGCAAGGAGAAGGTGTTGTGTGGGCGTTTTATTCCCTTGGTTTTTGTCTTATGGCTACATGGTGGAGTTGAGGAGAGTACTTGGGAATGTGAATCATAGATACGTGATCAGTACCCAGAGTTATTTTATTTTTAACTCTTTTCATGTAATGATGTTCTCTTTTTGGTTATAAACCTTTTGTGTTTGTAAGATGGTTTTCTTTTGGTTACTTCTTGTGGATTGATCTCTTTTGAGAGGTATCTCAATGGGTGGTTGTTTGGAATTATTTTCTATTTCATTTTAGGTTGGTTTTGAATTCTTGAGGACGAGAATGTTTTGAGAGGTACCTTATTTAATTTCTTAGACCTCTCTGGTCTATTACTTTTCTATAATCTAGTGTTTGAGGTGTTCGGGTGGTCAAGGTGACTTATCCCTAACACTTTTCAAAATTTCCAATTATGTGAACAATTCCATTATTGAACAGTTCCAATGGTAGACTGGTGTGAATCATGCAATGGTAACCTTATTTGAATAGTGTCATCAGTAGGCTTATGTGAACAGTACAATGGTAAACTTATGTGAACAGTGTCATCAATAGCCTTATTTGAATAGTGCAACGGTAACTTTATGTGAACAGTGTCATCGGTAACATCTTTCTTTTGCCAAATTTAGAGTTCATGAATAGTGTTTCCAGGATGGTGAGGTTTCAATGGTATCCTCTTTCCTTTTCTTAATTTTTAGTTCATGAATAGCATTTCTAGAATGGTGAGGTTCCAACAGTAGCCTCATTCCTTTGCCAAATTTTGAGTTCATGATCAGTGTTTCCAGAATGGTGAGGTTCCAATAGTAGCCTCTTTCCTTTCCCAAATTTTGAGTTCATGAACAGTGTTTCCAATATGGTGAGGTTCCAATGGTATCCTCTTTCCTTTTCCAAATTTTGAGTTCATGAACAGTGTTTCTAGAATAATGAGGTTCCAATGGTAGCCTCTTTCGTTTGCCAAATTTTGAGTTCATGAACAGTGTTTCCAGAACAATGAGGTTCTAACGGTAGCCTCTTCCTTTTACAAATTTTGAGTTCATGAACAGTTTTTCTAGAATGGTGAGTTTTCAATGGTATCCTCTTTCCTTTACCAAATTTTGAGTTCATGAACAATGTTTCCAGAACAGTGAGGTTCCAACGGTATCCTCTTTCTTTGCCAAATTTTGTGTTCATGAACAGTGTTTCCAGAATGGTGAGGTTCTATTGGTATCCTCTTTCCTTTTCCAAATTTTGGTTTCATGAACAGCATTTCTATAATGGTGAGGTTCTAACGGTAGCCTCTTTCCTTTTCCAAATTTTGAGTTCATGAATAGTGTTTCCAGAACGGTGAGGTTCCAAAGGTATCCTCTTTCCTTTGCCAAATTTTGAGTTCATAAACAGTGTTTCCAGAACAGTGAGGTTCCAATGGTAGCCTCTTTCCTTTTCCAAATTTTTGAGTTCAGGAACAGTGTTTCAAAAATGGTGAGGTTCCAATAGTATCCTCTTTCCTTTTCCAAATTTTGAGTTCATGAACAATGTTTCCAACTTCCTACAGTTTCTCCCCTTTGACGTTTCATTTGACGTAAAATGAATTTAATACCTGGTTTTATGGACTCTAAGGATGATTCAAAGGTCGTAACTCCTATATTAATTCTCCTAAGGCTTGGGATGTATTTACTTGGTCAAACTGTGTGGTTTAATGCAATCCGATTTTAATGGAAAATCTACCGTATCTTAAATAACTACTTCATTAAATCCTCTAAAGGGACGAGATATCTTCCTCTCTAATTCTTCCTACTTGTTCTCAGTTATGAGATGCTCAAACCTTTCATTCTATCCCCTAGGATCTATGCAATCAAACTTTCCTCCTTGGATTGGTTCCCCTCTGTTTTAATGAAACCAAGAAGTATCGCTCAATCTTCAATATAAGTTGTCATAGGGAGAGGAGATCATAACCAGTTGTGTAGATCGTTCTCATATAAAGAACATCAAGAACCGTTTGAGTTAAGGGACTCACTGCTTCTCTTTTCTTTTACATGAAACTGTATAATTATCATGTTTTATCCCATTAGATCACAATGGAATTGGATTAATAAATATTCGAACTCGATAAATAAATTGATATCGATCGTATGTTATTACCTCTTGTTTTTCTAGATAGTGTGATATCTATGATTGCTTGTTTAGCTTTTCGTTATTGATGTAAATTATTAAAGAAAATAAAGATGGAATTAATTGATAATTATTTGGATAAAGATAATGAGTCATGTTAATGAATCTGATTTTCATTATTATAATTTGATGTTAATCAAATTGATGCAGTAAGCATGTTTAATCAATTTGTGATAGCTTACTGTTTAGGTTTTCTGAAGATTGAACCTATGAATAATAAATCAATTAATTCAAGATAGATTAATGAACTGGTTGTTTGATAAAAGAAAATCCCTTGTAGGGTTATGAGTTACTTGTTGCTTGTTTAAGGGCCAAGAGCCCAATTGATATGATGGTTGTTTTCCTGTTTCTTGTGTTGTGATATGTGGGGACAGGGAGGCCTATTGGTTGTGGTAGAATTTAATGCCTAGCGTGGCAAGATGCATCGTTTTATGCATGTGGGTGTCCGGGAGGACATCAGGGATGATGGAACAAGTTGGATGTGAATGTTTGGATGATTTCCAATTCTTGTTGGTTGTTTATCCTCTTTACTATCCCCATTGCTCAAGGCATCTGGTTTTCTTACCCTCCTTCCAAAAAGGGGTAAATACACATGGGTTATGCCATGTACTTTCTGTGTTTATCTTCTCGAGGGAGGATGGGTTTATGCTCTTTCTATAGGTGGAAAAGGCTAGATAGGTAGTTCATCTACTCACTGAGTTGAGGCCCCTTGGGTTTAGTAGATTAGAATGTTTTTCTAGAATGCCTAGGAATATGGGAAAGTAATAATGTTGTTAATAAATTATATAATAAATGACTGTTAACCTAAGGGGTTGGAGCTTGCTGGTACGCAATGCTTAGGTTACAATTTAAAGTGACAGTGGACTTTGGGTGTGATGCTAATGAAATATAATGTGGAATTGTAAATGGTTAATTAATGTTTAAAGAATTAATTAATGTAAAGTGAAACTAATAAAAAGATAATAAAGTAATGTAATAAATTTCTTTAAATGGTTGTGTTCTTATAGGATACCTAGTCTTAGAAGTGGATGTCAGGAGTCCAAGAGATGTTAGCTGTAGTTGAGTCTAAGAATAGGTTATTCTCATAGTGTGGTTGTGAGCTATAGTATATTCTATACTTTTTGTGTTTCTATATGCTACTCCACCACGTCGGTTAATGTGACTAACACCTCAGGGATTCTGAGCCCTGGGGGGTGTTTTCCTCAACATTCTGGTGGGAGGATAGATGGCTGACTACCCCCTTTGGCTCTACTCTCTTCTCTTTGTAGTTACTTGTGCTGGTAGGCACAGTGGTTATTTTTTCCCATATATGTGTGTATAGGGCTATATATATTATGGGTATTCACACACATATATTATGGATATGGTTTCTTATGGACTACTATTGGTGTGACGTGTATAGGCTATGATGTCTTGAGGATCTTTACTCGGTGTGTGGGCTATAATGGATTGAGGTTTAATACCTGACATATGATACACGTTATACGAGCTGTGGTGGCTCCCAAAAACTACATGGTTACTTTGATTACATGGAAATGGTGGTTTTGTTGCATGAGTTGCATGTTGTGGTGCTTCACCCAGGTGTCTGCGGGCAGGCCTTTTTGGAGAGATATGCTTAGGAAGTGCGACGCTAGGGAAAAGTGGAAAACCAGTGGAGAAGTAGTAGCTGAGTACCCTTGATATTATTTATTATATTATATACTCTTATATGTGATGCTTAGTGAGAGTATCCATAGTGAGGCTGGGAACTTAGTATACTTGTTTAGGTGACGAGTTAGTTTCAATTGTTGTTCAATGTGCTTTAGAATGCTTTCTTTACCTTTTCATGAGAGGCTTCGGGGAGGATCCTACTGAGTATACTGTTATACTCACCCTATGTCTATATAAACTATTTTTCAGGTCACTTGGATTAGGTTGTAGATCATGATGGTTTCTACTAACTTGGGGTTACAGGAGCTGTTTGGGCTTTGTGGTCACTGCTGCTTTCACTTTCTTTTAGGTACTTTCAGTTTTTCCCCTTTCAAATATAGTAGTTTTGAATGACATTACATATGTGTACTTGGGATTTCATTTATATTTTTGTATGAGTTGGATATGGTTGGTGTATGTCTTTTACTCACTTTGGCATGTGTTCTCTTAGAGTTTAATTCCTCCCATCTGTGTGTTTACTATACCCTCTATGCTAGTCGCCATCCTGGGGCCTACTGTAGGTAGGACTCGGGGGTCATTATCTCCCTTCTCACATTTCCGTCCCATGAGGGGTACACTTTGTGAGGAAGGGGTCATGACACCATCAGTTTGAGTATGATAGGCCGTATTGAATTTTTGTTCAGTGCTTAGAGCATGTTGTAGACTTTTTCAGAACATCAAGGTGAATCTCAAATCACGATCAGATATAATAGATATTGGTACTCCATGCAGCCTTACCACTTATTTGACGTAAATCTATGCAAGTTGATCTAATGAGAAGTCCTCTTGAATTACGATAAAGTGAGCTATCTTCGTAAGACGATCCACAATGACCCATATAGCATTGTTTCCTCTGTATATCCTTATAAGTACAGTGAAAAATTCCATTGTAATGTTCTCCCACTACCATGTTGTTATGGGTAGTGGTTGCATCATCCCCTTAGACATTTTCTTCTCAGCCATCACTTGCTGAGATACTAGGCACTTTGATGTATATTCATCAATCTCCCTTTTTATATTGTCCAACCAAAAATTTTCTTGGAGATCTTGATACATATTTGTGATCCCTAGGTGAATAGATAAGGTTGAGTTATGTGCTCCATCCAAAATCTCCTTCTTTACCTATGGATCGGAAGGTACATATAATCATGACCCAAATCTCACAATTCATTCTTTTCAACTACGAACTCTGAGGATTTCCCGTTTCTGATATCTTCCACCCTTTTCAGAATTTCTACATCCTTTCTTTGAGCATCCTTTATTTTCTCCATGAGGTATGGTTGAGCAATAGTTTGAGAAAGGATTGATGATGTTCCTCCCTTAATTATTCCCATGTCCATCCTCTGCAAATCTATGAATATTGGGTCCTTTTCAATTCTCAACATTGATAAATATGCAGTATTCTTTCTACTTAGAGCATCTACCACCTTATTTGCCTTACCGGGATGGTAGTGGATCGAGTAGTCATAATCCTTGATGATATCTATCCATATTATTTGGTGCATATTAAGCTATTTTTGTGTAAATATATATTTTAGGCTCTTGTGATCAGTATATATCTCACACTTCTCCCCTAGAGATAATGCCATTATATTTTCAATGCAAAGATCACATCTGCCAACTCCAGATCATGTGTGGGATAGTTTTGCTCATGGATTTTCAAATACCTTGAGTCGTAGGATATCACTTTATCATTTTTCATTAGAACATCTCCTAAACCCCTCTTTGAAGCATCACTGTACACCACAAAGAGTTCTTCACTTATTGGGAGTGTGAGTACAGGCACAATGATAAGCCTCATTTTCAACTCCTTGAAGCTCTCTTCGCATTCATCACTCCAAGCAAACTTTACTCCCTTCCGAGTTATCTTGGTAAGAGGTTTGGAAAATCATGAGAAATTTCCCACAAATTGGCGATAATATCCAGCTAACCTCGGGAAGCAATGGATATTCATTAATGATGTTGGCATCATCCATCCCTCAATTGTAGCTATCTTGGAGGGATCCATAGATATCTCATTTCTTGTGAAGATATGACCCAAGAATGAGACTTCCTTCAACAATAACTCATACTTTTTGTACTTTTCATAGAGCTTCTCCTTTCCCAAGGTCTCTAGTACAGTTCTTAGATGCTCCTCATGCTCCTCCTTGGTCTTGGAGTATATTTTAATATCATCTATAAAGACTACAAAAAATTTGTCAAGGTAATCTCTAAAGACTCTATTCATCAAGTATATGAATATTTTTGGAGCATTAGTGAGTCCTAAAGGAATTACTATGAATTCATAGTGCATGTACCTTGTAAAAAAAGTAGTCTTGGGTATATCCTCCTTCTTCACCCTTACTTGGTAATATCATGATTGAAAATCCACCTTTGAGAAGTATTTTACTCCACGTAGCTGATTGAACAAGTCATCAATTAGAGGTAGAGGATACTTTTTCTTTATCGTGGTTTTGTTGATATTACAATAATTAATGCAAAGGCGCATTGACCCATCCTTATTCTTGATGAAGAGGACTGGAGCACCCCATGGTGAAGCACTTGGCCATATAAACCCTTTATCTAGATTCTCTTGTATTTGTTTCTTTATCTCATCAAGCTCCACAATATCCATTCTATACAGATTCATTGAAATTAGAAATGAACCAGGTATAAGGTCAATTGAGAATTCAACATCTCTTCTAGGAGGAAGACCGGGAAATTCCTCAGGAAACACTTTAGCAAATTCCCTCACAATAGAAATGTCTTCAAGGATAGTTGCTTCCTTAGACTCAATCATCAGATCTAGATACACATTCTCATATGGAATTAATATTCATGCTTAATATGATGGTGCTAAAGAAGATTCATCTTCCTCCTTTCACTTGTATAGAATCAGGGTTTGATTCTCCACATGGAGAGTGATTTCCTTCTCACGGTAATTTGTGTTGGATCTATATAAGGAAAGCCAATCCATGCCGATAATTGCATCAAATTCCACCAGAGGGAGTATAACGAGGTTCTACAGGAAGTTCACTTCACAAATTATGATAGGGGAGGATTTATATTCATGGTATGCAATGATTTCCCCATTTTTCGTACTCACTGAAATCTTTACTTCCATGATTTGTGGTGGTGTTGGGATTGTTCTACTAAATTTTTAGGATATAAAAGAATGCTTAGAACCATAATAAAAAAGTATGTTCACTATTATTGAATTAATAACTAGCTTACTTATCACCACTTTTTTGTCGAGGCTCACTTCAGTGGTAGTGATAGAAAATGCTCTCCTTTGCTGCCTTGGAGGTTTTTGGTTGCCTCTGAAAACCCTTTTCTTAGAGAACTGATTTTCAAGGTTCCCTGGTTCTTTGTAGTTGAAGCAATGAACAACACGTTGAGGGTCAAATAGAGTTTTCATCTCCTCTTTTATAGCTGTGGGTTTTTCTTGTCGGCAGTTAACAGCTAGGTTCCCTTGTCTTCCACACCAAAAGCATTTCCTCATCCCCTTTAAGCAATTCCCAGGTTGCTTCTTTCCACACCATTGGAAAGTGGGGTGCTGGGTTTTCTTAGCACCATTGGATTTATCCATCGTACCATAATAATTTAATTCCACCTTACGCTTCTTATACCCTTGATACCCCTGAGATTATATGATCTCCATTTTGACCTTGAGGGCACATCTGAAAATTTTCTCATAGTTATCAAAGTCACAGATCGCCAAGGCTTTTCATAGGCTAGGTTTTAGCACTCCAAATAAGTGGTCAACCTTGAATTCAGGGGTAACGACAAATCCGTAGGCATATCATGCAATCCTTTTGAATTTTTCCTTGTACATTCTGATGGATTCATCATCTTTTTTCTTGAGGGAAAGTCCCTTTTCATCTTAAGTTGGAGGGTGTGTGGAAAATATTTATCGAAAAACATTTTCCGGAAATCTTTCCATTCCAATGCCTCGATCTCCTCCTCAAGCTTTGTATTTTTTATCAGTGTCCACCATTTATCATCTTCACACTCTATATGATAAGCAGCTTTAAGAACCTTCTCTTTTTTAGAACATTAAATGATGGAGAAGATCTTTTCAATGGATTTGATCCATTGTTCGGAAATTTAGTGATCATATGATCCATTAAAAGTAGGAGGATGTTGTCTCATGAAGCTCTCGATTTAGACTTTTTCTTTCTTGGGGGGGGGGGGGTAGAACATTCCTCTTGACCCATTTTTCTATTCAAATCTTGAGTTAACTGATAGAGTATCATGACAAAGCTTTTGATTCCCACTCCCATCAGATTGGGCATCTCATTAGAACAGTCATCACATTGATCTTCACATTAGTTGTTAGCTCGAGTCCTCTGATTACTGGCCATTGGCTGGAATAAAAGGAAAGTTTGGGGTAACACATAAAGGGTAATCCAAGGACAAAAATAGATGACTTACAAATAACTTTTATTTCCATAACTTATGAATCTATAGGCATTAATCTATGTTATCCATGATATAATTTATAATATATATCCTTAGGGGAATTTTTTAATTCCCTTAATAATAGTTCATACTAAGCTTATAAATTTTACAAATCATATCCCTAGGAGTGTCGTAACCAAGAGTGAAACAAGGCTCATTGTTGAGTACCAGGATACCCCAGGTCAAGCCTGAAACTCCTTATTGAAGTTTCCACTCCTAGGTATATATGTGCCAGATCCACCTCTACCTGCTTGTATCCATATAGGTATGTATTTTACAGATAAACCACTTAATCAATACTAACAAAAATTTACAGATGTTCATATTATACTTAGTCTTATACCTAAGGCTTTCACTAGGTTTTTATAATCTTAATCCCAAAAATAACTAAACCTATCCTCTAATACCAACAATAACAACCCTTCTCTTTATTACACACTTAAACATGATTTATTACATAAAATTAACCTAATAAAACAAATAATATCGAAATTTATAGTGTCTTTGGGGCATAGGAAAATTACATAACAACTTAGAACATAAAACACAGAACATATTTATTAAAAACTTCATTTACATAACCACAACATTCCCTCATACTTATCATTGCATGGGATAACCTGAGGACTTTCATAAGAAAAGGGTGAGCTATAAAGCCCAGTAAGGAAGTAAAAAAGGAATAAAATGAATAATACAATACATGTTAGGAAATAGGAATATCAATGGAGCATAAGAGAAACATGAACATAAAGGCATGATAAAGCATCATTATCACAACATGAAAATGTGGCAACAACACTTAACATGGTATTAGCATGTGCCAAGGATCATAGCACATGGATCATAAGTAAAACCACATTGCACTTTAATTAGCATGAGTAAACCCCCATTGCACTTGATGTATCATGATACTAAACTCTACCCAATGCATTGGAGCGATATCAAGGTGCACCCTTCTTAAACATTTAATTTCATGCATAAGTGTGCCACATGGACCATACAACATGGAATCATTCAACATCATCATTTATTCCATGATAAAGGAATGTAGAATGCATACATAAAACTATTTAATAAATAAGTAAATTTACATAAAGTTGTATACCCTTGATAGAGAAATGGGCATGGTATTCACTATACAATGATTTTGGCTTGGAAAATGGCGGTGCAATTTCAGCAGCATAACGGGGTGACATAAGACTTCATAAGAAAGGTTGATGAGAGATAACAGGGTGTCTAATCATATGTACATGAAATGGATAGTAAGTGGGTCATATATATAAATTTCCCACCATAAGTAATGGAATTCAGATTCATAATAAAAAAGAATTGCTTGAATGTAAATGAGGAGAGAGAAATTCCTTACAGAATTTCAGCATGGTAACATGTGTACATGGGAGGAATTAATGAGATAGAAAAGGGGTATATCATCATTAAAACATAAATATGGAAGTATGGGGGAGGTTAGAAATCATACCCCAACATTTATAATTGAAAACAAAATGGTATAACAATATTAATAAACTTAGATAAAATGAGAAAGGAAGGAATCACTTACTTGGAAGTGTGATCCCAAAGGCTTGGGAGGGGATTGGGAGAGGATTATTGAGAGTTTGGGGCACATTGGGAGGATTATAGAGAGAGGAGTGAAGGGTTTGTTCCTGATACAAAGTCTTTTAGGGAAGAGGAATTGGGAGCTTGGGTGGGTTTATATAGGAAAGGAGAGGGAATTCTTTATTATTTAGGTTTAGGTCACCACACATTAAACTAATCCAAACCACCAACCAGCCCATGGTTTTTGCCCATGGTTTTTTCCAAATGGGAGTGGAAAAAAAAAATATAAGTCCAATGGCCGAACTTCTTAAAATAATAGGGTTACTTATGTGGAGGTGGGTCACACTCTCAAGGAAATCAATTTAAAAAGGTAAAATGTTTTATAAGTTTTTAAGGGTCCACTAAAGCATTGTAAAATAAAACAAAAAAACTAAAATAACATTATTTTAATTTTAAAACATATATTTTCTGAAAAAATGAATTTTTCATATTTTATTAAATCACTATTGGGTGATTATGATGTCATAAAACATATTATATATTTAAACGATATTTAATTTTTACCCCAAAATTCGACTATCTCATAAAATTAGTAAAAATTCTCCGTTGGATAATTTCGACATCCTAGTTACAAAAATAGTATTCATTTTATCTAAATAATTTTCTAAATATGTTAATTTTTACTTTTAAAATAAAAACCAACATTTTTCAAAAATTCATGGGTTTTGATAAAAATGGCTTTCAAACCTTAATAAAAAATCTAATTTTATTCATAAAAAATTATATGATCATTTAAATTTAATAAAAATTAAATTATTAATAATATTTTACTCAAATTTTATTTAATTAAAAAATCCATTAATTCATCAAAATATATTTCATAATTGAATATTAACTAAAAATACTATTTGTTCTTTAAAAACTATTTACAACATAACAATAATAAAATGAATGTATATTATTTATTATATACAAAAATAATGCACATAATCATAGTGATAAGGTCTTGTTACATAACCCTTTATAACACTTTCATAAGACTGAAGGGTAAGGTTTGCGATGGTGATAGACTCTTGGGGTGGCTCAGATGACATCACTCGGTGGTAATCTCTATCAACTTCCACTTCTCCCATAGGTGGTTTCTCTCAAGCTTAACATGTTAAAGATCAGCGTGGGCTTGGTTAAGATAAAATCTCAATGACTCCACCTCCTTTCTGAGATCCGACAAATGGGATTCGTATGGGGAAAGTCTACTAGATGAGTACATCACTTCCTTTTCTGAGTAAATTGGATTTGTTAAAGCCCTGTATTTATACTAATCATGTGATCATTGTTCAATGACTATATTAGCAACGGTAAAAATTCTTAACTGTATTTTGAAATCCAAAGATATAAAACCAAGGAAGTGTATAATTTATATAACCATTTTTTATAATAAGACATTTAATTAGATCAAGTGGAATTTTCATTAATGAATGTTTGGTTTGTTACACTTCAAGTAGTATTGGAGCCTATAAGTTGTTGGAGTTAAATATTTTCTCTTTTGTTGCCATGGAGAATTCAATAAATTTAAGGGTATTTCCCCTCTTTGATGAAACAAACTTTCATATTTTGAATAATGGGATGATATCTCATATAATATCCCCGGTAACTGAAATTATTTTTTCCACTGTGCAAGGGATACATGTCACTGATGCAACAGGAATGTCTATGACTAAAACAGACAAGAAAATGCTTGATGTAGATTCCAAAGAACCGAATGCCTTATTATATCTCTATCTGATAAAATCTATCTGAAGGTGATGATTTTCACTTCAGCCAAGTCTATTTGTGAAAAAATGGAAAATATATATGAAGTTTATTACAAAGTGAAGGAGGCAAAACTCCATGTTTCTCATAATATTTTTGATGATCTAAAAATGCATCTTTATAAAAATGTAGATACTTTTTTAATTAAATCATAGAATTTTTTGGATAAATATGATGAATTGGTGAATAAATCAAATAAATTTAACATTGTGAAGAAATTTTTGAGAAGGATTCCACCTCTCTACAATCCAAAAGTTTCATCCCCTAATAAATGGTATCTGTCAAAACTTTTTCTTTGTGATCTTTTGAGAATTTTAGTGGCTTATGAAATGAGAGTCAAACCAGATGCTATAACAAATTGAGATGGGAATTAAATGTCATTAAAGTCCATGTAAAACATGATTTTTTCAGGGTTGGTATCTATAAATATAATTAAACGAAGAAAAATAAATTATTTCTCTCTTTTCCAAGAAATTCAAGAGAGGAAAATAGAGACTTGAAGAAAATATACATATGTCATATTTTTGTTTTGGTATAGTTAGGAACATTGACTTTTAGTTATCAAGGAATTTATATGATGAATAAAGTGAATATAGAAACATGAAAATCCCTATAAATGTTTTCTCAAAAGAGATAATTTAAATCTGGAAAGAAATTATACAAAGAGATTTGTGTCTGTAAAGAAGAAGATGATGATAAATAAGAACCATAGTTTAAATATGGAACCAAATCTTCTACGATGGATATAGTTAAAAGGAAAGAACCATAAAAAGATAAATCCAGAGATAATCAGTTGATTTTTTATGTAGATCTCAAGTTGGAACTTGAGGATGCCCTTGGTAAGCTTTAAAATCAAAGAAACAGAAACAAAAAGTATAGATCAGTTCAAGAAGAGTCATTAGAATATAATGATCAGCTTGAATCTAAAATTGATCAATTGGATTAAGTAGTAAAATAAAATTCAATAACTACTTAAAGATCATAATATATAGAAGAATTTAATCTCAGTATTGAAGAACAGGTAAAGTCCCTCAATGAACTTACATCCAGACTAGAGTTGAAGTCCCAAATAGTTGAGGGTCTTTAAGAAAGAGTTTTTACTCTAAGGACTAAACTAGAAAGTGAATAAATTTCAAATGAAATAAATAAGAAAATATAGGTTGGAAGATTCTCGTATATTGAGTTTTTAGAGAGAGTTATGTGTGGTTTTGAAGGATTAGGGAAGGCTTTGAATGATCAAAGATCCACATGCATGGGAAAAGTGGAATTGGTTGTGATGATGAAGCAAAAAAGGCTGGAAGTAATATGAGACTTAATAATGGGAAGTAAAAAAGTTGGACATATCACAAATTCACCTGAAGTCCAAACAAAAAACCCCCAAATAAAACTGAAAGGAGAAATAAAAACTATCCACAAGTATCCATAAATTATCACCATTCAAATTATTTTCCTAAATAAAGTTACATGAGGAGGAATAAAAGTGAAAAGATATTTCCTCTTATGAAATGTTAAAATTGTTACTATATAGGCCATATCATGACATACTATGAAGAGGAAAGGATATATTTGAATGGGAATATCTAAGAAGTCAAAAAATGATAATGAAATCATATCCTTCATCCTATAGAAGAAATGGTTTTTATGGATATTTTTTTCACTGCTCTAACTATGGACATAAAGCTACTGATTTTAAGTAGAGGGGAGGCTATAATGTTACCTACAGATCTCATAGAAAATTCAATACCTTACAACTAGATAGAGTCTCTCTTTAAAATAGTTTTTATCCTCTAGAATAACAATATGAGTATGATGAACCATTTCACATGGAAAAATAGACGGGAAATTCCATCATTATCCTACACTCAATTAAACATTTCATGGAAGGAAAAGAAGAAAATTGAGAAATCAAACATTGTAGAAATAGCTCTCAAATCCACAAAGAACAGTAGCACCTATTTCTTGATAGCAGGCGGTCATCTCTTATGATGTGAAATGTAGAATTATTTATGAATGTTATGAAAATGGTTGAATGAATAGTAAGGTTCGGCAATGATGGTTCTTTGAAGATCAAAGGTGGTGGAAGTACAAAACTAGAAAATGACAAGCTGAGGAAAACTGAAGGTCTTTATGTGGGTGGTTTTTTTCATAATCTCCTAAGTGTGATTCAACTCTGTGAATCAGAACTGGTAGCAACATTCAATCAAAACAGTTACACTATCAAAGGGAAGATAAAGGATTCTCTCATGAAAGGATGCAGAACATATGGAAATTTGTACCAGGTGAACAGTAAAAAACATTTACTTAACTATTGAAGAAGAAAACAACTTGTGGCATCGTAGGTTGGGTCACATTAATCAACAAGACATGGAAAAGATATCTAAGATGAATATAGTCATGGATATCCCCAATATGAATCGTGACTAGGAAAATACATGTGATGCTTGCATATAAGTAAAATTGGTCTGCAATTCATATTGGCCAAATAAGAAAAGGGAATAAAATATTCTTAAAATCATCTACATATACGTATGCGGTTTGATAAATTTTTATGGGATATGTAGAGAAATTTACTTCATTAATTTCCTTGATGATTATAGTAGAATGTATTGTGTGATGATTATACATAAGAAACAGCAAGTTATTGATTGAATGAAAACTTATCACTGAATATATGAGAATGATATTGACCACACAATAAAATATTTGTGATCTAAAAATGGAGGGGGGAAATACACATTGAATTTTAAAATTACCTATAAAAACATGGAATAAGGCATGAAGTGGCTGCAGTGAGAACCCCATAGAAAAATGGAGTTGTTGAATGCAGAAATAAACAGATAAAAAATATGGCTAGAACTATGCTGATTGAGATTCATATCTCCTGTTGTTTCTAGAAAGAGGTTTTTCAAGAATCATTGTATACTCAAAATCGAGTAGGGATCTATATGTAAGAAACCAAGACATCATATGAGTTGTGTCATGGGATGAATCCCTCAATGAAGTATTTTCATTTTTTTGGAAGTAAATGTTTCATCTAAAATAAATAATGAAATCGAGGAAAGTATGGTGATTTTGTAGACAATGGAATATTCTTTGTGCATTCAATGAAGATAAAACCCTAAAAATATTTCAATAATCATCTTATAAGAATATTAGAAATAATTGATTTCATGATTATTGAATGTAAAACCACAAATTCTTCAAGGAGTTCTTATGTTGATATGAAAGAAGATGGGGAAGAAAGTAGACATGGAACATATGAAAATGTAGAAATAGAGGAAGGTGTGAAAAAACATTCAGGTGTCATAAAATTATGATGATTCAAATGAAGAATTAGAAGAGGAAACCATGGATGAAGAAACTTTTTTTGAACCTCACAAGAGAAATAGAAGAGAAAAAATTGATCAATCCAAAATAATTGGGGATTGGAAATCTCCCACACAAACAAGAAGAATGAAGAATGATGCACATTCTATATTCCTATCAATTGTGTAACCGTCCTCATTTGAAGAAACTATAAAGGTTGAATCATGGGTTAAATCCATGAATGAAGATTTGGATCATATTGACAAGAACCAGACATGGGATCTTGTTAAGAGACCCAAAATAAATTTTATGATCATGGAAATGTGATAAAAAAAATAATGTATGCTTGTTTTATAAATTATATTCACATATTGAAGGCATTTATGTTTAAGAAACATTTTCTCTATTGGCTAGACTAGATACAATCAGGATTTTTCTTTCCATGGCGATTCAAAGAGGGTACAAAGTGTATCAAATGGATGTAAAAATAGCTTTCTTAAATGGTGTTCTTGAATAATAATTCTACATTGAACAACCAGTGGGTTTTCTACTTAGTAATGATGAAATGAAAGTTTTAAGATTGAAGAAGGCACTTTAGAGTCTGAAGTAGGCACCATGAGCATGGTAATATCAACTGGATTCTTATCTAAAGAAGCTCTAATTTAAAATATGTGTATAGAAAAATCTATAAGGGAATAATTCTCAGAAAGATCAATTCATGGTGCTGGGTTATGTAGATGATATTATATTCGGTAGAAGTAGGTAGGGATCAATGGAATAATTTTCTAATCACATGAAATTAGAATTTTAAATATCTATGATTGGTGAACTCACATACTTCTTAGGGTTTCAAGTGATTCAGAGGAAGGACTAAACTTTTATCTCTTTGAAAAAATATGCAATAAAGATGTTAAAGAAATTCAACATGCATGACTCCAAACCAATTTCGACTCAGATTGTAGTTGGGAAAAACCCGAGAAAGTGTGAGGATGGGACATCGATGGATGCCACACTGTATAATAGAATCATTTTAATCTTATTGTACTTGACTGTAACATATCCAGATATTTTCTTGGAGACATGATTAGTGGAATGTTTTTAGAGTAATCTGAAGGAAGAACATTTTATAGTAGTAAAAATAATTATGAGGTACATTCAAGGAACTTACAATTATGGATTATACTTTTATTTAACAAGAGATAATGAACTATTGTTATTCTATGATGTGAACTGGGATGGAGATGTGGTGGATAGAAAATCCACAAATTGTGGATAATTCTTTATAGAGAAAAAATGTGTGGGATGGTTAAGTAAGAAACAAGAAATAATTTCTCTTAGAATGGATGAAGTAGAGTATATTTCACAACAAAGTCCTACACTCGGTTTTTTATAGATGAGGTACAACTAACTGATATTGGTGATGCGGTGAAATAGCTGATGGTGATTCACTATGATAACAAGATTGTGATTAATCTTACAAAGAATCTTGTTTAAAATTCTCATACTAAACATATTGAGATCATATATCATTTCATAAAATCAAAGGTTGAATAAGACATGATTTAAATGGATCGTGTTGGAACTGATGACCAAGTAGCTAACATTATTAATAAGCCATTAGTAGTATGTGTGTTCGAGAAACATCAGTTGAACCTCGGTGTTCAGCCACCTCTCAGTGCATGAGGAGGATACATATGATCACCTCTCCCTAGTTTTTTTACTATTTTAATATATTTATGAATTTTTTTTAGGTTTTGAGGTACATAAAATCCATGGGTAGTGTTTTTTAATCTTTACAAGTACACATACAGGTCCTTTGGGTTTATTTCCAAAGGGGTAGAATGGAAAAATTATGGATAAGTACAATTTTTTAAATGTGTCGTGGTTCTAGGTTTTTGATAAGGTATGTAATAATTTTATGACATGATGAGAATTAGGTGTTATGAAGAAACATTTTAGGGAATGTAATGCTTCTATATCATGATTAGAGCTTATCTTAGACATCTTTAAGTATTCCATAACACAAGAACCCAATCCATGCTTCCCCTATTATTTTATATGCTGATATTTTCTCACATAGACTTAGTGTGTTGGATGATTTGTTTCTTACATATGAGGTATTGATAGAGGCTAGTGTTTTATTGAATTTTTCTATAGATTGGAAACAAACCCAAAGGGGAGATTATTAGAAATAGTGTTGT
Organism: Viscum album; assembly: GCA_963277665.1. Classification (NCBI taxonomy): domain Eukaryota; kingdom Viridiplantae; phylum Streptophyta; class Magnoliopsida; order Santalales; family Viscaceae; genus Viscum; species Viscum album. The sequence continues at coordinate 1,274,261,592 of OY728153.1, read as the reverse complement.
TCATTGTTGTTTATGGATTCTGGTTTGTGTTTTATTTCAATCCACACTAGGTTAGTAAGGGAATTACAAGGTAAGTGATCGTATATTACAAGCTGACTACAGTATTGAAGGTGGTGTCGTTTCCCAATGTTTGCCAAATATTTAGGCTCAACATATGGAAGAAGAGGCTAGCATCATGAAGGGTTGTTTTCTAGAATCAAGTCTTTATGAATATGGTAAAGGCATGGGTTTTGTGAAGACTAGGTTTCACAAAGGTTGAGATTTTTGAAGGTATAGAGCTTCGTGAGTGAGTAGTGAGTTGGAGGCGTTCTTTATGACTACAAGAAGTGGAGCATCACAAATTTGTAATGAGTTGACTATAATCTTAGTGACTATGACAAGCTTCTTGAGTAAGTTGAATTTCACTAGAGCTTCATGAGAGAAGTAGTTTCATGAACAAATTTTTTTATTTTCATGGAAAATACATTATAGGTGATGGAGAATCAAAAATGACTAATCCTATAAATATGAGGCTATCCCCGCTTCATTTTACAGGAAAATAATTGGAGAAAAGTCAGAATCTCTCTGATTTAATGAAGTTTAGAATCTTAGAAAGTCTGGTTTTCTATGCAATCTTGAGCAACATGATAAAAATTATTAAGTCTTGATTGAAGCCAATGATTCTGATAAATGGGAGTCTTGCAATGATGGGGTATTACGCAATGACATAGTGAGCTCCATGAAGGAAGTTTTCTTCATGAAGGTGGTTAGCTTAGTGAAGGAGCTTCATGAATGGTAGTTTTAAACATCTGTTTTTTAGTGACTGGTTCTTTCAAAGTGCATCAACTTAGGTATAATGTAAAATCAAAGTCTCATTCTAGTCAAGGATAAATACTTTAATTATAATCAATTTTAGATACCTTCAAGTCAATAAACTGATTAAGACATTACCCAAGGCATTGAGATAGGGGGATTCGATGGAAGTGTTCTGAGGGATGTAGTGTGTTATCCCTAAAATATTCTAAGGCAGTGTGTCGGGAATAGAGTGACTATTTCTAAACTTCTATATTCTACATATAGTGAATATGAGTGGATTTTGTTATGATTTACACACTATTGGAATATTCTCCTTGGACTATCCCTTAGTGGTGAACCAAGTGAAATTGTTGTGTTGTCTCTGCATGTAAATGTTTAAATTACTTCACATTACCATCATAATTTTTTAAAAGGTTACGATCAATATGGGACATGATCCATCACTTTTAAATAAAATTTTGACCCCCTGATCCACCCCTCCCCTCTCAGGGTATTTCGGGGTCCTTCATTGACTCTCACTTCTTCAAGATAGAATCTCTAAATTAAGAATGCCTTAAAATATCCCAAAGAGAGAGCCTCAAATAGTTGGTCTTGAATAGTTAGAGTCTACCAATCTAAACCCAAACCATAAAAAAAAGGAATGATATACCTCACACCAGAGGTTTCAATAATTTACAGCAAATAAAATATATCTTTAACCTTATATAGACACTTGATTTCCTCATGGGTTCTTTTATAACCATAGAAATATAGTGGATAATATTTAAAAAACTCTCAATTAGGATCCATGATCTAGGAGAAATATGGCTCTACCACTCCATCATGATTCTAGGGAAAATAAGATGTCAGAAAGATAACTCCTAGATCAATAGGAAAACAACCACAGGAGTTCCCCTCTTGACTTTCCAGATCTTTCTTAGGGGGAATCATTATAAAATTCCAAAAAATAAAACCTCAATCAGACCACTTTTAACATCCACACAAAATAATAAACACAAACCAAACCAAATAAAATTTCAAAACTCCTCAAAACTTCCATTAAAGAAAAACACAAACTTGAAGTAACTAAATTGAAACCAAAACTTCATTTCAAATTTTCCTCCCAAAACATTTGGATACATTTCATATCAAACACCCAAATCATTTTGAAACTAATAAAGCCTTAAATTTATATTATTTTCCTCAAACCAATTGCATTGAAGATAAAAAAAAACTTCATAATAACTCATCAACTCACCCAAAACATTTTGTAGAGTTCAAAAAAAATTACCCAAGAAACTCAAGAAACCAAAACATGGTTTTCATAAAAATTTAAAATACCAAGGCATAAAACATTACATTTAAACAACTTTAAAAATTAATAAATCCTTGATTAAACATCCACAAAAAACTCCCAAAGAACAAAATAATGGATAAAACCAAAAAAAGTGGGAAGGAAACAAAATTTCCCAACATTATTCACTATACACAGTTTTGAAACATGGTTATTAAATCCTTTCTCCAGCCATCAGAGTGTAACTATAAGTTTTTTCATAGTAGTTTTCACTAGCTACACATGGTTTGACAAATCACGAACCCCTTGGATTTATTCAAAATTCACTCTAAAATGAGGAATTTACCATGATATATCTTGATATATCCCTAAAAATCAATGTGATATCACTTCACACCAAAATATATCAATAAAACTTCCATAAACTTAAAAATTAAAAGAATGGTCTCAAACACTAATGAAAATTTGAGGTTCTACATAAGGAAGAGTGGGTCAATCACTCCCCTATACCTACCACTCTATTCCTAATGGTCTTATATCCTTTCTGTCACCAACACAAAAATAAAAATAAATTGAGTCCTAAGAACCTAGGCCCCCTTTCAATAAACCTAGATGATCTGATCCCATTTTTAAATGAACCAAACTGGGTTGTCACCCAAACTAGCCTATAAAATACCTGAGTAGATTCCCTGATCCACCCAGGAAAATGAAAAGTGTAAATGGTATCTAACATAACCATTGGGGATGGTTTCACCCTCAATAATCCACATAAGCATTAAAGAATGACATAATGATAAAGAGACAAGATACAAGACAAAGGAAAAATCAATAAATAACTAAATAATATGGAGTAACAAAAATACAATAAAATATGAAATAAATATAATTGAATACCAAAAAGGACAAATAAAAACTTTATCCAACTGGTTCCCTGAAATCGAAGGTATAATCACTATCTCTATGTAACACTCAAGTCACCACCATAATCCCAACAAACTGTCCGCCTCCCAAGGAATATAACATTGGATCTATCCTGAAATCTAATACCTAAAGAAACTTATACAATACATGAAGACTTCAAATCCACCAATGTGAGTATGTATGGTGTGAGTTGAATCTATTAGGATACCACCATGAGTCCATTTTATTCCATAAAGAAACCAATAATTCTAGTTTAAAAACAAAATTATGTGGAAAAATATGTTTTTATTCCCTTTTCAAAGAATGAAAATAACCAAAACATGAATCATATACTTCCCCAATGTTTTATATTTGTAAAACCATTTCACAAGGATAACACTTTTTCAAAACAAAACTAATTCCAAAGGAAACCAAACTATTATCTTTAAAACATTCTACTTTTGAAAACCAACCATACATTGTTTCAAATAATTCAAAAGTTCTAACAATGGAAAACACTTTGAAAACATTTTTCTTATTGTTCCTTTAAAATATTTACACACCCAGATCAAAGGTAATAAAGGAAATAAGGGAAACAACAATGAAAAACAACCATATCATGTTACAAATAATTCCAATAAAAAAAAGATGAAACAAAACTAGCCAATATAAGGACTGAATCCACAAAAGGATAAACACATCAAACAAGTCCATCAAATAAATACGAAACATCCATGAAATATATAAATAAAAAGTTATTAAATATGATATATAGAATGAGGTGAAACCATAGGGACTAATAGGATAGTACAATACATGTGCATGTGGACCTACTATCGGGAGGTTAACAATCACACATCAATCAACTAAATCACTCTAACATGTCTACTTAGTGACAATCCCATTATCTATGTGTTATGTAAAAATAGGATATATCTAGTGCTAAACCTAAACTATCCTAACAATTTCCCACTACTTCACACTTAGTACCCTTAGTCTTCCTAAGGAATAATAAAGGAGGTGGCCCATGAATAAACTACATCATCTCATGACAATTATAAAGTCCCAAATGATAACACCACAATCGCATCCCTCCCACCTCATATACATCCCCTATAAAGATCCCTAAAACATAATCCTGGAATGAAACACATATCAAACATCTATCACATTGATAACATAACAACAAGAACAAGGGGATCAATAAGGGAATCATTAACATCACATCACATAGTGCCAACCATACCTTTACTTTACATATATATAACATATACATTTGGAAATCACTTTTTAAAAAAAATTGAATCCAAACACAATTCCAAATAAAAAATAATCCCCCAAAAGAACAACCAAGAAATCAAAGGTAATCTCTATCTCACCTTATAAAACAAAACCAACCCTTTAGAACATGGAAACCCATTAAACCCAAAAGGTAAAGCCACTTTAAAAATTCCATTTGGGTTAAAACTGAGAAATAAAGTTATTTTATTATAAAAAATTATATTTTGAATTTTATCCAACATTTAGAGTTCATAAAATACCCATTTCTAACAGAACACCATTTTAAGCATGAAATTCCACCCATTTTCCATATGAAAACCAACAATGTTTAAGAAAAATGTTAACAAACCAAACATAGATAACCCAAACCATCATTATCTAGGTTTGAAATAAATTTTAAAACTGTAAGAATAAATGGTACTATTAAATAAAATTAAATTAAATAGAAACACTTACCTCAAGTCGTGGAACCATGTAACCTTCGATGAAATACACTAGAATGGGACCCCTACCATGTCTCACAACAATTAAAAACGAAAATACCCAATATATACCAACCCAAACCAAATAAATAATCCAATCGTGGCCACTAGGGTTATTAGATTATTATAAAAAATAGATAAAATAAGAGGAATAGAGAATAGGGACTCATACCTCTTGAACTGGGTGAAGAATAATCAAAGAAACACTCTAAATCCACCTTGGAGAGCTTGAAGAAGAAATAGAATGCCTTAAAAGGTGTTTGGGTCAAGGGGGTAAAATGGTGAGTTTTGGGATGGAATCCACTAAATAAAGAAATCTAAAATACCAAAATACCTCAAACTGGGAAAGTCGCATGGTTATCCTGTATGGTTTTCTAAACCATTCACAAACCTGTATCTGTCACCATCTCAAGACCCCAAGGAATTTCATGGTTGTATCTCATGATTTTATTAACCATTATCTCCCCTATTACATACCTATTAAATACACACAACTTCTTTTGGGACTCACACCATTGGGAAAATTGTACTCAATCCATGTAAAATGGATCTATCCTCAAACCAATACCCCATGCATTGTTAGCTGCACAGTTAGACAACCCATGTGCCAGGGTATGTCTTCCTAAAAAAGAATAGTTTCATCCCACAAAACCCCATAACTATAATAATGAACCTGTAGTAAAATTAAATACCACTTAAAAAAACCTGTTACCCAAAGAGTGTCACAGAAATCATTTATATATCTGTTAATAATCATAACATGATAAACCTATAGAAAATAAATGGGTGTCCAAATATATTCAGTAACTTTGTAGGTAAATTCCTTCTAAAAAATAAAACAAATCATATAGATTTTTCACCTCATATATAATGGTAATAATTTTGTGTTTATAATTTCCCAAATCAATCTATGCATGGAATCTAGGTGAACACCCTTTAATCAAAGAAATGGAAAACATGGTATTCCCAAAGGAATGACATTGGGTGAATAATTTGGTTTATAAAACTTCATTGACTAGGAAATAAAAAGGAAATGATGGGTCATTTTTATTATAAAAAAGAACATTTCATGAGTTATACTAACAAAAAAGTTGGATGGTATCATTTAAATAATATCCTTAATCATGCATAAGATATATCACAGGATAATGTCTTAAATAAAAAAATATCGTTTAGGAGTTTTAGAAAAAATAATTTGGAAATAAAAAATATTATTGATCTTTTCAAATAATGTTCAAAGAAATATTTTATAAAAATCAAAAAATAATAATTTATTTTATAAACTATGAAAATATTGAGATAAAGTTTCATATACACTACAAAAAACTGGAATTTAGTGATGTTTTTTTAGAGATGTTTTTCTAAAACATCACTAATTTTTTAATTTAGTGATTTTTCCTACAAGTGTCATTAATTTATTTATTTTTATTGAAAATAATCACTAAATTAGCTATGTTTCCTGAAAAATGTTTATAAATTATCATTGTTTTCAGAAAACATCGCTATTTTAGCCGCATTTTGAAAGAAGCATCTCCAATTTAGCGATGTTTTCAGAAAATGACCCTAAATTAGAAATGTTTTTCAAGAACCATCACTAAAAATATATATATTTATATAGATAATTTTCCCTAATTAATGTAAATATATATTTAGATATATATATATTAAGAAATTTAGGCCAGTTTCCATTGGGAATACAGTTCCAAAAATTATTAGAAAAATCATTACATTAAGTTTGGGAAATGTTTACATAGATTTGATAACCTCAAATAAATTTTCATTTTCCCTAGAAGAAGTATTTAGAATTTTCTCATAAATACCTCATAATTTATCAATATCATGAAGAATAAGGTCAAATATGGGAGATTGTCTCTCAAACTTGACATCTCTAAGGCCATTGATAAAATAAAATGGACCTTTATATTTACAATATTCAGAAATTATGGTGTTTCTGACTCCTTTATTAGTTTGATCAATACCAACCTCAAAAGTGATAGGCTCTACATTCTTATTAATGGACCCCTAGATGTTTTCTTCAATGCTTTAGGGGGTTAATCAAGGGGACCCTCTGTTTGGCCTTCTCTTTACTATAGATGAACATTATAAGAGTTTTTTACTCAATGATATTATGAAGGATTACTTTTATATAAAAATCAAGGTTGGAAGGGACTTTTTTACCCCTTAGAACCTTCTTTATGGAGATGAAATTATTATCCTTGGTCAAGATGATAAAAAAATAGTTTCCTATATCTAGAATATTATTTCTCATTATGAAGAAATTTCTAGAAAAGTTGTAAGTTGGAATAATACCTTTGTGTTTTTTGGGAATGGAATTCTTTTCTACAAAAAGAATGAGGTTTCTAGAAAAAATCGATTGAATAAAAGGTATCCTCATTTTAACTACCTTATGGTGCCTCTTTTCTAGGGTAAAGTTAAAAGATTATACCTGAAAAATATCTATTCTATGATCATTATATATATGGCTACTTGGAAAAGGGAAAACCACGTCTCAAGTGGGAAGAATTTTTTGTGTGAATCAAGTGGTCACCTCCATGTTTGTTTATGTTTTCTCTATTTACATATGGCCTTGAACTCTTATAAATTAGCTTCAAATTATGATAATAAATTTTTAATAGAATATATTTATTCATGAAAATAATACCATTACTATAGATGGTAAGGAATGTGTTAATCCCACTAGTATGTTTGGAATGTGAATCAAAGATTTGAAAATTTTCAATGAAGATCTTATTGGAAAATTTACCTAGAATCTACTAAATTTTGATGACACTTATTTGGATTTTATATCCAATAGATTCATCCCAAAGTTATAAAATGGATAGTCCACGTATATTTCCTCATCTATATTCCCATCAATTAAACATTCATATCATGAGATTATGCATTTCTCAAATTGGTTGGTGTGAAATTAGTCCACTCTTAACATTTAGAGTACATCATGGATGGACAGTCCTATCAATGAAGTCATGACTGTGCCTTCACCCGTGAAGAACTTTTCCATTTATAATGTTCAATATAATGGTGATTTTCAGGGTGTTCTTTCTCCTTATATCATGATTCAAATCCAAAATTAGTGTTGTTTTGATACATATACTCTGATCTAGACTCCAAGATCCACTGGTAAGTTTACCTATAGGGATTACTATAGGAATATTTGTTGTGGTAGAAGCACAATTCCCTAATGGATACAGATGTTCAGAAGCCCTTTCATCTCCTTATCACCCATGTTGTTTCTATAGAGGATCTGGAATTGTAGACTGCCTATTCTTGGCCTACTACAGAAAACAGGACTAAATATTGTTACTGCATTCCACCTGTGCTAGAAAGCTAGAGAATCTTTCAATCACATTTTCACTTCCTATAACTTTTTATGTGTATTCTGGGAATATATTAAAGATTTTTTTTGAATCAATATGAAACCATACATCCTTAAAGACGTGATGACATCTATCATCAAAAGTGGTCATGGTTAAAAATACTCATGGAATGTTAGTAACATTAATGGATGATGTCATTACTTATATCTATAAAGAAATAAATGACCTTTATTTTGAGAATCATAGAACCTCTTTTCAATAAGGACTGAATATTTTATACTGATAGGTCCTGGATGATCCAAAAATTCAAACAGTTCCCATGAAAAACATTTTCTCTGATCTTGTTATTTTGAAAACTTTTGGTGTCACTAGAAGGGTCAAGAAACCTCTGATGATAAATTCCATTAGATAGATTCCACCAATCTCATCGTGGATGAAATTGATTGTGAATGGGGAGGGTTCAGGTGCAGTAGGACCCTTGGGATATGGTGGTGTCTTACACACCCATTGGGGCTTCATTAAATGTTGTTTTTATCATTACATTAGCAATGGTTCTTTTATTGAAGATGAATTGTGGGCAATTATTAATGCAATAAAGTATGTTTTACATCATGGATGGAGGAAACTTTGGGTGGAATCTGACTCTACCACTATAGTGAATGCTTTGAAGACTCGATCTAGGAATGTTTCATGGATAATGATTTCATAATAGATTGAATATATTCCTCTTATTGAGAAACTTAATCTGGATGTCACTCATGCTTATCGAGAGGCCAACCAGGTTGTTGATGCTCTGTCCAAAAGAGCAATTGTGGAAGCTAGTTTGAGTTGGTCTTTTGTTACTTTGATTTTTTGTTCACATCTTGTTGATTTGGATACACATGGTATTTTTCAATCACACCTTTATAAACCCTTTTATAATGCCACTTTATCTATTTTCTAATATATATTTTTTGAAATGGGCTTTCCTGAATCCTGAACATGTTTGATTATATATATATAAACACATAAACATACATATAAATATATATATATAAATATATATATTTATATAAACACACACATATATATATATATATGTAAGCATATATATATATATATATTAAATTTAGTCATGTTTTTAAGAAAACATGGCTCTTTTAGTGATATTTTTTCCAGTGTTTTAAAACATGGATAATTATATATATATATATATATATACATACATACACACATATATTTATACACACACACACAAACAAACACATATATATATATATATATAAACACGTGCATGTATATATAAACATATATATATAAACATATATATTAATATAAACATATGATATATATAAAATATAAACATATAATACATATAAAATATAAACATATATATGTATAATATAAACATATATATAATCATAAAATATAAACATATATATATATATATATATTGAAAAGAATAAACATATATATATATAAACATAAAATATAAACATACAGATATAAACATATTATATATATATATATAATATATATAAAAATATATATTAATATATGTATAAACAAAAAATATAAACATACATATAAACATAAAACATATAAACATAAAATATAAACATATATATAAACATAAAATATATAAACATGTATATAAGCATAAAATATAAACATATATACAAAAATAATATATATATATAATTTAAAAATAAAATATAAACATATATATATAATATAATATATAATATAAACATATATATATAATATTAACATATATATATATATATATATAAACGTAAAATATAAACATATATATATAAAATATAAAATATAAACATATAGATATATAAACCTATATATATATAATATAAAATATAAAATATATATGTAAAATATAAACACACACACATATGTATATAGATATATATTAATATATGTATATAATATTAATTTTTTAAATACTGAAATCTATTTATTTATATAAATATATCATAATACAATGTTATATTCAAAATTATCATAGGTTAGCTAGCTTGGTCTTTGGGTATAAGGGTGCAGGTTTTGTATTTGATTTCCTACGAGGCCGATTTTCAATTTCCTTCTTTCTAGGTTCCCTATATATGTAGATTGGCTAGCATGGAGAGTTTCATGCATGTGTGGGGTCGTGAGCATGGAGGGAGTATGGTTTGTGGGGTCTTTCCAGTATTGAGAGTGGAGTGAGGCATCCATCTTTTGTTGCTGTAAAAAAATAATATATTTTTAATAGATGTGCAGCATGGAGTGAAGTGGGGGGGCCAACGTGTGGGGAAGATTTTGTGGTGTAAAAAAAATATATTTTTTAATTTTAAAAATATACATTATAAATTACAAAATTAAAATTTATTGATGTATTTTAGAATATTGTTAAATGAGGTGTCATTTATTGATGTTTTTTAGAAACATCGATAACTAAATTAGCGACATTTTAAAATGTATCTAATGCAACAAAATGTTTCTAATTTTTTTGTAGTGATAATTTTAAAAAGTAAGTAGAAAGATGTGTTCATAAAGAAAATATATCAAAAATATATTTTAGAATACATTCATAAAATGATGAAATTATATGTCACTTTCAAAAGTAATTTTTAAAAATATTAATTGATAAATTTGGAAAACATTTACATTTGAAAAATATTCATCAATAATCGATTCTTTAAAAGACATAAATGTTATCAAAAGAAATGTGTGGTGAAGAAAATATATTTTAATTGAGATGACGGAAAATATTTTTACCATTTTGAAATATCTTTATTAAAGACCCACGTCATAAAAGGAGTAATAAAACATTCATTTTTTAAAAGTATAAAGAAAATTTATATGTAACATGAGGTAATACATAATTATTTTTCTAATTATAAATTATAACATTGGAAGGAAAAGAAATTATAGATGAGGGGAAACTATTATTAAATAGGATATGAATTTTTATCAAAATTGGTATGATCTTTGGGAATGAAAAATTATTGAGGTAAAATATATGAATTAAAAGGAAATTTTCCACCATATAGGAAAATAAGGTACCATGAAATAAACTCTTAAGGTCAAATAAACCAATAGGAAACATTAGAACTTAATAGAGGGGGTTGAATTAACAAAAAAACCTTATAATTTTTGTATCTTTTGAATAAAAAAATCATTTAAAGAGAGAACATGTTGTGTATTTTAAAACCCCATGAATTAAATGGATATGGTATAATACATTAATTTGGTATTAGATTCATCATTACAAATAAAACTTGGTGTGTAATAGGAAATATGTCTCAAGGTGTGAAATTTTAAGACAAGAAATCATTACATTAAATCTTAACTTCCACTAAATCATTTGAATATCATGTATAAAAAAACTATCTTAATAATATATTTAATACCATTAATAATATATTTAAAATTTTATAATAATAGTTTATAATTATTTTCTACATGTATATTAGTTAGTTATTATTTATTTTCAATATCTAGTGTGAGTAATTTTAATCGTTTTGAACCTGTTTCATAATATCTGTGATGATATTCATTATTTTCTCAAATTTAATCATTCATGGGATAAAAGGTAATATAATTTATTTTTTATAGTTATTTATAATTTTATAATTTCATTCTATGGGATTTTTTGATATAGTTCTTATAGACAAAATTGGAAATAAGCATGTTTCAGTGATTTTTAACAAACGAATGGTGGTATCTTAATGAGTTTAATATTAATGTTACAATTATAGAACCAAATTAAAATATTTATTTTATTATTTATATCATATATTATCATTAGTTAATTTTTCAAATTTATCCATGATATTATTTAATAGCATTTCTCAAGTAGGTGTTTAAACCGACCTAAACATGAACATACCTAAATTAATGGATGAATATGATTATGAAAGTGTTTTATTTTGGAATAATATCATTATTAAAGAATAATAATGATATTATATGGATAATTTTATTTTAGTGAATAATATTTCAATAGATTTTAGTAAATATGAAATAAATTGGATGAAAAAACGAGATGTGTTACTTTATGGAGACGGTAGTCTGCACAATACATGATTACCATTTTCATTTCTCAAATAATGATAGGGAAATAAGGTGGATTATAATTTTTATCTTCATAATAATAATTATAATATATATTTCACCTTTATTCTTATATTTCACCATTATAATCAGTGAATAGTGGTTATGGTAAAAAAAAATAAGTTGTCACTTCGTGGAGGTGGTAGTTTTCACAACGCATAAATGATAGTTTGGTTTTTATTAATTGAAAATGGGATGGTGGTTAATAGTTATTCCATAATCATAATAAAATTTAGTATAAAAAATATTTATTTAATTATATGTTAATGTTAATATTATATTTTTTTAATGTAATAATTAAAATAAAGTAAGGAAAAAATTTCACTCATTGAGGACTTGGAATTTCCCTTGGAAGACTCCTTGGAAATGAATGGATTATGGTAATATATTGTGAACATAAGATCAAGTAAAATGGATAATATTCTAGTATAATTAAAAAATGGAATATTTTCAAGAGGAATCCTAATTCTTTGAATGTTCTTTATGGGGTAGTGATAGTCCCTTTTTATAATTTGTTAGAATAGAATTTTTGTAAATATTTCAACTTAATATAAATATAACACATGTTTCACATGACAAGAATACTCAAAAATTGATAATAATGGAGTGGGGTGAGATAATTTCAATAATACCTTAACGATTTATTTTCACACATGTTTTAAACATTTTTTTAAGTCCTTTAATCTTAGAATTTTTACTTTTACCATTTTCCATTTTACGATGGTAAATAATTTTTAACGAAGTAATTTATTTTTAGTGCCTGAAAATGGTCATTATTACATAATTTAGACCTAGTGATTCCAAATATGAAATAAATTTTATGATATAAAATTTATATGTCTAATAAAACTGAATTTTAACATTAGTGAATGTAATGCGTAAAAACCTATTTTTAGAAAAAGTATGTTTTTAAGACTAAAATATTTATGTAAGGTAAAATTGTCAATGTATTTGATTCTTGTGATAAAAATTGTTTTATTATAAAATAAATAAAATTTATGTGGCTTTAAAATAAATCCAAAACCTCATTTTACCAAAATAATATTTAATTAAAATAAAAGATCAAAAACAGTTTTTATTTTAAAATATTACTTAATTAATTAAAATGTTAATCATAGGTTTTTTAATTTAAATATAGTATTTTATAAAATGTTTAGTTTTATTTATTAAATTTATATTTTTTTCAATTAAAAGGTTTTATACACTTCTAGTTAGTTTTTATAAAATTATAAAATTTATAGTTTTGGTAAAAACTATATTTTTTATTATTCACTAAAAAATAAATTATTTTAGATAGAACTCAAGACAACTTCATAAGATAATATTTTTATTTTAAGTATAAAAATTATTTTAATTTTATTAAATTAAAATTCTAAAATAATTTATTTATCTTTTAAATGATATTACTAGATATAAAGAAAAACTACATTTATTGAAAAATGATGTTTTTAAGGATTAATTGTTCTTAGTACTATTTCATATAAATTTAAAATTTAAGTAATATTAATAATATTTTTAAAAAAATCAGTTTAATTTATTGGAATAAAATATACAACACTTAATAAAATATCTCTTTTAAAAAATTACTATTATAATAATTACACTTTAATAAATACTATTAAAATTATTTTTTATATTCTAAAATTTAATTTTAATTATCCATTTACATTAAAATATTTATATGAATTTTATAAAAACATTATATAATATTTTAATAATATTATTATTTTTATTATTACTTAATGTATAAATATATATATATATATATTATTTTAATATTATATTTGTATTTAATTTAGAGTTATCTTATTATGAATTTACTAATAACAATACACAACTTTGGTATACCTATTGGATACATGTATATCCAATGACCATATTATCAACAACCCTATTTTCAAAAAACATATTTATAATTGCTAGATTTCATTCCTATATATAGATGTGATTGAAACATACATTCCATTCTCACTTCTTAAACCACAATTCTAAATTCAATTGTTTTCATTTTAGATCTCATAATATTCTTTCTACTTTCAGGGTTTTATTCTCCATTATAGATTTTTTTTATTAGTGATCCTCAATGGTGAATATTATCCAAGAGATCTCTTAGTGTTGAATATTTTATTATTTTCTATTTATTTTCCATTTTTAATTTATAAACTATAAAGGATGTAATAATCCATGGTGATTAATAATCCATTGTGTATAATACATGTTTTCTGGTACTTTTTTTGTAACATTTTATTATGAATGAATAAAGTGTTCTTTGATTAATTCCAATAGTTTATGAATTATTACCTAATCTATTTCAATTACTTTGAATAAATTGAAAAATAAAAGTAGATTATAATAGTTTACAGAAAGAATATTCTTATTAAAAACCTAATGTGTTACATCCCCCCCATAAATAAATTATTTCCTCCCAATTTTAATTACTTCTAACTAATAAAGGTAGGTGAGGGCATTCTTAACATATTCATCATTTGAGTTATAATTTCTAATATTAAATCTATATTAATCTCTTAGGATATATCAAGTTACTTATCTTTCCTCAAACAAAATTAATCCTTCATTCAATCATATACCCATTTATGTATATAACCTTATCATATATTCTAAATAATAGTCTTTACCAAAACCATTTTAATCTTCATGACATTAAACCTCATCAAGAGTATATATTCTTCCAAAAATCAACTCTATATTTTACCCTGAAATGTATTAATCACTAGTTCATAAAGTCAAAAATTATTTAATATATATCATAATCAAAATTATTACCAAAAATATCATGGATTACTTTTTAATTAAATAAATAATAAATTATAAGGCTATAAATACTATCTAACTCAGTTTTCTCAAAAACAATCAAACCTTCATTACCTCAACATCAATGATATATTAAGTTTAAGATTTATTCATAACTCAATCATGTGTTCTTAAATAAATATCCCCAAAAATATAACCTTGTCATAAAATCACTTTTCAAGGTTATTAATACCATTTAATATATGTTACAAAACCTTTAAAGTAGAACTACTAATGAAAAATATTTAGATGTTCCACATAATCCTGATAAATTTTAGAATATACTAGAATATAATTGATAAATATCGCTTACTAATTAAAATAGATAATAGTATCAAGAGTTAGTTTCTATTATGATATCAACCTCACTACCTTAGGTAAGACCAATAAACTCTAATTTTTCATCACAATAGGAATATACTAATATTATCAACCATTTAAGTATTATCCATTATTCAGTTATAAGACTCATTGGTTTCTTGATACATACCTTTCTAAATTTCATTTTCATGATCTTGTTTCCACCAAATACTAAAACTCAAAATGGTTATCGATAAAATAATATAAAATGATCATATGAATATGAAAACACAATTCTAATATGTATTTTCTAATAACACATTCATTTCATCTTTTGTTACTATCAGTTTAAACTATTTTATTAAATTTAGGTTCTCTTATACTTATTAACCTAATATCTTAAAGTAATTATGAAATAAATTCTAAATATTGATTCATAAATAGCATGTCATTGTGCAAATCCTATCCCCCAAGTTTTTCTAGCCAAGTATGCAGTCTTAGTCACACTCATCATGCACAAATGTTAAGAATAATTTAACAACCAAACAACCTTTTTTAGATTGATTAAACCTAGGTGTGTATGTTTCATAGTTGCATCCACTTATTAGTATATATATGGTGATATAATTTCTAGGAAACCACACAATCTCAACTTTACCAAAACTTTAAGATGTTATCTTATACATAAACTTATCCCTTAGACTTATCCCTAGGTTTTCACTTATTTTATCTTATCCCAATCCCAATAATATTTAATATTACCTCAACTAAACTAAAATTTTATCTATAGCTTCGAAATTATGATCAAACGTAACTTATCATCCCTTAATTATCCTCTACTAATAACCTAGCCACTAAATTTATCTAAAGCTTTCTCTGATGGATTCTATATAAGTATAAAGATATGACCATATCAATTGCATGTCTTTAAAAAAAATTCATCATAATACAGTACCATGATCTTTTAGGTTTGGAGTTTTAGAGAATTAGGACAAAAACTTAACCAACAAAATTTGTGTATTTTTCAACTAACTGACACTTTTCCTCTCTAAGTAATTTTTTAATCAACAATAATATTTTAGTATCTCCTAAAAATTCTCCACATAAGATACTCCCCTATAAATTTCATACTTTACTTATCTTCATAACCTATATAAATGAAAACAATAGAAAGGGGTGAGCTCAGATGCTCGCTGAGGGTGAACATAAGTGATAATAATAAGAGATCATAATTGTTCATAAGAATTTAATATGTTTATAAATAAAAATATAATAAAATAATACTACATAAATCATAGATCATGATTCATGATTCATGGAATACAAGATGTCGTAACATAAGAAATGAATCAAGAGATTGTGGAAACATGAGTAAATAAGCATAATCCGTGAGAGCATAAAATAGTTATAAGAAAAAGAATAAGACTATGTCACAAACATAATAAATTTTTATCATCATATTATGATCATATCTAATAATTACTATGCTTTAGTTTATGATCATATCCAAGAAGGCCCACCCTTTAGGTTGTGATCGTATCCAAGAAGGCTCAACCTTTAATTTATGAGAATATACAAGAAGGCTCACCCTTTAGTTTGTGAGTATATCCAAGAAGGATCACACTTTAGTTTTTTATAATACCCAATAAGGCTCACTCTACATTATCTCATGAGATATAAAACATTAACCAATGTATTAGAGGGTGATATAATACTACACCGGTCATCATCTATACATATGTGTTCCATAAGATATCAATAATTTCAACATATCATGAAAACCCATAGGATTAAAATTTGTTTTATATACTTTTAAAATTAAATAAAATTAATAAATCATTCATAATTTCATCAATAATTATAACATGATAAACCCTTGGAAAATAAATGGGTATTCAAAAATATTTAGTAATTTTATAGATAAGGACCCTTTAATCAAGATGAAAAATCATATATCATTTACACAGTATAGATAAAGGGTATATGGTTAAGTTAATAATTTTATAAATCAATCTATGTATGGAATATAGGTGAAAACCCTTCAATCAAATAAATTGAAAATAGGGTATTCATAAATGAATTATATTGGAAGAATAATTAGGTTTATAAACTTTCACTGACTAGGAAAGAAAATTCATTAATAGATCATTTATTTGATAGAAAAGAACATTTCATAATCCATATAGAGAAATAAGTTGGATGTTTTCCTTTAAATATTATCCTTTATCAATCATATGATATATCATAGAATAATAACTTAGATCAAAACTCCTTTTAGAAGTTTTAGAAAAATCCTTTGTAAATAAGAAATATCATTGATCTTATGAAAGAATTTTAAAATAAATATTTTATAAAAGAATGATAAAAATTATTTCTTTTATAAACCATGAAAAGATAAGGATAAATTTTCAAATAAAATGATAAATGTATTTAAAATATGTGTTCATGGATAAAAAATATTAAAAAGTGATTTTAAAAGACATTTATAAAAAGGTGAGGTTAAGTTATTTTCAAAAAGGTGAAGTTAATATTTTTAAAACATTTAATTTTGAAAAATAAAATTAGATAATAGATCCTTGAAAATAGATAAAATTTATTAAATCAAATGGGTGTGGAATATAAGTCATTTGACTTGAAAGGACATAAACTCTTTTTAATTTTGTGAAATATCATTCTTGAAGACCCACATCATAAATAGAGTAAAAAATCCTTTTTTAAAAAATGGTAGGGAAAATATTAATATCACTTAAGGTAAAACATAATTATTTTTTTGATATAATTTAGAATAATGGAGGGAAATAAAATTATGGACAAGGAGGGGAAACAATCATTAAAAAATGATGTGAATTATTTTCTATAATGATATAATTTATGGGAATTAAATTTTATCAAGGTACATGATGTGAATTTTAAGTTCATTTTCCATGAGAGTATAAGATAATTTATCTTTAAATAAATTATTAAGTTATAAGAAACCAATCTTGGAAAAAATAAGTTCAATAGGAAGCATTATAACTTAATGGAGGAAGTTGAGTTAACAAAAGCCCTTACAAATTTGATATATTTTGAAAAAAAAAATCCATTTAAAGCGAGAACATGAAATTAATCTTAAAAAGAAATGAATTAAATGAATATGGTAAAATATTTTCATTAGGTATTAAATACATCATTCCCAAGAAAACATGGTTTAGAATAGGAAATATGTCTCAAGGGGTGAAAATTTGAGATCAAAAACCCTTACCTTAGTTACTGGTTTCCACTAAAACACTTGAATATCCTATATATAAAAAATATCTTAATAGCATATTTATAAACCTTTTTCATATATATAAACTATTATAAACTTAATTTATAATTATTTTCAACAATTATATTAGTTATTTATTATAAATTTTCAATATATGGTGTGATTAATCTTTATTATGTTGAATTAGATTGTAATATTAGTGTTGTTATTCATTCATATCTCAAATTTAATAATTCCTAGATGATAAAATATATTTTAATTAATTTTTTATAATTATTTATAATTTTATAATTTCATTATATCAGATTTTTTGTTACAATTCTATTAGATGACATTAGATACAAGCATGCTTCAGTGATTTTTAACAAATTAACAGGGTCATCTTAATTAATGAGTTTACTATTAATTTTACTATTATAGAGCTAAAAAATCTTTATTTAATTATTTATATCATATATGATCTATATTTAACTCCTCATATTCACCAAGATATTTTTTTATAGCATTGTATAAGTATGTGGTTAGACTGATCCAAACATAAACATGCCATAATTAATAGATTATTATGATTATGAATGTGGTTTTTTTAATAATTTCATTATTAAAAAATAATAATGATATTATTTGGATAATTTTATGGTTTTTAATTTTATTTTAATATATTTTAATAAATAATAAATAAACTAAATGAAAAAAAGGATATGTTACTTCATGGGGGAGGTGGTCCGCACAACACATGGTTAACGTTTTCATTTCTCAAGGAATGTGAGGGAATAAAGGTGGGTTATAATTTTTATCTTCATAATAATAATTATATTATATTTTTCACCTTTATTATTTAATTTCACCCTTATAATCTAATAATATAGGTGGTTTTGAAGAAAATAGAAGTTGTTTTTTCATAGAGGTGGTAGTCCACACAATACACAAATAACTATTTTGTTTTTCATAATAGAGAAGGGGAATGGTAGTTAGTAGTTATTAACTTAGAATAATAATTTTAAATATGAAAAAGAATTATATATGAATGATAAAATTATATGTGGGAATATAGTAATGAAAATAAAATAAGTAAGGAAAGAAGTACTCACATTGAGGACTTAGGCTTTCCCTTGGAAGACTCCTTGGAAATAGAGGGATTGTGATAATCTATATTGACCCGAGGATTAAGGAAAAGGGATATAATTATAATTAAAGTAAAAAAAGAGTATATTTTCAATAGGAATCCAAATTATTTGAGTGGTCTTGAATGGGTGGTCAGAGACCTCTTTTCTAAGTGATGATAATGTTATTTTTGTATATATTTTACCTTAATATAAAGAGAGCACATGTTTCACTTTTCAAGAAGATTAAAAAATAAATAATAATGTATTAGAGTGAGATAAGATAAATAATTCCTAAAAAATTAATTTTTAATCATTTTTTTAAGTCTTTCACTTTTATAATTTCTATTTTTACTATTTTTCATTTTACCGTTGTAGCTAATTTTTACCTATGTAATTTACTTGTGATTCCAAAAAAATAAAATGAAACTTATTAAAAAATTTGGACCTAATAATTCTAAATATAAAATTAACTTCATTATATAATATTTATCTATTTAAGGAAATTCTATTTTCATATTAGCACATGTAATACTTAAAAACTCATTTTTAAGATAAGTGTATTGTTAAGCCTAAAATTTATGTGTAGGGTAAAATTGTTAATATCTTTAATTTTCATGATATATATTGGTTTTATTGAAAAACATTTATGTTAATTTCAAAGAAAACCAAAACCAAATATTACCAAAATAATGTTTAATTAAAAGAAAAGATCGAAAATGGTTTTTATTGGAAAACATTACTTAAGTCATTAAAATGTTAAACATCGATTTCCAAATTTCAATATAGTATTTTTAAAATTTTTAGTTTTACTTATTAAATTAATACTTTACCTATTGAACAAAATTATATATTTTTAGGTCTTACTTATAAACTTAAAAAAATTGTAGTTTTGGTAAAAACTATCTTTTTTACTATTTACCTAAAAATAAATTATTTTAGAAAAATATCAAAAAACTCCTAAAATAATATTGTTATTATAAATCCAAAAAAGATTTTAATTTTTTGAAAATAAAATTTATAAATTTATAAATTTTTCTTTTAAATGAAAATAAAAAATATAAATAAAAACATCTTTTATTAAAAAATGATATTTTTAAACTTTAAGTGTTTTTAATAATATTTCATATAAAAATCCAATTTAAATAATATTGATGATATTTTAAAATTAATATATTAAATTTATTGAGTTAAAATATACAACACTTAATACAATAGTACTTTGAAAAAAATTACTTTTATACTAAATACGCTTTACCAAAATCCCTTTAAAATTAATTATTTATATTCTAAAATTAAATTTTATGATTCCATTGATATTAAAATCTCTATTTTAATTTTATAAAAACATAATATCATTTTTTAATATTATTATTATTATTATTAAATTCATAAATATATATATTTATATTTATATTTATATTTACATTTATAATATTATATTTTTATATTTTTATATTTTTATTTCATTATGAGGTAACATATTATTAATTTACTACTAATAATAGACAAATTTATAATACATATAAGATACATGTATATCCAATGACCATATTCTAAATGACCATATTTACAATTACTATATTTCCAATGAACATATTTATATTAGCCATATTTCATTCCTGTATATATAAATGTTAGAAACATACATTTCATTCTTACTTCCTACATCACAAATCACATTTTAATTTACATTCAAGGTTATTTCTTTTTTTTCTCCCTTTTCTCTTCTTCCCTCGTCCTTTCTTCTATTTATCCAAGGTTCTTCATTCCACAGTGAACTCTAATTTGCAGTTCATGGGAGATATAGGGTTCAGGTTGGTTCAAACCTAGGGTTTTGAAATTATTTTTGTCTGATGTTTTAATTATATATGATAGCCATAGTGAATTTTCAAGGTGTTTCTAGAGATTTTTGGCTTGGTATAAATATTTTTAATTATAAATTTAAAGTGTATATTTTAATTTTAAATAGTTAATCTTGAAAGTCCCCTTGAAAATTTTTATGATTCCCTTATTAAATACTTTGGATGGATAATGAGAGGCATCATTCCCTTTTTATTTTTTAAAGAAAATATACCTTGTTTTAAAGGATGGTTTTGAGACAAAGGGATGGGTTGTTTTCAAAATGGATTCTAAAAATTATTTTAAGTACAGGGTTTCAAAGTAGTGAAAATGACATGTAATTTCAAGTCTACTTTTATGTGAAGGGCCTTTTGGAATATTATGAATCGAATGGTTTATTTTTCATGAAACTCTCATTGTTTCCATTAATATTATTTCACTAGTTATAAGTCATTTATTATCTTTATAAATTATTTTGACTTAAAAGGGATTTATTATGTGAGAGGGTGTTGGAGGTGATATGTGAGACATTTATCATGCTTATTTTTTAATTATATCTATTTATTTTCTTCCTACATACTTGTTTGGACATGGTAATTCTAGGAGACTAAGTAGTGACCTAGATGAGTAAAAAATCTAGTTTATCTTGTGTTATGGATAGAGTAGGAACCATGGTAGTTGTGTACTCCAAAATGGATCATTCCACATGGTAGATTTGACCTCCTAAGATGGTTTATATGGCCCGACAAGTTTTATGGGACTATCAGGATGGAAAGGTTCTTATATTCCAGTCTAGGGTATCAGTTGTTAGTTTAATTTCATCTCAATTAGGACCTAGGGAGTTTAACATGAAACTTGTTCTTTGATTGGTGGTTTATGTAGGGGATTCCTTCCGTAAACGTATCCCCTTGAGATCATTTTCTTATGGTACCATTTTCATTTTATAATTTTGTTACACTCCCTTTATGTAGTGGAGTCTTCTCTTGTTGTGTTTATATCCTCTATGGTTGGGTTTTTTTATAAAAAAATTTAAAGATGTTTTTGGTGTGTTGTTTTTAAATGTAAAGAAAAATATATGGTTCTCATTTAGGTTTTTTTATGAATTTTTGGAAATCAGGGGTAAAATGGTTCTATCTTGTTTCATTTTAAGTCAAAGGCCCTCATTTCTAGTTTTTTAAGTGATTTATAGCAAATTTGATATTTCACTTGATTTTGGATTAAAAGGGAATGTTTTATTATTTAAAAGTGATAGTTATTTTGTTTTGATTTCACTATTTCCTTTATTTAAATGAAACCCATATTTTCTATAATAGTTGAAACTCACATTTATGAACTGTTTATTTAAAGGAATTTTATATAATCCTTGGTGTGATCCTACTATGCATATCAACTCCCACAATGCATATGCACTCTTATGTGTGTATTCAAACTTTTTATTTTCTATAGGTTCCAAATTCAATATCATATTTTCAATCTTTTTCTTGTACTATATATGGTTGAGTATGTATGTAATGAGAAACCTTGGGATTCATTGAGGTGATCTTGTGGATTTGGTTTTTTTAGGGGATGTTCTATTGTATTATCTGTGATGAATTCCATTTCTTGTATTTATTTTTTGTTTATTATACATTATTGTGTATTTATTTGTGGATGTGATATGCATGTTTATTAATTTTATTTGGATCATAATTGTCTAGTATGACTCTTTTGTTCCATTATCTATTTGTTTATGCTTATTTCTTTTTTTTCATGGATTTTTGATGAACTAACACCCCATGTTGTGTTTTTGTAAGAGATATATGGAGTTCTTAACTTTGATTTAATGGGAAAACCATTCTAATAGTGATTTCCTCGATTCCCAGGAACTATTATCCAGACCATGGGGATCAAGAATACCATTTTATACTAATGGAGAGTCAGTTCAGGTGACTTGTTAGATCAACATGAGATGGTTTGTTGTAAATAGTATCAAATACTAGGTTTTAGTGTCCTAGGTTCTTGAGAATTCCCTATTTTTATTTAGGGTGTGTCATGGTATCATAGAGGTAGGATTGTTGAGACTTGATTGTAGTGTATAGGGAGTTTTTGGATATTTATTCCTCTAATTTAACCTCAAGTTACCATTGGAATTAGGGATTTGAGTCATTTATCTTGATCTCATTATTTAATATTGCTATATTTTGATGTGAAAGGATGATATTTGGATCCTAATGAGTTTTTATAGTTATTTTTTGGGTTCCCTTATATTTTGGGGTGAATGTGTATAAAGAACTAAGGACGGATAGTTAACTCTCATGGTCTAGTAAACTATGGAGATCCTATAAAGAAATGTTATAAGGACTTCACAAATCCTATTACATGGTTCACACACATTCCCCAAACCATGAATCCAAACCAACAACAACACTATATCCCCCCCAAATCTAATTTTTATTACTTATTGTGGTTTTTAATTTCACCTATATTGGTTCCAAATTCTTAGTTATGAGTTAATTAAGGACTTGAGGATTTTTTTTATGTGTTTAAAATTGATTTTTCTTAGTGTTTCGTAATGCATTTTCATAATCTTTAATTTATAAACGCTTGTTTTGGGTGAAAAGGGTGGATTTAAAAAATGTTCAATTTTGAAACTAATTATAGTGGGTTCTTTAAAAAATGATTTATTTATTTCCCATGAGGTATTTAATAGATTGGTTTATTTCATTATGGTATTTGGAAAATGTTTTAAAATCAAGTGGGTTTTTAATTTAATGTTTTATAAAGGTATCCCCTTGGTTTTAGTAATTATTTCAAACTTTTAATCAAGTTTTAAAATTTTGTCATTATATTTGTGTGGAAAATAGGATTTTATGAAACATTGTAGTTCCAAAATCCAAATTTTTGGTTGTTTATAAAATTAAATTGTTTATTTTATTCAAATAGAGTGACGTTTTTTTACTGGTTGGATGTTTTGAAGAATTTATACCATCAAAAAATGAATTTTAAAATGGGAAAAGATCTTACAATGTGTTTCACTTTAGTAAGTGTTGATTTTGATGTGTCCCTTGGTTTTAATTAAGAATATTTTGTTGAATTTTAAGGCATGAAAGGGTTTAGGTTCATGTCTTGTGTTATTTAGAAAACACCTCCCATAATGGTTAAGGAAAAAATTAGAATGATGGTTTTAAGTATAATCCTCCTGGTGAATACTTTTACATCTTAGAGGAAATCTCTTCAACTCTAAACTGTTCCCAAACCCTAATAGGGATGGTGGGTCTAGAACCTTCTCTGTCTTTAGACCCAAACCAATATATTGTTTTTTCTTGGATTTATCCTAAGTAATTGTCTTTATTATGGTCACATGGTCCATATCTAGAAGTTTTTTAAGTGATATTTTTAGAATATTACTCAGGTTTAGTTTACCATGGGATATTTTATATTCCTTCGTGGCTTGTTTATATGGAATTTATTTGGTGATTTTGAGTAAATTACATCTTTTGGTTAAATTTTTGGAGATGGGCCTCAATATATATCCCACATTTTGGTACCTCTTGATCATTACTTATGGGATTTTAATATTTATTTATTATTATTTCACTTGATTGATGGAATTTCATTTATTGAGTTTATTCGGTGTTATTCGTGTTGAGGATTTTTTGTTGATGGATTGGCATGAGAAGAACCCTAGGTATGTGATTGGGTAACTAGGTATTATGATGCACTAATTCAGTTTTTATATTGGTTGGTGTCGTAGTTGACTTTTATTGGGTTCATTATGATACGGTGTTCTATATGTGAGGTTTTAGGGTACCTATTTCTTATCTCTTTGACATGAGGTTAAAACCATGTTTCTCTTTTTTGATTCATGTTGTGGGTTTTGTTTGTTTGTTCATTTGGTTGCAGGTGTATTAGCGGTTATTATGAGGCTACCACATCTTTTGGATATTATCCATGTATCCGTAGATATTTTATTGGTTATTTTTTATGTGTTCATCTATTATTATGGAAATTATGTTTAATATTGGTATTGATCTCCTCTTAGGAGTTATTCCTCATGGTTTCACTATTTTAGATAAATTCTAAATGATAAGGATACCTGTGCTAGGTCTCCTTTCTCTTATAATTATTGGCTTGTTGGTTATGGTTTAGTATTTACTTGGAGAATCTTAGAGTTGTTTAAGATTTTTGTTTCCATAATTTAATGATAGTATGGTATTCTGTAGTTTTCCCCAACCCTCCAACCTTATGTTTTGAGGTATAGATTTTTAAAGTTTTGTTGTCTTTTACTTTGACCAAGGACTTTCTGGGGGTAGAAAGTGGTATGGTAGAAATAATTTTGAAACCCCAATGCCATTTTTGTTTTTAATATTATTTAATAATGTTATTATTTTCAATTTTGAGAGTTTTAGGTTTTATTTTTTAGTTATCATATGTTTTCCCCTCTATTACACGATTAGTATGCATAGTTTAGGAGAACCGTGTGGGAGGAATGCACAAGGGATTTTTCAGATCTTTTTTAGTCTACACATAGTTAGGGAACATGGGTCATGAATAACGAGGTCTGAACCATGTGAAACTTAGTGAAAACCATGATAGCCATGTGGTGCTTAGGTATTTTGTGCATGGTTCATGCACGACTAGGAAAAATCATACAAGACAACTATGTTCTTTATAGTGGTTTTTAGTAGTAGATCTTGCATGGTTGGTTCAAGTTTTTATAAACCATACATCTAATTTATGTAGTTTTCCCATGTGAGGATATATATTCCCACATGGTTGACGCACAGTTTGTAAAAATCATGTCATTTACCCAGATTCACTTAAAAAGTGAATTTACCATGTTTCCCCCTTCAAGTTTTAGTCTTTTAACCCCTCCTCTTCCCCCATTTCATGTGGTATCCCCACCTTGAAACCTAGGTATGGTTTTTTTTACCTTCTTCCTTTGATTTTGGCTCCTCCCTTTAGATTTCGATTGAAATTCAAGGTAATTTCTCCTCCTTCTCCCCTTTCACTTCTTCCCTATTCCCTTATTCCATTTATTCTAGGTTTTTCCTTCCACTATTAACTCTAATTTGTAGTTCTTGTGAGACATAGGTTTCAAGTTAAATGTATCCTAGGGGTTTTGATAGGTTTTGGGGGATCATCATATGATAAATGTTAGTGGAAGAAAACCCATATTTTTTTGATCTATCATTGACATAATTAACATATATAATTTAAATAAAGAACATAATGTTCATACCTAAAGTTATGAATCCATATTTTACTAGTGAATGAACGTTTGATGAATATCACCAAAGTATCAAACCAAATATTCATGCTTCTGATAGATTAAACCTTTATAGGATCCTAGAAAATTTTTTGAGGATACTTAAATGCAGAAGGGGTGCTAGCGCATCCACCTTTAGTTAAACTGTGTCTTGAGGGGAAGAGGGAATCAGGATGCTTACATACAATTGGGAATGACCAACAAGAGGGGTCTCATATCTTTATATATCCATCCTTGACATGTTTCATTTAATTAAATGCATCATCCATATTCAATGTATCGGCATATGTTTTTTCCCATTTAAATTATTCATTGAATTCTTTTAATGAATTTAGGTAATTTAATATATTCATAATTGGTACAATTTAATCCATTCATACTAGATTATAATCAATGAAACCGTGTGTGAAGATACCTGAACCAAAATTTATTTCATTCACATGCATATTTTAGTGTTCATCTAAAAATCTCCCACCTTCACTAAAATCCCAAAAATACTTTATACAAAAATTCACAACTCATTGTGAAAACATACAAAACTACTTTTTGGGTGTGGGTTTATCATACTCTCTTCATTTTAAAACAAACACTTTATTCAAAACCTAATCATTAACTGTAGTCCAAAATTTGTGACCCTAATAGCCTTAATAGTGTTGAAAAAATAAAAAATTCATATTCAATATATATAAGTAATGAGTGGCCTCTAGAAAATCATCAGTTCTGCTCAAGCTACAAATGGGTCTCTTGTGATCTCCACAAAACATACTCATATCCCTATAAAAACATGTCCACCAAAATATGTAACATATGAATCATACATTTAACTATATAATCCTTTTTTATAAGACATCGAGTGGCTACTGGACATGGAATATTTCAGTATAGTATTGGCCAACTCATATTTTCTTGGTCATTTTAAAAATGATAACCAAGTTGATGAATACATTACATTTCATTCATATAATGGATGAGTACATCACATGTCCCTCGTCCAAGTATTTAAGCACATCATATGTGACATAAATAATAATTTTCATGAATTTATTTAGACTTATTCAATCAAGTATTAGACATATTTACTCATCATATAAGTGTAAAAATACCATATTGGATGTTCTATAACTGATGACATGATCATTAACATAACCAACCACCTTCATATTAGCTAATTCACTTTTTAATTTGATAAGGTATCAAAGTATGAATTTTTACATGTTAGGTATCTCACTAACCTCATGTAAGAAGGATTGATAATAAACATACACTCTTAATAATATCAATTACCATATGAAATTTCATGAGATATACTTTGGTGGGTTAATCCAAATAATAATTATACTTATTATTTAATGAATCTTGTTGGGAAAAAATACCTCAAGGTAACATTGCATCATTTTTTGGTTGGTTTTTTTTGTTGACAAAGAAGATTTTCATGGTGAATTATTGAGTTCTAGATATTTTTTTGACAATCCATGCTGAAAAGAACCAATAAAAAAGAATGGAATATTTGGAGGTGGTAAAAAATGTATAAGGGTTGGTGTCCTGAGAACCAACTATTTTGTACTTTGATTACATGAATGTTCACTTATTATATATTGTTCATTGTTCTGCATGACTATAATATAATAATGTCCTGGAATATTTGTTGCATTGATAAGATCATGGCAGATCCCCTCTATGATGAGAACTTTGAAATGCTATAACAATATTCTTAAATAAAGTTCTACGGTTGGATGACATACTATAATAGGACACATAGTATACAGACCGTCATGTGCGAGTACTCGTAAGAAGATGAGACTTTCTCTCATGGAGTTCTCACTTGGTAATCTCTAAGATGAGAGATTATGATAACAGAACTGCCATTAGCAATTCCGCATGTCTTGGTGTCATCGGACATTGCTATCTACAAGCGTGTGTAATGGTCCTTAGACTAGAAGATTATCATTAACTCATGTCATGACTCGTGCATTTAGATTTACTGACAAAAATAATCACACAGACAGTTGGCGGGAAGTAGGGTACGTTGGGTGCATCACGAGTGACATGTTGTAAATGGATAATTCGAGGAAGGATTTGTCACTTCCATTTATGGAAGTTGATATCGTGGCCCTTTGATTGAAATAGAACTATCGCATTAAATTACATGGCCATCATGTAAACGATGAGTTTATTTCAGGTAGTAAAAGAATGACGGATCAAGAATATAGGTTTATGACACTGCCATGAAACCTTCTTGATGAGAAATCAAGACAAAGGGATTAAATTACACAGTAAGCATTCGTATGAGGTGATACGTCAATGCAGCGTCAACTTCTTTCTCTTGGGTGCCTTGACCTGTTTCTAGACATTAACCTTGGACTTTAGGCAAGCCCACCTAATGCCAACGAGAAAGAGTCCTAGAGGGTCATACACTAAGTGTATTCAAGTATCTCAAGTAGAATAAAGATTATTCCCATATGTGGTTTAATAATTATTCAAGGAAGACTAAATCGTTTTAATGTTGTAGGAAGAATAAAATAAAACAAGTACATGTCGTGTAACAATGATTACACACCGTGTATTTTTATTTAGAAAACAAGTACACATCATGTATTATTAAATGTACACACCGAGTAGTTTTCATTATGAAAGTAAATGAATAAATGAAAACAAGATATACATGCAATGTACATTGAATATACACGCTGTGTAGTTTTCAATGAAAAACAAGTACACGTTGTGTAGTTTTTTCTAGTTGGGATTTTGAGGAAATATTGTTTTATTAAATGATATTTATTATAATCAGTGTGGGCACATGTTAAGGAATTAATGACTCGACATGGGGTTTTCAAAAGGGAGTTAATGAAATAAATAAAACGCGTAACGTGTTTATTTATTGTCATAACTCTAAACCTCAAACCTGATTATAAATATCCTCACAACCCCAACTCTTTTCCTTATACACAAGAGAATCGTTGTGCACAACAATTATGGAGAATTATTTCAAGGTCGAAAGAACCTCTTCCTCTAAGAACACTCTCAAGACCGAGATAGATCCTCTTCCATCGGATCAAGATGATCTAAGGCGGACAACGCGAGAAAAGGTTTCTCCACGCTAGCACCCGGATACTCCTTTGGTGACATCTCGAGATACTAGGTACACGTGTGGATCACCACTAGAGGATGTCTACACTTGGATTCTGCGATGCCGCGACGAATCACATCGAAATGTGATCAAGAACATCAATAAAGAAAGAACACCAAAAATGTATTTCTTTTCAATTGATTAAATTAATTATAATCAACCTGTAACGATCCTACTTTGTGGTTCCGGGACTTTCCTTTTCTTTGTCCATTTCTGTGATTCGATCCATGGAGACTGGCGTTTATCGTCGTATTGATCCCAGATTGATCATTCTTAATGACAAAAATCCAAGTGGGAACATCCACCCACGTGCTTTCGCTGCACCCGAAACCTTCAATTGGTATCAGAGCGAGGTTACAATGTTGATTATAGTTATTAAATTTTCTTTGATAATTTACGCATTTATATTTGATTCAATTTGAAATAAATTGTTCTATAAATATGAATAAACGAGATCTGTTCTTCCTCCTTTGTTTCTTGATTCATATCACAGAAATGGACTTTTAATTTTAATTTTGATTAAAATAAAAATGAGGAACTCATCCTGAGGAGCCTCTATTTCTATTTGTATAACACGGGAATACACGGCATGTAATAAAAACTACACGTCGTGTACTTAGGTTCAACAAACCGGCACTGGTCCACCAAACCACACCGTGTGAATTGAGTATGCCTAAGTATTGATTATGTCGTGTTGACCAGAAATGAACGGCGCATGGAAAACAGTAATACACGGTGTGTATGTTGGAGCAACATTTCGTGTAGTCCGATCCAGTCTAGGTGAAACCGTGTACAAGGAGAAGTCGTGTTCCGCGTACACGGGATTTCCATGTCGCTTACCACGTAACAAAGAAGTACAAGCCATGTATAATTCATCTGCATGTCGTGTACTCCAAAATTTCCAAAGAAAACACGCCAAAGCCCCTGTCGTGTACTTTGGATAAAGGGTGAAAAGAAATACATGCCATGTAAATATAAACTAAAAGCCGTGTACTTTCCAGAAATTTCACCAGGTTTCCTCCAAACATATAAAGACCTGTACAAGGGATACGGATGAGAAGAATCTCAAAGAAATTCAAAAATTAATTTAAGATAAATAATTGATTAATTATAAGATCATAATTAATTGAATTCGAGCACGAATTATCTTAAATGAAAGAACGATTAAAAGAATTTTAATTCTAAATATGCGTAAATTTAGTTGCATTCTATGGATGATCATGAACTAGACCTAAGACCCTTTATATGTGTGTATGGTTTCATTTAAATTTGTTTAATTTAAATTTGTTGGCCTTCGATCCTTCTTCCAATAAAATGTAGGGCATGCGTGCCCATGGTTTCTTTAATGTAAAACCCATGTAATGGAGTATCTCCCAAGCCGGAGGAGACAGTTCGAAATCCGAAGCTGAGGCAAAACCAACCCAAGAAGATACAAATGTGGACAGGAGGGAGCAGCAAAACATGAACCATCAGGTTCAAGGTGTTTTCCCTAGGTCAGGGTTAGCTTATCAAAACTGCTAGATAAACTAAAATAGAATATCATGATCATGCCATATTATTTTATTTTTGTTTGATTTTATGGTTTATTTATTATGTATGTGTTGTCGCAATCACATAATTAATAAAATGAACAAGCATGAAAAGATGGAATAAAATAAAACTGGACTATGTGTAAACATTATCAGAACATGGTTAATCACTTAAGCTAGCATCACTTAATATTAACAAGCATGTGATAATGTAAAACAATGCATAAAAGATTAAAATCCCTCAATACCATATTAAGTCAGACCAAGCCTTTCGTTACTTGATTAAGGTAAAGCCTCAATAAAACTATGTGTTTGACCAAACCTTGTTGGGACACTTACTTTTATAAAGGAATCCCTTATGAAAGGTTTTGGGTTGACCTAACCATATTACATTAAGAGGAGTAGCCCTTACTAGACTTGATGTAATATTGGAGGCAAGAGTTGAGGAAATCCAAGTCAGGATTTCAAGATTGGGGAGTCCACTCAACAGATCAAGGAACTGTAAGCTCATAGTTGGCAAAGACCTGCCTACCTAAATACCTTCAAATAGCTTGACCAACCCTTTTTGGGGTTATGCTAAGGGGAATATTGATCCTTGCCACTAGAATGTCAAAGAAACTGGACATTCCTAGTTCAATGGTGAGGTCAATTAGGACTTGATAAAATAGTGGGAGACTTAATAAAATTTATTATTTCTCATAAAAATGTAATCAAGAAAGTACTGATAAATCTTCTCTTTTAATTTGTATAATTGAAATGACAAACTCGTCAACCACATTTTCTCTGCGATCAATTCTGGATAAAGACAATATCATCATTGGTAGTAACTTTCAGGAATGGTTTAGGCGCCTTCGGGTTATCCTATGCCATGAACAAAAGTTTTACATGCTGGAGTCCTCACTTCCTGGTCTGCCTGCCCAAGGGGTGAGTGATGAGGATTTCCTGGTCTATGATCAACATTTGAGTGATGCACTCAACGTTCAATGTTTGATGTTGTCATCAATGTATAGTGATCTCGTGAAGTCTCATGAAGACATGGATGTCTATAGCATGCTCAAGCACCTCCGTGGTCTATACCAGGAGAGATCAAGATAGGAAAGGTTTGAGATCTCCAAGGATCTATTTTAGAGAAAGCTTGGAGAGGGTGCCCCATCTGGGCCTCATGTAGTCAAGATCATTGGCTACATTGAGCGCTTGGAGGTTCTAGACTTTAAACTCCCCAAAGAACTGGGTACCGATCTCATTCTTTCATTACTCCCCCAGAGCTTCTCTAACTTTGTTGTGAACTTTAACATGAACAACATTGAGAAGTCTCTATCTGATCTTCTTATCCTCATTCGCCAAGTGGATAATGACATGAAGCATGAAAAACCTTCTGTCATTATGGTGAATAAAAGGAAAGGGAAGGTGGAGATCTTTAATCCCAAAGCTTATTCAAGGCCTTCCATGAAAAGTAAGATCAAAGGGGAGGCAAGGGAATAGGATGTTGTTTGTTTTGCATGTGGCAAGAAGGGACACTGGAGGAAAAACTACACCCAACCAAGGAAGCAAGGGGAAGCTTTAGTTGAATTTTTTATCTAATGAAATCTATCTTTTCTACTAATTGGGTATTAGATACTGCTTGTGGTTCTCACATCTGTATCCAAATACAGGAACCAAGTAGATTCAGAAATATTGACCGAGGTGAGGTGGATCTACGAGCATCCAACAGAGCCAAACTCACTATTGTAGCTATCAGATACTACCATCTCACATTGCCTACTGGGATGGTCTTAGTTTTTAAAGGTTTTTATTATGTGCCTTCTATAACTAAAAACATTATTTCAGTATACCTATTAGATACTGATGGATTCATGTTCAAGTTTGGAAATGAATGTTGCTATTTTTATAAAGATAGCATTTGTTTCGGTAGGGAACATTTATATAATGGCCTTTATGTGTTAGACTACACAAACCAAGTAATGGAAATTGATGACAAAGTAAAATTCACATCACTCATACCACATCCAAATTTGGCATCACTGGTTAGGTCATGTCAATGAGAAACGTTTTACAAAATTACATTAAGATGGGTATTTAGATTCCTTCGAACTAAAACCACTTGGTGTATGTCATGCGTGTCTACAAGGAAAAATGACCAAAGCCTCATTTAGTGGTAAAGGTGAAAGAGCTAAAGAGATTCTAGAATTAGTTCACATAGATGTGTGTGGACCATTTCCAGTTGAAGCAAGGGGTGGGTTATCATACTTCATAACTTTTACTGATGATTTTAGTAGATATTGATATATCTAATTAATGAGGTATAAGTCATATTCTTTTGATCGGTTCAAAGAATACAAGAATTAAGTTGAAAAACAGCTTGGTAAGAAGATTAAGAAACTCCGCTCAGACAGAGGAGGATAATATCTTAGTCAGGAATTCATTGATTTCTTATGGGAGTTTGGGATTCTATCTCAACTCACTCTTCCTTATACACCTCAGTGGAATGGTGTAATTGAAAGGAGTAACCGCACCCTGTTAGACATGGTGAGATCAATAATGAGTCATGTGAGTCTTCCATTATCCTTTTGGGGATATGCATTACAAACAGCAGCACACATACTAAACCAAGTACCGACTAAATCAATAAATGGTATTCCATACGAGTTATGGAGTGGATGCAAATCCATGTTATCGAATTTACATGTGTGGGGTAGAGAATCATTTTTTAAGGCCTCTTCAGGTAACAAACTTGCACCCTGAGGCACAACGTGTATCTTTATATGATATCCCAAGGAAACAAGGGGATATTACCTATACAACCCCTCAGACAGAAAGGTTACAGTGGCAAGACACTCCATATTCCTTGAGATAGATCACATCTCCAAAAGATATAGTGGGAGCGTGATAGACTTCGATGAAGTCGAGGATCAAGATACACAGGAGTTGGTACAAGAACAGATTCCACAAAGCCCCGTGGAAGACCAATTTGTTCAAAAGACACAAGAACTATGTAGGAGCATGAGAGAGGTGAGAGAACCAGAACGATATGGTTTTCTTTTCACCAAGGATGGTGACTCATTATTGGTTGACAATGATGATCCTCTTACCTACAAGGAAGTAGTTGAAGGCATAGACGTTTCCAAGTGGAAAGAAGCCATGAATTCTGAAATGGATTCCATGTACCAAAACCATGTCTGGATTTTGGTAGATTCTCTAGTTGATGTAAAGACTATTGGTAATAAATGGGTATTCAATAAGAAAATGGACATGGAGGGGAAAGTCAGCACCTATAAGGCACAAATGGTTTCAAAAGGTTTTAGACAGTATCAAGGAATTGACTATGATGAAACCTTTTCACCGGTTCCGATACTGAAATCCATCAGAATCCTATTAGCCACCGCTGCTTACCATGACTTTGAAATTTGGAAAATGGATGTCAAAATAGAATTCCTTAACGAGAACCTCTAGGAAGATGTCTACATGACACAACCTGAAGGGTTTGTTACTCCAAAGGATGCCAACAAGGTATGAAAGTTTCATAAATCCATTTATAGATTAAAGCAAGCATCAAGGTCATGGAACATTCGTTTTGATGAAGCTGTAATGGAATTTGGCTTTGTTAAGAACAAAGATGAGCCTTGTTTCTACAAGAGGTTTAGTGGAAGTGTAGTTGTTTTCCTAATAGTATATGTTGATGACATATTACTAATTGGAAATGAAGTACATGTCTTACAGTCAGTTAAGGCATGGTTGCATAAATGCTTCTCCATGAAAGACTTGGGTGAGGCAGCATATATTCTTGGGATCAAGATCCATCGTGATAGATCCAAGATAATGTTGGGCCTGAGTCAAAGTACATACATTGACAAGATAGTGAAGAGATTCAGTATGGAACATTCCAATAGGGGATTGTTTCCAGTGTCACATGGAATTCATCTTTCCAAGAAAATGTGCCCTCAGACATATGAGGAAAGAAAGATAATGGCAAGGATAACTTACGCATCTTTGATTGGGTCAGTCATGTATGTTATGCTATGTACAAGGATAGATTTTGCTTATTCATTAAGTACGGTAGGAAGATATCAAGATGATCTAGGAGACCGCCATTGGATGGTAGTCAAGACTATCCTTAAGTATCTGAGGCATACTAAGGATATGTTCCAGGTTTATGGAGGAGATGAGGAACTAGTCATCAGAGGACATGTAGATTTTAGTTTCCAGACTGATCAAGATGTCATGAAGTCGCAGACTGGATACATCTTCAGTTTGAATGGAGGCGCAGTGAGCTGTAAGAGCTCAAAGAAAAGTTTGGTGATAGATTCTACAGTGGAGTCTGAGTATATCGCAGCTTCTAAGGCAGCTAAAGAAGCAGTATGGATGTGAAGCTTTTTCCAAGAGCTGGATGTAGTACCGAGCAGTAAAGATCCTATAACACTCTATTGTGATAATACTGTAGCGGTGGCACTTGCAAAAGAGTCAAGGTCACATCAGCAGACAAAGCACATACTTCGGAGGTATCATCTCTTGAGGTATTTTTCTCAGAAAGGTGAAGTTGCAGTGAGCAGTATTTCCACGGAAGACAACGTGGCAGACCCCTTGAATAAAGCCTTGACTCAGCAAAAACATGATCATCATGTGAGGTCTAGTGGACTAAAAGTCGTAGGCAGTTGGCTCTAGTCCAAGTGGGATTTTGTAAGGGTTGGTGTCCTGAGAACCAAATGTTTTGTACTTTGATTACATGAATGTTCACTTATTATATATTGTTCATTGTTCTGCATGACTATAATATAATAATGTCCTAGAATATTTGTTGCATTGATAAGGTCATGGAAGATCCCCGCTATGATGAGAACCTTGAAATGCTATAAAAATATTATTAAATAAATTTCTATGGTTGGATGACATACTATGATAGGAAACATAGTATACAAACTGTCATGTGTGAGTAGTCGTAAGATGACGAGACTCTCTCTCATGGAGTTCGCACTTGGTAATCTCCAAGATGGGAGATTATGAGAACAAACCCACCAGTAGCAATTCTGTATGTCTTGGTTTCATTGGACATTGCTATCTACGAGAGTGTGTAATGGTTATTATACTGGAAGATTATCATTAACTCATGTCATGACTCACACACTTAGATTTGCTGAAAAAAACCGTCACGCAGACAGTTGGCGGGAAGTAGGGTATGTTGGGTGCATCACAAGTGACATGTTGTTAATGGATAATTCAAGGAAGGATTTGTCCATTCCATTTATGGAAGTTGATATCTAGGCCCTTTGATCAAAATAGAACTGTCGCATTAAATTCCATGACCATGGTGTAAATGATGAGTTTATTTCAGGTAGTCAAAGAATGACAGATCAAGCATATAGGTTTATGACACTTCCATGAAACCTTCTTGATGACCTATCAAGACAAAAGGATTAAATTACACAGTAAGTGTTCATATGAGGTGATACGTCAATGCGGCGTCAACTTCTTTCTCTTGGGTGCCTTGACCCGTTGCTAGACAGTAATCTTGGACTTTAGTCAAGCCCACTTAATTCCAACAAGAAAGAGGCCTAGAGGGTCACACACTAAGTGTATTCAAGTATATCAAGTAGAATAAAGATTATTCATGTACATGGTTTAATAATTATTCAAGGAAGCCTAAATCGTTTTAATGTTGGAGGAAGAAAAAATAAAACAAGTACACATCGTGTATCAATGATTACACGCCGTGTAGTTTTATTTAGAAAACAAGTACACACTGTGTATTATTAAATGTACACACCGTGTAGTTTTCATTATGAAAGGAAATGAATAAATGAAAACAAGATATACACTCCGTGTACATTTAATGTACACGCCGTGTAGTTTTCAATGAAAAACAAGTACATGTCGTGTATTTATTAATACATGTCGTGTAGTTTATTCCAGTTGGGATTTTGAGGAAATATCATTTTATTAAATGGTATTTATTATAATCAGTGTGGACACATGTCAAGGAATTAATGACTCGACATGGGGTTTTCAAAAGGGATTTAATGAAATAAATAAAATGTGTAACGCATTTATTTATTTTCATAACTCTACAACATCAAACCCGATTATAAATATCCTCACAACCCCAACTCTTTTCCTTACACACAAGAGAATTGTTGTGCACAAAAATTCTGGAGAATTATTTCAAGGCCGAAAGAACCTCTTCCTCTAATAACGCTCTCAAGACCGAGACAGATCCTCTTCCATTGGATCAAGATGATCTAAGTCGCACAACGCAAGAAAAGGTTTCTCCATGCTAGCATCCGGAGACTCCTTTGGCGACGTCCCGAGATACTAGGTACACGTGTGAATCACCGCTAGAGGAAGTCTACACTTGGCTTCTATGATGCAATGATGAATCACATCAGAATGTGATCAAGAACATCAACGAAGAAAGAAAACCCAAAA
The DNA here is from genome assembly GCA_963277665.1 of Viscum album. Lineage (NCBI taxonomy): Eukaryota > Viridiplantae > Streptophyta > Magnoliopsida > Santalales > Viscaceae > Viscum > Viscum album. Next base: position 1,274,223,810 of record OY728153.1, on the reverse strand, counting down.
GGTATTTCTTTTAAATTGATTAAATTAATTATAATCAACCTGTAACAATCCTACTTTGTGGTTCCGGGACTTTCCTTTTCTTTGTCCATTTTTGTGATTTGATCCATGGAGACTGGCGTTTATTTTCGTATTGATCCCGAATTGATCATTATTAATGAAAAAAGTCCAAGTGGGAACATCCACCCATGTGCTTCCACTATACTCAGAACCTTCAAAAAGAACAGATACAAGGTGGCTCCATTTTCTAGTGTTTGCCAAATTTTTGGAGTCCAAAATTTGGAGTTTGTTGATCATTACAAAAAGCAAATTTCCTTGAAGATCTCATCAAAATATGGAAAAGGCATGAGTTTTGCAAATATGGAATTCATGAAGTGGATTTATCAAAGACATGATGAATGTTGACGGTGAGCTCTACAATTACGATGATCTTCACAAACTGAATAGGTGAAGAGCATTGTGGGGTGGTGAAAATCGTGTGATAGAGATAATTGAGAAAATGATAAAATTCAGTGGTGCTTTACGAAGGTAAGATTCTCTGCAGAGATGATTTTTACTAATCAAGAAATCACACCAGAAGAAGCAAAGCTCTGTGTTCGACCGCGCCTATAAAATAGAGTCCACCCCTCTTTATTTTGAAGAAATTTAAGAGAGAAAATCCAAAGTCATTTTTATTTCTCAAAGAAAGGGGTGCTTCGTGATGAATTTTTTCAAATAAAGGATTGAGATTTGTGAAAATAATATCCTATTCTTAACCACAGTCAATGCCACTAAGTATTAAGAGCTTTGAAAAGAAGGGGTGTTCTATGTTGGCTCAGTGATCTTCATGAAAGAAGTTTCTCTACGATGGCTTGAGATATGAGACAACCTAAGATCTGTGAAGGATTGAGCTCTATGAAGGCTTGATCTCTACGAATTAGTGTGATCTATGAAGCAGTGATCTTTGCAAAGGTGTGTGCTTTATAAAGAGGAAGGAATTTTTCAAAGTCTTGTTTGAGATTTGCAAAATATGGATCTTTGAGAATAAATGAGCTTTGAAAAATTATTTCAAAGGTTATTTCCTAGTGTTTAGTGGTAAAGGGGTATTATTTAGAGATAAAGGGGTATTCATCAGTGTAGGATACATCTTCATATGGTGGAGGATACATTCATTAGTGATAATGAAAGGACCTATAGGTATCTAAACTATGAGTGGATCTTATGAAGAAGTAGTGAGCTCTCTTCATTTGAGAGAGTAGTGAGATTTAAAATTTTGATTAGTTGTAAACCAGAAGGGATGGTGAGTTCACTCCAAACTTTGTAAATAGTAGTGCGCTTTTAGTGGATTTGGTACATTGTCACATCACTGGTGTATACTCCTTGGATGTAGCCCAATGAGGGTGAACCAAGTAAAAAAAAATTGTCATGTACATGCTTTATTATTTTTTCATACTCTACAATATGAGTGAGAGAGAATAGAGTTTTGTTTAACAATGAAACAAGATCAAAATGGGGAAATTGTTTTAATCTGTCATGCCCTGATTTACCCCCCTCTTAGGGTATCTAGCCTAGTATACCTAAAAAATCTATTCATTTTATCTCATATATAACCCTTTTTAATGAGTATAATATTATATTCATTCTAATATTAACATATTATCAAAACCCATAATACTCTATGGTGATCATTGATTATGGAAAACTAAAATTCATAGATTGAGAGTATATTATCATCCAATCATTCATGTAAAGTCAAGTGAATAATACATGAATGAATGGTAAATGGGGGTTTACTTTATTATAATAGCGTGTTCCATATTATATTCTTAAACTATTATTAGAATATTTAATAAAACCTCAAATAAGTGTCTGTTTTCGATATCATATATAATATAATTTCAGTTTAGCCTAATATTTTCTACATTTCTAGATTTTGTTAACTCATTACATATATAATTAATTATTTTCACATATCTATGTGACCGCCTGAAAAAACTCTCCCACTAAAATCTTAGTGAGTAGAATCTATAAAGTAAGATGATATGAATAATGGTGACACTTAGGAATTATATTCATAATGTTTAACTCTTTAAAAATATTCAAACTCTTTGTTCTTAATACATCAAATGTTATGATATTTTATTTTTTTATACTTATAAATATTTATATGATTAACTTCATCATGGTATATGGAACCTATGGAATCAATAAATCTCCTTCAGTTCAATGAAACCATTTATATTTTTATTATCTATAATATCCTAAACTATTTCAGGATAATATGACATTTCCTCTATTATGGTAAACACATATAACCATTTACACTTCTCTTTACCATTATACCCTAAACCATTATATGATTTCAAGTGAATTTTAATTTATAAATTGGATGGTATATAGAGGTATTCATATGATCATAGTAACTCAAAGAGATGGCCCCTTTCTCCCCTAGAGAACTCCCTCAAGTGCAATCTTATTTAGGGTTTCCTCGTTGTTGTGCAGCTCCTTGTGGCCTATTTATTCTCTGTTTGTCACAAAATTTATTCCCCCTTAGGTTTCATTGAAATTTTGTGTCTCCTTATGGAATGTTACTTTTTTTTTCCTTTGCTCTGTCCCACTTTCTCGCCTCTCCTTGATTCCATGATTTTGTTCCATTGTGGTTCTTTCATCTTTCACGGTTGTTCTCTATGGAATTCTAGGCCACTCTAGCCTGCTATGATATCGTGTTCCACTATGACTCTCCAAGTTGGATCTAGAGTGATGGTTTACCTTGGTTTTGGGATTTTTGGTTCGGTGGTCGACGATTTTCAAGTGCGCTCATGCGTTGTCTTATTCTCTTCTTTGGATCTGGTTTCAGTCTCATCAGGATATTTTTATTCGGATCCCTATATTGTTCAAATATCTTCCCTAACTTCAAGTCCCTTAGATCCTCTCCTAGTCGGATATAGAGATGTGTCTTCTCATAGGTTTTGGGATGTGATCCAATGGTGCCCCTTGAGTGACCTTCTCTTTTCTTCTTCCTTGATATTCAGGTTCTGATATCGTCACTAGTTTCTTTCGGTTTCTTTTGGATTTTTTCCTCAAGTCATTTGGTAATTGTTTGTTCTTATTCTATTATGGTCAATATGCTTAATTTTTGTTCAGTGATGAACCTGTTTTGTGTTTATGGAGTGGTTTTTGTTAATGTTTGGTTTTCATGGTTGATGGAACTGTGTTGATTCTGGTTTTCTGGGGGATGAAGGACTCTCTCCAGTATTCTGGTGTCGCATTTGGATAGTGTGGAAGATAGATAGTTTTATGTTGTTATGATGTTTGATGGTGGTGATGTTATCCGGAGACAGTTGTAGTGAAAGCATCAATGGTTTTGACATGATGGAATGATGCTGATGGGTATGGACGATGATATGATGTGATCTTGGCAGTTGGCATTCTCAAGGCTCGAGGTTTCCTTGAGTGCTATGAATTTTTTTAATTTTGAATTTCATTTTGGCTGATTTGAATTTGTATCCCACTATTACCACTCATCCATAAATCATTTTAATTGAAAATCAATAAAAATAGAATTTTTAGTAAGTAACTCAATGTAACTATTTATATTTTTCAAAACTATCACATATCTTAACTCATTAGGATATCAAGAAAAGAATCACTTAATCTTAGACTGATGAAACCTTTTATTTGTTAACATTGAACTCCTCTAAGTTCAAACATACTCCCACTAGTAACTTAGACATTAAATTCCTTCTATAAATATTTTTCTAAGATTCAACACAAAATTATTTGTGTTAGTAATTATCACTAATTTCCTTTAAGTGGGAATATTTAACAAATAAAATATTGTTTCCATATCTTATATGTTATTATATGTGTTTAGATCATTTTTTTGAAAAGAAAAATTGTATTTCTAATATGTCACTAATGATTTGTGGGAAAACTTCCCTTATATTTTATAAATAATTGGATAAATACTTTTATTCTTTTCTATTTTTCAAACATGTTATAGAATCTGATGAATCATAAACCATGTGTTTTTTATTAATCATCATATATTTTTTATAACAACTCTTTGTTGAAAAAAACATTTCTTATGACATAATACAATAATTTAAGGATAAAAATATTTTATTTTAAATTTATTTGAGCTTGGCATATCTCTTTGAATTCAAATATATGATGTACCAACTATTTACGTCATTACTTGAATGAAAATAACAAGATCTATCAATTTATCCCTTTATTTTTAAATCCTATGTATTTACAACACTTTTAAAATATACATTCAATGTCTTATACCCATCAAAATTGAATAATTAATTTCTATAAATCGCATAATTGATATGGCCATTCTGTAAAGTTTCACCATCAAGTATTTTTTTAATAATTTTATCATAAGGAATTATTAATCTTATATGATAACACCATTAGGTTTTGAAGACCTTTATTGACTTACTTTAAGACACGTCATTGGACTCTCTAACTAACTTTCCTTATCCATTACCCACTTGATTTTTTTATACAATATCAGAACTGAGACATCATATTCTCAGTTTATTTATTCTTTACACTTGAGACTATTGGGTAAACTCTTCTTGAATTCATTTATCCTATATAAATATTTCTATAGATGATAAATGGAATGAATTCCTTGACTCTAACAATCCTTAAGGAAACCTCTAGTTTGTCCAAGTCATTATCATATCCAATTATATTAAATATCATTAGCATACTCAATCACATTTAATATATGAGTAGAGATTGAAATTACTTAGGCAATGTATCATATAATTATATTCAAACCTTAAGTGGATTATTCAATGCTTCATAAGCTTCTAGATTCATTTTTTCAAAAACATCAACACTTGGTAACTCAGAAAGGTGTTTCTCTAACACATAAAAAAATTAACTTGAGAGCTTTTCTTACATTACCCGTCTCAGGAGTGTCTTACCTTAAGTTTATCCTTTTTATAGGATTAATCTCAATTGTTTATGTTGATTATTTTTTTTATCTATAATAGATTATTTTATCAGAATAATATCATGTCTTATATCTTTTCAACAAGTAATTTTAATGAAATTTCTCCCACTAAAATGATGACTTAATACATCATATTTATTTTTTTGATCCAATATCCATATTTCACTAAATAATGAATCCATTTGGGAATTCATATCACAAATTATCTATTTAGGTTGGGATTTATCTCAATAATTACAATAATGATTCTTGTATAGATGAGAGGATAATTCTTCACCCAATTACATCATTGGATATTCCCAACTCTATACCTAAAATATCCTAACCACTAGTGTTTCCCATCTATTATTATTTAAAGAAAACTCTAAAAACAATATAACATTAAACAGTCTAAGGGAACCATGTTATGGAATAAAACTACCTAGTATAATAACCTAGAGTCACTTATTACTTACTTTCCTTACACAAGATAACCTATGGGTACTCGGCTATGGAACGAAATTACCTAATTGGATGATTTATGTCTTGAAAAGTGTTGCTTTGGAAGGAATTTAATAGTTAGTATTTTAGGGGTTTTCATTTAAATTCTTGAAACTTAATATAGATCACATTAATATTAAATTCATAATTCTTTCATCTCATGAAATCTTCATAATCTAATATTTTATTCTTTTATGTATGAATTCTTCTAAAAATTTAGTTTTTGAATCCTAATTTCATCCACAAAATTAATGCGTTCACACCAAATTAATGTGTAACTCTTTAAATAACCCAAAAGTTTGTGTTTTTACCCAAAAATAGAAGACAAGTGTATTTATACATTTCTAAATGCATCATATGTATAAGATATATGAACTTTTTATATAAAGTTTGGAAATATATGATATTTATAATATTTACATGAGTAATCATAAAGAAAAAAATATTTAAATCCATACCTTTTTAAAATAAGTCATAATCCCCTAGGATGGTGGGTAGTCTGACCCCAATTACCTATCCATAGGGACACATAAGAGAGAATTAAATTCAGGATATCTCTAACACCTAATATGAAAAAACTATATTCAATAACTATTTTCAAGAACATAAGTTAAGTAAAAAACCAAGGTCAAGGTATATGATAAACTAAATTTTATTGAGTCACACCTGGAATATAATGAAATGTTTTATATCTTAGAATCAATTCATCAAATAAATAAAGTATACACATTATTTGTATTCTATAAAAAAATTATAAACATGAATAATATAAATAATTAAATAATTAAATAAACATTTTTATTTAACATAAGTAACAAATTTTAATCTTTATATTTAACATAATATTTATTCACATTGTATAAATAATTTAATAAACATAAATAATATTAAGTAATAAATAATTAAATAAATGTTTTATTTAATAATGAGAAATCAATATGAATTTATATATTTGACATAGGATTATGAAGCCAATTTTATAAAGCCTAATTCTTATCAATAATAACTCATTTATAAACAATATTCACAATTCTTAAAATAAATGAACACTTTAATTTTAAAATAATATAAAATTTTAATATAGACTTATAAACAAAATTATAAAAAAATCATTTTTGTCATTTATAACTATTTATAAATAAAATATCACTATAAAAATTTTATAGTTAAAAATTATGGATATTCCATTATCTTGTATATAAATACTTTATATCCACTTCAAATATTAACTCTTTAATATTATACATTATATGAAATTTCAATGATATTTTATGAAAACATTTTTATAATTCAATTTCTATTATGTAAAAATTTTACATTATTTAATATCATATACATTAAATTATTTAATCCTTTGATCAAATAAATTATTAAAACCTTTTTTTATTTTCTCTAAATAATGTCTTAAATAAGTCCCACTTTTATTTGAACAATTTAAATTAATTAATTATGAAAAAATCATAGTTATAAATATAAAATCCTTTATATTATCTCTTTATTTAAGTAATTTATAAACTCTTTATAAATTAATCTTACGATATCTAAATAAAAATTTTATTTCAAGATCAGAATCCATGCCATATAATTTTTTAAAAGGTATTTTAAATATTAACATTTAATATTTGGAATATTTTATTAACAAAATGTTTTATAAACATTTATATAATTAACTAAAAATTATTTATAAATAATTTATTTATAATCTCTTCATAAATTAAAATATTCCCCAAATACCTTTTACAATTATTTATATAAAAAATTTACAAACCATGTAAATTAAAAAAATATATTCTTGATATTAACTCTTTAATATTAATATAATATTTATAATAAATGTTTCAAAAAAAATTAATCAACTAATAATAAACATTCTATAGTTAATTTATAAAACACTTTTATACATTTTATAAATATTAAAAAATATATTTTCCATTATTTAAAAATAATTTATATATAATCTAATTCAATTCATAATTTAACTTTCTTAATAAATAAATAATTATTTTATTTATAAAAAACATGAGAAAAAGATATAAACTTTTTTATATTTAATTTAGACTTTAAAAATTCCATTTTAGAAATTCTAACACCTACCATTTATAAAAAAAATATAAATTATAATCTAAATTATCTAAATATTAATTTTAATTAATTTTAATTTTGTATGGTCGCTTGACATTACATTATCTCAAAACATAGTGTCACAATAGAGTTTCAATATTCATTTTGCATTAAAACTAAATGTAATATCATGAAGAAACCAAACAATATATTTACACTCAACATATCATTAAGTAATCCAAAACTCTGATGCTCTATTTTCCCCTAACATCGATGCAGGTTACGTTAACTACTTAATATAAGCCACACCTTCCACTCTATATTACATTAAAAAATTTATGTAACAACAAGTGGTACTCTGGACATTATATCAATATATGACATAACATAAAGAGTGGGAAACCATTAATGATTTCATAAAACATGTTCTTCATTTAACACTGTAAGATATACTTTATTTAATGGGGAATCAGGAACTTTAATACTAGTGATGGTTTTTAAGGGATCATCATATGATCATTGGTAGTGGAAGAAAATCCATATTGTTCCTAATATATCTTTGATAGAATCAACATGTATAATTTGAATAAATATCATAACATGTGTACATGAAGTGATTAAAACATCTATTAATATTTGAAGTGTGTTTGATGAAGATCATGAAAGCAGTAAATGAAAGATTCCTTCCTCTAAGGGACTACACTAGCTGAAGGATCCCAGATCATTTCTTGACAATCCATAAACACATAAGGGGTTTTGGTTTCTTTACCTTGTAAAAAACTATATATATGGAGGAAGATATAATTTGGAGTCTTGCATGTTATTGTTCATTCCTAACATGAGGGATCTCAGCCCTTTATATATCCATCATTGATTAATTTCATTTGATGAAATATGTTATCCATATTCAATTTATCAACATACATCTATTCCCATTAGAATTACTCATTAAATTCCATTATTGAATTTAATCCATCCATAATGGATAACATTTAATCTATTCATAATGTATTATATCCAATTAAACCATGTGGTAAGATACATGCTCTTAAATTTAATTCATTCACATACATTTTTTAGTGTACATCTAACAGTTTTGGTCATTTAGGGATTGATAAGGGTGAATCCTTTCTTATTTGAGTGTTCTCTATGGAGGGTGACACATTGTAGCTTTATTTTAATTTTTTTGGTAGGGTTTTCTATGAAAAAAATAGTATTTTTTTCAATTCATGAGATTTTTTGGTTTTAAAATTCGTTTTCTATGGTTTTTTAACTATGTATGATAACTATAGTGAATTTATAAAGTGTTTTGATTTATTTTTGGATTAGCATAAATAATTTTCATTATAGATTTCAAGTGGTTCTTTAAATTTTAATTATTTAAGCATTCCAATCCCCTTTAAAAATCTTATAAGGCTATTATTAAACATTTTGTTTAGAAAATGAGCTACATTGGGCCCTTTTTATTTTTAAATAAAATACACATTTTTTTAAAGGATGGTTTTAGGAAAAAGGGATGGGTTATTTTCAAAATTGTTTCAAAATATTATTTTAACTATAGGGTTTCAATGAAGTTAAAAATACATGGCATTTCAAGTTTTCTTTAAAATTAAGTCTCCTATGGAATTTTATAAAACAAATGGTTTATTTCACATGAAACCCTCATTGTTTACCATGTGATTTTTTCACCTGTTATGGGTAATTTATTATCTTTATGATGAATATTGACATGAAAAGGGGATGTTCTATGGGAGGGTTTTGGAGGTGATATGTAATAAATTTCTTATTCTCATTTTGTAATTATATTTATTGGGTTCTTGCCTCTATATTTTTTTAGTCATGGGAATTCTAGGTAACTAAGTAGTGACTTGGATTAGTGAAAATTCTGGTTTAGCTAATGTTCTAGTTGGAGTAATAACTATGGTATATAAGTTATTCTGGATGTATTTTTTCCTATAGTAGCTTTGGTATCTTAGGATGGTTTATTAAGCTAGGCTATTTCAAAATGACTACTAGGATGGACATATTCTCATAGGCTATCCTAGGGTGCTAATCACCAGTTCAAGTTCATCTCACTTATGACCAAGGTAGTTTCCCATGAAACTTTTTCTTTTATTTTTGGTTATGTAGGGGATTACCTCTTTGCATTTATACATTTGAGATCATTTTCTAAAAGAAAAAATTTTCATTGTTTACTTTTTTTACACTCCCTTGATATACTGGCACCTTCTCTTGTTGTGTTTTTATTATCTATAGTTGGGTTTGTTTATAAAATATTTTAAAATATCTTTTTGTAGGGCTATTTTTAAATGGAAGTCCAAATATTTAGTTCTTGTTTGGGTTTATTTATGAAAGGTTGGAAATAAGGGAAAATATAGTTCCATCTTATTCAATTTTAATTCAAAGGACATCATTTCTAATTTTAAATTGATTTACCATTAATTTAATATTTCACACAATTTTAGTTTAAAAAGGAAAGGTTCTTTCTTTAAAATTGAAAGTTATTTTGGTTTGATTTCATATATTCCATGATTCAAATGAAAACCCTATTTTTTATTGTAGTTAAAACTAGAATTTATGAATTATTTATTTAAAGAAATTACATAGAATCCTTGGTGAGGTACTACTAAGCCTGTTAGCTCACACCCAGCATACACTATCATGTGTGTGTGTGTGCAACCCTTATATTTTCTACAAGTTTTTGGTTCTATCTTAGATTTACCTTCACTTTATTGGATCATCGATGGGTGAGTTGGGATATAGTGAGTAACCATGGGTTGTGTAGAGGTGATCTTGTGGTTTTGGTTTTTTGGGGATGTTTTAATGTATCGTCCAAGATGAATTCCACTTCTTGTATTTAGTTTCCCCTTTTTATACCTTGTTGTTTATCCATTTTTAGATATGATGTGAATTTTTATACAAGTGATTTGGATCATAATTTCTTTTATTAATCATTTGTTCTATTATCTAATTGTTTTTTCTTATTTCTATTTTTTTTCGGACGGCTGATATATGAACACCCCATGTCAGATTTTGGTAAGAGATACTCTATGTTGTTAACTATGATTTGAGGGTGAAAATATTCCAAAATATGAATTATTAGATTACCAAGCACTAATTTCTATCCCATGAGGATTAGGAATTCCCTCCAACCCAATGGAAATCTAGGTCAAGTGAAATTTTGGGTTATCCTAGGTTGATTTGTTACTAAGTAATCTAGTCATGATGGAATAAACTTACAAGTAGTCACAGACATTGTAATCTTAAAAATAAATTTCCCTATTGATTTTTGTGCTTTTTATTTTAATATTATGAAATTTTCTATAAATATTTTTCTTGAATTAAAATGGTCATTTTCTTTCTCTAATTAACTTTTTTATTAACAATTCTAGTTTTTTTTTCAAAATTATTTAAGTAATGTAGTTTCTCTTACTATTTAAATTTATTTAGTGAGGTATCACCATTGAGAACAATAGGTTTAATCAGTTTTGGATTATTAAAGCTATTTAGGAAATTGAATCACTTTTATAGGGGAATAAATACTCATATTTGAGGTCTTGATATGGTTTCTAGAAACTTTTGGTATATAGTTTGACGTATTTAAGTAAAAATTGAGTAATTCAATTTTATAGTTTAGAAAAGGATAAAGGGAGTGTCGAAGGGTCTAAACTTGTCCTCTGGTGTTTTCTCAAATGTATATTCTTTCAATAATTCTTTCTTCTAATATCAAAAATAAATTTATAATATTAATCTGTTTTAGTTTCATTTACATTTGTTTAACCTTATCTAAATCCTAAATTTACTAAGCCTTACAAAAAAAGTAACAAAATTGAATATTTTACTAACTTATTCTATAACCTCCTCTTGTGACTACCTTGGGTACCATTTTACTATATTTTTAAGGGGAAAATTATTGATAATGGGTAAAGTGACTAAACCCCCTACTTTTAACTTTTGACCTGACATTTGACCCTAGGTTTTTCTATTAAATCTCCCCACCTACGTGGAAGTAGTAGACTAAGCCTTGATGGTGGAAACAGATCTAGTTGGGATGTCATAAATGGATAATTCTCTTCTCATGTATAATGGGTGAATGTGGTATTTCCAAGAATAATAGAAGGTGTGATGAATTCTTAAGGGGTAGTGGTTCAATGAAACTGTTGTAGTTATCTTCATATACCCCTATAGGGAGAAAACCTATTATCTATCATTAATTTGGTTGATTTAGTCATATAAAACCATCTTTCCTAGAGTTCCCTAATACTTTTCACACTTTTGTTTGTATGGTACATCTCTAAATATTTTTAAAACCCAATCCCTCATTAATAAGCAATGTGGGTTATCTATCCCCTATGGGGTCTCAAGTATAATTAGATGCTTCTAAAGCAATGAGATCTCGACCATATAGGTGTGGAGGCTGTAGTGGTCTATCCTATAGATATATTTAGTTGAAAGTAAAACCTTAGACTAGAGATATGCCCCAATCACATTATGAATCAAATAAGTTTCATGTAGTGGAGTAAGTGCATGGGGGATCAGACACAAGACTATAAGTAGTAAAATGTACCATTCTAAGTACATTATCTATGCTTAATAATTTATTCATTACATATCCCTCTCATTAATTTATATGTTCCTGTATCATTAATCAATTAAATACTCCATATGATTCTATTTCATCTTTCATGTAAATATCTACACCTATTGGTAATAAGATAGAATAAGGATTTAGAGGTTCTTCATATATTATCTCCATATCTAAGGTGGTGATATAATGGAACTTTCTTATTTTCAAGATGTACCTCTTCAATATTGTTCTCAAGATGGATTGGATGATCATGTTTAAATCCCATATTTATTTTTATTATTGAAGGATAACCTTTTTTTATCCAAATGGAATCTCTCATTTATACCAAAGATAATGGGACATGTGGTCTAATCGAGCAGGACCCCATATTCCCGAGGTTAGAAGGTTAATATGTCAAATTTCATATCTTCTAGTTACAGCTGATGAATGGAACCCTAGGAGTAATATTCCTTCCATAGTCAAATAGTTTCTTAAATTATTCTCAGATTACTTCTTGAGGCTTCTTCATAAGAAGGAAGTTGGGTTTTTTATTGATCTAGTGCCCCGGGCACAACTAGTTTCCTTTTTATTAAATTGTATATAACACTTCATTCCTTAAACAACTCATACTTACATGATTTATAACAAGGGTTTCACTTTCATAAATTTATTGTATCTTTATGGTTTATATTTTTATAAAATTATGAAAATACATTACATAAAAAAGTGTACATTTCCATATAGTATCCATTTTTTTCAATAAAACAATTTCTTTATAAAGATGCACTTTATTTTTTCAAAGTAACTTCCATATCTAGACATCTATCTTTATTAACTTTTCTACCCATCCTTAAGACCTATAAAAATAATTAGAAAATTAGAGATGATCAAAACAAATATTAGTATGGAACATAAAATAAAATAAACTTGTAATTCCATTTTTAAACTAGAAACATCCATAAGAAATTTTTTTTTCACAATAAGAATTTGACCCAAAATATCCATTTAATTTTTTGTGAAAACAATTTAATTTTGTAAAATAATTATTAAAAATTTCATATTTAATTATAAATAAAAAATAATAATCATAAGGGTTTATTTGAAAACATGAAAACTTGTGAATACCTTTCCATGAAAAGAATCGTTTCAGCTTTATTTTATAAAAGGTCTTAAACATTCCTTAAAAACTTAATCTCATTTTATTAACTTTTGAAATCAATATATTTCCCTTATAAACCATAGAAATTATATCATGTAGGTGCCTTAGGAAATTATCCTTACATTAATCCTTATAAGAACCCTTATGATGGAATCACCTAACCAGATAATTCTCATATCATGTAAGATTAAAATATCACTGATAAACTCTATTACTTTAACCAATGAATTAGAGAGCCATAACAATACATAAAAAAGTCCAATTAGCGATGTTATTTTTTAATTAGCTACATTTTTAAATGTTATTAATTCATTAACTGATGTTTCTAAAAAAATGTGGCTAAATGTGGTGTTTCTATTTAGAAACACCTCATTTACCGACTTTTTTTGGAAACATTAATAAATAAAATTCATTAAAATAATGATGTTTTTAAATGTCGATATTTAGCGACAACTAATTTATAGATTTCTTTAGAAAACATTGATAAATATCACATCATCTACTGATGTTTTTTATAAATGTCGGTAATTTATATCAAAAGAAAAATCATATTTTTTAGAATTTATAATCTTTTTTATTTTAATAAAAAAATACATCATAATATGACTCAATATATCCAGTATATTATCTCACCAGTACCCCTCTCATTCCCACTTCCCAACCCTCATCCCTCCCTCCAGAACCTCTCCCAGTGCTACCCGCCCTCCTTCCTGAACCCGAGCCCCATCCCTCCAGTACCACCTCTCCTTCCCCAGTCCTCCCCAAATTCCCCAACCAGTACCACATCTCGTTCCCCATCCCTCCCCACGCTCCCCACCCCAAACCCATAGTTTCATACCTCTCCATACGCTACCCTCCCTCCTTCCCCAGCTAGACCCTCATCCCTCCAGTTCCACCTATCCTTCCCTAGTACCCCTATCATTCCCATTGTTAAACCCTTATCCCTCAAGTTCCACCTCTCCTTCCCCATACTGACCCTCATCCCCCCAGTACTGCATCTCCTTTCCCATCCATCCCCATGATCCACACCAAAACCCCAGAGTCACATACCTCTCCGTATGTTACCTGCACTCCTTCCCCAGCCTGACCCTCATCCCTCCAGTTCCACCTCTCCTTCCCCATCCCTCCTCACGCTCCCCACCCCAACCCTAGAGTCCAGTACCCCCACCCCTACGTGACCCACTCTCCTTCCCCAACCTGGCCCTCATCTATCTAGTTCCACATATCCTTCCCTAGTACCCCTCTCATTCCCATTGCCTGACCCTCATCCCTTTGTACCTATCCCATGATAACCTCCCTCCTTTCCTAGCCCGACCCTCATCCCTCCATTACCAACTCTCCTTCACCATCCCTCCCAATAATCACTACCCCAACCCCAGAGCCCCATACCTCTCCCCAAGCTACCCACCCCCATTCCCCAGCCCGACCCTCATCCCTCCAGTTCTGCCTCTCCTTCCCCAGCCCTCCCCATGCTTCTTACCCCAACCCAAGAGTACCATACCCCCCCCCAATTGACCCACCCTCCTTCCCCAACCCGACCCTTATCCCTTCTATTCCACCTCTCCTTCCCTAGCCCTCCCTATACTCCCTAACCCAGCCCTAGAGTCTTATACCACTCCACACACTACCTGCCATACTTCTCTAGCCTAACCCTCATCCCTCCAGCTCCAACTCTCATTCCCCAGTACCCATCTCATTCCCATTGCCTGACCCTCATCCCTCCAGTTCAACCTCTCCTTCCCCATCCCGAACCTCATCCCTCTATTACTACCTCTCCTTCCCCATCCCTCCCCACACTCCCTATCACAACCCTGGAGTCTTGTACCTCTCCCCACTTTACACACCCTCTTTCCACAGCCCAACTCTCATCCCTCCAGTACCTCTCCCATGATACCCACCATCCTTCCCCAGCCTGACCCCCATCCCTCTAGTTCCACCTATCCTTCCCCAACCCTCCCCACACTCCTTGCCCCAACCCTAGAGTCTCTTACCCCCCTCCCCACGTGACCCACCCACCTTCCCTAGCTAGACCCTCATCCCTCCAGTTCCACCTTTCCTTCCCTAGTACCCCTCTCATTCCCATCACTCGACCCTCATCCCTCCAGTACCGCCTCTCCTTCCCTAGTCATCCTCATCCTCCCTACCCCAACCCCAGAGTCTTGTACCCCTCTTCACACTACCCACCCTTCTTCCCTAGCCTGACCTTCATCCCTCCAATTCCACCTCTCCATCCCCAACCATCCCCATGATCCCCCCAACCCCAGAGTCTCATACCCCACTACATGACCCACTCTCCTTCCCCAGAAAGACCCTCATCCCTCCAGTTCCAACTCTCCTTCCCTATTACCCCTCTCATTCCCATTTCATGGCCCTCATCCCTCCAGTACCTCTCCCATGTTACCCTCCCTCCTTCCCCAGCCCGCCCCTCATCCCTCTAGTACCACCTCTCTTTCCCTATCCCTTCCCACGCTCCCCACCTCAACCCTAGAGTCTCATACCTCTCCCCATGCTACCCATCCTTCTTCCCCAGCTCAACCCTCATCCCTTCAATTCCACCTATCCTTCCCCAGCCCTCCCTATGCTCCCCTCCCTAACCCCAGAGTCTCATACCCCCCATGCTACCAAACATATTTTCCCAACCCAACTTATATCCCTCTCTCCTTCCCATTTCCCGACCCTCATCCCTCTAATACCTCTCCCATGCTACCCACCCTCCTTCTCTAGCCCAACCATCATCCCTCCAGTACTGCATCTCCTTCCCCAGCCCTCCCCATACTCCTCACCCCAACCCCAAAGTCTCATACCTCTCCCAATGATACCTACCCTACTTCCCAAGTCTGACCCTCACCCCACCAGTTACACCTCTCCTTCCCTATCCCTCCCCTCACTCCCTATCCTAACCCCAGATTCATGCACCTCTCCACAATTTACCCACCCTCCTTCACCAGCCCGACCCTCATCCCTCTAGTACCTCTCCCACGCTACCCACCCTCCTTCCCCAGCCTGACCCTCATCGTTCCAATTCCACCTCTCCTTCCCTAACCCTCCCCACACTCCCCTCCCTAACTCTAGAGTCTTGTACCCCCCCCCCCACAACCTTCCCCAACCCAACCCTCATCCCTCCAATTTCACCTCTCCTTCCCTAATACCCATCTAATTCTCATTGCCTGACCTGCATCCCTCCAGTACCTCTCCAATGCTATCCTCCCTCCTTCCCCAGCGCGACCCTCATCCCTCCAGTACTGCCTCTCCTTCTGCAGCCATCCTCATGCTCCCCACCCCAACCCTAGAGTCTTGTACCTCTCCCCACACCACCCAACCTCCTTCCATAGCTTGACCCTAATCCCTCCAATTCCACCTATCCTTCCCCATCCCTCCCCATGCTCCCCCCAACCCCAGAATCTCATACCCCCCCCCCACACGACCCACCCTACATCCCCAGCCCGACCCTCATCCCTCTAGTTCCACCTCTCCTTCCCCAGTACCCCTCTCATTCCCATTACATGACCCTTATCCCTCTAATACCTATCTCATTCTACCCTCCCTCCTTCCCCAGCCTGACCCTCATCCCTCTAGTATAGCCTCTCCTTCCGCAGCCCTCCCTACACTCCCCAACCCAACCCCAGAGTCTCGTATATCTCCCCACGCTACCCTCCCTCCTTCCCCAACCAGACCCTCATCCCTCTAGTTCCACCTCTCCTTCCCCAACCCTCCCCATGATCCACTCCCCAACCCCAGAGTCCCGTACCCCACCTCCCCCACATGACCAACCCTCTTTCCCCATCTCGACCCTCATCCCTCCAGTTTCAACTCTCCTTCCCTAGTACCCCTCTCATTACCATTTCCTGACCCTCATCCCTCTAGTACCTCTCCAAAGATACCTTCCCTCCTTCAACATCCTGACAATCATCCTTAAAGTACCACATCTCCTTCCCTGGCCCTCCCCACGCTCCCTTCCCCAATCCCAGAGTCTTGTACCTATCTCCACACTACCCACCCTCCTTCCCTAGCCTGACCCTCGTCCCTCCAGTTCCACCTCTCCTTCCCCAGCCCTCCCCAAGATCCCCACCCCAACCCCAGAGTCCCATATCACCCCCCTCCCCACCCCACACACACAACCCACCCTCCTTCCCCATCCTGACCCTCATCCCTCCAGTTTCACCTCTCCTTCCACATCCCTCCCTATGCTTTCCACCCCAACCCCATTATTTCGTACCCCCCCCCCCATCCTGCCTCCTTGACCCCCACCCCAATTCTATGTCCAGTAACGTACCCCACCTGAACCACCTTCACATGTACACCATGCCTGCCTCAACCCCCACTGTGTTTCCATGTCTATTAATGTACCCACATGACCCGCCTCCACACATACCCACTGCTTGCCTCACCCCCACCCTGCTTCAATGTCTAGACATCCCCGTATAGTACGCCACACCAGTCCTTCACCTACACCGTGCACGCGAAGGGATCAGGTTACAATATGGGAATTGAACCCCATATAGTACTCAACACAAACTCTTAACCTACACTACGCACGTGAAGGGATCATGTTACAATCTGGAAGTCAAACACATGACCTCCAAGTAAATTTTGAAAGAACAAACCAACTCACACATTCAAATGTTGATTATAATATTGTATTGTATTACATTATATTTATATATATATAACACATTTTAGTATTTAAAAAATTAATATATTAATATACATATATTAATATATATATTTTTATATTATATATCTACATATATATATATATGTTTATATTTTATAATTTATATTTTATGTTTTATATTTTATATTTTATGTTTATATATTTATATATGTTTATGTTTTACATGTATGTATATATTTCATATTATATATATATATATATATATATATATTTCTAGATTTTATATTTTATAGATATATATGTTTATATTTTATGTTTATATTATATATATGTGTGTGTGTGTGTGTTTATATTTTATGTTTATATTATTTATATGTGTGTGTTGGTATTTTATATGTATTTGTGTGTTTATATATATGTGTGTGTGTGTATAAATATATGTGTGTATGTAGACATATATATAATTATAATTATAGATTTATATATATATAGCCACATTTTAAAACCCTGGTAAAAATGTTACTAAAATTGTCATGTTTTCTTAAATTTGTGACTAAATTTAAAATACTTAATTGTATTATGTTATATTTATATATATATATATAAATAGATTTCAGTATTTAAAATTTAATATTATATATATATATTTTTATACATATAGTAATATATATATTTATATTTTGTATTTTGTATTTTATATTTTATGTTTATATATATTTATATATGTTTATATTATATTATATTATATATATATATATATGTTTATATTTTACATATATGTTTATATTTTATATTATATATATATGTGTGTGTTTATATTATATATAAATATGTTTATATTTTATGTTATATATATATATGTGTGTGTGTGTGTGTGTGTGTGTGTATATGTTTATATTTTATGTTTATATATATATATATATATATATATATATATATGTTTATACTTTATATTTTATTGATATATATGTTTATATTTTATGTTTATATTTTATATATATATATATATGATTATAAATTACATTTATATATATGTTTATATTATGTGTGTGTGTGTGTGTTTATATATATGTGTTTATATTTTATATATATTATATGTTTATATTGATATATATATATATATATATATATGTTTACCTATATATGTGTGTGTGTGAATATATATATAATTAAATATATATATATAATTAGTCATGTTTTAAAATATTGGTAAAAATGTCACTAAAATAGCCTTGTTTTATTAATAACTTGACTATATTTAAAATATATGTGTGTTTTATATATAATATATGTATATATTTATATGTGTGTGTTTTTATATATATATATATATATAGATATTTATATATATTTATATATGTGTGTGTGTCTGTGTTTATATATATATATATATATATATATATATATTTACATCAATTCGGGGAAATGAACTATATAAATATAAATATTTTTAGAGATTTTTTTCAGGAAATGATGCTAATTTGGGGACATTTTTCATAAAAAGTCACTAAATTAGTGACGTTTTTAGGAAATATCGCTAAATTATCTATGTTTTCAGAAAAAAAAAATTTCTAAATTTAAAAATTAATGACATTTTTTAAAAAAAACATCACTAAAAAGACTACTAAATTATAGTTTTTTGTGTTGTAATGGGGTCACTCATCATCAGAGATATTTCTGGATCACTCATCATTCATATAAAATCTTCAAGAACCATAGCATGAATTAAAAACATATATATTTCAATTTAATCATAAAACCCATTTTAATTGTCATTTAATCCCACATTCAATAAAACTTTCAACAATCTCACAAAGATGTGAAAAAGTTTCTTTTTCCTTAGAAAAACTTTTTAAAACTAAAAATCCACAAAATATTTAGAAAAATATTTAATTTTAAATTAATTATGGAATAATGTAAGTGAGTCTTAATAATTAATAATAGTTATGATGGTGAGAAAAGGTGATCAATACATATATGTTAAAAAACATTCGATTTTTACTTTTGTAAAATATTTCAAAATTAACCAATACAAAAAGCATTAAAATGATTTTTTTTAACCATTGTAAAGAAAGTAAAATATAGTACAAATTTAAATTTATCAAAAATTTAATCACAAATAATAATATTCTTGAAAACATTTATAATAACATGGAAATAGAATAAAAATAGTTTAAAACATTTAAAATAATGTTATAAAGGAAAATCTCATACCTTAATTCTCACATAATTTTATACATTCTATAACTCATAAATAATAAAATTATATTAGTTTTATACCTTATTAATAACATTTTTAATGTTCACTTAATTATTATTATTCCTTTTATTTCATTTATTTCCAAGTTTTATTTATTTATTAAAACTAGTAGGTTCATGTTGGACATTTTGGGGTCGTTCAGTTTATAACCTTAAAACCACATTGGAGCATTGAACATGGTAAAAGGGTTTATGGTCCCATTATATAAAAAATTATAAAAATGTTATATTTATCATATTTATACATTAGATGTACTATTAAAACCCACCATGTAATTTGGTCATAAAAATTGAATGATGTCATTTCATGGAGATAGTAGTTCGTACGTACGCATAAACGACATTTTTATTTTTTATAGTGGGTTGAAAAGAAATAAATTGGATAATATTATACTTTTATAAAATCAAAAATATGTTATATATTTCATATTTATTCATTGATTCTATCTTTATGACCATCCTTATAATGTGAAAGTGAAAAATGAATCGCATTGCTTCGTGGAGGTAGTATTCCACATGTACGCATGACTGAAGTTATCAATTTCCAATGTATAGAAATAGTAAGAAGTTATTTAATATAATATAATTATTAAATCATATATATTTCATAAATATCATATATATTCATTTTCAAAATCATTTTAACCATTCATATGATTTGGTTATGAAAAAAGAAACACATCGATTTAGGGAGGTGGTCATCCACACGTTCACATGAGTAATGATTCCATTTATCATAAGATGGAAAAGAGTTGATACATTATAATAATAAAATTTTAGTATATTTATGATACTCTTATTATTATTTCATCATAGTTGAATAATATTTTAAGTAGGTATAATAATAAGTAAACTTGAAATATGTCAACTAGGACTTATAACTTCATCTCGGATATCTCCCTTTAGATTACACCTTAATCCTATTAGGATTAGTCTTATGAGAAGACCAAGAAATATAATATATGTGTAGGGATTTTGTGGAGAGTTTTGGTTAGGTATTTGACAAACTAGAGTGCTCAAAAGGTGTGAGAAATGATATGAGGTTCCCTTTTATATGCGAGGGGAGTGGAACACATGTAATTTTTATGAAAATTTAAATATTATAAATTTTTAATCATGGGAATGTGGCTAAAAAACTATCCAATTTAAAATATAATGTTTTAATGGTTGAAATTACATCATACATTAAGAAATTTGATAATATTGTTTGGCTTTATCACTTATTTTTTTCCTTAATCAACAAGATTTATCCTTTAACATGGTGGCACGTTTTTACTATGGTAACTATTCAAAATGACCAAAAATGAAA
This sequence comes from Viscum album, assembly GCA_963277665.1. Classification (NCBI taxonomy): domain Eukaryota; kingdom Viridiplantae; phylum Streptophyta; class Magnoliopsida; order Santalales; family Viscaceae; genus Viscum; species Viscum album. The sequence continues at coordinate 1,274,202,409 of OY728153.1, read as the reverse complement.
TTTACCTCATTAAAAAATTTGAACCTTATTATTAAAAATATTTAATCCATTTTTCAAGATTTAATTTTAATATAAGTACTTTTAATATAAGTACTTATATAATTGGCAGAAATTACTTTTAATATAAGTAGGCAAAACACAATGAAAAATAGTTTTTATAAAATTACATTTTGAAGCGTAAAAATTAAATTATAGAAAAATAAATAAAATATTTATTAATGTATAATTATTTATATTAAATTTAATAAAATTTATATTATTTTAATTTAAAACAAAATCCAAAATATAATGTTTCTTATAAATTACTTGATTTAATAAAAAGGCATGATAGTTTTGCAAAATTCAGCATCTTTCACTATTCGCTCAAAAATAAATCTTTTTAGAAAATTTCAAAAAAAATATCCTAATTTTTATTTGATATTTTGATTAAAAAAATAAATTCATTTTTTTCAAATTCATTTTTTAAAATTAAGAAATTTAACTTTTAAATAAAACCATATAATTCATGGAAAAATAATTTAGTTAAATAAGATTGTTCATTTTTTGGATTAAAAACTTTTATAAAATTATAATGAATATAAATTCATAAAATTAATACTTATAAATCATAATATTGATTAATTTACTAGATTACCTAGGTTTCCACATTCTTCCCCCTTAGAAAATTGTGTCCTTGTAATTTTATTCATCACTTAAATAAGTAATGGTATTTTTCCCTCATAGAATTTTTCAATTCACATGTTGCTTCCTCAATCATGTGAATATTCTATAAAACCTTAACCTAATGAAAAAAATTATATTGCAGTAGCTACTATCTTTGATCCAAAATTGGAACCATATTTTCTTTATAATAAGGATTCACCTCTAACTATACCACTTCAGGTCTCAAAACTTGAGATGTGTCGGGTATGTACTTTCATAGTAATGAAACATGAAAAACATCATATACTTGAGATAAACTTGTTAGTAAAGACATTATAAAAGAAAATAATCATACCTTTTTAAAAATTTCATATGGACCAATATAACATATAATTAGCATCCCCTTTATGAAAAAATGCATAATAATTTTCCATGGAGGTACTTTAAGAAAAACATGATTTCATACTTCAAACAAGAAATATTTCCTCCTGTGATATGAAAAACTCTTCAGGCTACTCTAGTATATTATAATGTGATACTAAATCTCCTTTACCTTATCAACTATCTCATCTACCAATTCTATTTAAATCATTGCAATTTTTGTCTCTAATATGTTATGCCTTGTTTTTCATCCTTTCATTTAGGTTTTCGGTTGGGCCATGCATGGGTGGAACCATGTAAAATTTTGAGTAGATCTTGAGTTTTTTTGATGTTTTTTGAGACTTTTTTGTTCAAAAAGGCTATAATCACACCCATGGTGCAAGCTCTATTGGTATCGGATAAACTAATGTGTAAAACGGGCAAGGAAAATGGCCAGCCCAGGGTGTAGACTTAGGAATGGAGCTCTCGAGGGAGCTCTTGTGGACCATGGATATAGCGACCTTACTACGCCCATGGTGGAGGTCCTAGTGATAGAAAACTTCCAAAATCATAGAAAAACATTATGGGGGTGTTTGTGTTGAGCTAACTGGTTTGGTGTGTTTGAGGACACCGTAGTCATTGTGGAGGTCATGGTGGTGGTCACACATGTCTTTGAAATGTCCACCAGATATTTTGGATCTTGTCTGTTCAAAGGGGAAAGTGATTTTGATTTTTATCAGGTGTCTTGAATGTGATTTTAATTTGATTATTCCTTTTATTATTCAATACATGCTTCTCTCTTGATCATTCATTTGATACATATGCTCTTCAGATGAACTTAGGGTGAGTTTAGTCAACCCTCCTTGCATTGAGTTTGCTACCTTGGATAACTTAGTTCTCCTTGAACCTCCATATGAGACCTTGCTAGAAGATCAATCCATGTAATTTAGAGGTATTTATAGCTGATTTATATCATAGAAACCTCAAACCTATTCCATGTTCCCTGTCCCTTGAGCATAAAATTTCTCTTCCTTCGACCATACCAAGATTTATCGTTAACAATGGTGGTTGTCTTCAGGTAAGTTGATGTGGTTATAAACCCCTACCTTGTCTCCTTTTTTATCCTCAATCAAAAACCCTTATTATATTGGTGTATAATTAGTTCTATAGACCCTTGGTTTTTGACTTTTTCTGGTAGTGCATGGGTGAGTTTTAGCAATCGAATCTTAATGAATCTTGAAATTGATATCAATAAGCTTGAGCTAGGAGGTTCCTTAAAATCTTGGGAACTTATATACTCTTGTTTCCTTGATATGATATTTTTATTGGCATAACATGTTTAACTATGCAATATTTTGATCGCATTTGTGTGCATGTGTAACTCGTGATACCCACATATGATGCCAAATTACATGAGTATGCCTATATATCTTATTCCCATGTTTGATGTTGATCACATGTATTTGTATGATGTTATTGATTCTCATGATGACATGTTATTTTCTACCAATATATAATCTACCTAGTTATGTGTAATTTTTATACCTTTGTAAGTATTTTTGATATTATTTAGAATAGGTGGATTGTCGTGGTATGGTCATCCCTTAAAGAGGTAATGCACATGACATGTGATGATGATGATGATGGACCTGAACATAGGCTAAGGGAGTGAAGAACTTGAGTTCAAACCTAAGGCAGTGGTAGTAGGGGTAATATGGTCTTATTCCCTAACCCAGGGTATTGATAGGGTACGATAGCCTTGAGGCCTGGCCTATGACTGAGATGGGATATGACGGTCTTGATGCCTTACCTGAGAGAGAGGTAGTATATGATGGTCTTGTGGCCTAATCCAACTCATTTCCTTACTGATACACATTAGACTTGTGGATATTGAGAGTCATTGACCTAGTGGTCAACTCTAGTTCATGACTTTTGTTATGATATTCCTTCCAGCATGGAGTTGAAGTAGGTATGGTTGGGGCTTGTTGTAGCTTTGTTATCACACGAACACTAAACATATGTTTTTTATTTTTTAATTATTAATTTATATTTATCATGTAATACACCTATTATACTTCTTCACTTATATTAAGGTTGCATTGGTGGTGTCTTGTTGGGTTATACTCACACCCTATATGGGAATCTTGATTGTCATGCAGAATTTATGATCAAGGATCCAAGGAGGGAAAAGGACCTAGTGTAAGGATACTGGGGAGATGGTACATGATGATGGAGGAATTATTGAGACAAAAATTGAATGTATATTTTAGTGTCTTCTTCTATTTTTCTATTATTCCTTGTAGACTAGTTGACTTTCCACATCAGGTGTCCTTGATTTATTTTATATTACTGAAATATGTTATAGAATATGTTCATGTTATTTCCTATTGTGTTAGTTTGGATTATATTTATGTTATAATATCCTATGATGGATTTGATTACTAATTATATAGTCTCCCTATGTTAATTTATACCCTTAATGCTAATTTCTAGCCTCTTGTGTATGGGGAGTTTCACAAAAGGTCCTATAGAATATTCACTTGAGTGATATTTGGGAAATATGGGTTTGGGTATTACAATATGTTATCAAAGTCATAAGGTTCCTTTGTTTATTTTCTTTTTAGGTTATAGTGTAAAGGAGATAGGTTGTGTGGAACTCGAGTAGGTGAGTTGTCATGTTCCTAGAAAGGTCATGTGTAACAGACCTCTGAGTTACCAGTGATGGGATTTCTATTATAATTTAATAGTATATAGGTGGGTTCATAGATCCTATGTAGGAACATAGGGTCACATGAAAAAAAAATGTTCATTGTTTCATGGTAGTTCCTTAATTATATTCCTTGATTCTGTTAATTTCTGAGTGATATATATGTGCTCTCTATTATTGTTATATATTTTTTGGGAATTAGTTAGTTGAACATGAGCATGTTGTTACATTTTTCTATAAATATATATATATAATATTATGACTAACATGTAGGTAAAGAGGACTAGTCTTGAGTCTTGGGTAGAACTAGGAGGGTTATACCTTGTGTGTTGGTATCTCCTATGGTATGCCTTCTGATAGAAACTCCTTGTGTTTACCTTATAACATCTTAAGTTTTTCTCATAATAATTTTGTTATAGTAATCTTAAACATTTTCTTGGAATTTTAGAAAATTCCAATTTTGAAATGCTTGACAAGAAAACATAGTGAAGTAGGCTAGAATGATCTAGATAGGGTGGATGTTCCCATTCTACCATAATCTATATAAGAGGATACACTTGATCATTCCCCTACACATACTCCAGTGGTTCAGGCATTAGATCCACTCCATCTTGGAGTCTTTTGGATTATACCCACCCAAGGTGGAGGGGTATGAAAGTCCATGGTTCATTACACCCATGAATTTTGATCCAACATATTCCATCCTTCTAGGTAATTGGATGAACACGGAATTATGAGGACTATATTAAAATTTAAAGGGTATATTTGACTTGGTTGAGACACTAGAGGAACAATGGGTTAGGTTAGTGGTTTTTATGCTTCAGGTACCCACTAGGAAATTTTAGGGCATCATGGGAAAAGTAGGCTGATGTGAGGGTCTTTCTTGGGAGGCCTTCAAGAACCTATTCTTCATATAATTAATTCTTGATACATTGAATCTAGATCATGCCCATGAATTCATGGAGCTTTATTAAGGATACATAGTAGTATTTGTGTTTTCCACTTGTTTCAATGAACTAATTTATTTCACTCACCTCTTGGCCAAAAATGAGGCATGTAAGGTTAGGAAATTTGAGGTTTTTATTTTATTTTATATCAAATAGAAGGTTATGTGATTTGTACAAACATCATGCTCAAATTTTTTTCACATGGAATTGACTATTGAGAAGATCCTAGAGGAATATTAGGGATATTTTCTTCTTCCATCCTTCAATACTCAACCTAGTGGACCTTTTACTAGCATAGTGACTATCAAATCTAGTAGTGGGAAGAGGAATACTAATGTCATACAGTGGGGTGGTGGTAAGAAGGTTGATAAGATTTTGGATTCTTCAGCCTCCCTAGGAGGAGTTCCACAATTCTTTAACCATGGGAAGGTCAGACATTACCACAGGTTCTTACCAGCCCCAGAGATAAAGTTTCAATAGTGTGGAAAGATGGGTCATTTCCAGCAGCACTGATCTAGAGCTTTGAGGTTAGGTTTCTATAGGGGTGCAAGTGAAACATGAACCATGACCTAGGTATTTAGTTGAGTTCCTCTGTAGTAGATCCAAACTCCTCATATGATTTTGACTTAGGAAATTCATACACCATGGGGTCAAGTCCATATAGATTAGGTAGTCCAAGTGTATGTGATTGACCATGTTTTGACTTATTTTGGATAAGGACCATCCAATAATCGAGTTTTATTCTTAATCACCTCTTCACTTTCCACATCTCTTTTTGATACTATTTCTTCCCATTCTTTTATATCCACTCAAGTTGTTATTGGTCTCAACTTACCAATTAAGTTGTCTTCTAAGTTAATTTCTCTTAAAAATCCCTTGGAGAATAAATTTGGCCATCTCTATATATTTCCAAAGATTCCATTAGTTTTTTCCAGTTACAAAAACATATGGGATTTCATAACTCTTCAAATTATTAGCTTTGATGAGATATTTAGAATGGACTATCTTACAAGCTTTCATACTTGCATCAACTGTTATCAGAATAAGTTATCCTTCATTTCACCTAAGAGAGAGAATTTCATATTGACCGGTGAGTGGGACCTCAAATATTGTATGTTGGGTTTGGATTTGATTTATAATGAAGCGATCACGGTTCGAGTAGAAAACTTGGATCTTGAAGCAGATTTAGCAGTGAATCCCTCTAACTTTCCTCTAGTGGTGGATTGTTATTAGAATGTTTTCCCAGATGAGTTATTTTAATTAATCTTAACATAGGAATTAAATTTAAGATTGATCATGTTCTTTAAGTGATGCTAATATAAATTCTTACTTATTTTATGTCACCAACTAAGTTGAAATTATTAAAGGTGCAATTGGAGGATTTGGAGGAGAAATGTTTTTATCAGACCGAGAACATCATCCTAGGGTAATACCATATTTTTTTCCAAGAATTTGGATAATAGTAAGTGGATATATGTGGAATGCATAAATATGAATAAGGTGGAGGTGAATAATAGGTATGCTTTATCTAGGATTTATAATCTCTTTGATCAGTTTTAGGGTGCCCTGTGGTTCTATAAGATTGATATTCATTCAATCTACCACCAACTGTTGGTCATATGGGAGGATATACCTAAGATAGTGTTCAAGAGTATACATGGATTGTATTAGTACCTCGTGATATCTTTCGTTTTGATGAATTCTCTGGTAGTGTTCATGGATCTCATGAACAAGATCTTTTGTCCATATCTTGACTCTTTCGTCATAGTATTTGATGATGGTATCATTATATATTCATAGACTTGTGAGTTAAATGATAGATACCATAATATCATGTTGAGTACACTCCAAGTACATTAGTTTAATGCCAATATTTTAAAGTGGTATTTTTTATCTAAAAGGTTTAAAATCATGGCCATGTTATCTCTAAGTTAATAATTTTGATGGATCTAGAGATGGTGGAAGAAATATTATATTAGATATACCTGAGAAAATTTTATGAGATCCATATTTTCCTCATGTTTTTTGGATACTATATATGGTTCATTCAGGAATTCTCCCTCTTAGTAGTACTTATGATGGGGCTTTCCAATAAGGGGATGAAGTTTGAATGGACTGATTAGTGTGAGGAGGATTTTCTTGAGCTAAAGAAGTGATTTATGACACCTCTAGTTTTGATTATTCTAGAGTCTGGGATTGGATACACAATTTACTATGAAGCCCCAAGTGTTAGGTTATGGAATGTGATGATATAGATGGATCATGTAGTTTTTAATGGGTTAGGTCAACTAAAACATCATGAGCGGAACTACCCAACTCGTGATGTATAGTTGGCAGTTTTGGTCCATGACTTAAAGTGTTGGTGATATTATCTCATCAGTGAGATATTTATTGTTTAAATAGACCATAATATAATCCATTATATCTTGTCTTAGAGTGATCTCAATTTGAGGGAGATACATTGGGTAGACTATCTATAAACATTTGACTTCAAGATGGCCTATGCTCTAGGGAAGGGGAATTTAGTTGAAGATTCTCTTAGCAAGAAAATTTCAGAGATGTAGGATCTTGGTGAGAAACCTTCATAGGAGGAATATTATATGATATACTTGATGTTGGAATAGATTGTGGATGCTTTTGGGTATTATGAATCCATTACATGTTCTCCTTTGGCCATCACATCTTCATTAGTATATTAGGTGAAGACTAGTCAAGAGTACAATCCCAAGTGCATGGTGTTGTGAGAATGATTGGTTGGAAGTGACCCAGTCCCATGATGGTCAGTAGATGATAATGATGTGATCTTATTTCATAGGAGGATTATAGTGCTAGACTCTTTGATAATGGATCTAATGAGATACTTTTATGCTTTAAAATAGTTAGTGAATATAGGGTTGATAAAGATATATTACAATATCCAACATTAGTTCTGGTGGCTTGGTATGAAGAGGGAAATCATTGGTTTTTTCATGATGCCTTACCTACTAGAGTATAAAGTCCAAGCATCAATGTCCTAGGAGTTTTCTCTAGTCACTTCTGGTTTTGATGTGGAAGTGGGATTGTGTGATGAAGAACTTCATGATGGGGTTACCCTGAACCCTGAGTAATCATGATGTCGTTTGGGTGATAGTCGATCGAATAATTAAATTAGATCACTTATTTCAAATTGAAGAGACCCTTTTAGTGGATAGGTTAGAGAAGTTGTATATATGAGATATTATATACGTGTATGTAGTTTCTTTCAAAATTGTATCTAACAAATATTTTCATTTCACATCACTATTTTAGAATAGCTTATAAAAGGTTTTAGGTGCATAGTTGAAACTGAGTATAGTGTATCATCCATAGACTAATGTTAAATCATATAGGATGATCTAGGTATTAGATGATATGTTATGGGAATGAATCCTAGATTTTGGTGGATCTTTGGATGATCATCTAGACTTGGTTTAATTCACATACAACAACATCTTCCAAGCTTCTATTCATATGGAACCTTTTTATTCCCTCTGGCTGTGGAGATGCACTATGGACGTCGGTGGTTTCTGGTTCAGTTCTGCGGGTGTAAGACTGGTCTCTGTCGACGGCATACTCTTCGGAGCACTCCTGGTTCTGTTCTCTGCAGCTTGCGGTTGTCCCCCGGTGAGTCTCTCAGTGTTTGAAGTCTGCGATCATGTGTCCGCGGTTTGGGGGTTCCGACTCTTCTCAGGTGACTTCGGGGGGCTCTGTTGTGTCTGATGTGGTCGATCTAGTCAGTGGCGGCGGGATCTTTGGTTTCAGGGGATTGCTCGTGGTGTTTTTCGTTCGTGGTTTGTTTCGGTGCTTGGTGAATCCTTTTCTGTCTTTGTCGATCTGGTTTTGTTTAGTTCGTTTTTGGGTTTTCTTTTCCCTAATGGATTGGGTGCTCTACCCTCTGTATGGCGGTGGTGTTGTGTGGCTTGTGTGGTTCTTCGTGGTTTTGCGTATGGATGGTTTTCGGAGGGGTTGTGAGGCTGTTGGACCCGTCAAGGTCGACGACGACGGTGTCGGATTGGTCTTTTCCGGCGACCGGTGGGATACTGGGCAGGTGACGGCGACGGCGGTCTGGACGACGTCGATGGTGATGCGTTTCTTCTATGGCGGTGAGGTCAGAGATAATGCCGGTGTTGGTGCTCCGGCGACGACGGTGAGAAGCGTTGATGTCTGTGGTAGTTCCGAGAAGCTTGATGATGATGGTGACTGGTGGATTTTTTTGACGTCGGCCGGATTTGCGGTGGGTGAGCGTTTTCCACGCTACGCGGTTCGAGGCGGCTCGTGGATCAAGCCGAAATGATGGCGTTTGATGCGCTGACTGGAAAGTGGAAAGCGGGTGAAGTTTGGGTTTCTTTATTTTGGAAAATTTCGGTTTTTGGTGTAATGGTTGGTTTGTAATTGACTATGTTTGGTGGGGAATTTTGATTGGGTTTGGGCAAGATGTTTGCCCTCATCCATCTCCTTATTTACTGCACTTTTTATTTCTTTTAATAAATGGTCAGAGGTTATTCCTCTGACTGAACTTTCCTGGTATGTCAACCAAAAGATATGACCTTTGGAGTTCACTGTCAGTGACTGAGTTTTCTTGTTGGTGTCTCCTCAGTTGGGTCACTGATGTGTTCAAAAGTTGAGGAAGCCAACATCGTAGTTTGTGAGACTGTTTGAGATCATAAAATTTATCTGAGTAATGGATTACTAATTGAACCATCCTCCATGTTACCAATGAATGCATGATGTATTCATTATGTCACAGCTCTATATGTACATGATCAATATTATATATGTGATTGACTATGAGAATTTAAAGATATATATTGATTAATCATACATGGAACACCAAGTGGGGATGGTAGACCATAGTGAGAAGATATTGTGGGGGAAGAAATTTCCATTTATTCAGATCTTATGGTAGCATGGATGGATCTAGAATAAAACATGGGAATGAGAATTTGATGTTTGAGTGCAATGGCCTGAGTTGTTTGAATAGGACCACTAAAGATGCTTCTTGAGGATATAAATCCTTAAAGGGGTATCTTCTAAAGACTCATAACTTTTGTCTTTAAATTGCTAAGACTTGTTTTATATCCTTTCCTATATGTTTTTGGGTTGGTCCATTCCTGGGTAAGCTTTCTAAGTTTTTGAGTAACTCTTGATTGTTTTTTATATTTTTTAGACATTTTGGTTCAACACGACCTGAAATATTCTCATGGTCCAAGAGTTTTTGTTAATAGGTAATCCATTGTGTAAAAAAATAATGAAAAATATCTATTTTGGGGTGTGTCCTTAGGCATAGATAACTGGAGTGAGTTTTTATCACAACCAAATCGGCCGCACCACAACTGTGGTAGAGGCTGTGGTGAGGGAAAATGGCCAAAATCTTGAAAACATGTTATGGGGTGGCTATGTCAGACACCTAGGAAGGTGTGTTTGAGTACACCACAACCTTGGTGGAAGATGTGTTAGAGGACATGGAGGTGGTTGTACCAGTCTTCAAAATGGATAAAATATCCCCCAGACATTGTGTATTATGAGCATTCAAAGGGGAAAAAATTTCAATTTTTACAAGGGATCATGAATGAAATTTTAATTTAATTATTCTCTATATTAATTTATCCACACTCCTCTCTTGATCATTTCTTTTATCTAGATTCTCTTTGGATGAAAATAGGGAAAAAATTTTCAACCCTCCTTGTGTTGAGGTTACTACCTAGGAAACCTCATTCTCCTTGACCCTCATCACGTGACCTTGATAGAATATCAATCCATAGAAGTTGGATGAAATTTTAGCTAATTTAGACTCAAAGGATCCTCAACCCTCATCCCTATTTTTTTATCCTCGAGTAATGAATATATCTTCCTTTGGACAGACCTATATCTACCATTGATGGTGGTGGTTTACGTCAGGTATATTGATGTGGTTCTAAACCCTTGGCATGTCTACTTATTAAGTATTACTCTAGAATCCTTATTATATTGGTGTGAAGTCATATTTAGGGACTCTTTATGTGTGTGTTGATCTGGTGGTGTGTGATTGAGTTTTTGGAATTAGATCTTGGTGAATCTTGACATTATTGCCAACAAGATTGAGGTATGAGGTTCCTTACCATCTTGGACACTTTGATACTCTTGTTTCTTTGATATGATATTTGTGTTGGCACAAATTCTTTAACTATTATAGATTTTGATCTCATGTGTTTGTAACCCATGAGATAAACATATGATGCTTGATTCCACGAGTATTTCTATGTATCTTGTTACCATGTTTAATGTTGATCACATGTACCTATATGTTTCCATTGATTCTCATGATGAAATTATATGTTCTTCCAATATATTCCCTATAATGTAATGTGTGATTTCCATAACTTTAGAGGTATTTTTTCTGGTATTCAAAATAGGAAGACCATCATGGTATGGTTATCCCCTAGATAGGGGGTGTTCATGGCATGCTACAATGATGAAGATGGACCTGAATGCAAGGTAAGGGAATGGAAGCTTTGAGGTTTGACTTAAGATAGTGGCAGTAGTGGTATGATGGCCTTATGTCCATACCCAAGTTAGTGATAGGGTATAATAGCCTTGAGGCCTGACATGTGATCAAGATGGGATACGATAGTCTTGAGGCTTGACCTGAGAGTAAGGATATATACGGTGGTCTTGTGGCCCAATATCATTTTCTTGTGGTTGATGATACTCATTATCATTTTGGATTCGAAGATTCATTGGGTATTTGGTCAACTCTAGTTTATAACTTCCATTATGATTTTCCTTTCATCCTAGAGCCTAAGAAGGTATGGTCACGCTCATGGTAGCTTAATTATCACATGAATGCTTAGAATATGTTTTTTATTAATTTCTTGTGCATTTATATTTTTCATGGAATACACCTATTATTCTTGTACACTTATGTTAAAGATGTAATGGTGGTGTATTATTTTGTTATACTCACACCCTGTACAGGCATCATGATGTGTGTTTAGACTTCATGATCAGGAATCTGGGGAAGGGTAAGGGTCCAATGGCAAGATACTGAGGAGATGGTGCATGGCGATGGAGTAAGTACTGGTATAAACTCCATATGTATGTTTCAGTGTATTATTCTATTTTTTATTATTTCTTATACATCGGTTGACCTACCACATTAGGTTTCCTTAATTTATTTTTTATGACTATAATCTATTATAACATATTTTCATATTATTTTCTACTATGTTGGTTCAACTTATATTTATTTTATATTATCATGTTATGGATATGATTACCAAGGTTATAGTATCTCTATGTTACTTTAGACACTTGTTGCTAGTCAGTTTCCTCTTATATGTGAGGAGGCACATATGGGGCCCTGTAGAATTTCCACTAATGTGTTATTTGGGAAATCTGGGTTGGGGTGTTACATTCTTATCAGAATAATTTCTTCCAACCAACTTCATCCCAACATATTAGTTTCCAAAATCAATTTTTATATAATTCCTCAAATTTTTTCATCTATACACTAGAATTAAAACTATTATTATAAGAAAATTTCACCAATGAAATATGGTGATCTCAACTTCACTAATAATCCTAAGGGAAATACTTAATCATATCTTCCAAAGTATGAATTGTTCATTATAACTATCTATTAGATTGTGGATTAAAATATGTACATAAATTCAATTTATTTCCCAAACTAATTTATATTCCTTTCAAAAAAAATTAGTTAAATATGGGTTCACAATTAGATATAATATAGAGGAGAAATCCATGTAACCTAACTATCTCCTTAAGATAATGTCTTGAAAGCTTATCTAAAGTCATGGTAAATTGTATATATAGAAAATTAATAGATTTAGTCAAAATATAAATAGTAACCAAAATCACTTCTTTACCTTGATATGTATTTGGTAATACCACTACAAAATCCATGGATATATTTTCCCATTTCCATTCAAGCACTAGAAAAGGATAAAGCATCTTCATTGGTAGTTGTAACTTAACTTTAAACTATTGAAAAGTAAAAAAATTAATGGTAATATCGGTAATATATTTCTTTATTCCTTCCCCCAAAAATTATTTTTAAAGGTCTATATACATATTAGAGATACTATGATGAAAAGAAAATATAGAGTTATGAGCTTTACTTAATAATTCCTTCTTCAACTGGTGAATCACTTAGCACACACAACCTCTTGATAAATATGATAAAACCTTATTTATAAACATTAATCACATTACACTTTTCTTTATTGACTTATTATACGCTTTCTTTTAAACCAAGATATTCATTTTGAGCCTCCTTAATTCTTTTTAGGAAATATAACCACACTGATGCCAGATCAAAATAGAAGAATTTTCTACATACACAATTTCCAAGAAAATATTCATTAAATAGTTAACTAATGGATTGTGTTCCAATAATAAAATAATTAGTGATGTATAATATTTTTGAATCAAGTAATCATCTACTATGTATTATTTACCTGGATGATAGAAAATTGTGAAATCATAATCCTTAATTAATTCTAGTCGTCTTATCTGCATCATGGTCAACTCTTTTTAAGAGAATATATACTTTAAACTTTTATAATCAGTGTATATTGAAAATTTATACCCATATAAATTATGCCTTTATATTTTTAAATAAAAAACTATTACATCTAGCTCAAGTTCATGTGTAGGATAATTCTGTTCATGGGGTTTCAATTAACAAGATGCATATAAGATAACCCGGTCATTCTATATCAAGAAACAACCAAGTCCTTTCAAAGAAGAATCGCTATAAATAAAAAATTCACCATTTATTATTAAAAATGATAACACCAGATCATTAAACAATATTATTTTCAATTCCTAAAATAATTCATCATACTCTTTTATCCATATGAATTTAACTCTTTTCAAGTTAACATAGTTAGTGGGCTAGATAACCGAGCAAGGTTGTCAACAAACCATTGTTAGTAATCCACTAATCTAAGAAAACTTCAAATCTCAAGAAAATTTTTAGACCTTTACACTCTTCTATGACTTTAGTTATAGTAGGATAAATATTTATGTCATCTTTATAAACAATATTCCCAAGAAAATAAATATGGTTTAGCCAAAATTAACATTTACTAAATTTTCCAAAGTACTTATTTTATTTTAAAGGATAAAAAACAATAATTGTGTTTTTCTCATGATATTTATAGATTTTAGAGTATACCAAAATATCATCGATAAAAAACCATAAATTTATCTAAATACTCATGGAACACCCTTTTCATTAAATCCATGAATACAACAGGATCATTTGTTAACCTGAAAGGCATAACCACAAACTTGTAATGACTATACCTAGTACAGAGTGTCATCCTCAGAATGTATTCCTCCTTTACCTTTAAATGGTGATACCCTAACTTGATATCAATATTCAAAAAATACTATTCATACTAGATATAATCTAACAAGTCAATGATATGAGGAAAAATATATTTATTCTTAATAGTAATGTTTTTGAGTTATCTATAATTAATTAAAAATCTCATGGATCCATCCTTATTTTTAATAAATAGAATAGGATCACTCTAAGGATAATTGATAAGGTATATGAAACCCCTTCCAAGAAACTTAGGTAACTACTTTTTCAGTTTTAAAAACTTAACTAAAGCCATTTAATAAGGTGGTTTTGTAATTGGATTAGCATTAGGTGGTAATTCAATAATAAACTCAACCTATTTATCAAGAATAACACCATAAAAATTATTAGGAAATACATATATATATATATATTCATTCACTACTATAATATCACTAATTTTGATAATTCCTTTCTTTTAAATGATATGTGTAAGATAAATTTCATTAAAATATTTTATCTTTTTCTTAGCTTCTTGATATATTATCAAAGGTATGAACTCATTCTTATATAATAATTGAAACTTACTCTGAAAAATGAATGTGACTCCTTTAGATCTGTAATATATCTTGTAATGATAAACTAAAAGACAATCCATACCTATAATAACATAAAACTCTACAATAGGAAATATAAAAGTTTTATAGGAAAAACCATTCCATGGATGATAATGGGAATACTTTGATAGCTTTTTATTACCTTTATACTACCCCCAAGTGTTTTTACCAAGAGTTCTTACATCATTTCTTGATATGGTAATTCCATTTAACCTGAAAATTTCCCAAATATAAAATAATTTTAGGATCCCAAATCAAAAAACATATTGGAATAGTTTGAATAAACATGTAATGCACCTGTCACCACTTTATGTTAGGGTCAAACATCTATCGTAATAGTATAAAAAAATATTTTATACACCTTTATGTTTTTTATCATGATTATTCCCACCTTGAGTAACTAAATTTGGACATAAATTAGTGTGATGACCAAACTTATTATTTTTAAAACATTTCACTACCATCTTTACATTACCCATCTGACCATTGTCATTGGCCTTTTCTTTGTATTCATGATTCATGTGTCTATGATTTCCACATTTGTAACCATTACCAGATCTTATAAGATATTCTTCAAAAATCTCCTTCCCATACTTATCACAAGAGGGTAATTTAATTATCTTACCTCTTGGTTTATTCGATGAATTATTTCTCATTGTCTTCCCGTTAGACCACTTCTTATCCTTGTTTTTGTAAAATCCCAAAAAATCCATCTCAACTTTCTCAACATGCCACATAGTTTACTCATAACTTACAAACTCATGATTAACCAAATCCATTTTTAAAACTGACTTAAAACCTAAGTAAAATAAATAAATTTTATTATCATGGTCCATAATGAAATACATTCCATACCAGGAAAATATAATAAAATTAGTTTCATAAGTGGAAATAGAGTCCTCCTCTATTTCTTCAAATCTAGGAATTTTCTTCCTATTCTAAGTTGAAAAACTTTAGGAAAATACATTTCAAGGAAGAGGTCTTCAAATATTTTCCATTCCATGGAATCAATTTCTTCCTTTTACTTGGTGTTCTTATTCAAATACCATCATTGATCAATTTCACTTTTAAAATTATAAATATAATGGTTTTCCCTATAATGTTCCAAAATTCCCATAACTTTAAATACCTTCTCTAGTTAATTTATCAATTCTTCATCATTCACTAGATTTTAAGATCCATAGAATTTTAAAGGGTGTTGTTTCATTAAATACTCTATTATATCCATGTTATTATATAGATAATACACTTGTTATATCTCATGGTTGACACCATTAATAGCTTGTGTTAACTAAATCAATGCTACCACAAACTACTCTAGACCAACCATTCTAGGTTTCTCATTCATAAGGTTATTATCCTATTAATACCTTCAAAATTTAGATTCCATGTTTCTTATATGGAAAATGATTCTGAATAGACATGGATTAGATGAAGCAACATGGAAATTTATAAAAAATATCTCATGATAATATAACCATAAATTATCATCTCTTTAAAGTGTCTTTTAACATTCTCTTAACCTCTAAAGTTATCTAAACCATTTCTCTGATACCAACTATAACACATTATACTTTAAATAACTCATAATTACATGATTTATAACATGGGTTGAACTTTATTACATTTATAGGTTCTTTTTGGTTTATAGTTTTAGATAATTATTTAAAACAGTACATAAAAAATTGTAAATTTCTATAAAGTATACATTTTTTCAATAAAACAATTTCTTTATAAAGACACACTTTCCTCATTCAAGTTAACTCCCATTTCTTAAACTCTAACTTTATTAACCTTTTAACCCATCCTTAGGCCCTATAAAAAATAATTTGAAAACATAAGATGAGAATAACAATCTCATAAAGGTATATAAAATATGATAAATCTATTAATCCATTTATAAACCTCAAAAATCCATAAGAATTTGTTTCTTTTTCATAATGAATATTTTACCTTAAATATCTATTTACTTTTTCATGAAAAGAACTTAATTTCTTAATATATTTCAAAAAAAATCATATTCAGTCACAAAGAAAAAAAAATCATAATTTTTTCTTGTAAGACATGAAAACTCATGAATTCATTTCCAAGAAAATAATAATTTCCCCTTTATTTTAAAAAAATTCTAAAATTTCCTTAAAAACATAAACTCATTTTCTTACTTTTTGAAATCAAAATATTTCCTTTATAAACCATTGCAAGCATATCATATAGGCAACTTGATCCATTATCCTTACATTCCTCCTTACAAGAACCCTTAAAATTAAATCACTTAATCAGATCATTCTCATATCTCTTAGGAGTAACCTATCACTGGTAACCTCTATCACTTTACACAATGAATTGGTGAGCTATATCGGGCTCACCCATCATCAGAGTTTTTTCAGGCTCACCTATCATCCATATAAAATTTCAAGAACCATAGGATGAATAAAATTCATATATATTTCACTTTAGTTATAAAACTCATTTGAATTTTCATTCAATCCCATAAGTAATAACACTTTCAGTTATCTCATAAAGATGATAAAAAATTTGTGTTTCTTTAAAAAAAATCAAACTAAAAAATCCAAAAATACTAAGAAAAATAATTTCTTTGAAAAAAAAATATAAATTTTAAAGGAATAATGATAAAAAATAATGGCTACAATATTATGAAAAAGTGGTCATTCCGTATATGATAGAAAACAATTTATTTTCACTTTTCTAAAAAAAAGTGTTAAAATTAACACATACATAAAACATTAAAAATGAAACCTTTTTAAAACTTTATAAATAAAGTCAAATATAGAAAAAAAAAATTACCTTTAGAAAACATTGAATAAAAAATATTAATATTCTTGAAAAAAATTCAAATAACATGTACATGGAAGAAAAATAGTTCAAAACATTTAAAACAATGTTTTAAAGGAAAATCCATTACCTTGATTCTTGTTTAGCATCGTACATTCTCTAACCCATGAATAATAAAATTATATTATTTTTATACTTTATTAATAAAAAATTTCATGCTAATTTCATTATTATTATTACTTTAATTTCATTTATTACCATGTTTTATTTAGTAACAAAAATGGTTAGGCTCACATTTGATATTTTGGGGTCATTCGATTTATAACCCTAAAACCACATTGGTGTGTAGACCATGGTTAATGGGATTATGTTAAAATTATATATATATATAATCTTATACATGTTATATTTATCATATTTA
The DNA here is from genome assembly GCA_963277665.1 of Viscum album. Classification (NCBI taxonomy): domain Eukaryota; kingdom Viridiplantae; phylum Streptophyta; class Magnoliopsida; order Santalales; family Viscaceae; genus Viscum; species Viscum album. Next base: position 1,274,184,594 of record OY728153.1, on the reverse strand, counting down.
AACATTATATACACTTTTAAAACCAACCATGTAATGTAGTCATGAAAAATGAACCACGTTGTTTCATGGAGATGGTAATCTATATATATGCATGAACAACGTTTTCATTTTTCTAATGAGTTAAAAGGAAATAAATTTGATAATATTTTACTTTTATGGAACCATAAATATTTCATACATTTCAAATTTATTTATTATTTCTATCCTTATTAACATCCTTATAAGGTGAAAATGAAAAATGAATCGCATCACTTCATGAAGTTGGTATTCCACACGTATGCATGAGTGACATTATCAACTTCCAGCAGATGGTAAGTAATATATTATCATTAAAAAATCATAATTATGTCATAAATTTATTGATATATTCCTTAAATACATAAATGTGTGTGTGTGTGTGATACACACACACACACATATGAACCAGATATGTATTTATTCATGTGTTTCAATCCCTGAATAAAATAGAGGATAATCAAGGAGTTCCTTAAGGGGTTTAAAAAAACTGTCATACGATGGTAAGAGTGTGTACACATGATTATCCTTTTCCAAACCTCCCTAAAACTAGAAACTCTATTTCATATTTATCTTTTTCATAGTGAGATAGTATCATGTCGTGGAACAAGGTTAGATCCCTCTTGTGGGATGGGAGATTCAATGCAACCCATGGACACACGGAGGTGGGATGCTTATGTTTTCCATTAAATGATATTTATAAAACCCATATAACGGGGTTTGAATATGTTTCATAAGACTATTTTGTGGGTAGTATTCTATTTATAGCAGGTTATTAATTTATTTTTTTACACAGGTTTTATATTTCTTGCATAAAGATCCTAAGGTTCAGGCTTTATCACTTTCTCTTGATTAAAAAAATAGTGTTTAATCTCCATAAAAATCAATAAATGGTATCAAATGTATCCATTCTTCATATTTATGAAATAATTCCTAAAATTAAGAATAAATCATAAAAATAGAGAAATTATTTTTTATTTTTTCAAAAATGTGGAAAATAAATTTTACCCTTGCACAAATAGGTTGTGTAACGATAAATGAGGCATTATCCTTACACAACTATTATATGTAGGGGTAGATGCATAAATTTAACATGTGTATTACATTTATGTGATGGATTTTATGTAAGGTTAAACATGATTTTACCCTTATGTGTAAAGGTAGTTAGCATTTTACCCTTAATCCAAATAGGGTTGTGTAAAGGTAGATGTGTTTTAAAATTGTTTTTGTAATGGTAATTGGATGTTATACCCATACATGTAAGGATAATGTGTAAAGGTGATACCCTTATGTGAGTAAGATAAATAAAGTTAATGATGTGTTTTACCTTTAAATATTGGTTCCAAAATTTTGTGTAAAGGTATATCATTCCTTACCCTTATGTGAAGGATTCACGTAAGGGTCTTACCCTTATGAAGAATGAGCTATGTAAAGGTAATTTTCATATCACCTTTATATGGTGTGAGGGTTCTGATGGATTACCCTTACACGGACTATATGTGGAAAGGTATATAATTTGATACCCTTACATGAATCATTAATGTAAGGTACCCTTATATATAATTAGTTTTATAAAGTTAATCTTCATTTCACCCTTACGAAATGTGAGGGCTCCAGCGGCTTACCCTTATGCAAAGTTTCTGCTTAAGGGTAGAGAGAGATTACCTTTATGCATGAATGGGTTCCTCTGTTAAGGTAATTATAAAATTTGTAAAAAAAATTGACATATTAAATGATTTTAATAGTTTTCAAAATGTATATAAATCATTATAAGAAGTATTTTTAGGATATTTTAATTTATAAAAGGTTTATAAATTAATTAATTATAAATTTTATATAATTATTTAAATTTTTATGAAATATTTTATACCCAAATATTTAATTCTGATATTAAAATACCTTTTAATAAATTATATATAAATTCTTATGATCTATAAATAAAAGTGTTTATTTAGAAATCATAAGAAATAATTTATAAAGGGTTATAAATTATGAAATAAATCCAAAAATATAAAATGTTTATAATTAAATTTTTAATTTTTTATAATTAATTAATTTTAATTGAATAAATTAAAGGGCCTTTATTTGGATATTATTTAAGTCACATCAAAATTGTTTTGATGAATGATGTGATCTTGGTTTAAAGAATTTAAATTATATGATGTTTAGATTATGTAAATTATTTACATAATTGAAGTTGTGTTATCAATATTTTATAATTCCTATAAAATAATTTATTTAAAATGGAAATTCCATATAATGATAAATATGAAAGAGTTCATATTTCAATGAATATAAAATGTTTATATTCATAATTATGGAATGTCGATAATGTTAAATCTCGAAATTATAAAAGGGTTTATAATTAGATTTGATTTATGAATTGTTTATAAATGTTTATCTCGTATTTAAATGTTTGATTTATTCATTTATTTAAGGGTTATTCCTTTGTATATTCATGTTTAGTAAATTTTTTAATAAATGTAAATATTTTTTATAATTTAGTTTAAAATTTTAGACTACTTCTAGGATAGATCCTTTCATTACATGTTAGGAATGTCTCTATAATGAATTTAGTTTTTAATCTACCTTGACCTCAATTTTTTATTGAAGTTATGAACTTGAATTTAGTTTTTTAATATATTTTTTATATATTATTTTTTAGATTTATTATGAATTTTATTATATCTCGGGTCAAGTATCCCTGGGTAGAGGGCCTTGGGGTCGGACTACCTACCTAACTATAGCCTTATTCCTTGTCTAGGATAGTAAATGGGGTTGGATATCTGTTACTCAAGGCTTACTCATGAGGATAACTCTATACCTTTACATGAAGTTTTCATGTGACTTATGCATATGATGCATCTGTATATGTATGAATATATTTGATTTTTATTTTCTGGGTAAGTAGCACAAACTTATGGGTTGTGTAAAGAGTTACACATCAATATGGTTTGAACATATTGTTTTGGTGGAGGGAATAGGATTCTAATCTAAGTTACTTAAATCATGCATAAATTAAAGGGAATAACATGAGATAATATGTTGATATTAAAATCTATACAAATAGTAAGTGTGATATTCCTTCCAATGCAACTCTTGTCAAGACCTCAATCATTCAACTAGATATTTTCAAACTTAACCTAATTATCCATGAATTATCTTGTGTGAGGAAAGAGAGATATAAGTAACTTCAAATTATTTTTTGAGTATTGTTGATATCAGTGTGAGTATCCCTTGATTGTCCTTTATTGGACTATTATTGTCATTTTCTTTAGCTTACACTAACCAAGAAACTTTAATGGTTACTATTCCATAGGAATAGAGTTGAGTTTATCCATATGATGGATTGTAAAAATGGTTTTCCAGTCAAATATCTAATAATAATATATGATATGATTGGGATGATTCTCTACCTAAATAATTGTGATTTATTTTCATTAACAAATTGATGTAAGTCTTGGTGAAATATGGATCTTGGCCTGCTAATGGATATAATGAATATTTTTAAGTGATCTTCATTTTAGTGGTAGTCCATTTAATAAATTTCATCATTAAATGGTTAATAATAAATGATACTCATTTGATAAAATCTTATTTTTTAGATAAATATCATCATCATCACCACCAAGATAAACTTTGTAATTAATCCTTGATAAGAAAAATATTAATGTAAGTTACTCCTAATACTGGTAACTTAAGAAGGGTTATTAAGAAATATTGGTAATTTAAGAAAAGTTTTTAAGGAAAATTATTTGTGTCAAAATAATTCATTCCTCATTAACCTTGTTTTTAAATCATTTAACACATGAATATAGATTACTGTGGAATTATAGAGTGACTCATTCAATGTTTCAAAGGCATTAGATGAAAAATGACCAAAGGAATCATAGTATCCACCCATGTACTTAATATGATTGGGTACATCAATGGTTTTAGTTTCATATATTCAAAATGATTGGGTACGTCAAATGATATTCAATATGATTGAATATGATAAATGACTTTATTAAACTAATGGTTTCTTTAAATATTTTTTGTTATAGAAATCAATTTTATTATTCTGAAAGATATATGATATCAATTATATGTTTTAAAACGTGTTGTAAAAATATAGAAAGTTTGGAATATGAGAAATAATTAAATATTAGATGTTTATGTCTTATTTCAAGTAATGGATAAAAGGAGTTATTGTATTGATAATTTTGATGCTTCAATCTTGGATGAACTTTTCATAAGATGTGCATTACCTCATTTATATCTTTAGAAGATCATGTAAACAATAGTTGTTTATATTAAATGATATCGATGTTTTTACACATATTTTATGAGTTTTTCAGTTCTATTAAATGATTTAATGGGAGACTAAAATTGTTTTTTTAGGGAATTTATCTTATTGTAATCTATGGAAATTTTCCAAAAATATGATTTAATTCAAAGAAATTTTACCTGATATTCTCAAAGTGTTGATAATAGATGATCTGATCATATGATGTCTGTATTTTGGTACTCTATGGATAGTACAAGTGGGTAAATGTTCAAATAAAATAAAGAAAGTTTGGTTGAAAATTTCAATAATTCTTCTTTAAGAATATAATTGAGGTCATTTTAACATAGGGTTATCATGGATGAATAATAATAAATCAATATGATTTGATTATCCATGATACACCTGAAGGATTTTTTGAAGATATATGGAATTTTCATGTTAGTTTTGTATGTTATAGAAATTAATTATTCTATTTTGAAGGGTATGTGATACCGAATATATATTTTACAAATTTTCATAAATATGAAAGATTTCAAAATCAAAGGAATAATCTATGGATCTTGTAATTTACATTCATGGAGAAAATAGTTATTGCATATAAATAAAAAGGATAGTGTCAATATTAGATGAATCTAAGTAAAATATGTGTATCTTTATCTCATTTATCTAATGTGATAAGAGAATATGTTCAGTAAAAAAGAGTTGTTATTACCAAGTATGAGATGATTAATTTTATACACGTGGTTTATAATTCATCAATTTCTATAACATGTTTTGAGAAGAATATATAGATAAAAGTGTTTATCTAAACATTTATTATAATATTTGGGAATGTGGTCCTACCACCCCTTAGTGGTATATTTTTATAAAGTTTTATTTTCAAATAAAAATGTTCTAGACACATATAATACCATAAATGATATGAAAAGAATGTTATATTTTTTAAATATTCCAAAAAAACATAAATTTTATTTCTTAAAACAAATGGTTTTTTGTATATTAGTAAGATATTTTGAAAAGAATATAGTTTCTAATAGGATATTGAGAGTATGTTAATACTTATAGAAGTTCAAAATTAATAGATAAAAGATAACAACAATCTTAAGTTTAAGTGTTTTTCCACTTAATATCCTAAAATGTTTATTATATGTGTTGGTAAATAAAAATGTAAAGTGTTACATTTGGCTACCATTTAGAAAGTAGATATCACCATTTTATAAAATATTATACTAGTCTGAGATTAAAGTGTTTTCACTTAATATCCTAGAAGATTTTAAGATATGCGATGATAAATAAAAATGTAAAGAGTTACACTAGTTATCATAAAAAGTTAAGGACACTACTTCTTAAAGGATTATACCAGTTAAAATTAAAATTGAATTACACTTTATTTATTAAAAGAGTTTATGGTATATTTGTAAAGAGAAATGTAAATAGTTACATTAGTAACTGTAATAAAGTGTTATCATTTTATCCTAAAATATTTTAAGAGGAATAGTAAACAATAATGTAAATAGTTGAATTATTACAAGGAAAATTTTTTATGGAATAGGTTCCTATAAATGATGATGATAAATTTATAAAGAGTTCTAAGTTAACAACATAATTTGACATCATAACATTTGATGTTGTGAAGTTATTAAGTTTGAATATGTTCAAATATTTGAACAATTAGGAATATGATTCATAAGTCTCACCCTTATTTAGATTGACATACTTCATAGATGTTTCTCACTAAATATTTTAATGGGAATGTTTTATAAGATGATCATGTAAAGATGTGACATGGTCACATAGAGATACTATTTTTATTATATATGATGTAATGAGTTCAAACAACCTATAAACTATAGCAAACATAAGGATGATCTATAATTTTATCATATATGATATAACAAACTGGTGCTTATATTGATTTTGTTAATTATTTTTAAAAGAGTTTAATAATATTTAAATGTATCATAATTGAAAGGAAACCTCTGTATTATCATTCTGTCACATTGGATATATAAATGTATATATAGATATACATTTTTTGAAGAGCGATGATAATTAACCTCTCAAAGTACGACTTTAAGTTTATACCGAACTGATATTTTTCATAGAGTATTATAGGTTATGATGAAATGTTAAGGTTAGTGTGAGTAGGATTCTTGTATAGAGATACAAAATATTCCCATGAGGTGAAAAAAAAATATGATATTATTTATGTACTTTGGATGACCTACTAAGTATACCACATAGATTTTCATACACATATATCTTTGGTATAATAGGTGTGCATAGATCATAATTGATTCCTCACTATCTGAGCATGTTGAGGTAGCTTGAATGATAACCTTCATACTTTGATACCCTACTCATGCAAGTCAACATATGAACTTAGATAATCAGGGGTTTGTTGGGTATGTTTTTGGTCATTTCATTGGTTGAAGCTTATCAAATATGGGATTTTTCCTCTTGTATGAAGATTATGACATATGTTCCCTCAATTTAGATAGAATATGGGAGTGTGTAGCCAAATATAGATATTATATATATATATATATATCCGGATAAGGTACATGTGATGTGTTTATCCAAAAGGAAGAATGACATGTTATGTATTCGTCAATCAGTTCATTCTACACTTAGAGAGATGAGAACAGTTGAGTTGGATTTCTGGTATTGTCATTCTCCATGTACCAGTCACTTGATTTCTTGGACAACTAAAAAATATAATAATATGCATTTTCATATAATGAAAACTATTATACATTGGTATATAGATAAATGTGTTTGATATAGATCACAACAAATCTTTTTATATATTGAGTAGCATTGATTCTTTTCTAGAATCCACTATTTTCATACATAAATTGATCCATAGATTAGTATTTGTTATCAATTTTGTAAAGTCCTTTAGGGTCACAGTTTGTGGTTGATTTAATAGGGATTGATTTTGACTTGGAGAGATACTCTAAAATTGTTTTATAGTTAACACAAAAGTGTTTTGGATGGGTTTTTACAAGGTATTACATATGATGTGATACATGGTGAAGATAATAATAGATTTCCAAAACTGTTTTGGAAGATATCCAAAAGATTTTTAGATATGGTTTCAAAAAAATGTACATGATATAATATAATGGGAAATGGAAAATTCAATAATTATTTAGTGTAAGTGGAGTATTGAAGGGGATATTCCCTTAATCCATAAATATGTATATATATGTGATATATATATATATATATGAGGTGTATCATTTTGCATACAAATTAAAATTTTCATGCATTATGGGTATATTGTTAATATTTCCTGTAGCGATTCAATCATCCACATGGATATCATTTACACAAACCATTTCATAGGATTAAACAAATTAGAGAATAAATGTATATGATGCATTTATTAAATGAACATATATATATATATATATATATATTCACATGTTTCGGTCCATGAATAAAAGATAGGATAATCAAGAATTATCCTTGGGGGATTTAAAAATCCAACTGAAATACGATGGTGAGAGTGTGTGTGATTGATTATCCTTAGCTGAACCTCCATGAAACTAGAAAATCTCTTTCATCTTTCTCATTTTCATTATTATTAACTAGCATGTTAGGGAGGAATATTGGATCCCTCTCATGCGATGAGAGATTCAAAACAGACTATAGATAAACTATAGAGTTGGGATAATTATGTTTGACTCTCTTTGTTCTTTATAAAACCTATATAATAGATTATGAATATGTTTCAATATCCTCTTTAGTTCATGGTATTATATTTATAGTTGGTTCTTCATTTCTATTTTTACACGGGTTTTATATTTCTTGCATGGAGGTCCTTGGGTTTATGTTTTATTGCTTCCACTTTATTAAATAAATTTTGCTTAATATCTATCAAAAAATATCATAAATTTCACATATATTAATTTTTTAAATCATTTGAACAATCCATATGATACAGTAATGGAAAATGAAACACATCGCTTCATGGAGGTGGTGGTCTACATGTATGCATGAGTGATGTTTCTATTTCTCATAAGATATAAAAATATATGAAAAATATTTGTACCATAATCATAAAAAAAATAATTTTATAAAATATTGTGATTTTTTTATTTCAGAATGTTTGAAAAATATTTTAAGGAGGTAGAAGAATAAATAAACTTTAAATAGGTCGGTTAGGACTTATACCTTCTTCCCAAATATCAACATTTGGATTACACCCTAATGCTTTTAGGATTGGTCTTTTAAGAAGAATCGTACATATAATATGTGTGGAGTAATGTTGGGGATATGTTTAGGTAAGTATTTTCTTAAATATAGTGTTAAAATGTGTGATAAATAGATAAGATGATTTACTATTTTATAAGTTATGGGAGTGGAATGCTTGTAATTTTTCTAAAATTTCAAATATTATAAAGTATTAATCACGACAAAGTGGATCCAAAACTATCCAATTTTAAATATAAGTTTATAATTGTTGAAATAAAATTATCTAATAAGAATTAAGATAATATTTTTTGTCCTTATCACTTAGTTTTTACCTTAATTAACCTGATTTACCATTTACCATGGTGAGATTTATTTACCATGGTTTCTATTCATAATGACCAAAAATGAAATTTAACTCATTAATAAATTTGAATATCATGATTCCAAATATGGAAGTCTTTTTTAAATATTAAATTTATATAAGTTTCATAAATTAATTTTAATATAAGTGTCTAAAACAAAATGAAAAACAATTTTTAGTAAATTGTGTTCCTAAGCATAAAAATAAACTTATACCAAAATAAAATATAATATTTATTCATATAGAATTATATAGATAATTTTTAATCAAATAGATCTTATTTTACTTAAAAACTAAATCCAAAATATAATTGTACTTTTAAATTTCTTTATTTAATAAAATAAATGATAGTTTTTCAAAAATCAACTTTTTTCACTATTTACTCAAAAATCAATCTTTTCATAACAATCCCAAAAATTCATCCTAAGTTATATTTGATATGTTTAATCCAAAAAATTAATTAATCTTTTATCAAATTAAATTTCTAAAATCAATAAATTTATATTTTGAACAAAATCATGTAATTCATGAAAAAACGATTTAGGTAAATAAAACTATCCCTTTTTGAATGAAAAAAATTTATAAAATTATTTATAAAACCATGATGAATATAAATCCATAAAATGAATACCTATAAATAAAAATACTGATTTATTTATAGTATTATCTATGTTGTCACATATTGTGGAACCTTTTAAATTAAAAGTGTTCAAGATTCTACTGGTTGATTTGGAATTCAAGGGAATTATTTGATCGAGTGTCTCTCTATAGGCTACTCTTATAGTATTTGTTAAGAATATATATAAGGAATTATAAGGACCTGGCCTTATTACATTACATAATCTTGAATTTTAGTCAATAAATAACCTCATTTCATATTGAGGATATTTTAAAGTTTATAGTTTTAGAGAATTGAGATATAATAAATACATAACATTCCACATTTATATAGAGCAGATACCACAAAAACAGTATCTATTTCTTCCAAAATATAAATCTTTTCAAATAAAACATGTTTTCTTTGAAAAATCTTCAAAACATTTAACTTGGATTCCTTATTTGTATTACACATCCTTATAACCTGTGAAAATGATTTATAAACTTGGTGTGAGAAAATAAATCTCGATAAGGGATATAAAAATAAGGAAAGAAAACATTAGTCTATTAATACTTGTAACATATGAAATCATTTTCAAAAAAGACATACTTGTTACTCATATAAAATTACTTTGTGAAACTTGATATTTCCATGAGACTTCCATAAAACATATAGAACATAAATAGAACCATAAAGGTATCTTGGGGCATTACTTACATAATATTATAATCATCTCATCTACCTTATAATTTGTAACCCCCATGGCTACCTTACAATGTAACCCTCATGGCTACCTTATTGTGTAACCATCGCAGTTACACTTGGAGCAACCATACGACTGACCTCTAACTTACACATAACAAATTAATTATAGGGAGATATAGGTCTCACCCTTCATAATAAAAATTTCCCAAGAACCATAACATAATCATACAACATGAAAATTTTCACAAAACATTGCTTTTGAATTTTGTAAAATAGAATTTTAAAAGAGTATTTTAAAAGAAAATACCACTTGAAAATATAATATAATTGAAGTGAGAATTAATAGAGTGGATGGAATATGTATATAAACTGTAAATACACATAATTAAACATAATATAAACAAAATTTATCACAAAAATAACTTTAATACAACATAAATAATGAAGTAGAAAGTTAACCTAAAGAATGGAAATTGGGTTAATAATTCCCTTACCTTGGGTTTGTATTACTTAAAAACTATTTAAACCTCATGTATAATGGTTAAAATAGTGTTATTAATATCTTATAGAAACATATTAATGTTTATAACACCTTATAGGATCATTTCAAAACATCATTTCACCCTTTAATTATTTGTATTTTGTTTCTTCCATTGTTTTGGGTGCATTCTTTACATAATTTTCATAGCCGGTTTGTATTTGATTTTCTTTTATTTTGGAAATGAAATTATAGAAGTGGAATGAAATGGTATTTATATGTTTCCATAATATATAATGATACCATAAATCATTTTTTTATCATATATGATGATGAAACATTAATGATGTTTGTTTAAATCATTTTTTGTGGTTCCTCGATAATCATGAACTTTTTTCATTATATAATTTAATTTCATGCATATAAGTTCATTATAAAACATAAAATAGGTTAAAACATAAACTTTACATTATTATTCAACCATTAAAAGAGTTTTGTGATCATCTTTGAAGGTAGTAATGGAAATTGGAAACACATAATCCATGATTTTGGTAAATCGGAACATCACGGACAATGTTTTTATTTTTTGAATAAGAGGGAGAGGATAGGAATAAAGATGATGAATATTTTACATGAACATGATAACATAAAGAATATATAATATTCTAGAGATTTAATACCTTCAGGATAAGTGTATGGGAAGATAGTATAAAAGGAATTAGAAAGAAAACACATGAAAAGGGAAGAGGATTCTTACATCTTGATCTCTTCTCATTGAGATCCTCTTTAAGGCCTTTGGTTTTGGCCTTTTTGTGAGACCATAAGGTATTTTATGTGGGTAATATCCTTGAGGAGAGGATTTGTCATAACTTAGACCATTATCAAGGCTTGAGAGGTGTGTGAGGAAGAGGGGAATGAGGGTGATATTTATAGTGGAGGAGAGGAGAGATTTTACATTATTTTAATCATTATTATAATATTGTTGCTCAAAAATATGAATAGCCTTGATTCATTTGACACAAAATAGTAATAATTTCATTTGAGTTCAAACCAAGTGGTCTTAAATCATCCTTGCATCACCTATGATGTAGTAAAACAAGTATTTAGCATTTATCGTAATTTATCATATTTTACTATTCATAAGAAATTCATGAATTTCAGAAAAATACCAAAAATTCACCATGACCATTTTTTAAATTTTATAATTAAAAAATTAACTCCATTTTTTTGAAAATAATTTTTTAAATATTTTTAATTTAATTTTTAAATAAAATCATAATTTATTTAAAAATAACAATTTTAAATCTATAATTCATTTTTTAACACCTTGAAAAATTAATCAACTTATCATTATCTTATAACCTTAATAAAATAAAATAATAATTTTATTACTATTCATAAGGTTATGTTACTATTCACCAAAAAAACAAGTTGGTTTTATCAGACTCCAAATAACTTATTGATCACAATTGTAGATGACTGTTTTTTGAAATTAAAATTATAGAAGCACCAAAATTATGTTTAAATGATGGTTTTATCTATCTACTTAGAACAAAGTTTCATGAATTTCAATTTATTTTTTTAAAACCTTGGGGTGTTACATTATCCCCACCTTCTGAAAATTACACCCTCACAATTTTGTTTACTTATTAAACAAGTGAGGGTACCTTTCCCTTATATCATTTTCAGATTCCCATGTTACTTCTTCAACCATGTGGTTTCTCCACAAAACCTTTACCTAGTGGATTACCTTATTCCATAATACTTGTTCCATTCAATCAAGAATCTAAATTGGTTTCTCTTCATAATAAAGGTTCTCCTCCATGTGAACTACTTCTAGACTCAAGACATGAGATGAATCCGGCACATACTTTCTCAACATCGAAACATGAAAAACAATATGTACCTGAGATAAACTCGGAGACAAAGCTACTCGGTAGGTAAATGGTCCAACATTATCCAGAATTTCATAAGGTCCAATGAACCATAGACTTATCTTTGCTTTCTTACTAAAATTCATAACACTTTTCCATGGTGAGATTTGTAGAAAAACATGTTCAACTACCTCAAAAGAAATGTATTTCTTCCTGTTGCCTGCATAACTTTTCTACCTACTCTGAGCCATCCTCATGTGTTGTTGGATCATATTCACTTTATCAACCACTTACTCTACTAATTCTATTCCTATCAACTTCCTTTCCCTAACTTTATCCCAAAAAGCTGAAGTTCGACGCCACTTCTCATGCAATGCCTCAAAAAGGTGGAATCTATATACTAGAATGAAAACTATTATTATAAGAAAACTTAACTAAAGAAATGTAACACCCCAAGATTCTATGGTACGTTTCCCTTCGAATAATGCGATAGCGTGTGTTGTACGCAACCTCGAGTTCTAACACACACCACAACTAATTAAACTAGCCGTTGTGAATAATAATACCTACTTTTTGAAATTATATATATTTTATATTTTAAAATGGACTTCATTTTTGGATTCGGAATATCAAAATTATCCTAGGGTGAAATTTTGGTGCATTTCGGATAACTTTCATATTTTGATGAATAGTGAAAATTACTAAATTTTAATTAAAAAACAACTTTTTTAATCAAAATAATTAATGGTGATAAATTGTGAATTTGAGTGGTTTTAAAGTATATTTAGAATATATTTTTACCATTTAATATAATTTAGGTCATTGGACATAATTTTACAATTAAACCGAACATAAACAAGTGTCAATCTTTTGATAGTTATTACCTCTTAAAAACACGCTTTTTGTTTTGACAGCGGGAATTAATTTTAAATTAATTTCTGCCACTTCTGTGTTTTGAATTTAGAAAAATGGATTCCATATTTGGAATCAGGATGTTCAAATTGTGTAAATAGGTAACTTTTATTTTTAGACATTTTGAATAATTACTGCGGTAAATATTTTATTTACCATGGTTAAGGGTAAATCCGGTAAATAAGGGTTAAAAAATAATATTATAATAATACTAAATTACCCTAAAACGTGTCTTAACCCTATTGGTTGATACATGGTCGACCATGAGCATCTTTGGGTCTGTTTTGGGACCCCATGGATCCACTTGTAAGTGATAATGACACTTTATTTTAATTTAGTTAAAATGAATACAAAAATGACACAAGCAAATATCTTTTAGAACAACAATTTTTACATAGGGTTATATATGTTGGATTTTAGATTATAAATATTCATTAGAAAGCTAAAAAGATTTCATACATAATGATATTTTATTTATAATTTTTAGACATTAAATAATTTATTTTATTTATGACACAATGATGATGCAGTAATTACTATAATAGTGAAAAATTAAAATAATTGATATTATAAATACCCAAATAAATATAATATAAAACTTCTAATGAATTAAACTAATTTTCTAGGCTAATATGATATATTGGGATTGATTTAATGGACTTTGTTCGAAGTAATCAATCTGTTATGAGTTTCACAAAAATCAACTATTGAATAGTGTCAAAATTGACATAAAAGAGTTCTTAAAACAAATATTATATTATTAATTGATATTAAATTCCTAAAAATCTAAGGTTCGGCCAAGAGACTTATATTATGATAGGTTCCTCATTAATGGACCACTTGGGGTCTCTTGGATGTATATAGTAAGTTTATTAACCATATTATATAAAAATACAAAGAGACATTGTAAAAGTGAAACTAATTAACTTAGAGTTAATACTTAAAGATAAGGTTAATATAAGTACCCAAACCTGTCTAAATTCTATTGGTTGAGTGGTTTTCGACCTATTCCAACCTTGACCTTTGAATAATCAACTTTGGAGCCATTAGAAACCGAATATGAATTTATTATAAATTAATATTTCTAGCTTTTCCAAAAGTGCCCCTCACCCCTCTTATAAAAGGGCACTCCTCCTTCTCTTTTCTTCACACCTTCAAAGCCTTTTGGTTCGGCCAAACTCTGCCCAAATACTCTCCCAACATCCCTCACTACAACCTAGAGGCCTTAGTTTGATCAGAAAGCCAACCTAAGGAGCCCTTTTGATCAAATCAAAAGGAAGAACCCGAAGAAGAGGTAATGATTTCACCACCCTTTTCTAAGTTCATTTCTTCTTCCACTTATTCTTACTTTGTTCTTACCATTCTAAAATAATAACTCCAGTATCTCACATATACTGTGATGTTATTATAAGTATGGTACAACCATATTCAGTATTCTATCCACCCTTTGAATAACATGTCACCATACGTGCGTACGTACGGCTTACCGTCTCCACGTCGTGGTGTAATTGTTATTCAATATAATATTATTTGGATGGGTATAATAATGATGTGTAACTCATGTAAATAATAAATATAACATGTTAATGATTCTGTATATATGATATACCATTCATTTATATATTATTTTAATATCAAAAGAATGATATTGTCGCTCGTGCGTACGTACGGACTACCGTCTCCACGAACGCGATGAGATTCATTCTCCATCGTATCCATTCAAGTATAATTATCATTTTATGATTTAAAAATGATTTTTAAGGACTTGATATCATTCTGGATATGAATAAGATACAACAAACATGGATTATGTAACAAAACACATAAAAGAAAATGAGTAAGTTAACACCCGAAACGATGATAATTCTAAGATATTATTAATAAATCAATGTTAAAAGATCATATATGATATCATATTAATATATATGATTCTTGTATAATTTAATAACAATTATTTCACCATTATACAGGAGGTTAACCTACCCCAACCAAGGAAAAGTACAAGGTAAGGGTTATTTCATAATCTCTTCTTTATCCGAGGTTGTTTATACGTAATAATCTACTGGGATCTCTTTATCATCCACATCCATGTTTCTTAAAAATGTATTTCAAAATATTTTTACTATTTACAAGAATATGGGTTAAAGTCATTTATACCCTTGTTTGACTTTTTACAAGAGGTTTATAAAGGAATCTTTCCGCCGTTTTCAAAACAAGGTCCTTTTAAACCTTTTCGACAAAATTGAGGTAAGAATGTTTTTTTTAACTTATACGGCGGGTGCGGTTATTTTCCGCCGTTATAAATCATCGAAGCTTTCCATACAAGCTTATAAGAATATTTTCAAAGAAAATGTTTTATTTTATATGGATCTTAAATGATTTCAAAATAAAAGGAGATACTTCTTTAAAAAGAATTTTGATTTCATCTATGTCAACATCCTTTGATGGATTTTAAGATTATTTGAAGTTGATTTATTATGATACAAAACTTCTATATTGTATTAAAGGTTTTGTGATATGTTTGACTGTGGATGTGCTATTTTTATACCATTCATAGTTTATGGTAAAATTATTGACATTTCGTATGCTAGTTTTAATACGAATGTTTATGTTATGTTTAAACCTTTTCATATGGGAATGCATTGGACTTAATAAGTGATGGGTGGAGCCCGCTATAGCTCCTCGATGCATCGGTAGGTCTCATGAGACAAACTAGTGTCTTGGCACAAGGCCTTGACAAAATCTTATTTTTAGTCTTGGCACGAGGCCTTGGCTATGTGGTTATGATAGTCTGGCATTATGCATTCCAACATTATGAAAGTGGTTTTTGATATTGCATGTGATTATTCGATTAGTAGAATATCCATGTGAACAAGTAAATGGCATTATTTCATTTTACTTTTGCCATACTATGTTGAAGTTCAATTTTAAAAGGCTTTTGTTTTAGTAATTCATTGCCTTAAATGTTTATGCTTATTTTGAATGTTCCGCTATATTGTTATCCTTACTGGGCATTTGAGCTCACCCCTTTTCTATGTTTTATTTTTCCCAGGTAGTGAAGAAGTAATTTATGAATGACTTGCAGGGATATTATGAGGGGTTAATAGTGTGGATTGTGGAAACATTATGTTGTTGTATTAGTTTTTCACTTTGAAATGTAATGTAAAACTTATGAATATATCTAGTGTTTCCAAGGCTACTAAACCAATCGGTCTTTCGGGATTTGATCTTTCTTGTGATCATGCCAATGTTATGTAATTAATGCACCGACTCTGGGTAGCTGGGGTCGGGGCGTTACAGTTGGTATCAGAGGAAGTTTAGTACAAACCTTGGAAGCTAGATTTAGATAAACTCTGATTAGAGAACGTAGACCTAAGATGAACTTTGAGGATTAGTATAGAAGAACTTCCTAGAATTTTGGTATTGTAGAGATTTTGTGAGTTTTCCGAGCAATACATCCCTGTGTGGATACGAGCAGGTAGAGGCGGCTCTGGCACAGATGTACCTAGGGGTAAAACCCGAAAACACCGCTTTGAGCTAGACTCGAACGGGAACTGGTGCACGACAACGGGCCATGCTTCACTCTTGGTTACGACACTCCCGGGGGATATGCTTAGGATAACTCTAACTATCTTTACAAATCATTATGAAGGGTTTATGAGTATATACTTCCTCAAAGAAAACATTTTTATGATTATGGATTATATCCATAAATAGTTCAATTTATGTTAAGTATGGGATTATGTATTTTGATTCATAAACTGATCTAGTTTATGCCATTGTTTAGAAATGGCGCCTAGTGGAAGAAATGGAAACCGTATCAATACACGCACTCCATGTAGGGATTTCCCTCCTGCTCAAGATAATTATAGTGGGGCTGGTGATGCAACTGGTGCTGATCAGCTAATCACCGTACTGGGACAACTTACTCAGGTTATGAATAATAACCTTACCCGTATGGAGCACCCTGATCCGCAGCGTGGAGGATCAATGTTAGATCGATTCATGAGACAACAACCACCAACGTTCAATGGGAGTACAAATCCCTTAGTAGCTGAGCAATGGATATTTTCCCTAGAGAAAATATTTCAGGCTTTGGGGAGCAGTGAAAGAGAAAAAGTTATCATGGCAGTTTACCGCCTCACTGGAGATGCTGATCAATGGTGGTCATTGATTCAAAATACGAAAGAAGATGATGAAGTATCAAATATGGAATGGAGGGAGTTCAAAGATCTGTTTTTAGAAAAATACTTTCCTCGCGACCATCGAGCGGATATGGAAAGGCAATTTTTGAGTCTGAGACAAAAGGAGGATGAGAATGTCACAAAGTATGAGGCTAACTTTACAAGGTTAGCGAGGTACGCTGGTGATTATATTCGCAACCCAAGAAGTAAGATTGATCGTTTCTTTGATGGGTTAAAACCATTTCTCCGTCGAGCATTAGTCTCACAATCCTTTTCATCGTACGAAGACATTGTCTCATGTGCTATCAAGACCGAAAAGGAATTCTCTAAGTCTTATGACTTTAAAGCAAAGCAAGAGAAGAAGAGACCTGCTGATAAATCTGGGAATGGAAATAAGGGGAAGAAGGGAAAGGTTGAATATCCATCTTGTGGTAAGTGCGGGAAGAAACACCCCGGTGCTTGCCTGAAGGGAATGGGAGTCTGTTACAAGTGTGGTGAAAAAGGCCACCAAGCTCATGATTGCAAGGGGAAGAAGGAAGCTACCAACGTTCAGTGCTACAATTGCAGGGAGATGGGGCATTATGCAAATGCATGTCCTAAGCGTCAGGAGGACTTACCTCAGAAAAGGCCAAGGGATCAAGGCAAGGCTTATGCTATCACTACTGCTGAGGTAGAAGCTCCGAAAGACGTGGTGGCAGGTAATTTAATGGTTTCCTCAAGTTTAGCAAATGCATTATTTGATTCTGGATCATCGCATTGTTTCATATCTTCCCAGTTTGCTAAGAAAATTAGATATTTCCAATTTGATTTAATAAGGGAGTTGTCAGTTAAAACTCCTAAGGGAAGTATCGTTGCAACAAAGTTTTGTGAATCAGTTCCCATTAGAGCACATAAATTTTCTTTATCTGCTGATCTCATCGTCATACCTATGATTGAGTTTGATATAATCCTCGGTATGGACTGGATTTCGGATTATGATGCGAAGATTTATTGTAAGAAGAAAGAGGTTACGATTCTTGATGATAATGATAAGGAACACCTTATTTTTAGAGCAGGATCGTCACCACCTAATTCTTATTTAGATCCACCCCCAGTAGCTCAACTTAATTCAATTATTGGGGAGGAAGAGAATGAAATAACTGTCGGTGAGGAAAGGAATGTTCAAATAGAGGATGTACCTGTTGTGAAAGAATTTGTAGACGTATTTCCAGAAGATTTACCTGGACATCCTCCAGAACGAGAAGTTGAGTTTTCCATTGATTTGATTCCTGGATCAAGGCCTATATCGAAGA
This sequence comes from Viscum album, assembly GCA_963277665.1. Taxonomy (NCBI): domain Eukaryota; kingdom Viridiplantae; phylum Streptophyta; class Magnoliopsida; order Santalales; family Viscaceae; genus Viscum; species Viscum album. The sequence continues at coordinate 1,274,165,702 of OY728153.1, read as the reverse complement.
CCCCTTATAGAATGGCCACTGTAGAGTTAGTCGAACTAAAGAAACAACTAGAGGAATTGAGTAATAAGGGATTTATTCGCCCTAGTGTTTCTCCATGGGGAGCCCCTGTTCTTTTTGTTAAAAAGAAAGATGGATCTATGAGGTTATGTATCGACTATAGGGAGATCAATGCTATAACGATAAAGAACAAGTATCCCCTACCTCGTATTGATGATTTATTTGACCAACTGCATGGAGCTCAATACTTTTCAAAGATTGACCTTCGATCTGGATACCATCAGTTGTGTGTGAAGAAGGAAGACATTCCGAAAACAGCATTTCGAACCAGGTATGGGCATTACGAGTTTACTGTAATGCCGTTTGGATTGACTAATGCACCCTCTGTATTCATGGATCTAATGAATAGAGTTTTCAAGGAGTATCTCGATGAATTTGTGGTGGTATTTATTGATGATATATTGGTATACTCCAAAACCTACAAAGATCATGAAAATCACTTGCGCATTATCTTGAAGACTTTGAGGAGGCATGAATTATATGGGAAGTTTAGCAAGTGTGAATTCTGGCTTCAGGAGATTTCTTTTCTTGGCCATATTGTCTCTAAAGATGGAATCTCTGTTGATCCTTCTAAGACCAAAGCAATCCAAGAATGGCCAGCACCTACGAGTATAACTGAGGTACGTAGTTTTATTGGCTTGGCAGGTTATTATCGACGTTTCGTCCAGAATTTTGCCCGATTGGCTAACCCATTAACGAAGCTCACACGTAAAGGGGTTAAATTTGTTTGGACAAAAGAGTGTGAAGAATGTTTTGAAGAACTGAATAGAATATTAGTCAATGCTCCTATATTGACTCTACCATCGGGGAATGATGGGTTCGTTATTTATAGTGATGCATCGAAGAAAGGACTTGGCTGTGTCCTTATGCAGAATGATAGAGTTATTGCCTATGCATCACGACAGTTGAAAATTCATGAACAAAACTATCCTACTCATGATCTCGAGTTAGCAGCAGTGATCTTTGCTTTGAAGATATGGAGGCACTACCTCTATGGTGAAAAATGTGAGATTTATACTGATCACAAGAGTTTGAAGTATATTTTCTCACAAAAAGAACTCAACATGAGGCAAAGGAGATGGCTTGAATTACTCAAGGATTATGATTGTACGATACACTACCACCCAGGGAAGGCAAACAAGGTGGCAGATGCTTTGAGTAGAAAAGACCATGGAGTTTTGAACAATATGAGAATTGAAAGGGATCCAATTTTCATGGATCTAGAGAAGATGGACATGGGAATAACCAGGGAAGGTGAAACATCAATGCTTTTTCAAATGGTTGCCAAACCATCTTTACTAGAAAGGATTAAGATTTCTCAGACCAATGATGAAGAATTCCAAAAGAAGATTAAAGCTGTGAATGATGGGAGATTGAGAGACTTTGTGTATGAAGATGGAATTTTGAAATTCGGGAAGAGACTTTGTGTTCCCAATATACCTGATCTAAAAAGGGAATTGCTGGATGACGCTCATAGTTCCAATTTCTCTATACACCCTGGGAGCACCAAAATGTATAGGGATTTGAAGGAACATTTTTGGTGGGACAACATGAAGAGGGAGATTGCTGATTTTGTGTCAAGGTGTATGGTTTGTCAACAAGTGAAAGCTGGAAGGCAACAGCCTGGAGGAGTCATGCAACCTCTTCCCATACCGGAGTGGAAATGGGACAATGTTACGATGGACTTTGTCATGGGGCTACCAAAGACTCCTAGAAGGAATGATGCAATATGGGTTATTGTTGATCGTCTTACCAAGTCAGCACATTTTCTTGCTATAAGAGAAGATCTACCCCTGGAACGTCTAGCAAGACTATATATTAATGAAGTTGTGAGACTTCATGGAGTACCCCTATCGATTGTTTCTGATCGTGATCCCCGTTTTACTTCAAGATTTTGGAAAAGTCTTCAGAAATCCCTGGATACTGAACTTCATTTGAGCACTGCTTACCACCCTCAGACAGACGGACAATCAGAACGGACTATTCAGACCTTAGAAGACATGTTGAGATCTTGCTCACTTGATTTTCAGGGTATGTGGGATCAATATTTACCACTGGTAGAATTTTCCTATAACAATAGCTTCCATTCGAGTATTCAGATGGCACCATATGAAGCGTTATACGGAAAGAGATGTCGTACACCAACCTGTTGGGATGACGTTGGTGAAAGAAAACTCGTAGGCCCAGAACTGGTGGAGGAAACGGTGGAAAAGGTGAAAGTAATTCAAAATCACATCAAAGCAGCTCAAAGTAGGCAAAAGAGCTATGCCGATAATCGAAGGAAGGATTTGGAATTTCAAGTCGGTGATCATGTTTTCCTGAAGGTATCTCCGTGGAAGGGAGTCATACGTTTTGGTAAGAAAGGTAAATTGAGTCCCAGGTACATCGGACCTTTCGAAATTCTAGAACGAATTGGGGCTGTAGCTTACCGATTGGCAATGCCGCCAAGTCTCTCCAAAGATCACGATGTATTCCACGTATCTCTGTTGAGGAAATACATGCCTGACCCAACGCATGTACTCACCTATGAAGATTTAGAACTGGAACCCGATCTGTCTTATTGCGAAGAGCCCATCAAGATTCTTGATACGAGAGAACAAGTACTGAGAAACCGGACGACGCGTCTGGTAAAAGTTTTGTGGAGAAACCATAAGATGGAAGAGGCAACGTGGGAACCCGAGGAACTTATGATGAAGAAACACCCGAGTCATTTTATGCAGTAATACCCTAGAAATTGCGAGGACGCAATTATTTTAAGGAGGGGAGAATGTAACACCCCAAGATTCTATGGTACGTTTCCCTTCGAATAATGCGATAGCGTGTGTTGTACGCAACCTCGAGTTCTAACACACACCACAACTAATTAAACTAGCCGTTGTGAATAATAATACCTACTTTTTGAAATTATATATATTTTATATTTGAAAATGGACTTCATTTTTGGATTCGGAATATCAAAATTAGCCTAGGGTGAAATTTTGGTGCATTTCGGATAACTTTCATATTTTGATGAATAGTGAAAATTACTAAATTTTAATTAAAAAACAACTTTTTTAATCAAAATAATTAATGGTGATAAATTGTGAATTTGAGTGGTTTTAAAGTATATTTAGAATATATTTTTACCATTTAATATAATGTAGGTCATTGGACATAATTTTACAATTAAACCGAACATAAACAAGTGTCAATCTTTTGATAGTTATTACCTCTTAAAAACACGCTTTTTGTTTTGACAGCGGGAATTAATTTTAAATTAATTTCTGCCACTTCTGTGTTTTGAATTTAGAAAAATGGATTCCATATTTGGAATCAGGATGTTCAAATTGTGTAAATAGGTAACTTTTATTTTTAGACATTTTGAATAATTACTGCGGTAAATATTTTATTTAACATGGTTAAGGGTAAATCCGGTAAATAAGGGTTAAAAAATAATATTATAATAATACTAAATTACCCTAAAACGTGTCTTAACCCTATTGGTTGATACATGGTCGACCATGAGCATCTTTGGGTCTGTTTTGGGACCCCATGGATCCACTTGTAAGTGATAATGACACTTTATTTTAATTTAGTTAAAATGAATACAAAAATGACACAAGCAAATATCTTTTAGAACAACAATTTTTACATAGGGTTATATATGTTGGATTTTAGATTATAAATATTCATTAGAAAGCTAAAAAGATTTCATACATAATGATATTTTATTTATAATTTTTAGACATTAAATAATTTATTTTATTTATGACACAATGATGATGCAGTAATTACTATAATAGTGAAAAATTAAAATAATTGATATTATAAATACCCAAATAAATATAATATAAAACTTCTAATGAATTAAACTAATTTTCTAGGCTAATATGATATATTGGGATTGATTTAATGGACTTTGTTCGAAGTAATCAATCTGTTATGAGTTTCACAAAAATCAACTATTGAATAGTGTCAAAATTGACATAAAAGAGTTCTTAAAACAAATATTATATTATTAATTGATATTAAATTCCTAAAAATCTAAGGTTCGGACAAGAGACTTATATTATGATAGGTTCCTCATTAATGGACCACTTGGGGGTCTCTTGGATGTATATAGTAAGTTTATTAACCATATTATATAAAAATACAAAGAGACATTGTAAAAGTGAAACTAATTAACTTAGAGTTAATACTTAAAGATAAGGTTAATATAAGTACCCAAACCTGTCTAAATTCTATTGGTTGAGTGGTTTTCGACCTATCCCCACCTTGACCTTTGAATAATCAACTTTGGAGCCATTAGAAACCGAATATGAATTTATTATAAATTAATATTTCTAGCTTTTCCAAAAGTGCCCCTCACCCCTCTTATAAAAGGGCACTTCTCCTTCTCTTTTCTTCACACCTTAAAAGCCTTTTGGTTCGGCCAAACTCTGCCCAAATACTCTCCCAACATCCCTCACTACAACCTAGAGGCCTTAGTTTGATCAGAAAGCCAACCTAAGGAGCCCTTTTGATCAAATCAAAAGGAAGAACCCGAAGAAGAGGTAATGATTTCACCACCCTTTTCTAAGTTCATTTCTTCTTCCACTTCTTCTTCCTTTGTTCTTACCATTATAAAATAATAACTCCAGTATCTCACATATACTGTGATGTTATTATAAGTATGGTACAACCATATTCAGTATTCTATCCACCCTTTGAATAACATGTCACCATACGTGCGTACGTACGGCTTACCGTCTCCACGTCGTGGTGTAATTGTTATTCAATATAATATTATTTGGATGGGTATAATAATGATGTGTAACTCATGTAAATAATAAATATAACATGTTAATGATTCTGTATATATGATATACCATTCATTTATATATTATTTTAATATCAAAAGAATGATATTGTCGCTCGTGCGTACGTACGGACTACCGTCTCCACGAACGCGATGAGATTCATTCTCCATCGTATCCATTCAAGTATAATTATCATTTTATGATTTAAAAATGATGTTTAAGGACTTGATATCATTCTGGATATGAATAAGATACAACAAACATGGCTTATGTAACAAAACACATAAAAGAAAATGAGTAAGTTAACACCCGAAACGATGATAATTCTAAGATATTATTAATAAATCAATGTTAAAAGATCATATATGATATCATATTAATATATATGATTCTTGTATAATTTAATAACAATTATTTCACCATTATACAGGAGGTTAACCTACCCCAACCAAGGAAAAGTACAAGGTAAGGGTTATTTCACAATCTCTTCTTTATCCGAGGTTGTTTATACGTAATAATCTACTAGGATCTCTTTATCATCCACATCCATGTTTCTTAAAAATGTATTTCAAAATATTTTTACTATTTACAAGAATATGGGTTAAAGTCATTTATACCCTTGTTTGACTTTTTACAAGAGGTTTATAAAGGAATCTTTCCGCCATTTTCAAAACAAGGTCCTTTTTAACCTTTTCGACAAAATTGAGGTAAGAATGTTTTTTTTAACTTATACGGCGGGTGCGGTTATTTTCCACCGTTATAAATCATCGAAGCTTTCCATACAAGCTTATAAGAATATTTTCAAAGAAAATGTTTTATTTTATATGGATCTTAAATGATTTCAAAATAAAAGGAGATACTTCTTTAAAAAGAATTTTGATTTCATCTATGTCAACATCCTTTGATGGATTTTAAGATTATTTGAAGTTGATTTATTATGATACAAAACTTCTATATTGTATTAAAGGTTTTGTGATATGTTTGACTGTGGATGTGCTATTTTTATACCATTCATAGTTTATGGTAAAATTATTGACATTTCGTATGCTAGTTTTAATACGAATGTTTATTTTATGTTTAAACCTTTTCATATGGGAATGCATTGGACTTAATAAGTGACGGGTGGAGCCCGCTATAGCTCCTCGATGCATCGGTAGGTCTCATGAGACAAACTAGTGTCTTGGCACAAGGCCTTGACAAAATCTTATTTTTAGTCTTGGCACGAGGCCTTGGCTATGTGGTTATGATAGTCTGGCATTATGCATTCCAACATTATGAAAGTGGTTTTTGATATTGCATGTGATTATTCGATTAGTAGAATATCCATGTGAACAAGTAAATGGCATTATTTCATTTTACTTTTGCCATACTATGTTGAAGTTCAATTTTAAAAGGCTTTTGTTTTAGTAATTCATTGCCTTAAATGTTTATGCTTATTTTGAATGTTCCGCTATATTGTTATCCTTACTGGGCATTTGAGCTCACCCCTTTTCTATGTTTTATTTTTCCCAGGTAGTGAAGAAGTAATTTATGAATGACTTGCAGGGATATTATGAGGGGTTAATAGTGTGGATTGTGGAAACATTATGTTGTTGTATTAGTTTTTCACTTTGAAATGTAATGTAAAACTTATGAATATATCTAGTGTTTCCAAGGCTACTAAACCAATCGGTCTTTCGGGATTTGATCTTTCTTGTGATCATGCCAATGTTATGTAATTAATGCACCGACTCTGGGTAGCTGGGGTCGGGGCGTTACAAGAAAGGTGTTGATACCAACGTCCCTAGTATTCCATTAAACAAGTTTGAAGAATATACTCCAAAGACTTAATCATTCATTTTTACTACCCATCTTATTGCAGATGAAAATTTGTACTAAAATTTAATTATGTGCCCAATGACTTCTGAAGTCCCTTCCAAAAGTTTGAAGTGAACCTGGGATCTTGGTCAGATAAAATGGAAAAAGGAACTCCATGTAACCTGAAAATATCTTTAAGGTACAATCAAAAAAGTTGATCCAAATACATTTTATCTCGAATATGGAGAAAATGTAAAGATTTAGTCAGTCGATCAACAATAACCCATATTTCATTGTTACCTCAAGAAGTCTTTGGTAGTCCCACAACAAAGTCCATGGATATATTATCCCATTTCCACTCTAGCACTAGAAAAGGACGAAGCATCCCCTTTAGTAACTTCCGCTCTTCTTTAACCTGTTGACATGTCAAACATTTCATAGTAAATTCTTCAATATCCCTTTTCATTCCATCCCACCAGAAATACTCCTGAAGGTCTCTATACATCTTATTACTTCCAAGATGAACTAAAAATAGAGAACCGTAAGCTTCAAAAAATAATTCTTTCTTCAACTGGGAAACACAAGGAATACACAAACTTTTATAAAACCTTAAAACACAATCTTTATCAAGGTTAAATTCTGAAAACTTACCAATTTTAACAAATTCTACCTTTTTCTGTAACTCACGGTCATCCTTATGTGCTTTCTTAATTCTGTTTGATAATGATGACTTCATTGAAACCTAAAAAAATAGAGGTATTTCCTGAACTAATAACTTTTAATCCAAAATTCAACAAATCATTAATCAAGGGATATTGTTTCAAGTTTAACATGGTTAAGGATGCATGATGTTTCAACTCAAGGCATATTCCACTTCGTTTTCTTTTACCGGATGGTAATTAATTGTGTAATCATAATCCTTTATCAGTTCAAGCCATATTCTTTGCATCATTGTTGGAGCCAAAATAGTGAAAGCGTCGGAAACAATCATGTTTAATTGTTTTTTAGATAATATACACTTCATACTTTTATGGTTAGTATATATTTGACATTTGGATCTGTATAAATGATGACGCCAAATTTTCAATGAAAAAACCACAGCTTCCAATTCCAAATCATGTGTGGGATAATTTAACTCATGAAGTTTTAGATGTCTTGAATCATAAGAAATTACCTAATTATTATGATTCAGAACACAGCCAATTCCCTTTAATGAAGCATCACTATAGATGAAAAACTCACCATTTTAGGAAGGTAAGGCCAAAACTAGATCATTCGCCAATCTCTTATTCAATTCCTGAAAACAAACATCACATTCTTCTTTCTAAATAAATTTAACCCCTTTTCGTGTTAACTTAGTTAGCAGGCTAGATAACTGTGAAATGTTTTTAACAAACCATTAGTAATAACCTACTAATCCAATAAAACTATGAATCTCTGTAACATTTATAGGTCTTGGCCATTTATCAACCACTTTTGTTTTGGCAGGATCAACTGTAATTCCATCCTTATTTACAATGTTCCCAAGAAAAGATATATGTTGCAACCAAAAATCACACTTTCTTAATTTTCCATACAGTTTCTTTTTCTTTAAGGTTTGTAAAACAACCCTTAGATGTTTTTCATGCTCCTCTTTACTCTTAGAAAATACCAAAATGTCATTAATAAACACAACCACAAACTTATCCAAGAACTCATGAAATATTCTATTCATAAGATACATGAATATAATAGGTGCATTAGTTAACCCAAATGGCATAACAAAAAATTCATAATGCCCATATTTAGTAAAAAAAGTTGTTTTCGAGATGTCATCCTCTTTTACCTTCATATGATAGTATCCAGATCTCAAGTAAATCTTGGAAAAGTACTGAGCTCCTTTGATCTGATCAAATAAGTCATTGATAAGAGGCAAAGGATACTTGTTTTTAATAGTGATGTCATTCAAGGCTCTATAATCAATGCAAAGTCTCATGTAACCATCCTTATTTTTAATAAACAAAATAGGCAAACCCCGTGGTGAAGTGCTAGGATGAATGAAGCTTTTATCAAGCAACTCATGCAACTGATTTTTCAATTATATAAGTTTCATTTGAGCCATTATATATGGGGGTTTTGAAATTTTCTTAACATCAAGAACAAAGTCAATTGTGAATTCGGCTTCCTGATCAGGTATGACACCAGGTAACTCATTAGAAAAAACATCAAGGTATTCATTTACCACTAGCACATCATTAATCTGAATAGTTCCCTTGTTTTTAAAAATATGAGCAAGATAACTTGCATTTCCATCTTTCAACAGTTTCTTAGCTTCCTTATATGTTATCAAATGTATGGGTTCATTTTTGTATACAAACTAAAACTCTTTCTGAAAAACAACTTCTTTAGATTTATATTCAATCTTAGCATGATAAATTGAAAGTTAATCTATTCCGAGAATGACATCAATCTCTACTAAGGAAAAAAATACAAGTTTTTTATTTAAAGTCTATCCACATACCACAATAAAAAGATCCTTATAATTCTTCTTTACTGTAATATTTCCCCTGGTGTTTTAACAATAAGTTCTAGTCTCATTTATTGAGGTGATATTTTCAATTTACCATAAAATTCATCAAAAATAAAGGAATGTGTAGACCCTATATCAAAAAAAATTAGAAAAAATATAAGTAAACAAACAAGTCACTTGATACAACTTCATTGGATGGACATACATCTATTGACATAGTCGCAAAGGATCTCACAACACCTTTCTGCTTATAGTCTGCCTTCTTTGCATCATATGGATCTCTCTTTAGGCAGGAATTTTCATAATGACTCATCTCTCCACATTTAAAACACTTAACCGTTTTCTTATCAGGATTAGTATTATGATCATTTTCATTACAATATAGATCCATATTTCCAAACTTACCACATCAAAAACACTTCCTAGTTTTTGTAAGGCATTCCCCAGGGTGCTTTTTTCCATAATTTTCACAAATTGGAAACTAGAATTTCTTACCATCAGATTTCTTTGGTTGATTCTTACCCATCACTTGCCATCTGGACCTCTTCTTCTCCTTATTTTCAAAGTTCACATAATCATCAGAAAACTCCATATCTACCCTCTCATCACATTGTACAAGTTTCTCATAACTTTTGAATTCACGGGAGGCCGATTCCCTTTGATACATTGGCGTTAATCCTATGTAAAAGTGGTTAATTTTGCTATCATGATACAGAATAAGATTTGGAGCATACCTCGCCCATCAGGTGAAGTTTTCTTCATACACAGCCACTGAATATTCCTTCTTTTTCTTCAATTAAAAGAATTTCTTCTCCATCCTAAGTCATACCACCTTAGGAAAATATTTTTCAAGGAAAAGACTTTTAAATTCATCTCACTCTAAGGCATAGATCTTCTCTCTATCCCTGATATTTTTGATCATCGACCACTACTAATCAACTTCACCTTAAAAATGATAAATGGAAAGACTTACCTTTTGATTATCTGAACATCCAATAACATTAAATATCTTTTCAAGGGCTTTAATCCATCCTCCAACTGCTACCAGTTCTAAAGATCCACTAAATGCAGGAGGGTGTTGTCTCATAAAATTGTCCACAATCATCATGTTCCATTGTGGTACCTCTAGTTGTTCTCTTTAATGGATTCCACCACCATTTATTTCCTGTGTTAGCTAATACATTACTATCACAAACTACTCGGTGCCAATCCCTACCATTTTGGGCTACATATTTGAAAGGATATAGTTTTGTTGGTGCCTCTACTCTTCAGCTTCCCTATTTCTTCTATGGAAAACCATTCTGAACAAACATATCTTAGTTGAAGCAAAATGGTAATATTTAAATTATATAACATTTAAAATTAACCATAGAGTAAAAATTATTTATGGTATTCTATTAACATCATCTAAACCCTTAAAGTTATCTAAACCATCCTCTGATACTAACTATAAGGACCTGACCTTATTACATTACATAATCTTGAATTTTAGTCAAGAAATCACTTCATTTAATATTGATGATCTTTTCAAGTTTAGAGTTTTAGATAATTGTTATATAATACATACATAACATTCCAAATTTATATAGAGCATATACCATAAAATTAATATCCATTTCTTCCAAAATATAAAACTTTTCGAATAAAACATATTTTCTTTGAAAAATCTTCATAACATTTAACTTGGATTCCTTCTTTGTCTTAAACATCCTTATAACCTATGAAAATCATTTAAAACCTTTGTATTATCACATAAATATAAATAAGGGATATAAAAATAAGGAAATAAAACATTATTCCATGAATACTTATAATGTATGAAATCATTTTCAAAAAAGACATACTTGTTACCCATATAAACTTACTTTGTGAAACTTAAGATTTCCATGAGATTTCCACAAAACACATAAAACATAAATAGAACCATAAAGTTATATTGGGGTATTAATTACATAATCTTGTAACCATCTCTACTACCTTATAATTTGTAACCCCCATGGCTACCTTACAATGTAACTCTCACGGCTACCTTATTGTGTAACCATCACAGTTACACTTGGAGTAATCATACAGCCAAACTCTACCTTATACATACCCAATGAATTATAGGGATATATATGTCCCATACTTAATCATAAAAAATTCCTAAGAACCAAAAAATAATCATAAAACATGAAAAATTGCATAAAAACATTGCTTTTGAATTTTGTAAAACAAAATTTTAAAAGAGTATTTTAAAAGAAAATACCCATTGAAAATATCATATAATTAAATTGAGACTTAATAGAGTGGATTTAATATGTATATACACTATAAATACACATAATTCAACAAAATATAAAAAAATTAATCACAAAAATAATTTTAATACAACATAAATAATGAAGTAGAAGGTTAACCCAAAGAATGGAAATTGGGTTAAGAATTCTCTTACCTCGGGTTTTTCTTACTTAAAACTTTATTACAACTACTATATAATGGTTAAAAGAGTTTTATTAATATCTAATAGAGACATATTAATGTTTATAACTCCTTATATGGTCATTTCATAACATAATTTCACCCTTTAATTATTAGTATTTTGTTCCTTCCATTGTGTTGGGTGCGTTCTTTACATGATTTCCATGGTCGGTCTGTATTTGATTTTCTTATCATATGGAAATGAAATTACAGAAGTGGAATTATTTTTTTATTAATATGTTTACAGAATATATAATGATACCATAAATCATTTTTTATTATATATGATGATGGATCATTAGATAAAACATTAATGATGTTTGTTTAGATCCTTTTTTGAAGTTCCTTGATAATCATGAACTTTTTTCATTATATAATTTAATGTTATGTATAGAGGTTCATTACAGAACATAAAATAGGTTACAAAAAAAATTAAATTCTTATTCAGCCATTAAAATGTTTTTATGATCATCTTTGAAGGAAGTAATGAAAATCGGAAAAACATCTTCCATGATTTTGGTAAATCGGCACATCACGGACGATGTTTTTATTTTTAGAATAAGGGAGAGGGAGAGGAAGAAAGATGATGAATCTTTTACATGAAAATGATAACATACTGAATATATAAGATTATATATATTTTATACTTCTTGGATAAGTGGAGGTGAAAAGGTTATAAAAGTAATTGGAAATAAAACACATGAAAAAGGAAGATGATTCTTACCTCTTAATCTCTTCTCCTTGAGATCCTCCTTAAGGACTTTGGTTTTGGCCTTTTGGTGAGACCAGTAGGTCTTGGACATGGGGAAGATGCTTGAGAATAGGATTTGGTAGAGCTTAGACAATTCTCAAGGCTTGATAGGTGTGTGATGAAGAGGGGAATGAGGGTGGTATTTATAGTGGAGGAGCGGTGGGATTTTACATTATTTTAATCATTATTATAATATTTTTTCTCGAGAATATGAATAGTCTTGATTCATGTGACCCCAAATAGTAATAATTTAATTTTAGTTCGAACCAAGTGGGATTACATTATCCTTGCATCGCCTATGATTTAGTAAAACAAGTATTTAGCATTTACCGTAATTTATTGTATTTTACTATTCATCAAAATTTCAAGAATTTCATAAAATCCAAAAAATTCACAATAACCATTTTTCGACATGTGGAATTAAAAAATAAACTCCATTTTTTAAAAATAATTTCATAATTATTATTAATTTATTTTTTAAATAAAATCATAATTTATTCAAAAATAATAATTTTAAATCTATAACTTGTTTTTTAACACCATGAAAAATTAATCAACATCTCATTATCTTATAACCTTAAGAAAATAAAATAATAATATGATTTACTATTCATAAGGTTCATATTAATATTCAAATTACTATTCATAAGGGTATGTTTCTATTCAGCAAAAAAACAATTTGCTTATATCAAACTCCAAATAACTTACTGATCACAAATGTAGATGACCGTTTTTTGAAATTTAAATCATAGAAGTTTCAAAATTATGTTTAAAGGCTAGTTATAGCTATCTACTTAAAAAAATTCATGAATTTCAATTTATTTTTTTAAAACCTTGGGGTGTTATAGGACTCTTCACTTGTTCATATAATATAGGAAGCTAAATTATGTAACTATTAATAATAAATAACCCTTGCCTCATATTGATGACTAATTTGACCAATTGAATGGGGAAACGTGCTTCTCAAATATCAACCTCCAATTAGGGTACCATCAGCTCAGGGTGAAGGAGTTTGATGTTCCTAAGATTTATTTTAAAAATAATTATGGTCACTTTGAGTATCTTATAATTCTTTTCAGACTAACTAATTATCATATAGTATTTTTAGATCTTATGGTCATTATATTTCACTGATACCTTGACTCCCTCATCATGGTATTCATGGATGATATCTTGGTTTATTCCAAAACTAAATATGGGCATGGAAATCACTTGATGATTGTTTTAGTAACCCTTTTTGATCTTCACCTTTATGAAAATTTATAAAAGTATAGCTTTTGTATCCAATAAGTCATGTTTTTAGGATATTTTGTGTAAAAATGAGGAATTTTAGTTTATCCTTGTAAGGTGAATATTGTTATATCTTTGGAATAACTAAATAATTTCTTTAAGATATATAGCTTCTTGGTTATATAAGGTTATTACCATCAATTTCATAAGTACTTCTCTAAGCTTGAATCTCCCATGATCACTCTCACTCAAAAAGGGTTTAAATTACAATAAAACCTTAAATTTTAAGCCTTGTTTGATTAGTTGAAGTGTTGATTGATATCATCCCATATTCTAATTATAGTTAAGGAAAAGTGGGGTTATGTTGTTTATTTTGATGCATCATGAATGGGACTTAGTTATATATTTATAAGGTGTGATCATGTGGTGTCATATTATTCTCATTAACCTTGGCCACAAAAAAATAATTTCCCAACCCATGAACCTGATATAGTGGTAGTTATTCGTGCTCTAAAATTTCTATGACACTATCTCTTTAGTGAGAAATCCGTAGTGTATACCAACCCTAAAATCTTGATCTAGATTTTCTCTCAAAATTAATTTAATCTTAGAAAAATGTTATGGGTATAATACCTTCAAACATTTGATTTAAACCTCATATATACACTAGGTAAGGTAAATGTGGTCACTGATTCTCTTAGTAGAAAGTTATCATTGAAAAAATTTAAGGAATACAGTAATGAATAAAACCTGATGTGCCTCTTTTTTTAGATGAACTTATAAATTAAAGAAGTGATATATAATATGTTCATTTTCTAATATCTTGGTTAAACCATCTCTTATTGTGCTCATTAATTAGGTTAAACTAGGGTATGATGATTGTAAGTGTACCGGGATGACTATATGTGGTGGGGAGACCACTAGTGAGTGGTCTCTATATCCTAAAGGAATTCTCTATTTTAGGAGTTGTTATGTAGTTCCTTCATCTATATAGAAAATAATGATGAATTATTTCCATCACTCTTAGTGGAAAGTCTATCCTGGATCCAACAATATGTATCATGAAATTAAATTCTAATATTAGTTTTCCAGTATGAGATAGGACATATCATATTTCATATCACAATGTTATACTTGTCAATAGGTTAAAGTAGAGCATCATAAGCCCTCTGGTTTGCATCATCCTCTTTCAGTCCCAGCAAGGAAATGAGATTAGATATACATATATCTAATTATCATATTACCTTATAAACCTTGGGAAAAGAGTTTTTTTAGTATTTTATTGACTGGTTGATGAAATTAGAATATTTTATCCTAATTAAGGATAACACCAAATTAAAGGATCATGGGAAGTTATATGGGCATGAAATCATGAAACTGGATGGTGTGCCTTCAACTATTATTTTTTATAGAGATCCATGGTTTAACTCACAATTATTTAATGGATAACAAGGGTATATGGGATACCAAGTTAAGTTATTCATGAATTATTATTCAAAAATGGATGTGTAGATGGAGAGAGTGATCCAGATTTTGGAGGTTATGATCTATTCTTATGCCATGAATTTTAGAGGCTTCTGGGATACCTATCTTGAATTGAAATAGTTTTCATAAAATAATAACTATTAATATTCAATATTAATTGATACTTTAAAGGACTTATATGGTTATCCTTATCATTCTCCCCTCTATTGGACCAAGGTGGGTGTGGCTTCTCTAGTGGGTTAATCATTGTTTAGGAGATAGCTAAAAAGATTCATATTTTCCAACAATGTCTAGTGATGGCTCATAACCACCATAAATATTATTATGATTATTTTTTCTTCTATTTGTAATTATATATTGTTTATTAGGTGTTTTTAAAGTTGATATCTCATTTAGGTCATCCACATCTCAGTAATCAAGGGAAGATCACACCAAGGTATGTAGGACCCTTTGATATTATAGAAAAGATTGAAAAGGTTATGTATTAGTTGGTGTTTATTATTTAGATGATTTCAATTCATATCATCTTCCATGACCCTCAATTTAATAAATACCATCATGATGTATCTCATATTTTGATCATAGAGGATATGGAATTAGATCTAAATGTCTCGATGTTCGAGCAATATATCCATTTTTTTGACTCACAAAATAATGTATTTACTAGGAAATATATTCCATTAATTTGGGTATTATGAAAGTACATAAATGAATCTCATGATACATGGGATTGTTAATATTTTATTAGGGATTAATAGCCTCATATCATTTCAGATTATTTGTCTTTAGGTTGATTTTTTAGGGGTAGAAAGTGATATCATGGGGAGAATTATAATACCCATGATGCCATTTTCAAGTATAAAACCTATTATTTATTGTTTTTTATCTCTATTTCTTTATTTGGAATAGATATCAGGTTTAGAATGTGTGTTTATATCCTTTCAAGGTGTCTAGGGTGTCAGCATAGGTTGGCAATTGAGTTTTAAGAGTTGACTTGGTCTTGAGAATAGATGTCTAGAGCAGGAAGAACACTACATCATGACTCTAGGGAACACGACATGGAAAGGGGTTATGTGAGGAAATAAGTGTTAGGTTTTTCGTAGGTAATTTTTTAGCTATGTGGAATCATGGTGTGAAGGGTAGAGTTGAATTGAAATAATGTTTTTTATCTATTTTGGAAGTATAGTTTTGTTTGGAAAAAGTATAGGATGAAAGTCTGTGAATGTTTAGAAAACAATGGTAATGTCTACATATGTAAGGGTATTTATGAATAAG
This sequence comes from Viscum album, assembly GCA_963277665.1. Lineage (NCBI taxonomy): Eukaryota > Viridiplantae > Streptophyta > Magnoliopsida > Santalales > Viscaceae > Viscum > Viscum album. The sequence continues at coordinate 1,274,149,360 of OY728153.1, read as the reverse complement.
TTTACTCTTATGTAAGGGGTTAATCATACATAAGGGTGGTCCTTATGTATAATGGTACTCTTATTTAGGGGATTCACATATATAAGGGTAGTTCTTATGTATAAGGGTTCTCTTATATAAGGGGGTATACATATGTAAGGGGTACTCTTACATAAGGGGGTACTCTTACATATGGAGGTAATCATATATAATGGTATTCCTCATACATAAGGGTCCCCAAATGATTCAAAAAAATTGGTTTAATTTTGGAAGGCCATGTGATACATAATGGTTGATTTGATAATGAATAAGAGTTAACCATGTGTCACCTTATGATACATAAGGGTTAACTCATATATAAGGGCAGCACTTATGTGCATGGGTACTCTTTTTTAAGGGGGTGTTCATACATAAGGATGGTTATTATGCACATGGGTAATATTATATAAGGGGGAACACATATGTAAGGGGGTACTCTAACCTAATGGGGGTACTCTTATGTAAGGGGGTACTCATACATAGGGGTATTCCTCATACGTAAGGGTTCCCATTTATTCAGAAAGCCATATAAGTGTTGGAAAGTCATGTGAAATGTAAAGGTTGATATGATATACATAATATTTAACCCTAGGTTACCATGTAATGTGTAAGGGTTAACTTCACAATATGTAAGGGTAACCTTGTATATAAGGGTTAATATTTAAGGTTTTCTAGTGTTGGCTTAAAAAATGAAAAGTCTTCTTTACAAGGGTTTATACATAAAGGTAACTAGAGATTACCCTGTGATACATAAGAGTCAAAAAATGAATTATGAGAAATGTAAGTGTTGATTTGGTCATATTTAAATACATAAGGGTTGATTCGGATTATGTTTTATGATGCATCAAGTTTGTCTAGATAATTCAAAAAGTTTCTCTAGATGACACATAAGGGTTGAATCAATTTTCTAAAAATGATTGTGATAGGGTTTTAAAAATAATTATTTGATAGATTGAATAATTTATAAAAGTAGGATTTATCCATTTTTGTCCACTCATATAGTGGGTATGTACTAATATTCCCTTTATCCTTTTTTCTTCCCCTTGTTGAGATTTACATCAATTTTTATCAGTTCATTATACCGTTTATTGTAGGGAGTATATGTAGGTAAGGATGACTTCCCTTGGGTGTTTATTTTTGTTTTCTTACATTATTTTATCATTTTAGGTAGTTTATTCCATAAATTAATGGTTTTAATGGTTATTTTATTTATTTTTATCAAAGATAGATCGGCCAAATTTTATTTGAAAGTGGTGTCTCTCTAACTTTGGGTAGGTGGTTTTGTGTGTTTTATTTGTTTGAGGAGACTTATGTTCCTGAATCTTTAAATTAGGGTTTCCTATGATTTAAAAGCATTAAATTATATCATTTATGAGTAATTTACACATGATATTGTTTTTTCTAATATTTCTCTTTGATATGAATAATTAGAGTGGGCTCAAAGGCATGTTTTATATATAGTTTTAATGATACTAATGAAATTTTTGCAGAAAATATTCTCTATATTTATATGAAATTGTTTATAGAAAAAAAATTGTTTTCAATATAATAAACTCTTATAATGTATATATAAATGAGTTACATGAAATGGTATTGCTTATTTAGTAAATTTTTTCTTATTATAAAGTTAGATATTTTTAAAATGGTTATGCCTCATGGGAATCCCAGGTGATTGGGCAGGGAACCTATGAAAAGTACTTTACTAGGAAATGATGTCACTCTACCTAGACTATGATTCCCTAGATATGAAACTCTAGCTAAGATAGACTAGTTATAATGACACTCAAAATAGTTTTTTTATAATTGTATCTCTAGTTTAGTATTCAACTCTAGATAACGGACTACGTGTAGTATGAGACACTTGGTTTGAATTCATATTAGTAAGAGTATTTGAGTAGGGATTGACCTTAGTGACCCTAGGGAATATACTGAAGAACCCATGATTGTGTATTACAATTTTTTTCAATCAATAATTTAATTATAATGATAGGAATCTATCAACATGTTTTGAAGAAGTATGAGAGATATTTTGAGGCTGGTTATTAGAAATATATCTTTGATAGATTCAAGAAAAATAGAATTATTTGTGATGTTTATTTGTACTGGTAATCTAGTACAAGATAGGTACTAGGTGTGTGAAAGTTTTTTATAAAACATATATAGAAGTGGAGAGTTGGATACAATGTATAAAACATATTAAAAGTTGTAATTAATGAAGAAAAATCTAGTTAATCTTATGGATAATCCATCCTTTTGAATATATCGTGAATAATACTATTCTTAATGATGAAAATCACTTATGTGAAATTTTTAAGAAGTTTAAATGAAGTTAGAATATTCAACGATAGTGTAGGTTCATGTAAATACTAAAAAATGAGCATACATTTTATAAGAAGACTTTGGAAGGGAGATTATATAGCTTTGAGAATATAAAGAAAACCATCCAAAGAGTTTCTTACATGAAAGTTGTGTTATCATGTGAAGTACAACCATTTTTTATTATACTAAAGGTGATTTGGAGTGGTTGAGAAGGCCTTGACATGGTTTGAACAGGGTCTAAATTAATTTAATGGAATTCTAGAATTTTTGACTTCGGTCTTGATTAGTGCTTAAATATAATATCATACGATTTATGAAATTTTGAGGTTGTTTAAGACTTTCATAGTGGAACATGTGACTTTTGGTTTTTCACGTCTGAATTTCATCAAGCCACGTAAGATGTTTCATCGGTTTAAGATATTTTGGTCTCTATATATGACTTTGATAGTTGCACATATATGAATTCAGGTAAACCCTTAAGAATTCAATCATGTAATAATCTTCTCATAAGGATTTGATAAGTGGTTTAATACTTTGCTTCAAGCCATGTAATACTTTCATAGTTCATGTATGACTTTATCAGGGGATCTTGTATGAATTTGAGAGGGTGTAAGACTTTGTTGTATCATATGACTTGATCACTTTATAGGACTTATAAATTCTTATGGGAAATAAAAATACCTTAGAATTTCATAATTATGAATTATGAATAAAAGGAGAATAAAATTAGATGATTCTTGACCCAATATTAAAATATTTAAATTTCAAAATCAAATTTAAATGATTATGATCAAATATGAGATTGAAGGAAGACTATCTAAGGGGATTGTTGGATGTTGAGATGAGTTCCATGACCAAAAGAGGAATGTTCCAAGTGGTAATTATGATTATGTCCATGACTGCATGGAGATATTTCAAAATATTTAAGTGAAGATTTATGGAATAAGAAGATGGAAATATCTTAAGAATTTTTGAATTTAAAAGAAATATTTGATTGGGGATTTTGAATTAAATTTTTAAGGATAATTCAAAATATAAATATCTTCCAAATTTGAATGAGGATTACTTCTTTCTAAATTATGAGTAGTTTCTAAATAAGATATGGAAACTAAATATTCAAAAATTGGTAGATATAAATAGTATGAGGATAATAAGATGTGTAGATCTATTGATTCTATTATTCTTATATTAATACACCAAGTTGAAGAATCAGAACTAGATACCATGCCTGAAGGACTAATATTTTTCAGTATTAAGTAAGAAGGGGGGGATGACTACAACATAACTGTGTTGTGGAAGGATATCCTTGAGGAGATGTAATAGGGCCAACATGCATGTGGAGAAATAGTTCATATACTTGGTGGTTGAAGAAAATTTCATGAGGTATGTCGAAGTAGACTAAGGGAAAGAGCAAGGTCGGTGTACTCCACACCAAGAAGGAGGATCAGTCAAAGTACTACTCATTATTTCATGGAATAGGTAGTTAATACTAGTTGGGAGGACTTGTTCATGGGATACAGTGAGAAGTATAGTGGGAAGCTAGTAACATTGTGTGAAGCAGTATAAAGATCCTTTAGTGTAACCCTAGCACCCACACTGGGACTTTGTGGGAACATAGTGCAAGATCATGTCTTAAAACCACTTCATGTGAAATAGTGTAAGAATTTTTGGTTTTGGGGTCTAACCAATCATGATAAAGAGTAGGATTTCAAGGTTAAACCTTGTAAATCCTTGTGTTATTTTTCTTCATATACTATATAATTTTGGTGAGGCTGGGAGATATAAATATGAGAGGATGAAGAATTTAATAGGTATAGTGGCCCTAGCCTTTTACACTTATTATTACATGATTTTAAGAATAATTAACCATCAAATACAACCAAGGATCATAAAGTATAGTGTGTTTGGAAGATTAGGTACATAAAACTGAAAATAAGGAACCGAAATAAAAACATCTTTTATTTTATCTTCATAATGAGCTACTAAAATCCTTTAATCCCTTAGATCTGCATATTATAACCTAGGGAATACAAGATGTAGCATCCCAACCTAGCTCACCACTAAGGCGGTATCCGGACCAGTGGGTCGCATGGCCTCAAGCATGTATCCTCATACGCCAGAGGATACCGACTAGCAATGAAGGTCTAAACATGTGATAGTGGAGAGACTATACCCTCATGATCAAAGTATCACAACGTTTTATCATATAAAAAACAATAGGCAACAACGGAAGCAGTATAAAACAATAATAAAGTAATGGAATAATAATACTAATCAATTTAATAAAAATGTGTCCAATTCTAGTTTATACAATGCATGCATAAGATAAAAAATTATTAATAAATCATGATTTAACATAAAAAACAAAAATAAATAAATGACAGTAAATCCCCAAGGGATATCTTCATAAGCATCTCGAGCTCCAGCTCAGTCCTTTGCTCCTAACTCCCATGTACAAGAACACATCAACAATCAATCAACCAAGGTCCATAGTCCTATGAACACAGAATTCTACCCAGGTACCCTAGTGTAATGGAAGCCCGAGCAGGGTGTGAGATATAAATCTCATTAGGATAGCACCCAATGTGCCTAGCCTAATCTAGATACTTAAACATAATTTAAGCAGTGTGTAGGTATAGCATTAATAATAAATAGAGATGAATAAATATACAATAACCCATACAGGTTCCTAAGGGACACCTGACAGTTATACCTACTTCAACCCACAGCTGGAATAAGAGTTTGATCATGTCACCGTATATATATATATATATTATCTTTATATGTGTGTGTGTGTGTGTGTTGGGAAAGACCGAGATGTAACCCACTACCATCCAATTCCAAGGGAAGCTCTCATGGTCTAGCCCCTAACCCAACTCCAAGATATATCATGGTCTCTTAGCATGCATGTACTAGTAGGACTAGGATGTACCCATAGGCATCCATCACTAGGGGAGTTCTTACAGTCTACCCCCTAGCGCTTGCTTTTGGGAGGACCGGGATGTACCCAAAGGCATCCATCATTAAGGGATCTCTCAAAGTCTATTCCATAGCTCTAGTTGGGAAGCTCACACAGTCATCGCTCCCAAGGGATCTCACGATCCCTTGGCTTCACATGCCTATATGGTGTAGTAATTTAGGATATATAATGCATGGTGCATTTACCTCTCATGAATCTCATTATCCCATTTCATTTAAATACAAGAATTCATGGTCACATTTATACTTAAGGAAACACATCTTAACAATTCAATTAAAACATTATCATGGGCTTGGTCACGTTCAATTCAATCCATTAGGAAAGGACCTCTCATGCATTTCACTATATATATTCAATTCCATTTCAAGGATCCATTTCATTTACACCATTAAATAAATGGAAAGCAGTTCATTATAACTAAACTATTTAATCAAGGCATTATATTTGATGTGATCCATCCTACTCAAGGTCATCTCACTCAATTTTCCTAAACATGGAAAATTGATTTAAGGTAAAAGTGCCAAAGGAAGGGATCATGTTCATTACCCTAAAAGTTTTCTACCATATTTTATAAACCATTCTAACCATTCCATTTACCTTATCCAAATCATTAGCTCATTAATAACAAGAAAACCCCACATAAAATCTCAAGGGTAATGTTCAAGGAAAGGGTCATGGAAGTAACTTAATTACCCACTTTCATAATTCCAATTTTAAGTAGACCAAACACCCATGGGGTGTCATGGGTTCATTGAAATGCACATGATACAAGGGTCACTTTATTTAAAATAAAATCCAAGTTATTCACTTATAAGTTTCATTGGTTACATGAACATTTATAATGAAAAAGGTGAAACTCATTCCATAACTTTAATGAAGGCCAGGTATTATCATGTTATTTACTAGACCTTAACATCAAGGAATAAAAGGAAAAAAAGTAAATAAGGCAAGAAATCATAAAAGTATAATCACTAATTTTTAGTTTGAAGACAGTGCACCTTTGTTGGAGGGGTTTTATTATTAAATCATGTCATTGTTTATAAAACAATTCTATTATAATATTTAACATTTCATTCATGAACATACTCAATTCACATATAAGAAACATTAAATCTAAAAATTAGACTATATTAATTAAAAAATAAGGATGGTGTGATAAGTAAATTAATTAATGCATTCAAAAAATTAAAGGAAAAATGAATGGAACCCTACCTCAGTAAGTAGACAAAAGTCAAGCCAAACACTTTGGCACTTGACAGTTTTACGGGTGACCACTCGAAATTGCTCTGCACTTTCATGCACATACATTCATATATATATATATATCCATTAATCCAATGCATGTATTCTCCTCTATATGAGGGAATACATACATGTAAGATATATATATATATATATATATATATATACCTATGTATATGAGCATAAGTATTCAAAGATAATAAAAACTCACTAAAAAGGTATTAGGGACTCTAAATCACCCATAGGACACACAAAAAAAGGTGTGTAACCAAGAAGTAGTTGAAAAACCTTTCCCCAAATCAACTGTAGTGAGATAAAACAATTTTAACCACTTCAAATTCAGCGGTGGTTGCTAGAACACAAACAAAGGGGTCCTGGGAGACACTTTGTATACCCTAACATCAAAGGAAAACTGAAATAATTGGGTTATCCCAAACCCTAGGTTCGGTCGCACCTCACTGGGTGATGGGGAGACCAAAAATTGGTTAGGAAGAGGGAGAAGAAGGGACTGGAGACTCTACCTCGAAGATTCAAATAGGATATGGGAGAATATCTAGTGGATTTCTTCAAACCAAAGAAGAGCCAAGGAGGGGGTCGCACACATTCCATGAGAGAAGGGGATGGGTGGTGCGTCATGAGCCATGGGGAGGAGGAGAGGCATAGGGTTTAAATTTTATTTCATTTTAATTGAATTTAATTTATTCAAATTTTTAAAAATGGTACACCACACATGGTTTGGTCACAATTTAGAAAATTGTGCGCTAACTATGCACCCTCTAAATAACACCTGGAGCACCCGCATGGTTTTTTCCACACGGTTTTCCTAACCATGTACAAACCGTGCAGTGAATAGTGTAAATGTACAATCCAATACCACTAATCCTACGAGCTAGGTACACGGTGTGATAAACTATGTGTAGCCTATGCAACAGCCTATGTCCACCTACCTAAGGCCACATGGTTTCCTGTTGTGGTCCATATGGTTTTAGACAAACTATGTGCCCTCTACAGGTCCTTCAAAAGTTGATTTTATGGTTTTGGCGCTCCCAATACTCTTAGAGACACTCGGGAAACTTCTAGGGACTTAACCTAAGTCCAAAAACATCACCTTGAAGTTTCCCAACTCTCAAATTTTAGTTCGTAATCTTGGTTTTAAAAATATCCCATCTATTAAATGTAAAAGTTGAAATTACTTTTCATTTCCATCCATTTCAAAACACTGATCGTTACACATGAAAAAAGGGATGAGTGAAAAAGACCGGTAAAGGAATAATCATATGAATAAATCATAGCACATGGTCTATAAGTCATAACATGATGAAATAAAAAATCATGTAACATGAATAAACATATGGAAGCATAACATTTAGAACATGGGATTATGTAATCATGGAATCATAGAAATGTGGCAACAACATACAACATGAAATAAGCATGAGTCAAGGATATCCTAAAAGACTATTTCACAGGGATTAGAATGAGTCAAGGATAACCAAAAATACCATTGCACATGGAGGATCATGAGTCAAGTCTAACAACCAATACCATTACACATAGAGGATCATGAGTCATGGCTAACCACTAAGACCATCGCACATGGAGGAGCATGGGTCAAGGCTAACCACCAAGACCATTACACATTATGTATCATGATAATAAACATTACACAATGAATTGGACCACTATATGGGTGCACCAATCATAACATGTTCATGAATATGTGTTCCATGTTAAGAATCAAGCAAAGGGGTTACCCATTGAAATAATTGGGTATCATAATCCTGTCATAAGGAATGAAAAAAGGGAATATCATAATGGTGTCCATGAAAGAATGGATTTAAATAATAATTGGAAATTAATAAGGTAAAATAGGAATATATAATAATAAATAATGCAAAATTAAATTGAAAACATGTAAAAAGAGTGTTTAAGAAGCATTATAAATGAAACATTTTAGTGTGGTTTAAGGAAAATATTAAAGATAATTTAAAATGAAAAATTTGTAATATTTTATATAAAACTAGAAATGAACCACAATATATTTTAATGATAAAATGATTGATTTTATAAGAATAATTTTGTATTAAAAAAAATTATGGAGTGCACTTGAAAATAGTTAAAAAATTAGGAAGTTCCTGTTAATTGGGCTTTCTTATCATGAAGAATTGAGAAGGGAAATTTTTTAAAACATGTATTTCCCCATAAAAGAAAAAATAATTGAGATAAATACATATTTTTGGAGTATAAAAACATAATTTATGATAAGTAAATAATAATAATTAAGAATTAAAATGGGGTAAAGAGAGAGAAAGCATAACCCGAAAGAAAAGATGAGGGTTTAGAGAGAATCCCTTGCCTTATGTCTGAAAGTGTTCTTCACTTGAACTTAATGTCTTGGATTATAAAATTAATTCCATTAATTAATTAATTTATAACCTTTTACACTTGTATTTTATTTATTATAATTTTATTAAGTCCATTTATGATATTTTTTATGATTTATAATATTCAATTTCATCATTTGGGAGTGTTCATTTTTCTGGTTTTCATGTTCGGTTTACTTGTATACATGTATGGAAAATCATGTAAAATGATAATATTTATTCATGATTAAAATGATATATTATTAATGAACTTATATAATATTAAATGGTATCATATATCATTTTTTCAGATTTTAGGATGATTCATTAGATAAAACATTAATGATAATTGTCTAGATTATTTTGGTGTTTTTTCAATCATCACGAACTAGTTTTGTTTTATTAATAAATATTATGTATATATACTGGTTAAAAACATTAAATAAGATTAAATACATATATTATAATCTTTTTTGACCATAAAAATGGTTTTATAACCATCATAGAAGGTTGTAATGGAAATTCAATACATGTCGTCCTTGAATGCAATAAATCAACACATCATGGATGATATATTCATCTTTAGAAAAAAAGAGAGGGGAAGAGAAATGATGATGGATTATTACATTAACATAATAAAAATATATTATATATAATATAATGGATTTATAATTTCCCTTAGATAAGGGGGTGAGGAGATAATAAGAAAATAAAATAAATTGAAAAAAAATTAAAAGAAAATGAAAGAGGTTTTTACCTCTTGAATTCTTCTCCTTGAGAAACTCCTTAGGGGAATTAGGTTTGGTCTTATTTTGAGACTAAAGGATCATCGACATAATTGAGATACTTGGGAATATTATTGGGTAAAATTTGGACATGATTCATGGATTTGTACATGTGAGGAGAAGAGGTGGTCAGGGGTGGTATTTATAATGGAGGAGAGGGGTGTTTTAGATTATTTTATTCATTTGTTTATTATTTTGGCTCAACACTATTAATAGTGTTGATTATTATGAATAAATAAAGAAAATAGTGCATGTTATTTTGAACCAAAAGTTCTTACATCATCCATACATCATCTATGACTCAATAATTCATGTATTTAGCTTATAGTGTAAATTACAGTATTTCACTATTCACTAAAAATTCAACTATTTTAAAAAAAATTCCAAAAAAATAACCCTAACTATTTTTTGATTTGTAGAATTAAAAACTTAACTAAATTTTATAACGATATTTTTCTAAATATGATAAATTTAACTTTTAATTAAAATCATCATTTATTCGAAAAATACCAATTTTAAAATTATATTTGATTTTATAACACTTTGAAAAATCATTTAAGGTCTCATAAAATTATCATATAATAACAAGACAATAAAAAAATAATTTATCAATATATTTTATGAAAATAAATTTTATTTTAAATAATTATATTAATTATAATATTGTAAATAAAAATTTATGTTTCATAAAAATACCAATACTTAGTTTATTATTTTTTAAAACATTTTTTTACTTATACCATGATATATATATATATATAATATTTTCATTTATAAGATACCCAAATTTTATTTATACATTAATAGGTGAGGTTATTATTCTATTGTTTGGGTTTCTATTCTTAATCGTAACATTACTATTCCAAAGGTTATAATACTATTCCATTGGTTTAGGTTCTTTAATTTCTATAAATACTTATTATTTCATTCATTATTCATTTATAAAGTTTATATTTTTTCTCTATGTGATTTTATGTGATTTATACTATATGAAATAACTATAAAGAGGTAAATTTCATTGATAGAATTCCAAGTTGTTACAATCGGTGTATGAATATGAATTAAAAGTGAGAATTCATAAAAAGAGATCATTAATTCACCCCCCAGTGATCTATTGGACCTGGGAACTATAAGTGGTATGAAATAAAATCTAGGTTCCCTCTAATTTTATCCAATTTTTCCATATTGGTTTTAATTTTTCTATATGAAGTATATATTTTAGGATGTTTTTTATATGACTAAAATGAAAAAAAGGATATAATTTTATTGATACAAATCTGGAGGTTTCTTATGAGGATCTTAAAAATATAAAAATGAGAGATCCAAGGAATTTGGAGAATAATTTTAAATTAAAGTAAGAAACACAACTAGATAAGGGTAATTAGAGTAAAGAAATCATTGATAATTCTATTGATTATGATTCTTTAAATGAATATCATTTAATTTGTGATGATGATGCATCACTTAGTGATCTTTATTATAAAATAAAGGATATTTTAAAGAAAGTTCCCAAAGAAGTTGTTAATTTTATATTTGGTATAATAAATGTAATTATTAATGAAAAAACATAGCTATAAGAAGAAGTTAAATAAATTTAAAATGTAATAAGTAAGAAATTAAGGTATCGAATTTCTCTCATAGACCATATGGAGGAAAAATAAAAAATAATATCACTTCAAAATAAGAGATATTCTCTTGTTGAAGAATAATTTCAAAGGTGTGTTTGTGTAAAAGTGTTATATTAAATTATATTTTTTGATGTTATTCATGCACTTGAAAATTTTCACTAAGCCTCTGTCAATGTTAAATATTCTCAATTAAATTTTAGAGAAAAAAAGAATAAAATATCTTTATAACTCTATTCAATAATAAATAAAAATAAATTAATAACAAATTGAAAAGATGAAGAAAGATTTAGAAGATATCCTAATAACAGTTTGGTATGGGAAGAACTCCCTCAACATGAAGTTTCTTGAGTTAGAAGTGAGATTGGGAAATTTGGAATCACCATAATCTAGAACTTCCCTTATTTCTAAAAATAAATATTTTATCACACAAGTATTTATTAAGATTCATGGATCTAAAGGTAATATTATTAGTTCCACTAAGAGATCAAAATCATCCTATGATCAACTTGCAATAAGATCCAAGAATAAGTAACTCATGGCATAAAAAAATGTTTTTTGTACTAATAATTTTTTATATGCTTGTAAAAATATTAATTTAAAAACTGATTAAATTTAGGTGGAGAAAAATATTAAAAAATTCACCACCACATCAAGGGTTAATTCGATCATATAAAAGAGAATCACCCTCCAAGAAGATCCCAAAAGGGTGGTGGTTCTACCCAAAGAAATAGTAAGAGATTAATTCTATCCAAATTGAATATTTAAGAAAGAAAAGAATATTTTAATGATACTATTGGTGTTGATAGAAGTTTGGGAATAGGGACACTTAATGTTGTCATAACATGTCAATTTATGAATATCATAGAAGACTGTAATAAAGGTGGGGAATCTAAAGGAGAAAGAAGTCCTACTATCCAAAATAATGTTAGAAATAAATATAAATATTTCTTATGAGGTAAGTAAGTGAAACAAAATAAGAAATCTAAGAAACAAACTCCTAAGAAGTTTAAAATTAAAGTTTAAAATTATTTCAATTCCAATATTAGGTTCTTGTATTAAGGGTAAAAGGCTACACAATGAATTTTTGTAAATAGGCCTTATAGATTATAATTAAAAAAAGAAAACTAAAGATGAAAATGGAATTAGTCTAGGAAAGAAATAAGATGATTGGATTGATTGAAGTCATTCCAGATGAATATATAAATATGTTTCCTAATAAGGGTGACAAAAAATCATGGAGAATATATGTGAATACTCCAAGAAATCAAAATATGACAAGGAGTGCCTGACTATTTATAAAAACTAATTAAAATGGTTAAACAAATAGAGAAATAACAAGAAGATGTTGAGTTAAAGTAGGTGGTTTCACATGAAGAGATGAAATTTAAAGATATATTGTATAATAATGATGACCTAATAATTATCAAAGGAACATGTGGATATTGAAAATAAGCTAATCATATTTATGATAATTTTATGAAATTCATGCCAACTCAAAAGGAAATGCTTAAAAGGATTGATGAAAAAGTAAAACCACCATTGGGTGGAAGTTATTTATTATAAAAGGTAAAAAAACTCATTCCGCACAAATAGAAAGCTGAAAAATAAGGAGAAGTCCATGTTTCCCAAAGATATCCAGAACTAGAAAAATGAAAGGGGGTTTAACATTAAGGGTTCTCCTAATGAAATAACTAGAAATAATATAATATATTTATTGATAGAAAACTTTCAACCCCACTATTATTACTAACAAGCCTATTAGAACTCACCTTATTCCCTTATCTTTATTTTTTTATGTTTTTATATAGAGAATTACAGATGATATTAAAAATAAGGAGAGTTATTGAGTGATGTAATCACTATATAAAACAAGAAAAAAGTGGTCCATCATGAAGTAAAATCAGTCATGATGATGAGTTGTATGGAGTGAATCCATTAAAGAGGAGCCTATGTGAGTAATTTGTTAGAAACTTGTTATTTTCTATAGAACTGAATATTCTAAATATATCTAAAAATATAGCATCATAATCACATTTTCTTAACATATATGATTCAAGACAAATCCATTTATCTAGTGGGGAGTATTAGGAGATTAATAGATGAGAAAAATGGGATTTTTTTACCTTGTACATAAACCATTCTGATGTGTCTTCTAAGATGTGTTCAAGATTGAATATTATTAGACAAACCTGCTTGAAACTACCCCAAAAATGATAACTAGGTTGGTATTACATGTATTATGGTTTATGTAAAACATTGAAAAACTTGGTTAAATCACTCTAATTTTCTACACCATATTTTTTCATATAGACTTAGATATGGTTAAATAAAGGCCCATTGCTAAGGCATCATGTGAATCCATCCTTACCTAAAAAGTGGATCAACTAAAACTCTAAGTAAAATAGGGATATGATTTTTTTTAGTGAGAATATCATCTCATATATTACTTTGTATTTATTGATAATAAGGATAAGAATAAAGGAGATAAAACAAACATATTGACATAGGAGTTTGATGATATTTCCAAAAAATAAAAATGGGGAGATTAAAGATTCCATTAGTGTGGATTAAAAAAAATCATTCAAGAAGTATTTTATGATGATAGGAAGTTTTCAATATGTGCTAGAGAAGTATGAGAGATATTTTGTGGAAACAGATTGGAAATATATCTTGTAATTATTCAAGAAAAAGAAGTAATTATTTGTGATGATTTTTTACCATTAATCAAGTCCAATATAGGTTATTGGTGTGTAAAAGTGTTGTATATAGAATTTATACAAGTGAATAGGTGGTTTCTTTGTATACAAATTGTGAAAATTTGTAATTAATGAAAAAAAGGATAACTTATTGTATAGAGAATCCATCCTTAAGAATATAACATGACTAATTTTTTTTAGTTACGAAAATAACTTAGATAATGTTTTTTAGAAGTTAAAATTATTTTTTAATATTTATAGATAGTGAAGGTTCATGACAATACTTAAAATTGAGTATACATGTTGCATAAAGACTTTATAAGTTAGGTTCTAGGGCTTTAAGAAGATAAAAAAACCATCTAATGAGTGTTTTACATGCAATATGTTGTATTAGGTGAAGTAAAACCTTTTGATGTTTTCTTAAAGATGATTTTGTGTTGTTTATATAGCCCTTAAAAGGTTCAAATAGGGTTTAAATTAATTTTAGGGAAGTCTGTGATTATTGTACTCAATCTAGAATAGTGTTTAAGTAAAAAAATCATACAATGTGGGATATTTGAAGGTCAAGTAGGACTTTCATAGTAGGGAATATAACTTTTGGTTCTGCATATATGGCATTCATCATGCCGCGTAAGATATTGCATTGGTATAAGGCTTTGTGGGTGCCACATATGACTTTGAGAAGATCTTACATATGACTTCAGGTAAACTTTTAAGACTTTATTCATGTAAGATGCTACACATACAACTTGAATAAGTAGTTTAAGAATTTTCTTCAAGACACGTAAGACTTTCACAGTGTTTATATTACTTTATTGGGGGGTTTGTGTGACTTTGACAGGGTATAATAATTTTCTCCATCATATGACTTAGTTGCTTCATAAGGCTTATAAATTCTTATGATAAAATAGAATACCTAATAAATTTATAATTATGAATTTTGAATAAAGGGAGAATAAAATCGAATGATTCTTGACCCAATATTCAAGGATTTAAATATCAAAATCAAATTTAAATGAGTGTGAACCATTCAATGATTAAAGGAAGGCTAGCTGAGGGAGTTGTTGGATGCTGAGATGAGTTTCATGACCATTGAAGTAAAGTGCCACATGGAAATGGTGCATGATTCCATGCATGAATAGAGATATTTTAGAAGATTTAAGTGGGGATTTTATAGAATTATATGATATAAATATCTCAAGTCTTTGGGAATTTAAAATAATGATTTGATTGGGGATTTTGAATGATATTTCAAAGGAGAAGTTAAACTAGAAATATCTTTTATATTTGAATCAATATCACCTATTTATGAATTATGAGGAGTTTCTAAATAAGATATGGAAGATAAATATTCAAAACTCGGATAATATAAAGAGTATTTTGATAAAAATGAATATATATCTTTTGGAATTGTTATTCCTATAAAAATACACCCATTTTAAGAAGTAGAATCTGATTTTGTGCCTGAAGAAATAATATTTTCTAGTATCAATGAAAAAGAATGGGAAGAAGGTATAAGAGGCCTATGGCATAATCATTTTCTAACATCCCATTTTTTGGATGGGTTTAAATTATCAAAGGAATTTTAGTTTTCATTTTGTCTATGGGATAAACATTAAAATGAGTTTTAGATTGAGATTCTAAGACTTTGAACACTTTAAAGTGTTATTTTTGTATGTGTTTCAAGGCCTGAGAGGTGTCTCAGAAGCTCTAATGGGATTCAAGAGTTTTGAGTTTTAAAACCTCAATTCTGGGAGAGAAAGTCGTGGGAGCATAGTTAGCGCAAGGTTAGTGCTAATTGTGTGGCTTAATCGTGCATCCCATTTTATTAAGAGACATGGTTTTTCTAAACCATGAAACTTATCCTATACAACCATGTAGCACTAAGAGGAAATAAAATTGGTTTTCAAATAGTTTTTATGAGGCTACATGACCATGAGAACCATATACAATAAATTGTATAGGAGAATCATATATCATGTGCATAGTTCTCAAAACCGTTCGCATAGCCATACGAGGGGGGTGACCCTTTGGACAATAAAATTTCATGGTTTGCACACGATTATCCAAACTGTGCAGAAAAACCACGTGACTCGTTAAAGGGGACGGAAATGAACATTTTCCCCTACCTCCTTTATCTTTTCCTACTTCTTTATTCTCCCTCTATTCCCAAGCTAGGCAGTCACTCAAGCTACCCTCTCCTCCTCCTTAGTATTTGTTGGATCTCCCCCATACATGATCCAATTCAAGCATTTCTAGTTTTAATGGATCCCCCTTGATAATTATATGAGTCTTATTTCTTTGTTTATCCATTCCTCTTTTTGTGATGGGAATTATTTCCATATAGGGTCGTATGCCCTATTTTCAGGTTGTTTTTCTTATTCTTTGATTTCTCTTGTTTTAGATCGAATCAAATCCTAATAATGGATGAGTTATGATTCCTTGGTAAAAGGTGGGTGTAATATTCTTTTACTTTGGAGTTTCATCATTTTATAAAATCATAGTTGGGTCGCACACCAGAATTCCTATGAATTTATTCTAAAATGTGAAACATCTTAAATTGATTGTCTAGACTATGACTTAGACACATATTTAAACCCATTAACATGGTTAAAGGTTGAAATATCAACACTAACCACACCTTGGGTGTGTCACCTCCTATGCCCTTAATAAAAAATGTACATGGTTATCCAAAACACCACTAAGTGTGTTTGGCCTGACTCTAAAAAGAGGAATTGATTTTATGATAATAAATGTGTGAAATGGGTTGCAATAATTCTTGTATACTTACTTGTTCATGATAAATTATGATGTATTCCTTTAGAATAAAAGGGGGTTTGAATGAGATGTAACTCTTATAATTAAATCTCTTCGACCATGTTTCCTATGTAATCAAACAACCTCTTAAGGTGTGTTGTTTGATTTATTTAGAAATAATAACTAGATGAATTAAGAAAACTATTGGATGGTTGAATAGAATCACTTATCTCCCTTTCATTATAAATTAATGGGTTGATATTATTAAATTAATGAAATTACAAATGAAGAAATGGATTGAAACATGGTTATTGTAAATTGGAATCAATAACACCCATGGATTATGAATAATTATAAAATTCAATGAGATTGTCTAAGATATCACTACAAGAGTTTTAGTTTTTTTTACCGATCATTAGTTCCAGACTACCATCGCAAAAATATATTCATGATGGGAGTCCATCACTAATGAGTTTTCATAGAAAAAGACACCATAATTATGTTTCTTATGACATCCTATTGCAAATAATTAGTATTTGTGATGGTGAATTCTTCCATCGCAAAAAATACCCTAAATTTTGTTAAATAATCAATTATGATGGTTCCATCACAAATAACCAATTTTAATGGATATATAAACCTATATCAATTACTAATAATTTCAAGAAAAAAAAATAAAAAAATTTAAAAAATTTAAAAAAAACAAACATGAAATTAATAAATCATTTCACATGTAATATGTTTATCACCCCAAAATAAAAAACAGTCATAAAAAATCATAGAACATCGACTAGTATCAGGTGGATGAGGATTACTCAAAAGATTAGGGGGAAAATCTATTCCAACACCACATGGAAGCTATCGCATATACTTCAACATATTCTCATCTCTCTGACACTACTTCTCATGATCCTCCTCCCCCTCTCTATGCATCCACCCTATCATCACATCTTGAGCTCTCAAACTCTTTTAATACCATGAATTGAATGAAAACGATGACTCTTCATGACCTCCCTTAGAGCTGACTGATTACATCACAAAAGTACCATAATAAATCATAAGTTTCAGTCATGAACCAATACTGATCGCCTGGCCTTTCTCAACACCATGAAAATTTACCTGTATCTAAACCCCCTCGTGAAAACCAAACTCATTAGTGGCATCTAATTCACTCTTAGCTTGACTCTCTCATGAATGAGAATTCTCATCCATATACATTTCCTTCAAATATAATTATAAATAGGAATAATAATAAAATCAATTTTAATAAAAAAATAAAAAAAATACTGACCCCAATATGGTGTTTTCATTCGCCTACAAGTTGTCATGTATGCGGATTAGTGTACATCTTCTTATAAACTTATAACTCTATAATATAGGGGTTAGTAGAGGCCTATATAATATAACTAACATTTTACATCTAAAATATATATACATTAATAAATAATATTACTTATCATATGTCGTTGATGTATACAAAATGTACGACTCTCAGCCCTATGTGTAGCCTCTTGACTCCCCTAGATTTTACGTACAAATTATGACCTCCTCCTAAATTTCTATAATAGATAGTAGGTGAAACATCCATCTCATACTTGAGTTGAGATATAGTCAAGTTGATGGGAGATGTAAGACTGGTCAAAAACAGTAGTAGAAGCTCTATCCATAACTCTCTTTCTGTGGTTGTGTAAAAACTAATGAAAACATTCATATATAAAAATCTCTCATACCTCTCATATATGAGTTCTTGGGCTATCAGTAATTGGAGACCATAAATTATACAAGATAATTGAAAATAATATCTCAGTAATTAAATAAATTTCATATATATATATATATATATATTATTTAACAATGTACAATCTAGTGGTAAAACATCTACTGGTGAACGTCAATGGGAACCTAATCCCATGACACCCATTTATTAGAAAAATAATTGATTTTAATCACATCAGCCTAAACAACATAAAAATGTGAAAAAAAACTATGCAAATAAAAAAAATAATTAGAATATTATTACCAAAATTAGTACAACAACTTGATATAAAATAATTATCTTAAGCAATTGAACATGCCTCTATAAATGAGGATCAAAATCCAGAGATGGACATCTCTCTAGAATAGGGCCTGGAATCATCAATCATGAAATACCACACCCCATCCTAATAGGTGCAACATCTTATGGATAAAATGAATCAAGATCATCAGTAGGAAGTCTGGCATCGACAAGAGGACAAAATAGATTTTTGAGAGCATCTAAAACCATCTAAAACAAATAATCTTACGAGTAATAAAATTTTAATATAGATATAAAATATAAAAAACTAATAAATACCATAATATAATAATATTTCATGTAAATAATTTTTAATACATATATCAAATAAAAAATAATAATAAATACCAAAATATAATAATTACCTATAAATAAATACCATAACATAATAATCTAACCTATAAATATTTGTTAAGAATATATCAAATATAAAAAAAATACCATGAAGAATATAATATTATTACTTATAAATAATTGTTAATATGGATATCAAATATCAAAAAAACTAATAATTGCTGGCAGCATTGAAGTAATAACATTGATCATTGGATCCAGCCATCTGAAATAAATAATATTACCTATAAATAATTGTTAATACAAATATAAAACATAAAACTAATAAATACCTAAATATAATACATAAATAATCATATTATTCATCATATTCATCAAGGAAAATGTACTCAACCTCATCTTCACCATCTTCAACTTCCATATGAATTTTAGTTTCATCATCCCTTATTACTTCATCAATATTATCAATATCATCAGACCTTAATTGGGGGGTTTCATAATCGATATTTATTTCTCACCTGGTAAGATATATATTTTGGGATTTTCCTTGAAAATTTTAAATATGTTACACTTCAATAGAACCATTTTCAATTTCAATAAACTAATTTTCATGATATTACATTTTTATTACACTCCACCATTCATTCAAATCTCTTAAAAAATAACATTAATTTTAAAAATAAACTTGATGTGTTTGATATTACAACATAAATGGTTCATTTGATTCAAGAAGACTATTATATTTAATCTCAATAACTCCATCTCATGGATGTACTTGTAACCCCTTGATCAATATCAAACCAACTGCATTTAAACATTATTACATAATTTAGTCCCAGATAACATAACTCAATTATTTCATCTAGTATACCATAAAATTCAACTTTACTTTTATTATGATGATATCATTTCAAAAAACACCACTATTCATTTATTTATTTGATTCACCATATATGAATGTATGGAATCAAAATCCATTAACCACATACTAATTATAAGATTTTATAAATTTTATTGGAGGTTTTCTGAGCACAAATAATTGACTATCAATTTTATTTTCATTTTTTGTTGCCTACAAAAAATAAAAAAAAATTAATAATAGATATCAATTATAAATTGATTTAATGTTCCATCGAAAGAAACCTATCTTACTAGTCTTTGAAACCAATATGAAAAAAAATTGTTGATGACCTTCTTCGAGAGTAATAGATGTAATTTGTATAATTTTTTTGATATAGTCATCATATAATCTACAAAAAAAATAATGTAAATTGTGGTATCTATTATAACAATTTAAAAAAAAGTTGTACTTACAGCAAAAATTGTTTTATTTCTTCACAATTCAGTAGAACATATGTATGAGCTCTATGTAGTTATTCATCTGAAATTCATAGTTCATGGTAACCATCAAAACCAAGATCAGGCTATTCAAAAACTGACAATTGATGGTCTATGACATCATCAACATTTTTCTTATTATGATCCATATGATTATGTTTCGAAGGATATTCTAATTGAAAATAATAAGAGCATAAATTTTAAATTTCTTCCTATAAGTATACTTCTACAATGGACCCTTCAATTGATACTTTATTATATACTTTCATCTTTGATTTTTACATATATATCCCAAATGGGTACATTCATCGAAATTGTATTGGCCCTCCACATTTAGCTTTATACAACATATACAATATTAAATGTTCCATTAAGTCAAATAAGGTTGATGGGAATATTTTATCCAATTTACATAAAATTAAAACGATGTCGTTTTAGAACATACTTAATGAATCATAATCTGATATTTCCACAAAAATATCTTAGAAGAAATATGATATTTTGGTCAACATATCCTAGATTGAGGAATTAAATAGCCCTATAAGGCCAATAGGCTGTATTTTTTTCATTATGACATGACAATCATGACTTTTTTAATCTAGTAATATACTCATTTCTGACACAACAATACAAATTAGAAGAAAAACCATCTGGTATCCTCAAATATAAAATCCATTGATAGAATGATAAATGAGTTAATTAATAAAGTGAATAAAATTATTTTGTATTTAATAAACTGTGTGATCTATCATATTTAAATAATTTAAAATTAAGACTTTTTAAAATTTTGGAAAGATCTAATCATGCCTTTATATTATATTTTGTATTATCAGGTGTGTCCAACATGGTATAAAATATTTTATCAAATAAATTATTCTCAATATGAATTGCATATAACATGTGATGAACTCGCAAATCTAATCAAAATGGAAGGTCCAAAAAAATACTCCGCTTTATCCAAGTATGATCTCTCCCAAAACCATTTATTTTTTTCATTTATGGTTGGTCCAAAAGTAACAGGTTGTAATGAAGATATGATAGATTTTACTTTAATAGCTAAGAGCAATACTGGAGGTTCATCTCTTTCAATTCTACCTTTTTAAAACTTATTTCTATTCTTTTGAAAAGGGTGATCCATGGGAAGAAATCTCTTATGAAATTCAAAATAACTAATATTTCTATCATTACCAATCATAAACACTTTTTTCTCAACCATGTGGTATGAACATTATTTTAGACTATTTTTACTCCATGAAAATAACATATCATACACTAGAAAGTCACTGATCATCCACATTAATGCAAGATTCAATGTAAAATTTTGATCTGCAACTATATCAAATGTAGTTACACCATTTTTTCTTAATGAGATTAACTCATCAATTAGTGGCTTCAAATAAAAATTATATTCTTCTTTGGATATTCTAGAATTAATAGAACCAAATATATATATGGTTCCTTCATAAACATCCATGGTGGTAAGTTATATAGATTAATGAAAACAAACCAACAATAATATTGACTATTGTAAGCACTAAATTAACAAAAACCATTAGTTTAAAGACCCAATCATATGTTATGAGGTTCTAAAGAAAAATAAGGATAGATCGATCAAACTGTATCCATGAATCACCATCACATGGATGATTTAATATTTTATTGATGGAAATATTTTATTTATGTTATGTCATAAGTGTTGTTGTGTTACAAGACATAAATAAATGTTGTAAATGCGGTGTAATTTGAAAACACCTCAATTATTTCACAATAAATCCAGAATTTCATTATTGTACCTCTTTATACCTCGATTCTCCACATATTGTACAATTAACTAATGAATCATAATCACAAGTTATTTGAACTTTCATGAGTCTTCTAATAACTAAGAACCAAATTATGGACCAACCTCTTACTTTTATTGAAACATACAGGTGAGTATTTTCATCTGGAAATAATGATTTAATAAAAGATAATATTTGATCGAAACAACTATTTAACATTCCAAAATCTGATTTAATTGTGATAAACTTTGCAATCACTTCAATTTTTCTCATCTAACATCCTGGATATAAGGCCTTCTCAGTATATTTCAACAAATTATAAAATTCATATGATTCGAATTCGAGATTTGGAATATCATTCTGAGTTTTTGTTTCCTAAATAGATGGTCTAGTAGTCTCATGTACTAAATTATGAAATAATTGATTCGAAACAAAGAAATTTATATTTTCTACTAAATTTTGTTCACCTTGTAGATACTAAAAAATAATCTTTCCAAAAACCAAAACATAGTAGATGAAGTCCAACATTGTCCAATGTTTTGAATCACCTAAGATCATATTTATTTCATAAAAATTTAATTTTTCCTTCATAATTTTTTTTGAATTCAATGATGCAAATGCTATAACTATTTCAACACCCTCAATGTAGAACGGATTTATACCAAATCTTTTGAGATTTTTTCATTGATTTATCCAATCACGATCATGTAATAGAAAGTGATTTCTACTTACTAATTCCATAGTTATCTAAAAAATAAAAGAAATAAGAAAAAATATTAATCATTGTGATTTATTTCAAATTATTATTATATTTTAACACCTTGGAATATTCTATGGAATATGGTCGGAGTGAGGCACTGAGTTATCTCTTCATTCTGGGGCCCGTATAGGCTTAGTGAAGATAGAATAAAAATATTAAATATATTATATCACATGCATTCTATATTCCCAAAATAATTTAATATCTCTGAAATGGTGTCTCATATGGAAAATCTGAGACCACAGTTAGCTTCGGGATACCAGGTTTACCCTAGGTGCGATATAACATTTTTGTGTGTCAAGTGTTTGGTTACATTACACGTGAGGGAATTCATTTAATATTTTTATTATATTTTTTTTAAAAAAATAAAGTATCTTAAAAAATGTGTATCATTTTAGAAATCAAAGACCACCATTTGGCTCGGGATGTAGGTTTTACCCTAGGCGCAACATAACATTTGGGCATGTCAAGTGTTTGGTTACATTTCAAATGAGGGTAATTCATTTAATATTTTTATTATAATTTTCATAAAAAAATTTAAGTATCTCATGAACTGTGTATCATATGAGAAATCAGATACCACCATTAGGTCTAGGATTCGGGGTTTACACTAGGCGCGACATAACATTTGTGAACTTTGGATGTTGAGTTACATTGCACATGAGGGTAATTCATTTAATATTTTTATAATAATTTTATATAAAAAAATTAAAGTATCTCCCTAATTGTATATCATATGAGAAATCAGAGACCACTGTTAAGTCTACTATATGGTGTTTATACTTTGCACGACATAATATTTATGTGTGTTAGGTGTTTGGTAACATCTCATAGAAAGGTAACCTTTAAAATATTTTATTGATATTATATATATATATATATTAGAAATTATTACAATTTACTAATATTTACTAATTATTACTAATATTGACTAATTATCTTTTAATTATGAAATATAATTTAGTAATTAATACTATTTTTTAATTATTACTAAATTTTTACTAATTATTGTGATTTTTAAAAAATTCATGGTATTTGTTATATTTAATTTCAAGAAATTGCAATTTTTTTACTGATTATTATATATATTTATTATATAATACTAATTATTTATTAATTATAAATAAAATTTATCAAAACATATTTATTATTAATATTATTTTTGTTCAATTTAATGAAGTCCAACAATGATTATACATTAACAAAAATGCTCAAAATATTTATGAACCTCCATAATTTTTTTTCATGGTTAAATAGATATTTTATTAACGAGTAATCATTATAGCTGCATTTTTTATTATATATATTTTTTCATTAAAACAATTTTTATAAATCTTTTTTATAAAAAAATTAAAATAAATTTTGTATTCTAATATTTTCATTAAATTTATTTTCTCATCATTTTTATAAAACACCCACTCCCTATTTATTTCATATGTTGTGTGTGTGTGTGTTACATGATTTATTAATCACATATATATACATAGAATATATTTTTACATGTTTTTTAAACAAATATACATATCAAATCTATATATATATATATATATTATAAAAAACCTTACACATTTTTTAAAATGTTTATGTATGTATATTCACATGTTGATATATATATATATCCAAACATTTATAAAACATTAATCACATGTTTTAAATAAATGAAAATCAATCATAATAAAACAATCAAACATGGTTTAATATCACAACTACAATCCTAGAATTGTTATAATTCATCAAAAATTAAATCATAATAAGGATGTTTTCAAAATAATCATAATAAGGCATAAAATTCAATAATTTCTTTAAACAAATTCAACAACATTCATGTTTGTAATGATTATATATATATAAATATACACATATTACACATAATTATATATATATCTATATATAAGTCTAAAAAATAATTCAACATTTATATATATATATATAAGTTTTAGAGGTTGTCTTGTTTATGTATATACATATATAACTTGAAATATTTGTCAATCATATATATATCGTGTGTGTATATATATATGATTATATATATATATATATATATAAATGTAATGTGTGAGATGTTGGTAGGTGTAGATGTACACATGCACATTGAAAGTCATCAAGCTGGCCAAGAATCTCAAAATAAACAAATAAAAACATTTAAATAAAAACATATCTTAAATATAATGGTTAAATATTAGGAAAAATAGCTCAAATAAATTATAATCAACTTGTAAAAAGACGAAACACATTTTATTTGATGGTGAACACCCAAATAGAGAATAATAAACTTGAACTAAACATAAATGCCAAATAAACCATGAAATCGGGTAAATTTATTGACCTAGGGTTTGAGAAAACCAATTTCTTCATGATTAAAAGGGAAATCCCAAAATAATTATGGATAGAAGATAATTGTGTACCTTGGTGATTCAAACCTAAATCTGCAAGATAAAATTTGTAACAGGTGATTTTGGATTTCATTTATTTAAGTTTTTTTTGGTCGTCCATGGTTTCGTGGTGGAGAAGAAAATCAGAGCAGAGGAGGAGAATGTCGCATTGATTTATTTTGATATTTTTTTAATGGGTTAATTATGATTAAATTTAACCCAATGCAAAAAAAATCATGAAGGAGTGTTAGTGATGGATAGAATATTCTTTCTCTAATAATCTTCCCGTGAGATGGCACGCAAGCACACAAAAATTATTTGTGATGGAAAACTTTTTCAATTGAAAATAATGATAAAAACACTTATTTTCAATTGAAAGTCCTTTCCATTATAAGTAATTCTTTCAATGGTACTATTTGTGATGGAACTATTTTCAATCAAAAATAGAATTTCATAAATAACCATTTTTTTCATTAATGTAGTATGCCTTGAATGAAACTTGGATTCTTGATACAGAATAACTTAGATGGTCTCATAGGTTAAATCAATTATATTAATCCTTGAGTGACACTTGAATTACTGATATGAAATGACTTGGATGGGCTCAGAGTTTAAATGAATTATGATACGCCATGAGAAATACTGGGCTCCTTATACAGAATGCCTTGGACAAGATCATAGGTTAAATTAGATTATGGTATGCCTTGAGTGATACATAGATTCTGATATGAAATGCCTTGGATATACTCAATGGATAAATGAGAGTGTGTTATGCCTTAAGAGACACTTGGATTATGATGTTTAATGCCTTCAATGGGATAACATGTAATATGATATTAAATTAGGATTGATTGATAATTAATTTACCTTAGAATACTAAACCCATAATTTATGAAACATGTAGAGACTTTTATGATCATCATTATATAGGGATGCCTTGGGTTTTACTTAGGTTCCACATGACTAGTGTTGTACATGGACACATGGGTTTATTTTCCATGGGTCCTATTTTTTTTACTTTATTGTTCTAATGTTTAGAGATAACTATCATAGGATGAAGCAGGTATAGTTATTCGGTCATCCTTGAGGTACTCGATCCTGACATGGTTTTTATTTATTTATTTCATCACATTACCTTATTATTATGCCTACAAATTGATTATTTTATATTCACAATCTAGATTTCATTAAACACTATTGGTGGTGGCCTATTTAGTTTTACTCACACCTTGTTTGGGTCGTTATTGGGAACCCAAATAGATATCATACATGTAGGTATGGATTAGGACATAAACCTAGCTATAGATGATTAAAATTTGGTACAAAGATAGAGTACAAGAGTAGAGGATCGAGCTAGATCTTGTGATGCTAATAGAGTTTAGCTATTAGTATTCGGTTTAATTTTGTATAGCATGTATTGTATTGTAAGACTTCTTCTAATTTGTACACCATCTTATCGTCATCATTCGTATATGGTACTGGTAGTCACTTTTGTAGTTTATTATTATTGGTGTGATTTTATTCCATTTATTTATTATTTATCTTCCATATCCTTTCACTTAATTATATTTTTATGTTATTTATTAATGATCTTGAGGGTATAGTCTTCCCACTGTAGCACCTTTAGACTCTCGCTACTAATCAACAGCCTTTGGCGTATGGGGAGGCACTCTTGAGGCCATGTGACCCACTAGGTCAGGTTACTTATGAGTGAACTAGGTCAGGGGCATTACAAGTGGTATTATAGATTTTTTCCCATGTCTTACTATTTGGACTAGTATACAAGAGACTAGGAATGTGTCAAAACTTGATAAATAGTTTGTTTCTGGGTCCAACTAACCCACGTACAGGGGAAAGATCAAGTTTCCAAGGATAGGATTATATATCATGTGGTTTGTTATTATAGTTTACTATTATTTATCCATGAGTGATTGTTGTAATTCTAATGGTTATTAATTTATGGATTTAGTGGATTTATCTCTTGGCCTGATATGGTAAGATATGAGGTGTGTTCATGCATCATTTTAGGAATATAAAATTCCCATGTCATTAGCATGCTTATCTATATACCATTCTTGTTTGTATTATGTGTCATGCTTATCAATATTACATGCTTGTGTGAATATTTTGCATGGTCAGATGTATACCATGTTTCCATGTCTACTTGTATTTTTTTCAGGTTATTTGATATCATTCCTTGTATAATTATGATGTAATTTTGGTTAAATAAAGTGTCTATATCAACCTAAATGGCGTTTTCCCACATATCTTGATGGTGTAACTATATCTAACTAGACTATGATTAATTTAAGAAACTCTTTATTTTGAAATTTAATGTGGTAAACATAATGATTTTTTTGTTTTTAATCAATTCACGTTATTTCTTATGAATGTCAGTTAAATGGCGTGTCAATTGTAACTTATAAAGGATAGTGAATTTATAACTCAGGATTGATGACCCATCTAATTGAATCCTCTTATTCTTGACTTAAATGTTGTAGGTGAGTTTATGATTCTTATGCTTATGATATTACTTTTCTGAGGGTGTGTTGAAATTATGGTGAATTGACTATTAATGGGTTTCACTATGGAATTCCAATTGTAATTTATAGAGTGGTGACTCCATAAATTGGGAATTATTTCCCATATAACTGAACCTAGGATTGGCTTGAAGGGACACTCATAGGTTTCCTTTATTCTAACGTACCATGGTACTTAACCTCATGGGGGTATAATCATGTTGAATAAGATAGTTATTTAAAGTGTCAACAAACACTTATATGGTGTTATGTATAAATTTATGGTGGTATCTTACTAAACCTATTCCCCTTAAATGATAAAATACCCATTGTTTTCTTTTTAGATTTACTATTATGAGACTTCATATAATTAAAATTCTAATTACAACATAAATATTGTTTTCCTCTATATCTTATAATTGAAATTTTCTTTAACTAATCTATTTTTGAGAACTTATGGATTAACAAATGGTGGTTTTAAAGGAAATTATGATATAATTTTTCTAATGTTATATGGAATCAGCTAAATAAAGTGTTATGTACAGTTTTAAAAATGTTTTTTATAACTATTACTTGTTAAATCATATATCTAATCATATTTAATGGTTATAAAAAATGTGAAGTTGTGAAAGGGATCAAATAAAACCTTTTAGAATTGTTGAACATGAAGGACCCTCGTGTAAGGTTTAGTTTTAAATGTCACTTGGAAAATTTACTTTAAACAGGAACATGGATGTTTCCCATGAGTATTAGTTGGATTATTTTTTTCATTTATTGAACCTAAAGGTTATGTGGTAGATCCTAGAGACCTTTTAGTTGTGGCTTTAGTTTTGAAATTTTATACTTTATTCCTTGGGGAGGGTTTAGCCTATTGTGGTAACATGTTTGGAAATGTGAAACTAGTAGACTTTTGATCCAAGTTAATAGAAAGGTTGTGTTTCTGTATTTATCCTTTTGAGTTGGGTGGGACTCTTAGATAGTGAAAGGACACCCTCGTGTAAGCTGTTTGTTGTCTGGTAAGTTGAACCTTGATGGGGTATTACTATATACAGATACCCAGTGTAACACCCCAAGATTCATCACATAAATTTAATATTGAATCCATGAAACACTAAGTCTCTAAAAAACACTAATTTTTTATAACCTATCCAGTAAACAAAATCTTTCCTCCTTTGTGATTTTAATATCAAAACACTAACATACACGGTTGCGTTCAGTTAGATATTTAGAGTCTGATAAGACAAAGTTAATTTTTGTTAAATTGTAACATGCCCTTATGAATAATAGTACGAATAGTAATATTAACCTTATGAATAGTAAAACATATTATTATTTTATTGTCTTAAGGTTATAAGATAATGAGATCTTGATTAATTTTTCAAGGTGATATAAAATGAAATATAGATTTAAAATTGTTGTTTTTCAAATGAATTATGATTTTATTTAAAAATAAAATTCATAATATTTAGAAAATTATTTTCAAAAAATGGAGTTTATTTTTGAATTTTTCACATCGAAAAATGATTAGGGTGAATTTTTGGGATTTTTCTGAAATACTTGAATTTTTTATGAATAGTAAAATACGGTAATTTACCGTATATATACATTATCAGCTCAATTCACTATTCCTAGCATCATGGATGATTTAAGAAAAAATTTATTTGAACTCACATGAACATATTACTATTATTCATCACAAGAATCATTACTATTGGTTGTATTTTGAAAAATAATTAAATAATGAGTAAAATAATGGGAAAACCCTCCTCTCCTCCACTATAACCCCCCCCCCCACTCCCTCTTCACTTCACTCCTCTAAGCCTTAAATATCTTCAATGTTCTACCCAAATACCCTTAACTAGTCACTCCCCATGCCTATGAGCTCTTGGTCTTTCCAAAATACCAAAACCCCTTCCCTTAAAGAGATTCTCAAGGAGGTGGATTCAAGAGGTAAATTCACATTCGATTTCTTTCAATTTCATTTCAAGTTCCTTTGTATTGTTATTCTCTCCTCACCTACTCAGTCTAAATGACAATTATAACTCAAGTATCATCTATATACTGGAATTATATCATTTTAATGTAAGAACCATCATCAATATCCTTACTCTCTCTCTCTTATTTTATAAATGAAATCATCGTTCGTGAGGTGCCAATTTACAACCTTCATGGATAACGAAGTTTCATTATTCAATTTTCCCTTCAATAATGGTCATATAACCATTTTTATGGTTTAACCAGGCTATAATATATTTATTATAACCTATTTAATATTCATGTACTAGTATATGTACATAATATTAAATCATATGACCAAACTAGTTCCTAATAATCAAAATACCGCTAAAATAATCTAAGTGATTGTCATTAATATTTCATCTAATGATTCATCCTAATTCCATGTGACCAAATAATATAAATGGTCATTAAAATCTATTTATGTTCATAAATAATATTTAAATTTAATTCTATAGATTTACATCCATTCCACATCAACTCCATTGTTTAAAAACAAGTGAACTGGTTCTAAAAATCAAGAAAATGAACACTCTAGAATAACAGAATTCAATATTATAACTTATCAATAAGTACATAAATGAACTAAAAAAATTATGATAAACTAAATAAGTTTATAATATGTTATTAATTAATTTATTAATTATTCTAATTTCATATTACAGGACCATAAGGTCTAGAGCGGAACATTCAGACTTAAGGTAGGGGTTTTCTACCCGAACCTCCGTTTTCATTCTGGTTACTCTTATTCTCTACTCACCTCAATTAAATTATTATTTATTCATATTTAATCCTAATATATTCTGTGATACTGTTCTATATATGTTTACAAACTAGAATCCTACTTTCATTTATGGGGAGTTATATGTTTTAAAAGGATCTTTCAAAAATTATTCCCGTAATACAAGCCCGATTCAAGGGAATTTTTCAAATTCTTACCTATTTTCAAGGGCACTATATAATATGTTTTTAGCAACCATTATCTTTATAAAAACACTAATTTTATTATTAAAGTACTACCTTAATTCACTTTGAGTTTTATACAAAGACTTTTCCAAAAGAACTCTTCTTTTCAAAGTAAAAGAGTAATTATCTCAAGAATTACTCGATGATTTTATAAGAGTATCTTCATATATTTCAACACTCTTGTTGATTCTTATGTATTATTTGGATTAATATTTTATGAATTCATCTAACATATTTAATTTAATGGTTTATTATTAGTTAATTGTGTATGTTCTATCTTAAAATCATTCACCAATTTACTCTGAATGGTTAGTGTTTATGCTTAATATACGGGGAAAGTTATTAGTTTGAATATGAATGTATATGTTGTTTATGTTTATCACCATTAATATGAGAAATGAATTGGACTTATTATGTTATGGGTAGGTCCCACTATATCCCCTCTATTCATCATTTTTCCTCATGAGACAAATAGATATGGATATGGTCAAGGCCTTGCCCATTTTTAGATATGGTTTTGGCTGAGGCCATAATCATTTTTAGATGTCTTGGTCGAGTCCTTGATAGTATGTTTCAGAATGTCCGGAATATGCATTTCCCTCATTATGAAGCTATAAATTAAAATTTCATGAGGTTATTCTACTATTATAATACCCATGATTATGTTTTATTATCGTAATATTTACTCAGCTCATATTTCGGCCATATTATGTTCACATTTTTCTTTTAAAGGCATATGTTTTCAATTATTCACTATGACTAATGTTTATTTTATCATCTGCTGTATTTTTTACTATTACTGAGCATTTTATCTCACCCCTTTATTATTTTTCATTTTCTCAGGACATGATGAATTTTATTATGATTGACCTACAAGGATAAACTTATAGTTGTGGATGTTCCCAAGAAAACTTATATGTTGTATTTCATTTCAAGTTGTAATGTTGAACTTATGTATGTATATTATTTCCAAATATACTAAACTACTTATTCCTTCAGGATGCATATTCCTTGTTTATATTTCAATGTAATAAAATAAGGTACTAACTCTGGGCAACTCGGGTCAGGTCCTCACACTCAGTGAGTGTTAGTTCCTTATTTATTTATGTTGACTGCTTTGACCCATATAAGTTGATGATCCCTTTATCTGCCTCTAGTTTTACCTCTTTAGAGATATTTTTTATTAATTTTACATGTATTGTAATAGATACCCTTAATCGAGATTTGGTTATAGTGTAGGAGACCTTAGGGCTCAGTGGAAAACCAAAATTCCCTTAGCTTTGACGCAGACCCTAGTGAGTCGGTTGCGATTTTTTTAGTTGAGGGAAACCTACAAGAGAGGTTGAACCTAGTTTATGGATTCACTAGAGGTGATAAACTTGATTTTACTCTCATTTATAGACTTATTCATAGAAGGTTATTGGGTTTTGAGATATAGGGATGGCAATGCTTTAGTTTTCCAAGGAAGAACCTAGAGGGTGCTTGAGTATCGAGACTAGATTTGTTGGGAAAGAACTATTTAGAATCATAGCCTAGTTTGCTAATGGTTGTGTCATTTACATTATAAATTATGAAATTAAATCATGATGTGGGAATTCATTTGATAAATCCTTTCATAGGTAGGTGCCTAATTTTTAATAGGGGTTCTAATGAAACTTCCAACATAATGAAACTGGTGTTTCGGGTAGTATAATCAGTGTGGACTTATTAATGGACAACTCATGGGAGTGTGAGTTAGATATTGAACTAGGTGGTATAAGATTTTACACCCATTATGTTTGGAAATTTTATTTCATGCTAGTTGCATGTGGGAACCAGTTAATATAGAATGTCGATAAACAACCAAGTACTGAAAAAGGTTTGACAATTTCAAATATAACACTTGTGGGCATAGTGACCTACAGATTTGGATAATTTAAAGAAAGTTCCTAGTGATGGGGGATAAGTTCGATTTAGATTTGGTTTCATGATACTGTTGACCTATGTTTTATCTTGTAAATTCATTTTTGGGAGACATAGTGTCAAGATTTTTTAAAATGAAAGTATAGATTATTATTTTTATTTGAGTGTGGCTCAAAGAGAACTATGTATGCCTATTGAGGAAATATTAGTGTAATCCTAGTTTAAATAATACCATACCATATATTTTGGCATCATCCTAGGTATATTGGGATATCTTTTGATATATGTTGATCTAATCTAAATATATTCCTATGGTTTGATAAAGGGACTCCTTAAGAGTCGTTCTTGACGAGATGTTTAAGGTAATTCATAAGTTAGGAAGTATATCTTTTTCCATTTTAAGGTGATGATCCTTGTTATGTTTATAAATCAACAAATGTCATGAGAACCATTATTTCTCAGGGATCATCAGGTTCTTTTCCATGCCATTTATTATTTTTTAGGATGGATGGAGCATGGGTTGTGATGTTTGATAAACTGCTTCATTAATGCGATGTTGGGATTCTACTAAGGTGTGGAGTAGGATGTCAATCGTTGATGGGTGACCCTCATGATAGAGAGATCATGAGACTTTGAGACTGTCCATAGTATGATCATTTATATTTTTGATGTCATTGGTTAAGGGAACCATGTGCGAGTGTATTTCTTGGTAAATGTTAGGCACATGTTCAAGGAATACATTATATGAACTCATGGGCACCAGAAGATTATTTGAATTGACTGACAGGTGAAATAGCACCTTTAGGAATGGTTAGTGGTTATGATGTGTATAATTATTGGTTTTTTACTAACTTTTCACTTATAAACTCTGATGTGTGGGCTTCTTGGGATAAAATGCATCAGGTTTTGGTTTTTGATGCGTTGTCTTATGAAGACGATTATTTATAATAAAATTCAATAGAATGTGGTTTGACTTGATTTCTTTCAAGAAGATATATGTGGTTAGTGATAAGACACATTAGGCACACCATTGGGATGAGACAGGTGTAGATTAATGGCTATTTGAGGCTATTCGATGAAATTCCATCACAAGTAGGTTATGTTGGGTCAACCGGAATTCGATTGTTCAATAAAATTGATAAATGTGTTGGGAGTGTAACTATGACACTAAAGGCGTGTTGTAAAAGGCAATTCCAATTGTGGAATTATCATGAATCATAATTGGTTGTTGATATCTAGAACCTATGGTGGGGAGTTCCATATTCTAGTTAATGGAAGAGGCAATAAAGTGATTATTCCTCAGTTTAAATGAGCTTGGGTAAGCATCGCCTTAGCTTTCCATTAGTATTTATGAGAATTGGCTTGAGTTTTAATAGTTTAAGTAATGTATGCCTAAAGTAGTTCTTGGAGGCACTTTGGGCCTTGAAAATTAAATGAGACCATTTGAAAGAGAGTTCCCAACCCAAGTAGGTCAGTGGGTGTTTTTTTTTCCCAAAGTCTTCTTGGGGACAAGAAGTTATAAGGTGGGGAGGTTGTAACATCTCGTATTTTTATGGGTTGAAAATTTCAAAGTAATTTGATTTTTCATTTGGTGTATAGGCCAAATGTTAAAATGAGTTTTGTAATGTGATCTTGAGTCTTTAAACACTTTAAATTATTAGTTTTTTATGTTCTACAAGGCTCGAGAGTTTTCTCAAAATCCCGAATGAGATTCAGGAGCATCAGGTTTCGAAATCTCAATTTTGGGAGAGAAATATTTGAGCACACACTTGGCGCATGGTTAGTTAAAACCATGTGGCTCAACCGTGCGGTTAGTTTTTTTAAGATACACAGTTTTTCTAAATTGTGTGAATTTTTTCAAACAACTATGTGACTCAGAGGGGATAGTGCATGGGTTATCAAACCATGTTCCTGAGGCTATGCGATAGTGTAAACCAACTACAATAAATTTTAGAGAAGAATCACACAACATGTACATGGTTTTCCAAATAGTGTGCCTAGTTGTGTGAGGGGTGACCCTCTAGATAGTGGCACCAAATGGTTGGTGCACAATTAGAAAAAATTATATTTCTAAACTTTTTGGATCATTGAAGGAGTTTTAAATGACCATTTTCCTCTACATTCTTTATCTTTTTCTCCTCCCTTATTCTCCCTATATTCCCACATCAGGTAGCCACTCAATCTACCCTCTTTTCCTCCTTAGGATTTGTTGGATATCCCTTATATGAGATCTAATTCAAGCATTTTTTGTTGAATTGGACCCCCTTGGTAAGTTTATGAGTCCTATTTCTTTCTTTCTCTATCCCTCTTGTCATAATAGATGTTATTTCCATGAGGGATCATATTTCCAATTTTTAAGCTGTTTGTATGATTCTTTGATTTCTATCAGTCTGGATCGAATCGAAACTTGATGATGGATGAGTGAGGCTTCCTTAGTATATGGTAGGTAGTTTTTCAATTTTCTTTTACATTTTTATCATTTTATAAAATGTGTCATTGTGTCACATGCCATACTTCCCACGAGTTGATCCTAAAATTTTTAAAATATTAAATTAATTGTATATACCATGACCTTGACCCCTATTAAAAATATTTGACATGTTTATAGGTTTTTACCTCAATGCGGACCATCCATTGGGTGTGTCACATCATATTCCCTTGATAAAAAAAATGTATGTAGTTATCCAAAACAACATTAAGTGCATTTAGAGTGACTCTAAAAAGGGGAGTTGATTGAATTTTAATAAATGAGTGGAATGTGTTGCAATAGGGATTTTATAATTACTTGGCTATGATAAATTATTATGTATTTCCTTGTAATAAAAAGGGTTTTGAATGATATGTAATAATATTATAATTAAATTGCTTTAACCATGTTGCTTATGTAACTAAACACCCTCCTAAGGTGTGTTGGATTATTTCTTTAGAAAGAATGACTAGATGAATTAAGAAAACTATTAGATGGTTGAAAATCATCACTTGGCCCCTTTTCATTTTAAATTAATGGGTAGATATTATTAAATGAATTAAATTGTAAATGAAGCAATGGATTGAAACATGATGATTGAAAATTAGCATGGATAATGCACATGGCCTATGTGTAATTGTTGAATGCAATGAGCTTGTCTATGATAGTATTCCTTGAGTGGCACTTGGATTCTTGATATGGAATGCCTTGGAAAGGATCATAGGTTAAATGAATTATATTAATCCTTGAGTGACACTTGGATTCCTGAGATGGAATTCCATGGATGGGATTAAAGGTTAAATGAATTATGATATGCCTTGAGCGATACTTGGAATCCTTATCTGGAATACCTTGGATGGGGTCAAGGGTTAAATGAGATTATGGTATGCCTTGGGATATACCTAGATTATGATATGGAATTCCTTGGACATTCTTAGTGGCTAAATGAGATTATGTTATGCCTTGGGTGACACTTAGATTCGAATGTGGAATGCCTTGGATGGGCTCACAGGTCATATGATACTACATTATGATTGATTGATAATAATTTTACCCTTCACTACTAAACCCATAATTGATAAAACATTTAGATATTTTTATGATAATCATTATATTGGGATGCCTTGGGTTGTCATTGGGTTCTACATAATTAGTGTTGTATGTGGACACCTGGGCTTATTTTACATGGGTCTTATCTTTATACTTTATTGTCCTTGTGTTTAGAGATATCTGACGTAGTCCGAAGTAGGTATGGTCAGTCAGGCATCCTTTAGGGACCTGATCCTGATATGGTTTACATTTATATATTTCATTACATTGCCTTGTTATTATTCCTATAGACTTATTATTTAATATTCACAGATTGGATTATATTAGACATCATTAGTGCTGGCCTATTGAGTTTTACTCACTCCATGTTCGGGCCACCATTGGGTATCCAAAAAGATCTCATACATATAGGTATAGATCAGGTAATACACCCAACTATATATGATTGACCTTCCATACTAGGATGGAGTATGATAATAGAGGACCGAGCTAGAGCTCACGATACAAGTGGAGTTTAGCTATTGGTATTTTGTTTAATTTTGTATAAATTTTATTGTATTGTATGAATGCTTCCAATTTGTACATTATCTTATCATCATCATTTATATATGACACTAGTACTGGATTTTGGTCATTTATTACTATTGGGGTGATTTGATACCATTGATTTATTATTTATATTCTATTTCCTTTCACTTATTTATGCTTCTACTATATTCATTACTAGTATAGAGGGTATGGTCTCCCCACTATACCACTATTATACCCTCACTACTAGTTGATAGCCTCTAGAATATGGGGATTCACACTTGATGCCACGTGATTCATTGGGTTAAATTACTTTTGAGTGAATTGGTATTAGTACATTACAAGTGGTATCAGAGCTTCTTTTTTCCTTATCTTACTATTTGGGTTGGTAGACATGATATTAGGAACATGTCAAAACTTGGTAAATAACTCGTGTCGGGGTTTTCTAACCTACGCACGGGGGAAATATTAAGTTTCCAGGGATGATATTTTTGTTCATGTGTTTAATTATTATGGTTGACTATTATTTCTACTTGAGTGATTGTTATAATTCCACTGGTTACTGATTTATGGATTTATGGGATTTACTATTTGGACTAGTATGGAAAGAGATGAGGTGTGTTCATGAATCATTTCAGTAACATGGGATTCACATGTCATTAGTATGCTTATATGTATACCATTCTTGTGTGAATCATGTGCCATGTTTATCAGTATTCTATGCTTGTGTGATTATTTAGCAATCTCACATGTACACTATGATTCTGTAATTATTTCCATGTATACTTGTACTTTTTCCTGTTGATGTGATAGCCTTACTAGTATAATTATGATGTAAGATTGGATAAATAAAGTGTCTACATCAACCTAAACAATTTTTTACCACATAGCTTGATAATGGAGCCCTATCTAACTACCTGTGATTAATTAAACAAATTCTTGATTTTGAAATTGAATTTGAGAAATGGTAAGGAATTGGTTGGTTTTTAATAAATTCACATTATTACGTATGAATGTTAGTTAAATGGCGTGTCAATTGTAACTTATAAATATACCTTATAACTTGGGAATGATGACCCATTTAACTGAATCCTCTTTTGCTTAGCTCGTCCCTTATAGGTGGTTTTAAGGTTCTTATGCTTATGAGATAACCCTTCTCAAGGTGTGTTGAAATTATGATGAATTGAATGTTGGTCGGAGAGTGATGGAAAGAGGGGGGTGAATTGCCTTTTAAAAAAAATTAACAATTTAAAACAATTATCAAAGTGCAGTGGAAATAAAAGAGGCAAGACACAAAACTTGATAACGGAGTTCAGCTTAAACCAAAGCCTACGTCTCCGCTCCCAACTCAACCGTTGAGAGATTTACTACCGCTTGCTTTTTAATGGTTTTAGCAAGAAACCCACTAGACTTTAAGGTAGTCTAGAACCTATTACAGCTTGCTTTTAATGGTTGAGCAAGAACCCACTAGCCTTCTTACAGGTGAAGGCTAGCTCACCTATGACTCAAGCCTTTTAAAAGGGAAGGCTTGACTAACCTCTTCACACCTTGAAGGTGGTGTGAAAACCCAAACAAAGAGAGGATGAGAGAAAGAGGGGTTTGTAGGCACAAACCCAAATTGATGCTCAAAATAATAAAACAAGAAAAACCGTAATGTAGAGAAGTCTTGGGCGCCAAAGGATTGATTGGAGTTGATGAAGAGCGCTCCCAAGCTTCTATGGTGATGCTCCTTGGATGTGGAAGTGAGTTGGAGCAGGTGGGGATCCTTGAAGGAAAGCGCTGGGGGTTTGCCAAATGATCAA
Organism: Viscum album; assembly: GCA_963277665.1. NCBI lineage: Eukaryota > Viridiplantae > Streptophyta > Magnoliopsida > Santalales > Viscaceae > Viscum > Viscum album. The sequence continues at coordinate 1,274,110,721 of OY728153.1, read as the reverse complement.
AAAAATGTTCCTGTGGGATTCCATATATTTCTGGGGCTTCCTAGTCCTTTATTTATAGAGGGGGAACCCTCAAATGGCCTTTGGGGGTCTTCGGAGCCGTTGGAGAGGCCTTCGGAGCCGTTGGGAGTCAAGTGGATAAGTCTGGTCAAAGCCCAACGGCTAGTTTGACTGGCTCCACCGGCTGACCGGTGCTTGGCCACCGGTTGGCCGGTGCTTTGCAAAATGGAGAGGCCTTCTGCCCAGGCACCACCGGCTGGCCGGTGAGGAGGCCACCAGTTGGCCGGTGGTGAGACAGTAGTTGTCCCTTCTGTCTGGGTTCCACCGGCTGGCCGGTGATGGGACACCGGTTGGCCGGTGGTCTGGACAGAGGGGATGCCTTCTGCCCAGGCACCACCGGCTGGCCGGTGGTCATCCACCGGTTGGCCGGTAGACTCAGAGAGTCCACTTTCAGTCCTTCTTGGCCCAATTCCTTGGAAACCTTTTTCCTATCAACAAAAACACTTAAAACAAGATTAGATAAATAAGAGAGTGATTGTGATCATGAAAATTAAACCACGAGGGGTACGAGAGGTACAACAATCTCCCCCTATTTTGATGATCACAATCACTAAAAACAAGCAATGTAAAAGATTGAAATGAGAGGCATGCTTTAAAAGATAAATTGAAAAGAAAAGAAAAGCATGAGAGAAATAGATTTCTCCCCCAATCAACCAATAATTTCTCCCCCTTTGTGATTATCAAAATAGCACGGGGCATAAAACTTGATTGAGGGAAAGGTTGAAAAACAAGATATAGTTTTTAAACCAATTGAAATTTTTGAAATTTGAATTGAAAGTTTTGAATTGAAAGTTTTGAATGAAAAACGCAAAAAGGCTTAAACGATCCTAACTCCCCCTAAATAAAAACAACAAATCACCGGGGAGAGGATTTTAGAACCGAGACAAATTTTGGTCTGGTGAGACTCGCTAAAAGGGATTTTTCAATCCATACTTGTCTAGTGGCGGGTATTCTCCTATGAAATTCATCATTAAAGGAAATGGTTTTGGGCCTTCCATACCGGGCATTTTTGCAATCGCACTCATAAATTAAGTGCCTGGGTTTTTTGCAATAATTACAAAATTTATATTGGGAGCTCCCCCTTACAAAAATAGTAGGAGCATGGGAAGAGGAAGCTTGCTTGGAATAGCCAAGCCCTTGGGTGGTTCTAGATACGCATTGGGAACCAAGGAGCTTTGAGAGGTTATGTTCACCTTCGGTGAACTTAGCTAGGGATTCCCTTAAATCCTTGATTGTTGATTCCATAGACTCAACATCGGGAAGGTTTTGGATCTTGAGGGTCAAGTCTTCCTTCTCTTTGAGAAGTTGATCCTTTTCGGAAGAAAGAATTTTGAATTTCTTTTTTAAAGCAATAAATTTGGAAGAAAGTTCGTGAAAACCTTCCTCCAATTGATCTCTCGAATGTTGGAGATCCTCATAAGATAAATGATTAAAAGAATTTGAAGAACTAGAGGATGAGGAGTCGGAAGAGGATACCTCATGAAATGCCATTAGGCATTTTTTACCGTTGTCACTTGAGGAGGAGGAGGAGGAGGAGGATGTGGAGCTATCACTCCATGTGGCCTTGAATGCCTTCTTCTTTTCCTTTTGCTTGGCCTTTTTCTTGTTGAGTGGACAATCGGGCTTGTAATGGCCTTTCTTGCCACACCCGTAACATGTTACCTCGAGCTCGGATTTTTCATTGGGTTGAGCCTTGCGGGATTTCTTCTTCTTGTGCTTCTTCATGAATTTGTGCATTTTGCGGGCAAGATTCTCCATTTCTGAATTGCCGCTTGAAGAGGAAGAAGATGAGGAGGAGGAGCTTTCTTCTTTTTGAACTTTGAAGGCGATGTTCTTTGGAGTTTTGATGAGATTACCTTCCTTTTCAGCTTGCCTCCTCATGGTGATCTCGTAGGTCATGAGGGATCTGATGAGCTCTTCGACCGGCATGTTCTTGATGTTTTTTGCTTCTTGAATTTCCGTGACTTTCGGTGCCCATGAACTTGGTAAGATCCAAAGAATCTTCTTGACCATCATTTCTGCAGAAACATCATCTCCAAGAGATTTTCTTCCATTGCAAACGTCAGTAAAACGAGTAAACATTTCAGTTATATTTTCAGATGGATGCATGGTAAAAGACTCAAAATCTTGACGGTACATATCCAATCGAGTATCCTTGACTTTATTGGTCCCCTCATGGGTAACCTCCAATAGTTTCCAGATTTCATGAGATGAGGTGCATTTGGAAACTCGATTGAATTCATTACGATCAAGGCCGCAATGAAGAGCGTTCATGTCTTTGCCATCAAGCTCAAAATTTTTAATATCGGCTTGAGTCCATTTGGATTCATCGGGAGAAGAAAGAGAATAACCATGCATGACAATTTTATAAATAGGATAACCAATGCTTCTAAGAAAAGTGGTCATGCGGGTTTTCCAATAAGTATAGTCGGTTCCATCAAAGAATGGAGCACGACCCAAAGAATAGCCTTCGGGGGCGAAAGAAGTTGAAGCCATCACAAAGGATCTTGAATTTGAAACCGGTTAGGGTATTACTCAAATTTTCCCTTTGATACCAATTGTTGGTCGGAGAGTGATGGCAAGAGGGGGGGTGAATTGCCTTTTAAAAAAATAATTAACAATTTAAAACAATTATCAAAGTGCAGCGGAAATAAAAGAGGCCAGACAGAAAACTTGATAACGGAGTTCGGCTTAAACCAAAGCCTACGTCTCCGCTCCCAACTCAAACGTTGAGAGATTTACTACCGCTTGCTTTTTAATGGTTTTAGAAAGAAAACCACTAGACTTTAAGGTAGTCTAGAACCTATTACAGCTTGCTTTTAATGGTTGATCAAGAACCCACTAGCCTTCTTACAGGTGAAGGCTAGCTCACCTATGACTCAAGCCTTTTAAAAGGGAAGGCTTGACTAACCTCTTCACACCTTGAAGGTGTTGTGAAAACCCAAACAAAGAGAGGATGAGAGAAAGAGGGGTTTGTAGGCACAAACCCAAATTGATGCTCAAAATAATAAAATAAAAAAAACCATAATGTAGAGAAGTCTTGGGTTGGATGTGGAAGTGAGTTGGAGCAGGTGGGGATCCTTGAAGGAAAGCACCGAGGGTTTGCCAAATGATCAAAAAAATGTTCTCGTGGGCTTCCATATATTTCCGGGGCTTCCTAGTCTTTTATTTATAGAGGGGGAACCCTCAAATGGCCTTTGGGGGTCTTTGGAGCTGTTGGAGAGGCCTTCGGAGCCGTTGGGAGTCAAGTGGACAAGTCTGGTCAAAGCCCAACGGCTAGTTTGACTGGCTCCACCGGCTGACCGGTGCTTGGCCACCGGTTGGCCGGTGCTTTGCAAAATGGAGAGGCCTTCTGCCCAGGCACCACCGGCTGGCCGGTGAGGAGGCCACCGGTTGGCCGGTGGTGAGACAGTAGTTGTCCCTTCTGTCTGGGTTCCACCGGCTGGCCGATGATGGGACACCGGTTGGCCGGTGGTCTGGACAGAGGGGATGCCTTCTGCCCAGGCACCACCGGCTGGCCGGTGGTCATCCACCGGTTGGCCGGTAGACTCAGAGAGTCCACTTTCAGTCCTTCTTGGCCTAATTCCTTGGCAACCTTTTGTCTATCAACAAAAACACTTAAAACAAGATTAGATAAATAAGAGAGTGATTGTGATCATGAAAATTAAACCACGAGGGGTACGAGAGGTACAACATTGACTATTAATGGGTTGAACTTAAATGGGATTCCAATTTTAATTTATGGAGTGGTGACTCCATAAATTGGGAATGAATTCCCATATAATTGAACCCAATATTGGCTTAATGAGGCCCTCATAGGTCGCCTTTTTTTCTTACGTACCTTAGTTCTTAACTCCATGGGGTATAATCATATTGAGTGGTATGTTTATTGAAAGTTTAATCATCCACTTATATGGTGTTACATATAAATGTATGGTGGAATATTACTAAACCTATTCCTCTTAAATGATAAAAGGCATGTTGTTTTCTTTTGATCTTTATTTTTATAAGGATTTAGTTAATTAAAATTCCAATTACAACCTAATGGTGTTCTACTTTACATATTACAATTAAAATTTTCTTTAACTATGAAAATTGTGAGAACTTATTGATTAATAAATGATAGTTTAAAAGAAAATTAGGAGATAATTTTCTTAATGCTGCATGGAGTCGGTTAAATAAAGTGTTAAGTACAGTTTGAGAAACACTTTTCTTTATAACTAGTACTTGTTAAATCATATATTTGAGCTTCTTTAATGGTTATAATAATTTTGAAGTTGTTTACGAGATAAAATAAAACCTTTTTGGAGTTTTGATCATGAAAAAAACTTGTGTAATGGTTAGTTTTAAATGATTCTTGGAAAGGTTACTTTGAATGGGAACATAGATTTTGCATGTGAGTCTCAGTTGGATTATTTTTTCTGTTGCTTGAACCAAAAGTTTATATGGTAGATCCTAGTGACCTTTTAGGTGTAGATTTAGTTTTTAAATATGATTCTTTCATGTTTTAGTGTGGGGTTAGCCTATTATGGTAACACCCTTGGAAATGGGAAAATAGTAGACCTTTTAGTCAAGTTCCTAGAAAAGTTAACTGTTATTCTGTGACCTTTTGAGTCAAGTAAGACTCTTAGAAAGTGAAAATACACCCCCAAGTAGGTGGGCGGTTGTCTAGTAAGTTAAACCTCAAGGGGGTATTACCATATGCAGACACCCAGTGAGTTTCTACTCCATATCCTTTTTCATTGACTAGTTTGAACCTTTTAGGTCGATGGTATCTTTACCTACCTCCAGTTTTACCTATTTAGAGATAGTTTTCAAGATTGTTACATGTCATGTAATAGATACCCTTAAGTGGCATTTAGTTCTCATGTGAGATACCTTAGGGATATGTGGAATACTTAGAGACTCTTAGCTTTAATACGGACCCTAGTGAGTCGATTTCAGTTGTTTTAGTCAAGGGAAACCTACGAGAGAGTTTAATCCTAATTGATGGATTCCTTAAAGGAAATGATCTTGGTTTTACAATCTTTTAGAGATTGATGCATGGGAGGTGCTTAGGTTTTGAGATATAAGCATGGTGATGCTTTCATTTTTCAAGGAAATACCTAGGGTGCTTGAGTATCGAGACTCTCTTTATTGGGAAGGATTGTTTGGGAGCTTGTCCTAGTTGACTAGTGTTTGTGTTGTTTACATTGTAAATTTTAAAATGAAGTTATGATGTGGGTGTTCATTCGATAAATCATGGAAAATGTGGGTGCCCAATTTTGAAGAGGAGTTCTTAGGGAACTTCCAACATAATGAAACTGACATACCAGATGGTCAGCTTGGACTTGTTGATGGATGCCTCATAGGATCATGAGTCAGATATTGAACTGAGTGGTATGGAATTGTACACCCTTTATGTATGTCATATTTAGTTCACATCAGTTTCATGTGGTAACTAGTTAATATGGAATGCTGGTGAGCGGCTGAGTATGGTCCAAGGTTTGTTGGTTTCAAATATAAGTCTTACAGGCATAGTGACCCAGAGATTTGGATAAATTAAATTAAGTGACATATGAGGAGGGCTAGGTTGGATTTAAATTGGGTTTCATGAGATGGTTGACCCGTGTTTGATCCTAGAAACACATTGTCTAGATATGTGGTGTCAGGATTTGTTAAAAGATAGGTACAACTTGTTTTGATGTGAGAATGCCTCAAAGAGAGCTATACATGCCTATCAAGGTAATATTAGTGTACTCCTAGTTCAAAAGTGACCATTCCCCATATATTGGAATCATCTTAGATATTTTGAGATAGTATCATCTATAATACAAGATAATCTAAATATATTCCTATGGTTTGATAGTGGGACTCCTTGAGAGTTGTGCTTGAGGAGTGGTTTAATGTAAGTCATAAGGTGGAGAGTATACCTTTTTCCATTTCAAAGTGGTGACACTCATTACGTTTGGAACTCAACAAATGTCATTAGAACCATTTTTGGGAAGTGAAAATGAGATACGAGTTACATTTATGTTAGTACTCAGGGATGAGCAGGTTCTTATCAATTCTAAATATTATGTCCAGGATATATGGGGCATGAGATGTGATGTTTTGGAAACTGTTTCATTGATGTGATGTTGGTTATTCTCCTAAGGTGGGGATCGGGACATCATTCACTGATGGGAGAACCTCGCGAGAGAGAGGTCATTGGAATTTGATATCGTTCATTGGAATGTTGTTAGTTAAGGGAACCGCGTACAGATGGATTTCTCGATAAATGATAGGCACGAGCTCAATTAATTACATGAAAAAAATCATGGACACCGACTGATTCTTTAACTTGACTGCTAGGTGGTATACCACCTTTGGGATTATTCAATGGTTCTTATGTGTGGACGTCTCAATTTTTACCAACATTTCACTTGTAAACTCCAAAGTGCAGATTGCCTGGGATAAAAGGCATCAAGTTTTGGTTTTGGATGTGTTGGTTGATGAAGCTAGTCATTTATGGTAAAATTCAATTGAAAGTAGTTTTACTTGAGTTCTTTCTAACAAATGTATATGGTCAGTGAGAAACTATGTTAAGCACACTGTTAGGATCATACAAGTGTAGTTTAAAGGTCAGATGGGGATTTTTAGGAAAAGGTTTGTGTGACTATATTAAGTTGGTTTGACTGGAATTTGACCATTAGATCAAATTGATAAATGTGTTGGGAGTTTCACAATGACACTAAGGTCTTGATTTAATATAAAATTCCAATGGTGGAAGTACCATGCCTTGGAATTGGCCATTGATATCTATAACCTATGGTGGGGAGTTCCATAGGCTAGTTAATAGAAGAGATGATGATTTGATCATACCTCAGTTTAGGCAGGCTTAGGTAAGTTCTACATTATATTTTCATTAGTAGTTATGAAATTTGGATCTAGTTTTAATGGTTTAAGTACCATATACATAAAATAATGCTTGGAGGTGCGTTGGGAATTGAAAATGAAGTGCAACCATTTAAATAAGAGTTCCTAGACCAGGTAGGGAACATGAATTTTCATTATTCCCCATGAATTACTAGGGACAAAAATTTATATGGTGGGGAGGTTGTAATGTCCTTTTATTTGGACAGGTTGAAATTTTCAAAGGAATTTGAGTTTTCATTTAATAGACTGGACAAGAATTAAAATAAGTTTTGTAATGAGATTACAAAAACTCAGAACACTTTAAACTATTGTTTTTGGATGTGGTTCAAGGACCTAGAGGTTTCTAGGATTAACAAATGAGATTTGAGAGTTTCAGATTTTGAATGCTCAATTATGGGAGAGACAGCCTTGGGAACACAGTTGGTGCATGGTTAGTACTAACCATGTAGCTCAATCATGTGGTCTGTTTTGTTAAGAGACATGGTTTATCTAAACCATGTAACTTATCCTAGACAACTGAGAGACCCTAAGAAGAAGTTTTATGGGTTTTCAAACTGTGTGCCTGAGGCTACACAGTCGTGTGAACCATCTGGAATAAATTTTGAAGGAGAATCATACGGTTTGCACATGGTTTTCCAAACCACGTGCCTTGTCATTCAAGGGGTTGACCCTTTGGACAGTGGCACTATATGGTTGGTGCATGGTTAGCCAAATCATGCATCCAAATCTTGTATATCATTAAAGGGACTATAAATGACTATTTTTTCCCTAGCTGATTTATATTTTCCTCTTCATTCCCCCCCCCCTTATTCCCATTCCAGGAAGCCGCTCAATATCCCCACTCCTTCTCCATAGGCTTTGTTGGATCTCCCTCATACAAGCTCTAATTTAATCATCATCGGTTACGTTGGACCCCCCTCAGTAATTCTCTGAGTCCACTTACTTCCTTTCTTCATTCCTCTTACCGTAATGGATGTCATTTCCATACGGGCTCATATTCCCTATTTTCAGTGCGTTTGTATGATTCTTAGATTTCTATCATTTTGGATTGAATAAAATCCCAATAATGGAAAATTTAGGCTTACTTGGTATAGGGTAGGTGTTCTATGGACCCCCCCCCCTTAAAATTTTATTGTTTTATAAAATGTTTCATTGTGTTGCACACCGGAATTCCCATGTGTTGCTCCTAAAATGCATCACATCTTGAATTTATTGTCAAGATCATGATATGTACCCCTCTTTAAACCCATTTACATGGTTATAGGTTGATACCTCAATGAAAACCACCCCTTGGGTGTGTCACCTCATATGCCCTTGATAATAAATGTGAGTGGCTAACCAAAACACTGCGAAGTATGTTTGGCCTGACTCTAAAAATGGGAATTGATTAAATGATAATAAATGAGTGGATGGGTTGAAATAGGTCTGGTAAACATACTTGTTCATGCTAAATTATGATGTATTCCCTTGGAATAAAATGGGGATTGAATGAGATGTAAGACTCTTACAATAAAATTTATTTGACCATGTTCCCTATGTAACCAAACACCCTTCTAAGGTGTGTTGGTTGACTTATTTAGAAAGAATGACTATATGAATAAAGTGAAGTATTGGACAGTTCATTACCATTCCACGGACCCTTGTCATTATAAATGAATGGGTTGATATTATTGAATTAATGAAATTGTAAATTAATCAGTGGATTGAAACATGATGATTATGAATTGGAATGGATAACGCCCATGGCCTATGTGTAATTATTAAATGCAAAGAGATAATCTATGATAGTATTCCTTGAGTGACACTTGGATTCCATATATGGAATTCCCTGTATGGTCTTAGAGGTTAAATGAATTATGTTAAGAATTGAGTGACATTTGGATTCATGAGGTGTAATTTCTTGGATGGGCTCAGAGGTTAAATGAATTATGATACAGCTTGAGATATACTTGGAATCCTTATATAGAATGACGTAGAGGGACTCATAGGTTAAATGCGATTATGGTATGCCTTGACCGATACCTATATTCTGATATGGAATGCCTTGTAAGGTATTAGTGGCTAAATGAGATTATATTATACTTTGGGCGACACTTGGATTCTGATGTGGAATTCGTTGGACAAGCTCATAGGTCATATGATATTATATTATTCTTTATTGCTAATTAGTTTATCATTGACTATTAGAACCATAATGTATGAAACATGTAGATACTTTTATGATCATCATTATAGAGGTATTCCTTGGGTTATCCTTGGGTTCCACATTACCTAGTGTTGTACATGGACACCTAGGCTTATTTTCCATGGGTCCTGTATTTATACTTTATTGTTCTCATGTTTAGAGATATATGTCATAGGAAGAAGCAGGTATGGTTGGTCGGGAATCCTTAAGGGACCCAATCTCAACAAGGTTTACACTTATTTATTTCATTACACTGCCTTATTATTATGCATGTACACTACTTATTTTATATTCACATATTGGATTGCATTATATATCATTGGTGGTGACCTACTTAGTTTTAATCACACCCTATTCAGGCTACCATTAGGTACCCAAATAGATATCATACATGTAGGTATAGATCAGGGCATATGCCTTGCTATGGATGATTGAGATTTTGTATTAGGATGGAGTACGAGAGCAGAGGACCGAGCAAGAGCTCACGGTGCTAACGGAGTTTAGTTGTTGGTCTTTTGTTTAATTTTGTATACCATGTGTTGTATTGTATGATTACTTTCTATTTGTACAAAATCTTTTCATCATCATTTTTATATGATACTGGTAGTGGATTTTATTCATTTATTAATATTTGGGTGATTTTATTTCATTTATTTATTATTTATCTTCCATTTATTGTCACTTAGTTATTATTTCATTATATTCATTGTAGATCCAAAGGGTATAGTCACCCCACTGTACCACCTTTAGAACCTTACTGCTAGTTGGAAGCCTCTAGCATATGGGGAGACATGCTTGAGTCTATGTTACCCACCAATTCAGGTTACTTTTGAGTGAACTAGGTTTGAGATGTTACATGTGCTATAGAAGGTGTTCATTGAAAATAAGGGACAATTACAACATGTATGTGGAGAAACCATTCATATTCATGGCGGTTTAAGACCAATTTTGAGGTATTTCTAAGAAAATTGAGTGAGAGAGAAAGGTTTATGTGTTAAACACTGAGAAGGAGGATCATTGGAATTCCTACACATTAATTAATAGAATACCCATTCAAGGAATTTATGTGGAAGTCAAGAATAGTCGGGGGGACTAAGTTGTAGGAGATAGTGAGAAGGCTAGTGGGAAGCAGGTAACACTATGTGAAGCAATATAAATATTCTTCAGTGGGACTCTAGAGCCCATGGTGGGAATCCATGGAATCATAGTGTGAGACCATGTCGTGTAACCACCTCACATGAAATAGTGGAAGAATCTTTGGTTGGGGGAATAACCAGTCCTAGCAGGGAGTAACCTTTTAAGGTAAGAACTTGAAAATATTTGTGTTCTTGTTCCTTTATTTGCTTCATAATTTGAGTGAGGATTAGAGACACAAATATGAGAGGATTGAGACTTTAACTAGTCTAAGAGGTTGACTTAAAATTGAGAATATAAAGAGATCACTAATTCACCCCCTCCCCCTTCTCAGTAAACCACTAGATTTGAGAACTAAATATCCCATGATTCTTAATTATTAATGATTTTTTTATTTGTAACTTTAGTTTCATGTTTTTGATGCTGAAATATGTATGTCACGGGAGTGTTCAAGGGAGGCATGGATGGTTCAAAGAAAATCCAAGCCAAAATGAAACAAAAATCAATCTAAGGGTATGTATCATGAATATCACCACCTTCATAAATGAAAAAATCTCATGAAGGTCTTGGATGTGCAGAGTCTTGATGGTAACCTCTGCATAATGTAAACCCATGTTCGTAGAGTTCCTTCACGGGTTCATGGAGGGTTTATAGTAACCTCCACATTATTCCATTCAGACTTGTGAATCCCCAACCACTCATGAGGCTTATAAATCATCATGAAGTTATCTAATCTTCATGAAACCCATACCTTATAAATACCCCCTTAAGTCCAACTTTTTAGAGGAGGCACGACCCTTTGACTTCTGAAAAACATTCTGAGTTCACAATACTCCCAATCTTTGTGAGTGAAAGAGAAAATAGATCCCCCAAGGTATACAAGCTTCGGGAAACCTTCCCCCTTGGGTTCTTGAGAACCTACACCCAAAGTGGATATGTCTCTCTTAAAGTCCCTTGACCTTCATGAAAGAAGAATGACCCCTGAGGCATTTGAGGCTTCGCAATTCACCTACCCTTCATGAAAAATACCCTATGGGAACCAAGACTTTACTCCAAGGTAGGTTCACTCTATTTCATGAAGCATACTCCTTTTTGAAGCCTCAAACCTTCATTGGGCTCCTGATATTTGTGATTCCCTCCTTTGTGATCCCCCAAGCTTCATAAATCACCTATCATGGGCCTCTCCATGGTGCCTCCTTTCAAATGACACCTCTTTATGAAGGTCGAGTTCTTGGAGCCCCCATAGCAACCCAGGACTGGTTCAGCTACACCTCGAGTCCCTATGTGACCAGTTCCACCCATTCATGTATCCTCACACTTCGCTCCAAGCGTGTCCTGGGCTTCCATCCTACCTATTTCTTCTAATAATAGGTACCCTAATTACATCACTTCTAAACATAGGTACCCTAACATTGTGCCTACTAATATCCACCCCTCCATAGTGGTTCCAACACCATGCCCTACCCAAAGGCGCATGAGCGGTGGTTACGTAATCCATAGAGGTGTAATATTTAAGTAAAACTATGCACTTTTCTTTGTAGGAGGTTATTATTCTGAATCTTCCTTTTGCCTTGATGCGACCTCCCTTGAGGAGTGACATCAACCATGTATGAGCTACAATATCTAAAATTATCTAGCTCTACATCCTAGTTATATGATGTTAAACTGCATAAAAATGTCCTCAAGACATGACATAAAACTATATCCTTACCCATTATGATGAACACAATATTTCCCATGTTTGATTAACATGGGATGACCTCACACCTTTTACCATGTGCAAAAAACATGAGATTCCTCGTGTATGAATCACATGGGATAAACTTCCACCTTGGGAATATTCCATGTGTAAGACCCACACCATCTCCTGCAGAGTGATCCTCTTTTATCAGGAAACTTCTACACATAAGCCCCACGCCATCCCTCATATACACACCTTTCATGACACGAGCATCCTTACCACATGACGTTAAACTGCATGGATTGATCTTATCACCCAGCCTTAAATTGTGGCATCAAACTACAAGGGTTTTGATCATCATATCTTAAACAGGGTACGTAGGATGCCTCCATGAGGTTAAATCACAAAAATAGTAAAACATGGTGTGAAATATTCCCTCTTAGGGACAAACCTCTATAGTCTTCTTAATAGGGCATTCTGATCCACCTCTTTGATCTGCCTTAATAGGGAGTTCTGATCAATGGTAAATCAATGTGTGAAATATTCCCTCTAATGGAAAAACCTCCAAATTTTCCCCAATAAGGAATTCTTATCCACCTATTCGATCCTCCTTAATAGGGAGTTTTGATCAATATTAAACATTGGTATGAAATATTCCCTCCTAAAGACACACATCTAGATCCACCTCAATAGGGTGTTCTGATCCACCTCTTTAATCCACCTTAATAGTGCATTTTGATCAATGATAAACCTTGGCATGACATCTTTCCTCCTTGAGGAACACCTCCAGATTCACCTCATTAGGGAATTTTGTTCCACCTATTTTATCTTCCTCAATAGGGTGTTCTAATCAATAGTAAACCCTGATGTGGCATATTCCCTTCTAAGTACACACCACTAGATCCACCTCAATATGGCATTCTGATCCACCTCTTTGGTCCACCTCGATAGGTATTTCTGATCAATGGTAAAACATGGTGTGACATCTTCCCTCCTAGAGAAACACCTCCGAATCAGCCTTAATAAGGTGTTATGATCCACATCTTTGGTCCTCCTCAATAGGGTGTTCTGATCAACAGTAAACCTTGGTGCGACATCTTCCCTCCTAGAGACACACCTCTAGATCTACCTCAATAGGTCATTCTGACCCACCTATTTTATATGCCTCAGTAGGTAATTCTGATCAATAGTAGAACTTGGTGTGACATCTTCCCTCATAGGGACACACCTTTGGATCTACCTCAATAGGGAGTTCTGATACACCAATTTGATCTACCTCAATAGGGTGTTCTGATCAATGGTAAACCTTGGTATTGCATATTCCCTCCTAGGAACACACCTATGGATCTGCCTCTATAGGGAGTTACCTCTTTGATTCATATCAATAGGGTGTTCTTGTCAATTATAAACCTTGGTGTGACATCTTCCCTTCTAGGGGCACACCTCCGGATCCACCTCAATAGGGAGTTCTAATCCACTTCTTTGATCCACCTCAATATGAAGTTTTAATCAACGGTAAACCTTTACATGAAATATTCCCTCCTAGGGACACACCTCTGGATCTTTATTAATAGGGTGTTCTCATCCACCTCTTTGATCCGCCTCAATAGGGAATTCTGATCAATGATACACTTTGGTGTGACATCTTCCCTCCTAGGGACACACCTCCAAATCCGCCTTAAAAGGGAGTTATGATCCACCTCTTTGGTCCGCCTCAATAGGGTGTTCTGGTCAATGGTAAACCTTGGTATGACATATTCCCTCCTAGGGACACACATTTTGATTCACCTCAATAGGGAGTTTTGATCCACCTCTTTGATCCTCCTCAATAGGTTATTATAATTCACCTCTTTGGTTCACCTCAATAGGGCATTTTGATCAGCGGTAAACCTTGGTGTGACATCTTCCCTCCTAGGGACACACCTTCAGATCCACCTTAGTAGGGTGTTATAATTCATCTCTTTGATCCACCTCAATAAGGCATTTTGATCAATGGTAAACCTTGGTGTGACATCTTCCCTCTTAGGGACACACCTCTAAATCCACCTCAATTCTGATCCACCACTTTGGTATGCCTCAATAGGGAATTTTAATCAATGGTAAACCTTGGTGTGACATCTTCCCTCTTAGGTATACACCTCTAGATCCACCTCAATAGGGAATTCTAATCCCCCTCTTTGATTTGTCTCTATAGGGCGTTCTGATCAATGGTAAACCTTGGTTTGACATATTCTCTCCTGGGGACACACCTCTGAATCCGCCTCAACATGGAATTATAATCTACATCTTTGATCCACCTAAATAGGGTGTTCTGATAAATGGTAAACCTAGGTGTGACATCTTTCCTCCTAGGGACACACCTCTGAATATTCCTCAATAGGGTGTTCTGATCCACCTCTTTGATTCTCCTTAGTAGGGTGTTTTGATCAACGGTAAACCCAGGTGTGACATTTTCTCTCCAAGGGGCACACCTCTTTAATCCACATCAATAGGGAATTCCAATATTCCATTCTATCCTTGCAAGACGTTAAACTTATTCACACCATGTCCCCACAAAACATTAACCATGTGACTGTCTCTGCAAGATGTTAAACTCATGACCTGGTCCAAAAAACCTACTCCATACTGTAAACATGGAATTCCTAAGGTAAAAAAGTCTTGGAAGACTTATGCATTTGGTGTCATTAACTCATGATAGGCATGGGATGTCTTGGGTTTTGTGCCTAATATGCCTCATATGAGATGCCCTCCAAAAGAGGAAGATTCATAGGTTCCCAATATACCCAATGTCCAGACATGCCCAAAGATTCCCAACATGACTGTTCTCCTGACCGAAGGTTGTTTCCCTATCAAGACAAAAGCGTCATAATTAACCACTGTCCACATAGAGATGGAACTGGGGATGAGTTCCTCAAACATGACATAATCTATGAGGGAAACCCAAACCACGTAATGAGATTTAAGTAGGAATCCATGGAAGGAGGAACTGATGTCCCATCATCCTGTTTCAATTAAGGAGCAGACATTGCTAATAAAAGTGATGAAAGTCACCTGCCTTTGGATAGTTGAAATGCAGGGCAATAGAATCCAACACACAAGACACACAGGCACCCCTAGTGAAAGCGTTAGAAACACATGTTAAACTGTATTAAATCATACTATTTTTTTTCAAAATTGAAAGCATACATTGATTTGTTTATTTTCAAACTAGCATGCTTGTATTATCTAACAAAGGTTTCTCATGGAATACTTTGTGGGATAATACTGGGATAGTTATTCTTACACCCTTATTTTGAATGATAAAGTTAAAGGTAAGGCATCACTTGGAGGTGATGGATATTCATGCTATTTGTGTTTGGGTTTGAAGGAGGTGATACAGTGGGAGTTTTCCCTCAAGTCACATAGAGATGGGTAATTGTTGCTTCAGTTTATTTGTGGGTCTCGACATTGTATTGGACTCAACCTTTGTGTAATGCCTTATCCGCTTCCCACCATGTTTTCCTTTAATCTTGTTTTGGATCATTATATATTACTATGCTTGGTTCTTTATTTATATTGAAAGTTACTGGTGTTGTTAAATTATATTCATGATTTTGGTTTCTTTTAGGGCTTCATTTATGCTATTGTGGTTTCTTAAGTGCATTGATTCTCCATGTGCTTAATGATAACTTACATGGAAGAGTAACTAAATGTTAACGTTTAAGATTCTATTGAAAAATGGATTCAAGCCTTAAGATTTATCCTATGTTGTTCGCTACCACTAAAATAGGCAGTTGCATGATATTCAATATCATGGCTTATGATACATCCATATCGTACCATGCGATATAGCCAAATACACATCTAATGTATAAGGCTTTAGGATATATCTCTATCACAATCAATGGCATTCCTCCATGTCGTGGTATGCCCTTTTATAATTTTATTCTTTCTTCTATCATGTATCTATTTATTTATTGAACATAACAAGGCTTATCAAACACTGCTCTTAGTTATTACAATAAAGTTGTATTCATCCGTCATTTCAACACTATAGAGTCATTGAATGGTGGAGAAATCGTACCATTATTACCAAGTAGTTCATCGATGATTTTGCCAATTTGTAGAAACTAAAAGAGATGAAAACCTATTGGTTGTCATTGATGATCAAATGTAAAAGTTATGAAGCATCTTGATTAAATGTTAGAGGAGTTGTGCAATGCTTATCCATGAGAAAATAATTGGGGGTGGTGTCGGAGTGGTAAACACCCTGTCATCATACACCAGGGACTCGGGTTGAAATCTGAGTGAGAGATTATTTCTAAAATTACTATGTCAATACTTTAATGGGTACTATGGCAGTAGAACTATTCACCCAAATTGAGTTTTCGAGCCCTGGAATTGGGCCTACGGGTCACAGGGCCATCAAACCATCAATGACTTTCGGAGCACAGGGTCTTCGAGCCATTAAGAGCTTTTGGGCCATAAGGCTTACGGGCCATGGAACAGATCAGGTCTACCTTACTAGAGCAATCGTAGACCGGTGAATCCTAGTAGCAATTACCGGATGGAGCTAACCGGACCCATGATTAAAGGAGGGACATGACGAACATGTCATCGACCCAACAATACTCAGGGCGCTCCAAGTTGTTAGCAACTTCAGGTGGAGAGTTAGGTGTAGAGCTAAAGAGGTGTTTGGGTAGGACTCTTCCAATATAACCGAGTCAAATAAAGATGTAGGGTCTTTGTGGCTTTGAACCTCAAGACCATGTAATACAAGCATTTGTGTCTTTGAGTATTCGAGTAATGTAATAGTTTCCTCTCAACCCTGTTAATAAGAGACTTATTCGTAAATAAAATATAAGGAATTGGAGCTTATTCTTGAGAAATTGAGTTACAAAACCATGAGTCATAAACCATCGTATGACATCATATATTGTCATTGGGTCATTGTAATTTCATACATACTTTATTTGCAAAGTAACTTAATGATAGTTGCACATTTGCAAGATGCTTCCTTTTTGTGGGAGGAAGTTCTATAATTGGGGATTCACGATTCCCTAAAATTATCTTTCTTTTTCATATTCGCTCCTTAACCACGACACGACTGTGAAACCAAATGATCGGGCCAAGGTCCCCAAGCCCACGAGAGATCCGTGGCAGCCTCCCTTGATCCGTTACAAAGAAACCCCCATCGTTGCTCCCAAGGACGGATTACAGGGCGCGGTCTTCGTTTTAGGGTTTTTAATCCGAGAGGAGAGGGAGTGGCGGAGAGGGCGAGATGGGGAAGAAAAGAAAGTCCGTGGCCAGTCGGTTGGACGAGGTGGATCGGACGATGTACACGACGTTCTGCAGCGCCGCGAACTCGCTTTCACAACTTTATACGCAAACCATGAACCAGCAAAAACTATCTTTCCTGGCCGGCGAACGCCATGGCCTCGTGCGAATTCTAATGCCCTCTCCTCGTTCCTCCGTTTCCTTTTATTTTTTGGAAGGAAGCGCGTCTTTTGTTGGGGACTATTATTGTTTAACGTATTTGGTTTCTGCTGGTCATTGGCTTTTATGTTGATAATTATTTTGTTGATACTTCTGCTGCGCTTAATTTTCCATAGTTTGTGTTTCTGTGTTATAATTGATTTACATTGAACGCAGCACCTGTCAGGTTCCTTTGTGAGTTCGTTTCACGTTCTTCAGCAATCTTATGTCATTGACAATGATAGTATCAAAATTCTGTCTGAGGATTTAGTTCAATTGTTTGTTTTATTGTATTTTGGTTTTGGAAAAGATCAACCCTGCCTTTATTACATAAAATATTGACATTCTAAAATAAGACTGCTGCTGAGTATTTGGAGTAAATGTGCGTTGTTAAGGGGTCATGAGGAAAAGTAGTGAAACTATTTTAGCCACCATTTCATTATAGAATCTCTGGGAATCTTGGGATATTATATTGTCTAAGAAGGAGCAATTCTGTTGTAATCAATTTTGTTTACATAAATAAAAAAATCGGGAAGGTGGATTGTCATTTTGGCTACCTTGATACCAGATTGTTAAATGTGAAGGGTGCTGTTAAGGGAGAAGCACTAGGAAGACACATGCCCACGTGAATTCAGATGCTACAATAGGGAAAAAATACTACAAATATGATATGTAATGTTATAGAATAAATATAGACAAATTATATAAATAGAAGGGATGCAAAATCTTTTCATATGTTGGATGTTTTTCTTGTTTTTTGTGTCCTACTTTTTCAATTAACAGTAGCATAAAATCAGCAATTGTTTATGATTGCGTAAACAATAAAGAAAAATGCGTTTAAGTATACAAGATCCATTCAAAACCCCATGCAACTCATGTTCACAATCAATTTATGCCAAAAATGGCACCGAATGTTCTAAAAGGCTTGTCCTTCACCTTACCCAGTGCCTATCATACCGAGAGATGGGCTGTGCCTCGATAGCACCTCGCCCCATTTCCTTAGTTGAAGATGCAGGTGCCTCTGAGTACATTGTTTTGATTGCTTATTGAAATCAAAATTTTAGAGTGATTTGGTGGACACATGGTTTTGATGTTTATCCTGTTTCTTACATGTGTTTATCTCCATTATGTATTTTTGCATCGTTTGGCAGGAAGGATTTTGAGCATAGTTATGGTGGGAGGGGGGGGGGGTGATTTACCTTGTTTGGATGCTACATGTGTCCGACAAGCCCCCTCTCATACAATAATCAATTTTTCCAAAATGCTTATTTGCCCCTCAATTGTGTACTTTTATTAACCAAAGCAGCTACCACATAATTTCTTATTTTCCACTATAGCATAGTCCTTAAAATAGTTTTAATGCCTTTTCTTGTGCCCCCTTAACAAGGCACCTCCTATTCTGTCAAAATTGAAATACTCCACTGTATTTGAGAATTTCGATATTTGATTCAAAATTTGGGTAATCCTTATTAAAATTCAAGTACTGTCAACCAAACAATCAGCAGCTAAATTTATCTTGTCAGCATTTTGATGACGAGTCCAGCATCATCAATAAAACAAAATTGCTATAAACGACTAAAATATCTCTGTGGGTGCGCCCAATGTTAATCTATACTAATGCGGTTATGAACCAATCTTACATATGGGAGCTAGTTGTATACAGGATGATAAGTTCTTACACCATATTGGCATTTTCTCCTATGAGTTGGTTTGTCTGGATTTTAAAATTTACTTTTCACTGAAGGCTCTGTTTTCATTCTTGTTTGTTTACCTTTCTGTTTAGGAAAAACTGTATCAATGGATGTTGAGACAAGAAGAGGGGGCATCTAGAGCCTCTACCATTGACATTGTCAGTTACTTGCAGGTTTCAGTTTTTTTCCTTTTCCTCTCATCTCCCTTCATGCTAGTTGTAAAGGCATTAACAAAGCTCAACCCTGGTTATCTGGGTTCTTGATGAATTCATTTGGGTTATTAACCATAATTCAAAGTTTTTTTTACCAAGAAAAAGAGCTTTTCTGGTTCCTGTGGTTAACGAATGTTCTTGCAGCCATCAAACCCAATTGAAAATTACTATCTGTTAGGGTTGAGTTTTTTGACACATACCAATGTATTTTTTTCAGAAGAGTTACCATTAGTAATATGTTCTATAAACAATATTTCAATAATTGTCCTCCTAAGTGCATTTGTACAAGTATTTTCAAATTTCCTTTTTGGGAAAGCTTTTTTATGTTACATACAAGTGTTTTTTTCCATAAATTTAAGTGTCTTTCAAAAACAAATTGCAAAACAAACATCACTTATATATTTTAGCACTTGTTGAAAACTGCTTATGCCACTTCTTATGATAGCGAACAGTTTGAAGAAACAAGTGGCGTTTGTTCTGTTTCTGAAAAACTGATTCCACTTAAGTGGCGGGAAAACACTTTTTCAACCTAATCAACCCATAGTAATATTTTCTTCTGAGTTTTATGGTTTCATTTGAGGCTTGACTTCGATGCAGAATGAATTGGACTTCTGCGGAGATGACCCATCACTGTCCCCAAGGGTGTCCATTCAATACCCCCATTCTCAGCCGGTGGCCCACTTTACAAATTCCAGTTACGTGGCCTCCTCCGGGGTATCTGGCCCGATGAACACCGGGCAGGTTAATCACCAATCTAAAAACTCTGTCTTCTCCGATGCGCTCTCAAGTCCTGTTCGGCAGAGCCTCCAGAACTACCACTTCAACGAAACCGGCTACAACCTAAATGGGTCTCGGAATCCCGAACCAAACCCGACCCGGGATGCTAATGGCTCAAACGATTCATCCATGGAAATGCATGCAGATAGCCCCGATCATGGGCCTCAGTATTGAACTTGGGCGAGTACTGTGGTCTTTGGAGATGCTGTTGCCCTTTTTACAGGTGCTCTCTTCTTTTTGGTCCATGCAGGTTATTGTCCAGATGGGAGGTGGTTTGAGGATTAAAACACGATGCGTTGTGTTTTAATGTGATTGATGGGTGGTCCGATTGCGTCGGATCTGCGGTGCGAGAGTTCACTCAGGTCGTTTAGATGCATCTTTGGCTTTGGTTTTAGAAATTTGGATGTGGCTGTGTGGTGTGGTGTAATCTTTGTGAAGTAGCGTCTGAAAAATTGATTGTATGTGCCTGCTTAGCAATAAAGTTTGGTGCAATTTGGAAATTGTCTTCAATGCTGGTGGCTTTTGTTAGTACATATATAGTAATGATCGTATGCCTGCTTAGCAGTATAGAAAGTGGACAAAACCATAATATGCAATACAAAAAAAAAAAAAAAAACTACTGTTCAACATTGATGTGGTAGGCTCCATGGGTCTATACCTATCATCACCGGTAACAATTTATGACACCACTATGATGATCAACTATGTCACTTCCAAAGTCATAATGGTCAGAAGTATCTCACTATGTAGTGCTCTTTCACTTGTGGTTGCCCAAAAGTTCGAAACAACACTAGAATGGTATGATCAAGTATGTCAATTCATAGGTGCTCATGCACTAGTGAGTACGACAACCTTGTATGGTAATCTCAAGTATTAAAGTGCATGTCTAATCTAATGACATGCATTAATGGAATTGTGTGAAATAAAACACGAAGCAAACAACCCTAATACACTAAAATGGTGTAATCTCACATGTCTAGATAAGTTAGCTCAAGAACTCACTACAAACTAGATCTCAAATAACAAATCCAAACAGTTGATGCACATTGAAATATGACCCCAAACCCGACAAGTCTTGTTAGAGGAGTGTTGAACCAAACTCTATCTCACAATGTAGTCACTTGTAGTTGCACATCGTCAGCATTCCAAACATGTCACTGTATGATCATGTTTGTTTATCCATATATTGTCCTTTTTAGGCATTTCAATCCATCAAATCCCAGTACAAAGCATATCCAACCAAGCACGAAATCCTTCTCGACTCTGCCCACACGAGCAACATGAAACTTTATCCATCGATGGAATGTCAAATGGTATAAAGAATCAATATCATTCTCGATGGATAATCTATTGAATAGACAAGAATATACAATCACCAAGTTCAATCACAAATCACCACACAACCTGTCTTGGTTGCCTGATGATTAAGAGTTATCCCACTAGTACTATATCCATAGCATGGGCCATCGATGTTCCATATATGCATAAAGTCAAATCCTCACAAGTGTTGCTCAACCCAACAATCTTGCTTGCATCAATCAGTCCCATCAATAGTATTGATTCAATCCCCTACTCTATGATCACACTGTTATGGATCACCTACGGGCCAAATTACACTCGGTTCCTAGTCTACTCTAGGGTCCTACCATATCATTATTCATCCTTACACATCATTTATACATGATTTAATCAACATATTACATTGACTTGAAGCCACCCAGTTTTATGCAATTCTTCTATAACCACTGACAAGATCCCAACTTCACAAGATGTGAGTAAAGAAAGAATAAGTGATAAATTAAGGAAATAAATAGTGGAACATGTTATAGTTATTATCTAATGCCTTAAAAGTTAAAATGGTTTTAGTTATTTTGTCTAATATGACTACTGTATAATCAACCTATACGAATAGGTTGTTAAAAGATAGCTTATGAAACATCAATGAGTAACTCGACTCTTCTACATAATCAATAATTTTTATGCTTGAATATCATGAGTTGATGTGCTATTGAGGTTACAAACATACTCTAATTAAATGTCAAAGAGTTTAGCATTTATAGACTTGTGGGTTGGTGACAACAAACATTAAAAAAAGTGTAAATGTTTGGCTAGCCAACCCACAATGCTTTCGAAACCTTATAAACCATTATAAACACTCCCATTAAATGATTTAGGGCTATATAAAGGGATTGAGAATCACAGCATGAGGCACTTAATGGATTGTGAACTACTTGGCCGAAGTACCATTATTCTCCTTATCCCCTTTTCTTTGTGAGTTTCATGCTAAACATTGGGCCGGAGAAATATTTCAAATTATATCCATGATTCATACAACTAGTGGATTACCCAAGGAGGCATGAATATGTTGGCTGACACTAGTGTTTTTCATCAATAACACCAGTGAAAGAAGAGAAAATGAGAGAACTTTGAGCATGTTACAATTTTTATTTTAGTTGATGCATCTGAATCTTCTCTCAGTTGATCTTGGGTGGGTTTTCTTGTTTTTTTTTCCAACACATGTATGCCATACTAGATTCCCATAATACATAAATTTGGTATCAATCCCATCTAATAATGTTTTGGATTAATTAAGGAAATAATTTTTTTAAGAAAACATAATATCATATAGTATAACATAATTTAGCCAAGACGTATGAAACGACACGGTCATCGGTGATTGGATGAGTTCCTCAGTCATATATTATGTCCACCCTTGTCATATAGTATGATATGCCTAAAACTATAACTTTATGTGTAAAACTACAACTTTATAAACACAGAGTATCACATTGTAAAATCGTTTTGGTGTGAGCCATATGGCATGACTCCGTTGAAAAATTGAGTTGTCAACATGTCCAAGGTATTATCCCATATAGGTGGATATGACACTACAAGAGGGGTGGGGGGGGGGGGTGAATTATAGTCCCCAAGAAAACATCCATTTTTTCTTCCCACTCAAATATTAAGTTGATTAGACAATACAAGTTTCAATCAATAACATAGTATCAAAGTACAAACATACCAATGCAGTACAATCACAACATAATTTAATACTATCGGGAATTAGACAATGTCCAACAAAAACAATATGGCATCAAAAATTAAAATAACAGAGCAATTTAAAAACAATGCATGAAGTCATGGATAACAATCCAGAAACCCCTAAAGGATATTATTACCAATCCAATTCCAATCAAAGGAACCCTGTTCTTTTATCTAAAGCGGTAGAAGGATCTGTAGACCTGATCCTATGTAACCCAGTTCCACACATGGAACTTCCTCGACTGCAGACTTACAAAATGTAGCAAGTTCCAAGCCCTGAACTTCTTTGACACCATAGTCAGCAGCAAGGATCTCTAGCCCTAATCTCCTATTCAATCTCATGATTGGTAGAAAGTTCGCACTAGGACTTCATCAAACATGAGGGTTCAGAGAATACAACTTCCAGGTATAGAAGCTCATCAATCATGAGGGATCAAAATGTTCAGGTTCCAAGCCAGAAACCTCCTTGACCACAAAGACCAGACAAAGAAAAATCACAAGTGAAAGACTAAGATCTTTACAAATATACCTCACACAACGGTAGTACTTAGTTGAAACTCACTGAAATAAAAATACATAGAGAAGTGCTCAAAGCATCGAGATGATTCAAACTTCAAAATTATTGTAAGCCCAATGAATATCATAACTTGTTAACTCGGTAACTTCTTCTTCCACTCCATGAATCCCTCATATGAATTTATATACGAATTTGTAATAAAATTCAATGGTTGGATTCTTAGATCTCTGGGTATGGATGCAACTGCACTTGATGCAACACTTTATCTTCCGATGAATATAGCTTTAGACTCTATCATCCCATGTGTCAGATAGTATTTGTTATCAATAAGAAAGGCTTCCATAATGATTGAACTTGTCAATATGTGTTGGATATGTAAGAAGAATACGAGGTAGCATTTATTCCTTTGAAGAACCCTTGACCATGTATTTTATGATGCCTTCACATGATGATAAAGAAGGTGAACTTGCAAGCTAAAGGTATTAAGAATCCTTCCATGGACTACGGAAGACACACTATTGTATCAATTCAAGGAGATATTTTAGACCAGATTTGTAGTATATTTGAGTGATTGAGAATTCCTCTGAAGGAATTGGATGAGGTCCCAAGTCCTATTGATTGAAGTCTGAAATATACATACTAGAGTTGAAAATTCCCAAAGGACTCTGGGTATGAGTCATTCATGATCTGTATAGGAGTAATTTTGAGAAGAAGAATTGAGAGTTCGACAAAGGAATAGAGAAACCCTTGCGTGAATAAGAGTCATTTTGTGAGTTAGTATTGAGAAATTGACAAAGTCCTATATTGTGTATGATTCATTGAAATTTATGTACAAATCATATGAGATCACCAGGACTATATACGAGTCATTTTCTTAATCAGCATATGAGTCATTTCAAGCCCTCAGAAGTGTCCTTCTATCTCTGGGATGAAAAATTGACAAATGAATGATCCACATACGAGTCATTTTGACCAATGTATGATTCAATCAAACTTGCGTATGAATCATTCAAGATCTTATTAAGTGTCATTAACTCTATGTAAGATTTATTATGCTCTGTATAAGAATCATTGGCCTTTGTGATAGAAATTTGGAAAAGGCATGCATACTACACAAGGATGATAGAGAACAATATAAGGATCATTTATCCTTATGGTGGATATGTACTTTTTGAAAATGGAAAAGGTATAGAAGATGTGTAAGGATCATATGGATCACCATAAGGATGAATTACTTGAAAAAATTTGTGAGGATCCAAAAATAAATTTCTTTGAGAAAAATCAAAATAAATATTCTGATAAAATAAGAATTAAAACAGACGATGCTCCACCAATCTTCATGGGATTAAATATCATAATGAGATTGCGATGCATTATGATTCAACCTGAGAAAATGAATCAATACAAAGTTGATTCAAGTTGGATTACTGAGATGAGATTCATGTCGTGAGACATAACTTCACACCACAATGTATGGATTCATGCACACATGGATAAAGATTTTAAAAAATTTAATTGTGTCATATTTTTTGGGTAAAAGAAGCCACAATAATTCAAATATTGCACGAAGAAGGAATTACGAGTCTTAAGGAGGATTTAAATGAAAACCTTGACTCATATTAAATGAGGGTTCAATGAGAAGAATATATACTACTAGGGATCATGGAGATTCCATAAATATTATTGAAATGGTATTTGAATATTATTCATAGTAACTTGGTGAATATAAAATTTAAGTAAATTAAGAACTTTACTGAGACTTAGAGAGTACTTGATACTATTGCTACCAAGGATATTTCTATACATCGAAGGTGAAGTCAAATGTATTTAGGAACTCCTGTAACCTTAAGAAACAGGAGGCAACCAACACTACTACTGTTATGTTGAAATCCGTGATGAAGGTGAGAAGTAGGAACCTCTTTCTATAACCTATGATATTATCATATCATTAGAAGAAGAAGGTGAGAAAGGCCAAATATCCTTTGGAAGACTCGACCATGAGGACTTAAGGGAGAACAAGGACAACATGCATACTGCATTAGGTGATATCCATAGTTAAAAACCCATTCGAGGAAGGAATTCATGAGGACCCTTTGAAGAACTATCAGTAGACAAATATAAATACCCCATCAGGAGATAACTAAAATATTTTGGGGAGATAAATTAAACTGGTAGGGACCAATATAAAGAACCCATTGGGAGGCAGCCACAACATTTACTTTCGATCATACATTTTGGGAGATTATTGGCCAATATTTATAGGAGATAGATTTTACTTGTACTCATATTTTTATTCTAGTGGAAGTATGGGTCTTGAGATAATAATCGAACCTAGAAAGGAGTAGGCTTTCAAGGCTGAACCTTTTAAATCACTCATGTTCCTGCCTTTATCTTCTAGATCCTCGAGTAAGGCTAATATATATAAGGAAGAGAGGACCAGACTTTAACTAGTCATAGATCTTGGTTTAAAATAATGAAATCATAAAAAGAAAAGGGTTCATTGATTCACCCCACCCTTCTTAGTGATGAAATTGTAACTGATCATTACAAGTTATATCAGAGCTAACTAGGTTCTCTATGAAAGATCATACCTTTACAAAATATTTCAAGATTCTTTAGTCAAAGAATAGAACAAAAATATAGGCAATGAATAATAGAATGGTTTCAAAGTACAAGAAAGACCAAAGTGGTAAGGATTAATCTACCAAATTGGTTAAAAGCGATACTTTTGATGAAACCAGTTCAAGCTGCAGAGAGTATGAGTAATATAAGACTATTAAAATAGTCAAAGACCTCTACTATTAAGTAGAGAAATTTCTGAAGAAATTTCCCATTTAAGCGATCACAAAAAATATTTGGTTATATCAAAGCACTTCTTGATTAAAAGACATAACTATAAGAGGATGTTGAAGAGATAGAGGGTTCTTTAGCCAAGAAGTTTCAAAAGTGTAAGGCTCTCGCACAACTGTTTGAAGCCAAAGTGGAATCTGTGTCACTTTTCAACGAACACATTTCTTTGATTGGAGAAAAGTTTCAAAGCAGTGAATGAGAGAAGGATGTAATTAAATAATTCGTTAGAGAATTAATCCATGCACACAATTTTTTTATAGAAACTCCATCAATATTAAAGATGCATAGTTGGAGGATAATATAAAAAATATAATAGAATTAAAGAATTACCCATAATAAGAAAAAAATGTGCATTGGGATTAAACCAAGAATCTAGAGAGAATTTGGGGAGATAAACTGAGATCAGTTGTAGATGAGAAGAAGTACCTCAATATAAGTGTCTTGAGCTTGAGGTAAAATTTAAAAATCCCAAAACTACATAATTTAGAACTTCCAAAACTACTGATAAAAAAGAAGATTTCATATAAACCGTTAATGGAGATCCACCTCCAAAAAGGACTTAAAACAATGGTAAGAAAATCTTGAAATCAACCCATGATCAAACATAAACAAGCTCTAGGATAAGGGTGACCCATTATCCCAGAAATTATATTTTCACTAATGATATCTCATGTGCATGTGCAGGTTATAATATAAAATTGGAAAAAAATAGGAGTATAAAAATTCCATTAAATTCACCAACACATTAAATGTGTATACTAGAATATCCAAGATAAATTTCCCCCCATGAAGATCCCATGAAATTTGTAATTCCACTAAAAAATAGCAAGTGAATTTGGATAGATTTCAATAACAAACAAAAAAGAGGTTTATTGGAAACTATTGGTGTTTTTTGTGGTTTTGGTATAAATAAACTGAATGTTGTAATAATATGTCAAAATATGGGAACTAAAGTAGTTCCGGTTCAAGGGGGAGAAAAGATGAAGAAAAGAGAAGGCCTGTTGTTCAAAAGAAGAATTCACCAAAAAAGAAAAATTATCTTGCCATGAATATATTTTTTCACCTTGAAAAATTCTATGATTATTATTACATAGGTAGTTATAGTTATGAGGAGTATTGGTATCAACCCATCAATAATCAATTATATGTAAAAATTAAAATAATACCACAACATAAAACAAAATCGGTAAGAAAAGAAGTGAAAGATGCCTTTGGTGAAAAGTAAGTGAAGAAAGGTGTTCAATAAAAGTAGGGAGATGAACAAAACACTTATAAGAAATATAAGAAGAAAAATAAAAAGGATGTAAAATCAAATTGGAGATGCATCTACTATGGAAGTAAGGGTCACACTGTGGACTACTATAAGCACACCATGTAGACTAGTATAAAACGAAAAAAATTAAAATCAATGAAAGAATCAAACCAGGAGAGAAACAAGAAGATTATATTGATTTAAGACACCATATAAGTAGAGGTGAAGGAGTTCCCTAAGAAAGGAAACACAAAATCTATGAATAAAACATGTGAACACTCTGATAAAATTCATTTTTTAATAAATGAGTGCTTGAATATTCGGGCTGACCAATTGAAAATGGATAAAAAAATGGAGGAAGAACAAGCAATTAATGAATGAAAACAATTTGTTTCACATGAAAAGAACCTGAATTTCAATAGAGGTTGTCCAAGGATGATGAACCAGGAGTTCTTATAGCCTCCAATACTTTTTTTTATTTTATAAAAACACTTTGAGGCTAAGTGAGAACCACCATGTGCATAAAAGGAATCATAATCAGGTTGGACTCGGAACCACGTCCAAGACCAGACCAACCCAAAAGAAGAAACCAAACAACATCAACCATGAACCAAGGACCAACCCGTTCAAAAACACCATCAAAATTCACATGCCAAAAAATCTCTTGCCGCCCTGCACTACGACAATCCATCGTACACAACACCCATTCCCAGGACACAACACCACCACCGCTTCTGAGACCTCCCATCCAAACCACACACCACGTCGGGGACCATAACAACACCATGAGGGCCAACAAACGAGAACCAGAGGGAGGAACCTGCACTGCCACTAATACTGAGAATTGCTGTCGGGGCCAGTCACAGACCGTGTCACACCAAGAGAGCCGCAAACCACACCCCACAACCACCCGGTTCAGCACCACCATCGTCAGAATCACCAACACCATCCCAGATCGCCCAAGCATCCTTCAAACCTAACCATCGTGGAGTCGCATGCAAAGGGGAAGGGAAAAAAGAGTAGAGGATATTTGGAGGATTGTGGCACCGAACATGAGAATAAACTAGAAGACCAACAAGCCAGACTGGTAATCCGCTACTGTGCCCGCGTCTAAACCTGAATAAACCACCATCAAATCGGAACGAAGAACCTGCAACAAGAAAGGGGAAAATAGACAAGGAACCACCGCATTCCCCAAGCGTTCCTGAGGTCACCGTCTGCAACCTCGTAGTGACTCGGGAGGAAGATGATGAACTTGGGCCAGAGAAGAAGAGAGGAGGGTGACCATGAAGAAAAAGGGAATCCAACATTATGAAATCTTCCAATGTAAAATTTGGATAGAATTAAATATCATGGTTTAGAGATAACTCTAAACCTTGATACTACTAAGGATAAATACAAAACCATCCTTATTCCCTTAATTTTTTTTTGTTTTCACTAACTTTTAGGGAATTGAAGGAGAGAAGGGGGGGGGGGAGCTAGATGAGACCGTAATCATTGTGTATAGAAAGAAATGAGTGTCTATCATTGGTATTGCTAAAAATAATCACCCATGAATATTAGGTGAGTGCATCCATTAATAAAGAGTTGTGATTAAGTGGTGGACATAAAAAAATAAACCGTTTTATGAAAATATGGAATTATGGATGACTCATAAGAAATATAAAGTTTAAAGTAAACAACCACCATCTAATACTTATTCTTAATTATCTAAAATCTATCATCAAGGGGGATTATATCTTGATCTATATAGTTGGAGTTTTATGCTTTTCACTTAAAAATTTTATAAAAATTTATTGAAGATGAGTGTAGGTTAAATTTATTTATAAATCTATTTTAATGTCTACAAACATGAAAAAGTGGAAATGATATCAAATGTTGAACTAATTAATGGAAAACTATGATGATTTGTTGAAATAACTATTGTTTTCTACACCATATTATACCACATTGACTTAGAGTTAATTAACTAAAGGCTCATTACTAAGAAATCATGCGAGTCCATCCTCCTCTCAATAAGTGTATCTAGCTGGAATTCTGAACAAAAGTTTGAGAAGAAGCCTCTTAACATTATGGAGGAAGCATGAAGAGTGAGAAATACCTTCCATTATATTTCATATGTATTTATTGTCAATAAGGGTAAGATGAAAAGGATCTAGAATGCACATATATTGACATAGAAGTATGTGGGGGTATTTCCAAAAAACACAAAAGGGGAGATTGAAGAGACCATGTAACATCCCAGGTTTTTTAAATGATATTTTTTCCTAATAAAATGCATGTTATATTATATTATACAAAAAAAACCATATCTCTTTAATAATGATCAATACATTAGTCACCAAAATGGGAAAATATGGATCACTCCAATCCGTTAGAATTATCTACCTAATACTACATAATTAAAACAAAGTATTAGAGAACCAATCAATATATTAGAAAATGATTGTAGTGAATATTTAATGAAATAATTAAGTGATATTTATAGAGTATAAAGGGAAATGTGATTTTTGGGATTTGACCATTATTGGACTGTTGGTCAAATATGACCATTATTCAATATAACTATTAGAAAATTTGACCATTGAGAACTATACCCTTTGGAAATAATTATAACATTATAATTAATGTTTATAAGTAGTAATGAAAAAGGATAATTAATGAAGAAAGGATAAGCAATGATCTCAACTAGTAGAGTCATGTTGTATATTGTCCATTTGTCAGAACTTGGGAGGGAGGTAGAATCATTGGGGTTCACCCTTGACCAAGCCCAAGCCGAGCTTTAAGAATTGAAACTAGAATGAAATTTTATATGGGATAAGTTCAAGTTAGTTGAAATTACCACTCAGTCATGTTAATCGAGCCACCCCATGAATCTATCACAATCGCACACCTCACCCTTAGGTCGCATGCAGGTGTTATAAGGGGTTACATGTCTAGGACTTAGTTACTTAAAGTGCAATTCCTTTTTATAAATAAAATTTTTATCCCATAAATTCTATTTTAATAATAGTTTTTATTAATATAATATATGTTTAATTGATAATAATTTGATAAATTGATTTTTCAGACACAAATGGTACTTTTCAAAAAAGATATAAATTTTTATAATAAAAAAAGGTATTCAGAAAAATATTTATTTTAATGAAATAGTTTTTTAAAAACACTATTATTTAAATATAAATGATAAAATAATTTTATTATGTCCTAGGAAATTTTTAAGTGTCAAAAATTTGATTGTGCCTTACAACCCTCTATTTTTTTAATAAATAAGGATTTTTATATTTAAAAGTTAAAATTATCATATTTAAGGAATTATTATGATAAAATAAAAATCATTTTTAAAATCAGTACATCGAAATTAGGTTAGGGTTAATTTATGAGAATTTGTAAAATACTTTATTTTTTTAGGAATAGTAAAAATACAGTTTAGGGGTTTCAGTATGTTTAATAACTTCATAATTATTTCATAATGATGTAATAATTGATTAAAAAAATAAATGACCTAAAATATTTTATTTTATTAATATGAAGTATTTTAATATATTTTAATCAATTTCCAACCCTATAAGTGACATGCCAAAGTTTAAAATGAAAAATTTGACTTTAAAAATAGAACTTTGTGAAAAATTTACTTTTCCATGCCTAAAGTAGTAATAAAAAATAATGTTCACTTATATTGGATTAAAATAAAATAAAATGTGTCTTTAATTTCTAAAACCATGGGTAATCCAATGATTTTTCATTTTCCACAACCTAGATTTCGAAGTCCTATATTTGGAAATCATTAAACAAATCCTCAACTTTTGCTATAAATACCCACCCATTTCTCCATTTTATTTAACTTATAATCCATCCTACACAAATTGTTTGTGGTTTTCCACTGAAGGATCCCCCCAAAGTTTACTCAATCCCTCAAGGTTCAATTCTTCAAGATTTAGGAGTAACTCTTCAAGGTTAGGGAATTATTCTTTCTTTTCAATTCAAGAACCTATTTTTTTATATGTCTTATAAATGTTATGGTTACTATATTTTATTACCCTTATGATCATACAATTAATTATAAATTATGTTTTTTCAATGGTATAACCTTGTCCCCTCTCATTTTACCCTTTTCTAAAATCACATTTTATGCTCGTCATGATGCTGAATTTACTTCTCAAATTTTTATCTTCTCCTTAAGAAATTATCTTTTATTTTATTCATGTGGATACCCAAAAATTTTTATTTTCCATGGGTATTCACCTATATTTAAAAATTATTTATTTGATTTAGGGATTTATACATAAAAAACCCACATTCCCTTTTTGTGGGATAAAAATAATGTAATGATAATTTCTTTAGGAACTTTTGAAACACCATGATTTTGATAAGAAACATATTCTTTATTATCAATGGGTTATTAATGAAATTATTGATTATAATCTATGTGGATAACATTAATTAAGACATATTAAAGGTATTCCCTGATAGTGCTCCAATGCATCAGGTAAAAAATTTAATCTCTATAGATGACATGTTTTACGATACCTTGGTAATTTTCATTTATGCCACCTTAGTGACAAAACTTGGTGATATACTTATGAATGTATCATTTAAATGTTGTATCCACATTTCTATATTATGATTCATGATCTTTTTATTATGATATTCTTCACTCCCCCTTGATCATGCCATAATTATATTTCTCATGTTATTATTGATGTTCCTCTTGATCACATGTAAACTATTTTCCTTGCTTATTCCCTTAATAGGCCTCATGATCACCCCTTTCCTTTGATGTATGTCTCCAGGTTATGAGATGTGGTAAATCTGACTTAGGATGAATCCATGAATAATTCTTAGAAGTGTCTAGGAAGAATGCTTTATGTTTTTATGTATTATATTCCTGATTTCCATGAAACTAAACATTAAAAGATCCTTTGTTTTGTTCCATGTAATGAAAATATTATGTAATAAAAAGGTAGTATGCTATATCCCATGAATTGGATTGTATTTATTTACAATAAGAAAGGTTAATATAATGATTGAAGCTGTCAATGTGTGTTGGATATGTGTGAAGAAGATGATACTATGTTGCTACAATTAAAGGGAGAAGATGGAGCCTTTCTCTCCCAACTCTACCCCTCTCACTTCGCCTAGGGTTTCCTTATACAATCCTTCAATTCATAATTGGTGGCACATATGAGTTATGTTTTTCTTCCTACCTTCCCTTCTTCCCCTATTTCACCTCTTCTATCTTTCCTCCTAATCCTCATTATGCCTGTCTTCTTCCATGGCAGTGTGATTTTCTTGGCATTTGTACCTCAGAGAGGATCTATTGGTCCTGATGAAGGTGGTCACCATTGAATCCCCTGACCTCTTCAACCCTGATCAAACCTCATGTTCCACCATGAATCTCCAGGCCAGATCTGGATTGATGGTAACACAATGTTTTTGGATTAAGTGGTATGGTGGTCGAGGGGTTTTTAGGTGATCCTTTTTCGTCTCATTCTTGTTTTTGACTTCTGGGTTCAGTCACACCATGGGGCTATTGTCAGGATCCCTTGAACATTCTTATCCCTACCATGACCTCAAGTACCTTTGTTCCTCTCCAAGTCAGATTTGGAGTAGTGGTTACCCCGGGGTTTTGGGAGGTGGGGTTTGGCGACCGAAGGTTCTCCCAACATGGCCGGTTTCGGTTTGCTTCTTTGTTTTTGTTATAGTTTATCTTTCTCTTTTCCAAGGGAGGATTTCAGAGGTTCCATTGGTTATGATGGAGGCTATTGGTTTTGTTCAAGGTGGTGTCACATTGATGGTTTTTTCATTTTGATGAGGTGAGTTCGATCTGTGGTGTTTTGAATATTAATGGTTCACGACGACATGGTGCTGGTGATTTTCGAAAGATTCGATGGTCTCCGAAAATCGGTGTAGTGCTTGGAAAATGGAAAAGATTATGGTGAGGATGGAAATGTCGATGGTGGTACCTCATGATGGTGATGATGGTTAGAAATGAGACTTATCTGATGTAGTTGGTGATGAAAACAGATTTGATGGGAATGATGGTTGATGGATGCTATAGTCCTGACTTAAAGCAGGAGTTGAAGCACAAATCAGATCTCACGACACATGACATTTTTTCAAATTTTGAATTTCATTATTTTGGGTGTTTTTGTTTTAAATTTTGAACTCATTTTCATAATGTTTGTTTTGGAATTGTGGTATTTTTATACTGTGGTTTGGATTTTGGTATGTATGGTTCCCACTAATCCATAAAGTGGATTTTTTCAAAAAAAAAATGGATTGGAGGAGTTGCTACCATTAAATAACCCTTGAATTTATTTTAGGATCCATTCACATGATGTAAAAGAAGGTGAAATTTCTATATAAAGGTATGAAGAACCCATCCATGAAGTTCTGATTCTACACACTATTGTATCAGTGTAATAAGATATTTTGGATGAGGTTTAATGTTTATTTGAGTGATTGAGAAGGCATAAGAAGGAATTAGATGAGGTCCTGAGTGTTATTGAGTGAAGTCTGGAATATACAGTTTGTAGCTGAAAATTCATAAAGGAATTTTTATATGAGTCATTAATAATCAATTTTTGAGTCATTTTGAGAAGAATAACTAATATTTTTACAAATCCATGGAGTAAACCCTATGTGTGTAAAAGTCATTTTTTGACTTAGTACTGAGAAATTGACAAATTCCCAGTCCTTGTATGAGTCCTTGATATCTGTGTACAAATAATTTAAGACCACAAATACAACATATGATTCATTTTATTACTCAATGTAATATATATTTTAGGCTATTGTAAGTGTCATTCTATATCTAGAATGGAAAACTGGTGAAGGATAGATCAACACATGAGTCATTTTGACCAATATATGAGTCAATCAGATTTTTTTCTTAATTATTTAGGATCTGTGTAAGTGTCATCCAGTTTGTGTAAAAGTTACTATACTTTGTATAAGAATCATTGGACTATGCATTGGAAATTTTGGAAAAGGCATGTGTACTTCAAAATGATGAGATGAATTTATAAGGATGATGGAGAACAACATAAAGATCATTTATCCTTATGGTGGAGTGGTACCTTGTGAAAATGGAAAAGGGATGGAAACTTTATAAGGATCATCTGGATCAATATAAGGATTAATTCATTGAAAAACTTTGTGAGGATCCATAATGAATTTCTCTAATATAAATCAGCATAAATATTCTTATAAAATGATAATTAAATCAGATGATGCTACATCAATATTCATGGGATTAAATATCACAATGATATTGTGATTCATTATTATTCAAGATGAGATAATGGATGAAGGTTAAGATGATTCAAAATGGAGTGTTGATATGAGTTATATGCCGTGAGCCACACTGTCATTCTATAATACATGGATTAATGCACATATAGATAAATATTTGAAATTATTTAAGTATAGTGGATTTTTTTGGTAAAAGAAGCTGTGATAATTGAAATATTTCATAGAGAAGGATTTTACAATCCTTAAGGAAGATATAAATGAAAAACTTGACTTAGATTAAATTAGGTTTGAATGTTAAAAATATCTACCATCTATGATCATGGAGTTTCCATAAATATTATGAAAATAATATTTGAATATTTTTCATGATAATTTGGTGAATATAAAATAGTAGGAAGATAAGAAGAACATTTCTAAGTCTTAAAGCAAATCCAATAATTCTACTACTAAGGATATTTTGTGTGATTCAAAGGTGAATCTAAATGTATTAATGAACTCTTATTTGTCAAAGAAGGATGAATCCAACACTGTTACTATTGTGTTGAAAGACAAGAAGAAGGTGAGAAGCATGAATCTTTTCCTGCAACCTGTGATATCATCATATCATCAGGTTAAGAATGTAATAAAGACATACTTGGGAAGAATAGGTCATGAGGACTTGAAGGAGAACATGGTCAACACATATACTACACTTGGAAATATTCATGGTTAAGGACCTATTTGAGGAAGGAGTTTAGGATGTCCCTTTGAATAACTATTAGGATATAGTATAAAAACCCCATTTAGTGATATCCATAATATTTTCAAGATATAGCTTCAATTGGTAGGATCAAGTATAAATAATCTTTCAATTGGTACCCATAATAGTCAATTGCGATAAATTTTTTTGGGATATTGTCTATCAAAATTTTCAAGAGAAAACTTGTACATTTACTCACATTTGTTTTCTAGTAAAAATATGGGTCTTGAGATAATAATTAAACCCATAAAGGAGTGAAATTTCAAGGTTGAACCTTGTAAATTTCTTATGTTACTACCTTTATTTACTGCATCACTTGATTAAGGTTGAGAGACATAGGGAAGTGAGGACCAAACTTTAATCCATCACAAAGTTTGTCTTAAAAGAAATAAATCATAAAAAGAAAAGGTATCACTAATTCAACCCCTCTTAGTGATCACGTTGAACCTGGGTATTAAATGGTGTGCAGACCATCATAACACTCTAATATATGATTTATGTAGTTTAAATAAGATTCATAAAGTATCATAACTTTAGTGAATCCATTAAATTTACCAGGATTTAAGACCTCAGACAATAAACCTACATAATAAATACATACACAACAAACTTCAAGTTAAAATCAAGCTCAATATGAAGTGTATTGTGATTTTCAAAATATAGGATACAAAATTGGTCATTGACCTAAAAATCTCCCCATTTTTAAAAATCACAAGAAATTCAAGAGAATTTAAGTTTTACTAAAAATACAAGGAATTAATTCCTCTAACTTTTAACTCTACTTGAGTTTAAAATTCTTATGACTTATATTTTTATATTTTTTTCCACTTTATTCAATAACAAGACATGAAATAAATCCATTTTAGTATTCATCTCAAATTAATGAAATTGTTAATATAAAATGAATAAACACTCATATTATTAAATTTATCCTCCTTTTTTATTTTTAAAAATAAATTCTCAGATGGAAAAAGGGGAAAAAATTACACACACATTATAAAGTAAGATAAGAAAAAATTAAAAAAACATCCTTTCATTATTATTTTGATGTAATATTGGGTAATATATTTCTATTATGTAATTTACATATTCTATAATTTCCAGATATTCTCCCCATGTTTCAATTAGTCAAATAAAAATGAAAAGTATTCCTCCCTTTTATATATAATATCCTCCCAAAATAAGTAAAATGGTTTGAAAAAATGTAATTAAAGAAAAAATCATTCATAAATATGTATTAAAATCATTAATGACTTAATCAATCAAAATATAGTTTATAAAATCATAAAAAAAATTATATTATAAATCTATTATTTTTTTGGTTATCAAATTTTATAGATTCCACAGCCTCCTCTCTATAATTTTTGATAAAATCTTCTCTTCCTTCAATTGATTTATCAAAAATCACAATTCTTGTTTATGTTTAGTTAACATCTTCTCTAGCTATTTAAGTTTCTAAGCCCGATCCTCTAACTTCTAATCCTATTTTTCTAACTTATGATATTTTTAAAAATATTTATTCTATGATGGAAGACGTACTAACTTCATACAGGTAATAGACTCAACATTTAAAAGAGACTCAATCTATATTTCAGAAAAACCAAAATATTTGATTTTTTTCTTCTCCTAAAATTTCACTAACACCTGATATAACATCATATTATGTAAAAATATTTTAAAAATAAACATCCCAATGCAAGTAACCTTAATTTATTCCCAAATAAACTTGATAATATTAAACTTTATCATACCAATGAGGTAGTCTAATACATAGAAATCTTGAATTTTCATTGAGTTTATGTCTCCTTTCATAGGTAGAAGAAACCCTTGAACCCATTGGAATATATTACCATTATCTTGATATAAATATATTATCATTTGAATCTTTTCATTCACGAAAAAGAGGATTTTCATAATTTTTTCTCTATTAAAGGATCTGGAAACATATGAAAGATTATGAGATATGAATAAGATTTCCCTTTAATCAAAATTTCAATGGAATTCAAATAAAACCTTAAAATACACTTCAAAAAACTTTTCCTAAACTTTAAACTAAATATTCTTTATACCATCCAAGTTAAAAAAAATTACAGATCCATAAAACTCATGTAAAATGTTTGGGTTGAATAACTATCATTCCTTCGAAGGAAGATATATAGAATCTCATCCTTGAAAAATATAGCTTTCTTTAGAATTAATTCATGATTAAAATACAATTCATGATCTATAAGACATTCAATAATTTTTTTTGGTAATAAGTATCTTTGGATGAAGAAATTATGACTTGGAAAATATGAATAATAAGTCCAGAAAGTAAACTTTCAAATAGGTAAAGCTTCACAATGACTTCAGATAACCAAATCTAGGTCCAAACCCCTTTATATAGGTGAAACTAACTACCATTGAACTGTATTAATTTGATATAACAATGAATTTCATTCCATAAAAGATGAAACCAAAAATATTTTAAAATAATATATTTCAAATTACAAAAAATATAGACAACTTTATGATGGAGATAATTTATCAAAGTGAGGTATACGAGTAAAAATATTTATAAATGTATGACAAGTGAAAAGAAAAACTGGTTAAATAGAAATTTCAAAAGATAAGAATAAAGTGTTTGAAACTCTCAAAATTTATTTCCTAACATAATTGAATGATATTATTTTATTGAATATGATTCTAGAAGTTATTAAAAAACCATGCTCTTATCTTCCATTAAATGTAACGACGAATAAAATAAAATTCTGCATGAAATTTAGTAAAAAAAATCTCTCCCTATAAAAATGAGTTAATATTTAAATAAAAAATTTCAAAGAAAAATTGACCTTGAAAATTTAAAACTAAAAAATATTTACCATGTACTAGATATAAAAATTCATCCATCGATATATAGCGACATCATTCACTGGGAATTAACTCTAAGGAATCCTGACCTACTTCATTATAGAGGTATCAGAAAATATAACTTTGGATACCCAAGTTTGGGAAACTATCTTGCACTCTAAATTTGAAATCTCTTTCAAAATATAACCATTGTATTTTCTGAAAAATTGAACTCTATTCAAAGAAAATTCTTTTTATAGTGTTCGCCTCTTTGACACATCATACAAAAAGGATCACTACTTGTCACAAAGTAATTACTCTGCTAATGTGAACTTTTATTAGAATTTCTTCATAGTTTATAAGTATTCTTATTAGGTATCAAATGATGATACATATTTTCAAAATACTTCCTTCTAGTAGTGATGTTATTGAAAAATTTATTTAATTTCTAAACCTATGATTTTAGGTTAACATCCTGATTTTTATATTTTGAGAAAGGAATAGTATTTCCCCTACTTTTAGAAGGTAACTTTATAAATTTACTTTATATCTCATTTAATTCTAGTGTAAGCTCATTTTTTTAATTTCTTATCTTAGCTAAGTTATTCTTAGACTTATTAAGACCTGCCTTCTTCTCAACAACTTAATTTTTAAGTTACAAATATTTCACATAGAGTTTTTGATTTATGTATTTACACTCCATAACATAAAATTTCATTTCATCACATGTTTGAGGAACCCTGTCCTCATCATTTGATTATGATTCATTTTATGATTTAAAAAATTATCTTATTATAGATAAATATGACAGATAATCTATTAATATTTCCCCCATAAATCAATTTTCATTCCAAGGGTCATAACTGGATTTATCATAGAATCAAATGTTCTTCCTGGCAGTGGGGTCCTAGCCTAGTGGTAAG
Organism: Viscum album; assembly: GCA_963277665.1. Classification (NCBI taxonomy): domain Eukaryota; kingdom Viridiplantae; phylum Streptophyta; class Magnoliopsida; order Santalales; family Viscaceae; genus Viscum; species Viscum album. The sequence continues at coordinate 1,274,071,224 of OY728153.1, read as the reverse complement.
GCAACCCTATAAGCCTGTATCTCACCAGGGTTCAAATCATGGAATTCACATAATTGGGAATTTAATTGGAATGTGGTGGGGAGGGGTGGGAGGTGGGTTGGAAAAGGATGCGAGAGAATGGATATAGGATGTGGGATGTGGGTCAGAGATGGAAGGGATGGATGTGGGGGGTGGGGGATTATGTTAGCGATGGAGGGGTGGGATACAGGGGGTGGGAGGATGGAGGTGGGATGTGGGACGGGTTTCTTGCGTCAGCAAAAAAGCAAGGAGGGGGATTTAGACAGTAAGGAAGACGACAAGAGAGGATGACTTCGATAGATGGGCACTACGGGCGTGTCAGCTAGCCCAGATGAAGAGACAGTGCGGTGGGTATCGGTGGAGGTAGATAAAAAAGTTGGAATATAAAAAAAGAGAATTGTTCTCCATAGTTTCATATCCAGGCGGGGTTTAAACAACAACTCCCAGCTTTGTAGGGATACCAGAGTGGATGTTTGAGAGGGCATGACTCTGCAATCGGGACCAAGCACTGTGCAAGAATGGGGAAATTATAGCTATGAAACCTTTAAAGGATGGGAGTTTGATAAAAAATATATATAGATGTGTTGGGATGATCTACCTTGTGGTTTCAATTCTCTCAGACCTGAAAAATGTCCATGTATTATAGGATTAGTATCTCTGGGTATACGAACTATGTAAAGGTTAACCCTCAACCTTTAAAAGGGTATTATTAAAAAATCAATAAAAAATGAAGCCTTCATGAATTTAGGAATGTTCTTCCCACTATTATTACTATCCAAGTAACTGTTATTAGAATATTATGGATCTTCTCTAGCACTCCCAATGTCTTTAGTAGCCCTAAATTCTTTCCTTTCAGTTCTGCTTAATTATTTTTATTCCTTATTATTTATCTTTAGTATAGGAAAATCAGGTATGATATGTCCTGGGTTTTTACATTCTAGCATATAGTCTCTAAATATTTCCATTTTTATTTATTTTATTTTCTTTATTTTCTATCCTTCTAGAAATCTCTCCAAAAAATTATGTTTTTTAAACATCCTTCTATCATATTTTCTTAGTTTACCTTTAGTAGGTTCCAAATTACCATCATACAAAAATATACTTGATTTTATTTTATATGAACTTGGATTTGAAGTATTTACACTAGTATTTGAATCTCCATAAGTTGAATAAAATGTGGCACCATTTTTCTTTATTTCATTTTTAGCATCTCTAAAGTAATCCATAATCAAATTTGTAATATCTTTAATATCATCAATGTTTATTCACTTGTATTCCCATTAATTTAGTAGAATATCAATCACCTTCTTTACAAGATGTTCGTATGATAATTCCTTCTCACCCAAAGGCTAAATACCTTTAACCATAGTCATAAATCACTGGTGTATTTATGCCACTGTTTCACCAGGTATAAAATCAAAGGATTTATAATCAGTATGAAGCATCACACTTATAGTCTCAATAAATTTTTATGATCCAAAGTGAGTTATTTATAGAATTTTATAGATTCCACATGATTTATATAAATATGAAGCTAGACTATAGATGTTTCTTTGAATCACAAAAATCATGGTGTTTCTGATATGAAAATTCAACTAAAACTCATATATTTCCTCTTAAGTAAAAGCAACAGCTTCTTTATCCAAAATATTGTAACTTATGATAAGCATAATAAAATTATATACACATTTATTTATCATAAAGGTTTCCGTATGATCTCACCAATATTCATAGTCACCCCCATCAAAGATAGGTGGTCTGTTTAGACTCACGCTATCAATAGACCCAACAAGTATTCCACCCACCACATCTCAAAAAATATATCTTCTCTATTTAACACAGTCAGTTTAAGGAAATTATTATAAGTTTTGATAAACAAATATAAAAATATAAAAATATAGATATTAACTCAAACAAAGCATCCAACTCAAATATCAAGAGACTTTATCTGATACTAAGTGTTTTCCTAGATAAGTGGATATAACACTATAAGGGGGTGGGGGTGGATTGAAGTCTCAAAGAAGACATAAAATGTTTCATACCACTCAAATATTAACTTGATCATAAAATACAAGTTCTGATCATTATTATAGTATCAACATAAAAACATAACAATATAGTACCAACACACCAAATTTTAATACTATAAAAAATTAGACAATGTACGAAAAAATAAAATATATATGAAAATTAAAATAAAAGAGTAATATAAAAACCCCATGTAGAGTTCTGGATAATAATATAGAAACCCCTAAAATATATAATTTCCAATCTAATTTGAGTCAAAGTAGACCTTTACTTTTATCTAAAGTAGTAGGAGGATCTGTAGACTTGGTCCTAGGAAACCCAGTTTTACACCCAAAACTTTGTTGAATGTAGAATTGTTATAAGGTACTAAGTTCAAATCCCAAAAATTCTTTGATACCATGGTTGGAAACAAGTATCTCTATCCCTAATATTCTTTTCATTCCCATGATTGGAAGAAGTTCCACACTAGGACTTCATCAAACATGAGGTTTCAAAAAATATAGCTTCAATCCCTAAAAGATCATCAATCTCAAGGGATCAGAAAGCCTCGGTTCCAATCCTAGAACCTATCCAATCACAAATATTAGACAAAAATAATTACAATAGGAAAAATAATATTTTACAAAGTCACCTCACACAATGATATCTCTTATCCAAAAATCACTGAAACCAACATGTAGGAGAAATCACTCAAAGCATCGGGATAATGAAAACCTCAAAAACTACTTCAAGCTCAATGAATCTCAAAACTCGTTAACTTATAAAATTTTTCTTATACTCTATGAAGTCCTTCAGTGAATTTATAGAAAAAACTATAACAATATTTAGTGACCAGATTCCAAGTTCTTTGAGTATGGTTGAAACAACATCAAACACAACACTTCATCTTTTCATGAATGTAGTTTTAGAATTTATCATATATTGTGCACACCATAAAAATGCTCTAATTTATGATTGATTTAGTTCAATTCAACTTCATAAAGTAATATAAATTAGGTAAATCTTTTTAGTTCACTTTTATGGTATCAAACAATAACACAACAGATACATAAACAAAAAATTTCAAGTTAAATCAGACTCAATATGAAGTGTATTGTGATTTTAAAAACATAGGATGTGGGAGTGGTCTTTGAACCAACACAAGGATATAATATTAACATATTATATAGAATGAAAACTAGTCTTAACAGATGATTTGTGCTTCTAATTCCCTATAACTTTTATTTTCATCAACTCATAAAATACCATATTTTTAGTTCATATTACTTGATTTAAAATTCATTTAAAATGAATTCTACCTATGTGAAGGATTTTATAATGGGGATTAAAAAAGATTCCTATTATATGACCATGAAAAGTTTTATAATGCACCACATATTAACAAAAACATTTATTTTTAATTTGGTAAATTTAGTTATAATTCATGTGTAATTCATAAATTATTATATTTTAAAATTATTAATTTTTATATAATGTTTATAATGGTTTCATAAATGTTTTATAAAATATGAATTGATTATTATTCTTTTACTTGAAATATTTATGAAATATTTAATTTATAAATATGAACTATTTATATTTTACCCCTATTATAAATGAATTTTCTAGCATGGTCTCAAGTATCCACATGAAATTAGTCTATAAAAAAATGGTTTCATTCAAGGTATAAAGTGGATACACTATATGAAATTAATTTGAATATGTAATTATTTAATGATGTGTAATGCTTATATTATAAGTCCTGAAGTGTTCATATAAATTATCTTTTAAGATATAAATAGTTCACATTTCCCTTTAATTATAAATCTTATGAAATTATAATATTTATGGCTTAAATATATAAATCCATATATTTTTTAACTTTTAATTATAAGTATTTACATTAATATATTATATAATTTTTTTGATAACTAATTTTCAGTAGATAATTTTTATGATCAAGGTATTTTGGATCTTAAGTGTTAGAGATGAAGTTTGAAGAAACTTAAACATGAAAAGTAAAAATATTATCATTTTAATTATGATCATGGAAATTTTAGCTAAATTAGAAAAATCATGGTAGAACATGGATATCATGTCCATTTTTTTGATAGAATTTTCATGGGATTTTAGATCAAATTAAGAAAAATTTATATAATTATAACACCCTAAAGTTTCAAAATATGAGCAAGAACTTTCATATAGAGGATTAAGTGACATGCATCACCACATTTTAATCTTAAATGTTTGGGAAATTAGTTTATACTTCACATAGAAATCAAAAATATTTTAAAATGTTAAATTCATTTTAAGTATCCATTTTATAAAATATTTTTTGAATTATACTAATATTTTAATTAAATATAGAGGATATCATGGAGTATAAATATTTCAAAATTTAATATATAAAGATATTATACTCAATTTTTTTGTTTATATTAAACTATTTATCTCCTTTATTTTTTAGTTTTTTTGGATTTTTCAATTCAAAAATAACTTTTTGAGGGAAATATATCACTTTAGAGTCCGTTATTAGATGTTTCTGAATTATTTTAAAGCCTTAAATTACAGTAAAATCTTATTCTAATTTTCATGTTATGTTTTACTCTTTAAAGTAAGTTTTTTTCTTTTGTTTTCTATTATTAAGATATTGAAACCATTGATGATTGATGATAAATAGATGAAAATCGAATAATCTCATTAAATATGAGATAACTATGAGTAAAAAAATGAGAATATAATATTTTTAATCAAAAAATTTGAAAAAAGTTTTTTTGATAACATCATATTGAGGATTAGATCTATATTATACTTTATTGGATATTTGATAAAAAGTGTATAATAAGGGATAACATCCAATATGATAAAGTGGATCAAGATCAAAGGAGTAACCTTGATTCATCTTTTGAAAATATAATTTATACTTAATACACTTTAATTTGATTAAATTCATTTGTCCATGGGAGTTAATATGATTAAGGATGTTGTTGGAACCAAAGTTCACCACTCCCTATGATTTGGGACAAGGGGCTAATCACCCTCCCATGAGACTGTTGGGAGATGCAGTGTGACCTTTATGTTTTTCACCATGAACCTGATTCATAAGTCCCATATGGGGATAGATGGATTCATGTACAATATATAATATCATGTGAAATTATACCCTCAGCAAGTGATTTTTTCCATTGATGAGTAGTAAGAAAGAGGGGAAACAAAAACATGAGGTAGTAAGATAGAGAGGATAATATCTTTTAAGAGTGTTAGTAGGTACTATTATCTAGTATCAGATCTCATGTGATGGGTTAAAATCACTCAAGTAATTTTGAGAGAGTGATTGTTGGAAACAAAGTCCAATTCTCCCTAAGATTTTTGATAAGGGTCTAATCGCCCTCCCATGTGACTATAGGTGGTTACAACATGAACTCTATGTTTTTCCATGACTATGAATTGTGATTCCCAGATGGTTTTTGGGGGGATTTAATGTATAATATATAATATCATATGGAAATACTCCTATAGAAAGAGGTATTTTCTAGTAATGGGAAGTGATCCATAGGGGAAACAAAATCACGAGGCAACGAGACAGACCAGGCAATAACTTGAAAGAGTGACAAAAGGACATATTAGTAATTGATATTCCCATGCATGACATAAAGATGAAATCCATTCATTTCATGAAGATAAATTCCATTCATTTTATGAATATGAAGTCCACAAATGAATCATTCTACTATGTCATGTTGGATTTTTTTACAATAGTCAATGACACCTTTCATGTATGATAGATTTTGAATATATTGAGTAGTGTGATATGATTTGGAGAGATTGATATGCATATGAAATGTTGGATTTTTCAACTAATATAAAGATTCAACAAGATCATCATAAGTTGTGTTGAGGATAGATAAAGTGATGAGTTTTCCTTGGAAGAAGAGTATTGGAAGATTCTAGAATTTATTATGGGATGACCATGGGATGATATTCCATGTCATCTAGGAATATCAATAAAGATGTTTTAGTCCACTGGTTACCTTAGCTGACTTATTAATAAGATTCATTAAAGGTTACATGGAGCTATTATGGAAGAAATTCATTTAATATCACATGATTTGACTAGATCATGAAGAACTCTTGGAGGGATGAAGAATCCAATGGAGTATAAAATCCAATATAGTTCTTGTGACTCCTTTTAATGATTAGACAAGTTTACATTGCATGGTTTTATATTCATTTAGGGATAGAGATCTCTCATAAACACTATCCAACCCAATGGTGTGATGGAATTAATCTTCGAATGAAGTTGAAGATGGATTCAACCCAATTAATGATAATTTCATGAAAGATTAATATATATCATATATACAAGTTTAGTAGTATTTTATTATAGGAATTATCGATAAGTTTTCCTTGTGATTATAATAGAAGTTGATATATCACATGTATTATAACTTTGATAAAGAAGAATGAAATGAATTTTAAGGATCAAGGTGAATGGATGAGTTTGAGATGGTTTGTAGCATCATAATAGAGATCGAAGAACATTATAGATGTTGGAGAAGATTGTAGAGAAAATGGTGTTTTGGACTTGAAGAATTCTTTGAGTTAGAAAATATCATGGCATAAGGAATATCACTGCACCATGATCTATTGAGCTAGAAGAATAATTTATTCTTATATAGATTTCACATGCTTTACTTATATTTACCATACTGTAAATGAGTTAAGGTTGAGATGATGTTTTTTTGAGGATGGTTAAATCATAACATGAATGAATATGAACAAACCAGAACAATATTTATTTAATATTACACATGAATGGGTTTAATATTCTTTGATAATAATCATATCATATAATTTTCAATTGCACTATGATGATACTGATATAAGGTTGAGTTATTCTTATATAGAAAAGAAGTACTTCTAAGTTAATATGACATGGTAAAGGAGTTAATATGATATTAATATTATCACACAATATCCATATAGATTATATCATGAGTAATCATATGAGTAATTAAATAGAATTTGACTATGTTGTGATGAAAAACCTAGAGAAAATTGATGCGGTATTGGTTTGGGAGCTAAGCGGTTTTGCACCACAATGTAATGGTTCATGTCATAGGGTCTAGTGATGTAAATGGGACTACATCATAATAAAAGAAGACATATTACAATGAGTCTGGATACAAGATTTTTTTGGGTTACTACTTCTATAGGTATCAAACCTATCACACCACAACTATAGGTGTTACACAACAACATTACATGTAGTGATAATTTGAAGATATGGTGATTTTAGAAATTATAGAGTCACTATGACATAGAGGTCAGGTCATGTTGTTTCCTTAGGTGAAAAAAATGAGGAGATACATATTCCATGTCGCAAGCTACATGACCATATCTCAAGTCAAAGGTGGTTTTGGTGGATATAATGAGAGATTCCAAAAGATATTTTAGTCCTGATTTTTGGATCTAGAGTTTTATTGAAGCTTATAATGTGAAGGAATATATCACATCGAAGTATCATGCATCACGCCATTATTTGTAGCATCACACCATAATCTGGTTAATTCCAAAATATATCTAAAACATATTCCCTATCTTTTAGGGATGAAATAAGGAATCAAAATAGGAAACATTATCAGTCAACTAGATAAATCGATATTTAATAAACATATATAATGGTGAAAGTTGAGGAGATCTATGACTCATGGATTGATCATGCTTTACATTTAATATATAAATATATAAAATATATCTATAAAATGATAATACATCCATATAGAAGAAGATATTATGAAATTAACATAGTATTCAATTAGGAGAAGTCATAAGAGGGCCACCCATCTAGGTCTGTCTTGAGGGAAGTGATGGATTTTGGAGGATAATATTATGTTCATGAAAATATAAGAAACCCATTATAGTTTCCAATCTATCATAAAAAATCCACATGTAGTATGAAGAAAATAAAATAACATTCATACCTAAAATGTATCTAGATCTAAGACCAATGAGCTAAAAAGAGTGTTATTGATTATAAATACCTATAAATAACCATCATACTCTCACCTACATATGGAGGAAATAAACCAAAATGATCATCGTACGCTATGAGAGTAACCCCATACACCAAAGGTGTGCTAAAACCTTGTTTCCAAAGAAAAATGATGTCCTCATGACATTTTATTGTAGTGGTTGAATTTTGTGCAATCATCCACACCAGGTTCTCTATTTCTGAATGATTTCTAATGGGAATTATTTTTTGAACTAGAAACAATGAACAATTCTATATCTATGAGGGACTTACTTTCCAAAGGTAGGAGATTATTGGGAATTTTAGCCAATGGTACTTAAGAACTCACATTGGTCAAGAGGATGGAAGGTTGGGATAATCACACCATTTTGGAGGGAATTTTTACCTACTATAAGACTCTCTTATAGATTTAGGATATGTTTTTTAATCCTTAATTAATTCCCAAGTATGCCATGGGTCACCCTTGAATTAGAAATAAATTATTAGAATTTATAGAATTTATAACCATCTGTATGTATCTGAGGTTCTTCATCAATGATGATATCTATATGTATCCAAGGTTCTCCATCGATGGTATCCTCTTTTATATTGATTATAGATTCTTTATTCATTATTATAATGATGTCAGTTTTTAGCCATATAGTGTGGTGCTCTGGAATATATCATCACCCAGGGAGATGGGGGTTGTTTCGATTTCGGGATCAGACCCATGAATGAGATTCCTTCATATACTTATGAAAGGAATCAGAACCCACATAGTTCATTTCCACCTAAAGGGACACATCATACCATTTAAGGTCATGTGATGAAGAGTAAACCATGCAGCTTAACATCATGTGGAAAAAAATATAACCTAAATCTGCCTAGTTAAATTTTGGTGTGGGACTTATGAAAAAGTGTCCTAGAGAACCTGAGAAGGATGTGGGCTCCAAGATTGGGAAATAACCTACTAAGAATGTGACCCAGATAGAATTAGGTTTGGTTTGGGGTGTTGGGTTTGGACCTCAGGGAGGCTTCCTACATATCCCATTTGGAAGGGAAACAAATCCCATGTAGTTTAGTTGTGAGGACCCACACCTATAAGGGACCTATGAAATTTTGTCTCACTAGGGAATATGGAACTTTTAGAATATTGGATCGGAGCTTACTCCTAATGAGGATACCCCAGTGATTTGAGTTTTGGTTGGGGATTAATCCTGGGAAGGATTCCTTGGTGATTGAGTATGGTGACATTAATTGTGGTCTTATACCAAATATTAGGCTCATATGTTTAGTTTGGTCTTACACTTGGAATTATTCCCAAGAGCATTGGATCGTTTATATTTCATGATCCCCAACAAACTCTAAGCCCACACGAGTCAAGATCAATGCGAGTAACAAGAGGAAGTAGTGGATTTGAGGAACTACACATTATGATTTTCCCTAAGTTTGGATACATTTCCTTGAGGACCCATGTCTATAGAGGACCTATGAAGGAAGGAATGTTGAAGATCCAAGGAAATATTCTCTGCCAAAACATGCATATGACCCTGTGGATGTTAAAATCTTAGCTAACCATTATGCCTATGTGAGTCATGATTGGTGTGAGAAATAATAGGAAGTCCAAGATTTGGAAAACTACATGATCCTTCTTCCACTAGTGGAAGAGGTTAGGGATATGGGAGAAGAAGAAATGGATTTTATGCATCTATTCTCTCTCACATTTCTTATCCAAGATAGTCACAATGGACTACCCATCCGGGTACATCCCAAGAGGTAAAAAAGATCAAGAGAACAAACTCTTGTAAGAAAGGCCAGGGGATTACTTTAGGAAGAATGCCCTAAAATTGGTTTCAATAAGAGGATCTCATTCCTTGTCGAAGGAAAAGGTAAGCATGATAATCACCCTCCCTACCTAGAATAAGAGGCCCCTAGTCTCAAATAAGATGAAGGAAGGGAAATGACTAAACCCTCCTGTCAAAAACTAGAAGATCCCTAACACCACCCCCATGGTTGGGGTACTCGTGATCATGTGAATGAATATCTACATGAACCCTAAGGACCCTACCCATTATGGAGGACCAATGCGGAAAAAATATGACTTGTGGAATGCATATCCAAATGGGAGACATGATTTTGTGCCTCTTTACATGGTTTTTCAAGTCCATAGGCTTAAGTGGAGGTTTCAATTTGGTCCCCTTCAGATGAGGGATCTAAAGGAAGATAAACCCTACCATTGGTGGCTTAGAAGAGTGCTCAAAGGTGTTCTTACAAAGGTCCAGGATTAGAGATAAAAGGTTCTTTGTGTAGTTATAGGGATGAATTGTAGGTACTCAATGTAAGGGGTAGGCCTATGTGAGATAGATATGCCTTGTGGAATGGGTCACCTGGGAAACAACACTTGGGAGAGGCTTCAATCTAGGCACCAAAGGTTTCCTTGAGTGTCCCTGGATAAGGCTCTCATAGGACCCTAGTTAGGGAAGGGGGCTCACGTAAGTGTTTGTTAACTAGGGTAAAATAGGGTCCTCAAAAAGGTGTCCTCAAAATGGTGTCTTGTATTTGAGACCCTCAAGGGACTTTGATCCCACTATCCCCATTAATTCATTATTGTCTTAGGGTATATAGGTATACATAAGGGGTTTTTGATAAGTTGGGTGAAGGGGTTGTGTGACCAGAGCATCAAGGCTTCTTCCAATTTTCTAGTTGTTCAAATGAGGATCCCTTGGGTCTTATTTATAGGCAAATAGAGAACCCTAGTTGAAGGAGGTTGTATTTATAGGTCCATGGTGTAGGTACCCGTTGTAGGTGTCCCGTGAAGGGGAGAATTTCCTTTCAGTACCACATATGGGGGATGCACGAACATTCTGATGCACAGGGGTGTGCGATCACGATGGATTCTGCAATGTCCCTTTGATTCTTATTGGGGATCTCCATATCTCTAAAATTATTGAGATACTATTTATAATATTTTCATCCCACTTGAAAAAATGGAGTATCAACAAAAGATCCCCCTTAGGATTGGATATGATCAAAAGAAGAGGGTCTATTCTTGAGGTAGAATAGGGAAAAGATTATGAAGGTGGCACAAATATACTATAAAGGGTACCCATGAAAGTTAGTGACGTAGGCCTGGTGTGCATGTCTAGTGAATAGGTATATAATGTAGATCCTCAGTGTAGGTCTGGTGCATAGTCCGGTGGAATCTATAAATACTGCTGGCCCCTTTTTCGATATCTCCCATTCCACATTCAAATATTTTTATCTCATCTCACAGGTCTTCCACCCAACCATGTCGTGTTTTCTATTTGCGCATGTCTTTCAAAGGATTTATTCATTCCCATACTCAATATACCACCTGATTGAAATCCATTCATGAATAAACTTGCTGATGAGTCTACACAGGACCACCTTGTTGAGGAACCTTACACAAAATAATTTATCAGGGCACCTGTGTGAAGGACCTAATCGAGGCGCCTGCATGAAGGACTTGATCAAGGAACCTGCATGGGAGACCTGATCAAGGGTCCTATGTGAAGGACTTAATTTTCCAAAAATTTTAATTCATTCAAGTCAAAATCTTAACATTTCCAAGTAAATATTTTAATTTAATGATAAAACTTGATGCCTTCTTATAGATTTTCAATGCCTCTTATGATGGATTATCTCGAGAAAGATTATGTACATGAACTAGAGATGATCAAAGCTATTGGGTTGGATTATTATAACATGGTAAAATAAACTCTAATAGATTTGGAAATCCATTTGGTTCCATATCAATGTGAGTATCCATGAAGAGACTACTTGCACCTATACAATCATAGACTTCTGAGGGACGCACACATCCCGGATGCTAAAAGATACTTCCCAAAATCTTGGTTTATGGAACATATAAATTGTCCTGAAACAAATTTATCCTCCAAGTTTGTATACATAAAGGAAGCAATGGTTCCTATTTCCCGTTTCTTACATCACAACTGCTGAACCCCGAACCTGAAGCTACAAAACACAGAGCCAAAGCCTCATTTTCTATGACTCAAATTTCCATGATTCATAGATAGAACAGTTACAAGGTTTGAAGGAAGACTAGGAATTCCTATCTATAGGGGGATTAATACCTAAATGGATGTGGGCATACTGGGTGAACCAAAATTGTATATAGTTTAAGGAGTGTCAAGATGTCAAAATATACAAGGCTGTTTGGGTAGGGAAAACTTATGTTTACAAAAATCATGACATCATTCCTAAGATAATAATATGGTGGATTCCTCATAAAAACTCTTTCCATATTATGCATGTTGAAGTTGGTATTATCCCATGTTACATCTATACAATTTATTGAGACCCTATTATTGGGGACATGTATGATGAGTTTATCCAGCTAAAGATAATGTGGGACGATGCCAAATGGACACTGCCTTTAGTCCACAAGTTCCTTAAAGTGGCTAATAGAGTGTAGGATAAGGACCCTCTCCCCAAGGGTGACATCCACCGTGTAACATGGATAAAGGTGTTCCTAAATCTAGAAAAAGAAATTCCCTCATTCCAGCACCCTACAGGACACCCCACTTTAGAGAATAGGGGTGATTTTGGCACATTCTGTACCATATTAGAAAAGGGTGAGTATACTTGATGGGACTACAAGGTCAATTCTGAAGTCATTGTGAAGACCCGCCATGATGAATTTTTCATGATACAAATAATAATTTACTTACTGTTGTTCCATGAGTCTAACTTTAGCATAAGGCTAGGGACATTTATTATAGAAGCTAAACTAGTAGAAAAGATCCATATAGGGTTGGATACCCCTATCCTGGTGAGGATTTATATGTTTTTACTGTATGTGTATAATGGGAAGGCCTAATTTCAAATCGTAGGGCCATTTCAAGTGCTATGTGGGTGTATTTTAGCACACTTCAGTTCCTATGATGTGTTGATCCTAGTTAAAGTCCTTGAAAACCGATTTCACTCGATTTCCCAAGTGGTTACAAGAACCCATCCTCTATTTATTAAGTATGATGAAATAATGAAGATGCCAAACATTTCAGGATAATTCAACTTATTCCCATATGGTGATCCTATGAACAGGACATTCACCAATAATGGAAAGGATGATGACGAATTGATGGTGTATATGGTGCCATTTAGAGACACTGTACTGGTGGATTGTATTGATAGTGAGATAATATTTGAGGCCTATGGTTAATATCAATTTTCCCTCCATTTAAAATGTCTAAAAAAATAAATCATATTTCCCCCATGTACATTATTCTTGAGAAACAATTGATGGTGGCCTGATAGTTCTGGATTATGATGGCTGTGGAGGTGTCTAAAATTTCAATTAATCTGCCTCCATTAGGTGAATTAATCAGACTAAAGGATGGGTATTCCGGTATGTGGATTACATCATATCCTCAAGGGGTATTAAAAAAAGTCATTCACTGGTTCATGGAAACAAAAACTACCGATCATGGAATGCACAATAGAAAGTTTCAAACTGAAGGTGACGACACTGAAGCTCCCAAGTCCTCAAGAAAATCTCAGGTGAAGACTATCGAGGAGGAAAAGGTTAAGGGGACCACACAATCTAATCCAAGGAAGTCTAATCTTCATCACCAAGAGGAGACTTGGGTTCCAGTAACCCAATATTCTATAAGGTAAGAGAGGACTAAGAATAATTCCAAGTCAAAAGATAGCAGGCCTCCCTCACAACCATCTACATCAGTTCCAAATTACATGTGACCCCTAAAGGTCAAAACTTAGTGAGGCATATCTCACGATATCAAAGATTAATGGGTGTTTCTCCAACCTAGTATGTGCATCCTAGAGTTGGGAGATATTATATAACCCTCTGATCTCTACCCCAAAAGTTATTTGACCAAGTTGGGGAGGTATATTTAGGATATGGAGGCTTTAATATATGAAACTGATGATCAAATCCTAGTTAAAAAGTGAGTTTCTAACATGGTGAATTGAGGAGAGCTTAAGGGGTAATTGGTCACACTGAGGAATAATGGGATGACTATATCGACACTAACCCTTCTATTTTCTTAATATTTCACCCATGACAATTAATATTGAGTGTATTTATTTAGTATCTTGTAGGAGAAGACGAATAAGAAGAATATTGAGGAGCAGCAACAGAGTTTCTTGAGTTATCGAGGTACGAGCCCATGAGCACCCCAATTGAGGTATCAGTTGAGTCTCCTGATCCCCTAGAACTATCCCTAGGTTAGAGGATAATAGTGGGGGAAATGGAGGGGGGACTTAATTGACTATTACCTAAAGTGTCTGTTATTGAGAGTATATATATGGTCCCTTTACCATCCCAATAGAGGAAGTGAAAGATGGTGGAAAAGTTATCCCAATGTGTGCAATGTATTAAGTCTTTGTACTTTAATTTGATCTCATGACTTGATTGACATACTCTTTCAGAAATGTACTTTTATTTTATAGAATATGAATCGCTTGGGATCTAGAACTAGTCCTTCAAGGATTAATTAGGATACTATGGGATAGGGACAGACCCATACCAATGAATCCATCATCTTATAGAATTAGGTTTCAAGATATGCAGTCGCATCTACCTCTATTCCTATATAGAGGGGAGAGGGTCATGTTAATATTAGATTCCCACCCTATGGTTTCATGTTATGTTTCCAAATTTCATCTCCTCATAATATTTCAGATCTATTAATTACACTGGAGGACCTTGTATTAGTCAATGTCAGTCCTATTTTCACTCTTAAAGGGGATGATAGGGATCTCAGATGATCTAATGGAGGTGTTGATGATGACCCCGATTCTTTAGGGCATGAAAATGTTGTTCCTATTGAGAAATCATCAAAGGGGATTGATGGTGGAGCCAATTTGGGTCTTGATAAATGAACCTCAGATACCCTTACTAGTAAGGATGCTATGGGAATTGACATAGTGTATCATGAAATGATTTTCCTATTTAATCTAGAAATTGATATCTCAGGTTCCATAAAAGAGTTCATGGATTTCAGTAGGGAATTGGATTGATGTGAGTTTTCTTGTTCTTTCATTTTCCAAACTTAGTTAACTATCTTTCACCTAATTCTTTACATCAAAGAACAACTTGTGTAGCTTTTTATGAAAATAGCGTTGTCAAGGAACTTTAAAAATAAGGAATCCAAGTCCACCATACTCCCATTTCTGAGGGAGTGGTGACTAAGAATCCTGAAATGGGAGATCCACAAGATCCTTTGATCCCATTTTTTTAGGAAACTTAGAAGGATGCTCCTTATCAGAAGGTCCTTTCTCCAAGAACTGAGGCTATGAGTACCGGGGAGATGTCAATCCCAATGGTTGATCCCACAACCTGTAAGTGTTATTAACTATTTTGGTTACTTTTCTACCTTTTTTTTGTTTACCTCATGGTGTTGATGAGAGGTTCCACTTTCTATTTACTGCCATCAACTTCAACAACCAGGCTTGAGAGAGGAGATTATATACTAGCTCCACCGACATTGGTAGGTAAAAATGAGGCTGTTTTGGAGGGAGAGGAATAAGGTTATTTGTTGAGTGGACTAATCCTAGAATAAATCTCTCCCTCTGAGAGTGACTTTGAATCATACTTGGAGATGTAGGAGGCTCTTCACTCCATGCACCATATTGTCTGGTGGGACATCTGGAATAAAGTTTGGGATACACCTATTGAGTACTTTACATCACAACTTCATCAAATTATATTCATGTTTTTTATGTTAGGATACAATGAATTTAATTACCATGAGATACCTCCTTTAGTGAAGGCGATTATCCTATAAAGGGAAGATGAGAAAAGATCATAGCGGGCTAAGGCATAGCTGGAAGGCCAGTTTGAAAATATCAGGGATACTATGTCCTAGGCTTATCTTATCCATACTAATAAGGTGGAGGAGTATCAAGATTTCCTTAATGATAAATCTCTCCAAATGGTGCACCTTCAATAATAATTAAATTTCTTAATGGAATAGGTATTCCAACTCCACCGATCCTTGGCAGGGGCTTTGGCACAAAGAAGGGATGCTATTGCTACGAAGTAGAAGAAGGACTATAATGATGAGGAGGATACTTCTACATAATATTATGATCTCTATAAATCTATGAAAAATTTTCAAGATACAAACCATCTTATCAAAGACCATGTTGAGGGAAAATTGTAATGGCCGAGAGGCTTCAATATGTGGAAGTTACCCTGTGCACTGGATCATAAATGAAAATTATTTTTTATTCCAATAATTGGTTCTTGCATTTTTATCCTCATTATAATCATAAAACAACATTGAAAATGACTCATTTGATTGAATTTCATCATGTTATAATTAAAATTAAATGGATGAGAGAGAGATCTATTTTTTTCCTAAGCCATGGGGTCTAGAAAGCATAATTTGAATGGTCCTACAGTTATATGAACAACCTTAAAATTTTTCTTCTTTTTATGTAATCACCTTAATTTTTTCCTAAGTCAAATATGAATATGACTTAGTGGGAGAGACTTGGATTTTTATTAGGTCAAACTTTTTGGATTTTCAGACTAATAAGTTTTGTGCCTTTTTATTTTCATCGCTCAATTTTTTACCTAAACCACATGGAGTGTAGGTATAACAATATGAGACTTGACTTTTTTCTAGAGTCCCCGTTGCAGGTTTTCAACCCAACGAGTATAGTTTCTCTTTTTGTGGTTAGTTTAGAGTCTTTCAATCCAGACTAGTGTGAATGATGTTTTACGTTGAACCATTTTGACCATGATTTTTGAGATGATGGACCAAACATGGATTGTTGTCCAATAATGTTCTGACATTTTTTAGATACCTGATGGGAAATTTTGATTCATGATTTTGTGATTTTAGAATATAAAACATGATATTTGAGAATAGAGGAGGTCTATCCTGGGGATGGAGTTACCACTAGTTGAAAAACCCATTTTGTGGGAAACTTTATAAAAAGACAACTAGGTCGTGTTACTATATAGTCAAATAGTGGAATCCTTTGGCTGACATGCCCTATAATTTGGTGGACGACTTATGAAAATCCAACTGGGGTGTGTTACAACCTTGTCAGACAAAGGAGTTATCAAAAATTCTAACATTCTATTACTGATGGACGAAGTAAGTTTATGGAGATTCAGATTTCTCAAGACCATGATGGGTTGTTTTTCTAAGGTAAGATGTATGAAAATGAAGAGAGCATCTGTATTGGCATTTTCCATGAATAGGAAAAATGCTCTTACAAAAATTTGAATTGTGTGAAGGAGGGTGCATTTTTTTTAAATGATCAATGTTAGGGAAAATGCCCCTTTTGAAAAGGGTTAAATAATTTTACAATATAATGTCACATGAATATGACATTGACTATGTAGTTTAACATATTATAGTGAGGACGTCGTTGTACAGTTTAACATATTGTGAATAGGATGTTATGCTATGCAGTTTAATGTCATACCACAAGGAAATTATGCAATGTAGTTTAAAGTTATACAGTAAGGACATTATGCTATGAAGTTTAATTTTTTACAATAAGGACATCATGGGGGGATAAAATTTAATATATTTAGATTTGTCCAAAAGGTTAATAATTCAACCCTTTCACAATAATATTTCTAAGAATGTGCTATCACTTTCAGGTATGAGGGGGAAAATTTTGTAAGTTGTGATATGGGGATCTATGGATACAAATATTATTATGGGGAAAAGGGATTACAGATATAGAGGAGGTCTCTCCCGAGGATAAAGTTTTCATTGGCTAAAAAACCCATTTTTAGGGCTACTTTATGAAAATACACTAGGGTGTGTTACTAAAACATAGTCAAATAGCAAAATCCTTTGGCTGAAAGGCCCTAAAACTTTGTGGGTGACTTATGAAAATATAACTAGGGAATATTACATAATAGTCAGGAAAATGAGTTATCATGAATTCTAATCTTCTATTTCTGATGTATGAAGGAAATATTATGGAGATTCATATTTCCCTAAACACAAAGTTTGGTTTTGTGGTAGGAAAGTCCCCAAATATAGAAAAAGAAATTGAATTCAAAATTACCCAATAATTGGGGGGAAAGGATTCCTATGTATTTTTGAACAAAACTTGGGAAATATGGTTACTGTTGTTTTATTTCATATGACTAGGAACATAGAATAATGAAATCAATAGGTGATATGTGGCCTACAGGACCAAGGTCATTCCAACATATTCAGACATGAGGAAGGAGATTCTAAACTATGGTCTTGGGGGTTATAAGATCAGGAGAAAGGATATGGGAAAAATATGCGAGGGATGATGAAGAACTGATTCAAATCACAAGTTCCAACATAATGTTATCAATGATTACAATGTCAAAAGAGGATTCTATTGAGGGAGAATTTATCACTAGTTAAAAAACCCATTTCATGGGATACTTTATGCAAATAGAACCGGGGTGAATTACTGGATATTCAAATAATAACATCATCTATCTAAAAAACCCATTTTGTGAGTGACTTTATGCAAATCCAATTGGGGCATGTTACTACATATTAAGAAAAAGGATTTCTCAGGTATCAAATATTCTATCACCAAAAGCTGGAAAAAGATTATGAAGATCCAAAAGTGTCCAATATTAGGAGTATGACATGTAAAAGGGACATGACCGAGCACAAAGGAATAATATGGACCAATATTGGCCATAAAGTTCATTATCATAGATATGAATCATATGTTGGAGGGGGACATCTCTATTTCCTTGGTGGACCCCCCTAATGAGGGGACCCAAATTAAGAGCTCCTACTTAGATCATTATTTGTACATAAGAGAGGGGGTATATTTTTTACCCAGTGGATGGGACTAGGGAATGAGGCCCAGGTGTCACTACATATCTCATTGGAATGAGAATCAATAAACACGTAGTTATTGACATACCATGTAGTTTAAATTCATGTGGCGAGGACATTATTCATGCAGTTTAACATCATGCGGTAAGGATAAAGGTTACTTGATGTGAAAAATAATATTATGGATGGACTAAGATATATGATCTGAGAATCACTACGTATCTTGTTGGAGAAAAAATCAATCCACACATAGTTTTAAAAAATATTCCCCAAACTGATTGAATTCATGTGTGGAGAAAAATATTTTTTTGAATATGGGCTCACACATAGGGTGAGACACTATATTGAATCCTCTTATGTAGATCTAACTCATACATAGGAGAGTGGGGAAATTTCTTGTATTGCGATTCATTTGGGTCTATTATTGAATAAATTTACATCAATACGTATCTCATTTGAATGATAATCAATCCACACATAGTTCTTGGGGAAATCGTGTAGTTTATTGTCATGAGATAAGGACATTCAATGTTCCTTTTAAGGTCTTGTACCCAAGACCATGATAACCTCAATGTGAATTGATACACCTTACTTGTGAGGGAACTTCTTTAACAAAACTCATAAGCCCACATTATCTATTCTGGGTGTGAGAAACAAGGAGCAGAAAAGGTTTATTCCACCACACAAAGGAAATACAAGGGAGGGATGGAGGAATTAATATTTTGCAGTGGATGGACCTGGATGTGAGATCTAGGTGTTTCTACGTATCTCATCGGAATGAGGATCAAGCCTTATATAGTTCTGGAATCCCTTGAATTTTAACATCATACGGTGAGGACAAAGATGAACTGATGTGAAAGAGAGGAAATTTTGTAGTTGGGCCCAAGGATAGAAATCTAGATGTCACTACATATATCATTGGGATGAGAATCAAGACACACATAGTTATAGAAAGATCTTACAGTTTAACATCATGCATTGAGGATATTGTCTGTACAGTTTAACTTATTGCAGTAAGGATGTGGGTTATTTGGAATGAAAAGGAATATTGTGGCTGGACCAGGGGATATGACCTGAGCATCACTATGTATCTTGTTGGAGCAAGAATCAAGCCACACATAGTTATTAAAAATAGTTCCTCACATCAATTAGGTTTCGACCTGGGGAAAAGGGGGATTTGAAATTTTCTAGAATAATGGATGGGCCCAAGACATGAGGTATAGGTGTCACTAAGTATCTTATTATAATGAGAATCAATCCATACGTAGTTCCACTACTACAAAATAGGTGTTTAACAACACTGGAATTTACCAGCATTAGAAAAAAGCACTGATAAATGGTATCTTTATCATTGCTATATTTTTAGCACTCATAATGGAATCCTTTATCATCACTTTTTTAGCACTGATAAAGGTTTGAATAAATAAAATGAAACAATTAAATAAAAATAAAAATAAAAATGAGTTTTTTAAAAAATATTACAAATTTTATTAATTAAATAATTATTGATAAAAATAAAGAAATTGATAATACTATATATAAATTATAAATACTAATAAATAATATGTATTAAATATATAGATATATGAAAAATAAAAATTAAACAAATAAAAAATAAAAAATAAGTAAATTGAGAAAAATATAATTAGATGATTATTGATAATGTTAATAAATAATATATATTAAATATATAAATATATATTAATGCATATAAATATGATTTACATATTACAAAATATTTATGCACTTTACATTAAATGCTTATATATTTATTGAATAATGGTTTATAATTAAAAATTAATATGAATTAAAAATATTGACTAATTGCATAGAGTAAAGGACATATAACTGAAAGTTTTTTGATTATTCAATTTAACATAGATCAAATGTGTGTTATATTGATTTCAAATATACATATTTAATGAATTTTAAATACGATTCACACACAAAAAACTTATCCAATTTTTCAATATTGTTAAAGTGTACTTATTTTTAATTTATTCAATTTCACTCATTTTTAACATGCATGCACTTAAAATTAGGCATTCATTAATAATGTTAAAAAATACGTGTACAAAAATATTTATAAATAAATATATTTATAAATATACATACTATATTTATAAAATTATATATTTTTAATTATAAATAAATAAATATTTTTAGAAGTATTTATATAATTATAAATAAATAATTATATATATTTAAATAATTATTAAATTTATAATAAATTTACTTAAATAATGAATATATTTATTATATTTATATTTATATATATTTATTATATACATAATTATATAAATATATATAATTAAATAAATATTATTTTTTAAAAATATTTACATAATTATAAATAAATAATTATATATTTAAATAATTATAAATTTATAATAAATATATTTAAATAAGGAATATATTTACTATATTTATATTTATATATATTTATTAACTATATATATATTTATAATTTTTTTATTTATAATTATAATTATAAATCCTTTATCAACACTTAAGTAATAAACACTGATAAATATGCCTTTTATCAGCACTTATTACTTAAGCACTAATAAATAAACTCTTTATCAGTGTTTTTTTAAAAGTGTTGATAAAAGTGTCCCGATCTATTTAAAAAAACCTAATCAGTTGTGAACCCATCGTAATATCAGAAGCTTTCCACAGAATCCACCCACTGTCGGCACTTCTCCTTGGTGAATCGAAGCTCAAATCACACAAATCCACTCGAATCACAAAAACCCATTACATCCAGTTTCTCAAACATCATCCAAAATCTGGTGTTCTCATTTAGTTAGGGTTTTTGAAGAAAACATCGAGATCTAGATACGAGGGTCTTAGATTTTCTTCAACCCAGTGAGGTAGGCTTGCGTTTTCCTTAGAAGGTTCTGATTTTCTTTCTATATTTTTTTTTTCATTTTTGATTTCTTCTTGAATGATGCCATCAATTATTTGTGCTCCGGTCATTGTATACTATTTTTCTTTTGTCTATGATCTGTTTTTTCTCAACTAATGGTTTATATATTTTGTTTTGGTCTTCTTAAATTATTGTTTTGAATCAATTTGCTTCGTTGTCTACATCTATACCCTAGATTTCTTTGTAAGATTAATTTTGTCACTATTTTGAAATCTTATAGAATCACCTCTGGTCTACAGATAAACCAATTAAATAAATATTTATTTCACTGTATAAATAGTAGTGGGTTTGGATATAAAAACCTTAAACGAATGAGAAAATTGATTTAACAAACCAATTCTCAGTCTGGTGATGGTACGTAGCAGCAACAGAAGCTGATTTTATGTAATTCATGTAAGGGAATTTCTTTATTTAAATTCTGTTTTAATATTATGGTTTAAGGGTTTTTAATTAAAAATTTATTTACTTAGAATTGTGTTGTTTTATTTTAAGAGAAATATTTGTAAGGGTGATACCGTATTTATTTATTTTTAATGGCTCTCTATTTTCAAAATTATTATGGGGTTGTATTTATTTTACTATGATGTGATATTTGGCTATAAGGGTTACATATATTTTTACCAATTTTATTTTATTTTATAAATACACACACACACACACACCGATATATATATGTAAATATATATCTTTCTATCTATTTATATTCATTTTAATAACTTATAATGTAAGAGTTATTTTATAATTATTTATTCACAAATTATGGTTCTAGATTTCCAAATTAATAAGGGATTATATTTATTTTCATTAAAAATTTTATTTTAATGTTCATTTGTTTTGAAAGTATGTGTATTATAAATTCCATGTTATATACATATGTTTAAATGTGTATGTGATAGATGTTGCAAGGGTTGGTGTGTTTTTCTCCCTTGTTTGTGATATATCATGTTGATGTGTATTATTTCTTTATGCCAACTTCTTTATGGACTTCCCTAGAATCTCAAGGATGGATCAATGTGTATTAGATGGACTCCCTAGAATCCTTCATATGGGTATATCTGATGTGATGAACTCAATAGAATCCTTGGTATGTGTTGGTGTGGTGATATGACATCCCAAGAGTCTTGATATGTTTTCAAATATTTGATATACCATTAATTTTAAATACAATAATTCCTTAGGTTTCTACATCACTTATTCCAAAAAATAGAATATAAGTTATACAATTCTATATATTAGAAATTATTTTTAGGTATTCATCATTTTATGTATACATGTATTGGTTTGACCCCTAGGAATCTCTGATTACTATCCATGTATATGTAATAACTCTTTATTTATTAAATTTTTTTATCAATACATTTTTATATCTTTTATTTGATTGAATGATAGTTTATTATTATTTTTTTATCATTTTTGGGTTTCTTATTACTCCTTAATTGACTATATTATATTTTCATTTGTTTAGGGGATTTAAGAAATAATTGATGTGTGTCAAACAACAGTTATTATTGTAATTTGTTTATTGAGACTCATCCCCCATCTCTTTTATAAACAGCTATCATCCTCATCAAATTCATCTCTCAAATAGTCATTAGTAAAATTTATTACTTGAAACTCATCCCCCGTCTCTTTTATATTTCCTGTACTACTCTGAATATTAGTCATCACCTAGATGACTACTGCTTAGAGTATTTCAAGCAACATAAGTGCATGTCCATAAGAGATGATAGATGTGTTAAACAAAAAAAAATGCAATGATAAATGTTTGAGAGATGAGTTGATAAGGATGAGTTGTCTATAACTTTCAACTTTGAATGAATTCATCAAATAATACCTACCATAATTGAGTAATTCTATTCTTATATTCAATTACCAATTTTCTTCAATATACTAAAATTATTTGAAACAATCAAATTTTGAGTTTCCCTTATTAGATTTGTCGATAACTTTCACCTTTGATAAAGAATATCTTATGTGTATTTATTTATTTACCGTACAAAATTAATCTTTTATAAATCCAATAGGATGGATATTAATTGAAAATTGATGAACTCTAATCATTTTACAAAATAGTATGAAGATTAAGTTAAAGAGTTCATAAAGTTTGAAAGAGAGCATGCATATGACCCTTCTCAAATCCTCTGTCCATGTTTACGTTGTTTTTATTCAAGAAAAATTAGTTTGGAAGCATTGGAAGAACATTTGATTTGTCATAGAATAGATCATAGCTATAAATATTGGACTAAACACGAGAAAAATCTAAATATAGACACTGATTGGGATGATACTGTGATTGATGGATCATTTGATATGAATACCAGTGTAAATGATGATGGATATTGCATAGAAGAAATGAAAATGGAAATTTAAGATGACCTTCATAATTTTCCAAAGTTGTTTGAGAAGTTAAATAGTTGTGCCAAGAAACCATTGTATACCATTTGTACTAAATAAACAAAATTTTCAGCTATATTGAAGTTATATAATTTGAAAGCTGGCAGTGGATGTAGTGACACTAACTTTATAGAACTATTTGGTCTCCTGAATGATATGCTACTGAAAAAAATTAAGTACCATGTAGAACATATGATGATAAA
This sequence comes from Viscum album, assembly GCA_963277665.1. NCBI lineage: Eukaryota > Viridiplantae > Streptophyta > Magnoliopsida > Santalales > Viscaceae > Viscum > Viscum album. The sequence goes on along the minus strand of OY728153.1, from coordinate 1,274,046,849 downwards.
AAAATGTTAATTTCAATGGGAATGAACTCTAAAAAAATTCATGCTTGTCCAAATGATTTCATATTATTTCAAAAGGACCAAAAATCACTCATAAATTTCCCTATGTGTGGCATAGATCGATACAAGAAATATTAATCAAGTCCTTTAAAATTTGTATGGAAATTTCCTATCATTCCATGTTTTAGAAGAATATATGGATTCTAATAAACCATTAGAAATTTGACATGGTATGTAGATACAAGAATTAAAGATGGGAACCTACATCATCTAACTGATTCTATTTAGTGTAATAAAATTGATTACAAGTATCATGAATTTGGAAATAAGATGATAAAATTTCATCTTGAATTATCTACAGATGAAATAAATCCATTTGGTGTACATAGTAGTACTCACAGTACATGGGCCTTCATGTTGGAAAATTATAACTTTCTTCCGTGGGTATGCATGAAGCGTAAATACATTATGTTGTCTCTACTTATATCTGGACCAAAGTAACCTAGTAATGATATTGATGTCTATTTGGATCCATTGATCTAAGATCTGAAATTGATGTGGGATATAGGTTTTATAATGTATGATGTTCATATAAGTGAATAATTTACATTGAGGGACATATTATATAGAATGATAAATGAATTCCCTTCTTATGGAAACTTATTAGGCTATAGCATTAAAGGAATGTTGGGGTGTCCCATTTGTGAAAAACACACATAAATAGTTTAGGTGAAACATTCCTCGAAGAATTTTTTTAGGAAATTGAAATTTTTTACCTCAACGACATAAATACCGATCCTGGATGACAACATTTGATGGGAATACCAAAAAAGGTAGAACACCATCTCTAGTAATGGGAAATCAACTTTAAAATAAAGTAAAATACATTAACACTATTTTTGGTAAACTATTTTTGAAAACCTTACAAAATATTGTTGTAAGAAGAGATCAATTTTATTTTATTTACCATATTAAAATTGTTTATATGTTTTAAATTTTATTGATGTCATGCATGTAGAAAAAATGTATTTGATAGTGTTATTGGCATGTTACTAAATGTTCCTGAATAAACGAAAGATGGTATTGACCATGTTTTCATGACATGTCAAATTGATATTGGTTTAAAGTTTATTTAGAGTCTAGGGAAGACCCTATTCCATCTCTCAAGTGTTAGGCGGAGAAAGAAGGGAGTTGATGGCAAGAGGGGGGGGGGGTGAATTGCCTTTTAAAAAAAATAAACAAATTAAAATCAAAGTGAAAGTGCAGCGGAAAAAAAAGAGGCAATCACACAAGAAATTGTTAACGGAGTTCGGCCAAAACCCGGCCTACGTCTCCGCTCCCAACTCAACCGTTGAGAGATTCCTACCGCTTTCTTTTCAATGGTTTTAGAAATAAACCCACTAGGCTTTGAGGTAGCACTAGGACCTATTACAGCTTGATTTTGAATTGGTTTAGCAAGAACCCACTTGCTTTTGATGGTTGAGCAAGAACCCACTAGCCTTCTTACAGGTGAAGGCTAGCTCACCTATGACACAAGCCTTTTAAAGGAAAGGCTTGAAGAAACCTCTTCACACCTTAGTGGTGATGTGAAACCCAAAAGAAAGAGGGGATGAGAAAAGTTTGGGGTTTGTAGGCACAAACCCAATTTTAAGCTCAAAATAAATAAAGCAAGAAAAACCGTAATTGAGGAAGACTTGGGCACCAAAGTATGATGGAGTTGATGTAGCGTGCTCTCCCAAGCTTCTTGAGGTGCTCCTTGGATTGGAAATTGGTTGGAGCACTTGAGGATCCTTGAAGGTGGAGCGCCGGAGATTCGCCAAATGTTCAACAATATGTCCGAGCGCTTGGTATATGATCCGATTTGTGTCCGGGGCTTCCTCAGCCTTTATTTATAGGCATGGAACCCATTGGGGGCCTTCGGAGCCGTTGGAGAAGTCCTCAGAGCCGTTGGAGGCCAAAAGAGGGTTGACTGGTCAAACCCAACGGCTAGTTTGACTGGGCTACCGGCTGGCCGGTACAGTCCCACCGGCTGGCCGGTGCCTTGGCAGAGGAGAAGAATTTTGGTGCAGGCTCTACCGGCTGACCGGTGGAGGAGCCACCGGCTGGCCGGTGGGGAGACAGTATCTGGCCAACTGGTCTGGGTGCCACCAGCTGGCCGGTGACAGAGCCACCGGCTGACCCGTGGAACCTGGCAGTGGGCAATGCCTCTGCCAGGTCCACCGGCTGGCCGGTGCTATCACACCGGTTGGCCGGTGGACTGAATTTCAGTCCACTTGATGTGCTTCATGGCCCATTTCCTTGGCAATCTTTTGCCTATAAAACAAAAAAACTTAAAACAATGTTAGATAAACATGAAAGTGATTGTGATCATGAAAATTAAACCACGAGGGGATACGAGAGGTACAACAATCTCCCCCTATTTTGATGATCACAATCACCAAAACAATTAATGTAAAATACTGAAATTGAAAGGAAATGCTAAGCATGATGAAAAGGATTCTCCCCCAATCAATCAAGAAATTTCTCCCCCTTTGTGATTATCAAAATAGCGTGGGCCATAAAAATTTGATTGAGGGAAAATTGAAAATCAAGATTTTTAAATCAATTGGAATTTTTGAAAATTGAATTGAAAAATTTGAATAACAGTTTGAATTGAAAGTTTTGAATCAAAATTGAAATGAAAATTTTGAACCAAAAATTGAATTGAAAGTTCTGAATCTAAGACAAGGTTTTGAAAATACTCCCCCTAAATAAAAACAATAAGTCACCGGGGATAGGAAATAAATTTTGGCCCGGAGAGACTCGCAAGAAGGGATTTTTCAATCCATACTTGTCTAGTGGCGGGTCTTCTTCTATAAAACTCATCGGAATAGAAAATAGTCTTTGGCCTACTGTACCGGGCATTTTTGCAATCACACTCATAAATGAGGTGCCCGGGTTTCTTACAATAATTACAAAATTTAAAACTAGAGCTCCCCCTTACAAAAACAGTGGGTGCATGGGAGGAGGAGGCTTGGTTGGTGTAGCCAAGTCCATGTGTGGTTTTAGAAACACGTTGAGAACCAAGAAGTTTTGAAAGGTTTTGTTCTCCGTTGGTGAATTTAGCAAGAGATTCCCTTAGATCTTTGATTGTTGATTCCAAGGAATCAACATTGGGAATGTTTTGTAATTTGAGGGACAACTCCTCCTTCTCTTTGAGAAGTTGTTCCTTTTCAGAAGAGAGTTTTTTGAAATTCTTTTTCAAAGCAACAAATTTTGAAGAAAGCTCATGAAAACCATTTTCTAATTGGTCTCGCACATGTTGAAGTTCTTCATATGATAAATGATTAAAAGAATTTGAAGATGAGGACGAGGATGAGGAATCGGAAGAAGTTACCTCGTGAAATGCCATTAGGCATTTTGTACCTTGGTCGCTTGAGGAGGAGGAGGAGGATGATGAGGTGTCACTCCATGTCGCCTTGAGGACCTTTTTCTTTCCTTTTTCCTTTTGCGTGACCCGTTTTTTGTTGAGTGGGCAATCGGGCTTGTAATGTCCCTTTTCGCCGCACCCGTAGCATTTTACCTTGGGCTCCGATCTTTTGTCGGGTTCTTGCTTTCGATGCTTGCGGGATTTATTCTTCTTGTGCTTCTTCATAAACTTGTGCATTTGGCGGGCGAGATTCTCCATTTCCGAGTCGCCGCTTGAAGATGAAGAAGATGAAGATGGTGATGATGAGGAGGAGCTTACTTCTTTTTGTACCTTGAGGGGGATGTTCTTTGGTGTCTTGATTGGTGTGCCCTCCTTTTGAGCTTGCCTCCTCATCGTGATCTCGTACGTCATTAGGGATCCGATGAGCTCTTCGACCGGCATGTTCTTTACATCCTTAGCTTCTTGGATAGCCGTCACCTTAGGTGCCCATGAGCTCGGAAGGACCCATAGAATCTTCTTGACCATTGCTTCAGCTGAAACATCATCACCAAGAGATTTTCTACCATTGCAAACGTCAGTGAAGCGTGTAAACATTTCAGAAATAGACTCATTTGGATGCATTGAAAAAGATTCAAAGTCTTGTCTATACATATCTAATCTAGTATCTTTGACTTTATTAGTGCCTTCATGGGTCACTTCTAAAAGCTTCCAAATTTCATGTGAAGTGGTGCAAGTGGATACACGATTAAATTCATTTCTATCTAACCCGCAATGAAGAGCATTCATGGCTTTGCCATCAAGCTCAAAATTCTTAATATCGGCGGGGGTCCATTTGGATTCATCGGGGGTAGACAAAGTATAACATTGCATGACAATTTTGTAAATAGGATATTCTATGCTTCTTAAAAAAGTGGTCATGCGGGTTTTCCAATAATTATAGTCGGTCCCATCAAAAAATGGAGCCCGACCCAATGAGTATCCCTCGGGGGCGAAAGAGGTAGATGCCATCAAAAAAAATCTTTAATTTGAAACCGGTTAGGGTATTACTCAAATTTCCCTCTGATACCAAGTGTTAGGCGGAGAAAGAAGGGAGTTGATGGAAAGAGGGGGGGTGAATTGCCTTTTAAAAAAAATAAACAAATTAAAATCAAAGTGAAAGTGCAGCGGAAAAAAAAGAGGCAATCACACAAGAAATTGTTAACGGAGTTCGGCCAAAACCCGGCCTACGTCTCCGCTCCCAACTCAACCGTTGAGAGATTCCTACCGCTTTCTTTTCAATGGTTTTAGCAAGAAACCCACTAGGCTTTGAGGTAGCACTAGGACCTATTACAACTTGCTTTTGAATTGGTTTAGCAAGAACCCACTTGCTTTTGATGGTTGAGCAAGAACCCACTAGCCTTCTTACAGGTGAAGGCTAGCTCACCTATGACACAAGCCTTTTAAAGGAAAGGCTTGAAGAAACCTCTTCACACCTTAGTGGTGATGTGAAACCCAAAAGAAAGAGGGGATGAGAAAAGTTTGGGGTTTGTAGGCACAAACCCAATTTTAAGCTCAAAATAAATAAAGCAAGAAAAACCGTAATTGAGGAAGACTTGGGCGCCAAAGTATGATGGAGTTGATGTAGCGTGCTCTCCCAAGCTTCTTGAGGTGCTCCTTGGATTGGAAATTGGTTGGAGCACTTGAGGATCCTTGAAGGTGGAGCGCCGGAGATTCGCCAAATGTTCAACAATATGTCCGAGCGCTTGGTATATGATCCGATTTGTGTCCGGGGCTTCCTCAGCCTTTATTTATAGGCATGGAACCCATTGGGGGCCTTCGGAGCCGTTGGAGAAGTCCTCGGAGCCGTTGGAGGCCAAAAGAGGGTTGACTGGTCAAACCCAATGGCTAGTTTGACTGGGCTACCGGCTGGCCGGTACAGTCCCACCGGCTGGCCGGTGCCTTGGCAGAGGAGAATAATTTTGGTCCAGGCTCTACCGGCTGACCGGTGGAGGAGCCACCGGCTGGCCGGTGGGGAGACAGTAGCTGGCCAGCTGGTCTGGGTGCCACCGGCTGGCCGGTGACAGAGCCACCGGCTGACCGGTGGAACCTGGCAGTGGGCAATGCCTCTGCCAGGTCCACCGGCTGGCCGGTGCTATCACACCGGTTGGCCGGTGGACTGAATTTCAGTCCACTTGATGTGCTTCATGGCCCATTTCCTTGGAAATCTTTTGCCTATAAAACAAAAACACTTAAAACAATATTAGATAAACATGAAAGTGATTGTGATCATGAAAATTAAACCACGAGGGGATACGAGAGGTACAACATCAAGTAGTGTTGATGGGTTTAGATCATTTATTTTTAATAAGAAGAACTAAAAGAGGTGGGTGGTTTTGAAAATAGCTTTAAGAAAATAACTTAATTTATAGAGTTTATTAGTTTAAAAACCATGTGGCTTTTGAAAAATATGATATAAAGGGTTCATTGTGAGTTCAATACACACATTTAAAGTTCATTATTCTTGGATATTAATTAGGGTTTGATTTAAGTCTTTGGTTGAAATTAATCAGAATCCCGATTACTTTCCAAGTTTTTATATCAAAACACATTGAGCAAAACCTTAACATAGCAATCATATATCTAAGGTCCAGATCTGATTCTTGGTAGAATAAATTCCAAATAAAATTGAAATATCAAGAAAGTGGGTAATAAAAGGATTCTTATATTGTTCAATTGAAAAAACACATGTCACGCACTCAAAACCTCACACTAATAGGTTAGAAATTAAGATCAAATCAATAACATGCATCAAAACAAGAATTCAAATAAGAAATAATTTAAGATACATGAAAAAACATGTTTTAAAACCCAAATAACTTCAAACCAATATCTAATATATGAATAAGAACACCCTTGACATGTGTGTAGCTCCCTCACAACGAACACCCACCGTTTAGCTCGACATCGGGAGGAGGAGGAAGCTCAGGTGAAAATCCTTCTTTATTCTTGACCCCCCTATGAGGATAGGGAGCTCCAGTACCTCCAAGGGGATGAAATTAATTCTCTGGAACTTCAATTTGGAATTAATTCACTCTCTTGGTATCACTTACAAATGGGGATCCCAAGGTGCCATTTTATAGGAAAATTGGAAGGTGGTTTTGAGCACCCTGATTTAGAGAAACCACTTTCTCCATGGGTTTCTATGGACATATAGTCTTATATCACTTTTTAAAAAACTAAAAAGTTGTATCCCCACCTACATACTATCTACACCAAAATATTGGTTCCATTTTTACAATCAAAGCTCTATATATTGACAGAACACAATACACCAATTTTGACTTCATATAGATTCGGTATGCTGGACATATCAAGTCGGTTGGACCACCAGATGGCTGAATGAGTCTTGGGTTCCTTAAAATGAAATGTATCCCAATTAATTTTGGACTAGAAAAAAATTTCATCCCATTTGGATGCATGGTTCAATATTAGTGTGCGGATGAGTCCACTCGTGTGCATGGATCCTGCACAGTTTGGACCATTTTTCTTGGACATCATCATGGGCCCTCCAAATCACCTCCACCTACAATGTAATTATCAAAACAAGTAACATTTCCCTTTTTAATAGTAAAAAACTTATTTGAATCAAACATGAAGTTAACTTTATTATTATTTTTATAATTTTCAATACAAAACTAGTTTAGAATAGTGGTGTAAGGGTGAAAATGAAACAGTGAATCGCGGTGCGATCACACCCCCACACCTAAAAATTTTAACTCCTAGGAAAATTATTATATCCTAACCAAGTATTATTCCTAAAAAAGGTGATAAAAGTTACAATATTATTATGAAAGGAAATTCATCATGTATCGTTTATGAAATCAATTTTTTATCAATTTTCTTCGCTCACATTCGAATTTGTTTAACTTAATTTGTTCACCCATGAAACATGTCACAACCTACCTCACTTAGTAATTTTACCTCTTCACTAAAGGAACATATAAAAGTGGATTTATTCTCTTTTCCCATAGTTCATGTGATATTACCATATTATCTCCAAGATTATAAGTTCTATATCAGTAGAAACTAGTGTACTACACAAGAGGACATCCAACAGGTTGTTATGAGGTTCAAGGTTTTGTAGGATTTGATATATAAAAAATATGAGGCAAAAGAGGAGTGTTTAATCTATTAAGTACAAAACATTTCAAAATTCATAAAGTGTTCACAATGAATGTACACACTCATCCCCTCACAAAGTGTATCACATCCAACTCACTATCACCATTGTCTATTTGTGTGGTTCACAACCAACCAGTGAATAATAATGAATAAACTTACTATTTTATCCATTAGTTTTTTTCTTTTTGTTCTATTTTTTTTCAATGTACAGAACTATTTTATTTTTTTTCTATAATTTTCATTTGAGATAAAGAGGGAAAATTTGTAAAACAATGATACAATATGGCTTGTGAACCCACTACCCATGGAAAATGTAGGAACCCTTTATATCAATCCATAACAATGATTCATTCCTAATAATTCCCATGGAAACACCCTATCCCCCACAATTTTTGAAATTAAAACAAGAATGTACACAATAGATGGTTAGTTAGGGATAAATAAGCTTGTAATGTGGCTGATTAACAATAATTTCATGGTCTTTAAGGCTTAAGAAGGGTAAAAAGTCAAGGTGGAAAAAATAGAGGTTAATTGTACGAAGGGATTTTCAATAAAAAATAGCCTCTATCAGAATGTATCACACTTGAATCTTATGGCTTCAAATAGAATCAAGGAAAGTTATAGTTTCTCTAAATGACCTAAGACTCTCAAGAAAGTGATTAAAAGGAATAATATTTAATAAAGGTCTTAGAATGTCTCTCGGGTAAGGGATTAAAATGTTGGTCAGTGTTAATGAGGCATGGGTTTCAAAAATCCGTTAAACACCTAATAATGATTTGAAAATATAAATTCTAGAAAAATATTCCATATCAATATTCATTTGAAAAACATTTTTCTAAAAATAATATAATTTTCCACACAATTGGCTCAAGAATGAAAAATTATTTGGAATTATTTTAAATAGGGTATGTTTTTCTATGATAAAATTAACATTCTAGCACAAAAAGTGAGGGATAAAATAAGGGGAAAGTGAAAATACTATTCAACAAGAAAGAAAAGAAAAAAATGATGAAAATTCCTAACTAACCCAAGAATATACCACCCCCACACCTAGAACATGTAGTGTCCTCGCTGTAAAAAAATAGAATGTGGGAAGGAAGGATAAAAAATGGTGGGTTTTATTCATAGGTCTCTTCTTGAACAAGGAGTTCCTACATCAGGGACTCCAGAATGGATTCATGAAAGTTCTTTAGATACTACCCATTGATATTGAAGGTTTTCTTGGTTTCTTCATTTTAAACTTGAACAACACCAAACAGAGAGACATTAGTAAAAATGTATGGTCCAAACCAGTGAGAATGAAGCTTATCGAGATGTAATTTCAAACTTGCATTGTAGAGGAGGACCTTCTGCCCAATTTAGAGCTGACAATGAAAGATAAGGCAGTCATGGGAAGCCTTGGTTCACTTATTACAAATCATGGAGTTCTTATATGAATATCTACGCATTTCCTCCAGCACCTGTATCTATAAATTCCTCTGAGCACCTGCACCAGAAAGTTTATAATTGCATTGTTTAATGGACCAGTAGGCCCAATTCTAAATCTCAATAGGGAGGTGAAAAATCTTTCCAAAAATAAGCCTATAAGGTGATATTATAATTGGGTTTTGAAAAGAAGTACGATAAGCCCATAATGAATCATCAAGTCTAAGAATATAATATTTTCTATTGGGTTGAACCATTTTTTCAAGAATTTGTTTTACCTCTCTATTTGAAACCTCTTCTTGACCGTTGGTATGTAGGTGATATGCAGTAGACACTCGATGACCAAACCCATACCAATGAAAATGTGATTGCATTGTTTGGTTAAATAAATGAGAACCCTGGTCACTGATGATGAACCTAGGTAAGATAAACCTATAGAAAATTTGGGTTCTCAGAAATTCCACAACTATTTTGGAATCATCTATCCTTTTGGATCATGCCTCTACCCATTTGACATGTAATCAACTTCCAGAAGAATGTACTAGTTGCCAAAGGAGTCAGTAAATGGCCCCATAAAGTCAATGCCCCAAACATAAAAAATATCATGAAAGACCCATGGATGTTGTGTCATTTCATTTCTTTTAGAGGCATTAACCATTCTTTGATAATGAGGACAAGATTTACAAAAATCATGAGAATCTTGAAAAAGTGTTATCCAAAAGAGACCAGAATCAAGGAATTTGCGAGAAGTCTATTGGTGAAAAAGTGGCCCCCAAAATCAAGAGGGTGGCAGAATCTAAGGACATACTGAAACTCGCTATCAAGAACACTATGCCTAAGGAATTGATAACTATATGTTCACCATCATTAGGGGTCATCCCAAATGTACCAATGAGACTCATGTTTTAGATGTTTGGATTGGTTTTTGTTTAAATTAGTAGGAATACAAGATGATACTAAATAAATTACAATTTCAGCATACCAAGGAATAACATCTTTCACTCGGTACAATTATTCATATGAAAACATGTCATTTATGGGAATACAGGGGGCTGAGTCTGTCACGACCCGTCCTCGGGGCCCGTGCCATGACTACCCCAAGCCCGCCTTCCATAGGCCAGGGGCTGGCGACTAGCACCAAGGCGTAAATCTCGGTAAAAAGGGAAGGAATTTCCTTTGTAAAGTAAACAATCACACAGAGTACAAGCGGAAGAAGTAAACACTAAGTAAAAACTGAGTACAACAGTAAGTGCGGAAAGTAAAAAGGGGCCGGAAATACAAGCCCAACTGTAAATTACAACTCGAAGGGAAAACAACAACTAAAAAGTAAAGCTGCTACGCCGAGATGCCCACTGGAAATCCCACCTGAAGGGTGGGTACAGATAGCTCTTCTGCTCCTCGGGTCCCGCCGTCCGCTCCGAGTATATCCGACCAGTGGTCCACCTTCGGGTACCGCCTCGTCGTCACGTCCACCTCTGGGTACCGTCTCGTCGTGAGGTCCTCCTCCAGGTACCCTCTCGTCGTATAGTCCACCTCCAGGTACCGTCCAGTCCTCGAACACTCGGCCTCTATCAGCACTGCCCGTCGTCTGCAACCAACACAACGAGGTGCGGGCATAGCCCGTGCAGGGGTGAGTATAACGATACTCAGTAGGGACCCCGAGACCTTCAAGGTCTCACTAAACCAACAAGGATAACCACAAATAAGATCTCAACAGATAACCTCTACTTAGGTATATTCCCATACATATACCTAAGTTATCAAGTAACCCATCTCAATCATGAGGAAACACAAGGATTGTGAAATCAATGGGAACCACTACCCGGGTATATGCCCATACATATACCTAAGTTAGCAAGTGACCCATCTCAATCATGAGGTAAACACAAGGTCAAAAGTCTCAGCTCAACCAGGATTTTCATTATCGAAACCGTAACTGCTGAAGAGCTCCGTCTCTGGAGTGTACAGTGGTCCTGTCACGACTCCGAGGTACTACTCACTAACCTAAGACTGCTGAAGAACACCACCCATCGAGTACTGCGGGCCAGCTGCTACAACCAAGCGCTCCCATGTGCTGCTACAACCAAGCGCACCTCTGTCGTGGGTCTGCCGCTACAACCAAGCGCTCCCATGTGCTGCTACAACCAAGCGCACCTCTGTCGTGGGTCTGCCGCTACAACCAAGCGCTCCCATGTGCCGCTACAACCAAGCGCACCTCTGTCGTGGGTCTGCCGCTACAACCAAGCGATCCCATGTGCCGCTACAACCAAGCGCACCTCTGTAACACACCGAGTCGTTCGATCAGCAGTCGTCGGGTCTCAGCCAGCTACACGGTCTCCGTACTCCGCACGCTCGTCACTGGGAGGGTCCGCTCCACGAGCTACAGGTCGATACTCCAAGTATCTCAAAGTCCCAAGAAGAAGTATCTCAAAGGACCGCCACGTCATAGGGGTCTCAACACAACAGACGGCGCGTCAATCGGACGCCCGGTCTGTGAGTTATTGGCCTTTTTGTCCCAGGGGCCCGGTTGGTTTCGTGAGCGAACCAAACCCGTCCGTATCTCAACTGTACCCCTAACTCTCATAGGGTAAACTCATAGGGACCGTTTCTCAACGCGATCACCAACGCCGCTGACGGTTCGTCAAACGGACGTTCTGTCAGAAAGATATCAGCTTTTCCGTTCCAGGGGCCCAGTTGGATTTCGGTGCGATCCAACCCGGCCACTATCCATCTACATCCAAAACTCGGGCGGAGGATGCCAAAAGTTCCGTATCGTCAATAGGAACGCAACGCAACAGACGGCGCGTCAATCGGACGCCTGGTCTGGAAGTTATTGGTTTTTCCGTCTCACACCCACCCTGGGAAACTTCCCAGGAGGTCACCCATCCTGATCACTACTCTAGGCCAAGCACGGTTAACTATGGAGTTTTAACCACGTAGCCTCCCGAAAAGGAATATGTACCTTGAGTATAGTATACCGAAACGACCGTCTCGATCCAAGGATCACGTTGCCGCAGACGGCGAGTCGTTTGGAGGCCCGTAGCACAAGATATGGGCGAAAAACCGAAACTCGTCCGAAACCGGGGGGTCTGGGCCCGAACCGACCCGGCCCGACCCCCCCTGGGCCGACCCGACCCGGTCCGGCTGGACCCGGCCCAGCCAGCGGCGCGACCCGGCCGGCGGTGCGGCCAGCGCGGCGGCGCGGCCCGGCGCGGCGGCGCGGCCCAGCGCGGGGGCGCGGCCTGGGCGCCGCACGTGCGCCGCACGCAGGGGGGGTAAACTCCCCCCGGGTTTTGTGGATCTCAGCCGGCCTTAGGTCGGCCGTTTTCCTTTCACACGCGGGACCCGCGGGGTCCCGCCTCCTAAGCAAACCGGCGGCCGGCCGGCCCGGCCGGCCGCCTTCCACCCTTCCGCCACGGCCCGATGGCCGAGGCTCTTCTGATCTCCGGCGGCCGGCGAGGCCGGCCGCTTTTGGCTGCTCCGCCGCGGCCGAGCCGGCCGCGACTCTTCATTAACCGCCGGCAGCCGGTTTTCCGGCCGCCCCTTCCAGCTGTGCCGCGGCCCTTGTTCGATTGGCACGGCGCGACGGCGCCGCACCCCTCCGCCGTGGCCCGACTCCGGCTTCAGTCTCTTCGACTACCTTCGACGCGACGCGTCGGCGTCGCGTTCTTAAAATCTTTCCACGGCGCGGCGCGACGGCGCCGCGCGTATCTTCCGCATTAAACCGCATGAACCCGCGTGGTGCGACGGCACCACGCCCTTCCGAACCATTCCACAAAAAATCAACACGAAGTAAAAGAGGAGGATCGGCCGGGTTTGTACGGTCCGAACTCCTCACGTTATAAGGATAGCAATCGGCCTTTAACGAATAATAAACTTTCACAATCTTTTTAGATTAAATAAAAAGATTTGAAAATCAAGGCCCGAAAAATATAAACAATCAAGTTCGAAGAAAGTTCCACATAACTTTAAAAAAAAAATTTACCACGAAGAATTTTCAAGTCGAAATTCTCAAACAAATATAAACAATTGAAACAAACCCCTACCTCGGTTCAAGTGTGGAGCACGTCAACAAACCGCGGAAGACGAGCGTCGCGGAGGTCGGGCATTGCGGTAATCGTTCGTCGATTCCGTTGACGTAGAGGTACGTCCGAAGAGGTATGTAGTTAGTGAATCTTCGTAAGCCGACGAAGAAAGTCCGAGGAGGAAGCGGCGTTCCCTTTCGTTGACACGGAAGGCGTCGTCGATCTTCGGAAACAATCCGGCTAGGAAGAAGAGAGAAGTGGCGTTCTTGAGTGTTCTTCGTGTTCTTCGTCAAAGTTGAGGATGGTAGAGAGAGCTTCTCAAATCCTCTCAAGTGGCAAAAGAAACCAACCCCAAAATGATAAAATAAGCTTAAGCTTATTTTATTACACAACCTCCCTCTTAGAATTTCAAAGGTTTGAAATTTAAAACATCTCACCTCAATTAATTATTCCAAGTGTCAAACATTAATTAAAGTGAGTTAAAGGGGAGTTTTAAAAAGAGGAGGTGAAGAGTTAGGGTTCGTGTGGGCCCCACCACACTTAATCCTCTCAAGGGAGGTTAAGTGTATGCGGGTCCCACCCCTAACTCCCTTTGGGAGGAGTTAACCAACAAGTTAAAAATAAAATGTGTTTCCACATTTTATTTAACTTTATTTTAAAAACCCAAAAACTAACTCTCAACCCGCAATAAACGCAACCTCAGAAAAGGTCTCCTTAAGCGAATATCGGCGTTGCGAGTTCATCGGTGCCTTCGGAATTCGATTCCGGGCAACGGTTCAAAAGATAGAAATTCCCGCTCGCTCGTTCACTGAACGTACCCGAGCCAAACTTCGGAAATTAATTCCGGGCACACCGGGCCTCGGAATCAGGCGCCGTCAGAAACTGCGTTCTTGTAAAATTACAAAGAAAATTAAGAAAAAAATTTCCTTGAAATTTCCGGGTCTTTACATTATTCCCACCTCAGGGCTTTACGTCCCCGTAAAGCTTCAACACAAACTAGTGTCACAAAAGCGGTACAGAGCACGCATCTGAGCCTTCCGCTCCTATGTGCTCACCTGGTGGTTTTGTACTGCCAAGGAATGTGCACCCGAGGAATCGATCGTCCTCCTAGGATATGCTCCTGTCGATCCTCGATCCCCACTGGAATCTCCGTGAAAGACACCCCATCGCCATCGTCCAGCTCCTCATGGTCGATGGTATGTGAAGGGTCGAGCACGTATCTCCTCAGTTGAGATACGTGGAAGTCGTCGTGCACCTGGTGCAACTGTGGTGAATGGGTCAAGCAGTAAACCACCCCGCCTACCTAGCTGGGGACCTAAGAAGGTCCGCTGAACCCCGGAGATAACTTGCCGCCTTGGCCACATCTCCGTAAACCTCGTCGAGGTGAGACCCGTATAAGGACGTGATCGTCATCCTCGAACTCCAGAGGTCTCCATTTTCTGTTAGAAATGGAACTCGAAAGGCTGCTGCCACGAGGGTAAGGTTGACCGACTCAAGAGTGATCAGTCGCACTCTCCTGTGCAAGAGTTACCCTGCGCTGCCTGGGGTTTCCTTTTTCGCCGACCAAGGAAAACTCATCCCGACGTTTTCCTAAAACCGTAAATTTGAGTATAAACAGTTATTGCCCATTCCATACTCAAACTAACGTCGTAAGGCCTCGACGCTGCCACCAAGAGATTCCAACCAAAACTCTCGCCTCGAGGGTCTGACCACACCATCGACGTAAGTGTGATTATCGAGTCTCCTCCCAAGGTATCTCCAGACGTGAGGGTCAAGTCCATGGCTTACCGGAAACTCTAGGTCTGGAACAAGATTTGTGAAAGCAAGGAATGATTCATATCGACGTCTGTTACTTCAGCATATAGTAGTTGACATAGAATGTCCCTTGAATCATTTTTAGAGCCATTGGGTCACACTCCTTGACCGCATGCAGCCGCATTCTTCCACCGCCCTCCAGCTCCCTGAGCTTGGCGGGGATAACTAAGGCGGGTGGTTGTACCATGTTAGGATGTACACCACCTCATGCTGCTCTCCTAGCTCTGCCTCCACGTCTACTGCTTCATAGACTCATCTCTCCTTTAAGCTTCCTCTTCTTAACACGCCCGAGTCTCTATGACTGGCACCGGTTTCCTGTTTCTTACTGCACTGTGCAGTCTTCATCCTCTCTTGGATGTCCTGGACCTCCTTTAGTCTCACAAGAGCTGCTATGATTTCTTCTTTTCCGATAAGAGAAACCCGGTCTCATCCCCTGGATGAACCACATTCATTGCCTAATACAGTCAATCCTGACATGAATGATGCATTCATGCCATGGATGACGTCGTAAGGCCTCGACGTATCTACTAAGAGATCCAACTGTCACTCTCGCCTCCAAGGGTCGAGTCACACTTTCGGCATCAGTGTGAGGTCACTGGGTCCCCTCCAGTAGAAATCTCGAAAGTGAGGGTCAAGTCAACAGTTTAACCGGGACCACTCAGTATCAACCAAACAAAAGGACAGGAAAGAAAACAAGATAAGTGTCTTTTTATTATTGCAGCTCATAGTACAAAGACACGAATACAAAGCAACATGGAATTAGAAGTACAAAGGACGTATCCACTAGTTCCTCTCCTACCCACCTGCTCTCAGAGCTCTACTGCCCTGTCCACTGCTCGGCTGTTACTCAAGCACTCGCCGCTGCTTCTGTCTCTGTGGCTCCTCCAACACCCGCTGATCAATCGTACGAGGAGTCGTACAGTCACGTGCCAGGTGACACTTTCCACCGCAGGAGTAACATTGTCCGTTTCTGACACGCCTGGCTCTGACCCCACCTCGGGTGCCCCGCACCACCGGTACTAAAACCCGAGATCATCCAACTGCTATTCTGGTCCTCCTGGACCTCTGCATCATCTGTCTACTGCCCACAGATGACTCGGATACTGATCGAAAAGCACGCGACAAAGGCAGAATCTCCTGTACACGCTCGGAGTGTAGAGATACTGGCACAAACTCCACCTTGAAGAAGGTCTCGAAGTCTTCCCATGCGAAGTTCATCTCATCGCAAAACTGGAACAAGTGGATCCACCACCTGCCTGCTGCTGCCTGAAGGAGGCTGGTAGCAAAGATCACCGTGAAGTCTGCCGGCGTCCCCACTAGCCTGAAGACTCTCACCACAGCCTCCAGCCAAACCTCAGCTGCCTGCGGGTCCATCTCTCCCCGGAACCTGGGTGGCCTCTGGCACTGGAACTCGTGTAGCGCGCTCAAGCGTCGTGCATCGCCTACTGCTGGGGCTGGTGGCATCGGTGGCCCAACGGGTAGCAGTACCGCTGGTGCCTCCGCTGGTGCCTCAACTGGGATAGGGACCTGTACTGAGGCCTCGTCGCTCGGCGGGCTGTCAGTACGTACCACTCTCGGGGCTCTAGATGGTCGTCCGTGAAAAGGCATTCTAAAAGAAACATCGTGACACGGTCAAATGTTTATACCTGGTGAGCTGACCTGGTTTGAGCTGTTTTAAGGGAAAACCTTTGAAAACACACACGCAATTAGTGTTTTCGTGCACAAAGTCAGAAATCAGTTGTCAGGGTTCTGGTGTATGGATACGTCGGCCGCCCGCACCAACACTGGACTCCCTGAACTGAAAACCACACTCGGTACTCTCAACACTATTGTTTCACAGAAAGAAACATCAGATTTATAAGTTCTGCGGTAGAACCGAACTCCTTTGATACCAATTTGTCACGACCCGTCCTCGGGGCCCGTGCCGTGACTACCCCAAGCCCGCCTTCCATAGGCCAGGGGCTGGCGACTAGCACCAAGGCGTAAATCCCGGTAAAAAGGGAAGGCATTGCCTTTGTAAAGTAAACAATCACACAGAGTACAAGCGGAAGACGTAAACACTAAGTAAAAACTGAGTACAACAGTAAGTGCGGAAAGTAAAAAGGGGCCGGAAATACAAGCCCAACTGTAAAGTAAAACTCGAAGGGAAAACAACAACTAAAAATTAAAGCTGCTATGCCGAGCTGTCCACTGGAAATCCCACCTGAAGGGTGGGTACAGATAGCTCTTCTGCTCCTCGGGTCCCGCCGTCCGCTCTGAGTATGTCCGCCCAGTGGTCCACCTTCGGGTACCGCCTCGTCGTCACGTCCACCTCTGGGTACCGTCTCATCGTGAGGTCCTCCTCCAGGTACCCTCTCGTAGTATAGTCCACCTCCAGGTACCGTCCAGTCCTCGAACACTCGGCCTCTGTCAGCACTGCCCGTCGTCTGCAACCAACACAACGAGGTGCGGGCATAGCCTGTGTAGGGGTGAGTATAACGATACTCAGTAGGGACCCCGAGACCTTCAAGGTCTCACTAAACCAACAAGGATAACCACAAAGAAGATCTCAACAGATAACTTCTACTTAGGTATATGCCCATACATATACCTAAGTTATCAAGTAACCCATTTCAATCATGAGGAAACACAAGGATTGTGAAATCAATGGGTAACCACTACCCGGGTATATGCCCATACATATACCTAAGTTAGCAAGTGACCCATCTCAATAATGAGGTAAACACAAGGTCAAAAGTCTAAGCTCAACCAGTATTTTCATTATCGAAACCGTAACTGCTGAAGAGCTCCGTCTCTGGAGTGTACAGTGGTCCTATCACGACTCCGAGGTACTACTCACTAACCTAAGACTGCTGAAGAACTCCACCCATCGAGTACTGCGGGCCAGCTGCTACAACCAAGCGCTCCCATGTGCCGCTACAACCAAGCGCACCTCTGTCGTGGGTCTGCCGCTACAACCAAGCGCTCCCATGTGCCGCTACAACCAAGCACACCTTTGTCGTGGGTCTGCCGCTACAACCAAGCGCTCCCATGTGCCGCTACAACCAAGCGCACCTCTGTCGTGGGTCTGCCGCTACAACCAAGCGCTCCCATGTGCCGCTACAACCAAGCGCACCTCTGTCGTGGGTCTGCCGCTACAACCAAGCGCTCCCATGTGTCGCTACAACCAAGCGCACCTCTGTAACACACCGAGTCGTTCGATCAGCAGTCGTCGGGTCTCAGCCAGCTACACGGTCTCCGTACTCCGCACGCTCGTCACTGGGAGGGTCCGCTCCATGAGCTACAGGTCGATACTCCAAGTATCTCAAAGTCCCACGAAGAAGTATCTCAAAGGACCGCCACGTCATAGGGGTCTCAACGCAACAGACGGCGCGTCAATCGGACGCCCGGTCTGTGAGTTATTAGCCTTTTCGTCTCAGGGGCCCGGTTGGTTCGTGAGCGAACCAAACCCGTCCGTATCTCAACTGTACCCCGAAATCTCATAGGGTAAACTCATAGGGACCGTTTCTCAATGCGATCACCAACGCCGCTGACGGTTCGTCAAACGGACGTTCTGTCAGAAAGATATCAGCTTTTCCGTTCCAGGGGCCCAGTTGGATTTCGGTGCGATCGAACCCGGCCACTATCCATCTACATCCAAAACTCGGGCGGAGGATGCCAAAAGTTCCGTATCGTCAATAGGAATGCAACGCAACAGACGGCGCGTCAATCAGACGCCTGGTCTGGAAGTTATTGGTTTTTCCATCTCACACCCACCCTGGGAAACTTCCCAGGAGGTCACCCATCCTGATCACTACTCTAGGCCAAGCACGGTTAACTATGGAGTTTTAACCACGCAGCCTCCCGAAAAGGAAGATGTACCTTGAGTATAGTATACCGAAACGACCGTCTCGATCCAAGGATCACGTTGCCGCAGACGGCGAGTCGTTTGGAGGCCTGTAGCCCAAGATATGGGCGAAAAACCGAAACTCGTCTGAAACCGGGGGGTCTGGGCCCGAACCGACCCGGCCCAACCCCCCCTGGTCCGACCCGAACCGGGTCGACCCGACCCGGTCCGGCTGGACCCGGCCCGGCCGGCGGCGCGACCCGGCCGGCGGTGCGGCCAGCGCGGCGGCGCGGCCCGGCGCGGCGGCGCGGCCAGGCGCGGGGTCGCGGCCTGGGCGCCGCACGTGCGCCGCACACAGGGGGGGTAAACTCCCCCCGGGTTTTGTGGATCGCGGCCGGCCTTATGTCGGCCGTTTTCCTTTCACACGCGGGACCCGCGGGGTCCCGCCTCCTAAGCAAACCGGCGGCCGGCCGGCCCGGCCGGCCGCCTTCCACCCTTCCACCGCAGCTCGATGGCCGAGGCTCTTCTGATCTCTGGCAGCCGGCGAGGCCGGCCGCCTTTGGCTGCTCCGCCGCGGCCGAGCCGGCCGCGACTCTTCATTAACCGCCGGCAGCCGGTTTTCCGGCCGCCCCTTCCAGCTCTGCCGCGGCTCAAGCCGCGGCCCTTGTTCGATTGGCACGGCGCGACGGCGCCGCGCCCCTCCGCCGTGGCCCGACTCCGGCTGCGGTCTCTTCGACTACCTTCGACGCGACGCGTCGGCGTCGCGTTCTTAAAATCTTTCCACGGCGCGGCGCGACAGCGCCGCGCGTATCTTTCGCATTAAACCGCATGAACCCACGTGGTGCGATGGCACCACGCCCTTCCGAACCATTCCACAAAAAATCAACACGAAGTAAAAGAGGAGGATCGGCCGGGTTTGTACGGTCCGAACTCCTCACGTTATAAGGATAGCAATCGGCCTTTAACGAATAATAAACTTTCACAATCTTTTTAGATTAAATAAAAAGATTTGAAAATCAAGGCCCGACAAATATAAACAATCAAGTTCGAAGAAAGTTCCACATAACATTAAAAAAAAAAATTACCACGAAGAATTTTCAAGTCGAAATTCTCGAACAAATATAAACAATTGAAACAAACCGCTACTTCGGTTCAAGTGCGGAGCACGTCAACAAACCGCGGAAGACGAGCGTCGCGGAGGTCGGGCATTGCAGTAATCGTTCGTCGATTCCATTGACGTAGAGGTACGTCCGAAGAGGTACGTCGTTGGTGAATCTTCGTAAGCCGACGAAGAAAGTCCGAGGAGGAAGCGGCGTTCCCTTTCGTTGACACGGAAGGCGTCGTCGATCTTCGGAAACAATCCGGCTAGGAAGAAGAGAGAAGTGGCGTTCTTGAGTGTTCTTCGTGTTCTTCGTCAAAGTTGAGGATGGTAGAGAGAGCTTCTCAAATCCTCTCAAGTGGCAAAAGAAACCAACCCCAAAATGATAAAATAAGCTTAAGCTTATTTTATTACACAACCTCCCTCTTAGAATTTCAAAGGTTTGAAATTTAAAACATCTCACCTCAATTAATTATTCCAAGTGTCAAACATTAATTAAAGTGAGTTAAAGGGGAGTTTTAAAAAGAGGATGTGAAGAGTTAGGGTTCATGTGGGCCCCACCACACTTAATCCTCTCAAGGGAGGTTAAGTGTATGTTGGTCCCACCCCTAACTCCCTTTGGGAGGAGTTAACCAACAAGTTAAAAATAAAATGTGTTTCCACATTTTATTTAACTTTATTTTAAAAACCCAAAAACTAACTCTCAACCCGCAATAAACGAAACCTCAGAAAAGGTCTCCTTAAGCGAATATCGGTGCTGCGAGTTCATCGGTGCCTTCAGAATTCGATTCCGGGCAACAGTTCAAAAGATAGAAATTCCCGCTCGCTCGTTCACTGAACGTACCTGAGCCAAACTTCGGAAATTAATTCCGGGCACACCGGGCCTCAGAATCAGGCGCCGTCAGAAACTGCGTTCTTTTAAAATTACAAAGAAAATTAAGAAAAAAGTTTCCTTGAAATTTCCGGGTCTTTACAGAGTCAATGTCTGAGGATGGGTGTATCTTATTGATATGGACATCCACCACATTCTATGCTCATTTTTTATCACTAATTTCTAAATTTAATTCATGAATGAGGAGCATCCAATGAATGAGATGTGGTTTGTATTATGATTTCTTAAAGAGATACCAGAGGGCCACATGGTCTAAGAACACAATTAATTTCGACCCCAAAAGGTATGAACTGAATTTTTACAAGTCAAATATAATGGAAAGAAATTATTTTTCAGTTTTGGTATAGTTTACATGGGCAGAGTCCAGTGTTTGTGAGGCATAAGCTATGACATGTGGAGATCGGTCGACCCTTTGTGACAAGACTTCCCCAACTGCATAGTTAGAGGTGTCACACATGATCTCAAATTGTAAATCCCACTAAGGTGGTTGGATTACTAGGGGTGATGTGAGAATCCATTTTAACTTATTAAAATCTTCTTCAAATTCATTATAAAAAAAATCTTTTCCTTTTTGGAGTAATTGTGAGAGGGGGAGTGCAATTTTACTAATATCACAAATGATACGACAGTAAAATCCAGCATGACCTAGGAAATACCACACATAAAATAAATTTTTAGGGAATGGTAAGGAATAAATGACATACACTTTTGATTTATATACTTGGATACCATCCCCAGAAATCACATTCCTCAAAACTATACCTTGTCACACCATGAAATAGAATTTATCATAATTTAATACAATATTCTTTTCAATATAGCAATGTAGGACTAAACCAAGACTACTCAAACATTCATCAAAATAGGATCCATAAACAGTGAAATCATCTATAAATAATTCCATGAAATTCTCTAGGTAATATGAAAAAATACTAACCATGCATCACTTTAAATTACCCAGAGCATTTCACAGACCAAATGGAATCCTTCTATATGAAAATGTGCCAAAGGGGAAAGTAAAAGTTGTCTTTTCCTGATCCTCGGGGAAAATATATATATGAAAGTATCCAGAATACCCATAAAGAAAATAGTAATGGTACTTCCCTACTAGTCTCTCTATCATTTGGTAAATGAATGAAAATAGGAAATGGTCCTTCCTAGTGAGTTGGTTTAGTCGATGATAGTCTATGCACACATTTTAACTATTCTATACACGAGTTGGAACCAATCCATTAATTTCATTTTTAATTAATATCAGACCAATTTTTTTGGAACCACTTGTACTGGACTGACCCGTTGGCCATCATAGATGAGGTAAATGATCTCAAAAACCAATAATTTTGTTAGCTCTTTTTTAAAAATATCTAGGAGGTTTGGGTTCAGTTGACATTGTGACTGCCACACCGGTTTATCCCCCTCATTTAACAATATATTATGTGTAAAAATTTATGGGCTAATACCAAGAATGTAAACAAGTGTCCATCCCAAAGATTTCTTATACCCCCTCAAAAGTTCAAGCAGTCAAAATTCATGCTCAAAAGGGAGTGAACTAGCAATGATGACAGACAACTTGTTTCCATTCTCAAGATATGAATATTTTAAGTCTTTAAGCAGTTATTTTAGTTCAAATTCAGGTGGATTTTGGATTTATGGGAGTGTGTGTGAAATTTAGAGGTCACTAATCTCATCTAACTTTTCAATGGAATCATCCTCAGATGAGGAATGAGCTTTTACAAGATTAGTAGTATCATCGATGGTCATGAGATCCTCAGTGTTCAAGAAATCATCAATTAATAAAACAACATGAAATTTTTATAGAACACTACAACAATCAATGCATGATTCATTTCCTAGAATTTCAATCGAGGATGAAAAATTATAAATGAGATCAAGGGAATGAAAAGAAGTGGTTGCAGGGGAAGGGATTACATCAATTGAATTTACTAAGAGAGAGGAATGTTATTCTAAGGGGTGTTTCATGGAATTAAGGATGTTGAAATGGACTATGTCACCACTAAAATCCATAGATAATGTACCATTATGGACATTAATTCTGGTTTTGGTGGTTTTCAAGAAAGGTCTCCCCAATATAATTGGGGTGTGTCCGTTTATCCTATCATCTTCTATTTTTAGCACATAAAAATCAGCAGTAAAAATTCAAATTTTCACCCTCAAAAGAACATACTCTAACACACCAGAAGGGTGTGCTATACTCCAATTTGATATATGAACAATTATTCTAGTGGTATTCAATTCACTGACCTACAAATAAGAGTAAATAGAGTGAGGCATCACATTAATAGAGTCTCCCAAATCAAGAATAGCATTAGAAAAATAATACTACCCTATGGTGCATGAAATTGAGAATGTCCCAGGATCATTTCACTTAGTGGGAAGTGATGGATCTATCAATGCTGAGATGTTCCTACCCATGATCAACATCTCATCACCTTGAATTCTCCTTCAGTGTGTTAACATATCCTTTAGAAACTTGGCATATATTAGAATTTTATTGATGGAATCAATCAAGGGGATGTTCACCTACACTTTTTTATTGTTTCCAAGATTTATTTATCAAGTTCAGTTTCCTTTTTTTTCTTGTTTGGTTGGCCCTTTGGGGAAATGGGAGAGTAATGGATGGGATAGGTGACTCATCAACATAAAAAATCTTTCCTTTAGAAGGTCTTCTTTAAAAATAAGTATTTTCTTCTCTTAGACCATTTTTAGCAGTTGGGATGGTGGTTTCCTCAAGAGTGGATGATTCTAATAGAGGGTTTAGTTGGGTTTTAAGTTGTTTCCCACCCATAAGGGTGATGGAACTAACATTTACCTTATCTATAGGGTTAACTACTGGTTGGGAGGGTATCTTACCTGACCCATGACTTTTAATTTACCCCACAGAGTTAGCTAGTTAGCCTAATTGGGTTTTAGGTATTATATGGATGCTTGGCTGGTTTGTTGGAATTGGAGATTGTTGGAAGCCATTTGTTTCATCATATCTTTTAGGCTAGGATCTGGTTTTGGTGGGGGTAGTTAGAATGAACTATGTGATGGTTGGGTATTTATGGGTGGTGGTGGTGGATGACTACTCTTCCCTGGTTGGTTCCATTATTATTGAGGTTGGTTTCAATACCCTCCTTGCGTATAATCTTGATTTTCTTTCCACCCAGGGTTGGATGGATAGTATGGTTCTTTCCTAAAGGGTTGGTTATAGGGGAGACCTGGAAATATTGCCTCACAAATCTCAGAAGTTTCTCTCAATTGAGGAAATTAATTAGAGTATTTGGTGTCAAAAGAACACATACCATAATGGATGATAGGAGGAGATTGGGATTTCCCTTGGGAAAGAGCATGCTGTCAAATAAGGGTACTTACCTCTTTGAACCTTATGTCCACCTTATTCTCTAATTCAGTACTTTTCACCTCATGGACACATCGGATGGGTAAAATGGACCTTGAACCAAATTGTTGAGTGTTTTGTGCTATGTTCTCAATTAGGTTCCTTACAGAAATTAGGGTTTTATCAACTAGTGTACCACCTGTAGTAGTATTGATCATATTTTGATCAATAGGGATTGAACATTCATAAAAATACTGAATTAAAATTTTATCACTTATTTGGTGGTGTGGGAAACTTGAACATAACCTTTTAAAGAATTATCAATATTCATGAAGTTTTTCCCCTTGATATTTTCTTATACCACATATTTCTTTACTTATTGTTGTAGTTCGAGAGGTTGGGAAATATTTTTCAAGAAAAATATGTTTCATGTCCACCCAACCTCTTGTTGGGGAATTAACATAATATTACCAATATTTTTCAGTGTCTTGTAATAAAAAAGGAAATTCACTAAGATTTACTTATTCTTCATCCACATTTTTAGGTTTTAATGTATAACACACAATATGAAATTATTTTAAGTTCTTATGTGGATCTTCTCTAGTGAGTCCATGAAATCTTGTTAATAAGTGAATTAGACCGGATTTCAGTTCAAAATTGGGTGCATCACCTTGTATTTGAATATATGTGGGTTGGGTATCAACATTAGGAGTGGTTAGTTATTTTAATATATGTTTATTTTTATCCATGTTATACTCATTAATTTTAGGTTCTAATTTGGTTCCAGAAGAAGAGGGATTTTGAAAAGTCTCAATTTGTTGTGTGTCCTCCATCAAAGGGTTGTTTTGTGTATCTTGGGGTCGCTGACGTAAGATCCTCTCTAGTTTAGGTTCAAAAGGTGGTAATTCCCCCAAAGTATAATTCATCATGCATAGAACCTACAAAATAAATATATCAGAAAAAATATGTATGCAAAGGTAGAATATAAAAAAAATAAACATTCACAAAATTTACAAAAATATTTTAAAAAATACGCGCTAAAAACCAAAGTGCTCCCCATAAACGATGCTAAAATTTGACCGTGTTGTCGTGAAACGTAAAATTGATAATGGTTTAAAGTTTATTTATAGTCTTGGTTAGGCCCTAGGTCATATTTCAAGGATAATTGATGGGTTTAGAGCATGTATTTTTAATAAGAATAACTAAAAGATGTGGGTGGTTTTGAAAATATATTTAAGAAAATAACATAATTTAAAGAGTTTATTAGTTTAAAAACCAAGTGGATTTTGAAAAAATATGAGATAAAGGGTTCATTTTTGTGTTCACTACACACCATTCAAGTTCATTGTTCTTGGATATTAATTAGGGTTTGATGTAACTCTTTGGTTGAAATTAATCGGAATCCGGATTACTTTCCAAGCTTTTATATTAAAGAACATTAAGCCAAACCTTAACATAAAAATCATATAGATAAGGTCTAGATATCATGCATTGTATAATAAATTCCAAATAAAATTTAAATCTCAATAAAGTGGGTAAGAAAAGGATTCTTATGTTTTCCAATTAGAACAACACAAGTCACACACTCAAAACCTCATACCAATCAATTAAAATTTAAGAGTAAATCAATATCATGAATCAAAAAAATCATTCAAATAAGAAATAATTAAAGATACATGGAAAGAAATGTTTTAACACCCAAATCAGTCCAAAACAGTAGCTAATATATGCGTCGGAACTCCCTTGGTATGTGTGTAGCTCCCTCACAACAAATGCCCACCATTTAGCTCGACATCGGGAGGAGGAGGAATCTCGGGTGGAACCCCTTATTCATTCTTGATCCCCCTATGAGGATAGGGAGATACAGTAACTCTAATGGGATAAAATTAATCCTATATAACTTAAATTTGGTATCACTTCACTCTCTTGGTCTCACTTACAAATAGGGATCCCAAGGTGCCATTTTATAAGAAAATTAGAAGGTGGTTTTGAGCACCCTAATTTCGAGAAACTACTTGGCCCATGGTTTTCAATGGATAGACTATCTTATCTCACTTTTTAAAAAACTAAAAATTTATAGACCCAACTTTAGAATATCTTCACCAAAAGTTTGGTGATATTTGGACAATCACATCTCGAAATATTTATAGAACACAACACACCAATTTTGACTTCATGAAGATTCGGTGTGCTAGAAAGATCAGGTTGGTTGGGACACTGGATTTCTGAATGAGTCTTGGGTTCCTCCATATGAAATGAATCCCAATTAAATTTTGACTAGGACACAAAATTTCAACCCATTTGAATGCACGGTTCAGTAGAAGTATGCATATGAGTCCACTGGTGTCCATGGATCCTGCACTATTTGGACCATTTTTCTTGGACATCATCATGGGCCCTCTAAATCACCTCCAACTACAATGTAATTATCAAAAAAGTAACATTTAATTTTTTAAAAGTAATAAACACAAAATAATTAAATCAAAAATGAAGTGAAATTTGTTATTATTTTTATAATTTTCAATACAAAACTAGTTTAGCACAGTGGTGTAAGGGTGAAAATGAAATAGTGAATCACAGTACGATCAAGAATCAAGGCTAGGATAGACTTGATAAAAATGGGAATAAGGAAATATTAGACACCAATGAAGGGTAAATGAAGGAATTTAATTCCTCCATAATCTTACACTCTATCTATATAGGAAAAATTTCAATTTTTCCATTTCCTTAATAGTGTAAAATTTCCACATGGGTATTCATCAAATATCAAGAATTTAATGTCAATGACTAATTTGAAGTTAAAAGAACTAAAATAACATGACTATCATGTTTTGATGCAATATTTAATGATTTTTTCTTTTCATTACATTCTGCCTCAAAATGTACAACATACATTAACCAGACTTTTCTTCTTCTCCAAAGCCATATACAGTAAAGTTATAGACTTTGTAAAGTTTCCCATTATGAATAAGGAGGTTGAAGTCATATTATGTGAATTAGATATGTTCTTATCACCATAATTCTTTAATATAATGGTCCACATGATGGTTCACTTGGTTAGATAAGTTCAACTATGTGGTCATGTCTATTACAGATGGATGTACACCATTGAATGGTATATGAATATTTTGAAAGGGTATGTCAAGAATTGAAGTCGGCCAAAAGGTTGTATTACAGAATGATATATTGTTGAAGAAGTTATTGAATTTTTTTTCTGATTACCTATCAGATTTCGATAGCATCAGTCTCCCAAAGTCTTGTCACAATAAACACCTTATGGGTGATGGGATTTTTTAAAGAGATGTTGTTACAATTACCTTGACAGAGAGGTATAAAGTGATACTTTACATTTTACATAATAGTGAAGATGTTGATCCATACATTGAATCCCATAAAGAAATTCTTAATGATTTGAACCCAGAAAGGGATGAAGGATGGATATCAAATATACATAATTAATAGTATATAGGATGGTTACAATATCAAATTTATAAGGATTTATCTGAAAATAAAAATTTAATTGCCGACCGACTTTAATGTCTAGCCATAGGACTGAATGAAAATGTTATACCTTACAATGATTTTTGTAATCAATGGTTATATAATCTATAAAAAAGAACACAATAGCTACAGTACGATGAAAAATAGTGGTTTTACGCTTATGGATGAAGCGATGTACATATATAGTTTCAAGGATAAAAATCCAATTTATGAAAATATGTCATATTTTGGAATTATTGAATACATATACAAGTTGGATTATACAAAATTTCAAGTTCTTATTTTCTATTACAAATGGGTTGAAAATATTATTGTAGTGAAAATGGATGAAATGAGATTCATGATAGTGAATTTTAGCATGGAAGGGGAAAATGATGAGCCATTCATAATGGAATCACAAGTAGTAAAATAATTTTATGTCACTAATCCAAAAAAATAGGAATTGGTTGATTGTCTTGCTGGAGACTAAAAATTTTTTTGGGTGAGATGGAATTTCAATTGAGGACGACCCTTTACTTGGGAGATCACAATCACTTCATGATTTTCCCAATGTAGACAATGTATTTTATGTTATAGGGGACCATAAATAGGGGATTTGGACTCTCGATAGTGGAACCAAATCCCTAAAAACTTAAAAAAAAGAAAGAGAGTTCAATGAGAAGGTAAAAGTGTTTTTTAATATAATATGTTTTTCCTAATAATATTATATTTTCTATACTACATTAACATAATGTAAATTAAATATTTTACTATACATGTAGACATCATCTTCTATATATGATGATGCTACAAAAACCTAATAAGAACAAACTATAATGGAGGAAACCCTTTGGAAGGATGTAAGGGTAATGTTACAATATACTTTCACTATTTTACTGAAAAATTATATAATGGAACATTGATTTAATTTTCATTATTCCTTATAGAGTTTATTTATTTTAGAAGATTTTTTTCTATCTATCATGCCTTTTCAAGAAGAGAAATAGTGATGTATCTAATCAATCATAGAGGTAATCTTGATATTTTCAGAGTAAAATCATTTTCCATATAATTAATATATTTTTTAAATTTATTTTTCGCATTACTCACATAATAATTGTTTTCTTATACAGGTGGATTATTTTGTTCGAGTTGGGGTGGTATTTCCATCTTTCATACCTTTTTGTACCAAAACATCCATAGACTTTAGAATGTATAGGAATCATCCATACCAAAATCTGACACATGGTGTGACTGGTATGACTCCCAAAACTTCTTTTTATTTTAAATTGACAATAATTTTAGTAAAATAGAAAACTGACATACTCAAAATCAAGAAAAAATATTCAGATTGTTTTGATACTTTAATAAAATGATCCATAAGTCATTGATGTTGTGTATGAATTAGCCTCACCTCATTCTGATTCACAATGTACATAGTATAACTCAATGTGTCAGTTATCTTTTTAAAATCAACATTTTAGTTTAAAAAGTGTTACTCCCTAAAAAATGATCAAACATGCTCAAATTTTCTTAATAATTTAGGAAAACAATTCATAGGTCATTTGTGATGTGTAGTAATTGGTTTCACATCAAACTGATACACGATGTGATCTAAATGAGTCAAAAGTATGTGTTTCTAGTTTAAAAAGATATTTTAGTAAAAAAGGAAACTGACGTACTCAAAACTCAGTAAATGAATTCATATTGTTTTGATACATTAGAAAAACTATCCAAAATTCATTCGATACATGTAGGAATTATCCACACCTAAATCCAACACTTGGTGTGACTGGTATGACTCCAAGTGTGTCTTTTTATTTAAAATTGTCATCAATTTTAGTAAAATAGAAAAATTACCTACTCAAAAATAAGAAAACACATTCATATTATTTTGATACTTTATATAAATGATCCGTAAGTCATTTTTTATGCGTATAGATTTGACACATCTCAATTTGATATATGTTGTGTCTAGTATGACTCAATGTCTCCATTATGAGTTTAAAATCAAAATTTTAGTTCAAAAATTAGAACTCACTAAAGATCAATCAAATTCACTTGGGTTTTCTTAATAATTTAGGAAGAAAATTCAAAATTCATTTTTGACATGTAGTAATTGGTCTTATTTCAAACCGATACACGATGTGATCAGAATGATTCAAAGTGTGTGCTTCTAGTTTAAAATGAAATTTTAGTAATAAGACAATTGAAACACTCAAAAACTAAGAAAACACATTCGTATTGTTTTTATACTTTAGTAAAATGATAAAAAAGTTATTTGAGATGTGTAGGAATCAGAAACACCTCAATCCAACCCACAGTGTGACTGGTATGACTCAAAGTTCGTATTTTTATTTAAAACTAACATCAATTTTTGTAAAATGGAAAACTGACCTACTCAAAACTAATAAAATGCATTCGGATTGTTTTTATACTTCATTAAAATGATACATAATTAATTTGTGATGTGTAGGAATCAACCAAAACTCAATCCGATACATGATGTGCCCAATATGACTTAAAGTGTCCATTAGCAGTTTAAAATTGACATTTTAGTTCAAAAAATTTCACTCACTAAAAACTGATCAAACACACTCATATTTTCTTGATAATTTATAAAAATTATTTATAGGTCATTTTTTATGTGTAGAAATTGGTTTCTTATCAAACTAATACATGATTTGATCAGAATGAGTCAAAAGTATGTGTTTCAAGTTTAAAATGACATTTTAGTAAAAAAGAAAAATAACGTACTCAAAACAAAGAAAACACATTTAGAATGTTTTTATACTTCAGAAAAACAATACACAAGTCATTTTAGACATTTTGGAATCATCCTCACTTCAATATGACACACAGTGTGTCTGGTATGACTCCAATGAGTATTTTTATTTAAAATTGACATCAATTTTAGTAAAATTAACATCAATTTTAGTTAAATTAACACTTTATGTTAATTTTTTTATATTATTACTAAAATAAGAATTTTTTTATTATACAAGTGTGTTATTTTACTCGATCAGGGGTGTTTTGTTCGACAATATCATGAGTCAAGGTCATGATTAAAATACAAAGGAACAATGATGTTTTGAATGTATGTAATAATTTGAATTTATGTAATTGTATAAAACAATGTTTGATATGTCTATAATATAGTTTTTTTCTTGTATTTATGTTTTAAATTTCATTTTAATTAAATTTTTTTGGGTACTTTTTTTGTTGATATCTGGTGTGTTTCTGGTGCTATAGTGTGCTGTTACAACACATTGCACTAGTGCTATAGTGTGCTGTTCCAGTCAACTATAGTATGGCCCTTTATGAGTGCTTTTAAAAGCACTGATAAAGGAAACATTTATCAGCACTTTTAAAAGCACTGATAAAGGACACATTTTTATCACTTTTAAAAGCACTGATAAAGGAAACATTTTCAACAATTTTAAAAGTACTTATAAAGGTACACTTTATTAGTGCTTCTATAAGTGCTGATAAAAGTCTCTTTATCAGTGTTTTTATAAGTGATGATAAATGGGGCCTTTGCACGAATAAAGGAACCCTTTATCAGTTCCTTTTTAGCATTAATAAAAGACCATGGATTTTAATATCACTCAAGTAGTCAGTGCCTTTCTAGAGCTGATAAAGACCATTTATAGCACTGTTAAAGGCCTATTTTGTAGTAGTGTTCTAGAAAAGTTCCCTATATAGGTTTAGTTAGTACACAGAGAAAAATTAGATCTTTTTCTTTTTCTTGGATAGACCTTAGAGGGGATGTTCGGGCATCAATACATATCTATTTGGAATGATAATCAAGCCACTCTTAGTTCTTGAATAAAGGTGTGGTAGGGGAACCATCATTAGATATTATGATCTGCTCAAACACAGATCGAAATGTTGCACAATTTTACATCATACAATAAGGACATGAACTATGCAGTTTAATGTCATATGGTTAGGATGAGATGCTATGTAGTTTAGAGTCTTACAGCTTGGACTATATATAGTGTTGTGCAATTTTACATCCTACAACTAGGATGATATGTCATGACTTTTAAGGTCATGCAAAAAATACCAACTATGCAATTTAACATTTTGTAGTTGAGATGAGAATCACATGAATACATGAAATATTTCTTTATGAATCTTTCATTGGTTGGAGTTGTAATGATATCTCCATCCATTGAGATCAAAGAACAAGCTCTGTTAGAGTGGACCTTGTGTACGGAGTAAGGTCCCTCCCATTTTGGTTCAACCTTTGGAGGCTTCTTTCCTAGTATCATTGGAGTCCTAAGGACCAATACCAATTCTCCTTAGAGGAATGAATAGAGGTGGACCTTCTTGTTAAAGGCTCTCTCTATCCAATTTTGATAGACCTCCAAGTGATGCAAGGTGTCCAATCTTTTCTCATCAATATGATCTAATTAATCCAGTCATTTATGAGATTTCTCATCTATGGATAACTGATAGATGGAAATATAGAGAGATGGTAATTGAACCTCAATGGAAGGAATGATTCTATTCCATATACCAGTGAGTATAGGGCCACCCATGTGGTAGTACGGGTTGTATTATAGTAATCCCATAGGAATACAAGAGCTTTCTAGGCCAATACATTTTATCTTTATCCACCATATTCTTATTTTGTTTTAAAGGGTATTGTTTAAGGCCAATATCTATCCATTATACACTGCATGATATCAAGATGAATGGTTGGTCTTGTTATTATACTCTTGATATAGCTTCTCCACCTCACTTGAATAGAATATTTTTCCATTTTCCATAAACGTTGTACAGGGGACACCAAATCTGGTAATGATTTTGGAAGTCATGAAGCTGATAATTATTTTGGTACAAAATTCATTAAGGAGTATTTCCTTATCCCATTTAGAGAAGAAGTTTATATTGGTTAAGATGTATTTGAACTGCTTGGCTGTAGTTGGAGGTTATGGCCATAAAACATCCATTCCCCATATGGAAAATGGCCAGAAGTATTTGGATGTATGTAGTAACTTTGGGGGTTAAAGGATGAAGTTGGAATGCAATTGGATGGAATGAAATTTCGTGGTGAATTTTGTGCGATCCTATGGCACAATTGGCCAGTAGTACCCAATCCTTCATATTTGACTGGAAAGACTGTATCCTGACTGGTGGGAACCACATGCTCTCATGTGTACATCATTCATGACAATAATGATCTCTTCTCCATCAATATATCTGAGAAGGTCTCTATCAAATCCTCATTTATAAAATACTTTCTATTGATTTGGCTCATATCATAGAGTGAAGTTAGTTGCCCACCATCATATTTTCTCCTTCCCAGCTCTACTCAATGGGAGTACTACTTTCTAATGGTAGTCCATGATTGGAATCATCCACCCAATGATATAACCATCTGGGTCAGGGATAGAGTTGACTTCATTAATCTATTCCATTATGAACTAAAAAAAAGGTGAGACCATTCGATGATGTACAATGTTGATGACTATTTTATCCTGGTTTGAATTTTCCAAAGCCATAAATGCATTTTCCAATGCATCTTCCTGGGAATTATATGATCATGGGTCATGAGTCAATGTTGTATCTAAGGGTAACTCTTCCATTAACCCTTAGACATTATTAATAAGGGGAATTAAATCTTCTTTTCTAATAGCATAATCCCTGTTGATATCTTTGATCACCAACTATGAATCGCCTTTCACTTACAAATGGTCCACTGGTATTTGGAGTGCCAATTCTAGACCTATAATGAGGGCATGATATTCCACTTCATTCTTAGTAAAATATTTTGATAATAGGAAGGAATTAGGTAAAACTTCTTTCATTAGGTAAATGATCATGATCCCTAACCAAATTTTTTTGAGCTTAAGGTACTCCATTCTCCTCCCTATTGGTCTCTTGGATGCACCGTCAAAATAAATTTCCCTTGTTTGGGGGATACCTTGAATAGAGAATATCTCCTCATCCAACAATTCAGTATTCAATGAAATTTTTTCTATAGATGGTTGTCCTGTAAGGAAATATTCCAAGGATTGGCCCTTCACTACTTTGTGAGGCACAAATAGCATATAAAACTACTATAAAATAAATGAACATCATTCTATAAATCTTGTCAACATAGGACGACTGAGGATGTATTTGAGTGAGTTATTGAGAGAGACCAAATGGACCTCATGGTTCTGATGGTAGTTCCTCAGTTTCTGAACCGAGAAGACTAATTCTAGAAATCTATTCTAGATATGTGAATAATGAGTCTCAACATAGATCATGGTTCAAATGAGATAATAAAGGTTGTTTTCATTATTAGTATCATTACTTTGTGTAAATAAGGGGCCCGATGATCACTCTAGGGCCATCACATATAGAATGAGTGGATTTCCCTTAATAGTTGTAATTAATACTGGTGGGATCAAGAGGTATTTATTGAGGTTTTCAAATGCTTCATGAAAATCACTGGTCCACTGATATGTAACCCCCTTATTGATTAGTTTGGTGAATGAAAAACAATTTCCTACAAGGTTGGATATGAATAACCAAATGTAGGACAAGTGTCCTTGAATTCATCTGAACTATTTAAGGTTTTGGGGAGGCGACATTCTAAGTACATATCTTGATTTCTTAGGGTCAACTTTGATGTTGTGATGGCATATGATGAAGCTAAGAAACCTTCCTAAGGTTACCCCAAAAGCAAATTTTAAGGGGATCATCTTCAGGCTATGCTGTCATAGCTTGTTGAAGATGGTCTCTAGGTCATACAGGTGGTCAGAATGATTTTTGGGACTTAAATACTAGATCATCAACATAACATTCAAAAAACTTCCCCCAAAAGGGTTTGAAGATGAGATGCCAAGCACATTGGTGTGTGTCACCGACATTCTTCAATCCAAACGGAATTACCCAATAATAGAATACTCCTTGGGGAGCCATGAAGGCGTTTTATTATTCATCTTCTAGGACTATATGAATTTGGTTGTACCCTGAATAGCCATTCATGAAGGAGAGGGCTTGATAACCATCCATTTTATTAATCAATAGTTCTATTATTGAACCAGGAAGTCATCATTCATACAGATCCAGTTGAGATCTCCGAAGTCAATTCAGAACTTAATTTTCCCATTTTTATTCTTTACTAGGAAGAAATTGGCAATCCATATCAAATAATGGACTTCCCAAATTAATTCAGCCTTAATTATTTTCTCCACTTCAGCCTCAATTTTGGAGGCATGAGTTGGGTGTGTTGGTCTGGCTACCTATTTGCATCCCTGATGGTCTTAAGGAAAACCCAAGTGATGGGTGGAAACCTCAGGATTAAGTACTAGAATCTCTATGTAATTCTAAGATAACATTTCCCAGTGTTTATTTAGGAAGGAAGTATATACATCCTGTTTTATATAATTCATGCCTGCACTAATCAAAGTGGGTTGCATATCTTCATCCATACCATGATTTATTTCTATGAGTTCATTATCAGGGGTGGAGACACCTTCCTCAAATATTGGAGGGGCATAATTGAGGTATTATTCCTCTTATCCTTCCTCATTATTTACCTCTTCCACCTTTTCCTAAGAATTAGGTGATGAAGCATGTTTCTTTGAGTTAGGGGAGGAGTCAATATTTATACATCTAAATTATGAAGAAACCATTTATTGCTCAATTGATGGTGCATGACCTTTTTGGATCTCAGAAGGGGTGATGATGGAATGAGAATGTGTATCATCATTTTCTCTCATCGATATGACGACTTATTCCAAATTAACTGAAGGAACATGGATTTTTCAAATCACATGGGATGGAATGGAGACATTTTCATTGAACATTAATTACTGTTGGAATCCTTATGTTTTAATTCTCACAAATCATGTTTTACACTCTTATAACTCATGTTTTTAAACTCTCACAAGATCATATTCAAAATCTCACAAATTATATTTTAATCTTGTGAAATATATTTAATCTTGTTCTATTCTATTTTAGTATGATTATATTTAATCTTAATCCATTCTGTGAAGATTGATTCTTAATATTGCTTACAGATATTTGACTAAGTCTATAAAACCGTAAGCTTGCTACTAGTTCCAAATTTTCACAAAGTCTATGACACTGTAAGCTTTCTACCAGTTCCAAATTTTCACAAAGTCCATGACATCGTAAGATTGCTACTAGATTCATATTTTTCACTAAGTTTGTGACATCATAACCATGCTACTGGTTCTAGAATTCAAAAAGGACCTAACAATGTAACTGTGCCACCAGTTCTAGAATTCGCAAAGGACCTGACACTGTAATCATGCTACCAGTTCCAGAATTCACAAAGGACCAGACACCATAACTTTTCTACTGGTTCAAGATCTGACCGCAACTATGGCATCATGACTGTGGTACCATGACTGTGGCACCATGAATATTTCAACACAACTATGACACTATTTTATACTTAACCATTTTTATATCTTTTCTAATAAATTTAAAATTTGTTTATAACGGTCATATTTGAGTCATTTCATGCCACTGATATAATTAATGATATTTTTTAGTTCTATCAGCAGACAATATGAGGTATGAAGTGTGAAGATCATGCACCTTGTCGGCACCAACAAAAGTACCCAAAATAAAATAAAGTGTGGAACTCGAGTAGAAAAACATTGTAGTTTAATGAATGAAAAAGATAAGAACAACCATACATGAAATAATACACTGAAGGAAGAACTTTCAATTCCAGTTGGCTATAAACAAAGAATAACCTTCTATGAACCATCTTGAAAACATCCTTGCAACTACACAAAGAAGAAGAAGAACATCTCACTACACTAAAAACCAGAACACTCAACTCATGAAACTATGTGTTCATAAGAGTACTATAACATTGCATATGATGCATCCAAAGAGTCCAGAGCTACATTTTACAACACAGAGAGCCTTCTAAACTCCATCTCATTACACTTTTATCTTTTTTGTAATGATTTATTACTCCTTGAGTAATGTGCATGTCTGTATTTAAAACAAACACTGTCTCCTACACTAAATTGGAGGATACAAGATATCCTCAATCAAATATATTTTTACACCATGTCTCACCAATGTGTAACTGTGGAAGAGGTCCTATGTGACTTGACTGTTAGTTTTCTCATGTAGAACCGTGGTAGACGTCTTGTGACCTGGACAGTCTTGTGTAATTTTTTATCCATGATCTAGGGTGTAGATCAAAGATATATATATATATATATTAGTGGTAGGTGATCGCCAAGTGGAGTGAATTAGATCTTAAATTGAGAATAAACCACTTGTTTTATCCGCCGTGTCTTTCAATTTATTCTTTCTCTATTTTAACTCATATTTCAGAAAAATAAATTTTACTTTGATACACTAATGGTATATGATATCAACTTGGAAAAATAAACTTTGCTGTAAAATCTGGAAAAACTATTTTTGTGCCTAAAGTTGATAAATATTTTGCAAGTTCCAATACTTGAAATTATTTTAATACTTCTAGTTTCTCAAGACCTAATAGAGTTTATTTTTCAAATGCTTCACAATTTTCTTATAGTAAACCCATAAGAAAAGTATGGGCCCTCAAAGTACTTATTACTAATGTTTCTGGACCTAAGAAAATCTGGGTACCAAAATATTATTCTATTTGATCATTATGTAGGAAAGTCATTTGAAGAGATCCTGTAAAATTATATAGTACATATACAATGGATATTCAAGAAACATGATAGGAGATTACTCATGTTTCAATAATCTAGTAAAGATTGATAGTGGGCATGCCACCTTTGGTGAAAATGCAAAAGGGAAAATCATTGGCCTCGACCAAATTGGTAACTCTAACTCAATTTTAATTTCTAAAGTAATTTTTGTTGATGGATTAAAATATTATTATTTCACAATTGTGTGATGATGGTTTTCATATTAAATTTTAAAATAATTCTTGCAATGTTTTTAATTATAATAATGAATTAGTATTTTTTTCTTTTATAAATGAAAATGTTTATGTTATTAACTTATATTCTTTAGTTTGTCAAAATGTTTCATGCTTAAGTGTATTTCACAAAGAGTATTGGATTTGTCATAGAATACTAGGACAATACAATATACACTCCCTTATAAATATTACTAGAAAAGTCTTAGTAAAGGATCTACCCAAACTTGAGTTTCCAAATGACAATGTTTGTAATCCTTATCAAAAGGGTAAACAACACAAAATCACTTTTAGACCAAAGAAAGAAGTTTCAACTTATCAACCTCTTAAGTTGGTTCATATGGACTTATTTGGACCTTCTAGACTTTCAAGTCTTAATGGGAAGCAATATGTCTATGTTCTTGTAGATGACTACTATAGATATACTTAGACCTTATTCTTGGCTCATAAAAGGGAAGCTTGTTATAATTTTACCAAGTATGATAGGACTGTAGAAAATATTAGTGGTCTTAAAATTAAATCCACAATAATTGACCATGTACATGAGTTTAAAAACCAAGAGTTTGAATCTTTTTTTCTCACAAAATGTCTATAGTCATAACTTCTCTTCCCCTATGACACCTCAACAAAATGGTGTTGTAGAAAAGAGAAATATAACCTTACAATAAATAGATAGAACAATGCTTAATGAATATGATCTATATATATAATTTTGGTCACAAGCTATCAATACAACATGTTATGTAATCAATATAGTCTTGATTAGACATATCCTTAAAATAACTCCTTATGAGTTGTGGAATAACAGAAAACCCAAGGTTAACTACTTCAAAGTTTTTGGTTGAAAAATCTTTATTCTTAACACTAAGGATAATCTAGATAAATTTTCCTCCAAGATTGATGAAGGAATTTTCCTAGGTTATTGGATTTCTCGTAAATCCTATAAAGTCTTTAATAAGAGAACCAAATGTGTGAAAGAATCTATACATGTCAAATTTGATGAAACAGATCCACATGAACCTAATACCTCCCTAGAAAACCTTGAGGATGATATGTCAAATCTAGACATGAATAGAAAATACTTTGACCCTCCTATCAAGAAATCTACATAATCTTCCATTTCTAGAAATTCTCTAGATTCCAGCTATAATGAACCTAAACTTGTTGAAGAAGCTGAAATCTCTAGAACTTCTTTTTCTAGACCTATTAGAACCCTTCAGAACCATACTTTATGTGTTATAGTTAGAGATTTAGATAATAGAACATAGACCAGAGATTCTATAAGAAATCAGGTTGAACATCAAGTTTTCTTTTCACATCTTGAACCTAAGAACATCAATGAGGCAATCAATGATTAATTTTGTGTAATGGATATGAAAGAATAATTAAATTAGTTTGAAAGAAATAAAGTCTAGAAACTTATAGATTTACCTAAAGACATATTGAATATAGGCACTAAATGGGTGTTTAGAAATAAAATAGATGAATCTGGTACTATAGTAAGAAACAAAGATAGATTAGGTGCACAAGGTTACAGTCAAGAAAAAGGGATAGATTATGAAGAAAATTTTGCACCATTTTCTAGACTTGAATCCATAAAAATAATATTAGCTTATGCAACACATCTTAATTTCAAAATTTATCAGATGGATGTTAAGAGTGCATTCCTAAATGGGTATATAGTTGATGATTTTTTTGTTGAACAACCCACTGGTTTTAAAAACCCTCATTTTACAAATAATTTTTTTAAATTAACAAAATCTTTATATGGTTTAAAGTAAGCTCCAAGATCTTGGTAGGATAGACTAAGTAGTTTTCTTATTTTTAAAGGTTTTACAAAAGGTATACCTGATCCTACTCTCTTTATGAAAAGAATTTATAACGGTGTTTTAGTTATTCAAATCTATATTGATGATACCATTTTTGGATCTTAAAAAAATTATTTATGTGTTGATTTTTCAAAGATGATGCAAAATAAATTTGAAATGAGTTTGATGGGTGAATTGAAATTATTTCTTAGATTTCAAATCTTTAAAAATAAAGAAGGTATTATTTTAAATCAAAGTGAATATACTAAATATCATCTATTTTTTTTAGTTTAGATAAAACTAAAAGTAGTGATAATCCGATGAGTACCACCTGTAAGTTGGATCTTGATAAGAATGGTAAATTTGTTGATCAGAACATTTATATAGGAATGATTGAGAGTTTACTCTACTTGACTGATAGTAGGCCTAATATTATGTTTAGTGTGTGTATGTGTGCTCATTTTAGAACAAATCATAAAGAGTCACATCTTCTTGCTATTAAAAGGATTTTCAAATACCTCAAACATACTACCAACTTAGGATTGTTCTATCCTAGAAGAAAATAATTTGACATAGTTAGCTATTTTGATGCTGATTTTGGTGGTTTCAAGTTAGATAGAAAAAGAACCTTTGGAACATGTCACTTTTTGGACAAGTCACTAGTTTCATGGTGTAGTAAAAAGAAAAATTCTGTTTCATTATCTACTGCTGAAGCTAAGTACATAGCTTCTAGTGGTTGTTGTGCTCAGATTTTTTGGATAAAATACACTTTGGTAGAATATGGATATCAATTCAGGCATGTACCTATAAATTTTGATAACACAAGTGCTATCAACATATCAAATAATCCTATTTCTCATTATATAACAAAAAATATTGACATAATACATCACTTTTTTGAGAGATCATTATCAAAAAGGTGATATTAATTTAGAATTCATTGGCACAGAACATCAGCTTGCTAACATTTTCACTAAGACATTAAATTATGAAAGGATGAATTACATCATACATGAATTAGGAATAATTAACCTTGAGTGAATGGTTTACTGTCTCAGTTTACTATCTCAGGATTACTATCTTAGTTTACTATCTCAGGATTACTGTCTCAGTTTACTATCTCAGGATTGCTGTCTCATCCTACTTTCTCATATCTTACTGTCTTATATTTGTTGTCTCATTCATTACGGTTGCACTATTTTGAGTCACAAAATAATACTGACATCATGAATTTATGTACTAGTCTCACTATATTATTCATAATTTATTTTTAAATATTTCTTTTTATATCACTTTTTTTTTATTTTTACCTTGTTTTTGTGTTTGCTACATTTGAACTCCCTAAATGATAAACACCTATCGCTTCAATTCTCTCAATCTCACTTCTCTCGAAACTAAAAACCTCTATATCTCTCAAACCACTTTCCATCCTTCTCATATTTCCTGATCCCACACTGAATGCCCAGGATAAAGTGTCCATACTTGTTGACTCTTGAGAAGAGTAGGTCTCAGAAGAAATAAAAGAAGGATCATGTTGTAATGCTTGAGATTCCACTGAAACCAGGTATTGAGGATTTCAAATTCATGTCCAAAAATAAAATCTTTTTGAATTGGATCTTTTCTAGTACGTCTCTTGTTCTGAGAGTTCTTAAATAATAGGGTTGGTTGGACTGTTTTACCAAAGAGAAAAGAACCATCTACCCAAATCTTGTTTTTGAGTCTTATCAGTATGTCTATTTTACCTTCAATTCCAAGGATGATTTTGTGGTTAGGATCTTGGTAAATGGGAAAAGATGCACTTTTTCTTCAAGGTTATGGGTTTCCTGCTTAGTTTTACCTCATAAAGGGATTTTTCAGGACTACCAAATAGGTACTCATCCACCTAGAGATGTGTTTATCCTAGAAGAGGCTCTGGGAAGTTTGACTGAAAATAAGAAGAAAATAAGGCCAATTTTTGCTGAGCTTGATGGTGAGTCAAGGTTATTGTTCAAGTTCATTCAACATCTCATTTTCCCAAGGAAATGTGACTTTTCCACTCTTAAGTATTTGGATGTTTTTTTTGATTCATCTTATGAATAATGGACACAAAATCAACTTGTGTAAGTATATTATACTTCACATGTGTGATATGATCAAAACTACATCAAAGTACACCTCCCTTTTCTATTCAAGGTTTATTTATGATATTCTTCTAGCCAAAGGTTTCATTGTATGAGGATTTTAATCCCGTTGAAAATCCCTCAATAACTAAAGATGTAGCTAATCATGGATTAGAAGTTAATGAGATTGTAGACTATTCAGATCAAGAAATAGATAATGATGCTAGTGAAGGGTTTTTGGGATAATCTCTTGAGATATAACCTCTCTATAAATGTGATGCTGATGAAAGTGGAAAGGATTAATAAATTTTAAAGGAAGTGTTGTTGTAGAGGAATATCATACTATTGGGAAAGAGCTTAATGCTTTTGTGGAACAGTCTAAAGAATAGTTTGAAACTAAATTAATATTATCTACTGAGGAAAGTATGGAACATGCCTTTCGGATGGCTAGAGATGTGGTTGAGCATGATAGAGCTGAAAGTATGGGAATGATTCAAGAGATTGAGTCTCTTAGTCCTGCAAAAGATGTACCTATTGAGGGGGAGTATCACCCCAGCTTAGAAAGTGTTCAACTTAAAAATACTATTGACCTAAGTTATGTGGATACCTGGTATAGGTTTCCAAGTTATTTTGATATGGATGATTCTCAAGAGTCCTTGGTAAAAGGGATAGTTCTTTCAACTTTGTTTCAGTTGAAACCAATATCTTCTAAAGAAGTACCCCCTGTTAAGGAATCTGAACTAGTTTCAATTCCTATTTTTGAACCTGCTCAAGAATATTTTGATTTTGTAGGTCATAGTGATATGAATGTTTTTGGAGAAACTTTGTTTTCTTTTTTGTGAGAACCTCATGAAGTCACAACTTTCCCTTATGACCAATCTTAGTGAAATATATGCTGCTTTTCTATTAGAGAAAATCATTTGGTAGATCCAACTAAATATTCTTCATGAAATTCAGGAAGTTTGGGTCAAGAAAAATTATTTTAGTGATAAAATGAAATATCTAAAATCTATGGTTTTAAGAAATGAATAAATCCTTACAAACCCTTCAAGATCCTATTGATCATCTTAGTGAGGATGATGCTGATAAGATTCTACAGAAGGTTGTATCTCTAATTCAACCAAACTTGATTAATATATATGAAAAGGTAGTTAAGAACAACACCATGATAGACAATGAGATGCACATGCTTGTATTTAGATTCAATAAGATGACCGATGAATATAAAGGTTGTTTAAAAATTGTTCTAAATCAGTTTAAGACTCTCACATCAGCTGTTTTAACTCCATATTCCTCTGGACATCCATCTCAGCCTGTGGATATTGACTTTATCAGATCAATTTTCCAAGAAGAGCTTAAGTTAGTTTTAAGTGGTGTTGATAAGGAAATTCTATCTACTATCATCAAGAACAGTGACCATGTGCTTGATTTAGTAATGATCCATTAAAATATTTCCCTTGATGCTTAAGAAGAAATATCTAAGAAATTGGGCTACTACTTTAAGAGAATTTATTCTAAGCATGAGTTGAAAAATCACTTCAAGTATTTTATAAAGAAATTAAAGATACCTCCTGCCACTCAAGACTTCAAGGATAAAGTCGAGAAGATCAAGGAATTATAACCCACTCTGGATAAGTTTTTGAAAAACAAGGATGACTTTGAGAAGGCCAAGCAGTATGGTGGAGAGATTATCACAGACTTTATAAACCTTTTGAAACCTCATCTGCATGTTTAGAGTACTACAACTGTGGCTCCTACAGATTCTCATTTGAGGCCTGGTCTACCATTTGATACCTATCCTCATTCCTCAACCTCTTTTTCACCAGTGACCATGTTTGTTGCTTAGGATCTAAGCCAGATCCGACCTATCATTATTGAGCAACCTTTGCCTTGGTCTTCCACCAGACCTACCCTTTCACCTTCTACCATTAAAGGAGTTCCACTAACTTACCTAGACACTACATCTACCACCTCCACTTTTTCACCTCTTGCTTCTCCATCTGATGTCTGTCACGAAGGAAAATCCAAGTCCTATGACTTTACTGAGAAGTGAATGCTGATTTTGATAGGGATCTATTGTATTTTCTTTCTTGATTGTAATGTACTTTATCCCTTTGTTCTATAGAATGTGGCCTGCTATTATTTATTCACTTGTTATTTTATTTTAGTCTTTATTTTTATCTTTCTATCTCTTCTCTTTTTGATAATCCTAAAAGGGGGAGAAAATATTAGAACTGACATTTTAAGGAAAAAACCAGAACTAGCATTTTAAGGGTGAAAAATAATAAGGGGGAGACATAAGGGAAAGAACTACCCTTTATTATATTTATTACATTTATAATTTAATATATTGATATGATAAGTAATCTGTTTATTTATTTCAAAAATATTTGGCTTGTAAATGCCATGATTTTTGATCATCAAAAAGGCAGAGATTGTTTGATTCCTTAGCTTTTAATGCTCAAAAATCACGTTTTACACTCTTATAACTCATGTTTTTAAACTCTCACAAGATCATGATCAAAATATCAAAAATTATATTTTAATATCATGAACTATGTTTAATCTTATTATATTATATTTTAGTATGATTATGTTTAATCTTAATCCATTTTGTGAAGATTTATTCTTAAGACAGCTTACAGATATTTGACTAAGTCTATGAAACTGTAATCTTACAACCAGTTCCAGATCTTCACAAAGTCTATGACACCGTAAGCTTGCTATCAGTTTTAGATTTTCACCAAGTTCATGACACCATAAGCTTTCTACCAGTTCCATATTTTCACAAAGCATGTGACACCATAACTGTGCTACCGGTTCTGGAATTTTAAAAGGATCTGACATCGTAATCGTGTTACCAGTTCTAGAATTTTCAAAGGACCTGACACCATAACCATGCTACTGATTCCAAAATTCGCAAAGGACCAGACACTGTAACTTTTCTACTGGTTCTAGATCTCACTGCAAATGTGGCACCATGAATGTGG
Organism: Viscum album; assembly: GCA_963277665.1. Taxonomy (NCBI): domain Eukaryota; kingdom Viridiplantae; phylum Streptophyta; class Magnoliopsida; order Santalales; family Viscaceae; genus Viscum; species Viscum album. Next base: position 1,274,002,570 of record OY728153.1, on the reverse strand, counting down.
CACCGTGACTGTGGCACCGTGACTGTGGCACCATGACTGTGGCACTGTGACTGTGGCACCGTGACTATGGCACTATGACTGTGGCACCGTGACTGTGGCACTGTGACTATAGCACCGTGACTGTAGAACCGTGACTATCTCACCGCAACTATGACACCGTTCCATACTTAACCATTTTTCTATCTTTTCTAATTAAATTTAAAAGTTGTTTATAATGGTCATATTTGAGTCATTTCATGACACTGATATAATTAATGATCTTTTGAAATCTTGTTAGCATATAATATGAGGTATGAGGTGTGGATATCATGCAACTTATTGTCTCCAAGGCAAGAATTCTAAATAAAATAATTCATGGAACTCGAGCATAAAATCATTGTAGTTGAATGCATGCAAAAGATAAGAACACCCATACATACAAGAATACACCGAATCAAGAGATTTAAATTACTATTGGATATACACAAATAATAACCTATTAGGAACCACCTTGAAAACATCCTTACAACAACACAAAGAAGAAGAAGAACATCTCACTGCACTGAAAACCAGAACACTTGACTCAGGACACTCTATCTTCAAAATAATACTGGAACATTGCATATGCTGCATCCAAAAAGTATAGAGATAAATTTCATTATACAAAGAGCCTTCTAAACTCTATATCATTACATATTTCTTTATTTTGTACTAATTTATTACTCTTTGAGAAGTGTGTGTGTCTTTATTTAAAACACACACTATTCCTGCATTGAACTAGAGGATACAATATATACTTACTCAAATATCTTTTTACACCTTATCTCACCCATGTGTAACTGTGGAAGATGACTTGTGTGACCTGGATATTAGTTTTCCCACGTAGAACAGTGGTAGAGGTCTTTTGACCTGGACAGTCTTGTGTATTTTTGTTAACTCTAATCCAAGGTTTGGATAATATATATATATATATATATATATATATTTGTGGTAGCTGATCACCAAGTGGAGTGGATTAGGTCTTGGCTTGAGACTGAACCACTTTTTTTATCCGCTATGTCTTTCAATTTAGTATTTCTATATTTTAACTCATATTTAAGAAAACTAAATTTTAATTTGATACTTATTCTTGGATAGTATTTATAATTGTCTTTCCTTATTAGAGTAGTTTCAAACTTTGTATCAATATCTCATATTTTTATAACTGAGAATTAATCAATCTTCTGAGAAACTATTTAAATAGTCATGTTATTATAATTTTACTACCTCAGTTAACTGGATAGTTTTATTTTAAATTTGGGGAATCTTTTAAATAATTTTTTATTATAATTTTTTATAATAACTCAATTCAACCCCCTCTTGAGTGTCCTACTCCACCCAAAAATTACTTCTCGGAGAGTTAACAAATTCTCCAGCATTATCGAGCTCAATTTTCAAAATTGACATCGCAAAATTCACTAAATGTGTGATCGAATTTGAAACCACATATTCAATTTGGTTGATGGGAATCAAAAAATCCACTCTGAGCTACTTTAAAGGGTTATCTAGAATCATGTCTTGATTATTCAGGGCATTGATCTGAGCAACATCATTAGACATAGACTATTTCCCTTCCCTTTTATGGAATCCTACATCAATGTACTATTATTAATAGGATTTAAATGGGTATTTTTCACCATGAAATGTTCCAATTTGTCAATCGATACAATATTTGGGGAATTAATGGTACAATGAAGGGAAAACTACATGAAGATGTAGCCATGGTCTTCCCAGAAGAACATTTAAGGCTGTATACTACCTAACTACCATGAATTCCAAGTCAAACACGAGATCCCCAAAATGAGTTCTGAGTTTGATTTCACAAAGAGTCCTTTTATCATTCTTATCATATACCTATAACATTCAAGTGTAGGGGTAAAAGTGAGTTTTTTTGAAACCCAGTTGAAAAAGTGTTCGGTTTGGAATGAGTTTGACTCCTGATTCATTGTCAATGAAGACTCGTTAGATATCAATGTCATTTATCCTACCAGATATATACAAGTGTATGATAGGTCACATATAATGGAATCCTTGTCCTTCTTTTTTTAATGATATGATAATGTGTAATTCTATAGGATATTTTTTTTACAATATACATCGAAATCAGCAACTTAGACTTCAAATTCAATTGGGATTAACAAGGCCTTTATGAGTGCTTCTCGGAGGTCTTTTGTTAGAATCAAAGCATCTAGGATTAAAAACTTGGTCAAAACTAGGGCTTATTTCTTGAAAAAATCATACTTATGGTCCAAAGGTCTTCACATCCCAACATGGGGATAATCTTTTGTGGGTTATTTTGGAACTAAAGTACTTGATGTGGATAGACCGTTCCTTAGAAAAAGAGCTAAAGGTGCTTCTTCTCTCAGTGGATTAGGTCGACTAGGGCTTCTTGTACGCCGAGGTTGATTAGGAAATGACGTATCCTCTAGATGATCTTACAGGATGACAATGTTGGTGCAGACCCTTTCATGTGTGGGGGAACATATTTTCTCATGTTGAGATCTCTGGATATCTCTCCCATGAGTTTTGACAATGTAGATGGTTTGAGAAGGCATGTGGTTAGAGTATTGACTCCTGGAATGACTATGTATTCCTCTATATCCTAGAATCTGAAGGCCTCTTACCCAATTTACCTAATAAAGAGTATATAATTCAGGTTCATAATCACACTTATAATCTGAGAAGGGATTCATTAAGTGAATAAAATTAATGGAACCTAAGATCAACTCCTCATCCGATGAAGATTCATTATGGCAGGTTGACCATTGTTTTACCATTTGGAAGGGTGGTTCCCATTACTCTGGTACTATAGGAATGAATTAATTTGAATTAAAATAAAACTTTATCCTTGGAATAGGCCCATATTCATGTTTTTTCTTCTTACTCTTCCAACCATGTCTCTTTTTGGAAGACTGGATTTTAGAGGACTGAGCTATCTATGGAGTCGACTGTGTTGTAGTGGAAGTGATTTAAGGAACAAATGACTATTTAAAATGTGTTTTGAGGATATAATGAGTCTGGTTGATCATCTTTCTAACCATAAAATTAATTAACTTATATGTACACTTGTTGTTAACATACTTCCATTCATTCTCCTCCTTCAGATTGGTGACAGAAACATATGCCACCTGGGAAGGTGGTTTGACTACCTTCACTTACCTAGATTCCACCTTATTTTGAAGAATGTATTTGAAAAAAAAACATTCCTAGATGTTTTGACCCAATTCTTGATTTAAGTGGAAATAGTTTGGGTGATCTTCTTCACCATCCTTTTTAGGTTTCTTGGGCTTTGGTAACATGATCAAGTTTTTTTCCAATGTTGAGATGAGGTAGCCATGGTCTTGGTTACTTCAAGAAAATAGACCTTGTTTTTCATATCCTCATTTTTTTCCTCTTCTCCCTTTGATCATCCTAATGAGGTGGTAATTATTGTTGACACTTAGGGGGTGGATCTACCTAATATGATGTAGGCTTTGGAGTTTTAGTGAGTGAAGGGGCTTGCTTAAGTGTAACAGTAATGACCTATGCTTTCCCCATTCTCTTTCATCAAGCTAATGGAATTACTCAGTAATTAGACTTGGTTTGTGTGATAGAGTCTTCCAATATTTTAGAAATCTCATCAAGGTACCAAAACCCTCTTGCGTATTTCATAGAGGTAAGCGGCGTTCACAATTCATCATGAATATTTTCTATACTGATGGACAACAAGTCTTCTTGAGGAAGTTTTATCTTTAAGGAGTGTGTCAATCCTTTCCATTAAGTAATTAAATATGAGACCATCTCATTCTAATAATTTTTTAGTTTGATAGGTCAAGGAATATTTTCTTATATAATTTCAAATAGAATTATAAGAGAAACTTCTGATAGAGATCATCACACACCGTAATTGAAAGAGTTGGTAAGATAGTGTACCATACAAAGGATGGTCCCTGTAGTGACTACATGATGCTTCTAAGTTTATATACCTCTTGTTCTTCAGGGGTCCTCATCATGGGATCATAGTTGGACATGAAATCTATAAAGTGATGCTTTGGGTGTCTTGAGCTATTAAAAATTGGAAATATAGGATTCTTGTTGTTCAGAAGTGGAAGAGTCAGATCATCCCATTCAGCATAAGGCTTCTTCTTTGGTTAAAAAGGTGCACACTATTCCTCCAAAGATTCCAATCGATTCATTATAAAATCAATGGTATTCTTGAGCCCTTGATTAATATTTGGTTGGGAAGGATATTGAATAAGGGTAGTAGTTGGTAGGTCCATCTATGGAAGCATCGCTGGTATCTATCATGGGTAACCTATAGGGTTAGTTTGGTAAGGATGCACTAGGACCTATTCTGGTTGTGCAACCAATGGAGGGAACTCCCAATCTGATACCATGAGATCTAAGTATAATGGTGGTTGGTATCCCATGTTTGGAGGATGTTCCAGATCTGTTTCAATTTCTCCAAAAAACCCTCTTTGTTGAGGTACACCAATTGGGAGTGCAAGATGAGAATCTTCTTATATAATATATCCAGTAGGAAGGTTTCCTCCAATTAGTTTTTCATTAAGTATTATAAATTATTTCATATCTTCTTACTGCTAAGAAAATATTTCCTCAAGTGAAATGGGATCAATATCTCTAGGAGGTAGGTGAGGCACAATATTTACCTTAGCCTTTTCTTTATTAGATGCCTTTTGAGGAGGTGATGATAGAGTGATTGAGGGAATACCTAAATTCAATGGAATTATCTAGTTCTAGGTATGAAAAACACCTTAAATATTTTTAGTGTGTACCATATTTTGACTGAAAATTTCATCTCAAAAAACTAATTTGAATTTTCCTTGTGTTCTGTAGGGTCTGAAGGGGTAGTGTTAATAAAATTCACTGATTCATAATACATTGTAGGAATTATATCAGTGTCTTTGCAAGACTTCATTTTTACAAAATCTCCACGAGACCCTATCCTCTCGTTAATTTATTCTTTGGGATCTTTTTGGTGGATTGTAATCCAAAGAGAATATCTATACAGTTAAGTTATGTGTGTTCCTATTGAGGATACTGGATCACAGGATGAGACATACTAGGATGATCCATTCTAAGGTGTTTCCACTAATCGAGAGAAGACATAATTCCACTAAGGAATAGGTTTCTAAGGTGAAAAATCCCCCATTCATTAGGGATGGGGCTATTCCCATCCTAATTTCATAACTCTTCGGGCCTGGTTTGTTTAGCTCAAAGGTTGTGTTAAAAAATTCCCCAACCCCACGGGATGGGGTTTCTCTTGAACTACTGTGGCTACTACTACCATGGATCCCCTTCTAATTTTATTAAATTTTATCCAAACACAGACTGGGTGAATCATTTGGTATTCACATGAATCACCTAATTATGAAGATATATGTACTATTTTTTACATTTGTGTTATCTAACAGTTGAATTACCTTAATAGAGAGTCTTGATTGATATTTTTAGATTCCTGATGCAAGAGTCTTTTAATAGGATTATCTCTTCTGGACCAACATCAGTGAGAGTTGTTCAAGGGCTATTTTTTTGATCATATCATCATTTGTGAATTGATTATATTTGTTGAAGTTGTCTTAAAGATATGACATTGCATGATACCACATTTAGCGGTCATTGCTGGGTGGGGATCACAACAAAATGTAATTCTTAGTGTTCAACCCATTTTCTAATATGAACACTAGATGGGGTATATATGATTGGATATTGAAATATTTTTAACACGCTAAGGCATTATCCTCAAATAGATACTTTTTGTCTCTTAAACTTTAGATGTCGTATAACTAGGAGAGCCTCCAAGTCAATTTAGTGTTTCATCCCATCCATTACCTTGATGCGACTCTAATAATCTTCATAGGGAAATTATTTTTTTCTCAAGTGATGAAGAGATTTCCGTATTCTAAGGTGGATATTGTGCACACAGTATTCTGATAATACTTCTAGAATTATACATTGAGGGGTGACTAAAGGATAGAACATGACTGGTTTTTCATCTTTAGAAAATTGCTTCTTCATGTTTATGATGTCATATCATCTTTTTTTAGAGGTTCCTCAACCTAATTTGACCAAAGTATATTCTTTACCACTAATTTATCATAAACAATAAGATCAGTAGGGACTTCCTCTATTATATTAGAAGGTAGGTGATCCAAAGAAGGTTTAGAGAACTACCTTCACCTTGGGATGTATTTCGGTTGATAAATAATTTCACTTGTCAATGAAAAGGAATCATACACGACTGGATATTTTTTCCCAAGTACCTTACAGTAAGAGGGTTTTCTTATCACTACATCTCCAAGGAGAGGTCCCTTTTAATGAAATGAAACACTACTTTGGAGTGAAATTTCGTAGCAAATTCCATCATGTGGAGGGATACCATGGTGTATTACAAAAAGGTAAATACCCTCTTAATGTTTGATCTTCTGGCCATGAAGTGGTCCATAATGACTCTTATCAGGAGATATTCTCTTGATACTGATCAAGTTATGATCATGAAGCAAGCATTTATAGTGAAGTGTCTCAAGAGGACCTTTAGAATTACTGCTAATGCTCCTATAATTTGGTAATAGGAGAGTAGGATCTTGAGATACCACAGATAAGTGTCTAAGGGAATCAAGAACTCCAATATTAAGTAGAGAAAAATCATAGATCAAATCTTTATTTTATATTCATATCTAGTGTGGCTTCTTTTTGGATGCATTCTTGTGAGCGATGGGGGAAGTGGTTTTCATATAGAAAATCTTACTTTCCTGTCTCCCATGCTACATCAAAAAAATTTCAATAGGATCCTAGAAATTTGGTAGTATTCTATTCCTACCTTGGAGTAAACATTAGAATGGTATGATTACATCCTATTGAAAAGGGTGTATGTTCCCTATCTGGTTGTCTGTATATCACAGGGGAGTTTTCACCATGAACCTTATAGACTAGAGTAGATGTATATGTATACATTAGGGTGACATGCTGGTGATCCACCTCATTTGTGTGGAAAAACCTATATTTCAATTCCTCTGTCACTACCTATATCACCATTATGATGTTATAGAATGTCTGTAGGATGTGGGTAAGTATTTGCATCTACTTTTTCACCATTGTCAAAATATGCTTTATTACTTCAGTGACTAGAACAAGGATATATTACCATTCTACATCTAGAGAAGGGGTATTTTCATGCTCCTTTCCTCCATTTCCTACCATTATATACTAAAAATACTCATGTGTGGGGATATAGGTTTTATTTTACCCCATATTCATCATCGGGACTTTCAAGTTGATCTCCCTTGATGCATCTCGATGAATCTGCTAGTAGGCTTGATGAATGCAAGAAGGTGTGTGTGCTTGCTTTTGGTTTACTGCCAAAATTGGATGACGGGATTATTAAAACACTAATATATAAGGCTGATTATATGATTGATGAATTTGTGAATGTATTTTTCCTACTCATGGATTTCCATCAAATTCAACTAGAGGGATTTATGGGTGAAGGTAGGTGGTTGTTCCTAATTGCTTTGTTCTACTTTATTTGGTTGATAGGATTCTTTGGGTTCTTCCAGACGAGTCTTTTAGAAGACTTGATTAGTATGAGTATCTTTATATTCCTGATTTCTATGTGCTGCTATATTTTAATGGAGGGATTCCTTGGGTGTCTCTAGATGAGTCTGCTATCCAGCTTAATTAGGGAAGGAGGGTCTAAGTTCCCTCTTATAGTTTTCCACTAAATTTTATTTGTGGGATTATTCATAAGGGATAGAGGCATGAACCTACTCCTTGTTGTCCAGTTTCTTCCCTTGGAGGGCTGTCTTGTGCACCTGAGTTTAGAAGACATGAGATGGACTATTGAGGATGGCACCCTTATCATGTTGAGGGTTTTCTATCGCATGACGGTTGATAGAAGGATCCCCTTGTAAATAAACCTATGTCTTCTGGACAAGGCCATACATGGACTCTTAATCCATCTCAATAATATAATAGAGGGACTATTTTTTGATTTCTGGGGATAATCTCTTGAAATGGTTGATGACAACAATTATTTTCGTCTGCTTATGGACCACTGGCCATTGTTGATAGGAAAATTGATGGGGATTTGTGAGCTATAGGGCCTATCAAGAATCCTCTAAGGTTGGGCTGGTACTGTTCTTATGATACTCCCAAACCAATGAGTTCAAGATCCAATGTTGAAGAAGCTGGGTTGGTGATGGTGTCCTCTACTTAGATTAAGACCCATAATGAACAATATCCAGGGTATACATTGGTGGGAGTTGGTGTGAAACCATTTGTATTTAAGGGAGATCCTATTTGAAGTGCCTGAATATAAATGATAAAAACAAACAATAGAACCCTATCAAAGAAACATCTCATTTAAATGAACACATGCATGATTGATTATTTTGTTTGTCCCTTTTTCATTTTGAGAGTGAAAGGGGCCAAATAGGTGGGTGACACTATTATCTTGGTTAAGGATTCATGTCTGGTTTACCATTTTTATTTCTGATGAAAAATAATGTTTGCATGATGGTTGATTGAGGGGTGTTTGATTTTGAAAAATCATCTATACCGAGTTCTCTTTTTATAAATGGTTTCCAATGGGTTTTACTTGTGAAACCATAAACACCCAATGGTTCTATATCCACAATGGACCTACTTTCCAAAGGTAGTCACTCATTGGGGAGTTTGACCAATGGTACTTAACTACTCACCTTGGTCAAGAGGAAGAGAGTTCTGGATCATCAAACCCTTTTTTGGGGAATTATTTTGTACTCTGGGAATCTCTTATATATTTAAGATATGTTTGCAAATCCTTAATTAATTCCCAAGTATGACATGGGTCAAACTTGAATTAAAAATCATTTATTAGGATGTATAGAATTTAAAATAACTTGTATGTATATGAGGTTATTCATGAATGGTGATATCTATATGTATCCAAGGTTCTCCATTGATGGTATCCTCTTATGTACTGATTATAGATTATTTTGTTGCTATTACGATGATTCTAGTTTTCATACACACAGTGGGGTGTTCTAGAGTATATCATCATCCAGGGATATGGGGGGTTGTTTCGATGTTAGGATTAGACTAATGAATTGGATTTCTACATATCCTTGTGAAAGGAATTATAACCCACATAGTTAGTTTCCACTTAATGGAAAAATCATACATTTTAATGTCATGTGATGAGGACCAAAACATCTATTTTAATGTCATGTAGTAAGGAAATTTAGGAGAAAGGTGTCTAGTAAAATTTTGGTGTGGTACTTATGTTGAAGTGGCCCAATGAACCTAGGAAGGATGTGGACTCCCATATTAGGAAATACCCTACTAGTAATGTGACCCAGAGAGAATTAGGGTTAGTTTTGGGTTTTGGGTTTGGACCTTAGGGAGGCTTCCTACAAATCCCATTTGGATGGGAATCAAATCTAAAATAGTTCGGTTGTGAGGACCCACACCTATGGGTTCCCTCTAAAAGTTTTTATCAAATGGGAGTATGTCCTTTTGATAAGACTAGATTAGGGATCACTCCAAAGGGGGATGAACCAATGATTTGAGGTTTGGTTGGGGCTTACTTTTAAGGATTATTACCTAGTGATTGAGTATGGTGACATTAATTGTGGTCTTATACTGAATAGGAGGACCATAGGTCAACTGGGGATTACACTTGGAATGATTCCCAAAGGTAGTAGATCATGTAGATGCCATGATCCCCACCAACCTCTAAGACTAGGTGAGTCATTCTTGGTGTGAGAAACAAGATAAAGTGGTGGAATTGAGGAACCAAATAATTTTATTTTCCCTATGTTTGGATACACAACCTTGAGGACCCATGTCTATAGAGGCCTTTTAAATGAAGGCAAGAGGAAGATCCAATGAAATATTCTCTTCAAAAACATGCATAGAACCATGCGTATGTCAATATCATAGAAAACCTATAAGACCATGTGAGTCATTATATATGTGAGAAACAAGAGTAAATAAAAGATCTAGAAAACTACACGATCCTTCTTCCATTGGTGGAAGAGGTTTGGGATATGGGAGAAGAAGAAAGGGATTTGATGCACCCATTCCCTCTCCCATTCCATATCCTAGATAGTCACATAGAACCACCCATCTGGGTATGAACCAAGAGTTAAACAAGAGAAAGATCAAAACATCATGCAAGAAATTCTAGGTGTTTACACCCGGAGGGTTTTCCTAAAATTATTTCTGAGAGGATGATATAATTCCCTATCAAAGGGAAAGAAAAGAATGATCCTCACCCTCCCTACCTAGAACCAGAGGTTGCTGGTCTCAGAGACGATGATGTTAGGGAAAGGCCCAAACCCTCATATCCAAAACTGACAGATCCCTAACACCACCCCCATGGTTGGGGTCCTCATGACCATGAGAATTCATATCTACATACACCCCTAGGACCCTACCCATTAGGGAGTACAAGTACGGGGCACCTTTAACCAAAGGAATGCATATCCAAATGGGAGACATGATGGTGTGCCTATTTATATGGATTTGAAAGTCCATAGGTTTCGATGGAGGTTTCAATTTGTCCCCCCTTAGATGAGGTATCCAAAGGAAGAGTATCTCTACGATTTGTGGCTCAGAAGAGAGCTCAAAGTGGGGCTCATGTAGGTACTGGATTAGAGATAAAAGGTACTTCACACAAGGCTGAGGAGAAACAAAAGGTGCTTCATATAGGGGGGTAAGCTTGTGCGAGATGGATATGCCTTGGGGAATGGATCACCTAGGAAAAAACAATTGGGAGAGGCTTTATCCTAGGAACCATAGGTTTCCTCTGGTGTCCCTGGATGAGGCTCGCACATGCCCCTAGTTAGGGAAGGGGCCTCACACAAGTGGTTGTTCACTAGGGTAAAATAAGGTTCTCACATAGGCGTCTTTAATTTAAAACCCTAGAGGGACTTGGATCCCACCATCCCCCTCGATTAATTATTTTATTAGGTTGTAGAGAGATACCTAAGGGTTTTTGGAGTACTTGAGTGAAGGGGCTGCATGACCAGAGTTTTAGGGCTTTTTCCGATTTTCTAGTTGTGAAAATGAGTACCCCTTGGATCCTATTTATAGGTAGATATGGAACCCTAGTTGAATGAGGATATCTTAATAGGTCCACAATATAGGTACTTAGCATAGGTTTCCCTCACAGGGGTGGCCTTCCTTTTAGTGCTGCGTAGGGGGGCTGCACAAGCCTTCTGATGCATAGGGGTGTGCATGCAGGAAGACTTTGGGGAAGTCACATTTATTATTTTTATGGATCTTCATCTCTATTACATTCTTGAGAGTCTCCTCATAATAATTTAATACACTTGACAAAATGTAGTGTCAATACACGTTCTCTATGAATATAAATAGTGAACATGGAGGAAGTGATAAATTTTTATTAGGATAAACAATACCATGTATCTCCAACAAGGGAATCCCATCCCTTTATATAGGCTCTCTTCATTAAATTAAGGGAGTATAATGTCATATGAAAACACTTGAAAAATGATATATGTTATGATGATGTATGCCTGTGGAGATATAATCATTTTATTGTTTCAAATGATTATGTGTAGCCATAAACTAATCAACTCATTTATTCATAACCAAATTAAACTATGTAAAATATATGAAAAAATCCATGAAATTGATATGATAATACTATTGTAATCTATGATAGATTCATCACATGCCTTATAAAATATCAATATATCATAATCTATAATATCCAGTACATATATATCATAGGATACAACTAAGGGTAAATCTAAAAATATTATTTACCCATTTTTGTGTATTTCCAAAAATCTCCCATTTTCTCTAAAATTCCATAAGGAATTTATGAAAAACTTAAAAAACTTATTATAAATCCATCCAAACTCTTTCGGATATGGTTTATCAAACTCACTTCATTTTGGAACAAATACTTTATTAAAAATTTAATCCTTATTCTAAGGTAAAAATATATAACCCTTCAAACCTTTATAACATTGAAAAATATATATGAAATTATGATTTCATAAGTTTAATAAAAGAGTATCCTTTAGAAAAACATCAGTGCTACTCAAGTTGCAAAGGGTTATACCATGATCTCGATTAAACATACTCATATCTCTAAATAAATATTTCCACCATAAAATATATCATATAAATCATATTTATACCAATATAATCCTATTTTCCATGAAATTGTGTGACCACCATACATAAAACATGTCAATAATGTAAATTACATATCATAAATTCATGATTATACAAAATAAATTTATTAGCTTGATGAATATATCACTTTTTATTAATCTAGATGATGATCAAATCACATGTCCCTCATCCAAGTAGTCAGAACATCACATGAAACTCAATTAATCATGTTTATAAATTTCCCAAGTCTAATTAAATCAACGACTTTGATGGATTTTCTCATCATGTGAGTATAAGAAACCCATCTTTGTTGAGCTCCAACTAACAGTATGATCAATAACATACCCAACCACCCCATGATTAGATAATCCTCAAGGCTTGCATAAGAAAATTATCAATGTATGAAGGTTCTTATTCTAGGAATCTCACTAAATTTATGTAATGATGCTTAATAATAAGAAAAAACCCCTAATTATATCAATTAATGTATGAAATTACATGTGATATAATTTGGTGGTTGTTGATGCCTGTGGACTCACCAAACTGAAAAAGGAGAGAAGAGACCCAGTAGAGCCAGTAACTAGGTGACCAATCATTAATTTCACATCCATGTTCCAGTTGTACAAATCTAAGTTGGATAACCTTTCAGCCACCCATCAACTAAGCGACTAATCATTGATCACATGTTTTAACATTTAATACATGATTAAGATATGGATGACATCATAAATACCCATCCACCAGGGTACTGATCATTGATCTTTCATTAATGAATCAACCACATGATAATGAGACAAATAAGCCTCATGGATTCCCATTAACTAAGAGATTGATCATCAATTACAGATCCACCTAATAGATGTGAGATTATAAGATGGATAACCTCATGGGCTCCCATAATCCCAGTGGTCGGTCATTAATCACATATTCTACCACTAACTATGAAATTATAAGATGGAGAAATCTCATGACTTCCCATCAACCAGGTGATCAATCATTGATCACCCATCTACCTATAGGCCACAAAATTTTGAGATGGAAACTACATGTGACTACCCATCAACCTGGAGACTGATTTACCCCTTGCTTCACTTTTCCACCACATAATACATAGGTAAAACAACCTCACACATGGATGATAGAAGGATCCACCACACATCCACACACCCCTACTGTGTAGCTACTTATTTCAATAAAAAATTTACCCAAACCTTTCTTATAAATACAAAAGTTTTCCATTTGGAGAAGGAATGGAACATAGGATATAATATAAGAAAATAAGAGAAAGGAATTATTCATAATATAATTCTTGAAATCCATGAGACATTCGGAATTTCTTCCTCAATAAATCCACTTTAATGAGGTATTATTCCCTAGCTAAGTGCACACATCCTTTCCTACCTAGCCATTGCACTTAATTATTCCATTCATTTATTTCTCAAGTGGGTTGACCCTCCATCACATATCTTCCAAGTGGACTATCCTACCCCATGAGGTTATTACATAACTCATATTTATATGATCCTATAGTCCATGTGGGATGATCCCTATATGAATCCCTTAGGTGGATCGACCTCCTTTACAGGTTCCTCAGGAACATTTACCCTATACTCTCATATTTACCAAGTGGACCAATTTACACTATGCACCTACCATGTAGAAAAACCCCCCTTAGCACACCTACCATGTGGACTAGGCCCTCCATGGGGTGGTTGATCCCCTAAGCCCGTTGGTTCATATTTACAGGGTATCTAATCAATATATAACCCATTTTTTCTAAGTACACCCAATGAAGGGAAACTTAAAGCCACCCCTAAATACAACTGATATATACAATTAGAGCACGCACATTAGAATAAACCCCATCGATTTTGTATTCCCTTGATAAGATGCATACCCCGGGTTTTCCTCCTAGATTTATGAAACCCTTAGGGAATCGTGATCTCATATTCCCTTGAAAATGAGGGTCTTCATTATGAGGGTAACTAGGGAACTACCAATGACTCATATTTCCCACTCTATTTGATCAATCCATTGCATTTGGTTATTTTAGGGAACCACATGACCTCAATAAATGATCCATGGGGTAGGGTATCCATCCTAGAGTAATCCTCTAATATTTCTTATAGGAGGCCATATCCCATCCATCATCTACATCCCCTCATTTTTTTCATCAGAAAAGGGGGAAGCATTCAAAAAAATGGGACTCCTACTAGTTATAAGCCCCAAGTATCCATGCCTCCACCTAATCCACTCAATATTTTAGTAATTACAAGTAATAATCATATGCATAATACAAGATCAATCCTTTATTGTTTCAAATTTCATGACACAAACATCCCTGCATCATGATTTAAATAGAATGGTTAATGATCCTATAACATGAAGTTAAACTTCACAACCACTGTCCTCACAACATTACATTAAACCATGTTTCCAACATCCCTGTATCATGGCATTAAACTATATGAAAAAATTCCTTAGTCACACTATGTAAAAATTAATGACAAAATAGTTAACATATAATGTTAAACTACATGATACATTCATGTCACATGGCCTTAAACTATTCAACTTTAACTATGCGATCTTTGATTCTTGTCAAATATGACATGTAGAACACTTTCCAGAGGTAAAAATACAACATCACCCACCTTCCAAATCCTTCCTTGTGGGTCCATATTCCACATGAATCTATTTATGTCTTTATTTTCTAGGACTCATTCCCAATAATCTTGGACATTCCCTCATCAGATCACACTCTCAATGAAATTACTCCCCCATGACTAGAGATACATGTCCTCTCTAGGAATTATCATATTTTTCTCATTGGGTAATATTCCTAATAAGACAAATCTATATTCCATTTAGGTAATCAGCAAATCCAACCTGATTGGAAAATATCCCCTTTGAGTCTGGATAGAAAGGGAATCTCATGCATAAGTCCTACACCAACATCACTAGGAATATTTTTCTTGATCATCCTTATTTCATGATGTTAAACTGCATAGATTAGTCCTTGTCACATGAACTTAAAAGGTATGATTTATCCCATTAATTAAAACCAAACTACATGGGTTCTAATTCCTTTTAGAATGATATATCGTAATACCTTTTCATGGGCCCAATCCTAATGACATAAACACCTATTGCTTCCTTGGATGTAAATAAACTCCAAAGAACCTAGCCATGTGGATTTGAACCATAGTACTTTAAGATTAAGAATCACTAATTAGTAAATAAAAAAGATGTAAAACCTCTAATAAATACATATGTTCACATCAATGCATGTTAATGACCAACTAATGGCATAGGGGTAACCATTCCAACACTAGTACTTTTGGAAGGATTAATGAAAACATGTTAAATATTTAAGAGATTCTAAGAGTAGGAAAGAATCCCCTCAAAAGGGTGAAATGGGCCTGACTTTCATCTCCTTGACCAATACGAATTTCAAAGTGTCATTGGAAAAAAACCCCCAATGAATAAATTCATTTAGAAATAAGGTCCATGTTGATGTTCATGCTTAACCATTTCTGATGCGGGGGCACACTAGATTTTTTCATTGGATACAAAAATGGTTAACCTAAAATGAATCTTGTAACCATGAAAGAAATTGGTTGAACATTCCTTTTAATTGTGATACTATATTGAAATGTTTTCTTGTTCATGATTTTTGATTTTTCAAGACCAACACAAAACTCCATTTAATCCAAATTGATGGAATCACCAAAAGGATAGATATATGCCTCATATTCTGAAAAATATGGGTCCCCATAAAACTCAAAGGCACTATCACCAATGAAGAATCTTTAGAGACATGTAATGAACACATTAGTTTGAGAGTGAAACCTAAATGGGACTATCCCAAAAATGTATGTCACATGTGAATCCCTCATCAATATGAATCCCCACCAACCATCCAACCAATGATGAGTGGTGGAAATGAAGAATGCATAACCTTTCACCATTTTAAATAACTTTAGAAGTCTATTCCTAGAAGGAAACAACACATAAATCTCTTATATTAGGGGGTATATCAAGAGGTTTACAATATCCTCACACTAGTTTAGAAGTTTCCTATTAGGGTTCCTATCAATAACCATCCTAGATAGCATCATGAACTTGAATCCCTCATCCACCTAATGATGATGTCACTTGGGTGATCCCTAATCTGGTCACCTAGACTTGAGTATCTAAGAGAGTTTGAAAGGGGAAGTGGGAAACTGATCATATGGAGAGAGATCATATCCCTACTTCTATTGAAGAATACCTCCAGTATAATTTGGTGGAAACCAATGAGTAGGACCATATCCACGTTTTCACCCAATAAGTTTATTAGAATACCCTGATAGCAATAGAGGAACCAAGTTGGAATATCATAATTTCTAGAAGAGTAAGAGCCCATATTCTCAGTCTCACTCATCAAGTTTGTTAGTGTACTATAACTTAATCTAAAAAAGCATTATGACATATCTTGGATATAACCAAGGGGTATAAATATATTATTTTCCCCCACACATGAAGTCTAGTGGTATATCTCAACAGTAATTGAAGGAAATGAGTGGGATTAATTCTCCACTCCCATTGAATAATGAGCACATATTACCATTCCTATTGTATAAAACCATCAATAATTATTAGCGATAATGGATGTGAAGGATTATATCCTTGATCACACCATATAAAACTAATAGTATATCTTAGAAGTGGTAGAAGAATATGGTCATCTTCATATACCAATGAACATCAGGGGGAAGAAACATATTCCCACCCATGGATCTAAAGCAGATCATCAACATATTTCAACATGTAATTTGGAGTAGATGAATATTCATGATCCCATTTAAGAGGGTAATTGGTGCATCCCAATAAAGAATGGAAAACAAGATCAGACATATATTCTCATTCCAACTGTAGATCATCACCTACATCAATAACTACTTCAGGGAGATATTATATTCTTTCCAACTTCCAAAAATCCCATTTAAATATTATGATGTAAACATAGGAATCACCTAAGAAGACTCCCACATATGACGTTTTTTGTGCAAAACATAAGGCCTCATCCTCCCAATGAAGAGAATTCAAGAGGAAGTCTCATTGGGAGAAACCCAAAATATAGGATAAGGCTCATATCCTTTCATTATTCAATGTTGGTGTTCTTAAGGACTTAAAAAATAAATAAATAATGGCCTAATAATCCATTAAATATTTTTCAAAAGGAGGTAGAAACTTTAGTTGTGAAGTTTCTCCCTATAATGTTTCTACCAATAGCTCTAGAGGTACACACTAGAGAATCCACCTAGAGGTCCTCCCAATAGCGATATCATTGAAGATCATAACAACTCTTATAATAGTGAGAAATATGAAAATATACTACCTTTAGTCATAAGATAAGTAGGAAAGAATTTCCTCTCATTTCCACATAAAATTTCATCCACCTTGAATGTACTCCACATGGAATATATTATAAGAATCCTCTATACACTTGGACATTGATCCACCTTGGTAGTCCTCCCCATAGTAGAATTCATTGTGAAGATCCTTCCTGCAGTTACATCTCCTTTCATGAAGAAGGTACTCATCTTACCAAATAAACTTTAAGAAAACCCTCATATTGTGAGACACTTGAGATATTAAGTCCAATTACAATAAGAGACCTATATTTCATAGGAATATCCTTTATTACATCAAATATAGCTTGAGGAAGCAGTGATTATCCATACCACCACTGAATCACTCATATTTTAATACAATAGATAACATTACAACTAATCTCTACACCCTTAGTAAGGATGATGGGGAATTATTTCTCTATTTATATTAGGTAGAGGAATCTAACATTGAATATAAAGAGGATTCCATGATGAAGAGGAAGAAACTAGATAGAGAAAACACACCGATCATGTTTTGGATCAGGACCACATATCATTATTCCATTCTATAAAAATTAGGTGAGGAATGAAAACACCAAATTCTTATGAATATATAGATAAATATTTATAATTTTAATGAAAAATATATACCTTATATTGAATATTAAAACAACATTATGGAATAAAAATAAATTTTACATAAAATTGACCTTTCCACCCTTTCAGTGGAACGGAACCCAAAATTAGGAATATGGTGTGGAGATATCAAACAAACATGAATTAATTATTTTAATATTGTGTATTAATTGACCAATGACACTCCATAAAACATGCACATCATAGGGTGGGGTGAATATGTGGAATTATATTTCACTCCTCTCCCAGTCAATAGAGTCCTATGAGGATGGCGTCATGAAATGTCATCAATTCCATTAAAATATATGGCCCAAGATCTTCATGTGTCAGCTTTCCTATCTCATAGGGTCCCATTATCTTTAAATCCTATAAAAGGTGAACCCAATGATAATGATTAATCAAGATACTATTACTTCAGGCCACTGAAAAGGTTAAACATTATTTATATATGAGAAAATAAAAATCCTCAATCGAAGTGTTGTCCTCAATGGAGAGTAGATCATGTTCATAATATTCATTACACTAGGATCATGATTAAACAAAATCCCACAAAATCATAAAGGTGTAGTAGTATCCTTAATAATAGAAATACTAGAATAACCCCAACCTATAGGGATGGAATAATTTTTACCTCCACCTGTACCCCTATGATCATCAAAACCTTAGCGGGTCCATGATTTCATGGTAGTAGAACCAAGTCAACCCCATCCCATAGGAATGAAGGTATTTTTATCACAAACCCCTATGTAAATTAGTCTTCTCCAGACTAGAAGAAACACCATAAGAAATTCATTCATAGTTTCTCCCATTGTGTGACCCATCACTCTCTTTGGATATATTCTTGGAAAGGGTTTCTAGAGACTCTCTCAGGATCACCCTTCATAAGTTAGCTTTGAGGGAGATTTTGAAGGATAATGAAAATAATTATAAGGGTTAGAAAGCAAAAAAATATTCAAAGAAAGGGAAGATTAAAGAGATTTTTGGTTTTCCTTTTGAAGGATACTCATAGGGAAACCTGCCGCCTTATACTTTTGATGAATATATGGTTCTAGAAATATACTATGCATTAGTAAACATCATTAATATTATCCCCACATATGAAAGGGAACATGATTACAATGAAGAAGAGCATGATGAAGAATCTTCATTCCAAAATATAGTCCATACTGAGATATATGAAGAAATTGTGCACACTCATCAATAGAGGCAATCGTAGAATTTTGGATCTCTCCTAAATACTCTATTTCCACCTCTTTGGTAGGATTAAACCAAATAAAAGGGGAAATGTGTAGTTAAATCCCATTAATTATAAAAATATCTTAAACCTCAAGTCATTAAATATAGGGTTACTCAATATGAAGTCGGTATAAGGGAGTTAAAGTGACACAATTATGAATTACATGTTTGTAATATTCCAATTGAGTATAACCCATAATAAGAGACTAGTGTTTATCCTCTAATAAATCTCCCTCAATATAGAGAGGTTTTTCTATAAATGAGATCTTAATATATCCATAAGACTAACTTAGTGTTCAAATATCCATTCTACTTGGACCTAGTTGCTAGGGAATATGAGGAGTTTCCTCCATTGGGGTGGAAACAAAAACCATTTTGTCTATACTACCACAATCCGAACCATATAATTTATCTATAATAGACATAGGTAATATGAAAATATTAGGATCTACCCACTAAATTCACTCAGGTGTCTGGATAGCCAACTATTCCACTATAACATATTAAATCCACTGAATCTACGGTGTATTGATTGGAGGTCCTAGAAGGGTGGTGCACACTAGTGTAATCAGGAAGAAAACCATGCCTCAAATGGGTGGATGCTACTCCTCCTATAACAAAATTTTGAAACCCAAATTTATCAAATTTCAATGATACTAGTAACTAGAATATAATAAAACACACTTTGTATATAGATGCAGTCTCATGATGGGAACCATCATGAAGTAAGAGACAACTAAGCTCAGATGACTTGTGTAGAATCTGGATAGACCAACATTTGTTTGGTAGAGAAATATTCTAGAAAAACCAGTCATAGTATTATAAGACCTCCACCAGTAGTTTTTCTACCAATTCAGATCAACACTAAAAAATAAAATGGTCTTTGACCTCTAAAACTATAAGTAACATGAAAAAGAGAGAGTCTCAAACTTAGGTGAAAGGGTTTTACATACTCCTTAAACTTTCACCCCCAATAAGAGTTTCTAGGAATCGATATTGAAAATATCTATGATTATTTTAAAACACCACTAATTCTAGTAAAATATCCTATAAAATTACATGAATTTTCCAAATTTTCATAGAGGTTGGAATATTCCATTTGGTGGAATAATTTCAAGTCTCAACCAGGCTGAAAACTCAAGGAAAGAGAACTAGTAAAGAAAAAATAACTATAATGCTTAATCCAACTCTGATACCCAAACCATTAAAATATCATGTGGTACCTCCTCCAAAATTCCAATAACAACAACATAATCCTCATTAAGAGGGGTGAGAGGAATAAAGTCATTCTTCATACTAAACGATATGAATAAAGTTTATTCTTTCTAAAATAATTAGGTTCATGGGTATTTCATCATAACTATGGATTTTTTTAAATCTATAAGAGACTTGGAATCCTAATTATGTTAGCCTGAATGAAAGCTGAAATTATTACCCCTTTCACCAAATTTTTAAACATAACATCCATAAGTTATTAATATTTAAATATATCATCCACAAGATGGTATATTCTGGTCAAGTCAAATTAGGAAAGCCACTAACACATATGGAATGTGTTTCTTCCATCCCATAAGAAGAGGAAGGTGAATGATAGGTAGTCCCAATAAATATAAAACATAAGTTTGATGATTTTATGACTAGAAAGATGATAAAATGAGAATATTATATCCTTAGGGAACAACTAAATCAACTAGTTGTGACCCCAAACCCCTCTTTGATGATTGAGTTGATTTATTTGGTGCCACAGTCCTCTAAGATTCTGTTTGATAAGAATAGAAACATTAAGTGTAACAAGAGAATTCTACAGGAAGATGAACTTATGTCAATGCCCAATCTGATTCAAACCCTCTTAGACATTACACCCCTGGTACTTGGAGGATAGACTCCACCCTACCAAATAGTTTATTGGGAACCATACCACCAAACGGAATCCTCATAAAAAAAGAGTCTCTATAAAAATTTATCAATCTAATTAACTTGGGTGATCCATTATCTAAAAAATAAGACTAAAAAAAATAATATATTCCCATCTCACAATCAAGGATAATGAGGAAGGTGTCTCTAAGGATAGAGGGGTTGAGGAAAATGAGATCAGCATGGATCTTGATACTCAGTTCATATCCTTGCTAGAGATATATATGCAATAGAGACCCAGAGATAGGTACCCCAACAGAATTAAAAGGAATTATAGTATAATTCTGAGTTATACAGATCTTGTTCAGACCCAATAATATTGGAGGACTTATTAGAAAATAAAAATCTATTATGTTAACTTCAGAATGTGATAAGTTCAATTTTTCTCAACTCACATATGAAAAATATTCCCTCAATTTTTGACTAGTAAAGTATGACACTATCATAGAAACCTCCATCTTAGAATAGAGATACACCATTATGGCCAAGCTTTCAATTATTAATTCCATCCATATTTTGAAGGATCTTTAACAATAAACTATTGAGCATCTCTTAAGATTTCAAGAATTTGAAGTTGGGGTCTCCACTTTTGAATTATATCAAGAAATAAAAGACCCTACTGAGTTCCATGTTGTCATATAACTTAAATAGAAAGATAAGAAGACCACTGTACTCAGATATATCAGATCATTATATATATATATATAAAGTTTTATGATACTGATGTCTATTGAGATCTCATTGACAATGGATCTAGAATCAATCTCATTCCAATTTGAATGCTCTGACCATTGGGCTATAGCAATGTCAATCTGTCTCACTCCACTTTGACAATCCAAGGGTATGTAAGAAGTGATCAAAATTATCTTTACTGAATCAAGCTTAGGGGCCCAATTTTGGGACCTTGTCTCAAATTCCAAGTTTATAGTTGTTAGATGAGTCTTATTTGTCTCCTTCCAGTTTGAAAATACAAGGGTATGAAGAAGGTGAGAAAAATAATCTTGATTGAATAAATATAAGATCCTAGTTTGGGGACCTTTTCTATAATTCCAAGTTTATACTTTTTTAATAGGGCATGAATTTCAATTTACTATTAAGAAGACCATAGTGGAATTCCCATAAAAAATTTCCTTTATCATACCACTAGTATGTCAGGTACTCCAACAATGGATAGGTTGAAGTGATTTATGGTGATGGTTCCCCTTTTTAATCAATATAATATCAATATATAGACTTTAGATTCTATCAAGTGATAAAAAAATAACCAGAGACTAATAATGGTATTTGGAACACTACCCCCAATGTCTTAGAAATGTCCCTTTTCATCCCATTTCATGAAATCAATGATGATTATGTATTTACCATTAACTAAATTGAGGTAACGACTCTAGCTTCAGGAACTCTTTACCCCATCTTCATGATATCTAATACACCGACCAAATCAATTCATGAAAAATAAGACTCTATTCCATGCAATGATGATGTTTACCTAGATAAAAATGATCCTCATTTGTCTCTAATACCTAAGGAGATCCTTGTATAATTATTTGGATTAGAAAATACCACTTTTTTCATCACCTGAGA
This sequence comes from Viscum album, assembly GCA_963277665.1. NCBI lineage: Eukaryota > Viridiplantae > Streptophyta > Magnoliopsida > Santalales > Viscaceae > Viscum > Viscum album. The sequence goes on along the minus strand of OY728153.1, from coordinate 1,273,979,672 downwards.
ATGAGAGTTATCTAATTTTATATTATAAATCTTAGTATATCAGAACATATTTTTTCACAGGTGATAATGGAGAAGAGGTAGAGAATATCTATAAATCACCTAACAATGATTCTCATGAATCAACACAATTAGATACCATAGACACCTCTAATTTATTTATAGGGTATAAAATTCCACCAAATTTTATCCCATTACTAAAAGAATTCCTCTATCACCCACTTCTATTGAAATTGAAGTAGAGGAAAAAGAGGGAGAATATCTTAGAGATACCCTTCCAGAGTTTAAGGAAGGCATCCCACTACCATTGATGAGATCAAAAAAGTTAATCTGGGTATAGAGGTAGGTAATTAACCTACCTTAATTAGTGAAAAAATATCTCTCAAACAACAAGATACATATATATATATATATATTTATTAAATAATCATCAAGATTTCTTATCATGGAATTATATAGAAATTCCCAAACCCAATTTTGATATTTCCACCCATCATTTGTGTTTTACTAGATATCATCCTGGATACAAATAGGCATCTCAAGGAATGCATCTGACACATAATTCCAAGGTAAAATACAAAGTTAAAAAACATATTAAATCCAAATTCATTCATAAAGTTCAATACTTGAAATGGATTTCCAACATCATCCGAATTAAAAAGAAGAATGTAAATATCATATTTCTCATATAATTTAGTGATCTAAACTATTATTTCACAAAGGATGAATTATCTATCTTGATCATTATACTTTTGATTAGTGAAACTACTAGTTTCAATGCCCTCTCCTTCATAGATGAATATTCCAATTATAACCAGTTCTAAATAGTTCCTAAAGAAATGAAAACCAATGATTTTAGGGAACCTTAATGGGTTTATTTATACCAAGTAATTCTATCTATCTTAATTATTTTTGGTTCCACATATCAACATACCATGCACTATATATTCAATAATGTTTTTGGGAAGACCATGGAATTCCATACGGATTATTTAGTAGTCAAATACCAGTAGTGTTGTGATCATATTGATGACATTAAAACAATTTTCAATATGATAGGATAAACTAGTCTAAAGATGAACCCCTTAAAATCTGATTCTGGGGTTACATTAGGAAATGTTCTTAGCTTTGTTGTATGCCATTGTGACATTGAGGTAGACCCCGAAAAAATAAAGCAATCTTTTCAACTTGAAATGTGATATGTGAGTATCCCAATACTTGATTGCGAGAAGCTGAGTGTGGCTACACAATCTTTACATTAGATTCTTTATTTCAGAAGGTTTCCAATAGGGTTTATTTTTGGAACTAAAAACACCCAACGACTCCCACATCCATGATAAAAGATGTAACTACATAACTTCTTTCCAAAGGAAGGAAATCACTAGGGTTTATTACCAATAAAGCTTAGAAACTCACATTGGTTGAGAGGATGGGTGGTTAGGATCATCACAACTTATTGGGTGGAATTATTACCTACTATGATACTCTCTTATAGATTTAATTCAAGTTTGTGAACCCTTTCCAAATCCCAATATGGTACTGGTTACCCCCACACTGAAAATTTGTTGTTAGCATGTGTCGATGTGAATGCCTATATGTATCAGAGATATATTATCAATGTGAATATATATATATATAGGTTCTCTATGGATAAAACCGCCCATATATATAATAGGTTCTCTATATTTATCTTATTGTTACTTATCGATGCTAGTCTATAGGTCACTATGGTTTAAATTCATGTAGTTGGGTTCTCTTGAGTTTATCACCGTCCAAGAATGTGGTAGATGTTTATGGTGTTGATATTGAACCCATAAAAATTACTTCTTATGTATCCTTATGAAAGGAATCAGAACCTATATAGTTATATGCCACTTAGTAAGGAATATCATACCTTTTAAGGTCATGTGATGAGGACTGATCCATGTAGTTTAACATTGTATAGTAAGGATTACTAGGAAAAAGATACCCAATAATGGTTATTGAGGGACTTACACCTGATCAACACTTTATGGTTAACCTTGAAAGTAATATGGACCAACAAGGATGAATTGGTCTCAAAAGGAATATGGACTTGTGAGTATGGGTCCAACCAATAATATGGATTTATGAGGATGATATGATAAGTTATGGAAGGAATATAGCCCTCTAGGTGGGTACATGAAACTATTAGGAATGTGTATCAATGAAATTATGGTCCATAGAGAATATGGCTATAATAAATGAGATGTCCAAAATCATGGTAATATATCTGAGTGAGGAAAGTATGTGGATAATCTCATTAGGAACATGACCCAAGGAGGATGTAATAGAATATTGGTGATATAGGGTTTAAACCTCAAGGATGTATCCTACATATCCCATTTAAAGAGGAATCAAAGACCATGTAGTTTAGTGATATAGTTTAAAGTCATATGATAAGGCCATACCATATAGTTTAACATCATGTAATAAATACATTAGCATGGAATTTTATGTAATGAGACTAATACATTGGATAAAAAATTTAACATCATGTTGTGGGGATATATATGGGAGGAAATATGTGATAAAAAAAGTTTTAGTGGGGATTATTCTTATAAATTGTCCTTGAGAAAATGGTTGGGGATTTATACATTTTAGGAGGCCCAAGTTTGGGACATTCCAAATTGTGCTAATGGAATGATAAACACAAGTCTCTAAGCCTGCATGAGTTATGATTAGTGTGAGAAACAATAGATAATGTAATATTAAGCACATTGTATGAGAGTGTAAAATTAATATTTAATGGGGATTATACCTAAGGAGGGGTTCCATAGAGTATGGGGAATAATCTCATTCTTTTCATATATGTAATCCTATGCTCATCATGCATGGTATCCTAGGTTCATCACATTGGGTAAGGCTACAATTTAACTTATAATTATGAGGATGTTTTCATTAAGTTTATTTTTATGCAACTAGTGTTATGTAGTTTAAATTCATGCATCCCAAACATGTTTTGGAGTTTATGTATAAGGATACCAGGTCCCACTTAGGAGTGGAGGATATAAGGATACATGGTAGATAAATTCAATAGTACCACTCTCAGGGTTGTTTCACATCTGACGGGGTGGAATTTATCCATTTACAGGGAACTAACTACACTCTTCAAACTATTTTTAATGAGATTTATTTGTGGAATTAGAAACAAATAATGACTCATATATCCATGATATGCTACAAACCTACTTTACAAAGGTTGGTGATCATGGGTGTATTTTTTCTAGTGATTCTGAGGAACTCACACTAGTCGAGATGATTGGAGCTCAGAATAATTTGAAATTATTGGGATGAATTATTTATTACTTCATCAATCTCTTATAGATTTAATAAATTTTCATGAATCCTTACCAAATCCTAATATAGGACCAGTCAGCCGTATGTTAGTAATCAGTTATTGATATTTATTGACATAAACCATATATATGTATCAATGGTTCTCCATCAATGGAACCACATATAAAAGGTTATTTATCAATGGTACCATATGTATGTATCAGAGGTTATCTATCTTATTTTTTTTGAGTCTAGACTTTATGTATCTATAGTTTAGAGACACATAGTTGGTCACTCTAGAATTTATCATCACCCAAGGATATTTTTTTTATTTTAATGTTGGGATTGGTCCCCTGATACGGTTTTCTACATATACTCATGAAATGAATTAGAACCCAAGTAGTTCAGTGTCAATTAATGGGACATGTCATACCTTTTAGGGTCATGTGATGTGAACTAGACCATATAGTTTAATTTCATGTGAAAAGTATGTCTAGGTAAAATGTATCTAGAAAAGGACGGTGTGAGGAATATACACAAGAAACCCTTTATGGTTTATCACCCAAATAATATGTCCTAGTGAGATCGGTTTTATCTTACAAGGAATATGGACCTATGAAGATAGATCTCACCGAGAATATGGTTCGATTATGATGGGATAAAATGACCCAAGAGGAATTTTCCTTCCAGGTGGGGGTATTCTCTTACTAGGAATGTAGAAAAATAAAGATAGTGATGGATAGATGATATTGGATTTTAACCTAAGGGATGATTCCTACATACCCTACCAAGATACAAATCAAATCCCATGTTGTTCGGATTGGTTGAAATTACACTTAAGGAGGATTACCAAGCATTTTATTTTGATTATTATAGTAACATGATCGATTTGAGTCCCTAAGATCACATGATTCATGCCCAGTAAGAGAAACAAGGAACCCTAGAGGATTATTCACATCGTATAATTGGTTTCTAGCGTGGCTTACACCAAAATTAGAATCCCATGGGCTAAAATTACTTCCCCATAAATTTTTTATAGAGGAAGGGGATATAAAATTAAGGAAAAGTATAATCTACAACAAGTAAGGCTATGTGATTACACTATGAGGGATTCTTATGAGAATTTCCTCCTCACACACTAGTGGAAGAGGATTAGGCTATGATGGGGTAGTCAGGAAGAAAGAGTAGGGGATTTTCCATTTTCCCTTTTCTTGACTATTTTTGAACCCAATAATAGGATTTATGTACCATTTTATATGAAAAATTCACAAATAATTCCTAATTCAATTCAAATTTCAAGTAGTATACAAGAAGGGATACTGCTGCCTAAAATGAGAAGCTTCCCACCATTACCTTAGAGGCTGGGATCCTCATTACCATGGGAATTCATGATTGTGAAAATCATGAGAAACCCACCTAATAAGAAGATTAAGTATGGGAAATATTTTACTAAGGGAATACATGATTAAAAGGAGACACAATGGATGGCTTCGCAGCTTGGCCTAGAGAACGCGCTGCACGCACGGACTCAATTTCAAAATCTCCTGCCTGTTACATTCTCCTCCACCGTTACTTCTGGCCTTGGTGGCTTCTGCTCCAAGTTTGATGCTCGCCTCTTCCTTGTAGGTCCCTTCTCTCAGATTATGGGATCCCAACCCCAGGTCGGTGCCGGTTCCAGCTCTCCCAGGGTTCATTTCCTCTAATTCGTCGCTACTCCCAGCTTCCAAGTCAGCCTCCCCAGTAGAAACCAATCCTAATGGTCCTTATCTTCCCCTTCTCCCTCTCTGCCCCTCATTCAAGGCCGTCCTATGTATTTCTCCCTGCCCTCCCCCTTGTTTTTTGGCTATTTCGGTGTAGGCTCAGTCGTCTCGGGAGGGCCGGTGGGTATGTCTGGAATTCCTTGTGACGACTTTTGAGGAGGTGAAGGCTTGTTTGCACTGGACTTTAGTCACTTGGTTTGGTGCCTCTAAGCCACCACTGGTTATCTTCCAGCACTTGGTCCATTCCTGGGGGCTCAGTCCCCAAATTCAGATTTCAAAGCTTCACAGAAACTTCTTCAGCCTGGTGGTCCCTTCGGAGGAGGCTTTCATTCATGCTTGGTGTAAGGACCCGCGTTCCTTCGGGCGTTGGAGCTTCAGTTTATCCCGATGGTCTATGGAGGCCCATAGAGGTAAAGAGAGTCCAGGCGGTGTAGTCTGGATCTGCCTCCCTAGGTTGCCTTTTACCTTTTAGAACGAAGGCTTCCTAAAGGCTATTGGGGAGTCTCTCAGGGGATACCTCTTTTCGGATTCGAATACAAGGAGTGGCTCGTCTACCTAGGTTATTCGACTCTACGTGGAACTCGACCTTTCTCACCCAGTACCCAACCAACTTGAACTCAAAGTGGCGGACTCTCCCAGTTGGCTCCAAGACATCTATTACCCAGTCTTCCCCAGTTACTTCCAGCATTTCCTTCTACAGGGTCACTCAATGCAGATCTGTCGCCACTGGAGGCAAGGTGGGAGGAGTGGGACTTCGATGGAGGAGAGGGTTCAGTCCTATCTGCCCTCATCATCTCTTCTTACTGCAATGGTCCTTGAGGTGGAACTACTCTACAGGGCTATCCCTGTTCCCCATCCTCTAGTGAAAGATCCAATAGTCTCCCCAGGCCCTCCGTTTAGGGATGAACCAGCGGTTTTCTGGATCATAGGCCCTTGTTTTCCAAGGTGTTTTTCCCATACTCAGGTTTTTTCTATCCAGCAGTTTGTCTTTCTCTTCATGCTGTCCCCTGAAGCAGGCCAACAGATAGTGGTGAAATCTTTGGACCCTCATTCCTTGGGTCCCCTGGATTTATCTTTCCCTGCTGCAGCACTCCCTGGTAGCGATTCCATCGCCAATGAGAGGGCTCTAGTCCCAGCTTCTAGACCTCCGAGCTCTCCCCAGATTCATCCTCCCCCTCCCCCTACCTCGATCCCTCCCATGGGGCTGGTTACCCCTCCTCAACAAGAGGTTCCCTCCAGTAGGAAAGGTGGCTTATCTCGCCCAGGAATTCAGAGGGAATGTAGTGACTTACATCCTGAGAGTCCATCTTCTCTAGCAGGTGGTTCAGCCAATGCTTATGGAGTGTGCACAAGATCCAAATCAAGGAATCAGAAGGAGATCTATTCTTCATGCTTTGTCAAGGCCATGAGTTCTGGAGCCAAACCCATGACACTCTTACATAAATGATTTCCCTCCTTATATGGAATGCCCAGGGGGTAGGCTCCCAGGTTAAGTCCGACTTCTTGGTGTCGGCAATCTCTAAGCGCAGAGTCGCTGTCATCGCCATTCTTGAACACAAGCAGCATACTCAAAGGATTGGGGAGTTATCCAAGAAGCTTAGGATACATGGGTACATGAAAGCTAACCCTATTAATCATCATATCTAGATTTTCTGGCATAGTAACTATCAGGTGGACTTGATCCAGGACGGAGACCAGCTCATCACTACCAAGGTGTCTTACGACCAGTACTCTTTATTTGTTTCCTTTGTTTACGGGAGCTGCGACCATGTTCGAAGAGAGGTCCTGTGGAATGATCTCAACAATTTCGATCCTGGGTCAGAGGCGTGGATAGTAGGAGGTGATTTTAACGTAGTTACAGATCCAGCGGAGCGGCAGGGCAGGGGTCCGTTTCACAGAAAGGCTAGCCTCGACTTTAACATCTTCATGGTGGGAAAGGGCCTCTCGGACCTCAGCTATGTGGGGGACCAGTTCCTCTGGTGTAACAAACAAAGGGAGAACCATCACTCGTGGAGCCGTTTGGACAGATGTCTGGGAAACTTGCATGCCATCTCCACCTTCTCCAGCTCAAAGGTGGAGCATTTGGTACGTGGAATTTCGGATCACTCCCATCTCCTGATCTCTCTGGATCTTGTGAAAATCTACAATGAATGCTTATTCTTTATCCAAATCTAGACCAGTACACAGGGATACCAGGACCTAGTTTGAAACACTTGGAATATGGCCGTCCAGGGGAACACATGGACAACGTTTCACAACAAACTGAGGAGGTTAAAATCGAGTCTTCAGACTTGGTCGAAAGATATTCATCCCTTGGATAGTGAATTGGAGTCCATCTCAAGGGCAGTTGAAGTCCTACAGAGGGTTCTGGAGGATGTGTGGGACAACCGTGTCTTTGAGGAGCTCCTGGGGAAAAAGGACATTCTAGCGGGCATGCTTCGGAAACAAGAAAGGTTGGCCAGGGAGGGGGTGAGGATTAAATGGCTCAAAGAGGGGGATAAAAATACTGCCTTCTTTCAAGCTTGTATTAAGGAAAGAATATGGCTAATCAAACCAAATATTCTCATGGAGGACGACTCATATACGGATGACAGGGATGTGGTGGGAGGCCTGGCCAACTCCTTTTTCACCAATCTTCTCACTAGCCCAAACAACCGCATGCCAAACGGCTACCCTACATAGGATACTGATCTGTTCGATGTCATTCCTTCTATAGTCTCTACCAGGGACAATGAAGGCCTGGGTGAAATCCCGGTGGAGGAAGAGATCTGAGCCACCATGATGCAATTGAACCCTGAGAGTGCGGAAAGTCCAGATGGATTTCCAGGTTCTTTCTATAGATCTTCTTGGGACATAGTGAATAAGGATCTAGTGAAGTCCATACAAGATTTCTTCCAAGGAGGGAGCTTGCCTCGAGTTTCCAGCGCCACCAAAATGGTGCTTCTCCCTAAATCCAAGAACCCCTCTTCTATTATGCATTATAGACCGATAAACATGTGTAACTTTCCCTATAAAATACTGGCTAGCATCATTAACTTCAGGTTGGCCACACATTTGCCTTAGTGGGTTTCTTTGGAGCAACATGGCTTTATCAAGGGGTGCTCAATTTAGGAATCCATTGCTCTAGATCAAGAAATGTTTCATGATATTAACTTCAAAGCCTGGGGGTCCAATATCGTTATCAAACTTGATATGAACAAAGCATATGATCGTGTAGAGTGGAGCTTCATCAACAAGGTGCTTGTAGGTTTGGGTTTTTCTCATGGGAACATTGATATCTTCTTTAGATGTTTCATCTCCTCTTGGCTATCAGTTACATTCATGGGGAAATACTACAGTTTCTTCAAGGATGACCATGGCTTAAGGCAGGGGGATCCGCTCTCTTCGAGTCTGTTCATTCTAGTCCAAGATGTTCTTAGTCGTCTCATCCATCGGAGTATCAACAATGGTGCGATTATTTCGTATCGTAGAAAATGGAGCCTCCCTGTGGTGTCTCACCTTATTTTTGCAGATGATACCATCATTTTCAAGAACGCCTTGAGCAGATCCCTGTGCGGCCTGGGAAAGGTGCTGGAGGAGTATAGCCACTGGAGTGGGAAGGTCATCAACAACAACAAGAGAAACTTCTATATTTCAAACATCTTCTCTTCCACACGGGTTTCCTCGGTGAGCCGCAAACTGGACATGCAGAGAGGATCTCTCCACATGGAATACCTAGGCTCCCCCATTTCATCGGGTAGACTTCGTATATGTGACTTCAACTATCTTATCACCAAGATCACCGACCGGGTGCTGAATTGGAAGAACAAATATCTCTCTTTTGGGGGACAAATCACGCTAGTAAACAGTGTACTCCTGGAAACCCCGGTGCACTCTCTCTCATCTATTAAAGTCCCAAAAGGGGTCATTAAAAACATCAACAAGATCCTCATTAAATTCATTTGGGATCCCTCCTCCGTAGGCAAAAGGCACTGGGCCTCCTGGAGCAAGATGGCGAGGCCTGTCAGTGAAGGAGGAATTAACGTCTGCAGCCTAGAAGACACCTTATACTGCATGCATGGTAGACTAGCATGGGGTGTTCTAGAGCAACACACTCTGTAAGGGAATACCATCCATAACTACTCTACGGGAAGCCGGGCTCCAACGAAGGGCCATGATTTGTCTATATACTCTATGATTTTTCCCCTTATTTCTATTCTCTATCAGCAATCCCATTGGCTTGTGGGAAGAGGGGATTTTTCCTTTTGGCACCAGAACTGGTGTGGATCTATAATCGGTTTTCCAGGATGCCCTGTCACAAATATCACCTTCCGGGAGGCCATCCTCTTCCCGACCTTCATCAGGGTGGTTCTGGATAGGGATCAACAAGCTCTCTTCAACCTCATCGAACTGAATTCCGATACAGATATATGTTCCTTCACCCCTTCCCCCTCCAGGTCTTTCACGTCAAAGGACTTTCGGTAGATCACTATGGAGTAGGTCCAAGCAAATGCGGACATATGGAATGAGATTATGTGGGTTAAAGATATTCTGACCAAGTTTAATTTTCTCAATTGGAGAATCCGAAAAAAATCTGTCTCGACTGATGAGAGAGTTAAGAGGTGTGGGGTTAACATGGCGTCAAGATGTGTGTGTTACAAGATGTACAACGAGGAAATCATAGATCATTTGTTTTTTGAAAGTGAATGGGAGTGCGTGTTATGGACCAGTTTTGGGGGGTTTATCGTGGTCTTAAATTCTAGCATGGAAGGGATTTCTTTCCTAGAAAGTTGGTACCATGGTTCGGGAGGCAGTGGCCCAGAAAGAATGGCTCGAACAGTGGTGTTTCATGGAGGCCTCTGGTGCCTCTGGATGGCGAGAAACAAGGTGAGACATGAAGGGGTGTCCATGACGGATCACATTATTATTTCTAGGATGAAAAATCTCTTAAGCGACTTGGCCAGGGCTATCCGCAACTGGAAGGAAGCTCCATCTCTCATCGGGTTTCAAGCAAGGGCCCAGGAGGAGCCCCAGGCCAGTAGGACTAAAGGAAATTGGGTTTGCTGGAACCCTCCAGATAAAGGGTTAAAACTTAATACATATGGATCATATGCCTTGGGTTTTATGTGGGGAGGGGGGGGGGTGGTGTGCGACACTAGTGGTTCGGTGTTCATGGCCTTCACAGTAAGGTTGGGCCATGGTTCCTCCCTACAGGCAGAGGACCTAGCGATGATCTTTGGTCTCATCCTTTGTGCTCAGAGGGATTTGGTCATCACTGAAGTGGAAAAAAATTCCATCCTGGTGCACAAGTCCCTACTAGATCAGTGCACGACTCCCTGGTCGATCACCTATGCAATTAGTAAAATCCGTTGTTTACTTGGCAAAAACATTAATGTGGTTTGAACATGGAGAGAAGGTAACAAGGTTTATGATCACCTGGATGCACAGGATATCTCAGGATTAGATGACGTATGCTTTCATACTATGGATATCTTGAAACCCGGGGGGGTCAACTTGATCAGAGGGGATGCCCTCAGTCTTCACTATTTCAGGCCTCCATAGCTCCCAACCCTGGGGGCGGGGATGGGGGTGGGGGCGGGGCGAGGGGGTGGGGGTGCTTTGGGGATCTTTTGTGTGTTTTTCCTCTGTTCTCTTAATAAAAATTTAAATTTAGTAGTAAAGGGGACAAAATTGTGTGTCTGATACCCTGATCTTAAAGGTTCAGAGGACTTATAGGAGGTCTTAATTCTTCATTCATTGGGTCTTGGTATTGGTCATAGGAAACCATTTCAAAACTTTATAGAGGATATAAGATGAAGAAAAATACTATGTGAAGGTAGAGTGGTGAGAACATAATGGTATATACCCTAAGGAAACCAAATTTTGAACATTTTTCTTGTTATGCTGGATGTGGAATATTGCAAATGGGTCTCTTTCACAAAGTAGGTTCCTTCATGAAGGGGTTCCTTATCGAAGGGGTTGCTTCTCGAAGGGGTTCTTTCTCAATGGGGTTCTATCTCGAAGGGGTTTCTTCTCGAAGGGGTATCCATTTGAAGATGACTAGTTGGTTCCCCACTTTTACCAAGGATATACTTTATGGGGGAATTCCCTTTACATTTTAGTAAGTATATTACCTTTATTTTGTAGTGAGATTCTCAAAATGGGAATTTCTCACTATCTAACTTTATCCTATATCTAGCTATTTTACCCTAGTGTCCCCTTATATTTATTTTTTCAAAACCTCATGTATTTATAGGTTGTGAAAAAGTAACCACTTTCCCAAAATGGATAGATTCATAGAATATCTGACATTATGTGGATGGTGATAATAGACGCCTCATTTGTAAATTATTTTCATTTACAATAGGTATGGATTGACCAAATCATATTACAAATGATTTTTTATGGGAATCATCGAGTGACCAACTCACATCATATTTTTTTTGTGGTTCAATATGTGAAGGAGTGGGTTCCACATAATATACTTGAGGTGCCATGCATAATACGACAGTTGGTATGCGACTTCATATCCTTTTTCAGATTTATTCCCATTCTCATTTTCCTGGTCTAGTTAGTAGATTTTAAATTCTCTCAAACAGTTTTATCATATTATTTTAAAACTTTTCAAAACTAAAAAATTCCCTTCTTTGGAATGGGGTCTGATTAGAATGAATATGAGTCAATTATAATGGTGAAACTAGGCCCGCTTGTGTACTTCATAGTGTATCAGTGGACTAAGAGGAGGGAGCACCATATATAAAGGTATAATTACCACCACAAAACATTATATTTTTCCAATTTTAATTCATGAATTATTTTCACAAATTTTTTCAATTTTTTATAGTATTTTTCAAACTACAATGTCATTAATAGAAGAATGATATAGATTTTTCATAGGAAAAATCTCCTAGCTAGCATAAATCTACTATTACTGGATCCTTATGGTAGCCCCCAAAACATTTGCATATATTCTATTTTTTTCAAATTTTTATTAATCTCGATATAAGGATTACTAAGTAGGTGGAACTTATATATTTATATGGTCACCATTTTTGGGTTTTGGACATAGCGAGTTTTGTTCATTTTTCTTTTGTATGAAATACAGACCATACTATGTGGGGTGAAAACCTAGTAGACAATGACTTTATTTTTTCCCAAGGTTTTGTTTATGAGTTTTCTAGTGGGTTAGTACTATGACTCATTCCATTGATTTTTAAGGTCCTATAATCCAAAAAAATTACACTAATGTTTTTTTTCCAAAAAACTTTGACCAATGGTTGTGGTGATAATGAACTAAATAGGGATTACTGGCCAATAATGGCCTAAATTATTTTTAATGTGGGGAAGGAAGTTTAAATTCATGATCTTGGGGATATCAGATATAAATATATGACATGGGATAGGTTTGTAAATAATTAACACTAACCATTTTAAAAAGAATAATTCCATTGTCACACTGTCAAGGAGTATAAAGATAAAATAAATTTCTCTTGAGGATGGAGATGCCTATAATTGATTGGCCAGACTGGGAGAATATATAAAGACCCATATTTGGAGTGTAGTATGAATTTTCAAAAAGTGTTTTCATTTAGAGTTAGATAATCTCTCCACTGATATCCAAGGAATGTTTGTGATGATTTGAGTTTCCCAATACATGAAGTGTGATTTGTGAAAAGAAAATGTATATACAGTATGATATATTCATTTTGACCCAACCTTACTATGTATAGGTAAAATATTTATTATATATACCTAGATCATATGTAAGGAGGAACAAGATATACAAATAAGGTCACTCTAAGTAGTATAAGGTCATATATTATGGACCAATGGATCATTGATGTTTTAGGATGAACAACTCCGACCAATGGTTGTGGGGATAATGACCTGAATAAGACTCATAATCCAAGGATGTTCCAACTTATTTTTAATATGAGAAGAAAAATTTTAAGTCATGATATTAGGGTTCTTAGATGTGAGGTGAGGAAATGGGAAATATACGTAAGGCATAACCACAAAACACGTTTAAAAGGTAGATTTCATTGTGATGTTGTCAAGGAAAACTGAGAGAATTTTTTTTTACTAAGGATGAAGATGCCTTTGGATAACATTCCTTATTGGGGGCACATATGTAGAGCCACATTTGGGGTGTATTATACATAGTAAAAATAAAGGTGTCCTTTGAAATCATATAATCTTGCCACCAATATCCAAGGAAGGTTTGTGAGGATCTAATTCTCTAAAGACATGAAGCATTTTTTTGTGAAACTAAAAAATGTTTCAAAAGCATGATAGATGAATTTATACTAGAATTAGTCATGACTGGGTGATTATAACCCCATTAAAATATCAAGACTACATTTTATGTGACTCTGATAAGGGTTTTTCCTACATAGATCTAGCTCGTATGTAAGGAGAAGGGGTATTTTTATATTTTTTATTCATGTTGGGACTATGATAGAGAATTCAGGGGTCACTATGTACCTCATTGGAATGAGAATCACACCACACATAGTTATTGGAAAATTACTTGCATATATATTCTTAACATTCAAAGGAATAAGAATCCATGAAGGGGGGTAACTCTAACCAATTTTAGTTCATGAATGAAGGAACATATATTCCTTAACTCTGGTCATGAATTTCTTTAGTTATGAAAATTGGAAAAAACACATGAAGTATTTAATCTCATGTGAGTCAAGATCAGTGTGAGAAATAAGAGGAAATTGGAGGGTTATCCAAATTGTATTAAAAAACTAGTCAAGTATTGTTTCTAACACACACCACATGATTTGTTAACTTATAGTGTGGATTTTGTCCCATAGTTTAATATTGTGTTATTGAGATAAATGGTTGACCATATAGTTTCAGTGTCTTACAATATTGAAATATAATTTTATCTAGTTTAAGTCCACATATATTTATCCAATGATGTGTAAGACTACCATCATGAGAAAAAAAATCAGATGTTATTGAGGAGACTCAGGTGCTCCCAATGCCAACATAAAAAAACTTCACGGGTGGGGGAGACAGGTCATGATTGGGCCCAAAAAAAGGGCATGGGAGTCACTATGTTTCCCATGAATGGGAATCATTTCACACATAGTTCTAAAGAAGATGGTCCCATACACTAATATGAATCATATATAGAGAAAAATGAAATTTTTCATCGAACACGAGTCTATAGATAAGAGATCCCATGTTGGAATCCCTTATATAGATATGCGATATATGAAATAGAGGGTTATTTTTTTTATTTTATGTCTAGGATAGGATGTAGGATCTGGGTTCCACTATATATCCCATTGGAATGAGAATCAAGACAGACTTGGTAATAAATATGAAGGTTCTCTTAATATATTTGACTCATATATAGAGAAATGGGTATTCTTCTTCGAACACGAGTCTATAGATAAGATAAATCATATTGGAATCTTTTTTGTGGATTTGGGTCATATGCATAATAGGGGTAATTTTTATCATATTATGGAGAGATCAGGATATAGGATTTAGGTGTTACTACATATCCTATATAGATAGGAATCAAGACACATGTATTTCTTAGAGAGATATTTCCACATGTAGATTAGAATCATGTGTGGGGAGGGAGGATTTTTATTATATTTTTGATGGGACAAGATTTTGGATCTGTGCATCACTATGTATCTTGCATAGATAGGAATCAAGACACACATATTTCTTGAAAGGAAGTGGTGTAGTAGGAGACCAGCACTGGGAGAAAGGGACCTCTTAGGTGAGGGCCACAAAAACATGAAATTTTACATCATACAATAAGGATGAATGGTTGAACATGAAATTTAATGTCTTATGACAAGGATTTATGGTTTATATAGTTTAGGTATGAATATATTTGACCAATGGTGTGCCTTTTAAGGTCTTTCATCCAGAACTATGAACTTGGATTACATGAAATATTTATTAAAGAACCTCGCATTGGTAGGGGTGTGATATGCCCCCCATCCATGGTTCTTAGTGAGTATACACCATTGAACCAAACCTTATGAATGAATTACGGTCCTTAAAATTGAGGTTTATGTTTTGGAGGTTTCTTCCTAGGTATCATCAGGGTTCTGAGAGACTAAAACAATTCTCCTTGGAGAAATTAATGAAAGAAAACTTTCTTGTTAAAAGATCATACTATTCAATTTTAGTGAACCTATAAGTGGTGTAAGGTGTATAATATTTTATCATCAAGTGATTCCAATCCATCTAATCACTTTTGAGTCTAATCATCTATGGATATATGATTACAAATGGAAATAAAATGTGAAGGTAATTGGACCTCAATGGGTAGAACTGCCCTTGTCTCGCATACAAGTGAATATGAGGTTGCCTGCATTATAGTATGGGTTGGGTTATGGTATTCCCACAAAGAATTTAGAATATTGATAGGCCAATATTTATTATTTTTTTTCAACCATATTCTAGAGTATGATTGATAGAGTTTTATTAAAATTCTATATCTCTATTTTTTCACTACATGATAGCAAGACAAATAGTTGAACTCCATGTTATACTCCTGATACAACCTTTTTGATTCGGATGAACTAAAATTGGCATCACTATCCATAAATATTTAATGAGGGACACTAAATTTAATGATTATATTAGAAATAATAAAATTTATGATGTTCTTTATACTGAATTCCTTGAGGTTTATGGCCTTGGACTATTAAGAGAAGAATTCGATAACAATAAGAATGTACTTAAATGCTTAGTTATAGCTTGAGGATATATAACTATGATATCCATCCCCCATACGATGCATGACTAGGATTATTTGGAAGTGTGCAATAGCTCTGGGAGTTTATGGATAAAACTTGTATGTATCTGATAAGAATGAAACCTTTTGGTGAATTTCGTACAATCCCGTGTCATTGAAGGCCACAAATAAACAAGCCTCCTAATTTTATGAGAAAGCTTGATCCCAACTGATGGTAACCATATGAACAAATTTTAAATTCTTGCATAATATAAATAGTTTCCCATTAATCAATGAATTTGGGGAAAATTACATCAAATATTCATTTATAGAGGGCTTTTAAATGATTCAGGCTATCGTAAAGAGTAAAGTTAATAACCCACTATCATATTTTTTTTTATTTTTTTTGATCTATCTGATGGATGAATCCCACATTGTTGGTATTAAAATATGGGTGTCATCCAAAAATTTATATAATCATATTATTCAGGGATGGAGTTGACCTCATTGACCTCTTCCATGCTATTACTAATCAATGAAGACACTATTCTATGGTCCACAATGATGATGACCATTCCATCCTGGTTTAGATATGTTAAGGATTTAACCACATTGTCTAATGCATATTCCTTGTCATTATATCAGTGTGGGATGTGATTTAATTTTGTATCTAAGGGGAATTCCTCCATAAATCCCCACACATAGTTAAGTAGGGGAATTAAATCTTCCTTTATGATGGAATAATCATAAATGATATTCTTGATTAATAACTATGAATCATCCTTGAATTTTAGTTGGGCCACTGGTATGTATAATTCTTGTTCTAAAAATGTAACGAGGGAATGGTTTTCCACCTCATTATTGGCATGTCATTATGAAAACAGGAAGAAATAATATAGAAATTCCTTTTCCAGAGATATGATAATGATTCCCAAAAATACTTTATTGAGTTTGGGGTCTTCCATTATTTTTATTATTTGGTTTATATAAGCAAAATCAAAATATATCTCTCATGTATAAGGGATATCTTGTATTAAGAATATTTATTTATCTAGAAATTCAGTATTTTATAGCGTTATTTATATAGAAGGATGGTCTATAAGAAAATATTCTAATATCTTCCCTTCTATTTTTTTGTGGTATGAATAAAATATCAAATTTATACAAAATGGAAACCCACCATGAAAATAATCTAGTCAACATAGGTTAGTGGAGGATATATTTGAGTAGGCCATTCTATGAGACCAATTGGACCACTTGGTGCTACAGTTAGTGTCTCAATTTCTAAAATGCAAAGATTAGTGCAAGGAAACTCTCCTTAATATCTGGATATTGAGTCTTAGTATCAAGTTTAGTTCTACTGAGATAATAGATAATTTATTGTGTCATTATTTTATATAAGAAAAGAACATAGTGATCACTCTAAGTTTATCACATATATAATTAGGGGCTGTTCTTCAACAAATGGAATTAACACTAGGGGTCTCAAAAAATATTTTTTTTGCAACTGTCAAAGGCTTCCTAAAAATCATCAGTCCATTGACAAGTAATTAAAATTTTTATCATCTTAGTGTTGTAAAAACATATTCCCATAAGATTAACTATAAATAATCATATATAGACAAGGTATCCCCAAATTCTTATTAACTATTTAAGGTTTTGAGGAGGTTACATGTCAAAGATAGCCTTTGTCTTCTACGGATCAACATTAATTCTGGGATGAAATATTAAGAAGTCAATAAAATTTCCTAAGTTATCAATAAAATCACATTTTAAGGGATTAATTTGTAATCTATGCTTTCAAATATTTCTAAATACAATCTCAATATTAGAAATATGAATATAATTCTACCAATATTTCACCACTATATTATTGATGTAACTATTGATGGAATTTTCCAAGAAGGTTTTGAAAATGAGATGCATGGAACATTGGTATATAACACCACCATTCTTTAAAATAAAAGGAATCACCTGATAGAATTAT
This sequence comes from Viscum album, assembly GCA_963277665.1. Taxonomy (NCBI): domain Eukaryota; kingdom Viridiplantae; phylum Streptophyta; class Magnoliopsida; order Santalales; family Viscaceae; genus Viscum; species Viscum album. The sequence goes on along the minus strand of OY728153.1, from coordinate 1,273,961,929 downwards.
ATTCCATTGGGTTCCCTAAAATAAGAGTAATATTCATCTTTAGGGGCCTTATTGATTGGTTTATATCTTGAATATTTATCCATAAAGGATAAGGATTTATAGACAATAATGAAATCAATAAGAATTTATGTAATCAGAACTAGGAAATGATCTTTTGGATAATACTCATTGATATCCCTAAAATATATGAAAACTATGATATAACCATTCTTTTACTTTACTGGGAAAATATTGGGGATAAAATTTGGGTATTGGACCTCCCAAATGAAGTTGGATTTGACGAGCTTATCAAATTTGTCTTCAAATTTGGTAGCATGACTTAGATGCATTCTTTTGGCTACCTACTTATAACCATGATGATCTTCTCACAAACCCAAGTGGTGAGTGGATACATTGGGATTATGACCTAGTTTTTTTGTGTAATTCTAGGTCAACACATCTTGACTTTTCTTTAGAAAACAGGTATATAAATCTTTTTATTTAGAATACATTGCCGTAATGATCAATATAGGTCATAGTTCCTCATTTATTTTGAGATATATATACCATATATCATAAACAATGGTAGAGAAACCATCATCAAATGATGGTGGAGAATATTTTAGATCATATTCTTCTTGTTACTCTACACCAACCTTAGGAGGAATGGGTGGCGAAGGGGGATCGTTAGAGCTAAAATAATAATCAGTATTCTGAATTTCAGAAGATGAAGTTGGTGTATTACCAATCTCTATTAAGAATATGAGAGTTCCTTCTAAATCAGATAATGAAATATGGGTCTTCTAAATCTATAGGGATTGAACAAGGGAATTTTCACTTGGGTTGTTTTCATTGTTGTGAGGATCAGATACCTCTTAGGTACCATCATGTTCAGTTAACGAAATTGATACCATGAGATTCGATGAATACATAACCAAATAAAAACTTATATTTTCTATTTTATTGATGGTTATTATGTATTAATCACTAATCACTTTAAGTGGGTTATCTAGAGTTATTTATAGATCATTTTGGGTATTAAACCGAGCAACATCACCAATCATGGGGTTTTTTCCTTCTCTCTAGTAAAATCCCACATTGATGTATTGAGATTCATAAGATTCCAATAGATATTTATCACTGTTAAATGCCCCAATTTTTTCAATGACATGGTATTTGAGACATTGATGGTATAATGAAGGGATTCCTACATGTTGATATAACTAAGGTATTCATAGTAGGATGTTGAAAGATGGAACCTATAGAACAACCGTGAATTCAAATACAGGTGTAAGGTTCCAAAATTGAGTTCTGATTTTGATTCAACCAAGAGGACTTTGGTCACTCTTTTCATAACCCTATTGAGTTAGAGAAGAATTTTATAAGTCAACTTCACTATAACTCAATTGATGAATCATTTAGATATAAATGAGATTGATTCTTGATCCATTATCATTGAAATCTCATTAGATGTCAATGTTATTTATCTTTCCATATAAATAAAAGGGTATAGAATATCCCTTTATAATAATATCCACGTCCTATTCTGTGAAAGGGATAACCACATAAAATTACACAAAATTGGTCTCTTCATTATATACTTCAGTTGTGATGACCTCAACTTAAAACTCTTTAGGATTTATTAGTGTTTCTACTAGCACTTCCCAAATATTTTTTGATAAATTTAGAGCATCCAAGATTGAATGATTAGCTAGGACCATGGAAAATTATTTTAGGATGTCATATTTTTAAGCTAAAGGTATGTGCTTCCCAACACGAGGTTTCTATTGAGTGGGAACTTTAGGGGATGAAGTATTTGAGGTAGATCAATTAGAAAGTTTAATATAATTTGAAGGAACTCTAGTCACTGGTGGATTAGGCCAACTTGGTTTTACCACTCATCTAGGCTGATTGGACAGTTGTACATTTATCAATCAGTATTAAAAAATAATTGGATTTAGATGACTCTTGAAAGATTTTGGGGGTGTCTTTATATTTTTTATGGAATCAATGAAGTGATTGTATGTGGGTTTTCCCATGTATATAACTTTGTAATATATGTGGACATAACATTGGGATCATTCATGACTACATCTTCCCTTATTTTTTCATCTCCCGTGGCCTGTCTTCCCCAGTTCCCCAACCTGGTATAGGAAACTTGGGTTTGTAAGAGTACTAATCATCAGAGAAGGGATAAATTAAATGAATTACATTAATGTAATTAAAGAGTAATTTTTCATTATATGAGCATTCTATTTGGTGGGTGTGGTGCCCATGGTGTCATTTGGTGGGAGGATGTCAACCCCCTTGAGATTGGAGGCATGAATTTTGAGAGGTTTAAGAATTTATTTGACATAATTATGGGTTCAAATTACTATACTTGAAATTTTACACACTAGTTATGCCATCTCTTAGAATATTGGATCTTAGAAGACTATGGTGTCAATGTGGTTAGTTTCATTTTCGAAGAAGATACTGGGGGAAAATTAGTCAATTTAACTATTCCATAAGGATAAAATAAGTTCTATTGATCATATTTATGACCATCCAATCATTCAACTTTTTTATACCCTTGTTTTTAACCTCATTACATTAAAATTATTTCTCTAGAATAGTAGTAGAAATTCATGCCACTTGGGTTGGTGGTTTGTCTAATATTACTTACCCAGAATCAACCATATTCTTATTTTTTAAAAACAATTAAATACTAGATGGAATATCCCAATTCTCAATAAAAGGGGAAATAATTTGGGAAGTCATTGAGACCAACCTGACTTTACCTTTTAGGCTTGGACAAAATAAAGTTTTTTTCCATAACTTTTATAAAGTAATCAGGAACTTGTTCATCTCAGAAGAAATAAGCCTTATTATTTTGATTCTTAAATTGAAGAAGTTTCTACTACTTTCTATAATCTAGATGAGTATATTTTTGTTATTGTTTCAACTTAGTATGAGATACCATGTGATATAGTGCGGGACTTGGATTTAGTGTCAATATATGAGCTGGATTAAGTGTGGTCATCATGGTTTCAACCTTGTACATTCTCTTTTCTATGATTCTGGAATTGGTCAAGATTTTTCTTTGGTTTTCCAAATATAATCTTCAAACCTTTGTGAAATTGTGGAAAGTTGATAAACCCACTTGGATACTTTTATGGAATTAGTGGCATCTATAACTCATCATGGAAGTTCTCTATTTAGAGACCAAACAAATATCCCTAAGGAAGCTATGGGTTTAAGGAGTAATTAAAACCCTTACTCCTAGAAATGAAATATGAGACTCTATCATCCAATCACTATTTTCAATTTTATAGGTCAAGGATTATTGTCTCCTATAGCGTAGAGATGAGTTGAAAATTAAATTTATGTAATAGTTCTTCACATCCCTTTATCGACCTGACTGGTAAACCAGTATACAAAAAAAGGCCAGTCCCTCCAAAATATATATAATTTTCCTGATTTTGGTTGATTATTTATGCTTAAGGATCCCCATCATGGGACCACACCGTGATAAGAAATGTATCAGATGCTGTTTTGGATCCCCGATTCATTGAATTTTTGAAATGTGGTGTTCCCAAAGTTGGTAAGGGAGAGAGATTCATATACACATTCACGATCAAGATTCCCATCCGACTTTAATGGTGAAATCCATCCTTCCATATCTTTTTATTTGGATGTCAATGACTCAATTAGGTTAACTAGCTCTAAGGGGATGACCATATGAGGAGGTATTTGAATAGGGGAAATGACAGTTGAATCTATATGTAGTGTATCTAATGGTATTTTCAGTTGATAACCATCATGGGATGACCTATGATAACTTTTTTGACATAGCTCTAGCTTGTTACTTAATGGAGGGAAATCTTGATGTCCTACCACCATCAGATATAGATAAATTGGTTGTCTATACCTCAGATTAAGTGGGTGTCCTAACATGATTTTTTGGCATGGTGGTTTCTTCTTATTGAGGGAGATATACTAGGAGATTCAAATAAGGTTATTCTTGATAAACATATCCAATAGTGATATTGCCTTCGAGTAATTCTGAATTGAGTCCCTTATACTCCTTTATCTCTACCTTATACTGTGAAAATATTTCCTCAAGTGCAAGAGGTTCAAATTTCTCAAGTAGAGGGTGAGATGCTACCACACCTTTACCATTTTCTTTGATCAATGCCTACTGAGGAGCTAGTAGCTGGACAATTTAGGGTTCCCTAAATTTTTATCAAGACTTTGATTTCTGTTATGAACACCCTATTCATTCATTTTAGTCTAGACTATGATTCAAATAAAAACATTCTCCTCTTAATCTTATATAATGTTTTCATGTTCAATAGTGTCTGTAGGGATGGTTCTGATGATATTTATTGACAAATAATGCATTTTAGGCATGCAATCACCACCAGAAGGGTAATGGGGTTGGTTAACCTTTAGGAATCCATTTAAAAAGTCATAAAATTTAGAATTTTTGGTCCTCTCGATGAGTCTCTTTGGAATTTGACCTTTAATAGGTTTCAAATTTTCATTCAATGATTCTACCTAATACACTTTTTGAAGGTTAATCTAGAGAGAGTGCTCATAAAACTTAATTTTACGCATTCCCAAGGATAATCACAAGTCACAAAATGAGACATTCAATTAAGAATCATTTTGAAACACACCTACTAAATAGGAAATGATGGAACTCCATGGGAAAGGAGGTTGAGGTAAAAATCCCTCCATCTTTTCTTGTTAGGGATGATCCTACTCCATTGTTGAAACGTTTTTTATGGGTTTGGTAGCCTTAAAGAAGATGGTTTTGATAAAAATTCCCCTAACCCTACAGAATGGGTTGGTCCTATATTGATGCAACTGTAGCTATCAAAAATACCATCTTGATCTTCTAGATCCTTGTTTAAGTATGATCTGGGTGAAATGTGTGGTCTAAATGTGATAAAATTTCATCTAAAGGAATTTATGATACATGATGATTATATTTCCTTAAGCGAGAAGCTTTCTCAATCTTTTCAAATGCTTGGTGCAAGTGACTTTCGATTAATTACTCTCATTAGGCCCAATGCTTCTGAGATTTGGTCATGGTTGATTCTAACCGATCATACCATCTATTGTGGATAGAGCCTATTTATGAGAGCCTATAATAAACCAATTTTTTTTTATAAATTAAATCCCCTTCTAGATAACTAAATTCCTTATTAAGTAATGTAGATAAAGAAAACACATGCACTACCACTCTTATTTTAGAAAATTTTAAAATATATCCTATCAAATTTGAAATACCATTAAACATCATAACCATTGATAAATAGTCATTGTAAACTGACCATTAAAATTAGTATATTAAGTTTTATGATAAAGTCCAACTGGCACAGACAGAAGAGCGATAACCTCAACTAGTAGGATTATACCCTATAAAGCCTAATTATTATAGCTTATGAGGGAGATGGAATCACTGTGATTTTACCTTGACTGATTCTAAAATTAAATTCAATGATTGAAACATGAATGCAACCATTTTCATGATAATTTCAAGCTTATAGAAATCATTCCCCAAACCATGTTTGCTGAACCATCCTAAGAAACTTCCACCATCACACACCTCATCCTTAGGGTGTATGCTGGTGTAATAAGGGGTTATATATCTAGAACATAGTTATATGATTTTTTAAATTTTATTTTTAATAAAATAATGATTATTTTTATCAATTTTAGATATTAATTTTTATATATGATTATACGGTTTGATGAAAATTAGATTTTGACGCAACCAAAATTGTATTTTTTAGAGAATATATGGGTTTAACACTATTTTTGATAAGTTCAAGAATTTTGAAAAAATATTAATTTTATATAATAATATTATTAAAATATATTTATTTATAAGTAAAATATAATATAATTTAATGAAGTCCAACATAATTTTTATAAGGGTCAAAAAATTGTTATTGTCGTAAAAAAAGTATTTTCTAATAACTAAGTATCTTTATTTAAAAGTGTAAATTATCATATTTATAGAATTATTTTAATAACATAAATATATATATATATATATATATATATATATTTTAAAAATTTAAATTAAAAATTAATAAATGGAGATTTTTTCATAACTTTCTAAAACAGTCAAAATTTTGGGTAAAAATTAAATATGGTATAAATATACGGTTTGTATTATGAAATCATAATGACCAAAAATTAATGTAATAAATTCCATAAAAATAATACATTAACAAATATATAAGTACACTTTAAGATAATTTGTTTTTTAATTTATTTTATTAATTTTATAAACCCTCAAATGAATCCTCAAAAAACTATATTATATTTTAATATTTTAACATGAATTATTTATGAACGTGACCAACTTCCATATCACCCATGGTATTATTTTAATATTTTCAGTCAATGTCCTTATAAAATATTTAAAACCACTCCTATTTTTTAGAAACCATGTTAAAAACAATGTTAATTTTTGTCATTTTTATTATTGTATCATATAGAGTCCAAAACCTATGTTTAGAAATTAATAAAGAATTCTCCCACCTTTTCTATAAATACCCACCCATCCTCCCACTACTCTTTAATAAAAACCCCTTAATAATTAATTTACTCTACCTATCCCTCTCCAAATACATCTTAATGTATTCCCAAGGTATTAATAATATCATTCGAATCTTTTAGAGGAACCCTCTCAAGATAAGGGACTCTCTCCTCTTCTTTTTTATTTCAATTAATTAATTTATACTAAGACATTTTGATTTAAAATTTTCTATGTTTTAATGTTTTTTTAAAATAAATTAGTTTCCTTATTATTACCATGTAATTATAGGTTAACTTTCACTCTCATTCACACCTTTTATAGAACTTTATGTACACTCATCATGCTGTCAAAATTATCCTTTGATTTTTCCATACCAAACAGTTGTGTAATCAATAACCATCCCCATTTCCACTCAAGGGTATTCACCTATATGTACTTATCATTCATTTATTGGGTAATTCCATGTATGTAACCCACACTCCATAATCATGGGTTTAAAAGAGATGACAAGCATCCTTATGTTGTATAATATATGTAGAACACAAATGCATGCACATGATATGAATGTGATAGATGGGGCCATAATTATAAAGCCCTCCAATTCATTGTGAAATGTTTTTATCTCATGAGATACCATATATGGTTCATGGTGGGTTATCTTAATCACACTATGTTATGATGTATCAGTGATTATCCTTGAATTATGACCATGATGTCATGTTTTATGTTGTTTCCACATTCATATGTTGCCTTGATGTTATCATCTTATATCATAATTTGATGTTCATGTTTATGATTATCACCCTTTTTATGTCACCTTGAAATAAATCTCGACTAACATGTATTAATTTCATCACATTATGATTTTATTATTACCTTACTGGGCTTTATAGCTCACCCATTTCTTATATACGTCTCTAGGTTATCCCATTCAGTATTCGAAGATCAGTAGAATAAATGGGAATGTTTTAAATTTTTTAAATAAATCCAATATACCCATGTTTCATGTTATTATTTTATGTCTCTAATTACCCAAATAAACTAGGCCTTACAATATTTTGGTATTGTATCATGTGTGAATTTATGTTGTAAATCATGAATTAATGTGTATTAAAGATATGGGTGTCATAGTTGGTATCAGAGCAAGTTCAAGTTATTTTTGTGGAATGGTATTATAAAATTTTAGTAAAATCCTTAAGGACAAGAATATACCTATAAAAACATCCATAAATTATGGAAAAGTATAGAGTAAGTGTTTTCCAAGAAACAAATTCCCTTTATCAATGCTACAAGTGAATGTAGCTCTAGCACAGTTGTACTTATGGAAAATAATCCTAAAAGGGTGCATTAGGATTTGAATCAATCGTCACCTGAGTTATAACAAGGATTACATACCACACACCTATTTTGTAATTTCCAGGGGATATACTTTAGTAAATTCACAAGATCTTTATGAACCATTATTAAGGGAAAAAATGTACATAAAATTTTATGTTAGGAAATGGACCGTGGATAACTGAAATTGAAACCTTGAAATTCATTGGTTAGGGAATGTATGTAATTTACAACACATACCTTAAAATTAAATAGTTTATCTTTTATGTTTTTAATATCTTAATAATTATCATCCATATTTTTCCCTTTATTCAAATCAATGGATGAAAATAGGAAGAACCAAGTCAACAACCAATGTGAGGGGTAATGTGATTACTACTCAAATGAGATTCCCAACCTGACGGGATAAGGAATTGGGAACTTTATGATAATACTTTCTCAACTAACTAATGTTTTTAATATAAACTTGAGTCAATTATAAAACTCACACTCCCTAATAAAGATAAAGTTTCAAATGATACCTTTATTAGAAAAAGGCCTCCGAATTTCAGTGAATCTTCCGATCCTTTAATTGTGGAATAGTTGGTAAAATATATTAAAAAGATAACCTCCATCATTCAATTATATAATCAATATAATTTCATGGTGGATGTTTATCATATATAGGGAGAAGATGATAAATGGTGGATGTTGAAAAAAATACAAATTCTGAGGAAGAGATTAATTTGATAGGGTGGGAAGAATTTTGGAAAATGTTTTTTGATAAATATTCTCCTCAAACTCATTGAATTAAAATTAAGAGGGATTTATTTAGCCTCAAGATGAAGTATAATGAATTCCTCAGTGAACATGGTTTAAACATCACAATACTTGCATGATATGCCTCCAACCTTTTCATTAACCCTGGAAGTAAAGTTGAATACTTATTTGGTGGTCTAAATATGAGTCTATGAAAAGATTTGAAGATTTAATATTTTGATATCTACATGAATGTTATCTAATATATAGTTAATTTCAAAATATAGATCGGTGAATCCCATGGTTTAGGATATATTAAGCATAGAATGGATTTTAATTCTGGAAATATGATGGATAAATCTCACTAGGGAAAGAAATTATAACATCCTACTTGTCAAAAAGTGTGGTAAAAAGCATCCTAAAATTTTCTTGAAAGGGGAAAGGAAATGTTTTTTGTATGAAAAATACGGTCACATAGCTAGATAATACTGATGTGAGAAACTCACCAATGTTATAGAAGAAAGTAATTCTCTATTCGACCCTCATCCTTTTATCCAATGTATTAACTACAAGGAATATGGACACTATGATAATCAATGTACTAAGACAAGGGTTGTTGATGATAACTGATTCCAACAACCTCCAAGGTCTAGTGATAAAGAGAGTGCTTAATCCATAAAAACTACTGAGGTGGATCCTGAAAATGATGTGGTGATAGGTATTCTGGTTATTCATTATAAAATAGAAAATGTATTTTTTTGATTCTAGTTTTACAGATTCTTTTATATCATGTAAGTTTATTAGAACTTTCAAACATCAGTACAAAACATGGAAGTAGATCTATTTGTTAAAATGGAAATGGGACAATTATTGTATCCCAAGTATATAACTCCTCCCATATTCATATTTACAGGAAAAAAATTCCTAATGAACCTTATGATACTTCCTTTAGTAAGAGTAGATACTATTCTGGTTATGGACTATCTTTCCTTATATGAACCAAACATAAACTTATAAGAGAAGGAAATTATCCTATGTATCATAAATCACCCTTTGATACTATACAAGTACAAAAAGGAGGATGAATCTACTTTGGTATCATCATATAAAGCAAGGATATTATTGACTTATGATAAAGAGTATCTAGATAAAATTATTGAGACTAAGGAAAAGATCATCCTTAATGACATGCCCATTGTAAGGGAATATACTAATGTGTTTCCTAAAGATTTTTTTGGTATTCCTCTAATATGTGAGGTTTATTTTTCAATTAATCTTATACCTAAGTCTTTTATAATATCTAATACTCTATGTAGAATATCCACTATTGAACATGAAGAGCCGAAGATGCAACTATAGGAGAATTTGGATAAAGGGGTTATATGCCCAAGTGCTTCACCATAGGGTGCGCCATTCCTCTTCATCAAGAAGAAGGATATGTAAATTTACCAATGCATTGATTATAATAAGTTAAACTAGATCATGATTAAGAATATGTATCTTATGACATAGATTGATTATTTTTTTATAAGCTACATGGAGCACAATGCATCAATAAGATAGATCTCTAGTAGAGATATTATGTCACCTGCTATCGGGACAAGCCTGTTCTTTCATGGGATAGCCTAGCCGAATAGCCATGTGAATGTGGAGATATGATTTCATGATGAAGATGTTGGGGAGTAGATGTTCCAAGTAGTTAGTCTGGGTTGTATGTAATGTTTGAAGCCTACAGGCAATGAATTCCTCTAAGGCCTACAGTCCATGTAATACTTATTCCTATGGGACTTGTAAGGGTTCCACCTCACCCTTTGAAAGGTGTATTATCAAAATCAATAAAAAATGAAGGCCTTAAGGCCATTGAAAATAGGAGAAGAAAGCAGATATAACCAAGATTTCATTTCATACAAGGTATGGGAACTATGAGTTCATAGTGATTCCATTTAGGTTCACTAATGTGCAATCTATCTTCATGGAGTTAATGAATATAGTCTTTAGGGATTACCTCGATAAAATTTTGGTAGTATTTATAGAAGATATTCTTATCTATTAAAAAAGAAAGGAGAACATAAGGAGTATTCAAATGCTGTACTAAAGACCTTGTGAAAAGAAAAGTTGTAACGAACCATACTTTACATACATTGTTATTACTTCAGAATTGAAGAACACTTATTACAACATATAAAAAAACTAGGAAAGGACCGTATAGGTATAGAGTCTTTAGAAACTGGGAAACATAAACAACTGGTTCATAAAGAATATACTTTTCCTCCCATTTATTTCATCATATCTGGAGTCCCTTTTTGGAATATCCTACTTAATAACCTTCTTCCTGACCTGGGGAAATAAAACATACAAAAGGGTGAGATCAAATGCTCAGTAAGGGTAAACAAAAGAAATATCAATCACATCATATACATAAGAACTTAACTTTTGGAAATCTTAACCTACAAAAGAGATCATAATTTCATAACATTGGATATATCATAGTAGTGAAATGTAATCCCAATAATCATAACTTAAAACATGAAACATTGTGGAATACACACATAATCATAGAGAATTATTTCTTATTAGTCAAGACTCATTTCCAAGACTATATTAGTGGACAAAGTCCATTTCTGAACCGAGTTCACTCCTCATTTCAGTCCTGTTTCACTAAACCGGTTTAACCTGCCATTCCATCCATGTCTATCTCATGAGATATAAAATATTTACCCAATGCATTGGAGGGATATATATGTCCCACCCATCTTATAATGATACCATTATTATGTGTTCCACAAAATCATACATCATTACATAACCCATGTAATAAAAATGGGAATCTTAAACATCATTCCATCATAACATAATCCATATAAGATAAAAGGACATCATAAAAATAATTCCATCATAACATAATCAAATCAATGTAAAAATAGGGATAGAAACCGAAACCTATATTATCATAGATGGAAAATAATTTTGATAAAACACTTGAACTCCATTTTTGAGGAAAATATCCTTTCTACTTTAAAAACATTTTTCCTTTCTTAACATGTCATACAATTTTAGACTAAAATAAGTTGATTAAAAATAAACATGAAAACTTGTAAAGGAAGCTTCTTGGAAATAATGTTTTAAAAATCCATTCATGCCGTATAAGTTAAAAAAAACATTCTTCTCATACTTTTGTCGGAAAGTCAAAAAAGTACCTCGTACGAAAAACGACAAAAGATTCCTTTCATATCTTTTACTAAAAACTCACCGAAGGGTAAAATAGGATTTAAAAAATTGTAGGTGGATGGAAATAATATTACATATTGAGGAAACATGGATGTGGATGATAAAATACACCACAATAAATACCAAAGTATAAACAATCTTGGATAAAAATGAGATTGTGATATTTCCCTTCCCTTAGGTCCGATTTGCTTCGTAAGTGTCCGAACCTCTGGTATAATGATTTAAATAATGTTATTGACTTATTACAGAATCATACTTATTTTTATGATATCATATATGGTCATATTCTTAGATTCTTATTAGTAATATTTCATTACTACTTGTTTATTCGAGTGTTTATTACTTTTTGTTCTTATGCGTGTTTTGTCGAATAAGTTCTTATCCTTCTTTTTAGGTTATAGATACCTCATTTCCAGAATGGTATTAGTGTAATATATATCATATTTATTCACTCAATTCATTTATATAATCATTATTCAATGAAGATCATGTAGAACGAGTTGCATCACATCGTGGAGATGGTATTCCGTACATACGCACGAGCGATGATATCGTTCCCATGATCGTGAAATTGTATTAGAGTGTTTGTATACTATTTCAGAATCAATATAACTTTACAATAGTCATATATAGTCATTATTTACACCATTATACCCATACAAGTAAGGTGGTGATGGAAAATAGATTACACCACGGCGTGGAGACAGTATTCCATACGTACACACGCGCGATGATTTCATTTTCTGTAGGATGGATAGATGGTGAAATAGGGTTGTTTCATACTTATAATAACATATCAGTATATTAGTGATACTGATGTTATTACTTCATAATGAAACAACTAAAGAAGAAGAAGTGGAAGAAGAAATAAAGTTGAAAGAATTGGTAACGGACATTACCTCTTCTTTGAAGCGCCTCTTTGATATCTTCTTTTAGGGCACTAAAATTGGTCTTTGAAGAAGACCAGGACCTCTAGGATGTTTCTAGGGAAGTGGATAGGAGAAATTGGAAGTGGTTGGCCGAGCTTGAAGGCTCAAAGTGGTGTGAGGAAGAGGGGGAGGAGGTGTCCTTTTATAAGGGAGGAGAGGGGCTCCTTTGGAAAAACTAAATATATTATTTTATTATAAAGCCAAATTCAGTTTTAAATAGCTTCAAATTGATTTATTTCAAATATAAGGTGGGGATGGGTCGAAAGAATCTCATCCAATAGAATTTAGGCAAGTTTAGGTTCCTATTTTATCCTTATAATTTAGATTTAACATTAAGTTAAATAATTTTACTTTTACCGTGTCTTCTTGTGTTCTTATAATATAAGGTTAATAAACTTACTATAAGCAGCCAAACGAACCCCAAGTTGTTTATTATTAATATATATAACCTTATCTAAGTAATTTGGCCGAAACTTATATTTTTAGGAATAAAATAACAATTAATAATATAATATTTGTTTTAAAAACTATTTTATGTCAATTTTGACACTATTTAGTAATTGATTTATGTGAAAATCATAACAGAATTATTATTTCGAACAAAGTTAATTAAATCAATAATAACATGTCATATTAATCTATAAAATCAGTGTAATTCATAAAAAGTCTCAAATTACATTTATTTGGGTATTTATAACATCAATTATGTCAATATTTCATTAATAAGATAATTATTGCATCATCTTTGTGTCATAAATAAATTAACTTATTTAAAGTCTAAAAATTACAAATAAAATATCATTATGTATAAAATATTTTTATCTTTCTAATGAATATTTATAGTTGAATTTATCTTATGTATAACTTTATATTAAGAATGATTTTCTTATTAAACATTGATTTTAACTATTTTAACCCTTCTTTAAATAAATTAATAATAAATGTCCTAATCTAATTCAAGTGGGCCTAAATGGTCATATGTTATTCCTAAGGTTGTTTTTGGTCGAATTACACTTGTCCAATAGAATTAGGACATGTGTTAGGGTAATAATAATATCATTTTTACCCTTAATTACCCTATTTACTTTTAACCGTGGTAAATAAAAGTAAAAAGTCACTATTCACCAAAAATTATTTTCATCTCATTGAACCACATTTTACTTACTGACATCAACCGTGTCTCTCGGATTTTTGAAATTCCACTCACAGAAGCGGTAAAATTAAGTTTTATGAAAAATTCAGTTTTTTTAACTACCACTTAGTGGATTCACTATTCATCAAAAATTGAAAGTTTTCAGAAAAATACCAAAATTTCACCCCAGGATAATTTCGATATTCCGAATCCAAAAATGAAGTCAATTTTGAAAAATAAAATTTTCAAAATTTCAAAAAGTGGTTATTACTATTCATAACGGCTAGTTTTAATAATATTTTAATATCACATCGTTGTTTAGTGAAACTCAGTATTGCGTACGACACAACCTATCGAGAAAGGTCGTGATTGCGTGTAAAGAAAGCCGAGCAAGTGTTGTGTGTAGTAAAAGATTCCTTTGATGATTTATATAACATAAAAGTCCCGGGTGTTATATTCTACCCCCCTTAAAATGAATTTCACCCTCGAAATTCGTCACTTTGTAACAAACAGATGAGGATACCTCTCCCTCATCATATCCTCAAGCTCCCATGTAGCTTCTTCTAATTGGTGGTTCCTCCATAAAACTTTCACCAATCGAGTGGTCTTGTTTCCTAGGACTATTTCGCTATGATCCAGAATCTCTATCGGCTGTTCTTCATAAGAAAGATCTTGCTCCAGCAGTAAAACTTCTAAGCTGAGTACATGTGAAGGATTAGGTATGTACTTTCTCAGGAGAGATACATGGAACACATCGTGAACTTGAGAGAGATTCGATGGAAGCACCAATTGGTAAGATACATTCCCAACACGATCCAGAATTTTGAAAGGACCGATATATCTAGGGCTCAACTTCTCCTTCTTTCCAAATCTCATGACCCTCTTCCAGGGAGATATTCGTAAGAACACTTTATCACCCACTTCAAACTCTAGGTCTTTTATTCGGTTGTCGGCATAACTTTTCTATCGACCCTGAGCTGCTCTTATGTGTTGTTGAATAGATCTGACCTTTTCTGCCATTTCATGAATGAGATCAGGTCCTAATAGATTTCTTTTCCCAGCTTCATCCCAGCAAGTTGGAGTCCTGCATTTATTTCCATAGAGAGCTTCATAAGGAGCCATCTGAATACTGGAGTGAAAGCTATTATTATAATAAAATTACACCAAAGGTAGGTGTTGATCCCAACCACCTTTTAAATCCATAGAGGAAGCTCTCAACATATCTTCTAGAGTTTGAATTGTTCTCTCAGACTGACCGTCTGTCTAAGGATGATAAGCAGTGCTGAAACTCAACTCTGTATCCAAAGTATGCTGAAGACTTTGCCAGAACTTTGAGGTAAACCTCAGATCCCGATCAGATATAATAGAAAGTGGTACTCCATGCAATCTTACCACTTCCTTCACATATATCATGGGAAGCTGATCCAGAGAGAAATCCTCTCTAATAGCGATGAAGTGTGCAGACTTTATAAGACGATCAACTATGACCCAGATAGCATTATTGCCTTTGGATGTTTTAGGAAGTCCGGTGAAAAGTCCATAGTGATGTTTTCCCATTTCCATTCGGGTATGGGTAATGGTTGTAACATCCCCTTAGACTTCTGTCTCTCAGCTTTAACTTGCTGACAAACTAAGCATCGAGAGACATATTTAGCAACATCTCTTTTCATGCCATCCCACCAGAAGTACTCTTTCAGGTCCCTATACATCATCGTGCTTCCAGGATGAATAAATAATGAAGAACTATGAGCCTCATCCAGCAGCTCCTTCTTTAATTCGGGGATGGGAGGAACACAAACCTGATTCCTGAACTTTATTATTCCATCACAATCAAGGTTGAATTCAGGAAAATTTCTCACCTTCTTTTGTAACTCAACATCTTCTTTCTATGCCTCTTTAATCTTCACATATATAGATGGTTGAACATTCATTTGAGAAAGATACAATTTTCCCCTTTCATTATAATTCCAAGATCCAT
The DNA here is from genome assembly GCA_963277665.1 of Viscum album. Lineage (NCBI taxonomy): Eukaryota > Viridiplantae > Streptophyta > Magnoliopsida > Santalales > Viscaceae > Viscum > Viscum album. The sequence continues at coordinate 1,273,946,072 of OY728153.1, read as the reverse complement.
CCTTTGTAAATCCATAAATATTGGATCTTTTGTGATCCTCATCATGGATAAACTGGCATGGTCTTGTCAACTTAATGCATCTGCCACCTTGTTTGCTTTCCCAGGGTGGTAATGAATTGAGTAGTCGTAATCCTTAATCATCTCCAACCATATTCTTTGGCACATATTCAGATCCTTTTGTGTGAAAATATACTTTAAACTTTTATGATCAGTATAAATGTCACACCTTTCTCCTTAAAGATAATGCCTCCAAATCTTTAATGCAAAGATTACCACATCTAACTCCAAATCATGAGTTGGGTAACTTTTCTCATGTATTTTCAACTTTCGTGAGGCATAAGCTATCACCATATCATTTTTCATAAGAACACACCCCAATCCATTCTTGGATGCATCACTGTAGAACACAAACATTTCTCCACTACAAGGAAGTGTGAGTACAGGTGCACTGGATAACCTTCTTTTTAACTCCTTGAAATTCTATTCACATTCCTCAGTCCATACAAACATAACTCCTTTCCGAGTCAACTTGGTGAGTGGATTAGATAATCATGAAAAATCTTTCACAAAACGTCGATAATATCCAGCCAAACCATGAAAAATTCGGATCTCAGTTACTGTTGTTGGTCTCGACCACCTTTCGATAACCTCTGTTTTGCTGGATCCATAGATATCCCCTCTCTTGAGATTATGTAACCCAAAAATTCAACTTTTTGAAGCCAAAATTCACACTTGGTAAATTTGGCATAAAGATTCTCCTTTATCAGGGTCTTCAATATAATTCTCAAGTGATCTTCATGTTCTTCCTTGCTCTTTGAATATACCAGAATATTGTCTATAAAGACTACCACAAACTGATCAAGATAGTATCTAAAGACTCTATTCATCAGATCCATGAAGATAGTAGGGGAATTAGTAAGACCAAATGGCATCACTATAAACTCATAGTGTCCATACCTTGTACGGAAATCCATCTTTGGTATATCCTCCCTTTTGACCCTTAATTGATGATACCCTGAATGAAGATCAATCTTGGAAAAGTATTGAGCTCCATGTAGTTGGTCAAATAGGTCATCAATGCGTGGGAGAGGATATTTGTTCTTGATAGTGATCTTGTTAAGTTCTTGATAATCAATGCAGAGTCTCATTGATCAATCTTTCTTCTTAACAAACAGAATAGGTGCTCCCCAAGGTGATGCACTAGGGCGTATGAATCCCTTATCAAGATTTTCTTGGAGTTGCTTCTTCAATTCCTGCAACTCAATTGGGGCCATTCTATAAGGTGTCTTTGAAATAGGTAAATCTCCCGGTATGAGTTCTATTGAAAACTCAACTTCACGATTTGGTGGAAGACCCGACAATTCCTCAGGAAAGACATCATCAGACTCCCATACAATGGGAATATTCTTAATCGTGAGTTTCTCACCAACCATTTGAGATAAATAACCTTCATTTAGTGGAATCAAGACTCATAAGATGGAAGAAATTTCCACTGGAAGGTTATGTTCATCCTTGCATCGATAGACGATCATAGATTGATCTGGAATATGAAACGTGACTTCCCTTCTTTGGCAATTGATATAAGATCCATGTAGAGAAAGCCAATCCATGCCAAGAATCACATCAAATTCCACTATAGAGAGGATCACAAGATTTGCAGGAAGTACTTTACCACAAACTTCAATCGGAGAAGAATTATAAACTTTTGATGCGACTGTTGTGCCATTAGGGGTTGTCACAGCTAACTCAAAATCTAATTGTTGAGGTAATACGGTGATATCATTAGAAAATTCTTCAGAAATAAATGAGTGGGTGGATCCAGAATCAAATAAAACATTTTCTACTTTAGAGTGGATGGTAAGTGTACCTTTTACCACATTTTTATTGTACTCCACATCGCTGATAGAAATTGCATGTGACTTTCCTTTGTCTTTATCCTTAAGAGTTTGTTGACGTCGACCATCATCATCAACCCTTGGATTTGGGAATTGATTGGAATAATGCCCCATCTCCTTGAATTTGAAACATTGAAGTGTATTAGGTTCATTTTGTGTATCCATTCCTTTGTTTGCATCATTATACATCTTCTTCCCATCATTGCAGCATTAAAATGCCCGATGACCTTCCTTTCCACATTTGAAACATTTACTTGTCCCTTTAAGAAAACTCCCTCCATGTTTCTTTCCACACTTTGAGCATAAGGGAAAGCTCATCTTCTTTTCAGTTTTCTCTTTATATTTTCCTTTGAATTCCATTTTCCTCTTCTTATCAAACCCATATGACTGATGGGTTACTCCAATATCCATCTCGACTTTGAGAGCACATCGAACGATTTCCTCGAAGCTATTGAAGTCCCTTATGGATAACTCCCTTCGAAGACTTGGTTTTAAGCCACTAAAGAATCGATCGATCTTACTCTCAAGTTGGATAATAATACCAGAAGCGTACCTTTCAAGTCTTGTAAAATTTGCTTCATAGGTACCAATAGATTCATCATCCTTTTGCTTCAGTTCAAGAAACTCTTTCTCCATCTTTTTTCGGAGAATACGAGGTAAGTAATTATTGAAAAATAAGTTCTTGAACTCGTCCCATTCCATGGACTCAATTTCATCCCTTTCCCTCGTATTCTTAATAAGATTCCACCATTGATCAGCATCACCTTCCAAACGATACACTGATAAGATGACTTTATCATGTTCAGAACATTGAAGAACTGAAAATATCTTTTCAGTAGTACTAATCCATTGTTCAGCAACTAATGGATCAGTAGACCCACTGAATGAAGGTGGACGCTGTCTCATGAAGGATTCAACAGAATGTTGCTCCTTCTTTTGCTCGTTTGGAAGTCCTGCATGATTCATAGCTTGAGAAAGTTGTGTGAGCATGGCTACAAGATTTTTCATTCCAGCTCCCATAACGTTTGGTTGCTTAGGGGGACAATCGTTGCATTTCCTGTTGCATTCCGCATTAACACGATTCCTTCGGGTTCCAGCCATTGACTAAAACCAAGAAGAATAGTGTGAGAAAAACTAATTATAATAGAAAAACCACATAATCAATAATAAAATTTCACACTTAAGGTCTTATCCTAGGTTATTCATGGCCATTTCTAAAACAATAAGATTGTGTTCTATGCTTAGACTTATCCTTAGGGTTCTTACTAAGCTTTTCACATCCTAGTTTCCAAAGGTTGACTATAACTTTCCTCTGATACCAACTGTAACGACCCATACTTTACATACATTGTTATTACTTCATAATTGAATCACACTTATAAAAATATATAACAAAACCAGGAAAGGACTGTATAGGTATAGAGTCTTTAGAAACTGGGAAACATAAACAGCTGGTTCATAAAGCATCTATGTTGCCTTCCATTTATTTCATCATATCTAGAGTCCCTTTTTGGCATATCCTACTTAATAACCTTCTTCCTGACCTGGGGAAATAAAACATACAAAAGGGTGAGCTCAAATGCTCAGTAAGGGTAAACAAAAGAAATATCAATCACATCATATACATAAGAACACAACTTTTGGAAATCTTAACCTGCAAAAGAGATCATAATTTCATAACATGGGATAAATCATAGTAGTGAAATGTAATCCCAATAATCATAACTTAAAACATGAAACTTTGTGGAATACACACATAATCATAGAGAATCATTTCTTATTAGTCAAGACTCATTTCCAATACTATCTTAGTGGACAAAGTCCATTTTTGAACCGAGTTCACTCCTCGTTTCAGTCCTGTTTCACTGAACCGGTTTAACCTGCCGTTACATCTATGTCTATCTCATGAGATATAAAATCTTACCCAATGCATTGGAGGGAGATATAGGTCCCACCCATATTATAATGATACCATTCTTCTGTGTTCCACAAATTCATACATCATTACATAACCCATGTAATAAAAATGGGAATCTTAAACATCATGCTATCATAAAATAATCCATATAAGATAAAAGGACATCATAAAAATAATTCCATCATAACATAATCAAATCAATGTAAAAATAGGGATAGAAACCGAACCCTATATTATCTTAGATGGAAAATAATTTTGATAAAACACTTGAACTCCATTCTTGAGGAAAATATCCTTTATACTTCAAATTTTTTTTTCCTTTCTTAACATGTCATACAATTTTAGACTAAAAGAAGTTGATTAAAAATAAACTTGCAAACTTGTAAAGGAATCTTCTTGGAAATAATGTTTTAAAAATACATTAATGATTTATAAGTTAAAAAAAACATTCTTCTCGTACTTTTGTCAGAAAGTCAAAAAAGTACCTCGTACGAAAAATGACAAAAGATTCCTTTCATATATTTTACTAAAAACTCACCGAAGGGTAAAATAGGATTTAAAAAATAGTATGTGGATGGAAATAATATTAAATATTGAGGAAACATGGATGTGGATGATAAAATACACCCCAGTAAATACCAAAGTATAAACAATCTCGGATAAAAATGAGATTGTGATATTTCCCTTACCATAGGTCCGATTTGCTTCGTAAGTGTCCGAACCTCCTGTATAATGATTTAAATAATGTTATTGACTTATTCCAGAATCATAATTATTTTTATGATATCATATATGGTCATATTCTTAGCTTCTTATTAGTAATATTTCATTACTACTTGTTTATTCGGGTCTTTATTACTTTTTGTTCTTATGCGTGTTTTGTCGAATAAATTATTATCCTTATTTTTTGGTTATAGATACCTCATTTCTAGAATGTTATTAGTGTAATATATATCATATTTATTCACTCAATTCATTTATATAATCATTATGCAATGAAGATCATGTAGAACGAGTCTCATCACATCGTGGAGACGGTATTCCGTACGTACGCACGAGTGATGACATCGTTCCCATGATCGTAGAATTGTATTGGAGTGTATATATACTATTTCAGAATCAATATCACTTTACAATAGTCATATATAGTCATTATTTACACCATTATACCCATCCAAGTAAGGTGGTGGTGGAAAATAGATTACACCACGGCGTGGAGACGGTATTCCGTACGTACGCACACGCAGTGATTTCGTTTTCCGTAGGATGGATAGATGGTGAAATAGGGTTGTTTCATACTTATAATAACATATAAGTATATGAGTGATACTTATGTTATTACTTCATAATGAAACAACTAAAGAAGAAGAAGTGGAAGAAGAAATAAAATTGAAAGAATTGGTAACGGACATTACCTCTTCTTTGAAGCGCCTCTTTGAGATCTCCTTTTAGGGAACTAAAATTGGTCTTTGAAAATGACAAGGACCTCTAGGATGTTTATAGGGAAGTTGTGAGGAGAAATTGGCAGTGGTTGGACGAGCTTGAAGGCTCAAAGTGGTGTAAGGCAGAGGGGGATGATGTGTCCTTTTATAAGGGAGGAGAGGGGCTCCTTTGGAAAAACTAAAAATATTATTTTATTATAAAGCCAAATTCGGTTTTAGATAGCTCCAAATTGATTTATTTCTAAGATAAGGTGGGTATGGGTCGAAATACTCTCATAAAATAGAATTTAGACAAGTTTAGGTTCCTATTTTAACCTTATCATTTAGATTTAACATTAAGTTAAATAATTTTACTTTTACCGTGTCTTCTTGTGTTCTTATACTATAAGGTTAATAAACTTACTATAAGAAGTAAAAAGAACCCCAAGTTGTTTATTATTAATATATATAACCTTATCTAAGTAATTTGACCTAATGTTAGATTTTTATGAATAAAATAACAATTAATAATATAATATTTGTTTTAAAAACTATTTTATGTCAATTTTGACACTATTTAGTAATTGATTTATGTGGAAATCATAACAGAATTATTATTTGTAAAAAAGTTAATTAAATCAATACTAACATGTCATATTAACCTATAAAATTATTTTAATTCATAAAAAGTCTCAAATTACATTTATTTGGGTATTTATAACATCAATTATGTCAATATTGCATTAATAAGATAATTACTGCATCATATTTGTGTCCTAAATAAATTAACTTATTTAAAGTCTAAAAATTACAAATAAAATATCCTTATGTAGGAAATCTCTTTATATTTCTAATTAATATTTATAGTCGAATTTATCTTATGTATAACCCTATATTAAAAATTATTTTCTTATTAAACTTTGATTTTTACTATTTTAACCCTTATTTAAATAAATTAATAATAAATGTCCTAATCTAATCCAAGTGGTCCTAAATGGTAATATTTTATTCCTAAGGTTGCTTTTGGTCGAATTAAACTTTTCCAATATAATTAGGACATGTGTTAGGGTAATAATAATATCATTTTTACCCTTAATTACCCTATTTACTTTTAACCGTGGTAAATAAAAGTAAAAAGTCACTATTAACCAAAAATTATTTTCATCACATTGAACCACATTTTAATTACTGACATAAACTGTTTCTCTCGGATTTTTCAAATTCCACTCACAGAAGTGGTAAAATTAAGTTTTATGAAAAATTCAGTTTTTTTAACTACCACTTAGTAGTTTCACTATTCATCAAAAATTGAAAGTTTTCAGAAAAATACCAAAATTTCACCCTAGGATAATTTCGATATTCTGAATCCAAAAATGAATTCAACTTTGAAAAAGAAAATTTAAAAAATTTCAAAAAGTAGTTATTACTATTCATAACGGCTAGTTTTAATAATATTTTAATAGCATATCATTGTTTAGTGAAACTCAGTATTGCGTACGACGCAAGCTATCGAGTAAGGTCGCGATTGCGTGTAAAGAAATCCGAGCAAGTGTTGTGTGTAGTAAAAGATTCCTTTGATGATTTATATAACATAAAAGTCTCAGGTGTTACAATAGTTATATGAGAATTATAGTAAATGTGAGTTTTGGATGGAGCATGTAACATTCCTAGGGAATGTTATCACCAATAATATGATATCTATAGATCATTCAAAAATAAAGGTAATTAAAGGATTTCCCATATTGAAATATATGGAAGATATCCATAGTTTCCTTGGATTATTTAGGTACTATCATTGATTCGTGAGAAACCTCTCATGATTGTCAAGACCACTAAACAAAATAACTCATAAGGGGGTAAAGTTTTTCTAGAATGATGAATTTAAAGAGTGATTTAAATATTTAAAGAGGAAGTTAATCATATAACATGTGCTAACATTACTCACCAGTAGGGAAGGATTTGTGATTTATATAAATGATTCCAAAAAGTTATTGAGTTATATACTCATGTAATATGAAAAAGTGATAGCCTATTCCTCCCACAAATTGAAGATCCATGAGAATAAATACCCAACACATGATATAGAATTGGCTATTGTGATCTCCATGTTAAATATTTATTGACATTATCTCTATGGTGAGATGTGTGAAAAATATATAGATCATAAATTCCTTAAGTATATATTCACACAAAAAGAGCTCAATATGTTCCAACAAAGTTATTTTTAGATAATGAAAGATTATTATTGTTCAATCCATTACCATCCTAGGAAGGCAAAAAAAGTGGAAGATGATCTGAGTAGAAAAAATCCTCTAACCTAATCCATGATGAGGATTTAAAGGGATACAATATTTTTGGACATGAAAATTATGGACATGAGAATCATAAAAGGATCTTAATCCTACCTTTCTAGAATTACTACTCGAACATTCTTTCTTGAGAGGATCAAGGAGGCCCAAAAATATGATGTGGAGTTACAGAAAAAGGTAATGAATATTATGAATATCAACTTTTCTAAATATTGAGTTATAATTCTTAAAAACTTGATTTTTATCCTATAAAAACTATAAATGAATAGGGAAGTTATGGATGATTCACATAGCTCATTATTCTCTATTCATCTAGGAAACACTATGATTTATAGATATTTGATTCAAAATTTATGGTTCGATAACATGAAGATAGATTTTTCATAATTTTTATACTGATTCTTTGAATACCAATAAGTCAAGGTTAAATGATAATATTATAAGGGTACAATGAAAAAAAAATTCATACTAGTATGAAAATGGGAAAATATAACCATTTATTTCATCATAAGACTCCCCATGGCATCTAAATGCAATAAAACCATCTGGGTGGCAGTCGATTTCTTTATGAAGTCTGCACATTTCATTCATACCAAGTAATATTTATATCTTGACCAAATCTCCAAGATATACATAATTGAAGTGGTAAGAATTCATGGAGTGCCACTCTCTATTGATTGAGATCGAGATCCTAGGTTTACCTTGAGGTTCTGGAGAAGCCTTCAGTATGCATTGGATATAGAGATGAGTTTTAGTACTGCTTATCACCCTTATATGGATGATCAATCTAATAGAACCATTAAAACTCTATAGGGTATTATAATATCATGTTAAATGGATTTACAAGGATTTTGGGATCAAAACCTTCCCCTATAGGAGTTCTTACACAACAACATTTTTTGTTCTTTCTTTAAAATTGAACCTTATAAGGCTCTATATGGGAAGAGGTTTTAGACTCCAACATACATGGATAATTTGTGAGATTGAAAGAATATGTGTCCTAATATTATCTAAAATATTTTGAAGAAGGTTAAAACCATTCAACATCATATGAAATTTACATAAAGTTGAAACAAATATATGTAGAAAATAGTTAAAGAGACCCATAGTTTGAGGTAAAAGATATGGTTTTACTTTATATATAACTATGGAAGAAATTCATGAGAAATAATGTAAATATTAGTCTAAGGTACATTGGCCCCATTTATATCCTTGATTTCATCAAATTTTTGGCCTATATACTTGCACTCCTACTTAACCTATCTTAAGTACATGATGTGTTCCATGTATCACTCTCGAGAAATTACATACTAGACCCCTCACATGACTATATCTAGAGGTCATACCCTTAGATAATTATCTTTATTAAGCGGAGTAATCAGTGAATATCTTAGAACATAGAGTCAAATTTATACAAAAAAAATACAACTCACCTGGTCAAAGTACTACAGCGAAATCAAAATTTTTAGGATGAAAAATGGAAACTAGAAGATGAAATGAAGTAGAAGTACCCTCATCTATTTTAGTGTATGAGAAAAAATTTCAAGGGATAAATTTTTGAATGGGGGAATAATGCAGTGACCCAAATTTTTATAAATTAAATTTCATTTTGAATAAATAAATGCCTTATTATGTAATGTAGTTATAGAAAACACATGCATTGGTAATTTTGGACTATTATAAAATATAGCCTGTTAGATTTAATAGTATTAAACATCATATACTTTGATAAATATTCATTTTATAGTGACCATAAATATTAGTATATTAAAGGTTATGATAAATTCTAATTGATGCACACAGAAGGGTGAATTCCTCAAACTGTAGGATCATACCCTATGAAGCCTATATCATTGAAGCTCCTGAGGGAGATGGATTCACTGGTCTATTATATTGACCAATAACAAAATTAAATTCAATAATTGTAACATGAATTAAACTATTTAAGGGAGAATTTCAAGCTTATCTAAATCATGACCCAAACCATGTTCACCGAACCATCCCAAGGAAGTGACACCATTGCACACCTTACCCTTCAGACGTACAGTGATGTAATAAGGGGTTATGTATCTAGATCCTAGTAGTAATAATTTCTAATATATATTTTTAATAAAATAATTATTATATTTATCCCTTTTCATTATTAATTTATATATAAAATTATACATGAATTGATGAAAATTAGATTTTGATACAATTGGAATTGTAAATTTGGAAAATATATGGTTTTACCATGATTTTTGATAAATTAAATAATTTAAAAATAAATATTAATTTCATATAATAATAGTATTAAATAATATATATTTATAAATAGATGATAATTTAATTTATTGAATTCCAATTTAATCTTTATAAGGGTTAGAAAATTGTTATTGTTATAAAAACAAGTAGCTTTTAGTAAATAAGGTTTTTTTATTTAAAAGTGAAAATTATCATATTCAGAGAATTATTTTGATCAAATAAATATTATTTCTGAAATCATCATGTTTAAATTATCCAATGGGTAATTTTTTATAATTTTTTGAGACAAATGATTTTTTGGGTAAAAATTAAATACAATATAAATATTCGATTTTTATTATGACATCATAATGAAACAAAAGTGATTTAATAAATTCCATAAAATACTTACATGAATAAATATATATTTTACCTTTAAAATAATTTGTTTTTGAAGTTATTTTATTAATTTTATAAACCCTTAATGAATCCTCCAAAACATATATTATATTTTAAAGTTTTAAAATTTTTTCTTTATGAAAAAAGACTCACTTCTTCATTACCCATGTTATTTTTTTAATATTTTAGGTTCATATAATTATAAAATATTGAGAACTTATATTATTTGGTAGAAACCATAGAAATGTTTTTTTTATTATTTTATCATATAGATTCCAAAACCAATGTTTAGAAATTAATAAATAATCCCCCCTCTTTTTCTATAAATACCCTCCCATCATCCAACTTAACTTCAATAAAAACCCATATATCATGAAGTTATTCTCCATATACCTCTATAAATTCCTAAAAAGGTGTTCCCAAGCTCTTACAAAGATCTTCCTAATCTTTTATAAGTTCCCTTTCAAGGTAAGAGACTCTCTCATCTTTTTATTTCAAGTACTTTCTTTGCACTAAACCCTTTTTATTTCCAAGTGTCTATGTTGTAATGTGATTTTAAATATCCATTTATTTTCATTATGATGAAAATTTAATGAGTAATAACATTTCAATATCATGCACCCCTTCTATAATCCTTTATATACACTCGTTATGCTGTTGAAATTATCCTGTGATTTTTCTATGCCAACAATTATGTAGTGAATTCCTATCCACATATCCACTCAAGGGTATTCACCTAGTTGTACCTACACTTATTTGAATTTTTAATTCCATTAATGTAACCTAAAATCTTTAAACATTGTATTAAAAGTTATGAAATATGTCCTTATGTTGTATAATCTATGTGGAACACAAATGTATGTACATGATATGAATGTGATGGGTGAGACTGAAATTATATAGACCTCTAATGCATTGAGTAATTATTTTATCTCATGATATACCATTTATGGTGAATGAGAGGTTATCCAAATAATACTATGTTATAATTTCTTCATTTTTATCCTTGAATTATTCTTATGATTATATTTTTTATGTTATTGTCACATTCCTATGTTTCCTTGATGTTATCATCCTATACCATGGTTCAATGTTCATGTTTTTGATTCTCACCCTTTTCATACCACCTTGGTATGCCTATGGAATAACATATATAACTTTAATCATTTTATTCATTGGTTATTCCCTTAATTGGATTTATATATCACCCCTTTCTTATGTATATCCCCATGTTATCTTCTGTGGTACTACAAGACTTGTTGAATAAAAGGGAATGTTTTGAAGTTAAAAAAAGTTATTATACCCATGATTTATTTAAATATATTATTTATCTTATTAAACAAATAAATAAAGACTCATAATCTTTTCATATTGTATCATGTATGATTTTATATAATAAATCACGAATTAAGGTGTATTAAAGATATGTTTTTTCATAGAGTCGGCTTAAAGTGATGACATTTCATGATTCCACTTTTGGTGGGATCTTCTAATTAGGGAGAAAAGTGAAATGTAATTCTACGTGTTTAACTCAATACCATGATATTAATGTCTAGTGGGACATCATTTACCAAATGATATAAAATATTCAAAAATTTAAGACATTCACATTAATGTCCCTCACACTGTATTCCTAATCTCAGAAAAAATACAACTGAAAGGTAAGCCAAGTCGATATGATAATTAAGTCCTTCTGTTTACTCACTATGAATCATATATACTACATAAGTCATGAATTTATATTTTAACTCACAAAGAGTTATTCATAGATTTAGATGAATGTGATGTATGCATTTCCCTAACAAATTCTCTGGAATGCTATATTGATGAGTGTCCAGGTAAAAAAACATGATTGGTATATTATCATTTACAATTGTATCCTCATAAATAATGTTTTATATTTATATTTTTGGATATATTCATCCTCTTGGTCTAACTAAAGTAGAAATTTCCAAGCTTCCTTGTTGTAGAAATAGGAATTGAAAGCAATATACGATATTCTGAATGTTAGGTGATCTAAGGGTGGTTTGGAGAATGATCATTACATTAGGATATATTATGGTTGAGAAAGAGGTACAATTTTAAATTATAAGGCCTCAATCATAGATGTAATAATCTTCCCAATAACCTCATGATATGAGGGCTTTCTCATAATTTATTCAGAAATGGGAGGACCTTATTGTTGAAATGAAACATCACTGCAAGTATTACCTTTATAGTGAACACAACCATGGGGAGGAATATCATAATGGATTAACATCTGACCATAGGGGGGATTCCCACAACATATTCCCTAGGGAGGACCTTTATGGTATAAAATATAAAGGGGTGTTCATTATTTCCATTTGATATTTTGACCATAAGAAGGGATTCTACAACACTCATCATAAGAGAGGTTATTATAATCAATCATAGTTTTTCCATGAAGGAAACCTTCATTGTAAATACTTTGTGTAGGACCTCTAGAGTTTCTGATAATAACATTTCATGGAGGACCTTTACAAATACAACTACTATTTCCATGATCTTTAAATGACTAAATAGGATCTTGGGACACCATTGATAGATGTTTTAGGGCCTCAAGAAAAATAATATTAGGAAAATTATAATTTTCATCATGCTACTGGGTTTCAGATCACCCTTGATGAGAATTATTTTTAGATATTCCACTTAGTGTGGTCATATTTTCATGTTGTGGAAAAAATTCATATTTTGGATCCCAATTAATAGACTCTTATGTTGATGCTGAGATATGTCGACAAGCTTCTGAGGTTTTGTAAGGGATATGTTCCTACCCTAAAGTGACCATCAAAATAGACCAATAATATTTGATTGGAAGAGAAATGTGTACCCAATCCTATTGTCTATTTATCATGGGAGTATACAAATGAACCTCCTTTATGGGAGCATGAATATGTGCCTGTATATGAGTAGACTTTAGATTATGCTAATGAGATACTTCTATAGTAAAGTAAGGGTTATGTTTCTGATCCCTAACTGTTGCTACTACTATAAAGATATGTTGACAACTTTGTAGAATGTGGTTGGGGATAGAATACTTCCCCTCCATTGATATCAAGATGTGTTGGATGTATTTTGTAGCTTTAATGAGAATATAAAATCATTAATTGATTTTACTAGGGATATATGTATTCTATTATCCTTTAATTTCTACTATAATATACTGTAAGGCTTTTTGTGTGGGGGTGGAAACATTATTCCCCCTATTTTTATGGGATATTCCAATAAAATTCTCCAAGTGCTGCCAAACTATTCAGAAATACTTGATGTGTGAAGGAAAGAATATGTCCCTTCTCACATATTTCTTCCATATTATGTTGGTAGGTTTCTTTTGTGGAAATGGGAATATAGGATTGCTCCTAGTTCTTGATTGTTTTCCTCCCTTGGTGGTCTTTCTTGGGTGATTGGGTCTAGGTGGCCTGAGCTATGGCCCGTGGGGTAGTGTCCTCAGTATAATGAGAAGTTGATGATGTATGGTGTTAGTGGTGACAACTATTGGAAATTTCCATTTAGGGTGAATCCTGTGCTATTGAGATGAGGACTCTATTGACATCCTAATCCACCTTCCTAAGATAAGGGATGGATATTTTTTTTACATTACAGGGAGAGGCTCATGAAATGATTTGAGATGGAAACATGTACAGATTTCTTATTTATAACAACTCATTGTTGGGAGGATGGTCGGTTTGGTTTCATGTGTTGGAGAGCTTTACATTTATTATATAGGGTTGGGATATTACCATTGATATGGTACTCCAGAATTAATACATTTTCCACTTGGAATTGAAGATGCTGAGTGGATGATGATGTCCTATTGACTGACGAGGATCCTACTTGTATTATTAAAAATCCATAATTTTGTAATGTATTGTAATATTACATATTATATTAAATGAATTTCTATTTTATATTCCTATTTTTGTGTAAAAAACACAAATAAAGAACCCGTAAATATATCCTCACAAGTAAACAAAAACATACAAGATCAATTTATTCAAAGGATCCACATTGGGATCCTTTTTGTTTCATAAAAGTATGTAAGATAAAATGTCTTGATAGGTGGGTAATGTAGTTATTTTGTTTAATGAATCATTCACATTAGTTTCACCATTTTTTTTGTCTTAGTAACACAAAAAATGGACCTATGTTTGGTTCTAAAATACTGATACTGGTTAAAATATTCATGTTGAGTTCACCATTTTTGTTTCACATCCAAGGGGTTAGAGATTATATATTTACGAGGAAATAACTACATTATTTGGACAATCTCTAATGAGGTTTTTTCATGGAACAAAAAACAACTACTGGTTACCACATATGTGATAGGATATGGATGTACTTTCCAAAGGTAGGTAGGCATTGAGGTATTTTTTCTAGTGATTCTTAGAAACTCACATTGGTCAAGATGATGGGGGTCAGTCTCATTACACCATGTAGGGGGGATTATTTTCTACTTTAGGAATCTTTCATATATTTATGACATGTTTTTGAGTCCTTCCAAAATCCTATTATGTCATTGTTCTCCCTTATGTTAGAAATCGGTTATTGAAATGTATTGACATAAACCATCTGTATATATCAATAGTTCTCCATTAATGGAACCATGTATAAAATGTTCTCCATCAATGATAACATCTATATGTATCAAAGGTTATCCATATTATTTTTTTATTTTATTATTCTTGGATTTATGTAACTATGGTTTAGAGCCACACAGTTGGGCACTTTGGAATTTATCAGCATCCAGGGAGATGTTTGTTTTTTAATGTTGGGATTGAGCCCCTGATGGGGATTACTATGCATCATCATGAAAGGAATTATAATCCATGTAGTTTTCTTCTACTTAATAGGTTATGTTATACCTTTTAGGATCATGTGATGAGAACCATACCATACATTTTAACATTATATGTCAAGGATGTATAGGTTAAAGGTGCCTAAAAAGGATTTTTTGGGTCTTATGTTTGAGAAAACCTTTATGGTTGAACCCACATAGAATATATATTGATGATATCTGGTTGTTATTATAGGGAATATGTCCCTATGAAGATAGATTTCATTGGAAATATGTAATGATGAGGATGGAATGAAAGGAAACTGGTGGAATGTGGT
Organism: Viscum album; assembly: GCA_963277665.1. Lineage (NCBI taxonomy): Eukaryota > Viridiplantae > Streptophyta > Magnoliopsida > Santalales > Viscaceae > Viscum > Viscum album. Next base: position 1,273,930,774 of record OY728153.1, on the reverse strand, counting down.
CTTCTGGATTGGGGTATGATATTACTAGGAATATATCCCAATAAAGATAGCATTGGATTAAAGATATTGGGTTTGAACCTAAGGGAAACTTACTACATATCCCGCTAAGATATAAATCAAAGACCACAAAGTAAAAATTAGTTGAGACTTACACTTAAGGACAAGAATGGTATTTTGATTATACTAGTATCATTATCAACTTGATAACCTAAGACCATGTGAGTCATTCTTAGTTTGAGAAATAAGGAACACTAAAAGATTATTCAAATTGCATAATTGGTTTTTAATGGTACTTACTCTAGAATTGGATCCTATGGGATGAAATTCATTCCTTATACATTAATGGGTGAATAAGGAGATAAATAAGGGAGGAGAAGTATAAGGCACCACAAGGAAGGACATATACTTCCTCTAAGAGGGATTCCCACGAGAATTTTATCCTCACCTGCTGGTAGATGAGGGTGTGGATACAATGGGGTAATTAGAAATAAAACTAGAGTATTTACCCTTTTAATCTTCTTTATAGTTTCTAAACCCAAAACTAGGACTTATGTATCCATTTATTTGAAAAAAGGAAAAAATACTACCCGATTCACTTCACATTTTATGTATCATGAAAGAAATGGATACCACTACATGAAATGAGAAGCTTTCCACCACTACCTCCAAGGATGAGATCCTTGTTACCATAAGAATGAATGATTTTTAACATCCTAAGAAGTACACCTATTAGGGAGGTTAACTTAGGGACAAAATTTACAAAGGGAATTTATGATTGAAAGGGGACACACTGGTGTGTCCAATACTCTAACCTTAAAGGTCTAGAGGCCTCAAAGGGGCTCTTAATTTGGAATTCCTTGAGTATTGGTATTGGATAAAGAGAACCATTTTGAAACTTCAATAAGGGGATAAGATGAATCTAAATACTACGTAGAAGGAGAGTGATGAGAACATAATGGTAAATACCTTAAGAAAACCCCATTCTACATATTATTATTTCTATTTGAGATGGGGGGTATCACGAAAGGGTATTTTCTACAAAGATGGTTCCTTTGCAAAGGGGGTATTCCTTTGTGGATGACTAGGAGGTTATCCCCTTTTTCAAATGATTTCCTTTTCATTAAAATCCTTTTGAATTAAGGAATACTTTAGAGGGGAAATCCCTTCCATTTTCAGAAATCATATTACTTGTGTTTTGTAGTGAGTTTCCCAAAATAAGAATTTCTTATTACATGACTTTCTCTTGTCTCTTGATTGTCTGCTTAGGTGTTCCCCAATTTGGATTTTAGGAAAACATAAGGAATTTATAGGAAGTGCAAGATTAACCACTTTACCGAAATATCCATCTATGTATCCTATATAATGTTATATGATGACTGATAATCAATTCCTTATCTACAAATGATTTTAATTTTCAATGGGCATGGAATGAATTCCTCATACCATAAATGAATTTAATTTATAAGGGACATTGATAAACAACACCATGACACAAATTATTTCTATTTACTAGGGAATATGTGAAGGAGAAAGTTATGTATATCCTAATTGATGTTCTATGCAAAAAATGCCAATTATTATACGGTTTCATGTACTTTGTAAAATTTACTCCAATTATCATTTTCTTGGCCTCGTTTATAGATTTATAAATTATCTCAAATAGTTTTATCAGATTCTTCATAAATTTTCATACCTAATAGGTTTAACTTCTAGACTTGGGATCCACTTAACTGGTTCCCTAAGCCAGTGGATCACATGGCTTTAAGAATGCCTCCTCATGCATCAGAGGATGTCAACTAGCAATGAGGGTATTTGGTGGTATGGTGAGGATACTATACCATCATATTATAGTGGAAGAAAAGATAAAAAAATTAAATAGAAAATATGGGAAGCATAATACAATATATAGTACAATTGAACATGTTAGTTCCACTAGGTTAGATACCATGAGGGGGGGGGGTGAATCAGGGTATGATAGATTAAAACAACTGCCCTTATTGATCTTGCTTCATTATTATAAAAAACTCTTTTCTCTCTCCTTCCCATTGCAGAGTATGAAAAAATAATAAAACAATAATAGGTTACAAAAATTTTACATGGTTCACCCTCACTGGGTTACATCCAAAAAGCATACACTAATGACGTGTCGATGTACCAAATACACTAAAAGCGCACTACTGTTTACAAAGTTCTGAGCGGACTCACTGTCCCTCCTAATATACAACCAATAACAATATGAAATCCCACTGCTCTCTCAACTGAAGTGTGCTCACTGCTTCTTCAAAAGATCCACTCATAGTTTATAGACCTGTAGGTCTCTTCATTATCACAAATGAATGTATCTTCCTATGTATGTAGATGTTCTGTTGAATTATAACATTCACCGACAGATGAATCTCACTTTTCACTGGATGTACTTAGAAATCTTTAAACTTTCACGTAGCCATAGAATGATTGGCACACTTCTCTAAGACTGGTGTGCGTATCTAAGCCTGATGCACAAGTGTTACTAATTTACTTGCGTGACACTCCCTTCACAAACTCAGAACATGGGAGAATCACACCCTTTTATGCCCAAAACAATATTGGCGTACAACTATAAACTAGAGTAAAACTTCTGAATATATTTATACTTGCACGACCAAACTACCACTTGCACACTGAAACCTACTTGCGTGACTGGAGCTCAAATTTTATCTAAGTGTTGAGCTATGTACCAAATGAGTAGGGGTGTTCCTCTATTTATAGGCATTTTGGGCACCCTGAGCACTAAACGCAAGTCTCCTCTCGGTGCGCAAGTCCATCCACCTTAGCCTCTGTCTCCTAGTCACCTTGCATGCCCAAACCAAAACTTGGGCACCTCTCTTTGATTTGAATTTTTTTGATGTTTTGATCTTGAAAAAAATATGGCAACCAACTTTCCAAGCCTCCAAGATGCTGGCGCACAAGACCCTTTTCCAAAAAATTCTTTTCTCTATTTGTTGATTTTGAAGCCCAAAAATTTGGCAAACACTGGAAAATGGCGCCACATTTTATCTGCTATTTTTGTACCACCTATAGACCATTCATTCCTTTGTAGAGGTTCTTCTATCAAACATGGATTGTCTACAACATCTCTTGAACTCAAAAACTCACCATAAAAACCCTAATTTTTCAACAAATTGAACATTGTGGTCTGCTTTGTCAATAACCACAACATGAAGGCCTACTTTTTCAACAAATACAATCACCTCAAAAATGATTCAAGGATATATTGATGGATTTTTCCAAAAAATACCCCCCTTTGGGTTTGTTGACGACTCTTCTCATAAAATGATACATCATTAACACTTCACTCACCATTCACCTCTTGCGATTTGGATATTGATCAAGGATTCAATCAACACATACTCTAAGCTCACATGAGAAATGCTCGGCGTGAGAAAAAAGAGTAAATGAAAATTTCATCAATGAATCACTTCATTTATGAAACTAATTTTTTATACGAACCTGATACCAATTTCTGATCACTAGAAACCTTCTAACACCATTCAAATTACACTCTTATGCGTTTATCACAATCCTCAGCTGTTGTGATATCTATTCTTTGATCGATCACTTCTAGAATCGTCAGATTTAATACTCTCCTTCTGCAATTCTTGGGTTCTTGTGTTGTCCAAGATAATATTTGGCTGATCACTTAGAACACTAAAGAATTATCCTCATGTTACTCCCCTATCAGGTTCTTCACCTATATTGATAAACGCCCCTATCTCAATGCTCCACCTATCAACTTCTCCCCATGTCTTTGAAAAAGACATTGTCTCCCCCTGGAATAGTACACTTTCTCCCCCTTTGGAAATGAACCCATAGGTCACTGCTTTGTGGTCTTCAACAAGATAAAGAACACAGATTAGTACATTAAGGAAAACACACCATACCTCAAGGAGAGGGGGACCCACATCCACACTTTTTCAATTACAGGGAGTCGACTGGACTCCCAGAGCCAGTTGATGCCTCTCAAGTGCATCCTTGGGTAAGGCCTTTGTCAGAATATCTACAACCTGTAGCTCCACAGGCACATACTCAAACTTTACTAGCCCTTGATCCACCTTCTCCTTGATAAAATGATATTTTATCTCAATTTGATTTGTCCTTGAGTGATGGACTGGTTTTTTTATAATATTTATAACACTTGAGTTATCACACTAGATTTCAATCAGAGACTTCAATTCAACTCCCATATCATCAAGCTGCTACTTCATCCACAATAACTGTGTGCATGCTTGAGTGGAGGAAATATACTCATCTTCCATGGTGCTTAATGAAATGCAATCTTGCTTCTTGATTATCCAAGAAATACACAATCCACCAATATATAAAGCGCCTCCTAATGTTGATTTCCTGTTATCCGCTAAACCGGACCAATCTACATCAGTGTGTCCCAATAACTATGACTGATATTTGTCATTATATATCAAGACAAAATCCACCGTGCCCTTGATATACCGAAATATTCTTTTCACCACAATCATGTAGATTTACTTGGTATTATTTTGATATCTCACTGATTTACATGTGGAAAATACAATTTCATGCCATGTTGTGGTCAAGTACAGTAAACTTCCAATAATTTGCCTATATTCTGTGATATTAACCACCTTTCCTTCATTATCTTTTGACAGTTTCATCCGGGTATCAACCAGAGTCTTCATTTCCTTGTAATTTTCCATCCCAAACATCCTTAGAAACTCTTTGGAATATTTGGATTAAGAGATAAATGTTCCATTCCTTCCTTGTGTTACCTATAAACCAAGGAAACATGTCATCTCACCAATCAAAGAAATTTCAAGCTCATGTTTCATGAATTCAGAAAACTGTCTGCACTGTGATTTATCTCATCCTCCAAAAATTATATCATCAACATATACCAACAACATCATCCTTTGATTAATATAATTGTTCACATATAAATTGTAATCAACTCCACTGTGTTGGAAACCAATATTCTTCAAAAATTGATATAGTATTGAATACCATGATCTTGGTGCTTACTTCAACCCATATAAAGCCTTCTCCAGCTGAGACACATTGTTCTCATCTTCACGAATAAGAAAACCATCTGGCTACTCAATATACACTTCTTCTTTTAGAACCTCATTCAAAAATTCTGACTTAACATGTAATTCCCCGACCCCAATTACCCAGAGTCGGTGCATTATTACATAACATTGGCATGATCACAAAAGATCAAGTCTCTAAAGACCGATTAGTTTAGTAGCCTTGGAATCACTAGATACATTCATAAAGTTTACATTACATCATAAAGTGAAAACTACAACAACATAGTCTCCATATTCCACACTCATATACCCTCATACTATCCCTGTAGGTCATTCACAAAATACTTCTTCACATCCTGGAAAAAATAAAACATAGAAAGGGGTGAGCTCAAATTCCCAATAAGGATAACAATATAGCAGAAATTTTCATAAATAACCATAAACATTTAAGTCAATGTATAACTAAAACAAAAGGCTTTTAAACTTGAACTTCAACATAATATGGCAGGAATAAAATGAAATAATTCCATTTACTTATTCACATGGATATTCTACTAGTCGAATGATCACATGTAATATCAATAACCACTTTCATAATGATGGAATGCATAATGCCAAACTATCCTAACCACATAGTCAAGGCCTTGTGCCAAGACTACAAATAATATTTTGTCAAGGCCTTGTCCCAAGACACTAGTTTGTCTAATGAGACTTACCGATGCATTAAGGAGCTATAACAGTCTCCACCCGTCACTTATTAAGTCCAATTCATTCCTCATATGAATAGGTTTAAACATAACATAAAAATTCGTATTAAAACTAGCTTACGAAATGTCAATACTTTCTCCATAAACCATGAATGGTATAAAAATAACACATCCATAGTCAAACATATCAAAAAATCTTCACTACAATATGTAAGTTTTGTATCATAATAAATCAACTTCAAATAAGCTTAAAATCCATCAAAGGATTTTGACATAGATGAAATCAAAACTATTTGAGAGAAATATCTCTTTTTTTAAATCATTTAAAAGACACATAATTATAAAATAAAACATTTAATTTGAAAATATACTTATAATCTTGTAAGTGAAGCTTTGAAGATTTTATAACGGTGGAAAATAGCTGCACCCGCCGTATAAGTTAAAAAAGACATTCTTACCTTAATTCTGTCGAAAAGGTTAAAAAAGACCTTGTTTGGAAAACAATGAAAAGATTACTTTATAAAAATCTTATAAAAAGTCAACAAGGGTATAAATTACTTTAACCCATAGTCTATAAAATAGTAAGAATGATTTGAAATACATTTTTAAGAAATATTGATGTGGATGATAAAGATTTCCCAGTAGATAATTACGTGTAAACAACCTCGGATAATGAAGAGATTGTGAAATAAACCCTTACCTTGTACTTTTCCTTGATAGAGTGTAGGTTAACCTCCTGTATAATAGTTAAATCATTGTTATTAAATTATACAAGAATCATATACATAAATATGATATCATATATGATCTTTTAATATTTCTTTGTTAATAATATTTTAGTATTATCGTCGTTTTGGGTGTTAACTGATTCATTTTACTTTATATGCTTTGTTACGTAAGCCGTGTTTGTTATGGATAGTTTGTATATTATTCATATGAATAATGATATCAAGTCCTTAAAAATTAATTTTAATCATAAAATGAGAATTAGTCTTGAATGGATATGATGGGGAAATGAATCTTATCGCATTCGTGGAGACGGTAATCCGTACGTACGCACGAACGCTACTTCCATTTCATTTTTCATTTTAAAAGCAATAAAAAACAAATGATACATAGGTATATTATTATTCCAGTATAATATAATATCTTATATTTGTTAATTAAGTACATTAACACCATCCTTTATATGTTCCATGTATGGTATGAATGAGTCATATCACTTTGAGGGGGCGGTAGTCCGCACTTCCTCAAATGAAATTATCGTATATATATACAACATGAAATGAATAATGGAATTCTATAAAATTGAAATACAGAAGCTTATATATAAAATAAATATAATAAATATAATATTTAATTATAGTTCCATCATAATGGCCACCATAATAGGTGGTAGGAGATAATTGAACAATCATCGTTTCGTGAGGTGTTTGGTTTCCATCCATAGAAACATTATGTTCTTCACCCATTAGATGGAGGTGTGTGTAAGTGTAGTTAGAATAATTCTCATAAAAATATCCTAGTATATTTATGATACTGGTTTTGTTACAAAAGAAAATAATAGGAAGAGTTTAGGGGTGGAGAAGTAAAATAAAAGAAAAGAAGCTAAGAGAAATCGTTACCTTTAATCTGGGTAACTCCCTTTGGTTTGGACCAAAAAGGACCCTTGAAGTTCCTTTTGCTAAGGTAAGGCTTCTAATAGGAGTATAGGTATGTAGAGAGCTTAATTGGGCAGAGTTTGGATGATCCAAAAGGCTTGAGAGGTGTGAGGAATTAGTTAGAAGTGGTTTCTTTTTATAAGGGGGAGGAGGGGCTCTTTAGGAAAAACTTAAAGTATTAATTTGTAATAAATAAATATTCGGTTTCTAATGGTTTAAAAGTGTATTATTAAAAGTATAAGGTGGTTATGGGTCGAAAACCACTCAAAAAATAGATTTTAGATAGGTTTGGGTCAATATAGAAACCTTATCTTTTAGATTTAACTCTTAGTTAAATATTTTGACATTTACCATGTCTCTTTGTATTTTTATATTATATAGTTAATAAACTCACTATATACTTCCAAGTGATCCCAAAGTGGTCCATTAATGATACAACTATCATTATATAAGTCCTTTGTCCGAACCTTAGATTTTTAGGAATATAATATCAATTAATAATATAATATTTGTTTTAAAAACTCTTTTTTGTCAATTTTGACACTATTGGGTATTTTGTTTTTGATAAATTCATAACAACATTATTACTTAAAATAAAATTAATATAACCAATAATAATATGTAATATTAACCTAGAAAATTATTTTAATTCATAAAATGTCTCAAATTACATTTATTTGGATATTTATAATATCAATTATTTTAATATTTCACTAATTAGGTAATTACTGCATCACTATTGTGCCATAAATAAATTAAATTATTTAATGTCTAAAAATTATAAATAAAATACCATTATGTAGGAAATACTTTTATATTTCTAATAAGTATTTATAATATAATTTATCTTATGTATAACCTTATATTAAAAATGTTTTAGTTATTAATCATTGATTTTAACTCTTTTAACTCTTCTTTGAATTAAATAATAATAAATGTCCTAATCTAATCCAAGTGGACCAAAGAGGTTCATATTTTATTACTAAGGTTGTTTTTGGTCAAATTATACTTATCCAATAGAATTAGGACATGTGTTAGGGTAATAATATCATTTTTACCCTTAATTACCTTATTTACTTTTTACTGTGGTAAATAAAAGTAAAAAGATACTATTCACCAAAAATTATTTTTATCTTATTGAACCACATTTTACTCCTTGATATTAACTGCGTCTCTCGGATTTTCAAAATTCCACTCACAGAAGCGGTAAAATCAAGTTTTATGTGAATTTGCAAATTCTCCTAGGAGGTGGGTAAAAGACGGTGAAAAGTTCAATAAAATTTTTATATATCTAAAATTATTATAAAGTGACTCCAATGAATTACATTGAATTTATATAGGTATTATGTATCTATTTTGACGTAAATTTAAATAAAATAAATAATTATTTAAATAAAAATTCTGTTTTAAACTATAACTCAGTGTTTTCACTATTTATAAAAAATTAAACGTTTTCAGAAAAATACCAAAAATTTACCCTACGATAATTTTGATATTAAAAATTAAATAATTAAGTCTATTTTACCAAATTCAAAACAAATTAGTGGCATTTATTAATTTAAAATTAATTCCTACTGTCAAAACCAAAAGGCGTATTTTTAAGAAATAATAACTACCAAAAGTTTGACACTTATTTATGTCCAATTTCAAAGTGAAATTACTTACAATGACCATCATTGGATTAAATGGTAAAAATATAATCCATTTATACTTACAAACCATTAAAATGTATAATTTAACAATATAAATTATTTTGATTTAAAAAGTTGTTTTCAGTTAAAATATAGTATTTTTCACTATTCACCCAAATATGAAAGTTATCAGAAAAACAACAAAAATTTATTGAAACTAAATTATTATGTCTCGATTCTAAATAAGAAGTTTATTTTTTCAAATTTAATATATAAAAGTTTCAAATATTGGATTTAAAAAGGCTTCGCCATTAAAAGGTAGTAAAATTGCATTTTTTGAAAAATACTTCTTTTATCTGAAAAAATGTATTTGTTCTTACGTTATGTCTAAGAAAATAATAATATAGATTATAAAATTATAAGTATTATAAAATTATAAGGATTATATAAATTTCAAAATTAAGTTAATACTATTTATAACCGATTTTGAATGGATTTTTTGGTAAGTCATGGTGCACTAGAACTCGGTGTTACATGTAGTGCAAGTTATTGAATTACTTTGAAGAAATAACGTACTATGAAATATTGGGGTATTACATTATTACCTCCTTCAATAAATTGCGTCCTCTCAATTTGAAATTATTTTTCGAATATAAAAGGTTGAAAATAGAAAATACCTTTGGGAAAACCCACATCGAAAATTAGGTTAATAAAATTTAGTCTTAATAAGAGGAAAAGGGAAATGAAAGGGTTACCACCAAATTATGATCTCTATTAGGAGAAAATTGGTGGAAATTAGAGACATATAATTGGAGGAAAAACGTAAATATTTATAGGTAGTGATTGAGGTCATCAATCACAAACAAGTGTAAAATTGAGGGCCTTAAACTCATCAATCTATGATGATTGAAAATACCATCGGTTCAACAAAACATATGGTATTAGGATAAAACATTTTTTGTTTTAAGATCCATTCACTAAAGTATAATAATTAATTTCTTCATAGAATAAAAGAAGAGAAAAATATATACTTGACAAGTAGAGTCCCATCCTTTAACTAATTTCTACCACAAACTCATCTTTCACTCTAAAAGATAACAGAACTTAAAAATAATATTTTATTTATCCTATTCATATAGGGTTTCAAAAAAAAAAGAATTTATAATTCATCTACCATATTTTTTTTAAAAAGACTACATTATTCAATCCAGAACATCACGTGGTCCAGTGGTAGGTGATACACCCTTGTCGCCCTTCGGTTGCGGGTTCATGTCTCACGGCCTTGCCGGATGCGACAGGTTGCCGCCCGACCTCCAGGTTGTCCTTTTATGGCAATCCAAAAATAATCTCAAACTAGAATTATCCAAAATAATTCTATCTAAACTCACAGTCCAAAATTTATAAGGAAGGTAAACATAATGAAGATCATTTTTTCCGCGTAATAACATGTGAACACCTTCATCATGTATTCTTTTAAAACACTGAAACATCTTGAATTACCATAAAACCTTATTGATTACATTCATGATCCCTTATTACTTATAGAATACTGGATATACTTCTTCTATCCAAAAATGTTGTAAACTCCAGCAATGATGGAATATACAAATCATTAATCAGTTTCAAGGTAATCAAGAATATCCAATATAATTTATCCAAATCAATCATATATTATTCCAAAATCACTACCTCGGTATGAGAACCATATTATGGTTTATCTTTCTCTCAACCATATATTTTCCAAAAATTTAACCTACTATTGAGTCACTCTTCTTGGTTCCACACAATCTCAAGTCCTTAATGAAATAGTACTGTAGTACAATCCTTATATACTCTATAATTATTATAACCAGTACATTGTTGATACAAAACTCAAATGACATAATTCTATAATAACAACATAAGAAATCTAATCATCCCTCTTCATTTGTGGTAGTATCATAACTTTATTATTATCCAATAGAATTATTTGGGGAATACTCTGATGATTTGGACATCGGTTCACGTAGTTTTAGGACAACCCTGCTTTTATTACAAACTTAAACATGATTTATTACTTAAAACTTCACTTGATACAACAAGAAGATCGAGAGGTTTAGTGTCTTTGAGGCATAGGATCATTAAATAAAATCTTGAAACATTAAATACAACATCTTTATTGAAAACTTCCTTTACATGACCACTACATTCCCTCATACTTAGCATTGCATGGGATAACCTGAGGACATGCATAAGAAAAGGGTGAGCTATAAAGCCCAGTAAGGGAGTACACATGGAATAACATGAGGAGTACAATACATTTTAGACAATAGGCATATCAATAGAGCATAAAAGAAACATGAACATAAATGCATGATAAAGCATGATAATCATAACATGGAAATGTGGCAACAACACTTAACATAGAATTAGCATGAGCCAAGGCTCATTGCACATGGAGAATGAGTAAATCCTCATTGCACATAAAGTACGAGTAAACCCTCGTTGCACTTGAATTAGCATGAGTCAACACTCATTGCACATGACGTATCATGATACTATACTTTAACCAATGCATTGGAGCGCTATAAGGGCGCACCCTTCTTAAACATTTCATTTCATGCATAAGTGTGCCACATGGATCATAAAACATGGATTCATAAAACATAATAATTTATTCCACGATAAAGGAATGTGGAATTCATACATGAAATATTATAATCAATAAGTAAATGTTCATAAAGGTGAATACCCTTGATGGAGAAATGGGCATGGTATTCACAACACAATGACATTGTCTTAGAAAATCGGTGCGATTTCGGCAGCGTAACGGCGTGACATAAGAATTCATAAAAATGATTGATGAGAGATAAAGGGGTTCCTAATCATATTTAAATGTAATGGGAAGTAAGGAGGTCATATATATACATGTCCCAACAATTATAATGGAATTTAGATTCATGATACAAAAGTATTGCTTGAATGTAAATGAGGAGAGAGAAGTTCCTTTCAGAATTTCGGCATAGTAACAGGTGTACATGGGAGGCATTTAATGAGAGAGAAAGTGGTATCCCATCATTCAAAAATAATGAGGTAAGTATGAGGGAGGTGAAAAACCATACCCCAACATTCATAATTGAAATTAAAAGGTAAAAACAACTTAAAAAAAATTGGACAAAAATGAGAAAGGAATAAAAAACCCTTACTTGGAAGTGTGCTTCCAAAGGCTAGAGAGAGGCTTGTGAGAGGATACTTGGGAGCTTGGGTCACCTTGGGAGGATTCTATAGAGAGTAGGTAGGATGTTGGATGAACTCCAAGGGCTTTGACTGAGGAGGAAGTGGGATCTTGGGTGGGTTTATCTAGGAAAGGTGAGGGAATTCTTTATTATTTAGGTTTGGGTCCCCTTACATTAAATTAATCCAAACCACAAACCTTCCCATGGTTTTTTCCCATGGTTTTTGGAAAATGTAAGAGGAAAAAATATTTTATAAGGCCAAATTCCGAACTTCTTAAAATATTAGGGTTGCTTATGTAGAGGTGAGTCACATTCCCATGGGAATTAATTTAAAAAGGCAAGGTGTTGAATAAGTCTTGAGGGGTCCATTAATGCTTTGAAAAGTAAGTAAAAAAAACCCAAAATCACATAATTTTAATGGTAAAACATATATTGGCATAAAATAAAGATTATAGTATTTTATTACATCACTATTGGGTCATTATGATGTCATAAAACACATTATATATTTAAATGGTATTTAATTTTTACTCAAAAATTTGACTATCTCAGAAAATTATGAAAAATTCACCGTTGGATAATTTCAACATCCTGATTCCAAAAATAACATTTATTTTATCTAAATAATTTTCTAAATATGTTAATTTTTACTTTTAAAATAAAAACCGACATTTATCGAAAATTCACAGGTTTTGACAAAAATGGATTTCAAACCTTAATAAAAATTATAATTGCATTCATAAAATTATATGATCATTTATATATAATAAAAATTAATTTAGTAATAATAATAATATCATATTAAAATATTATTTAATTCAAAAATACATTAATTTAATAAAATATAGTTCTTAATTAAATAATAACTAAAAACACTATTTGTACTTTAAAAACTATTTACAATCTATAAAAAATGATAAGAAAATATATTCATTATTATATACAAAAAATAATGTACATGAACATAGTACTACTTATTTTTTACATAACCCCTTAAAATAGCCGCATAAGACCTAAGGGTAAGGTGTGCGATGTTGATAGACTCTTGGGGTGGCTCGGATAACATCGCTCGAGTGGTGATTTCAATCAACTTCCACTTCTCCCGTATACGGTCCCGTTCGAGCTTGACATGGTAAAGCTCAGCTTGGTCTTGGTCAAGATCGAAGCCCAAGGATGCCACCTCTTTTCCGAGCTCTGATAAATGGGCTTCGTATGGGGAAATTCTACTGGATGAGACCATAACTTCCCTTGTCTAAGTAAAATTGGATGTGTTAAATCCCTATATTTATACTAATCATGTGATCACTGTTCAACGACTATAAAAGTAACAGTCCCAATTCTTATCATAAAACCAAAGAAGTTGACATTTTATATAAATATAAAGAGACATTTAATTAGATCAAGAGGGATTTCCATTAATGAAACTTTGGGTCGTTACAATATTCCCCCCTTAAGAAATTTCACCCTCGAAATTTTCCTTTTCCCACACTAAAACAAATGTGGGTAACTCAGCATCATCATATCCTCCAATTCCCAAGTCGCTTCTTCAAACTTGTGGTTTCTCCACAACACCTTGACAAGGGGCATTGTCTTATTTCGTAGAACTTTTTCTCTATGATCTAAGATCTTCACTGGTTGCTCCTCATAAGAAAGATCATCTTCCAATTGTATCACCTCATAAGAGAGTACATGTGAAGGGTTCGATATGTACTTCCTTAAAAGGGATACATGAAATACATCATGTACTTTGGCCATGGTAGGTGGAAGTGCTAGTCGATAGGCCACAACCCTGACATGATCAAGAATCTCGAAGGGGTCGATGTACCTTGGACTTAACTTCCCTTTCCTTCCAAACCTCATGATATTCTTCCATGGAGATATGCATAGAAACACCATGTATCCAACTTTAAACTCAAGGTATCGTTGATGATTATCTGCATAACTCTTCTGTCGACTCTGGGCTGCCTTGATATGATGCTGAATGGTTTTCACATTCTCCACCATTTCTTCAACCATTTCTGGTCCAAGAAGCTTACATTCACCGACCTCATCCCAACATGTCGGTGTTCTGCACCTTTTCCCAAATAGGGCTTCATATGGTGCCATTTGGATGCTCGAGTGGAAACTGTTATTATAAGATAACTCAACTAGAGGAAGATGTTGATCCCATACTCCTTTAAAGTCCATTGATCACGCTCTCAACATATCCTCAAGTGTTTGGATAGTCCGATCAGATTGGCCATCAGTTTGAGGATGATAGGCCATACTGAAGTTCAGTTCAGTATTCAGAGCATGTTGAAGACTCTTCCAAAACTTAGAGGCGAATCTTGGATCTCGGTCAGACACAATAGATAGTGGTACTCCATGAAACCTTACCAATTCCCTGATATATATCCTTGCCAGTTGATCCAAAGAGAAATCCTCCCGAATAGAAATGAAGTGTGCAGTCTTTGTAAGACAATCTACAACAACCCAGATTGCATTGTTTCCTTTGGATGTCCTTGGAAGTCCGGTGACAAAGTCCATGGTGATGTTCTCCCATTTCCATTCTGGTATGGGAAATGGTTGCATCACCCCCTTAGACTTCTGCCTCTCTTCCTTCACTTGCTGACACACCAGGCACTTTGATGTATATTTAGCGATCTCCTTCTTCATATTATCCCACCAAAAGTTTTCTCGGAGATATCAATATATCTTTGTGCTCCCTGGGTGAATATAGAAATTTGAACTATGTTCATCATCCAAAAGTTCCTTCTTCAGCTCCGGACTTGATGGAACACATAGTTTTTTCCCAAACCACACAATTCCTTCTTCATTAACATTAAACTCTAAGGATTTCCCTTTTTTGATAGCTTCCACTTTTTCCTGAATTGTCACATCATCCTTTTGAGCATAGTTTAACCTTTCCAAAAGAGATGGATGGGCAATAATTTGTGAAAGGATTGATGATGTTCCCTTATTTATGATTCCCACGTCCATATTCATCAAGTCTAAGAAGATTGGATCCTTCTCAATTATCATCATTGATAGAATTTCTGGGTCCTTTCTACTTAGGGCATATGCCACATTGTTCACTTTCCTAGGGTGGTAATGTATTGAACAGTCATAATCCTTGATGAGATCTATCCATCTTCTCTGGCTCCTATTAATCTCTTTCTATGTGAATATATATTTAAGACTCTTGTGGTCAGTATATATCTCGCATTTTTGTCCATAGAGATAATACCGCCAGATTTTCAAGGCAAAGATCACCGCCGCCAACTCCAGATCATGCGTTAAATAGTTTTTCTCATGGATTTTCAACTTCCTTGAGGCATAGGATATAAATTTATCATTCTGTATTAGTACACAACCTAAGACCTTCTTTGAAGCATCACTGAAAACAACAAAAAGTTACCCACTTGTGGGTAAAGTGAGCACGGGCGTAGTGATAAGCCTCCTTTTCAACTCCTTGAAGCTTTCTTCACATTCATCACTCCAAGAAAACTTTACTCCCTTTCAAGTTAGCTTGGTAAGAGGGTTGGACAATCGTGAGAAATTTCTCACAAATCATTGATAATATCTAGTTAACCCCAAGAAGCTACGGATATCCGTTACCGATGTTGGCCTCGACCATCCCTCAATTGAATATGTTTTGGAGGGATCCACAGATATCCCATTGCTTGTGATGATATGGACCAAGAATGAGACCTCCTTCAAACAGAACTCACACTTTCTGTACATTTCATAGAGATTCTCCTTGCGCAAAGTCTCTAGTACAGTTTTTAAATGCTCCTCATGATCCTCCTTGGTTTTAGAGTATATTAGAATATCATCTATAAATACTACCACAAATTTGTCAAGGTAATCTCTAAAGAATCTATTAATCAAGTCCATGAATATTACTGGAGTATTGGTGAGTCCGAAAGGCATTACTATGAATTCATAGTGCCCGTACCTTGTACGAAAAGCAGTCTTGGGGACATCTTCCTTCTTCACCCTTACTTGATAATATCCCGACCGCAAATCCACCTTGGAGAAGTATTGTGCTCCACGCAGCTAATCAAACAAGTCATCGATTCTTGGGAGAGGATACTTGTTCTTTATCGTGATTTTGTTAAGTTCACAATAATCGATGCAAAGTTGCATTGAACCATCCTTCTTCTTGACGAAGAGGACTGGTACACCCCATGGTGAAGCACTTGGGCGTATAAAACCTTTATCCAAATTCTCCTGTAGCTGTTTCTTTAGCTCTTCAAGCTCAAAAAAGCCATTATATATGGAGTCTTGGATATTCTTAGCGCCGCAGGTATAAGTTCAACTGAGAACTCAACATCTCTTATAGGAGGAAGACCAGACAGTTCGTCGGGAAACACTTTAGTGAATTCCCTCACAATAGGCATTTCTTCAAGGATTGTTTCTTCCTTGGACTCAATCATCTGAGCCAGATACGCGTGCTCATAAGGAATTAATATCCATGATTGAGATGATGGAGCTAAAAGAGATTCATCTTCCTCTTGACACTTGTAAAGAATCGGGGGTTGATTCTCCATATGGAGTGTAATTTCCATCTCCCGACAATTTATGTTGGCTCTATATAAGGAAAGCCAATCCATGCCAAGAATTGCATCAAATTCCACCCGAGGGAGTATAATGAGGTTTTTTGGGAAATTCAATCCACAGACTATAACAGGAGAGGACTTATATTCATGGGATGAAATGATTGCCCCATTTTCCGTACTCACCGACATCTTTACTTCCATGATTTTTAGTGGTGCTGGGATTCTTCTACTAAACTTTAGAGATATAAAAGAATGCGTAGAACCTGAATCAAATAGTACGTTCACTATTATTGAATGAATAACTAGCACACCTGTCACCACTTCTTTGACAGGGTTCAATTCGGCAGAAGTGATGGAAAACTCTCTTCCTTGCTGCCTTGGAGGTTGTTGGTTGCCTCTGAAAACCCTTGGATTAGGGCACTGATTTGCAAAATGACCCGGTTCTTTGAATTTGTAGCATTGAACAACACGTTGAGGTTAGAACGGAGCATTCCTCTCCTCTGTCGCAGCCATTGGTATTTCTTGCTGAAAATTAACAGCTAGGTTCCCTTCTCTTCCACACCTAACGCATTTTCTCGTCCCCTTAAGGCAATTTCCAGGGTGCTTCTTTCCGCACTTTTGTCAAGTGGGGTGCTGGATATTCTAAGCATCGTTGGATTTATCCATCAAACCGCCAGAATTGAAGTCCACCTTATGCTTCTTTTCCCCATGATACCCCTGTGATTCCCCGATCTCCATTTTGACCTTGAGGGAACATCGGATAATTTCCTCATAGCCATCGAAGTCACAGATTGCTAATGCTTTCTGCAAGCTAGGACTCAACCCACCAAAGAAGTGGTAAACCTTGAATTCGGGGGTAACGACAATTCCGGAAGTGTATCGTGCAAGCCTTGTAAAGTTTACCTCGTATGCTCCAACAGATTCTTCATCTTTTTTCTTGAGGGAAAGGAAGTCCCTTTCCATCTTAAGCTGGAGGGTGCGCGGAAAATATTTATCGAAAAACATCTTCTGGAAATCCTTCCATTCCAATGCCTCGATATCCTCCTCAGGATTTGTATTTTTGATCAACGTCCACCATTGATCAGCTTCACCCTCCGTACGATAATCCACCAAGAGAACCTTATCTTGTTCAGAACATTGGAGGATGGAGAATATCTTTTCAATGGAGTTGATCCATTGTTCAACGATCATGGGATCAGATGATCCACTAAAAGTAGGAGGCCTTTGTCTCATGAAGCTCTCAATAGTGACTTTTTCTTTCTTAGGGGGGGTTGAACGTTCCTCTTGACCCATGTTTCTATTCAAAACTTGAGTTTTCTGAGAGTGAAGCGTGATAAAGTATGCGATTCCTGCTCCCATTGGATTGGGCATCTCATTAGTACAGTCATCACACTGATCTTTACAAAAGTTGTTAGCCCGAGTCCTCCTATTACCATCCATTGGCTGGAATAAAAGGAAAGTTAGGGGTAACACATAAAGGTTAATCTAAAGACAAAAGTTGATGACTTATAAATAAACTTTTATTTCCTTAACTCATGAGTCTATAGGATTCAATCTAGGATTTTCATGATCTACTTTCTAACATATATTCTTAGGGGAATTTTTTTTAAAGGGTTCATACTAAGATTGTGAATTTATCAAAACATATCCCCCGGGAGTGTCGTAACCAAGAGTGCAGCAAGGACCGTTGTCGTGCACCAGTTCCCGTTCGAGTCTAGCTCAAAGCGGTGTTTTCGGGTTTTACCCCTAGGATACGTATGTGCCAGAGCCGCCTCTACCTGATCGTATCCAGACAGGGATGTATTTGTTTGATAAACCACTTACTCAGTACTTACCAAAACTTAAGGATGTTTTTATTATACTTATTATTGTATCTAAGGCTTTACTAGGGTTTTCTAATCCCAAAAATAACTAAACCTATCCTCTGATACCAACTATGACAACCCTGCTTTTATTAAAAACTTAAACATGATTTATTAAATAAAACTTCACTTGACACAACAAGAAGATTGAGTGGTTTAGTGTCTTTGGGGATTAGGATCATTACATAAAAACTTGAAATATGAAATACAACATCTTTATTGAAAACTTCCTTTACATGACCACTACATTCCCTCATACTTATCATTGCATGAGATAACCTGAGGACATGCATAAGAAAAGGGTGAGCTATAAAGCCCAGTAAGAGAGTACACATGAAATAACATGAGGAGTAAAATACATGTTAGACAATAGGAATATCAATAGAACATAAAAGAAACATGAACATAAAGGCATGATAAAGCATGATAATCATAACATGGAAATGTGGAAACAACACTTAACATGGAATTAGCATGAGCCAAGGCTCATTGCACATGGAGAATGAGTAAATACTCATTTCACATAAAGCACAAGTAATCCCTTATTGAACTTTAACTATCATGATTCAAAAATCATTGCACATGATTTATCATGATACTATACTTTACCCAATGCATTGGATCCCTATAAGGGCGCACCCTTCTTAAACATTTCATTTCATGAATAAGTGTGCCACATGGATCATAAAACATGGATTCATAAAACATAATCATTTATTCCATGATAAAGGAATGTGGAATTAATACATAAAAAATTATAATCAATAAGTAAATGTGCATAAAGGTGAATAACCTTGATGGAGAAATGGGCGTGGTATTCACAACACAATGACATTGGCTTAGAAAATCGATGTGATTTCGGCAGCGTAACAGCGTGACATAAGAATTCATAAAAATGGTTGATGAGAGAGAAAGGGGTTACTCATCATATTTAAATGTAATGGGAAGTAATAAGGTCATATAGATACAAGTACCAACAATTTTAATGGTATTTAGATTCATGATACAAAAGTATTGCTTGAATGTAAATGAGGAGAGAGAAGTTCCTTTCGGAATTTCGACATAGTAACGGGTGTACATGGGAGGAATTTAATGAGAGAGAAAGGGGTCTCCCATCATTAAAACATAATGAGGGAATTATGAGGGAGGTGGGAAACCATACCCCAACATTAATAATTGAAATTAAAAGGGCAAAACAACTTAAAGAAAATTGGACAAAAATGAGAAAGGAATAAAAAACCCTTACTTGGAAGTGTGCTTCCAAAGGCTAGAGAGAGGCTTGTGAGAGGATTCTTGGGAGCTTGGGTCACCTTTGTAGGATTATAGAGAGAGTAGGGTAGATTTTGGATGAACTACAAGGTCTTTGAGTGAGGAGGAAGTGGGAGCTTGGGTGGGTTTATATAGGAAAGGTGAGAGAATTCTTTATTATTTAGGTTTGTGTCCCCTTACATTAAATTAATCCAAACCACAAACCATACCATGGTTTTTGCCCATGGTTTCTGGAAAAGGGAAGAGGAAAAAAAATATTTTATATGGCCAAAGTCCGAAATTATTCAAATATTAGGGTTGCTTATGTGGAGGTGAGTCACATTCCCATGGAAATTAATTTAAAAAGGCAAGGTGTTGAATAAGTCTTGAGGGGTCCATTAATGCTTTGAAAAGTAAATCAAACAAACCCAAAATCACATAATTTTAATGTTAAAACATATATTGGACGAAAATAAAGATTATATTATTTTATTACATCACTATTGGGTCATTATTATGTCATAAAACACATTATATATTTAAACGGTATTTAATTTTTACTCAAAAATTTGACTGTCTCAGAAAATTATGAAAAATTCACTATTGGATAATTTCGACATCCTGATTCCAAAAATAACATTTAGTTTATCTAAATAATTTTCTAAATATGTTAATTTTAACTTTTAAAATAAAAACCGACATTTATTTAAAATTCACGGGTTTTGACAAAAATGGCTTTCAAACCTTAATAAAAATTATAATTGCATTCATACAATTATATTATCATTTATATATAATAAAAATTAATTTAATAATAATAATAATATTTTATTAAGATATTATTTAATTCAAAAATCAATTAATTTAATAAAATATAATTCTTAATTAAATAATAACTAAAAACACTATTGGTACTTTAAAAACTATTTACAATGTATCAAAAATGATAAGAAATTATATTCATTATTATATAAAAAAAATAATGTACATAAACATATTACTACTTATTTGTTACATAACCCCTTAAAACAGCCACATAAGACCTAAGTGTAAGGTGTGCGATGGTGACAGACTCTTGGGGTGGCTCGGATAACATCACTCGAGTGGTGATTTCAATCCACTTCCACTTGTCCCGTAGACGGTCCCGTTCGAGCTTGACATGGTGAAGCTCATCTTGGGCTTGGTCAAGAGTGAAACCCAAGGACACCACCTCTTTTATGAGCTCCGATAAATGGGCTTCGTATGGGGAAATTCTACTGGATGAGGCCATCACTTCCCTTGTCTATGTAAAATTGGATGTGTTAAAGCCCTATATTTATACTAATCATGTGATCAATGTTCAGCGTCTATAAAAGTAACGGTCCCAATTCTTATAATAAAACCAAAGAAGTTGATATTTTATATAAACATAAAGAGACATTTAATTATATCAAAAAGGATTTCCATTAATTAAACTTTGGGTCATTACAAGTGTCCCATCTAATTGCAGATAAATCATTGTTCATTTGAAACCTTTTTCTTACCCTTACAGTCACGTACTTGGTGTCCTTTCTCTCCACACTTATAATAAACTACCATTACCTTCAGGAAAGTTCTAGGGTGTTTCTTCCTATAGTTATCACATATGGGAAAATTATTCTTTTCCCTCTTCCCTTTATCCATCTTTCTCTCTTCCATCCTTTTCTTCTCTTGCTTCCCTTCAAAGCCATAAGACTCAGAGAATTATTTACTTATCTTATTAACACATGATACTATTTCTTTATATGTTGGGAATACATGGAATACTATTTCCCTTCTAAATGTTGGATTAATACCATGAAAGATATGATCCTTCTTACTCTTTGGATAATAAGTATTTCTGGAGTTCACATTTCTTCTCCTGGGCGCCATTTCTATACAATAACATAAACTAGGCCAGTTTATGAATTGCAATGAATAATTCCAAACTTGTAAAATACCTAACATAAATTGAATGGTTTATGGATATAATCCATAATCATAAAGATGTTTTCATTGAGGAATTATATACTCATAAAACCTTCTTAATGATTTGTAAAGAAAATGAGAATTATCCTAAGCATATCCCCCGGGAGTGTCATAACCAAGAGTATAGCAAGGCCCATTGTTGTGCACCGGTTCCCGTTCGAGTCTAGCTCAAAGCAGTGTTTTAGGGTTTTACCCCTAGGTACATCTTGGCTAGATCCGCCTCTACCTGCTCGTATCCAGATAAGGATGTATTGCTCGGAAAACTCACAAAATCTCTACAATACCAAAATTCTAGGAAATTCTTCTATACTAATCCTCAAAGTCCATCTTAGGTCTATGTTCTCTAATCAGAGTTTATCTAAATCTAGCTTCCAAGGTTTGTACTAAACTTCCTCTGATACCAATTGTAACGCCTCGACCCCAGTTACCCAGAGTCGATGCATTATTACATAACATTGGCATGATCACAAAAGATCAAGTCCCGAAAGACCGATTAGTTTAGTAGCCTTGTAATCACTAGATACATTAATAAAGTTTACATTACATCATAAAGTAAAAACTACAACAACATAGTCTCCATAGTCCACACTCATATCCCCTCATACTATCCCTATGGGTCATTTATAAAACACTTCTTCACATCCTGGGAAAAATAAAACATAGAAAGGGGTGAGCTCAAATGCCCAGTAAGGATAACAATATAGCGGAAATTTTCATAAATAAGCATAAAAATTTAAGGCAATGTATAACTAAAACAAAATATTTTTAAACTTGAACTTCAGCATAATATGACATAAATAAAATGAAATAATTCAATTTACTTATTCACATGGATATTCTACTAGTCGAATAATCACATGTAATATCAATAACCACTTTCATAATGATGGAATTCATAATGCCAGACTATCATAACCACATAGTCAAGGCCTTGTGCCAAGACTACAAATAAGATTTTGTCAAGGCCTTGTGCCAAGACACTAGTTTGTCTCATGAGACCTACCTATGCATTGAGGAGCTATAGAGGGCTCCACCCGTCACTTATTACGTCCAATGCATTCCTCATATGAATATGTTTAAACATAACATAAACATTCATATTAAAACTAGCATACTAAATGTAAATACTTTCTCTATAAACCATGAATGGTATAAAAATAACACATCCATAGTCAAACATATCACAAAACCCTCAATATAATATGGAAGTTTTGTATCATAATAAATCAACTTCAAATAAGCTTAAAATCTATCAAAGGATGTTGACATAGCTGAAATCAAAACTATTTGAGAGAAATATCTCTTTTTTTTAAATCATTTAAAAGTAACAAAATTATAAAAGAAAAAAATTTACTTTGAAAATATTCTTATAAGCTTGTAAGGGAAGCTTAGAAGATTTTATAATGGCAGAAAATAGCTACACCCTCCATATAAGTTAAAAAAGACATTCTTACCTTAATTCCGTCAAAAAGGTTAAAAAGGACCTTATTTGGAAAATGACAGAAAGATTCCTTTATAGAAATATTATAAAAATTCAACAAGGGTATAAATGACTTTAAACCATAGTCTATAAAATATTAAGAATGATTTGAAATACATTTTTAGGAAATATGGATGTGGATGATAAAGAGGTCCCAGTATATAATTACGTATAAACAACCTCAGATAATAAAGAGATTGTGAAATAAACCCTTAACTTGTACTTTTACTTGATAGAGTATAGGTTAACCTCCTGTATAATAGTTAAATAATTGTTATTAAACTATACAAGAATCATATACATAAATATGATATCATATATGATATTTTAGTATTGATTTGTTAATAATATTTTAGTATTATCATCGTTTCGGGTGTTAACTGATTCGTTTTCCTTTATATGCTTCGTTACGTAAGACTTGTTTGTTATGGATAGGTTGTATCTTATTCATATACAGAATGATATAAAGTCGTTAAAAATTACTTTTAATCATAAAACGAGAATTATTCTTGAATGGATATGATGGGGAAATGAATCTCATCGCGTTCGTGGAGACGGTAATCCGTACGTACGCACGAACGCTACTTCCATTTCATTTTTCATTTTAAAAGAAATAAAAACCAAATGATACATAGGTATATTATTATTAAAGTATAATATAATATCTTATATGTGTTACTTAAGTTCATTAACACCATACTTTATATGTTCCATGTATGGTATGAACGAGTCATATCACTTTGAGAGGGCGGTAGTCCGAACTTCCTCAAATAAAATTATTGTATATATATACAACATGAAACGAATAATGGTATGATATAAAATGGAAATAAAGAAGCTTATATATAAAATAAATATCATTAATATCATATTTAATTATATTTCCATCATAATGGCCACCATGAGAGGTGGTAGGAGACAATTGAACAATCATCGTTTCGTGAGGCGTTTGGTTTCCATCCTCAAAAACTTTATGTTATTCACCCATTAGATGGAGGTGTGTGTAATTGTAGTTATAATAATTCTCATAAAAATATCCTAGTATATTTAGGATAATGGTTTTGTTACAAAAGTAAATAATAGGATGATATTAGGGGTTGGAGAAGTAAAATAAAAGAAAATAAGCTAAGAGAAATCGTTACCTTTAATATGGGTAACTCCCTTTGGTTTGAACAAAAAAGGACTCTTGAAGTGCCTTATTTATAAGGTAAGTCTTCTAAGAGGAGGAGAGGGATGTAGGGAGATTAATTTGGCAGAGTTTGGACGAGCCAAAAGGCTTGAGAGGTGTGAGGAATTGGTTAGAAGTGGTGTCCTTTTATAAGGGGGAGGAGGGGCTCTTTAGGAAAAACTTAAAGTATTAATTTATAATAAATTCATATTCGGTTTCTAATGGCTCCAAAGTGGATTATTAAAAGTTTAAGGTGAGTATGGGACTAAAACCACTCAACCAATAGATTTTAGACAGGTTTGGGTCACTATAGTAACCTTATATTTTAGATTTAACTCTTAGTTAAATAGTTTGACATTTACCATGTCTCTTTGTATTTTTATAATATATAGTTAATAAACTTACTATATACTTCCAAGAGACCCCAAAGTGGTCCAGTAATTATACATATATAGTTATATAAGTTCTTTGGCCGAACCTTATATTTTTAGGAATATAATATCAATTAATAATAAAATATTTGTTTTAAAAAATATTTTATGTCAATTTTGACACTATTGGGTATTTTGTTTTTGATAAATTCATAACAGCATTATTACTTATAATGAAATTCATATAACCAATAATAATATGTCATATTAACCTATAAAATTATTTTAATTCATAAAAAGTCTGAAATTACATTTATTTGGATATTTATAATATCAATTATTTTAATATTTCACTAATTAAGTAATTACTACATCACCATTGTGTTATAAATAAATTAAATTATTTAATGTCTAGAAATTATAAATAAAATACCATTATTTAGGAAATATTTTTAGTTTTCTAATGAATATTTATAATAGAATTTATCTTATGTATAACCCTATATTAAAAATGTTATAGTTATTAATCTTTGATTTTAACTCTTTTAACTCTTCTTGGAATTAAATAATAATAAATTTACTAATCTAATCCAAGTGGATGAAAGAGGTTCATATTTTATTCCTAAGGTTTTTTTTGGTCGAATTATACTTATCCAATAGAATTAGGACATGTGTTAGGGTAATAATATCATTTTTACCCTTAATTACCCTACTTACTTTTTACCGTGGTAAATAAAAGTAAAAAGTTACTATTCACCAAAAATTATTTTTATCTTATTGAACAACATTTTACTCCTTTATATTAACCATGCCTCTCGGATTTTCAAAATTCCACTCAGAGAAGCGGTAAAATTAAGTTTTATGGGAATTTGCAAATTCTCCTAGCAGGTGGGTAAAAGACGGTGAAAAGTTCAATAAACTTTTTCTATATCTAAAATTATTATAAACTAACTCCAAAGAATTAAATTGATCTTATATAGGTTTTATGTATCTATTTTGATATAAATTTAAATAAAATAAATAATTATTTAAATAAAAATTCAGTTTTAAACTATAACTCAGTGTTTTTCACTATTCATCAAAAATTAAAAGTTTTCAGAAAAATACCAAAAATTTACCCAAATCTAATTTTGATATTACGAATTAAATAATGAAGTCTATTTTACAAAATTAAAAACATAGAAGTGGAATTTATTAATTTAAAATTAGTACCCGCTATTAAAACCAAAAGGCGTATTTTTAAGAAATAACAACTACCAAAAGTTTGACACTTGTTTATGTCCAATTTCAAAGTGAAATTACTTACAATGACCATCATTGGATTAAATGGTAAAAATATAATCTATTTATAATTCAAAACCATTAAAATGTATAATTTCATAATATAAGTTATTTTGATTTAAAAAGTTGTTTTCAGTTAAAATATAGTATTTTTTACTATTCACCCAAATATGAAAGTTATCAGAAAAACACCAAAACTTTATCGAAACTAAATTCTTATGTACCAATTCTAAAGAAGAAGTTTATTTTGTCAAATTGAATATATAAAAGTTTCAAATATTGGATTTAAAAAGGCTTCTCCATTAAAAGGCGGTAAAATTGCATTTTTTGAAAAATACTTCTTTTATCTGAAAAATGTATTTGTTATTACATTATGTCTAAGAAACTCATAATACAGATTCTAAAATTATAAAGATTATATAAAGTTCAAAATTTAGTTAATACTATTCATAATCGCTTTTGAACTACTTGTTTGGTAAGCCATGGTGCTCTAGAACTCGGTGTTGTGTGTAGTGCAAGTTATTGAATTACTTTGAAGAAATAACATACTATGAAATCTTGGGGTGTTACATAACATCTATATGGAATACTTTGAACTTCAGTTTCACTACAATGGGCCAGAATAATATGATTGTTTCCAGTGTTGACATAGATGGAAATGTCTCATCAACATCTATACCCTCTATCTAGGAGTATCCTTTGAACACTAGTCATGATTTATTTCAAATCACTGTGCCATATTCATTCATATTGTTGTGATATACCCATTTAGCCCTAATGGAATTCTTATCTACTGGCCTTGAAACAATATCCCAAGTCTGATTTTTCTCAATCTGGTCTAGCTCATAATTCATTGCCTGAACCCAGTTGTCATCTTCACCTGCATCAGTAAAACATTTATGTTCAACTTGAGATAATAGAGATGTCTGTTGCAGTGACTTCATTCTTCCTATATGAACTGGATCTGTTTGATCACCCATGATATTCTTCCTATCAATTTTAGCTCGACACTTTGGCTTCTTTGTAGATACAGACTTAAATTATTCTTGTTCATCATCACTATCTTCTTCTAAGCCAGCATCTGCTACTTCTACACCCCCTATGTTACTTTCCTCTTCATCAATTTCATCAAGAAATTGTTCACTACGCTGTTGATTATTCTCTTCATTTTCCACAATAGTGTCATCATTTCTCTCAACTACTTTTCCTAGCCTCTTTTTAAATCATTTTTATGATTTTATTTTGCCTGAGTAAATGAGGAAAATCCCATCATCTCCACGTGACTCAAATTTCCTATGTTTTTCTTTATTGTGAATAACTAAATTACTCCAAAATATTCAAAAGTATTTTAATGTTGTCTTATTTCTGCACCACATATAATACGAAGCCTTTCCTTCCTTTGGACACAATAGAGCCCTGTTAGAAATGTATACTGATTTCAATACTACTTCTTTCCAAAATTTCTCTGGTAGATATTTTTCTATAAGCATCATTATGTCCATGTTGTTGATGATATGATTTATTTTTTCAACCACTCTATTCTATTGGAGAGTTTTTACTGAAAAAAACATTATGCCTTATCCCATGTTTTTCGAGATAGTCTTCTACCTGACTGTTTGTGAATTCTGTACCATTTTCAGTACGAAACTTTATAATTTTCTACCCAAACATCCTTTCAAATTCCTTTCGATACTATTTTAGGAAACTGAAGACATCAGACTTATGCACAATGATGAATACCCATGCCATTTTTCTATAGTCATCAATGAAAAGAATGTAGTACCTTTTCCCATCTATAGATCTTAGTGAGATAGGTCCACAAACATCAACATGGACTAATTCGAGCACTTTGGTTGACTTCTATATCTTTTCCATGTATGTATTTATGATTATATTTCCTTGTTGACATGAATCACACGTATGAGTATGATCACGTGATAGTCTAGGGAGGTCTCTAGATACATCACACTTAACCATATCTCTCATGGATGGTTGTCATAGATGACCAAGTCTCTTATGCCATAACTTGTTTTCTTCCTCTCTGGATAAAAAACATATGTCTTCTTCCCCACTTACAAGGTATAGATTTCCCTTTATCCTTTTTCCCTGTAGGAAAACTGCACCATATTTTCCTTTAACAACACAAATCTTCTTGGTAAATCTAATAGAGTGCCTAGAGTCTCATTGTTGAATGACACTGAGTAAGTTGTTACTAGGACCTTCTACTACCAAGACATTAGCACGTATTATTTCTTTTCCCCAAAACATGGCCTTTCCAAAGCCAATAATATTTAGGCCTTCATCATTTCCAAACTTGAAAAATCATTTTTTTCCATATTTTATTACTGTAACAAGATCCTTATTCCCTCTCATATGAGATGTGAAACCACTATCAAGGATCCATATACCAGAACGATCTGATGCTTTAATATAAATATCCACAACCACTTTCTTCTTATCCTTTTTCTTTTTGATCCATATATTTTACTTTAAACTCAGTGTGGTTTGAAAAACTTGTTCTTCCTCAGAGTGTGATGGACTAGCATCATCCTATAGTGCTGCAAAGCAATTTTGTGTTGTCAGCTCACTTTTTGATTATCTGATTTGTTTCTTGCGACTTATTGAGTTCTACCTTATCACATTAATTTTCATGATTTATATACAATATCTAGACATGTTCCTAAATCCTCCACACCAAAAAAATTTCCCACAGAGGATGTTCTATAATATTGAGCTCTATTTGGATTCCACTATTGTTCTTGTGCCCTGCGGTATCTTTTGACTATAGAACACACATTATGTAAATGCCCCATATTTCCATAGCAATAATACCTAATATAAGGTGTATTAATATGTGTCACTTTTGAACTGATAGTTTTCCCTTGGGATTTATAAATATTCTGATTCTATTTCATGCCTAAATGAATCATTAACCTCAAAATGGGTTCTTGTGGTCTGGCTTCAACTTTCACAACTTTCTGTTTTTGATCATGCCTCAAATTAGCCTTACCATCTGAACATAATTTTTTCCTCTTTACTGCTTGGATACAATACTCCACTTACTGCTTTTTCACCTTATGAATGATCCTATTTCCAGATGTCTCACTGGAGTCAAGAGTTTTTCCTGATCCTTAACTTTTTTTATAGTATGAAAACTTCTTCTTTTAGTTTTTCAATGCACTTTATTTCATCTTTTACTTTGATATTCAAACCATCAATCTCTATTTTATGTTATTAAACCTTGATTTTATGCTCACTCAGTGTTCCTGAGTCCTTTGGCAATGAAGACTTGAGATTCTCATCCTCATTCATCAACTCAACCTTTTATTCATCCTATTGTAGCATGTAGAGTTTGGCATCATGAACCACTTTGTTGGATTTATTTGTTTTTTTATCTCCAAACATCTATCTCTTCAAGTGATGATTCTAATTTAGCCTCCATATCAACTCTTCCTTCAATTTATTATTCTTCTCCATCAACATCGGATTCATCCTTTTTCTGAGAACTACCAAAAACTACCACCATATAATTCTCTCCATAGTCTTTGCAGTTCTATATCTCTTCAACCTCTTCAACCTCAGACTCATCTAAATTGTCACATTCTTGTAAAAGGAGATTCTTTTTCTTATAGAAAATTTTATTGGACTGTTTCTTTCCTTTCACATAGGTTGAATAATTCTTCTTGGAAATTTCAATTTCATCTTCATCATCTTCTTGAACTTCTTGGGGAACCTTACTGCAAGATTTCCAAACTTTCCACATAAAAAACAAATGAGTGTAAGTTTCCCCTTGAACTTTCCTTTTTCCTCCTTGTATATTTGATGAAACAAATGGCATCACCTCATATGTCTCTTCATCTTCTTGAGAATCTTGAATGGTGAGATTCTTCATGGACTTGAATTCCACCTCCTTAGATTTCCCCTTTTTCATAACCTCGTTATCATCATTCTTCATTTCATATAAAACCAAGGTACTGTGAAAAATGTTAAGTGTTAACTCTTTCGGATCCTTGTCTTCCAAAACTGAAACTTTAAGATTAAACCAAGGTGGTAGTTATCTCAATATGTGCTTCACAATATTTATGTCTTCAATAACGTCTTCAAGACATCACATGTCTTCCACTACAACATTTACCATATCAAATAATGCATCAACAAACTCATTTGGTTTTATTCTAAGATATTAATACTTATTCTACAACACTTGTATCTTTGCTTCAATGACCTTTTAATCTCCTTCATATGTGTTCAAAAGTTTTTCCCACATGGCATGTGATGTTTTACATGACATCACCTTTATATAGATAGAATTGGATAGGGATCCCCCTAAAGCATTGATTTCATTGGCATCAACATCCAATTCTCTTCTCTCATCTTCTGATAATGCACCATTATTAATATTGGTTGTTATACCATGAATTACTACTGTAAACACATCCATTACAAAAGATCAAAAGTAGTGTTGCATCCAATTCTTTCATATCTGAAAGTTTTTCCCATCGAAGATCGGAATCCCCTTATGATTGGTGACCTCCATTTGAGAGAGAAACACTAATATCAACCTTTCCCTATGATACTAATATTAGTTCTACTAGTTTAGATAACCAGAGGGGGGGGGGGGTGAATCAGGGTATGACAGATTAAAACAACTGCCCCTATCGATCTTGTTTTGTTATTAGACAAAACTCTCTTCTCTCTGCTTCCTGTTGCAGAGTATGAAAAAATCTTAAAACAAGCATAGGAGACAACAATTTTACTTGGTTCTCCCTCACTCGGCTACATCCAAGGAGCTTACACTGGTGACATTCTATTGTAACAAATCCACTAAAATCAAACTTTTGTTTACAAAGTTTGGAGCGAACTCACTGTCCCTCTTGATTTACAACCAATCATAATATGAAAGCTCACTGCTCTCTCAACTGAAGTGTGCTCACTATTTCTTTAGAATATCCACTCTCAGTTTATAGAAATTTTGGTCTCTTCATTATCACAAATGAATGTATCTTATTCTATATTTATATTCTCTACTAAAGTACAACTTTTACCCATAGCTGAATCTCACTTTGCACCGATGTACTGGGAAATCTTCCAACTTTCACAAAACCCTAGAATGAATGGCATGATTCTCTAAGCCTGGTGCGTAAGTGTTACCAAATTACTTGCATGAAAATCCCTTCACCAAATCAGAACTTTGGCGACTCACACCCTTTTACACCTAAACCAATATTGGCCCACAACTATAAACTGGTGTGCAACTTCTGAATATCTTTATACTTGCATGACCAAACAACCACTTGCGCACCCAAACCTACTTGCGTGAATAGAGATCGAATTATCTCAAAGTGTTGAGTTTTTTACCAAATGAGGAGGGGTATTCTTCTATTTATACTCATTTTGGGATCCCTGAGCACCGTGCACAAATTTCTTCCCGATGTGAAAGTCTGGCCGCCTTAGCCTCTATCGCCCTAGTCACCTGGCATGCCCAAACCAAAACTTGGGCACCTCTCTTTCCTTTGACATATTTTGATGTTCTGATCTTGAAAAAAATATGGCATGCAACTTTACAAGCCTCTAAGACACTGGCATGCAAGAACCTTTATTGAAAACACTTTTCTCTATTTTTCGATTTTGAGGCACAAAAATTTGTAAAACACTAGAAAATGGAGCCACCTTGTATCTTATATTTTTGTACCACCTCCAAATCATTTATTACT
Organism: Viscum album; assembly: GCA_963277665.1. NCBI lineage: Eukaryota > Viridiplantae > Streptophyta > Magnoliopsida > Santalales > Viscaceae > Viscum > Viscum album. Next base: position 1,273,898,867 of record OY728153.1, on the reverse strand, counting down.
TTGTGTAGGTTCTTCTATCAAACATGTATTGTCAAAAACATCTCTTTAACTCAACATCACCATGAAAACCCCCTTTTGTCAACAAATTGAACATCATGGTCTACTTTGTCAACAACCACAACATGAAGGCCTACTTTTTCAACAAACACAATCACCTCAAAAATGCCTCAATGATAACTTGAGGTATTTTTTCCCAATGGAAAAAATATAATAAAAAAAATTCAAAAGTGAAAACAACAAGCAAGATCAATTGTAATCAAAATTCCATAGGCTGAGTTATATACATGATGATGTCATGGAATGATGATATAGAAAAGGGAAATAGGGGATACGAGGGACATGCGTATACAACATGATATAAAAAATATAGAAAGTACAATAGACTAATCTACTAGCATCATGATCCTATAATTGGTCCTCTACTCCTAATATCCAAGCTATAAGTAAAATAGATCAAGAATCCATAGTAGGGAACTTTCCCTTATCCATACTTACATACATGAAGTCTACTCGGGTACCAAAGGTGTCCAGAGTACGATGTGAGATAAACTCAGTAGGCCACCACCAATGTTGTCTAGAAATAATCTAGCTAGTATACATAACATAACAATTTGTAGGTATAAGGAATAATAAACAATAACGAATTACTAAATACTAGCCGGCTCATATTCCTACAGGACACCTGGCTAACTCTACCTTCTTCAGCATAGGCCGATGTAAAAGTTTGATAAGTAACCATATATATATATATATATGTAGTAATATATATATACACACTATATACACACATATAAACTATGTATATGAGGAAATAAGTAGGAATATACATGGATACTAGGTGCTAGCTAGACCCAAGGCATACCTATGACATTAATAACTAGTCTAACGAGCTATAAAATCAAGCAAGGGTACAAGTCTTGAATCTCATGATGAATGTGATAATTCATGATCATAACTCAAGATAGGTGTGGTGGGATGTCATTCCCAACACCCAATATGGAGGAACGTCGAATGTCATGCCTATCATCCAAATAAAAGTATAATGGTATGAGACTTCTCACTCGACACACGATATAAGGAATATTGAAACATCATTCTCAAAAAGTACCTTATACATAGTTCAATAACCAATCTCATGTTCTAACAATAATAATAATAATAATCACGAGGGATCACCTGTAATTAATTTACATCCATATAACACAAATATTCAAAAGTGCATAATTTACATAATTTAAGTTCATAATGGTAAAACATGAGGCATGAAATTTACACCCATTTCCATTCATTTAAATCAATACATTTAATATATCTAGGAAATTTAATTCAATTTTATGGATAATAAAAATATTTAAAAGGATCTTGGTCATCTAGAAAATTATATAAAAGGTGAAAATTCCATTTACAAGGAAATCCGAACACTTAGAGGGTGTTTAGTTTATTAAACAATTATATAAGAGAAGTAAATTAATTTAGCACACCCAAATAGGTGAAAATGAATAAGTTAAACAACCTTTAATCACTTATGAAGGTTCCATTGAAATATAAAAACATGCGTATACTTATTTATAAAGAAAGAACACATTTAAGGGAAACACATAGTAATGGACGATGTGTGGAATAATGGAAAATCTATGAAAACATAATGATATTTAGGGAAAACAACTAGAGCACCCACCTTATTTCTATATATGACTCCTCATCCAATATTAGATTCATATTTGGCATAAAATGAAATAAAATAGAAGAATGGTCGAACACCCAAAAAATAGGTTGAATGAGCTCACACCAAATAGCTCAAGGTATGATAAGAGAAACTCAGAATGGAAGAAAGAGTATTAAGGATCATACCACTATCTATCCAATGATTCTAAATACAATCCATTTGGAGTTCAGATGAAGGAGTTATCTTGATCCCAAGGTGGAGATCTTGAGGAGGAGCTCTCACAGATGAAAAGGAGAGGTTTGGTCTTATGGAGTGAAAATAAGGGAGGCATGTTATGACAACCCTGCTTTTCATTACAACTTAAACATGATTTATTACATAAAACATCACTGGATACAAAAAAGAAGATCGAGAGGTTTAGTGTCTTTGGGTCTTAGGATCATTAAATGAAAACTTAAAACATGAAATACAACATCTTTATTGAAAACTTCCTTTACATGACCACTACATTCCTTCATACTTAGCATTGCATGGGATAACCTGAGGACATGCATAAGAAAAGGGTGAGATATAAAGCCCAGTAAGGGAGTACACATGGAATAACATGAGGAGTACAATAAATGTTAGACAATAGGTATATCAATAGAGCATAAGAAAAACATGAACATAGAGGCATGATAAACCATGAAAATCATAACACGGAAATGTGGAAACAATACTTAACATGGAATTAGCATGAGCCAAGGCTCATTGCAAATGGGGCATGAGTAAATCCTCATTGAACATAAAGCATGAGTAAAGCCTCGTTGCACTTGAATTATCATGATTCAACACTCATTGCACATGACATATCATGATACTATACTTTACCCAATGCATTGGAGCACTATAAGGCCCCACCCTTCATAAACATTTCATTTCATGCATAAGTGTGCCACATGGATCATAAAACATGGATTCATAAAACATAATAATTTATTCCATGATAAAGGAATGTGGAATTCATACATGAAACTTTATAATCAATATGTAAATGTGAATAAAGTTGAATACCCTTTATGGAGAAATGGGCATGGTATTCACTACACAATGACCTTGGATTAGAAAATCGGTGCGATTTCGGCAGCGTAACGGCGTGACATAAGAATTCATAAAAAATAGTTGATGAGGGAGAAAGGGGTTCCTCATCATATTTACATGTAATGGACAGTAAGGAGTTCATATAGATACATGTCCCAAAAATTGTAGTGGAATTTAGATTCATGATACAAAAGTATTGCTTGAATGTAAAAGAGGAGAGAGAAGTTCCTTTCTGAATTTCGGCATAGTAACGGGTGTACATGGGAGGTATTTAATGAGAGATAAAGGGGTCTCCCATCATTCAAAAAAAAATAGGGAAGTATCAGGGAGTTGCAAAACCATACCCCAACATTCATAATTTAAATTAAAAGGTAAAAACAACTTAAAGAAAATTGGACAAAAATGAGAAAGGAAGAAAAACCCTTACTTGGAAGTGTGCTTCCAAAGGCTAGAGAGAGGCTTGTGAGAGGCTTCTTGGGAGCTTGGGGCACCTTGGGAGGATTCTACAGAGAGTAGGTCAGAGGTTGGATGAACTACAAAGTCTTTGAGTGAGGAGGAAGTGGGATCTTGGGTGGGGTTATATAGGAAAGGTGAGGGAATTCTTTATTATTTAGGTTTGGGACCCCTTATATTAAATTAATCCAAACCACAAACCATCCCATGGTTTTTCCCATGGTTTTTGGAAAAGGTAAGAGGAAAATAATATTTTATAAAGCCAAGGTCCGATCTTCTTAAAATATTAGGGTTACTTATGTGGAGGTGAGTCACACTCCCATGGAAATTAATTTAAAAAGACAAGGTGTTTAATAAGTCTTGAGAGGTCCATTAATGCTTTTAAAAGTAAGAAAAACAAACCCAAAATCACATTATTTTAATGCTAAAACATATATTTGCCAAAAATAAAGATTATATAATTTTATTAAATCACTATTGGGTCATTATGATGTCATAAAAAACATTATATATTTAAACAGTATTTAATTTTTACTCAAACATTTGACTGTCTCAGAAAATTATGAAAAATTCACATTTGGAAAATTTCAATTTCTTGATTCCAAAAATAACATTTATTTTATCTAAATAATTTTATAAATATTTTAATTTTCACTTTTAAAATAAAAATCGATATTTATAAAAAATTCACAGGTTTTGACAAAAATGGCTTTCAAACCTAAATAAAAATTATAATTGCATTCATACAATTACATGATCATTTATATATAATAAAATTAATATAATAATAATAATAATATTTTATTAAAATATTATTTAATTCAAAAATCCCTTAATTTAATAAAATAGATTTCTTAATTAAATAATAACTAAAAACACCATTTGTACTTTAAAAACTATTTACAATGTATCAATAATGACAAGAAATTATATACATTATTATATAGAAAAATAATGTACATGAACATAGTACTATAGATTAGTTACATAACCCCTTAAAACAGCCGTATAAGACCTAAGGGTAAGGTGTGCGATGGTGACAGACTCTTGGGGTGGCTCGGATAACATCGCTCGAGTAGTAATTTCTATCAACTTCCACTTCTCCCGTAGACATTCCCGTTCAAGCTTGACATGGTGAAGCTCAGCTTTGGCTTGGTCAAGGGTGAAGCCCAAGGACACCACCTCTTTTTCGAGCTTCGATAAATGGGCTTCGTATGAGGCAATTATACTGGATGAGGCCATCACTTCCTTTGTCTAAGTAAAATTGGATGTGTTAAAGCCCTATATTTATACTAATCACGTGATCACTGTTCAATAGCTATAAAAGTAATGGTCACAATTCTTATCATAAAACCAATGAAGTTGACATTTTATAAAAACATTTTATATAAAGAGACATTTAATAAGATCAAGAGGGATTTTCCATTATTGAAACTTTGGGTCATTACAATATCCCCCCCTTAAGAAATTTTTCCCTCGAAATTTTCCTTTTCCCACACTAAAACAGATGTGGGTAACTTATCTTCATAACTTCCTCCGATTCCCAAGTTGATTTTTCAAACTTGTGGTTTCTCCACAACACCTTGACGAGGGGCATTGTCTTATTTCGTACAACTTTTTCTCTACGATCTAAGATCTTCACTGGTTGATCCTCATATAAAAGATCGTCTTCCAATTGTACCACCTCAGAAGAGAGCACATGTGAAGGGTCCGGTATGTACTTCCTTAAGAGGGATACATGAAAGACATCATGTACTTTGTCCATAGTAGGCGGAAGTGCTAGTCGATAGGCCACATCCCTGACATGATCAAGAATCTCTAAGGGGCCGATGTACCTTGTACTTAAATTCCCTTTCTTTCTAAACCTCATGAAATTCTTCCACAGAGATATGCATAAAAAACTATGTCTCCAACTTTAAACTCAAGGTCTCATCAACAATAATCTGCATAACTCTTCTGTCGACTCTAGGCTGCCTTAATATGATGCTGAATGGTTTTCACCCTCTCCACCATTTCCTCGACCATTTCTGGTCCAAGCAGCTTACGTTCACCGACCTTATCCCAACATGCCGGTGTTCTACACCTTTTCACATACAGGGCTTTATATGGTGCCATTTGGATGCTCGAGTGGAAACTGTTATTATAAGAGAACTCAACCAGAGGAAGATGTTGATCCCATCCTCCTTTAAAGTCCATTGAGCACGCTCTCAACATATCCTCAAGTGTTTGGATAGTCCGCTTGGATTGGCCATCAGTTTGAGGATGATAGGCTGTACTAAAGTTCAGTTCAGTATTCAGAGCATGGTAAAGACTCTTCCAAAACATAGAGGTGAATCTTGGATCTCAGCCAAACACAAAAGATAGTGGTACTCCATGCAACCTTACCACTTCCCTGATATATATCCGTGTCAGTTGATCCAATGAGAAATCCTCCCGAATGACAATTAAGTGTGCAGTCTTTGTAAGACGATCCACAACTACCCAGATTTCATTGTTGCCTTTGGATGTCCTTGGATGTCCGGGGACAAAGTCCATGGTGATGTTCTCCCATTTCCATTCTAGTATGGGCAATGGTTGCATCATCCACTTAGACTTCTGCCTATTTACCTTCACTTGCTGACACACCAGGCACTTTGATGTATATTCAACAATCTCCTTATTCATATTATCCCACCATAAGTTTTCTCGGAGATCTCGATACATCTTTGTGCTCCCTGGTGAATAGAGAAATTTGAACTATGTGCATCATCCAAAAGATCCTTCTTCAACTCCGGACTTGATGGAACACACATTCTTTTCCCAAACCGCACAATTCCTTCTTCATTAACATTAAACTCTGATGATTTCCCTTTTTCGATAGCTTCCACTTTTTCTTGAATTCCTACATCATCCTTTTGAGCATCCTTTAACCTTTCCAAAAGAGACGATTGAGCAATAATTTGTGAATGGATTGATGATGTTCCCTTCTCTATGACTCCCATGTCCATTTTCATCAAGTCTAAGAATATTGGATCCTTCTCAATTATCATCATTGATAGAATCACTGGATCCTTTCAACTTAGGGCATCTACCACCTTGTTCGCTTTCCCAGGGTGGTAATGGATTGAAAAGTCATCATCCTTGATGAGGTATATCCATATTCTATGGCGCATATTAAGCTCTTTTTTTGTGAATATATATTTAAGACTCTTGTGGTCAATATATATCTCACATTTATCTCCATAGAGATAATGCCACCAGATTCTCAAGGAAAAGATCACTGCCACCAACTCCAGATCATGCGTTGGATAGTTTTGCTCATGGATTTTCAACTTCCTTGAGGCATATGATATCACTTTATCATTCTGCATCAGCACACAGCCTAAGCCCTTCTTCAAAGCATCACATAATACCCCAAAAATTTCACCACTTGTGGGTAAAGTGAGCACAAGAGCAGTGATAAGACTCCTTTTCAACTTCTTGAAGCTTTTTTCACATTCATCACTCCAAGAAAACTTTACTCCGTTTCTAGTTAGCTTGGTAAGAGGGTTGGACAATCATGAGAAATTTCTCACAAATCGTCGATAATGTCCAACTAACCCTAAGAAGCTACGGATATCCGTTACTGATGTTGGCCTTGGCCATCCCTCAATGGTATCTATTTTAGAGGGATCCACAGATATCCCATTGCTTGTGATGATATGGCCAAAGAATGAGACCCCCTTCAGCCAGAACTCACACTTGCTGTACTTTGCATAGAGCTTCTCCTTGCGCAAAGTCTCTAGTACAGTTCTTAAATGCTCCTCATGATCCTCCTTGGTTTTGGATTATATTAGACTATCATCTATAAAGACTACCGCAAATTTGTCTAGGTAATCTCTAAAGACTCTATTCATCAAGTACATGAAGATTTCTGGAGCATTGGTGAGTCCGAAAGGCATTACTATGAATTCATATTACTCGTATCTTGTACGAAAAGCAGTCTTGGGGACATCTTCCTTCTTCACCCTTACTTGATAATATCCTGACCGCAAATCCACCTTGGAGAATTATTGTGCTCCACGCAGCTGATCCAACAAGTCATCAATTCTTGGGAGAGGATACTTATTCTTTATCGTGATTTTGTTAAGTTCATGGTAATCGATGCAAAGACGCATTGACCCATCCTTCTTCTTGACTAAGAGGACTGGTGCACCCCATGGTGAAGCACTTGGGTGTATAAACCCTTTATCCAGATTCTCCTGTAGTTGTTTCTTCAGCTCTTCAAGCTCTACAACAACCATTCTATATGGATTCTTGGATATTGGTAAAGCCTCGGGTATAAGTTCAATTGAGAATTCAACATCCCTTTTAGGAGGAAGACCAGGCAGTTCCTCGGGAAACACTTCAGCAAATTCCATCATAATATGCATTTCTTTAAGGATGGTTTCTTCCTTAGACTCAATCATCTGAGCCAGATACGTGTGCCCATAAGGCAGTAATATCCACGCTTGAGATAATGGAGCTAAAGGATATTCATCTTCCTCCATACACTTTTAAAGAATTGGGGGTCGATTCTCCATATGGAGTGTGATTTCCCTCTCCCAAAAATTTATATTGGCTCTATATAAGGAAATCCAATCCATGCCAAGAATTACATCAAATTCCACCAGAGGGAGTATGACAAGGTTCTCTGGGAAATTCAATCCACAAATTATAACAGGGGGGACTTATATTCATGGGACGTAATGATTTCCCCATTTGTCGTACTCACCGACATCTTCACTTATATGATTTGTGGTGGTGCTGAGATTGTTCTACTAAACTTTAGAGATATAAAAGAAAGCGTAGAATATGAATCAAAAAGTACGTTCACTATTCTTGAATGAATAACTAGCGTACTTGTCACCACTTCTTTGTCAGGGTTTACTTCGGCAGAAGTGATGGAAAAATCTCTTCCTTGCTTCCTTGGAGGTTGTTGGTTGCCTCCAAAAACCCTTGGATTAGGGCACTGATTTGAAAAATGACCCAGTTCTTTGCATTTTTAGCATTGAACAACGTGTTGAGGTTCGAAACGGAGCGTTCCTCTCCTCTATCGCAGCTGCGGGTCTTTCTTTCCGACAGTTAATAGCTAGGTTCCCTTCTCTTCCACACCTGATACATTTCCTCATCCCCTTAATGCAATTTCCAGGGTGCTTCTTTCTGCACTTTTGGAAAGTGGGGTGTTGGATCTTCTTAGCACCGTTGGATTTATCCATCGGCCCACCAACATTGAAGTCCACCTTACGCTTCTTATCCCCATGATACCCCTGTGATTCTCCAATCTCCATTTCTACCTTGAGGGCACATCGGAAAATTTCCTCATAGCTATCGAAGTCACAGATCACTAATGCTTTCCAGAGGCTAGGCTTCATCCCAGCAAAGAAGCGGTCAACCTTGAATTCGGGGGTAACGACAAAGCTATAAGCATATCGTGCAAGCCTTGTGAAGTTTTCCTCATACGCTCCAACAGATTCTTCATCTTTTTTGCTTGAGGGAAAGGAAGTCCCTTTCCATCTTAATCCAGAGGGTGCGCGGAAAATATTTATCGAAAACATCTTCCAGAAATCCTTCCATTCCAACACCTTGATCTCCTCCCCAGGCATCTTATTTTTGATCAACGTCCACCATTGATCAGATTCACCCTCCATACTATAATCTTCTAGGAGAACCTTCTCTTGTTTAGAACATTTAAGGATGGAGAATATCTTTTCAATGGAGTTGATCCATTGTTCAGTGATTGTGGGATCAGATGATCCACTAAAAGTAGGAGGCCTTTGTCTCATGAATCTCTCAATAGCGACTTGTTCTTTATTAGGGGGGGGGGGTTGAACCTTCCTCTTGACCCATGTTTCTATTCAAAACTTGAGTTAGGAGAGAGAGAAGCATGACAAAGTTCGCGATTCCCACTCCCATTAGATTGGGCATCTCATTAGTACAGTCATCACACTGATCTTCACAACAGTTGTTAGCCCGAGTCCTCCTATTACCGGCCATTGGCTGGAATAAAAGGAAATTTAGGGGTAACACATAAAGGGTAATACAAAGACAAAAGTTTATGAATTATAAATAAACTTTTATTTCCTTTACTCATGAGTCTATAGGCTTCAATCTAGGCTTTTCATGATCTACTTTCTAACATATATTCTTAGTGGAATTTTTTAATTCCCTTAATAAGGGTTCATAGTAAGCTTGTGAATTTACCAAAGCATATCCCTTGGGAGTATCGTAACCAAGAGTGCAGAAAGGCCCGTTTTCGTGCACTAGTTCCCATTCGAGTCTTTCTCAAAGCGGTGTTTTTGGGTTTTACCACTAGGATACATCTGTGCCAGAGCCGCTTCTACCTGCTTGTATCCAGACAGGGATGTATTTTCTTGATAACCCACTTACTCAATACTCACCAAAACTTAGGGACGTTTTTATTATACATAGTCTTGTATATAAGGCTTTACTAGGGTTTTCTAATCCTAATCCCAAAAATAACCAAACCTATCCTTTGATACCAACTATGACAACCCTTCTTTTTATTACAACTTAAAAATGATTTATTACCTAAAACTTCACTTGATACAACAAACAAGATCGCGAGGTTTAGTGTCTTTGGGGATTAGGATCGTTACATAAAAACTTAAAACATGAAATACGACATCTTTATTGAAAACTTCCTTTACATGACCACTACATTCTTTCGTACTTAGCATTGCATGGGATAACCTGAGGACATGCATAAGAAAAGGGTGAGCTATAAAGCCCAGTAAGGGAGTACACATGGAATAACATGAGGAGTACAATACATGTTAGAAAATAGGCATATCAATAGAGCATAATAAAAACATGAACATAAAGGCATGATAAAGCATGATAATCATAACATGGAAATGTGGCAACAACACTTAACATGGAATTAGCATGAGCCAAGGCTCATTGCACATGGAGCATGAGTAAATCCTCATTGCACATAAAGAATGAGTAAACCATCATTTCACTTTAATTATCATGATTAAACACTTGTTGCACATAACGTATCATGATACTATACTTTACCCAATGCATTGGAGCGCTATAAGGGCACACCCTTCTTAAACATTTCATTTCATGCATAAGTGTGCCACATGGATCATAAAGCATGGATTCATAAAACATAATCATTTATTCCATGAAAAAGGAATGTGGAATTCATACATGAAACTTTATAATCAATATGTAAATGTGAATAAAGTTTAATACCCTTTATGGAGAAATGGTCATGGTATTCACTAGACAATGACAATGGATTAGAAAATCGGTGTGATTTCAGTAGCGTAACGGTATTTCATAAGAATTCATAAAAATGGTTGATGAGAGAGAAAGGGGTTCCTCATCATATTAAAATGTAATGGATAGTAAGGAGTTCATATAGATACATGTCCCAAAAATTTTAGTGGAATTTAGATTCGTGATACAAAAGTATTGCTTGAATGTAAAAGAGGAGAGAGAAGTTCCTTTCGGAATTTCAGCATAGTAACGGGTGTACATGTGAGGTATTTAATGAGAGATAAAGGGGTATCCCATCATTCAAAAATAAATAGGGAAGTATGAGGGAGGTTCAAAAACATACCCCAACATTCATAATTTAAATTAAAATGGCAAAACAACTTAAAGAAAATTGAACAAAAATGAGAAAGGAAGAAAAACCCTTACATGGAAGTGTGCTTCCAAAAGATAGAGAGAGGCTTGTGAGAGGCTTCTTCGGAGATTGGGGAACCTTGGGAGGATTCTAGAGAGAGTAGGGCAGAGGTTGGATGAACTCCAAAGGCTTTGAGTGAGGAGGAAGTGGGAGCTTGGGTGGGTTTATTTAGGAATGGTGAGGGAATTCTTTATTATTTAGGTTTGGGACCCCTTATATTAAATTAATCCAAATTACAAACCATAACATGGTTTTTGACCATGGTTTTTAGAAAAGGGAAGAGGAAAATAATATTTTATAAGGTCAAGGTCCGAACTTTTTAAAATATTAGGGTTGTTTACATGGAGGTGAGTCACACTCCCATGGAAATTAATTTAAAAAGACAAGGTGTTTAATAAGTCTTGAGGGGTCCATTAATGCATTGAAAAGTAGGAAAAACAAACCCAAAATCACATTATTTTAATGGTAAAACATATATTGGCCGAAAATAAATATTATAGTATTTTATTACATCACTATTGGGTCATTATTATGTCATAAAACACATTATATATTTAAACGGTATTTAATTTTTACTCAAAAATTTGACTGTCTCAGAAAATTATGAAAAATTCACTGTTGGATAATTTCAACGTCCTGATTCCAAAAAGAACATTTATTTTATCTAAATAATTTTCTAAATATGTTAATTTTCACTTTTAAAATAAAAACTGACATTTATAAAAAAATCACGAGTTTTGAAAAAAAATGGCTTTCAAACCTTAATAAAAATTATAATTGCATTCATACAATGACATGATCATTTATATATAATAAAAATAATCTAATAATAATAATATTTTATTAAAATATTATTTAATTAAAAAATCCCTTAATTTAATAAAATAGATTTCTTAATTAAATAATAACTAAAAACACCATTTGTACTTTAAAAACTATTTACAATGTATCAATAATGACAAGAAATTATATTCATTATTATATACAAAAATAATGTAAATGAACATAGTACTATCGATTAGTTACATAACCCCTTAAAAAAGCCTCATAAGACCTAAGGGTAAGGTGTGGAATGGTGACAGACTCTTAGGGTGGCTCGGATAACATCGCTCGAGTGGTAATTTCTATCAACTTCCACTTCTCCTATAGATGGTCCCGTTCAAGCTTGACATGGTGAAGATCAGATTGGGCTTGGTCAAGAGCGAAGCCCAAAGAAGCCACCTCTTTTCTGGGTTCCAATAAATGGGCTTCGTATGGGGCAGTTCTACTGGATGAGGCCATCGCTTCCTTTGTCTAAGTAAAATTGGATGTGTTAAAGCCCTATATTTATACTAATCATGTGATCACTGTTCAACGACTATAAAAGTAATGGTCAAAATTCTTTTCATAAAACAAATGAAGTTGACATTTTATAAAAACATTTTATATTAAGAGACATTTAATAAGATCAAGAGGGATTTTCCATTAATGAAACTTTGGGTCATTACACATGTGTTTTTAAAATTAATTAGGGGAAAATGGTCCTTTTACCCAAAAATACATGGGTTACATGGTTTAATTGCACGATTAGACAAACCATGCACCAACTATGCACCAGTATCTGCATAAAGAGAGACCTCACATGGGTTAGGCACATAGTTTGGATAACCATGTAAAAGACATGCACAAAACCTTTATCATCCAACTATGAAAACTTTCACGAGCATAAGCCTCAACTCACAGGGTTTCAAACAAATGTGAATCTCCTTTCTCCCCTATGAAATTCCCACATAGTTAGGGAAAATTTTGTGGACTGGGCAGCACAGTTTCTACTAATCGTGCATCCCAGTCTATTTCTACATATTATAGGGCTTCAAGATTTGAACAAGTCCCAAACACCCTCATGACCTCCATGACTCAATTTGGTAACATTAAAAGGGCCAAAATAATTAATTTAAGTTAAAAAAATGATCATTTCCATTGAGAAAATTTGAGTCCTTACAACCTCCCCTTCTTAAAGAAACTCATCATTGAGTTGGCCTTATGTGGATATAGAGGTATCATCTAAGAAAAGCTTCAGCCACCAGGCTCATATATCAGCTTTCTACTCCCAGTTCTCATCCTGTTCTTGGCCTTTTTTCCATGTCACCCATACTAATGGAATTAAACTGCCTCAAAGTGTATTCACACTGTGATCCATAATACACAAGGGGTACTCCTCAAAAGAAGCATCCATTTGTAAATCAAACTCAGTTGGTTGGAAAACATGAAATGAGTCTGGATAATAATGGTGGATATGAGATACATGAAAGAAATCATGCATAGACTGATATCTATGAAGAAGTACTATCTGGTAAGATACTAGTCTGATTCGTTTCAAAACCTAAGAGGGTCCAATGAATTGAGGTGAAAGATTACCATACCTCCAAATTCATAAATGGACCAACCTAGGTGAAGCTCACAAGAAAACATGATCCTCAACCTTGAACTCAAGAGGTCTTCATCATCGGTTGGCATGAGTATGCTATTTGGACTAATCTGCCAAAATATTAATTTTAATCCATTATATCTACTCTAAAGTCTTCTAAACAAGATGTGTTCTAAGATAAGATTCTTCCTCTTCCTCTATCTAGCATAGAGGTGACAGATAGGGATTACCATATAAGGCCTCATAAGGAACTATATTAATGGTATCCTGAAAATGTTGTAGTATGTGAACTCAACACGGGATATGTGTTTCTCCTAGGAACCTCCAAAGTCAAGGACACATGCACAAAGCATGTCCTTTAACACATAAATCATGTTCTCTATCTATCCATTAGTTTTAGGGTGATATGATGTACTCAGAAGCACCTATGTACCCAAGTCCTTCTGCAACCCCTTCCACAACCAAGATGTAAAATGAGTATCCCTACTAGATATGATATATCATGGAGATCCATGAAGACATACAACCTTCTTGATGTATATCCTCTCTATATCATCTACCTAGAAGTTCTATCAAATAGGTAAAAAGTGTGTTACATTCATCAAATGATAAATGAAAACAAAAACTATATCATTTAAACAATGTGATCTAGGAAAAATAGTCATTAAGTCCATAGAAATATCATCCCATTTACACTCAGGGATGGACAACATCTATAAAAGTCATTCTAGTCATTGATGTTCCTCCTTCACTCATTGATAGGCGGAACATCAACTAATAAAGATAACTATATTTCATTTCATATTATTCCACCAATACTAATGATTTAAGTATCAATAAATCTTGGTGACACCAAGTTGAATCACCCAAAATGAGGCATGAAATTTTCATATCATCTCCTCTTTGATATCTACAAGGACCCAAACATGTCCATGAAAGCATCAGCTCTCATCCTTATCCATGGTCAAACCATAAGATGAATCTTTATCTAAGATACTTCCCCTTAGGACTAGGACCTCAAGATCTAAGATTTTCCTCATTCTCAATCATTCTATAAGGGTATAGGTAGAAAATAACGTTGAGAAGATAGTATTCCCATGATCGTTCTGAACCTCAAAGTGCATCCCAGAAAACAAGGCTATAAGCTGCCACTCACCACTGGCCTCCTAAATCGATTCTGTCTGAGTCTTTCTACTAAGAACATCGGCTACAAAATTTCTATTTCTATGTCTATAGGAAAGCTAAAAATCAATGTATTATTGTTACTATACCCATATTCACTATCTGAAATTACAATCCCGTTGCGTGAAGATATAATTTAGTCTTTTTTGGTATATTAATACCAAAAAATGTTCTACAAGTAAATAATGTCTCCAACAACATAGAGCATGAATAATATTATCTAGCTCAAGGTTTTTTGTTGCATAATTTATCCTGTTAGGCCTCAACCGACGAGAACCATATGCTATGACTCGCTCATCCCATGATCCACTCATCCTGCAATAGAACAACTCCCAACCTAATACCTAATGCATCATAGTAAATAGTATAGATCCTGCCTCGCTCTAGCAGAATCAAGATGAGTTCTGAATTCAATATTTCCTTAAACTTCTAAAAGGATGATTCAAAATATTTTGAACATAAAAATTTCACACCCTTTTTAGTAAATCCCTAAATAGGCACTGCAATGTGTGTGAAATCCTAGATGAAGAATCTATAATACCCAGCTAGTCCTAGGAAATTCAATATATCAAAGCCATTCTTGGGATACTCCTAAGAAACTATATCTCTCACCTTCTCTAGATATACATATACTTATAACTCTAAGATGATATGAACTAGGAAGTGAAAATTTTCAATCCAAAACATGTCATTTTCTGAGCTTAACATAAAGATTGTTCTCTATTTGTTTATTCAATATGATCTCAAGATGTTGGGAAGGGTTGTGTTAATAATGAGAATACACTAATATTTCATCCATAAATACTACCATGAATGAATCCATATACGTAGGGAAAATTGATTAATCAAAATCATAAAAACTATAGGTGCGTTCGTGAGACAGAATGAAATTACTAGTTACTCATAAAGAACATACCATGTGAGATATGTCTATTGATATGACACACAATTAATGATAGAACAACCTCAAATTAATCTTTGAAAACACTCTCTCTCCTTAGATCTGATCAAATAGGTAATCTATCTGAGGAAGTAGATACTAATTCTTTACTGTAAGCTAGTTTAACTGATGTTAATCAAGGGAAAGCCTAATGGTAACATACACATTCTTGGAAAAAAGACCGGATAACCCCAAGGAGAAGTACTTGGTTAGATAAAACATTTAGCATCAAGGTCTTCCAACTGTTTCTTGAATCTTTTGAAGATCCATAGGTTCCATACTATAAGGATTAATGGAAACTAGTGATAATCCTAGAGCTAGCTCAATGATTAATTCTACCACTCTCAATGGAGGTATCCCATAAAAGTAATTAGAGAAGATTCCCTAAAATAATTGACTATAGGAGGGAAAATAGGTGGCTGTAACCCTTGAAATTTCATTAAGATAATATAAATATGGGTTGCCACTCTACTTATCCCCTGATTCTTATGTCCAACTATAAACACATGGACATCCCATGCCCCCTTATGGATATGTATACTCCCCTCTGGTGATGTAAATGTCACCCTCCAGCGATATCAGTCAATATGGGATTAATAGGGAACTAACCAGTACATCCCAATGATTACATCAAACCTTGTCATGTCGATGTCAAAAAGATTCCACACAAAAATATATCCTCCTATCTCAAGGGAAAAATCCTTACACTTTTGAATTCTCTCTGATCAAATACCCAATAGGGTATCAAGTGTCATCACACCACCAAGGTACTCTATCACGAGGCCTAGAATCTCCATAATTCATAAAGATATAAAAGAGTGTGATGTTCCTTTTTCAAATAAAGAAGACACTAAAGTAGAGGCTACTAGAATAGTAACTTGAACCATGGAAGGCCTGGTGATCTTATCCTCTAGCATAGGCTTAATTGTATGTAATTGGACCATACCATGGTCTTGAGTTACAAACCAACTTCATTAAGTAGGCCCTCTCTACTATCTTTACAATTCCCAAGTTTTTCCACATCTACATCAACTGCCACCTTATCCTAAGAGACAAATTGTATTATAACTTCCTACCTGATGAGATACTACTAGAAATTATCTAGAAAATGGGGTAGGTATAGATCCCCACTCACTAGGAACTAATGTAAAAGTTTGGCATAAGTGCTAGATATGACCCATCTTTCTGCAACCCTTGCATTCTACTGGATCTCACATGCATTTTGGTTTCATGTGTCCCAGTTTCCCACACTAGTGACATATCAAGAATATGTTAGTATGAACCATATGACTACTATTACCCTCTATATAAACCTTAAAGTGATGATTTCTCCCACTAGAAGAAACACTTCCAAGTATGGGTGTTGAACCACTCTATTTCACACCATCAGCTTCCCTAAAATCCCTCTCTAAGTAATGAGGGCATAGTTGAATATCTCAATAATAGTCATCAGCCAAAATACATTGACCTACTATCAGATGGGGTACCACCCCATCCTTGAATTTCTTGAAAGTCATAATATTTTCACTAGATAAGGTCTGTGAAAACCACTAAAACTTAGTAAAATGAGAAAAATGCTCCATTACATACATGGGACCCTCTTACATGTTTATAAAATATCTATAATTGTCATCCATTAGAGTTTGTAGAATGATTTAGTTATAAAATTTCATTTATAAGTCTTCCTAAATCATATCACTATGTCAGTTTAACTAGGAAATATCATCCCACCATAGACTGGAAGAATCACGTAGCATATAGGTAGCGAGATTGAACCTCCACTCTAAAGTAATCTCTAAATGCTTAAAGATATAAATCATGGGCTCCATCTATGATTCTTCATCATAAGGTCCGCCATCCACAAAAAATGTGGGAGGATGCTGCTGCTGGACCTCCTGAGTCAACTCTGACATAGTTAGGGAAGTTTTAGAAATACCTTGAATCGACTTCATCATGAAAAAATCCTCTTGAAACTAAGAATCAATGCCCATATTGGGAATATAAGGTGGTTACATAGGTGGTACTATATGAGGTATCATTAGCACTTCAGGGCCCACCACATCCGGTGCATGGTCTTCACACCCTTCCAGGCATACGACTCGAGGCTATCATGCTGGTATGATTGTACAATGCCAAACATATGATTCGAAAGAGAACTTAGCATTTTAAATAATTTTAGATAAATAATAGGACATGTACAAAACCTTTTTATAGGAAAGGTCACACCTCTCTTCCTACTACAAAATCCAAGTCTAGGTGATAATAAAAGACAATATCA
Source organism: Viscum album (assembly GCA_963277665.1). Taxonomy (NCBI): domain Eukaryota; kingdom Viridiplantae; phylum Streptophyta; class Magnoliopsida; order Santalales; family Viscaceae; genus Viscum; species Viscum album. Next base: position 1,273,881,198 of record OY728153.1, on the reverse strand, counting down.
GGTCATAAGAACATAAGAGACACTCCCAAATACCCACTACTAAGGTTGGGGTTAGGTATAGATCTCATATCACATAATAGGAGTTTCAGTATATGGAGTGTCAATTACAAGGTATAGAGGAGAATAAACTTTACTTTATAATTTCTATACCATTTAGTGGTAACTGTTTTATTTGTAAATATTTAATTTCACTAGATTTCGTAATATTTTATATATAAAATACATATCACAAACCAGAACCAATAGGTATTGAACCCACATCATGGTATAATTTTCTAATTAAGATGTCATTACCAATATATGTGGGGAAAATCCATTTATATTAATGTAAGAACATTAATTAATCAAATTATAATATCCTTATAAGAAATGTTTTCACATTTCAATATATAATAGTCTAGGAAATAACTATATGTTGCAGGAAATGCATATAGGAAGTAGTGGAATGGAAAAATGCATGTCATATAAGTCCTAAAGTACCTATATAATGCATAAAATGACACACCCTCATTTCATTAATACCAGGTAAAATAAATATCATTATAATAACAACAACAATAATAACATCATAATACATGGGTTTCACCAAATGGTGAATTTTTATCAACTATAACAAGCATAATCAATAACTACAACATCCCATCCTAGGTAATTTGGGTTTTCCCTATACATAGGTCATCTACATCCAAGAATAAGATCATTACCAAATTCCATTACCTCCTAGTCTCTTGTATAACGCCCAAACAGTAATAAAAACTGAAAATATACTCTGATACCACTTTGTATCATCCCAACCCAGGATCCATTGAACTGGTGTCTTGATCCAGTGGGGCACATGGCCTCAAGAATGCCTTCCCGTATGCCAGAGGCTACTGAATAACAACAAGGGTATTTGGTGGTATGGTGGGGAGGCTATACCATTATATCAAGTGAAACAATAGATAATATAATTAAAAATATAATTTAAAAATCACAATATAACAGATTACATAGAGGAAAAAACATAATAAACAACTGTGGAAGCATAATTAATAAGAAGCAACAATAATAATCAAAAGATCATAGGTTGAGTCAAATATATATGATGATGTCATGGAATGATGATATACAAAATGGAAACATAGGATACATGGGATTGGAATATACAATATTCTATACAAAAATATAGAAATTCCATAATACTGATCCACTACCATCATGAGCATATGGTCAGTCCTCTGATCTTAAGCTCCAAGTTATAAGTATAACAGAACAAGCATATATAGTAGGGAACATGCCCTTATCCATACTTCTAGACATGAACTATACTCAGGTACCAAAGGAAGCCTGAGAAGGGTGTCATTTAAACCCAATAAGACACCACCAATTATGTTTATAAATAATCCATATAGTGTACATAGCATAGTAGTGTGAAGGTATAAGGAATATTACATAGTTCTTAATAACTAAATACCATATGGCTCAAGTTCCTATAATAAACCTGGATGGATCTAACTGATTTTTCATAGGATGGTGTAAAAGTCTAATCAATAAGAATATATATATATATATATATACTAATTTATATATATTTATATATTGTATACACATATATGCACTAAGTACATGAGGAAAAAAGTAGGGATATACATGGATTCTTGGTGCTAGCTGGACCTAGAATGTAACTCAGGCATCCATAACTAGTCTAATGAGATATAGGCTCAATAAAGGGTAAAAGACCTAAATATCATGATGAGTGTGATCCATAATTCTCATTACTCGATATATGTGGGGTGATAAATCATTCCCAACACCCAATACAGAAAAATGTAGAATATCATGCCCATCATCCAAATAGAAGTATAAAGGTGTGAGATGTCATGGTCAACACATGATGTATGGGAGAGTGAAACATCATACTCAAAAAGTACCTTATCCATAATACAACTGCCAATATCATGGTCAAATAATAATAATAATAATAAGCACGAGGGATCACCTCTAATGCATCTACATCCATATAGCACAAATATCCAAAGGTGCACAATTTATATAATTCAAGTTCATCATGATAAAACTTGTGTCATAGACTTGACAACCATTTCCATTCATTTAATTCAAAACATTTAATTTATCTAACCAAGGTAATTCAATTATATTGAAAATAAAAACACTTATAAGGTTCTTGGTCAACTATAAATTTATATAAAAGAGGGAAATTCAATTTACAAGTCAAGCGAAACACTTAGAGGGTGTTTGGTCCATTAAAAAATGAAATAAGAGAGGGAAATTAATTTATCACACCTAATGGGGTTTTAATAAAAAATTTAAGAACCTTTAATCATATAGAAAGGTTCCATATAATTTTTAAAACTTTCATATACTTATTTATAAATAAATAACACATTTAAGGGAAACAAACGACAATGTATGGAATGTGGAACTACGAAAAAGCTATGAAAACACCATGACATTATGTTAAAAAACTAGAAAACCTACCTTATGTATGTAGATAACCCTTTGTACAATATAGGCTTAATATTTAGAGTAGAATAGAATAAAATGGAATAACGGTCCAACCCCTTGAAAATAGGGAAAAAAATCTCGCCAAAATAGTGCAAGAGATGGTAAGAGAAACTAGGAATATAAGTAATAGGATTAAGGATATTACCTACAGTTATTCAAATATTATGACAGTGATACATTTGGAGTTCGAATGAAGGAGTTACCTTGATCACTAGGTAGAGAGCTTGAGGAGGAGCTCTCACAGGTGAAAAGGAGGGGTTCTATCCACTTGAGTGAAAGTAATAGAGGGGCGAGGTTTTAAAATTAAGGTCAAAATGTTATTTTTACCCAAAAATAACCGGGTCACATGGTTTTTCTATATGGTTGGATAAATCATGCTCCAACCATGCACAAAAAATTTCCTAAGGAGGGACCCCACATGGGCTAGGCACACGATTTGACTAACTTTGCACAAGCCATGCATAAAGTCTCTATCACCCAAGTTTGAAACCTTGTATGGGTGTGTTCCTTGTATCACATGGTTTTAGAAAACTATGAGGCCCCCTAATACCATCTAAAATTCCCCAAATGGTTAGGAGAAACCATGTGGGCTAGGCGACATAATTTCTACTAATCGTACAACCTAGTATATTTATCCAAATTCCAAGGATCTGGTATCCAAACAATCTCTAGATACCCTAATGACCTCTTTGAATCCATTAGGTAACATTATAATTTCCAAAATAAGGATTAAATTTGAAATAATAATCCTTAACTTTTAGAAAAGTTAGGTTGTTACAACAGAGTCTTACACATCTACTGCACAAGTGAGATTGTAAAGTAGAAGGTGCATATGCCTCTTATATTAAGAAGCATGTAAGAGACATTCTCATAGTCAAGGGATTGGAAGGGTTAATGAAAGTATTTTTTTAGTTGTGTATTCCTCTCTCCTCAGGTGAAATCAATCATACACCAAGTATCAAGGTTGATTGAGCTTAGACACGGGTTATCCAATCATTATTTTAAGTTCTAGGGGAATTCTCACCAATGTACTTAAGATTAGAACCCTCATTATCTAGGTAATGAAAGATAACAAGACCCCATAGGAAACCTATATATTAAGGGATAAATATAAGAGACACCTTTTATCAAGGGAATACTGGATCAAAAGTTGGGAATGCTGGTGTACATACCTTAATACCATACATCCGGTGGCTTTAAAGGAGGCCTTGATAATTGGAGGTCCAAATGGGAATATTGGGTGAAGGAAGACTCTACTATATAAGAAAAGATGTTAATTATGTATTGTAATAAAATTATAATGGAATTATTTATAATTGTAAAATGAATTTAGGGATACCTCACCAAAGTGACACTGGGGTGAATGATAGGACTTCACACAAGTAACATTAGGGAGAGTGAGAGGGATTCTACCAAGTGATACTAGGGAAAAGTGATGCTCTGGGTAAGAAAACTTAGGATAGGATTTTCTCTAGTTATAGGGGGTCTCCGTTGATGCCATTATAAGAGTGTCACACAAGTGTATGATTAGTTAAGGTTCCATTTCCCTAGTTCTTTCATACTAAAGATGAAGTGGTTCCTCACAAAGGCTCTGGTGTTTTAGACCATTATAGAACTCAAATACCCTCTTTTTTTCCATATACCTTTAGTTTATTTATTGAATAAACTAACTAATTAGTTTAAAGACATGGGAGAGAGACTAGGGTGAGAAGATATTTGGGTAATCTCTTCATCTTCCAAAAGGATTCAAATGAGGACCCTGTGGGTCCTATTTATAGGAAAATATAGAACCTTAGGTGAATGTGGTTTGACATGAAATTTTTGTACACATGTGTAAACTGTGTGTGGATGATGGGTATTTAGTTAGTGTGTGATAGTGTTTCACGCTATGTTTTTGAACATATCTAGAATTGGGTACAATAGGATTTTGTGCACTCTTTTGATGGATTGGGTGAATTTAAGAGTTCAGTTAAGGATTTGGTCATGCAACATTAGTTTGATCTTTCATTTATTTTTAAAAACCTCACAACTTCCAAAAAACATAAATTTTGATCCATAAGTACATATTGTCTCTAAAAAAAGTCAAAAAAGTGTACAAAAGACCCTAAAAAAATGGGGTTTATGGATTTAAAACCCTTTCTCAGTAATGTGTGAAATCCACAATGTAATCCTAGTGGGAGGTTCTCACTACCACATCCCCAGATTGGGAAATGTTTTTAAGGAATGTCTATCCTTTTCGATGTGAGAAATCATGTTGTATATGGAGATCCAATTTTATTCTCATATGAGCATATTGATAATTTTCTACTCAGAATTAAATTTTATCATTTTAGTGAAGATAATATCATATATTCTACAGAAAAGTGCATGGAACACATTTTCCTATACCAAAAATAACCCTTAAGATACCCACACATCGAAATATAAAAGAGTTTAGAGGGATTAAAGGATGAATTTCATACATCATTGTAACAACCCGAGATTTTATAAGATACATTATTTTTAATTTCATTCATATCTTCTATTGTACGACACACCAAGATTATCTTGCGCTATACACAACACTGTATTAGTTTGCAGTATACGCAACACTTTTCTTGGCTCTTGTTACACATAATTTCAAGTTCGTTTGATAGAAGCTATTCTACGCAAAATTGAGTGTAAATATATATATATATATATTCAATGTATAAATAAAATATGGTTGGATTCTGTTATACGCAACAAAAAAGGATTTGTGCACTACACACAACCCTGACTTGTCTTGCATTACACGCAATCGCGACCTTCCTCGATAGCGTGTCTTGTACACAATACCGGGTTTTACTAAAAAATGATATATTATTATAATATTGTTGTGAACTAGCTGTTATGAATAGTGTTAACTAAATTTTGAATTTTATAACATTATTATTCATCTTACACATTTCTAGAACATGGTATAAGAACAAAAATAAATTTTTCGGGTAAAATAAGTATTTTTCAAAAAATGCAGTTTTGCCGCCTTTTGATGGCGCACCCACTTTAAATATAGTTTTTTACATGTTTATATGTTCAATTTGATAAAATAAAATTCTTCTTTTGAATCAGGATATAAAAATTTACATTAGATAATGTTTTGATATTTTTCCAATAACTTTCATATTTTAATGAATAGTAAAAACACGCTATATTTTAATTAAAAACAACTTTTCTCATCGTAATATATTATGTGGTTAAATTATAATATTGAATGGTTTTAAAGTATAAATAGAATATATTTTTACCATTTAATATAATGTATGTCATTAGCATTGATTTTACCTTGAATTCGTAGGTTAAATCAATTCAATCTTTTGCAATGTTTTAAAGAAAAACCCGTTTTCTTTCGACAACGGGATTAATTTTAATTTAATTTCTGCATCTTTTGTGTATTGAATTTGGAAAAATGGATTCCATATTTGGAATCAGTGGGTTCAAATTATGTTAATAAGCTACTTTTTATTTTTGGGCATTGTGAATAGTAACTACGGTAAATTTTATTTACTATAGTTAAAGGTAAATCAGGTAATTAAGGGTAAATACAAGATTATAAAATTACCCTAAAACTTGGAAAAATCCTATTTTATGGCTAAAGGTAGACCCATATAACCTAAGGGTTGTATTATATTCATTTTATGGACTTTTGTCCATGAACATAATTTAATTATTATTACAACCAATGAATGTGACAATATGTCACTTTCTTAAATCTTATAAGTATAATAATTTTAATGTAGTGATAAACTTCATGAAACTTCAAACATGAATAGTTTACAGAAAACTAATACAATTATCTACATCATAGGAATTTATTTAGAATTTTTAGGGATTAAATAATTATCATTTATTATGACACAAATATGATACAGTAATTGTCCTATTAATGAAATATTGACATAAGTGATGTTATAAATGCCCAAATAAATGTAATTTGAGACTTTTTATGACTTACACTAATTTTATAGGTTAATATGGCATGTTATTGTTGATTTAAGTAACTTGGTTTGAACGTATCATTCTATTATGAATTTCATAAAAATCATGTACCAAATAGTGTCAAAATTGACATAAATTAGTTATTAAAACAAATATTATATTATTAATTGTTATTTTATTCCTAAAAATCTAAGGTTCAGCCAAATGACTTAGATAAGGTTATATATATTGATAATAAACAACTTGGGGTTCTTTTGGATTGATATAGTAAGTTTATTAACCATATAGTGTAACAAAACAAAAAGACACGGTGAAAGTTAAATTATTTATCTTAGAGTTAAATCTAATTGATAAGGTTAAAATAATTACATAAACTTGTCTAAATCCTATTGGATTAGAGGATTTAGACCCATCCCCACTTTATCTTCGAAATAAGACCCTTTGGAACCATTATAAACCTAATTTGACCTTAATATAAAATAATATTTTGAGATTTTCCTAAGGTGCCCCTCTCCTTCCTTATAAAAGGGAACATCCTCCCTCTCCTCCTCACACCAATTTGAGCAATCAAGCTCGGAAAAACCCTGCCAAAATCTCTTCTCCACTTCCCTAGTATCATCCTATAGGTCCTGGTATTCTTCAAAGACCATCCTTAGTTCATTAAGTGGAGGTTAAGTGAAGGCGCGTCAAAAAGAGGTAATATCCATTACCGATCTTTTTCAATTTCTTTCTTCTTCAACTTCTTCTTCTTTAGTTGTTTCATGATAAAGTAATAACATCAGTATTTCTTATATACTGATATGTTATTATAAATATTAAACAACTCTAATTAACCTTCTATACATCCTACGGAAAAAGTAAATCACCGCGCGTGCGTACGTACGGAATACCGTCTCCACGCCGTGGTGTAATCTATTTTCCGCCAACACCTTAATTGGATGGGTATAATGGTGTAATGAGTAACTATATATTAGTATTATAAAGTGATATTGATACTGAAATAGTATACATACACTTAAACATAGTTCCACGACCATGGGAACGATATCATCGCTCGTGCGTACGTATGGACTACCGTCTCCACGACGCGATGAGATTCATTCTCCACATTAACCATTCATGAATGATTATAAAGTATATATAATGAATAATAATGAAATATATGACATTTTAAATCTAATGGATTTATATATATATATATATATATGTATGTCATCTACTTACTTCCATTCAAGACAATAAGGAAAGGAAAACAACGTTCATGCGTACGTACAGACTACCGTCTCCATGAACGGTGTGTTTCATTTCATTTATCTATCTATTATATATATATATATATATATATATACTGAATATATATGATATATAAATCAAGTTTTATATTCTGGAAGTATGTAAATCATGATATAAGTAATAATAATGTCAAGAACAACAATTCCAAACACCTACGATAAATGAAACGATTTTACCCAAAACGCTTCTTTAACATGGAATTTACAAAAGAACGGGTAATATAAAGTCATAAGTGAACTATATATGATATCATAACAATGAATATGATTCTTTAATAAGTTAATGACATTATTTAAATCATTATACAGGAGGTTTGGATATATACAAAGCATATCGGACATAAGGTAAGGGAAAATATCACAATCTCATTTTTATCCGAGATTGTTTATACTTTGAAATTTACTGGGGTGTATTTTTTCATCCACATCCATGTTTCATCAATATGTAATATTTATATCCTTATAAAATAGTTTATATCCAATTTTACCCTTCGTTGAGTTTTTAGTAAAAGATATGAAAGGAATCTTTTGTCGTTTTTCGTACGAGGTACTTTTTGACTTTTCCAACAAAAGTACGAAGAATGTTTTTTTTAACTTATACGGCATGAATGGATTTTTAAAAAATTATTTCCAAGAAGCTTCCTTTACAAGTTTTAAAGTTTATTTTTAATCAAATTCTTTTAGTTTAGAATTGTACGACATGTTAAGAAATGAAAAGTGTTTTTGAAGCAGAAAGGATATTTTCCTCAAGAATGGAGTTCAAGTGTTTTATCAAAATTATTTTCCATCTAAGATAATAAAGGGTTCTGTTTTTATCCCTATTATTACATTGATTTGATTATGTTGTGATGGAATTATATTTTTATGAATTCCTTTATCTTATATTAATTGTTTTATGATGTCACGATGTTTAAGATCCCCATTTTTATTACATGGGTTATGTAATGATGTATGATTTATGATTTTGTGGCACACATAAGAATGGTATAATTATGAGATGGGTGGGACCTATATCTCCCTCCAATTATTTGGGTAAATATTTTATATCTCATGAGATAGAGATGGCTGGAACGGTAGGTTATACCGGTTCAATGAAACAGGACTGAAACGAGGGTGACTCGGTTCAGAAATGGACTTTGTCCACTAAGATAGTCTTGGCAATGAGTCTTGACTAATAAGATACGATTCTCTATGATTATGTGTGTATGCCAAAAAGTTTCATGTTTTAAGTTATGATTATTGGGATTTCATTTCACTACTATGATTTATCCCATGTTATGAAATTATGCTCTCTTTTGCAGGTTATGATTTCCAAAATGTTATGTTCTTATGAAAATGATGTGATTGATATTTCTTTTGTTTACCCTTACTGAGCATTTGAGCTCACCCTTTTATGTTTTCTTTTCCCCAGGATATAAAGAAAGGTTTTAGGTAAAAAAATGGAAGATCTTTATGGGAGATGTTGAAGATCTTTCACCACGATTAGAAGATTATATTCCGAGTTTCCAAAGACACTAAACTATTACGATCCTTGTGTGTCTGTTTTTGTTATGTACTAAGTATTCTGCAAAAGTAATGAAATGTCCATGTACGTCAAGCTTCAGGTCTCTATAGTTGGTATCAGAGGAAAGGTTTAGTCAACCTTTGGAAACTAGGATGCGAAAACGTTAGTGAGATCCCTATAGATATTACTAAGTTATGTCTAGGGATGTCCCTAAGGATAGGTATACGTATAAGATATAGTCCTAGAACTACGGTAACGATCTTAGAATTTAACCTAAGATGTTAGATATTAAGGGTACTCCCCCTTTACTATGTTGTTTTCCCTAGCATGTTTTTTTCCTCTCACACTATTCTTTTTGGGTTTTAGACGATGGATGGAACCTGAAGGAACCGTGTTGATCAATGCAATGGACAATGCAATGATTGTCCTCATGAACAAACAAATGTTATGGGAGATGGAGTGAAAAATCTTATTGCTATACTTAAACAAGCTATGAATAATTCTAGACTTCCAAATGAGCAGAGAAGGGAACAATATTCTATTGAGTCCTTCATGAGGCAACGTCCACCTTCTTTCAGTGGGTCTTATGATCCACTTGTTTCTGAACAATGGATTAGTACCACTGAAAAGATATTTTCAGTTATTCAATGTTCTGAACATGATAAAGACATCTTAGCAGTATATCGTTTGGAAGGTGAAGCTGATCAATGGTGGAATCTTATCAAGAATATGAGGCAAAGAGATGAAATTGAGTCCATGGAATGAGATGAGTTCAAGAACTTATTTTTCAATAAGTACTTCCCTCATATTCTTTGAACAAAGATGGATAAGGAGTTTCTTGAACTAAAGCAAAAGGATGATGAATATGTTGGTATATATGAAGCAAATTTTACAAGGCTTTCAAGGTATGCATCTGGATTTATCATCCAACCTGAAAGTAAAGTTTATCGATTCTTTAGTGGCTTAAAACCAAATATTCGAAGGGCATTAGCTATAAGAGACTTCAGTAGCTATGAAGAAATTGTGCATTGTGCTATCAAGGTAGAAATGAAAGTTGGTGTTACTTATCCATCTCATAGTTTTGACAAGAAACGAAAGATGGAGTTCAAGGAGAAATCTCAGAATAATGGTGAAAAGAAGATGAATGTTTCCTTATGCTCAAAGTGTGGAAAGAAGCATGGTGGAGATTGTCTTAAAGGGACAAGTAAATGTTTCAAATGTGGAAAGGAAGGTCATCGAGCATTTGAATGCCGAAATGATGGGAAGAAGATGTCTAATGATGCAAACAAAGGAAGGGATACACAGAATTAACCTACTACACTTCAATGCTTCAAGTTCAAGGAAATGGGGCATTATGCTAATAAATGCCCTAATCCAAGGGTTAGTGATGATCGACATGAGAAACCGCTTAAGGAAAATGAAAAAGGGAAGTCACATGCGATCACTATTGGCGATGTTGAATATGACAACGATGTGGTGGAATGATTAAGTGTTTATGTAATGGGATTCCAGAATAATGTTGTATCATGGAGTATTGGAATATTTATGTATTGGTCTAATGTGGTATTCAAAGTGATTGAGATATCTTTGGAAATAAGATGATATGCACATAATGAAGGGAAAACGAGAAAACGAAATGTTTAACAGTATTCATGAGCTCATGATTGATATAAGGACTAAGTGATATCATGGTTTGAGTATATAGAATTTTGAGGATTTTGGTATCTGGGAAGTGTTAACTTTTAACTGCATTCAAGTTTTCACTATGGTTCAATGGGTATTCATTTTTTAAAGAGAATACATGATTAAGGTATTCACATGATTGGAATGTGACCAAAAATATATATATATGGGGGATAAATGATGGTATTCCCATGCTTGGTTGATGAAATTTCAAGTAATCATTTTCTTTATACTATGAGCTTGGACCGGATTATTTTAGATAAGCCTAAACATTGGAATGGATTATGTTGGACATATGCTAAGTATTGTTTAAGGATAGAACTTTTTTCGATATTACTGATGGGATTTTATAGTAATGTAGTTTTAGAAAAAGGACAACCTGAAGGACGGGCGACAACCCATCGCGTCGGACAAGGCTGTGGGAATCGAACCCACAACCGAAGTGCGACTGACCTTTTTCGCCTACCACTGGCCTACATGAAGTCCCTGTTTAGTAGAAACTAGTTTTATTATATTAAGCAGTATGATATATGAAGTATAAGTCCATTTTAGGAACTATATATGATTAATCTCACTATAGATGGACTTATGTATTTTTTGATAACTTTTCTAACCTTTTGTTTGAGACAGATGGAATGACTCATCATTCTATCACATGATCTGCTAACACATCACGAATGACAAATTCAACTTCATTTCTTTAAGAGATGAAGTGGAAATTGTCCAAAGAATGAACAACGGTGAGACTATACCGAAATCACGAAAGTATTTCTTCTAATTCCAATTTTATCAACTTTAGGGAGATGATCTTGAAAACCAAAAATGTTGTCCTAGTGCTCTTAAATCTGATGAATTAGAAGGTAGCTTAGATCGTCACAAATTTATGGCTTTGTGATTGCTGGATTTTCCATAGCCATGTTCTCTACCACTCTCCATCAGAACATGATGGTTAGATTTCTCTTCCATATCCATATTTTCACCTATGTGGAAACCCAGTGATTAGTTTATTTGGGTAACCGTTATGTTTCATACTTTAGTTTTTAAAGTTCAATTTTGGTATTTCTTTTTATGATGTGGGTGTTTATGAATAATAAACGATTTATAACCCCGACGAATTTTGAGGGAGAAATTCATTTTAAGGGGGGTAGAATGTAACAACCCGAGATTTTATAAGATACATTATTTTTAATTTCATTCATATCTTCTATTGTACGACACACCAAGATTATCTTGTGCTATACGCAACACTGTATTAGCTTTCAGTATACGCAACACTTTTCTTGGTTCTTGTTACACACAATTTCAAGTTCGTTTGATAGAAGTTATTCTACGCAACATTGAGTGTATATATATATATATATTCAATGTATAAATAAAATATGGTTGGATTCTGTTATACTCAACAACAAAGGAGTTGTGCACTACACGCAACCCTGACTTGGCTTGCATTACACGCAATCGCGACCTTCCTCGATAGCGTGTCTTGTACGCAATACCAGGTTTTACTAAACAACGATATATTATTATAATATTGTTATGAACTAGACGTTATGAATAATGTTAACTAAATTTTGAATTTTATAACATTATTATTCATCTTACACATTTCTAGAACATGGTATAAGAACAAAATAATTTTTTTGGGTAAAATAAGTATTTTTCAAAAAATGCAGTTTTGCTGCCTTTTGATGGAGGACCCACTTTAAATCTAGTTTTTGACATGTTTATATGTTCAATTTGACAAAATAAAATTCTTCTTTTGAATCAGGATATAAAAATTTACATTAGATAAAGTTTTGATATTTTTCCGATAACTTTCATATTTTAATGAATAGTAAAAACACGCTATATTTTAATTAAAAACAACTTTTTTCATCGTAATATCTTATGTGGTTAAATTATAATATTGAATGGTTTTAAAGTATAAATAGAATATATTTTTACCATTTAATATAATGTATGTCATTAACATTGATTTTACCTTGAATTCGTAGGTTAAATCAATTCAATCTTTTGTAATGTTTTAAAGAAAAACCCGTTTTCTTTCGACAATAGGATTGATTTTAATTTAATTTCTGAATCTTTTGTGTATTGAATTTGGAAAAATGGATTCCATATTTGGAATTAGTGGGTCCAAATTATGTTAATAAGATACTTTTTATTTTTGGGCATTGTGAATAGTAACTATGGTAAATTTTATTAACTATAGTTAAAGGTAAATCGGGTAATTAAGGGTAAATATAAGATTATAAAATTACCCTAACACTTGGAAAAATCCTATTGGATGGCTAAAAGTAGACCCATATAACATAAGGGTCGGATTAGATTCATTTTATGGACATTTTTCTAAGAAAATAATTTAATTATTATTACAACCAAAGAATGTGACAACATGTCACTTTCTTAAATATTATAAGTATAATAATTTTAAAGTAGTGATAAACTTCATGAAACTTCTAACATGAATAGTCTACAAAAATATAATACAATTATCTACATCATAGGAATTTATTTAGAATTTTTAGGGATTAAATAATTATCATTTATTATGACACAAAGATGATGCAGTAATTGTCGTATTAATGAAATATTGACATAATTGATGTTATAAATTCCCAAATAAATGTAATTTGAGACTTTTATGAATTAAACTAATTTTATAGGTTAATATGACATGTTATTGTTGACTTAAGAAACTTGGTTCGAACTTATCATTCTGTTATGAATTTCATAAAAATCATGTACCAAATAGTGTCAAAATTGACATAAATTAGTTTTTAAAACAAATATTATATTATTAATTGTTATTTTATTCCTAAAAATCTAAGGTTCGGCCAAAGGACTTATATAAGGTTATATATATTGATAATAAACAACGTGGGGTTCGTTTGTCTTGATATAGTAAGTTTATTAACCATATAGTGTAAGAAAAAAAAAGACACGGTAAAAGTTAAATTATTTATCTTAGAGTTAAATCTAATTGATAAGGTTACAATAATAACCTACAGTTGTCTAAATCCTATTTTATGAGAGGATTTCGACCCATACCCACTTTAGCTTCGAAATAAGACCATTTGGAACCATTATAAACCGAATTTGACCTTAATATAAAATAATATTTTGAGATTGTCCTAAGGTGCCCCTCTCCTCCCTTATAAAAGGGCACCTTGCCCCTCTCCTCCTCACACCAATTTGAGAATTAGAGCTCGGAAAACCCCTGCCAAAATCTCTTCTCCACTTACCTAGTATCATACTAGAGGTCCTGGTCTTCTTCAAAGAGCATCCTTTGTTCTTTAAGTGGAGGTTAAGTGAAGGCGCGTCAAAAAGAGGTAATATCCATTACTGATCTTTTTCAATTTATTTCTTCTTCAACTTCTTCTTCTTTAGTTGTTTCATGATAAAGTAATAACATCAGTATTTATTATATACTGATATGTTATTATAAATATGAAACAACTCTAATTACCCATCTATCCATCCTACAGAAAAAGGAAATCACCGCGCGTGCATACGTACGAACTACCGTCTCCACGCCGTGGTGTAATCTATTTTCCGCCACAACCTTAATTGGATGGGTATAATGGTGTAATGAGTAATTATATATGATTATTATAAAGTTATATTGATACTGAAATAGTATACATACAATTAAACACAATTACATGACCATGGGAACGATATCATCGCTCGTGCGTACGTACGGACTACCGTCTCCACGACGCGATGAGATTCATTCTCCACATTAACCATTCATGAATGATTATAAAGTATATATAATGAATAATAATGAAATATATGACATGTTAAATCTAATCTATTTATGTATATATATATATATATGTATGTCATCTACTTACTTCCATTCATGACAATAAGGAAAGGAAAACAGCGTTCATGCGCACGTATGGACTACCGTCTCCATGAACGGTGTGTTTCATTTCATTTATATCTCTATTATATATATATATATACTGAATATATATGATATATAAATAATGTTTTATATTCTTTAAGTAAGTAAATCATGATATAAGTTATAATAATGTCAAGAACAATAAGTCCAAACACCTACGATAAATGAAACGATTTTACCCAAAACGCTTCTTTAACATGGAATTTACAAAAAAACGGGTAATATAAAGTCATAAGTGAACCATATATGATATTATAACAATTAATATGATTCTGTAATAAGTTAATTACATTATTTAAATCATTATACAGGAGATTCAGATACATACAAATCATATCGGAAATAAGGTAAGGGAAAATATCACAATCTCATTTTTATCTGAGATTGTTTATACTTTGGAATTTACTGGGGTGTATTTTATCATCCACATACATGTTTCCTCAATATGTAATATTTATATCCTTATAAAATAGTTTATATCCAATTTTACCCTTCGATGAGTTTTTAGTAAAAGATATGAAAGGAATCTTTTGTCGTTTTTCATACGAGGTACTTTTTGACTTTTCCGGCAAAAGTACGAAGAATGTTTTTTTTAACTTATACGACATGAATGGATTTTTAAAAAATTATTTCCAAGAAGATTCCTTTACAAGTTTTCAAGTTTATTTTTAATAAAATTCTTTTAGATTATAATTGTACGACATGTTAAGAAATGAAAAGTGTTTTTGAAGCAGAAAGGATATTTTCCTCAAGAATGGAGTTCAAGTGTTTTATCAAAATTATTTTTCATCTAAGATAATAAGAGGGTAATATTTTTATCCCTATTATTACATTGATTTTATTATGTTGTGATGGAATTATATTTCTATGAATTCCTTTATCTTATATGAATTGTTTTATGATGTCACGATGTTTAAGATCCCCATTTTTATTACATGGGTTATGTAATGATGTATGATTTATGATTTTGTGGCACACATAAGAATGGTATCATTATGAAATGGGTGGGAACTATATATCCCTCCAATGAATTGGGTAAAGATTTTATATCTCATGAGATAGACATGGATGGAACGGTAGGTTATACCGGTTCAGTGAAACAGGACTGAAACGAGGGTGACTCGGTTCAGAAATGGACTTTTTCCACTAAGATAGTATTGGCAATGAGTCTTGACTAATAAGATATGATTCTCTATGATTATGTGTGTATGCCAAAAAGTTTCATGTTTTAAGTTATGATTATTGGGATTTCATTTCACTACTATGATTTATCCCATGTTATGAAATTATGCTCTCTTTTGCAGGTTATGATTTCCAAAATGTTATGTTCTTATGAAAATGATGTGATTGATATTTCTTTTGTTTACCCTTACTGAGAATTTGAGCTCACCTTTTTATGTTTTCTTTTCCCCAGGATATAAAGAAAGGTTTTAGGTAAAAAAAAGGAAGATCTTTATGGGAGATGTTGAAGATCTTTCACCACGATTAGAAGATTATATTCCGAGTTTCCAAAGACACTAAACTATTACGATCCTTGTGTGTGTGTTTTTGTTATGTACTAAGTATTCCACAAAAGTAATAAAATGTCCATGTACGTTAAGCTTCAGGTCTCTATAATCATTCATTTAATATATAACCTTTTATGAAATTCCTCACCCTTTACCATTCTCATGAAAAGTGTAATCATCTTTTGGTCAGATGCATATTATTAAGAGAATTTCGACAATATCAGGAAATATATCTCAATCCCACTAATGTTAATTCCACCTATAAAAAAATACACTCATTCCATATGTGGAATATTTAGAGTGATAATTGGGTGCCTTCATAACATATAAAAAATGACACATAAAAATAAAATGGCCTCTAATATATCAAGAAAATAAAGCTTGACACTAAGACTTGATACTCTAACATTGAGATTTTTTTGCACCAATCTTTGTTGTTAAAACATTAAGACACTACCTGAATAATAATGAGTTATATCTAGTCTCTCATACTGATCCACTCAAATATATTCTCAATATTATGATGTTTAATATATATTTAGAATAGTATATGGTCAATCTATAGTAGTTTGATATTTAGTTCGTACCATAGAAAGAAGTCAAAGGGTAAGCATTGATAGATTTTCTTACAACATATCCTACCTTGAAAAGAAAAATAGTGGATATATAATTACCTGATGAATAGTTATTCAATATTTTTGAAACTCCTTAGATATTAGACATTCATTTCAATGGTGCTTCCATAAATCCAATAGGGAGAAGGATGAAAAACCTGAAACTTAATTGTCCTCATCTCTCTTGAGAATGTGGGTTTTCCCTATTCCTTCATATTTATAGAAGATTAAACCAACAAAAAATTATAATATTAGGCTCTAATTATAATATTATAAATGTATCTTTGGGTAAAATTTTCTTGATTAAATATCAAGGGTGAATCCATGTTAGTAATCAGGAAAATTAATTGTGAATACGCCATTAAGAAAGAGAAACTAATTTCCCTGGTCAATTATGTATGATGGTTGATGAGAAAATTACCCTATGATCTAACATTGTTTAACGTACTACACTAATGAAACACCCATAAAAATTTATTTCTTAATGCATCCACTACCCTACTAATCTAGACTAAAAAATAGTCATGAGTATGACACACCATAGGGTGGTTTCCCCATTCATTGGTAGTGATGTGGAAGAGATAAATGAGATCAATGCCACTCCTGAAAAAATAAATCTTATAACAAATCTAAATAATAATAAAATGGTATGGATTACCCTATATTTTAATATTTTTAATGTGTAATTATTCCAATAGATCAAGTAAAAAATGATCATTTTTGATGATGGGTTGTAAAATTCATTCTTTATGATGGACTGAATTCTCAAAAAGACCTCTATAAATGAGGATTTTTTAGAGTCCTACTCAGATGAATTTAATAAGGAGATACCCTAATTATTATAGAATAATCCCATGTAGGATATTTTGGTTCTCATCAATCTATAAATATGATTTGTGAAAATATTATATGGCTCAGATACTTCTATCCATCAATGGCCCATGATTACATGGAATTCACCCAAAAAATTCATTATTTCTAGGAACATGCCAATCTAATCCATCATAACCTATAATTACTACACAATACTAAATATTTTGGGTCATTTTACATACATGGAATATATTTTATGAGGCCATATCTACTAGAAACAGTCAGGTAGTTCAAGTAGATCCTTACCACCACTGATTTCTCTCTAAGTGGGTCAAGGTTATACCCCTAAAGGAAGTTGGGATGAAGGCTATCATCAAATTCCCAAAGAATAATATTATTACTATATTTTGTTTCCCATACACAATATTTAGGGACAATTGATCCAAATTATTCCCTTTATATTTTAAAAGGATGTATCAGCAATATATAATTTAGTCAAACCACTCATCCTACCACCATGTAGTGGAAAATGGATATATTGAGGCTTTCAAAAAGACTGTATCTAATATACTCCATAGTATGGTGGATAAATAAAATAATTTTTGGCTTAATAAACTTATTTATTCTTTGAATTCCTATCACACTAGAACCTATATGACTACACAAGTGCCCCCATATTCACTTGTATACAGGATAGAGGTACTCCTACCCATCAAGGTCCAACTTCCCTTTCATTGCATTTCCATATACTAGAAACTATCTGAATATGAATAGTATTATAAGTAGTTAGATGATTTATAATTACTTTATGAGAATATATTTATCACTCTACACTGCTTAGAGGTCCATCAAAACCAAGTTTCATGAGTTTTCAATAAGAAATTTCACCTCCGTTCATTCATCCAAGGAGAGCTGGTATTGGTTCTTAGAACTCCAATAATACTATGGAAGAAGCCTCCGAAGCTAAAAGAAAGTGGGAAGGACCATATTTCATAGCCAAGGTTTACTCTAATAGATACTATTATTTGGTCATAATGTATGAGGAACACATCATGTAATATATCAATGAAATGTTTCTTAAAAATTACTTTACATAAAATTCACATCGATTCACTTAGATAATTTCTATATGACATTAAATTACATGAAACAAGTCCAATTTGAAAGAAATTAAACTATTTAGAAAAAGGTCATAGTTATAATAAATAAAACTATATGAAATTGTCCTAGTCACACAATGTAAAACTGTATAATTACATCCTCACTATATGTTGTTAGGATACATGGTTACCCTACTCACTATAAGGCATGAAACTGTATAGTGATCATCTTGGTTACATGATGTTAAATTGTAAGAAAAATTACATACCATAAATTATAAATATTATAGTGGATAATTTCCCTATTGTGTGTCTAGTGCAGTACTGATGATACTCAAATCATCTATTTTTTATCACACCGAGCATGGCTCATGTGAGATTAGAGGTTTTGATTGATCACTCCATTTAGTATAACTAATGGAACCATGACTAAATTGGGGAACAATATTGTCCATCCCGTATAACCTTAAACTACTTAGAGTTTCATATTCTTCATAGAAAAATTCCTTATATTAGAGATAGGTCTATATAAAAATACTTGTCACATAGTCAACACGTGCCTAAGGATATAAATGCACACTTTCATTATATATGATCTTGATATATGTTGGTAATTTTTCTACAAGAACTATGTACATATTGATTCATGTTACTTTAGGATATTTAGTGACTCTGGGATTATTTATCCTAGGTATAACCATAAATCAAAAAAAAAACTTGTTCCACCATGTAAAATCTTGACCTATACAGGGGTTTTCTTTCCATTTATTAGGGATTCAACAGTTGTAGATATACTAGTAGACTATGATGTCTTTATTTTCTTGACTTATGAAAACAATTCCACTTTCTTTTCATATGATCTTTATCTATGTGAGGAATTTCACTACAATAACTTCATGTGGATTAATTACAGTTACTTCAAGATATTTAGTGATTATTTGATCACTTATATCTAGCATGAACATATATTCCAATAATTTTTTCTTCTCTTTCACTCAAGTGTTTGGGCCTCTCTGGTAATATTTATTTTTCCTAATGGAAGTACATTGATGTGATGTTCAATTTTATTCTCCAGAATATGAGTCTAATATATTCATAAAAATAATTATAAGAAATATGTATGGATCAATAAAATTCCCCACTTCTATGTATGAGCTATAACTATGTAGGAGTGTTTATTTTAGAGTTCTTAATCTATGAAGCCATGATAAAAATTATTCCCAAATATGCATGATATTTATCTACATAAGGAATCCATTTACTAGTTATTCATGTGGTTTTATTCATATACTTTTAGGATACATATTCATGACTATATCTCTTATTCTAGGCCCAACCACTAATTAAAATTAAACACATTCTTCATTCTGGTGTTCATAACCCTTAATTGACATCGGGTTTCCTCATCATGGGTTTAACATTGAGACAAAGTCACATAATCTTGTGCATGAGACAAATATGAATAAACCCCCTTTAAGATCCTCATTGTATGAACTTAAACTACATGTATCCTGATTTCCTATCATATGATGTTAAAATTCATGACATCCGGTATAACCTACATGACATTAAACCACTTAATCAAGTTTAATTATATGACCTGATTTCCTTACATGAAATCCAAATCCACGTAATGGTTCTAGAAATAGATTCTTTCTATAATAAATAATCAGGATAAAATACCCCTCACTCAGTATTGTATCATGATGTTTAGAGATTCCCTTATAATAATTGAACTACGCATGAATTGATTCCCTTTATCTCGATATTTGTAGTGATATTTGAATCATAAAACCTTGGATCAGGATAATATTCATTCCCTAATAAATGATAATGTTCTTGAGTCCCTTTAGTGTATTTTGATAGTAGCTTAAGAATTTACCAACCCCACATCAACTAGAGAAGGAAGTTCTGATCACATAGGTCCTGTCCATGGTATAAATACCATCAACTTCGGAGGCCATCCCTCGAGTATCAACCATGGATGTTCTTTCCACAATTAAAGTTACAAAGGTCCTACCACCAACATGAAGATCAATAGATAAGAATTTGGTCAATCCAATGAAACCTTGTAACTTCAAAGGTCCAAAAGTGACATATTTGACATGATCAATCCCTTGAATGACTTCTACATTAAACTGTTAGGAAAGTAAATAAAGCATTATGGTTGAGGAAATTCAAGTATATAACCATAGATAATCCCTAAATAGAAATAATATCTCACCCTATAAAGGTGATTAATATTCACCATTCTTGAATAGAGGCCTTTAAAATTGAGAAGATTGCAATTATAGTTATCTCCATAGCAGTACAGGAGAAACCCCAACCCATAAGACTAAGGTATTTTTTATCACCACCATTTCCCCTTGGATTTTCAATGTTTTATAGGATATTGGACATGGTGGTAGTGGATCTAAGTAAACCCTAAACCATAGGCATGGGGGAATTACTATCTCATCCTCCTCCAAGAAAACTACTCTTCCCTAGATTAGGGTCAATTTCAGAGGAAGAACCCCCATCATTTCTCTCATTTCACGATCTAACTCCTTCATTAAGAGATTGTTTAGTAAAATCCATTGGAAACTATCTCAAGGACACTATCCATTGAGAGGGTAAAATGAATAATCTTAGGTTTCTTAAGCTAAAATGGTCCACTAATAAGGAAAATATCAAGGAGAATCATGATTTATCCCTTAATGGATATTCATATGGTGATGGATCTCCATTGGACTCTAATGAGGATATGATCCCATTATATGATATGTGTTAGTAAATATCATTAGTGTTAGTATCATGGATAACCTAGAGCATGAATATGATTTAGAAGTATGTGGTGAGGATATGTCTGCTCGAAATGTTGTCTCCAAAGAAGTCTATGAAGAAGGTGTGCATACTCAGAATCAGAGGTAGGATCAAAGTATTGGAGTTCCTCCTAACACTTAGCTACCACATGTTTGATGAGATTTAGACAAAGATAAGATAAAATGTGTGGCTAAATCCTCAAACCCCCACACCTGATAAAGAGGGACCTCATTCTATTAAGTAATGATTTACTTGATATGAAGTTTATATGAAGGAGATGAGGAAGATCAATAAAAAATTACTTAGAGGAAATATTCCAATTGAGTATAATTTCTAGGGAGAGGATAATGTCTCCCCCCTAGTACATATCCAACATGAAGGAACTTATGAAATAGTAAAGGTAGAGTTTTATTACTAGACCGGGTTTAGGTCTAGACCATCAGTTTATTTAAACCAAATAGTTAAAGAGTATTAGGAGTTTACTCCACTGAGGAAACAACTATATTAGAACCAATGTGACCCAAATATTATAATTAGGGGGATATAATTAGAATATTTGAATTTTTATTTTTTATAGTCAATCAATTTATTAGATGGTCAATAATTTAGTATTCTAAGGGAGATGTTTTATAGAATGTGGAAGAACAGAAGGGGATTTGAAGAATATTGGATAAAATGGTAAAGTTTACCAGTGTTTTCTAAATTTTTTGGTGTAAAAATATTTATGTCTAAGGATTTATTTTTGTGTAGGGTGTATGTGACTGCATATAAAGTTTAAAAATTAATATTCTCAAAGGTGTTTTGTGACAAAAAACTATTCATGAAAATGTTGGAAGTCATTTAGGGGTGATTGATGATGTTTTATTTCATTTAAAAAGAATAGTTCTGTATAGAATTTATGAAAGTGGAAGATCATATGATAATAAGTGTAAAAAAATTTATTAAATGTAATATTATTATTATATATATTTTTAGGGTACCTTTTCTATAATACCCCACTAATATACTCATTATGGATTAATGAATAGTGAAAAAAGATTCAAAGATTAATTTTAGAATGAAGGAAATTATAAAGCTCACATAATAAGGACAAACCCTCAAAGAAAATTAGTTCATGAGGCAAAATTAAATGAATTAGTTTATGATGTAAATTTATGTGATGTAGTCTATGAAGGGGAATTATTACATAATAATTTTCAATGGAATATGCATAGGCTTTACCAGGAAGTTAGTTTGTGAAGGGATAATATCGTGAAGAAGTATGTGAATCACTATACTACATAACACGAAGCTTATAAAGAATAATAATATGATATACCATGAAGTAAATAGGGTATTTCATGAGGTTAGTACATGGTGAATAGTGTTCTGTGTAAGAATTTTGTGCAAGGCAATTTCAAGCAGTCATTTTTCATGTGGATTTTTTGGTGGGTATTATGGAGATTGATGAGAACAATGGATCATCATATTCAAGATTTCATGATGAAAATAAAATAATTTTGTCTTAAAAATATTTAATAAACCTTCAAGTCATTAAACCAAGGAAGAATTCATCTTATTTAGTGAGAAAGGAGGAGTCACTATAGGTGATCCGAGGGAGGCATAATGTTATCCCTAAATTCATTATAAATGCAGTGATCTTGGAACATAGTGAAAGTGACCATACAATTGTAATCGACCAAAACTAGTGAATTATAGTGGATTTTGGTGTAACCAAAACATTATCAGAGTATGGTACTTAGATGATCCCTTTGTGGTAAACCAAGTAAAAATAATTTTGTCCTTTTTATACTTATGAATTTGTGATTATGGTGAATATGTGTTTAATTATGATAAGTTATATGTGTTCCTACCAACGTGGGAATAATATCCATTATAACAAAAAGAAATATGTCACACCTTGATTATCCCCTCCCCTATTAGGGTGTCATGGGTTAAAAAAATTAATATTAAATATGATGTTATAGGTGTTGAATTTTTCAACTATATCTAGGTATAGAGAACCAAATGAATATTAAAGAGGTTACAATTTTTGATGGAATCCATTACCTGATTTGAAAGAACATAATGAGATCACAATTAAAATCTCTTGGCCTAAATGTTTTCTTTGCAATAGTATATGTGATTCATGTTTGTGATGCAACAATTTTGTCCATGACTGTAGCAAACATGATGCTTCTTGACGCTGATTCCAAATATCAATATTCTTTATCTAGAGATCTATATATCTAGATCTATGTAAAATTAATGAACTAAACTACTTTTAATAATATGATATATTAATTGGTTAATATATATGAAGGTGATAGTAAGGTAAATGAAGTGAAGGTTCATGTGAATTAAAATATGTTTGATTAATTGAAGATGCTCCCGAATGAAAATGTTGATAGTTTCTTTAACCCAATCATTAAAGCTTTTAGAGCTATTTGAGGACCAGATGAATAACTAATTGAAATTAATATTGCAAAGAAGATATTTTGACCCCACCTCTCTATAATATAAATGTTCTGGTTTATGAAAAATGTTATCAAGATAAGTTATTTAGAAATTATTTTTTAATCAGTCTAGTGGAAAATGAAATGCATATCATGATAGAAGGGACAACAAATTATATAGGTAATGAGATTTATTTCAAGGATGTAGAAAAACTTTACATTTTAAAAATTGATGATGAAGAAGAAGATGTTGATACTATTTCTCTCTCTCTACTGGATAAGAAATTTAAGAGAGGAAAGGGTATATTTGAAGTCAAGATATCATTGTATTATTTATAGTGTGGTAAATTCAAACACATTTCTGGAATATATCTAATAAAATAATATTATGATAGAGATAAATAAGAACTTATGAATATCCCATGACCATGTGTATGGATAGGTATTTAATTTCAAGAGATATTTGAGTTTTTAATTAGCAGAGTGTATGGAATTTAAATTAGAGGTCAAAATTGAATTAGAAGGTTAGAACCACTCGAATGAGGTATTTTGGGAATGTAATGGAGGTTAGATGGTGGTTACGAGTAGGAATATCCTTGTTAGCTAGTGGGGCTAGCAGTGTCCAGGGCACCACTTCAGGTACCACTAGCTAGCTGGCGAGGTTATGTGTGTTTTAAAAAAATGAGGGGCAGACTGGTAAATTAAACTACCATCCCCTAATGTTTTTGAGAACAAATGGGGTGTGAGGGGAGGACATTCAGATAATCCAACCCCTCCCTTTTATCCTTTTTAGACCCCTTCACGGGGGATGGTTTATGGGATTTTTAATGGTGATCTATGGTTTTTTTCTCCATCTTCTCTTTGTCGTTGGCTTATCCTTTTATTACCACTGATCTACTTTATTTTCACTTAGGGTCTTTGAGATTATTCCACCATATCATAGTGGAATCAATATTAAATGAGGGTAATTTCATGAAATATTCACAAAGGAAATCCCAATGTGATTCATGCCTAACATCACTCATCGTTTCCTCAAAAGTACATCCTGATGTGAATTTTATATGGTTTTCATTAAAATAAATTTTTTTAATGTTTGAAATGGATAAAAAACACAGGGGTTTGGCCTAGATTCGTACCATGGGTCTGCTATAGACCTATTATGTGTTTTTGATCATGGTTTCTACATGATGGGATCACCAATGAGTGAATTAAAGATTATGTCTCTTTTAGATGAAATCATTTAATTAAATATAAATTTTATAATTAATTAATTATTCATGTTTAGATTGATATAGGATCTCAAGATGGTTTTATGATCTTATAAGAGGATGGATGGGCTTTGGAAGCTACTTCCATCCTTATGAAAATGATTATAAAGAATAAAATAATGGTGGGTGGTCTCATGTACAATACCTTTGGTATTTATGATTTTGATATGTGGCTAGTGAGGCCTGATCTTTCCACTATAGGTGATTCCCTTATGATTAATTGAATTTATTGAATTATTTGATAGTTAAATTTAAATTGAAATGATTAATTTACAAATGCCTTAAGTTGAATGACAAATAACCTATTCCCCATTGATATTAGGGTGTTAGATTTACATATCTACTACCGATAGACAAGGCCTTGGCTTGAGTTTTTAGCTAAGTTGCACAAAACCCTCCCATGGTGTGTGAACCATATGAAAAAAATGTGTTGAACCTAGAGTAGTGAACTTTTCCTAGTTAGCATGAACACTCCCAACAGGGGTATGTAGTGACATATATATACCCAATCCCTATGATCCTTATAGATCCCCCTTGAGGCCTTAAAGCATTAGGATCATATTACTAACTTTGGGTTACTTCCCATTTCCTATCAAATGTGACCTGTCCAAGGTTGATAAACCTTGGGTAGACTGGGATTGAATTGGGTGAGTGGAAAAAATTGGTGAGAATTTTATATTTGATATGTGTTGGAACCAATGTTGAATTTTTTTTCAATGATATGTCCTTATGTGTTTGGTAAGATGATAATGATAAGTGGTGATCCATATATAATTGTTATAGATTCATCTAATGAAATTGGACTTCATGGTCA
Source organism: Viscum album (assembly GCA_963277665.1). NCBI lineage: Eukaryota > Viridiplantae > Streptophyta > Magnoliopsida > Santalales > Viscaceae > Viscum > Viscum album. Next base: position 1,273,854,990 of record OY728153.1, on the reverse strand, counting down.
GATAATTATCCTTGGTAAATGTCATTATTGTTTAATCTATTCTTAAATTTATTTAAGACTATTTCTAAGAAGTTTTCACATTGGATACAATAAGTCGAGACCATGAAAATATTGATTTTCATGAAGAAGAGTTTATAAGAAAATTCCATGAAAAATAAAGAGGTATTTTTCATAATTTATTTGAGTGGGATTGCAATTTACAATTCAGGGAGTCTTTGGTATTATATTTGATGATACTTAGATTTTTATATGTATGTTTATAAAGGGAATTCAAAAAATAGGCCAAACTAAGGGTTATACTTAACTAGGTTCAACCAAGGCTCTTGTGGGACCTAAAGGGGTAAACCACGCCCATGGGATCCCGTAAAGAGATAGCCATAGGGAAGAAGGAGGTGGGAAAAATCATGAAGGGCCCATGTGTAAGGCTCCCTTATAACACACCAGGAGGCGTGCAATGTTTTGGTAATAATCCCACTGATCCAAAGTGTATTTGTGTGTGCATGTGAATCCGGTTACCGAACCCAATTCCAGATTGAGGTGTGTTTTCCACACTGAGTTATTAAAGGAAGTGCTAAATAGAATTGGGATTCTATGTGGGACAACAGTGTGGTTGGTACTATTCATCCATTTAATGAGTTATATATATAACATATGCCACTCAATCAAATACATCTAGAATGTTCGATTGTTCTGAATGTCATATTCCTTCTTCTAACCTTCTGTGACACTAACGTTTGATGAATAAGACAAAAAAATCACTGATTATCAACCTCAGGTATCCATGATCAATCTGAGGCCATGATCAATATCTGATGAGTATTTGAATCATAATAAAACTAGATAGACTATGAATTAACATGATAACTTGAATAAATATAAACCAACCAAACTATAAATACAGTTGTAGGGGGCCACTGAAATGACTGATCACCATGGAGGGGTTTTAGATTTTATAAGATGAAGATCATGTGATCCTCATCTAATTTATTTGAGGAAGTCACCATAAAATCAGATATTGTGAACTCAAAAAGATAATTTGAGATAAAAAATGGTCTACATTTGAGATACCCTGAATGACTTGAGTATTCCATCAGTGAAATATTTCTCAAATCTTTGATGGAGTATTAGATAAAACATAAAAATTGGATCTAGGTAGTGCAAGGAACTTTGATCCTTTCCTATAAAAATAGGAGTCCATAGAAGATAAGAAGCTACCGATATTTTGAGAGAGATTTGGTTTTCTTAGAATTAGAGCACTGTGATCCATATGGTTTGAAAATATAATCTCTCCTCATAATAATATTCATGAATAGGAGAATAAGTAATCCTATAGGCCTTCAACAAGTGTTTAACACTCTCAATAAATATTCATTAATATCCAAGTTTCATGAAACATTTGAGGAAGTGTGATACCTTATGCATATTCTCCCAAGATTGCATGAAGAACACTAAGAACCAGTGTTCACATAAATTGTGTGAAGGTTTTCATAAATTAGCTTCCCTATCTCATGTGAATAATTACAAGACAACCAAAAAACAGTATCCACTTATAATGAGTTTCCCGAACAAGATCTTTCATGCATAAATAGCTAACACCCATTTGGGTTAGTGCACAAGAAGAATAGGTATAGTGAAAATTTCTCATTCACTTGGTGTGCCACATCTTGTGTGATACTTTTGGTGCATGAATACATAAATTCTCATGTACACATAAATAAGGAAAATTGAGGCAGACCATGTCTATGGAAAGTGGATAGTGTTTGCAGTTAAAGTTTCATAAACCAAAAAAATGAATGGATTCATGTAGGTTCATTTTAATGACTAAAACATAACTTTTAGATGCCATGCATTAAACTTCCTTGTATAAAATTTATTTTATGACTTTGAGTTTAGAATTCAAGAAGGAAGGTATTTGATATTGTGTAAGTTATTCTTCCATATAATATAATGTGAATAGTTTATGTTCACAACTTTCACACATCGAAGTGAGTCCTAGAATTCATTCATAAGGAAGCATAACCCAAGCATTGTTTCACTAAGTCAACTGATCAGTTACATGCCACTATATTATTGAGAAATACCAACAGCCCCAACCATAGGTTGTTGAATTTACTTGAATAGGAACATGATCAAGTCATACAACACAAGATCATGGAGGAATATCATATAATCATACTATAGTGGATCAATCCTTAAATAGAGTTGAAGCCTTTCTGATGGTGCTGGGAGTAGGTGAAATCTTTTGGTAGGATTCAGAAGAAAATATAGTCTCTTCATTTGAGGTTGAGAAATAAATATTTCATTAAGATCTAAAAGCACATAAAGACTCTTAGTTGGAGCCAAAGTAATTGTATCCACATATGGATATAGTGAATAATCTGTAACTGGGGAAAATAAACAGTTGTAGTAAAGAGTTGAAATTCTTCCAAACCTTATAAAATACTATGTGATACTCTCTCTATATTATTACTACTACACATAAGGTTATATTGAGATATTATATTGAGTGGATCAAGAACCTCAACAAGTTCAAGATGTTAAATTTTAAATAAATGGAATTCTTAAAAAGAAACCATTGATTCACCCCTCCTCTGTCAGTGGTAAATCCATCATGGGGATCTTCACGTGTTATTAGAGAAAATGATCCCTCTAAATACCCAAGAAGTATTTTAAAAAATGGCGAATCTTAATTCTATCCATAGTCGAGGTGTTACCACCTTTTATGGATAGAATTATCACAACTAGAGGAATAATATGTTACCCTACCTCCCATCACTTGTCTTATAAGTGATAGATGTAGTAAATGTGGGTTTCACACACATTGTTGATGCTGCTACTACAACACAAGATTATAAGATAAATATAGAGTTATATGGAAAGGATCAAAATCCTATCTTAATGGATCTACCAGAGAATGAATACACAAAGGTCATGGTTATTTAAACGGCCAAGGAGATATATGGTAAATTGAGAAGAAGCTATGAAGGTAATATCAAATTTAAGGAGGACCGAAATGAAGTTTGGATGAGAATATTTATAGATATTAATATATCCACTGGTGATAATATTGATGAATATTTTTCTAAGGTAAATGATATTTTCAGAAATATCCAAGTATTTGGTGAGAAGATGGATAATTTCATCATTGTTAAGAAATTGATGAGTAATATTATAGATCATTTTGATTAAAAGGTTTTATCCCTATAAAAAAGTGATTACCTACCAATTGATGAACTAGAAAACATAATCATAACCTATGATATTAGAAAAATTATAGGATTCAAGAAGAAATAATATTTTGAAAATGAATTTTAATAAGTAAGAAAAAGGAAAGTTAAATAAGAAGTTTCTATATAATCAAAATATTCAGAAAGTTAGGAGGATGATTAAGACTTTAATCATCTTGTTTTCATTATATAAAAATGGTTTTTAAGGTAAAGTGTAAGAAAAAGAGTAAAAAAACACCAAAGTTCTTTTACTATGGGGGTAGGTAATGATAAATTTTATAAGAGGTGAGTAATGAAGAAGATTGAAGAATCAAAATAAAAATAAAAATCAGATAATGAGAGATCCCATAAACAAAAATGGCATAAGAAGAAGAAGAATAAGAAACATTTCAGTATAAAGAAGAGAAATCTTATGAGAAAGAAGAATAAATATTCATCATAAATTTTTTCTTTAGATAATGAAGTTGGTTTATTTTATTATAAAAAATAACTGGTTCTTCAAGTAGTAGTGATGATGAATAATAAATATCATAACTTGAATGAAAGCTGAAAGAGAATTAGAATTATTCATGGGATATGATAAATATTTCAAGAAGAAAATTAAGAATATTGAGAAATAAAAGAAGAAGTTAACTGCTAAAAATAACAAGGATGAAATAATTCTTATTGACGAAGAAAATGTGGAACAAATAATGAAAGAAGTATTTTTTATCAGTGAGATCATGATACACAAATCAAATATTTTTGAGCAAGATAAGATTACATGTGATCTTGAAGAGAATTTTTCTACCAAAGAAGAATATTTTTTTGAGACAAAATCTATATGCGTCATAGTTCAACATGATTTGAATAAGGATAGAGAATATTTTAATATATCTATTTATGCCAAGGGATAAACTTCTCATGTTAGAGTTAATAATATTAAAAGTAAACTTAATCATGTTGATGGACATGTCACTTATAATAGTGTAGGTAGTAGGGATAAGAAGAATGAGAGGAAACCTTCCACATCTAGAGAAGATCCAAATTTTCTAAGAATTTAACAACCTATAAAGAAAATAGAGACTCTATTTGAAATAATACATATACCTAGATTCATCTAGAATCAATTTGGGAGAATAGAGTTTCAAGGATATTATTGGTGTTGGGGTATGCATGGTCACAAAGCTTATTTTTTCAATTTCGAAATTTCTTTATTAGGAATGAGGAAAGAATCAATGGGGTGTTTGAATGAGCATCAAAGAAAAAAATATCATAGAAAAAACATGTGAACATATCATAACCACAACTATCTACACATTTTTTTTCAAAATTTGGAAGAATTTTAAGGTAGATTTTATTTGGAAGGTCATAAGGCTGAGGTACGCATGATAAGGTTAGAAGGAGAAGTTCACTATTCTATGAAAGGGAATAGGTTAGAAAATAAAACCAATAAAAATTCATGTAAATATTTTTTAAAGAATGAAAATGTTAAGAAATACTGCCAAGTTGTTTAACCATATTAGTTGAAACTGGATAAATAATTAGAAGAATCTAAGAAACTTGTTAAATATAAAGTAATGTTAGTGGTCTCAGAAATTAAAGAGAAATATGATGAGAAATTTTATGGATTATTCTTGAATCTATTCATAAATTTCTTAAAGAAATGTGATAAGAATATTCCACATTGGATACAATAAGTAGAGACCATTAAATTATTTATTTGTATAAAGAAGTGTTTATAAGAAGATGCCATGCAAAAGAAAGAGTCATTTTTCATGAAGTTTTCTTGAGTGGGATTAAAATTTACAATTTAGAAAAGATTTGGTATTATATTTGATGAGACATTTTATTCTAATTTTTTTTATAAAGGGAATTAAAAAAATTGTCCAAGCCAAGGGGAATCCTTAGCTAGTCTTGACCAAGGCCCTTGTAGGATCCAAAGTGGTCAACCACACCCATGGGAGCCGATCTTGGGCCAGACAAAAGACAACTATAGGTGGAAAAAATTCTACAAAGCCTATGTGTAAGGCCCAATAAGAACATTCTAGGTGGTGTACAAAGTTTAGGAAAGAATCCTACTTGGCCGATGCCTATTTGCACGTGTATGTGAATCCATATGCTGAACCCAGTGCCAGATCGAGGTGCTATTGCTTTGATGAGGTATAAAAGGAAACACTCAAAAAAGTGGGATTTGATGTGGGAAAATAGAATAAATAGTCACTGCTCACCTATTTAATGAGTTATACATATAACACATGCCACTCAATCAAATCCATCTGGACCATTCAATCATCTCGATCATAGTCTTCCTTCTACCAAACTACGAATACACTACTTTTCATAGAAGAATATCTCCAAATCACTGATGATCAACCCATTTAATCCCTTATTGATCTAATATCAATATTAATAGCCAATGATTATTTGGATAATCATGAATGAAGCTATGCTATGGATGCATATGGTAACTTGAATAAATAGAAATCAAACAATTTTCAAATGTAGTTATAGGAGGTCTCTTAAACGACCACTCACCGTGGATGAGTTTGATCTTTCAAAAGATAAATATCATGCGATACCCAATTCATTCACGTGAGGATCTCACTGAAATTAAGGATATCACAAAATCAAAAACATAATACACCATATAAAAGGATGTACATTTGAGATACCAAAAATAAATCAGATATTCCATTAATAACATATTTCTTAACGATTTGAAGGATTCTTGGATGTGGAATAAAAATTGGATCTAGGTGTTGAAAGGAACTATGATCCTTTCCTATAAAAGTAGGATCCTATAGCTGATGAGAATCTTCCAATATTTTGAGAGAGCTTCTGTTTTATAAGAAATAGAGAACTATGATCCTTTTGGTTTATGAAGAGTATACCACCTTGCGATAATATTTACATAAAGGAGAATAATGAATCCTACAAAACATTGAAAAGTTATTAACACTCTAGAGGAATATTCATGAAGAAATAAGTTCAAAAAAACATTCAAGGAAGCATGATACCGTATGTGTATTCCTCCAGGATTGTATGAAGAACACTAAGGACCAGTGTTCAAATAACTTGTGTGAAGGCTTGAATGAAGTAGATTGCCTGAATTTTGTGATGAAGTGTGAGACAATTGCAAAATAGTATACACTTATACTGAGTTTTGTGAACAAGATCCTCTGCACATAAACATCTATCACCCATTCGGGTTATCACATAAGAAGAAGAGAAACAGTGCAAACTACCCATGCACTTGGTGTGACACATCTTGCATGATACTTCTAGTGAATGAATACATGAATGATCATGAACACATAAATAAAGAGAATTGAGGCAGAACATGTGTGTGAAAAGTGGAAAGTGTGTTTTTTTGAAGTTTTATAAACCAAAAAAAACATGCAATCATTCATCAATGATCATTATAATACCTAAAACACGACTTTTAGATTCCCTGCATTACACTTCCATGCATTAAGCGTATTTGATTATTTTGAATTAATAATTCAATAAGGAAGTTTTTTATGAATGTACGAGTTATTATTGTATAAAATATCAAGTGAATAATTTGTGTGCAAAAATTTCACACATATAAGTGAGTCTGATACTTCATTCAGAAGGAAGCATAGCCTAATCATTGTTTCACTGAGGAAACTAATCAGTTATATGTGATCATATTATTGAGAAAGACCAAAAAACCTAACCAAAGGTTGTTTAAGGTACCTGAACATGTACAAAATAAAGTCATATCCTAAAATCTCATTGAGGAATATCAGATAATCATACTACAGTGGATCAATCTTTGAATAGAGATGAAGCCCCCTAGCTGATGCTGAGAGCAGGTGAAGTCTTTTGGTAGAAGACAAAATAAGATGGTGTCTCCCAATTGGAGTTAGAGAAATAAGTATCTTGGTTGGAGATAAAAGAAAATATAGTCTCTTGGCTGGATATGGGGTAATTTTATTCACACACGGAGATAGTTAAAAATCTATAACTATGGGAATAACTGGTTAAAAAAGGAGTTGGCTTTCTGAAAAAGCTTATAAAATGATATGTGCTTATCTCTCTTTATTAAAACCACTGTACATGAGATTATATTAAGAGATTATATTGAGTGGATAAAGAACCTTAACAAGTTTTAGAGGTTGAATTTTAAATTAAAGTAATTTTCTAAAAAAAACAACTAATTCATCCCTTTATTCTTAGTGATCAATCCAGCATGAGGCTCTTTAAGATGGGCCTCATGACATATTTTTTTTTTCTATTTGGTGAACCCCATATAGATTATTAGGCCATGATGGATTATGATTGTGTTGTGGGACATGATATCCATTGATTTTTAGGTCTTTATTTTAGACTTTTGTTGGGTTGAAGGACCCTTGTGAGGGTGACTCTAATGTACTATGACCTCAAGGAATCTCGTGGGTGCCCCGTTGACCAACTGAACCTAAGTGGGTATGCATAGATATTGGTAGAGATGACTAAATGTGTCACCTTAAGACCCTATTTATGTTGATATTCGATAAGTATATAATGTTTGAGGTGGGTTTGGCATGAAATAATCATTTTTTTCTCTTTTACTTTCTCATTATTGATTCTTCATAATGATGGATACCTCATGAAGGTGCTTAAATTTCTAGGTCATTATGCTTTTCATGGGGATGGGTATATTACCATTAGGGCCTAAATATTCCATGGGAATGGGTATATTACCCATAGTTGGATACGTCTGTTTTCCATGGGGATCAGTATATTAACCCCATTGGGCCTATGATCTCCAGAAGATTTGGGGATGGGTATATTTACACGGGATGGTTTTGCACCTGATGTGGTTGGTATTTTCAATGAGAATGGGTATTCTAACCTCAGTTGAATGAGACTATGTGCAATGGGGATGGGTATATTACCCCTAGTAGAAATATGATATATAGATCTCCCAGGGTTACCTAGGGATTGTCCAAAGGTCCATGTTAGTAAGAACGATCATCATGACATGCTCAAAGACACCCCAACATTGGATTAAGAATTTATGTTCAATAGAGTTATCAAACCCAAGGATTGACATTGGTTACTATGTTAGTGTGATCATTGTGATGTGCTCAGATACATTCCAAAATCAGTAATAAACATGTAGTACTTATTTATGTTTATGAAATTACCTTGTGTTATATTTATGAATAGAATTCTACATGATCATATCATAACATATGATGGTGAGTATGAGACCACATTAGTGGTTCCCAACTAAGTTATGTACTCACACCCTACTCAGTTTACTATTTCTCATGGGTACCCAAATAGATTTCACATAGTTATTATAGGAACTGGTAGGGATGAGGACCAAGATGAAGTTTAAATGGTTTAGTAGGACAACTCGAATGACATTGGGAGTCAAGATGAGGTATAGATTAGAATTTTAGTGGATCCTTTTATTTTTTTACTCTATATATATGATCGGACCAGTAGGTGACTAGTCTTGTATGTTGGCATGTTCTGTATTTTATGTTAATACTATAGTATGTTTATTTATTTATGTTCACTTTAATTATGTGTTAATTTGGATTATGTCTATTAATTTATATATGATTTATCAATCTGATACAGGGTTTATATCCTCCCCATGGTCCTCCTTAGATCCATGCTACAATTTAGTATCCTCTGGAATTCGAGGAGGCACACCTATGGCCATGTGATGGTCCAGTCTGATTAATGTTTAGGGTGATTTGGGTTGGGATGGTATATTAGAATATAATAAGGACGTTACCTCTTAAAATAAACTTTAAAATTTATTCTCATCAAGAAATAAAATTCAAAGGAAGATCATGGTAAGAAATGAAGAGGAATAAAATGAATAATATTTAAAATAAGTGGAGACAAAGTTTAAAAATGATATTGAAGATTCTATGATGGTTACAATTAAAAAGAAGGAACCTAAAAAGGAAAATTCCAATGAACCTATAGGATTAGTAGGTATCAATTTTTATGTTTATAGGTCTATCATAAAGCTTTATATTTAATGATACAAAAATAAAAATATTAATGAATTGGAAAAATTGGCTTCTAAGTATGCATATCATCTTGAAGTCAAAGTTTATTAGCTATAAGAGGATTAATATAATCATATGATCACTCATAAAATATAAATATAATTTGTTAATTATAATATAAATTTCTAGGAACATTCTATGGTTATTGATGAACTTAATTCAAATATAGATTATAGATCAAATAAAGTTTAAGTACTTGAAGAAGAAATTGTTACATTGAGGGGAAAGTTTAAAGTTGAAAACAAATCATGAGAACCAATGAAGAAGCTACAATTTGGAATGTTATCAGATGAATAACTCTTGAAAAAGAGACAAAAAAGGTTTATATGGAATTGAGAAATTTTTAATGATCAAAGACCCAAGTTCCTGGGAAAAGTGGAGTTGGCCTTGAAGTTGAGACATCCATGGTAGAGATGGGAAAATCTCACACTAAAGTAAAACAAAAGGTTGATGATATCAAGGTCAATATAAAGAAATCTAATGTTTAGAAAATGAATTCACTGAATAAAAGAAATTATAGAGTTTAAAATAATCCTAAATCTATAAGTGTTAACTAATAATTGTGATAATATTTTTTTGAGTAATGGGGATATGAGGAGGAATGAAGGTAAGAAGAGATTTACAACTATGAGATGTCAATTATGAGGGTATATTTACCACACAATGTCTTATTGTGGATAAGTAAATATCTATTTATGGCATGAATCCCCCAAAATTTAGAAAAGAAAAATGAGACTATATCCTTAATTCCACTAAATAAAAACTTTCTATGCTTATTATTATCAATAGTATATTTTTATTCTATAAATCTTTTAATTGCTGTCAAAGAAGAAGAGGTGATATTTACCATGTAAATATAAGATGAATGTAAAGGAATATTCCATGTTTTCATTGAAAAATAGATACCATCCAAAATAAAAATAAGAAGGGTATTATTATACTACATATGATAAAATTAAACAGGACATTCAATATTATACCTTGACTCAGTAAAGTATGTCATGGAAGGAAAATAAGAAAAGACAGATGCCCAATCTCATTGGAATTACTATGAAAGCTACAAATAATAGTAGAACTAAGATAATTAATAGTGGGTTCTCATCCTACATGACTAAATTTATGACCATGATGAAACATTTAAATGGAAGATTTGATAAAATACCATGTCTTGGAAATAATGAAATCTTGAAAATTAAGATAATTGGAAGTACTCATTTAATATGTGACTAGTTGAGGGGAAAAAATTTCTTTATGTGGATGGATTATGAAACAACCTATTGGGTGTGAGTCAAATATGTGACTAAGAACTTGAGGTCTTGTTTCATATAAAAGGATGTGTTATCCAATATAAGGATGATAATATTCTAATGAAAGGATATAGGATTAATTTGAGTCTATAATAGGTGAAAAATAGTGAAAAAACTTGTTTCCTAATAGTTGAAGTGGAAAATGTATTTTCACTGTAACACCCAAGACTTTTATGTTATCAAAGGAATCTTTTTCTACACAACACTTGCTTGGCTTGCTTTACACGCAATCGCGACCTTCCTCGATAGCTTGCATCGTACGCAATACCGAGTTTCACTAAACAACAATATGTTATTAAAACCAGCCATTATGAATAGTAATAACCACTTTTTGAAATTTTATAAATTTTAATTTTCAAAATGGACTTCATTTTTGGACTCAGCATATCGAAATTAGCCTAGGGTGAAATTTTGGTATTTTTCTGAAAACTTTCAATTTTTGATGAATAGTGAAACCACTAAGTGGTTGGTTAAAAATTGAATTTTGCATAAAACTTAATTTTACCGCTTCTATGAATGGAATTTCAAAAATCCGACAGACACAGTTGATATCAGTAAGTAAAATGTGGTTCAATGAGATAAAAATAATTTTTTGGTGAATAGTAACTTTTTACTATTTTTACCGCAGTTAATAGTAAATAGGGTAACTAAGGGTAAATATGATATTAATATTACCCTAACACATGTAATAATTCTATTGGACAAGTGTAATTTGACCAAAAACAAACTTAGGAATAAAATATGACCATTTAGGCCCACTTGGATTAGATTAGGACATTTATTATTAATTTATTTAAAGAAGGGTTAAAATAGTTAAAATCAAAGTTTAATAAGTAAATCATTTTTAATATGGGGTTATAAATAAGATAAATTCGACTATAAATATTCATTAGAAAGATAAAAAGATTTCCTACAAGATGGTATTTTATTTGTAATTTTTAGACATCAAATAATTTAATTTATTTATGACACAAAGATGATGCATTAATTATCTTATTAATGAAATATTGACATAATTGATAATATAAATACCAAAATAAATGGAAGTTAAGACTTTTTATGAATTCCACTAATTTTATAGGTTACTATGATATATTAGTGTTGATTTAATCAACTTGTTTCGAACATATAATTCTGTTATGACTTTCACAAAAATCATATATCAAATAGTGTCAAAATTGACACAAAATAGTTTTTAAATCAAATATTATATTATTAATTGTTATTTTATTCCTAAAAATCTAAGGTTTGGCCAAATGACTTAGATAAGGATATATATATTAATAATAAACAATTTGGGGTTCGTTTGGCATGTTATAGTAAGTGTATTAACCATATAGTGAAAGAAAACAAAAAGACATGGTAAAAGTTAAATTATTTAACTTAGAGTTAAATCTAATTGATAAGGTTAAAATAATATCCCAAACTTGTCTAAATCCTATTGGTTGATAGGATTTCGACCCTTCCCCACTTTAGCTTCGAAATAAGACCCTTTGGAACCATTATAAACCGATTTTGACTTTAATATAAAATAATATTTTGAGATATTCCTAAGGTGCCCCTCTCCTCTCTTATAAAAGGGCACCTCCTCCCCCTCCTCCTCACACCAATTTGAGCACTCAAGCTCTGCCAACCCCTGAAATTTTCTCCTCTCCACTTCCCTAGAATAATCCTAGAGGTCCTGGTCTTCTTCAAAGACCAATCTTAGTTCCCTAAGTGGAGGATTCAAAGAGGCGTTCCAAAGAATAGGTAATATCCATTACCGATCTTTTCAATTTATTTCTTCTTCAACTTCTTCTTCTTTAGTTGTTTCATGATAAAGTAATAACATCAGTATTACTTAAATACTGATATGTTATTATAAATATGAAACAACCCTAATTCACTTTCTATCCATCCTACGGAAAAATGAAATCACCGCGCGTGCGTATGTACGGAATACCGTCTCCACGCCGTGGTGTAATCTATTTTTCCACCATCACTTTACAAGGATGAGTATAATGGTGTAATGAGTAACTATTTATGATTATTATAAAGTAATATTGATACTGAAATAATATATATATACTCCAATACAGTTCCACGATCATAGGAACGATATCATCACTCGTGCGTACGTACGGAATACCATCTCCACGATGTGATGCGACTCGTTCTACATGATCATCATTACATAGTAATTATATAAATGAATTGAATGAATAAATATGATATATGTTACACTAATACCATTCTGGATATAAGGTATCTATAACCTTAAAAGAAGAATAAGAATGTATTCGGCAAAACACGCATAAGAACAAAAGGCAATAAAGACCCGAGTAACAAGTAACAATGAAATATTACTATCAAGAAGCTAAGAATATGACCATATATGATATAATATCAATATGTATGATTCTGGAATAAGTCAATAACATTATTTAAACCATTATACAGGAGCTTCGGACACGTACAAAGCAAATTGGACCTAAGGTAAGGGAAATATCACAATCTCATTTTTATCCGAGATTGTTTATTCGTAAGTATTTACTGGGGTGTATTTTATCATCCACATCCATGTTTCATCAATATGTAATATTATTTCAATCCACTTACAATTTATTAAATCCATTTTTACCCTTCGGTGAGTTTTTAGTAATATGTATGAAAGGAATCTTTTGTCGTACGAGGTACTTTTTGACTTTTCCGACAAAAGTACGAAGAATGTTTTTTTTAACTTATACGGAATGAATGGATTTTTAAAACATTATTTACAAGAAGCTTCCTTTACAAGTTTTCAAGTTTATTTTTAATCAACTTCTTTTAGTTTATAATTGTATGACATGTTAAGAAAGGAAAAGTGTTTTTGAAGCAGAAAGGATATTTTCCTCAAGAATGGAGTTCAAGTGTTTTATCAAAATTATTTTCCATCTAAGATAATAAAGGGTTCTGTTTTTATCCCTATTATTACATTGATTTGATCATGTTGTGATGGAATTATTTTTATGAATTCCTTTATCTTATATGAATTGATTTATGATGTCATGATGTTTCAAGAATCCCATTTTTGTTACATGTGTTATGCGATGATGTATGTTTTATGATTATGTGGCACACATAAGAAAGGATTCATTATAAGATGGGTGGGACCTATATCTCCCTCCAATGCATTGGGTAAAGATTTTATATCTCATGAGATAGACATGGCTGGAACGGAAGGTTATTTCGGTTCAGTGATACAGGACTGAAACGAGGAGTGAACTCGGTTCAGAAAGGGACTTTGTCCACTAAGATAGTCTTGGAAATGAGTCATGACTAACAAGAAATGATTTTCCATGATTATGTGTGCATGCCACAAAGTTTCAAGTTTTATGTTATGATTATGGGGATCTCATTTTCACTTCTATTATTTGTTCCATGTTAAGATATTATGATCTCTTTTGAAGGTTTTGATTTTCAAAAAGATATGATATGATTTTTATTTCCTTTATTTACCTTTGCTGAGCATTTGAGCTCACCCTTTTATGTTTTCTTTTCCCCATGTCAGGAAGATGGATATTAAGTAGAATTTGCTTAAAGGGACCCTAGATATGATGAAATAAATGGGAGACACTATAGAAGATTTATGAACCAGTTTTTTATGTTCCCCAGTTTCTAAAGACACTATACCTGTACGGTCCTTTGTGGTTTTGTCATATGTTGTAATAAGTGTGCTTCAATTTTGAAGTATTAACAATGTATGTAAAGTATGGGTCGTTATAGTTGGTATCAGAGGAAAGGTATAGTCAACCTTTGGAAACTAGGATGTGAAAGCCTTAGTAAGAACCCTAAGGATAAGTCTAAGCATAGAATACAATCTTAGTGTTTTAGAAATGGCCATGAATAACCTAGGATAAGACCTTAAGCATGAAAATTTTATTCTTGAATTATGTGGTTTTCCTATTATAATTAGTGTTGCTCACACTATTCTTCTTGGTTTTAGTCAATGGATGGAACCCGAAGGAACCGTGTTAATGCGGAATGCGATGGGCAATGCAATGATTTTCCCCCTGAGCAACCAAACGATATGGGAGCTGGAATGCAAAATCTTGTAGCCATGCTCACACAACTTTCTCAAGCTATGAATCATGCAGGACTTCCAAACGAGCAAAGGAAGGAGCAAAATTCTGTTGAATCCTTCATGAGGCAGCGTCCACCTTCTTTCAGCGGGTCTACTGATCCATTAGTTGCTGAACAATGGATTAGTACTACTGAAAAGATATTTTCAGTTCTTCAATGTTCTGAACATGATAAAGTCATCCTAGCAGTGTATCGTTTGGAAGGAGATGCTGATCAATGGTGGAATCTTATTAAGAATACGAGGCCAAGGGATGAAATTGAGTCTATGGAATGGGATGAGTTCAAGAACTTATTTTTCAATAAGTACTTCCCTCGTATTCTCCGAACAAATATGGAGAAAGAGTTCCTTGAACTGAAGCAAAGGGATGATGAATCTGTTGGTACCTATGAAGCAAATTTTACAAGACTTGCAAGGTACGCTTCTGGTATTATTATCCAACCTGAGAGTAAGATCGATCGATTCTTTAGTGGCTTAAAACCAAGTCTTCGAAGGGCGTTAGCCATAAGGGACTTCAATAGCTACGAGGAAATCGTTCGATGTGCTCTCAAAGTCGAGATGGAGATTGGAGTAACCCATCAGTCACATGGGTTTGATAAGAAGAGGAAGATGGAATTCAAAGAAAAATCTAAAGAGCACACGGAAAAGAAGATGAGATTTTCCTTATGCTCAAAGTGTGGAAAGAAACATGGAGGGAGTTGTCTTAAAGGGACAAGTAAATGTTTTAAATGTGGAAAGGAAGGTCATCAGGCATTTGAATGTCGTGATAATGGGAAGAAGATGTCTAATGATGCAAACAAAGGAAGGGATACACATAATGAACCTACTACACTTCAATATTTCAAGTGCAAGGAGAAGGGGCATTATGCCAATCAATGCCCAAATCCAAGGGTTGATGATGATGGTCGACGTCAACAAAATCTTAAGGCTAAAGACAAAGGAAAGTCACATGCAATTTCTATCAGCGATGTGGAGTATGATAACAAAGTGGTGAAAGGTACACTTACCATCCACTCTAAAGTAGAAAATGTTTTATTTGATTCTGGATCCACCCACTCTTTTATTTCTAAAGAATTTTCTAAGGGTATCACCGTATTACCTCAACAATTAGATGTTGAGTTAGCTGTGACAACACCTAATGGCACAACAGTCGCATCAAAAGTTTATAATTCTTCTCCGATCGAAGTTTGTGGGAAAGTGCTTCCTGCAAATCTTGTGATCCTTCCTTTAGTAGAATTTGATGTGATTCTTCGAATGGATTGGCTTTCTCTACATGGAGCTCATATCAATTTCCAAAGAAGGGAAGTCACATTTCATATTCCAGATCAATCTACGATCGTCTATCAATGCAAGGATGAACATAACCTTCCAGTGGAAATTCCTTCCATCTTATGGGTCTTGATTCCACTAAATGAAGGTTATTTATCTCAAATGGTTGGTGAGAAACTCACGATTAAGAATATGCCCATTGTACGGGAGTTTGATGATGTCTTTCCGGAAGAATTACCGGGTCTTCCACCAAATCATGAAGTTGAGTTTTCAATAGAACTCGTACCGGGTGCTTTGCCTATTTCAAAGACACCTTATAGAATGGCCCCAATTGAGTTGCAGGAATTGAAGAAGCAACTCCAAGAGAATCTTGATAAGGGATTCATATGCCCTAGTGCGTCACCTTGGGGAGCACCTATTCTATTTGAAGAAAGATGGATCAATGAGACTCTGCATTGATTATCGAGAACTTAACAAGATCACTATCAAGAACAAATATCCTCTCCCACGCATTGATGACTTTTTTGACCAACTACACGGAGCTCAATACTTTTCCAAGATTGATCTTCGTTCAGGGTATCATCAATTAAGGGTCAAAAGGGAGGATATACCGAAGACGGCTTTCCGTACAAGGTATGGACACTATGAATTTATAGTGATGCCATTTGGTCTTACTAATGCCCCTGCTATCTTCATGGATCTAATGAATAGAGTCTTTAGAGACTATCTTGATCAATTTGTGGTAGTCTTTATAGAAGATATTCTTGTCTATTCAAAGAGCAAGGAAGAGCATGAAGATCAATTGAGAATTATATTGAAGACCCTGAGAAAGGAGAAGCTTTATGCCAAATTTACCAAGTGTGAATTTTGGCTTCAAAAAGTTGCATTTTTGGGTCACATAATCTCAAAAGAGGGGATATCTGTGGATCCAGCAAAAACAGAGGTTATCGAAAGATGGTCGAGACCAACAAAAGTAACTGAGATCCGAAGTTTTCTTGGTTTGGATGGATATTATCGACGTTTTGTAAAAGATTTTTCACGATTATCTAATCCACTCACCAAGTTGACTCGGAAAGGAGTTAAGTTTGTCTGGACAGAGGAATGTGAAGAGAATTTCAAGGAGTTGAAAAGAAGGTTATCCAGTGCACCTGTGCTCACACTGCCTTGTAGTGGAGAAAGGTTTGTGATCTACAGTGATGCATCCAAGAAGGGATTGGGGTGTGTTCTTATGCAAAATGATATGGTGATAGCTTATGCCTCATGACAGTTGAAAATCCATGAGCAAAATTACCCAACACATGATTTGGAGTTGGCTGCGGTAATCTTTGCATTAAAGATTTGGAGGCATTACCTTTATGGTGAAAGGTGTGATATTTATACTGATCATAAAAGTTTAAAGTATATTTTCACACAAAAGGAGCTGAATATGCATCAAAGAAGATGGTTGGAGCTGATTAAGGATTATGACTGCTCAATCCATTACCACCCTGGGAAAGCAAACAAGGTGGCAGATGCATTAAGTCGACAAGACCATGCTAGTTTATCCATGATGAGGATCACAAAAGATCCAATATTTATGGATTTACAAAGGATGGATATTGGAATTATAATGGAAGGGGAAAAATCTTATCTTTCTCAAATGAATGTTCAACCATCAATACATGTGAAGATTAAAGAGACACAGAAAGAAGATGTAGAGTTACAAAATAAGGTGAGAAATGTTCCTGAATTCAACCTTGATTGTGATGGGATAATAAAGTTCAGGAATCGGGTTTGTGTTCCTTCCATCCCCGAATTAAAGAAGGAGCTGCTGGATGAGGCTCATAGTTCTTCATTCTCTATTCATCCTGGAAGCACGAAGATGTATAGGGACCTGAAAGATTACTTCTGGTGGGATGGCATGAAAAGAGATGTTGCTGAATATGTCTCTCGATGCTTGGTTTGTCAACAAGTTAAAGCTGAGAGACAGAGGTCTAAGGGGATGTTACAACCATTACCCATACCCGAATGGAAATGGGAAAACATCACTATGGACTTTGTCACAGGACTTCCTAAAACATCCAAAGGCAATAATGCTATCTGGGTCATAGTTGATCGTTTTACAAAGTCTGCACACTTCATTGCTATTAGAGAGGATTTCTCTCTAGATCAGCTTGCCAGGATATATGTAAAGGAAGTGGTAAGATTGCATGGAGTACCACTTTCTATTATATCTGATCGGGATCCGAGATTTACCTCGAAGTTCTGGCAAAGTCTTCAGCATTCTCTGGATACAGAGTTGAGTTTCAGCACTGCTTATCATCCCCAGACAGACGTTCAGTCTGAGAGAACAATTCAAACCCTAGAAGATATGTTGAGAGCTTGCTCTATGGATTTCAAAGGAGGATGGGATCAACACCTACCTTTGGTGGAATTTTCTTATAATAATAGCTTTCACTTCAGTATTCAGATGGCTCCTTATGAAGCTCTCTATGGAAAGAAATGCAGGACTCCAACTTGCTGGGATGAAGTTGGGGAAAGAAAGCTATTAGGACCTGATCTCGTTGATGAAATGGCAGAAAAGGTCAGATCTATTCAACAACACATAAGAGCAGCTCAGAGTCGACAGAAAAGTTATGCCGACAACCGAAGAAAAGACCTAGAGTTTGAAGTGGCGATAAAGTGTTCTTACGAATATCTCCCTGGAAGAGGGTTATGAGATTTGGAAAGAAGGGGAAGTTGAGCCCTAGATATATCGGTCCTTTCGAAATACTAGATCGTGTTGGGAAGGTAGCTTACCGATTGGCGCTTCCACCGAATCTCTCTCAAGTTCACGATGTGTTCCATGTATCTCTCCTGAGAAAGTACATACCTGATCCTTCACATGTACTCAGCTCAGAAGTTGTACCGCTGGAGCAAGATCTTTCTTATGAAGAACAGCCGATAGAGATTCTGGATCATAGCGAAAAAGTCCTACCAAACAAGACCACTCGCTTGGTGAAAGTTTTATGAAGGAACCACCAACTTGAAGAAGCTACATGGGAGCTTGAGGATATGATGAGTGAGAAGTATCCCCATCTGTTTGTTACAAAGTGATGAATTTCGAGGGCGAAATTCTTTTTAAGGGGGGTATAATGTAACACCCGAGACTTTTATGTTATCAAAGGAATCTTTTTCTACACAACACTTGCTTGGCTTGCTTTACACGCAATCACGACCTTCCTCGATAGCTTGCATCGTACGCAATACCGAGTTTTACTAAACAACAATATGTTATTAAAACTAGCCGTTATGAATAGTAATAACCAATTTTTGAAATTTTATAAATTTTATTTTTCAAAATGGACTTCATTTTTGGACTCAGAATATCGAAATTATCCTAGGGTGAAATTTTGCTATTTTTCTGAAAACTTTCAATTTTTGATGAATAGTGAAACCACTAAGTGGTTGGTTAAAAACTGAATTTTGCATAAAACTTAATTTTACCGCTTCTGTGAATGGAATTTCAAAAATCCGACAGACACGGTTGATACCAGTAAGTAAAATGTGGTTCAATGAGATAAAAATAATTTTTTTGGTGAATAGTAACTTTTTTACTATTTTTACCGCAGTTAATAGTAAATAGGGTAATTAAGGGTAAATATGATATTAATATTAACCTAACACATGTCCTAATTATATTGTACAAGTGTAATTCGACCAAAAACAAACTTAGGAATAAAATATGACCATTTAGGCCCACTTGGATTAGATTAGGACATTTATTATTAATTTATTTAAAGAAGGGTTAAAATAGTTAAAATCAAAGTTTAATAAGTAAATAATTTTTAATATGGGGTTATACATAAGATAAATTTGACTATAAATATTCATTAGAAAGATAAAAAGATTTCCTACAAGCTGGTATTTTATTTGTAATTTTTAGACATCAAATAATTTAATTTATTTATGACACAAATATGATGCAGTAATTATCTTATTAATGAAATATTGACATAATTGATAATATAAATACCAAAATAAATGTAATTTAAGACTTTTTATGAATTCCACTAATTTTATAGGTTACTATTATATATTAGTGTTGCTTTAATCAACTTTTTTCGAACATATAATTCTGTTATGACTTTCACAAAAATCATATATCAAATAGTGTCAAAATTGACACAAAATAGTTTTTAAATCAAATATTATATTATTAATTGTTATTTTATTCCTAAAAATCTAAGGTTCGGCCAAATGACTTAGATAAGGATATATATATTAATAATAATCAATTTTGGGTTCGTTTGGCATGTTATATTAAGTTTATTAACCATATAGTGAAAGAAAACAAAAAGACATGGTAAAAGTTAAATTATTTAACTTAGAGTTAAATCTAATTGATAAGGTTAAAATAATATCCCAAACTTGTCTAAATCCTATTGGTTGATATGATTTCGACCCTTCCCTACTTTATCTTCGAAATAAGACCCTTTGGAACCATTATAAACCGATTTTGACTTTAATATAAAATAATATTTTGAGATATTCCTAAGGTGCCCCTCTCCTCTCTTATAAAAGGGCACCTCCTCCCCCTCCTCCTCACACCAATTTGAGCACTCAAGATCGGCCAACCCCTAACATTTTCTCCTCTCCACTTCCCTAGAATAATCTTAGAGGTCCTGGTATTCTTCAAAGACCAATCTTAGTTCCCTAAGTGGAGGATTCAAAGAGGCGTTCCAAAGAAGAGGTAATATCCATTACCGATCTTTTCAATTTCTTTCTTCTTCAACTTCTTCTTCTTTAGTTTTTTCATGATAAAGTAATAACATCATTATTACTTACATACTGATATGTTATTATAAATATGAAAAAAACCCTAATTCACCTTCTATCCATCCTACGGAAAAATGAAATCACCATGCGTGCGTACGTACGGAATACCGTCTCCACGCCGTGGTGTAATCTATTTTTCCACCATCACTTTACAAGGATGGGTATAATGGTGTAATGAGTAAATATTTATGATTATTATAAAGTAATATTGATACTGAAATAATATATATATATACTCCAATACAGTTCCACGATCATAGGAACGATATCATCACTCGTGCGTACGTACGGAATACCGTCTCCACGATCTGATGCGACTCGTTCTACATGATCATCATTACATAGTAATTATATAAATGAATTTAATGAATAAATATGATATATGTTACACTAATACCATTCTGGATATAAGTTATCTATAACCTTAAAAGAAGAATAAGAATTTATTCGGCAAAACACGCATAAGAACAAAAGGCAATAAAGACCCGAGTAACAAGTAACAATGAAATATTACTATCAAGAAGCTAAGAATATGACCATATATGATATCATATCAATATGTATGATTATGGAATAAGTCAATAACATTATTTAAACCATTATACAGGAGCTTCGGACACATACAAAGAAAATTGGACCTAAGGTAAGGGAAATATCACAATCTCATTTTTATCCGAGATTGTTTATTCGTAAGTATTTACTGGGGTGTATTTTATCATCCACATCCATGTTTCATCAATATGTAATATTATTTCCATCCACCTACAATTGATTAAATCCATTTTTACCCTTCGGTGAGTTTTTAGTAATATGTATGAAAGGAATCTTTTGTCGTACGAGGTACTTTTTGACTTTTCCGACAAAAGTACGAAGAATGTTTTTTTTAACTTATACGGAATGAATGGATTTTTAAAACATTATTTCCAAGAATCTTACTTTACAAGTTTTCAAGTTTATTTTTAATCAACTTCTTTTAGTTTATAATTGTATGACATGTTAAGAAAGGGAAAGTGTTTTTGAAGCAGAAAGGATATTTTCCTCAAGAATGGAGTTCAAGTGTTTTATCAAAATTATTTTCCATCTAAGATAATAAAGGGTTCTATTTTTATCCCTATTATTACATTGATTTGATCATGTTGTGATGGAATTATTTTTATGAATTCCTTTATCTTATATGAATTGATTTATGATGTCATGATGTTTCAAGAATCCCATTTTTGTTACATGTGTTATGCGATGATGTATGTTTTATGATTATGTGGCACACATAAGAAAAGATTCATTATAAGATGGGTGGGACCTATATCTCCCTCCAATGCATTGGGTAAAGATTTTATATCTCATGAGATAGACATGGATGGAACGAAAGGTTATTTCGGTTCAGTGATACCGGATTGAAACGAGGAGTGAACTCGGTTCAGAAAGGGACTTTGTCCACTAAGATAGTCTTGGCAATGAGTCATGACTAACAAGAAATGATTTTCCATGATTATGTGTGCATGCCACAAAGTTTCAAGTTTTATGTTATGATTATGGGGATCTCATTTTCACTTCTATTATTTGTTCCATGTTAAGATATTATGATCTCTTTTGCAGGTTTTGATTTTCAAAAAGATATGATATGATTTTTATTTCCTTTATTTTCCCTTGCTGAGCATTTGAGCTCACCCTTTTATGTTTTCTTTTCCCCAGGTCAGGAAGATGGATATTAAGTAGAATATGCTTAAAGGGACCCTAGATATGATGAAATAAATGGGAGACACTATAGAATATTTATGAACCAGTTGTTTATGTTCCCCAGTTTCTAAAGACACTATACCTATACGGTCCTTTGTGGTTTTGTCATATGTTGTAATAAGTGTGCTTCAATTTTGAAGTATTAACAATGTATGTAAAGTATGGGTCGTTATATTCACATAAGAGGATTGTCCACATTCATAAAAAGAACATGGAAAACTTATCCAAGATAAAATATGTGATGGACATTCCAAATCTAAGATGAGATTTTGAGAAGACATGAAATGATTATATGTGGGGGAAAGTGTTCTAAAATCTACATTGATAGATGAAGAAAAAGAAATTCAATCCCATCAACCCAGTACATACTAATATATGTGGTCCAATGAATATTAGACATATATATGTGGAAATTTATTTCATTATGTATATTGAAGATTATTAAATAATGGTTTGTGTAATGTTTATTCATAGTAATATATAAGTGATATAATGAATAAAGAGTTATATGTGAAGAGTGGAGAATGAAAATAACTCCACCATCAAGATACTGAGATCTAATAATGGAAGAAATACATAGCCATTTAATTTTTGAATTAACTAGAGAAACATGGTATTGAAAATTATGTATCATTAGTACAAACTCTACAACCAAATAGAGTCATGGAAAGAAGAAACAAATAGGTGAATAATATAGAAAAGATGTTTCTATTTGAAAGTGGTGTTTCTTACCACAACTATAAGGAAGAGGTATAAGTTTATTTGTACATGAAAAACCCATAAATGGTATGCTCAGAGGTAGAGATGAAACTATTTGAGATGTGGCATGGAAAATGCCCATAATGAAACATTTTCAAGTCTTTAGAAGTATATGAGATATTTTTAATAAATAATGAAACCAAGGAAAGTATGGAAATGTAGTAGGTGAAGGAGTGTTTCTAGGATACCAAAAAAAGAGTAAGGACTAAAAATTATTCATCAAGAGGCATAATAAAATTATGGAAAGTAATGATGATAAATTCATTTAGAAAAATGGTGGGAATAATTTGAGGTGATAAAATTTTAATGAAATATATGATGATGAAGATGAAATTGAAAAGAATCATATGGTTACACAAACCCCCCCAAATGATAAATATTATGAGGTTTTATCAGAATTGGAAACCATTACTAAAGAAATTTAGCCTACACTCCATATATGTATACATAGAATAAAAGTTGATCCATCCAACATAATAAAATATAGTACAATTCTTACACATGCATGAAGAATGAGTAATGTAGAGAATTCTGCACTACTATTAATGGTGATACTAAAATAGTTTGAGGAATTTGAAAAATTATGAATCATGGTTTAGTTCCATGGATGAGGAACTATATAAAATTTAAATAAATCAAACTTGGGGATTGGTAAAGAACCCTGAACATAAAAATGTGATCAGTGAAAAGAATATCTTCACGAATAATTTAACGAGTATCGAAATGTGATCTAAAATATGGTACAATTGGTCTTTAAAGGATAAAAAAATATTTAAGGATTTAGTATTAAATAATTTTTTTTCAGTTGTGTCTTAACATGAGTCAATCAATCACTTCTTTAAAATAAAAATTCAAATATGTTTCAAGATTTATTAGATGGATGTTAAAATGGTGTTATTGAATGGTGTTATCTAAGAGGAGGTTTTTATTGAGTAGCCAGTGGGTTTCTTACTTAGAAATGACAAAAACAAGGTGTGAAGTTTTAATAATTCTTTTTAAGGTATGAAACATGCACTATGAGAATGGTACTGTTGACTTGATTCTTACCCAAAGGAGCTAGAATTATAAGGAGGTAGTGTCGACATAAATCTTTATGTAAAAACATATAAGGAAGAGTAGTTCATGTTGTTAGTGTATGTGGATGAAATAAAACTTATTTAAATATGGAATAAATATGTAGAGGAATTTTATAGTCTAATGAGTTCAGAGTTTTATATGTCTATGATTGGAGAGTTGGCATATTTTCTAGGTATTTATGTGATTTAGAAGGATAAATACATGTTTATCTCACAAGATATTTTTTCAAGAGAGTATTTGGAGAAATTTTAAATGCATAATTAAAAAAATGTCAAATAAGATTTATATTGTAACTAAACTTGTGAAGAATGGGTATTATTAATCTATGGATCCCACATTTCATTAATAAATATGCCACCTTGTATTGTTAAATAATCAAAATCTTTCTGTATTTGACTACAAAAAGGCCACATATTGGTTTTTCAATATGTTTAGTGAAATATTTATAGAGTAATACAAAGAACGAGAATCATGAAAAAGTTAAATGGATCATGAGGTAAATCCAAGGTATTCCTAAGTTTTTATTACTCTTCTATATTGGGAATAATCACGAGTTATCAACATTTTATGATGTGGAGTGAGATATTGATGTGGTGGACTGAAAGTCCACAAGTGGTGGCATATTATTTATTAGTAATAAATGTGTTGGATAGATGAGTAAGGAGTATAAAAGTACTTCATTGAGAATGATATAGGATAAATACACTATATTAATAGAAGCATTAAATCATCTTTTGTGGATGGAGAAACAATAATAAGACATTGGTAAAGAAGTAAAATGGCCTTTGGTGATCTTATGTGATTACAAGAGTATGATTTGTCAAAAAATAAATATAGTATAACACTATAATATCAAGAATATAAATATCCACTATCACTTTATCAAATAAAAGGAAGAGTAAGTGATAGTAATAATAGATAATGTTGGAACTAATGAATAAGTGGACGATATATTAACTAATCCATTGACCCTCGGGGTTTTAAGAAACATAAGTTTAACCTTGGAGTCCAACCACATCCCTCAACTTGAGGATGTTTATAAATTTACCCTCACCCTATAAATTTAAATTTCTCTAATTGTTTTTGAAGTGGTAAAAGATTAAGGGGGATAAACTATCCATGGTATGTAATGTGCATCCAATATAAAATCATGATGATATACATGAAGAAACGTTTTTCTCATTATGTTTATTGTCAAAGGGGAAGATAGGCTGGTAAAATTAAATGAAAGAGTATGGGTTTTAGTTACTATCAATATTGGAGAATATTTTTTATTCTAATATGATGTTTTAGGGATGATATTATCTAATATAGGAGGATTATACGGTATCAAAGTTATGGGGAGATAAGACCCTTATGTAATTGGGTTTGAATGATCTTGAAGAAATGGGGAGTTCTGGAAAGAGGAATGAAAATGTTTATGGAATTATCTCTTGAAATCTTGTTTTCTAAATTGATAATTCCTCATGTGGAATTATAGTGATGGATAAGTTATTTCACTACTATATAGAAGAATTAATAATTTTTGTGTGAAATTGAATTTTACATTGGATTGTTAACAAATCCAATGAGGGAGAATGTTGGAACTAAGGTAACCAAAATGACGAAATTAGGGTTTGTGCTACGTTTATTCTTAATAAATTTCCATGATGATCTAGTATTTAGTATTTTTAGGGATATGGTTTATAGTAAGTTGAATAATAGAATGGTATTTGAATAATATTAGAGAAAATGGAAAAAGTTTCTAAATAATTGATGAATTTTTGGGTGTGAATAAATTTATGGTTAATAAAGGTTTTATACATAGGGATCATGTGATCAAATTAAGAGTAAGTGAAAACATATAAAGTTCATGATGGCCTATTCAAAAAGGATTTTACATACCATTAATGGTTCACACATTTTATAAAGTCATTTTCAGGTGATTAATGATGCTTTATTATGGTTCACAAAGGATAGTTCTATATATAATTTATGTTAGAAATAGATCATGTGAGAATAGAAGTACATAATGAGACTAATTTCAATATAATTATATGTGATATTTTTAAAGGATTTTTCCTATAAATACCCCACTAATATACTCATTATGGATTAGTGATAAGTTGGAGAAGATCCAAAGATTAATTTTAAAATCAAAGAAGTATTGATTTTTTAATATCAAGGCCTAGTTCAAAAAGAAGTTTAGTTCATGTGAATGAATTATGTATAGAAATTCATGAATAAAATTTAAAAGAAGAAGGTTGTGAAGGGGCATTACAAAATAAAATTCCTAAACCAATATGAAAAGGGTTTATCAAGAAGTTATTTTGTGAATGGGAAGCAACACAAACATGAATCACTATATCGTTTAGTAAAAATCACAATACTATATAATGAAAAACAATTCCTGAAGGGAACCAAGTGGTCTATGAGGTTATTAATATGTGAATAGTATTCCACATTGATCTTATGTGCAAGGAAGTTTAATAAGGAAATTTTCATGTATATTTTTCTGGTGGGTATTTTGGAAAATGAAGAGGTAGATGGATCATCATATTCAGGATTTCATAATGCAAATGAAATAATATTTTCTTAACAATATGGAAGACACATTCAAGCCATTAAACTATGGAAAACATCATCTGAAGTAGTGATCATGGAGGATTCAATAGAGGTGATTCATGGGAGGTAGTGCACTATCCATGAATTCATTGTAAAGGTAGTGATATTTGAACAAAGTTATTGTGGATGGAAATTGTAATCTTCCAAAAATAATAAAGCATAGTGGGTTAAAATACAATTAGAACATAATTGGAAAATTCTCCTTGGAATAACCCTTTATATATAACCAAGTATAAAATTTTGTGTTATATTTTTTACTTATATATTTGGGACTATAGTGAATGTATTCCTAACCATGATATGTTCTAAGAGTTTCTACCAATGTGGGAACTAGATATATAGTAAAAAAGAAAAAGAAAAAATTAACACCCTAATACCCCTAACCTATCATGGTATCCTAGGATACAAAAAACTATGACTATTCTAGGAAAAATACCTTATGATGGATCAATAAAGGTATCGAAAACTGACACAGGTGGGCCGATCATATCAGATTCCTCTCATTTCATTCACTATGGAATTATCCCAGATGATATTTACATAATAACTACATGAATTCATAAATTCCATTGAAGTTAGAATGGAAGTGGTGGAGGGGTGGTGCTTTCTAGTACAACCAGATAGTAAGATGCATCCATATTGGGTGGATTATACTCCTTTACGATCCAACATTGGGAATCCCACCTTACCCATAATCAATGACATGGGTTTTCCAAACTATAAAATCATGCACTTTGTTTCTTAGTGTAGCAATATGATGGGAATATTGGAGTAACAAGAAGAAGTAATTCTTGAATGCTTTGTTCAAAACCTGTAGGGACCACCATTTTTCTGGCATAGAAATATTTCATGATGATCTACTACCAAATGGAAAAAACTACAATGGAATTTTCTCTATAAATTATCAATATTGAAGAATAAAAATGTCTTCAATCTAAAAAAAACAATGATAAAATTATAGGGTAATATAATTCATCACTATATGTAAGGGACCTACCTACTCCTTAAATATATAACTCCCTCAAGAATAACAATTGGATATCTTTATAGAGATTCTGTATAATGAGATGTAGAAACCACTAATTCATTTGAAATACCTTGGTGGATTTTGGGAATTTATAGTGGTTACATAAAGACTATAGGATTCCATCTAATAGACTAAGGTCACGAATTGACTGATGCTAGTAGATAATGGGAATAAATTTTGTAGAGTAGAGACCACAACCATCACACTCAAACCGACACCATAGCTTACTCTGGTAACCAAAACCTTTAAATATCACATTTTCCCCTTGAATGAATTTAGAAAAAAAACTCATTAGGATGAGAATATAGACCAAAATTTTTTAAAGATTAAGGACCATTGGAATAAAACTTATTATTTCAAAAGAGATTCTATTTTGGTATATTTCCTCATTTCCATAGGGACTAACCTGCTTAAATTTTTGAATGTTAAGAAAATTAATGAAATTGGTCTAAAATACCATCCTAACTACAACCCTTCCATTGAATTCTAGGGAATAATATCTAATAATGATTTTTCTTCAAAGATATAGTTTATAAAAATATTTGATTCTAGAAAAGTAAAATTGCGAAAACCCTTGGAATAAGTGACTCATATCTCTTCAACCTTGTAAAAATAAGGGGAATGATAATGAATCTTGAGAAGGAAGGAAAAAGAATTAAATGATTGGATAACCAAGAAATCATAAAATTGGCTCACCCTATACTCAGGGTGAAACTGAAATAGCCAGATGTGACCCTAGATCCCCTTGAAAAGTCTGATATGACACCTTCATTGTTTTTTTCTTCCAAGTTCCACTATAGTCATCACTGACCAAATAAGACATGGGATGAAGAGTACTTAGTGGTATCCAAGTAAGCCCAGAACCTTTTAGATTTCATACTCAATTTACTGGGAGGAGAGGAACTATCCAAAAAATGATATGATGGGAACTACCCCACCAAAACAACCCTTATCAGATGAATAAAATTACATCCCCAAATCCCTCACTCTCTCACATGGCCAAATAAGGCCGATTACCTGACCTAAAGAACACCTCCCCATATGTTAGAGGTTTCCAACTAGCATCAGAGGTGTATAGAACATAGTGGGGAGACCATACCCTTTGGTATAGAGTTGAATATACAATAGAAGTATAAAAAATTATAGTAATAAAAATAATGGAAAAATACATCATACAATTGGAAGATAAATTATGAACCAGGTAAACAAAATAAAAATTAACCATGTAATTTTCGTATGAAATGTAACTAAATTAAATGTTGGAATTCATATAGATAAAAGAATAAGTTAACATAAATGAAATCAATAAACCCCAATCCTGAATCCCTAGTCAGTCCCATCTCTAAGATCCAACCCATCCAACAAGAAAGAATCAACAATAAGGTCTGTTTCACTTTTCAAAACCTATATCCATGTAATCTTATTGAGTACCAAATGGTGGATTAAATAAGGTGTGAGTAAAACTCAATAGGTTTACATCATCACTTCTAAAAAAAATGATTATGATAACAAGTGAATGAAATAAAGGTATAAACAATAGTATTAATTAAACAATTAATACAACAATACATTTAACCTGATTCAAAACCATTCCAAAATATCTCTAAGAATATAGCTCACCAAGCCAACCATAACCAAAAGTCCATGGAATAATCACATAACTAGGAAAAATCCCTCTCTATCACCATAACCAGGTCAAGCCATCCATATAATCATTTCAACATAACCTAGAAAAGCCCTTTATATAATTATTTTAACATAAACAATCTAATCCCTATAAGTATTAAAATATATCTAAGCCACGCCCTGTAAGCATTACATCATAATCAGGGTGAGACCTATAAGAATTTAAATATAACCAGGACAATCCCAATAAGTATTATAGAATAACCAAGGCAATCCTTATAATAATTAGAACATGAATCACAACATAAGTCATAATAGCAAGAATAACACAACATAAAATCATTATCCACAATGGTCAATCCATCAAATTATCATTTTTATTTAAATACCCTTTCATTCCCCATATTATATTTTAAGATGTTATCATGAAGGTATACACACCCATTTCATATCAAATTATCGCCAATAATTTCAATAAACAAGCAATCCATTTTCTAATGTGATTATATCACAAGTAATCACATGAGGTCTCATGTCATACTAAAACATATTTGAATCCATTAGCCAATTCACTATTGTTCAAGGGAAGTATCACCCTATGAGTAGTTTCAAGATAGGTAGCAACACTAATGGATGAAAAAGGATCCAAGGAGTAAAACAAACACATTATGGCCATATATATTTTAGTTTACACAAACTTTGAGTCAGTGCAATCTCATAATATTTCACACACTTTAAAAAATAGAAACACACCATAGGGATTTGTTCTAGGACACCTACCTTTATATAGTGATCAATAAAACACTATAAATAATGAATTACAATAAATAATTAAGGAAAAGGAGATCATAAGGGAAAAAATAGACCACACAAAGATCAAAACTAGATTTAACAATGGTTAAGATATCACACTTTTATAATGGATAATAGTGAAACAAAGGGTAAAATAAAAGAGAATGAACTCCCCATAGATTAAATTATTGACTGGGATGTCTATAATGGAAATAATTACTCCAAAAATGGATAGAGACTCCCTAGGTTTTGAGAGAGGAAGATGAACTATGGATGAAATAAAATAATATCCACAACTTGGTTTAAAAGTTATGTTCTAGAGATATTCATGATACGAACCCATTTCACAACATGAATTTATTGATTTATGAGGTATTCTCAAAAAGAAATCATCCTAGTTTAAAATAACTCCAATTGACCTTTTCATGATGTGAACCAGTTTCATGGTGTGTAAACATTTCATGATCTAAACTAGATCATGACATATTACTAACAACATTTTCACATCATGTAAATTGTTTATGATGTAAATTTTTTTAGCTGACATATCCGAACCCATATTTTGCATAACAAACCCAAACCACCTCATAATCCTTAAAAACCCTTAAATAACTATATTAATCCCTTTAAAACATTTATAACTAGACTCCATTAACTCAAAAAAAAACATAAATCCATGAAATTTATGTTATTTTCGCTGGTTAAATTTCTCCATCCTAAACAAAAATCTTCACCACAAAGGTTTTAAGAAGAATAGAAAACCCAAATAAATCTATTCAACCAAAACTCAAGAGGGTCATACCTAGAAAAGAAAGTGCCTTACCACATCCCCAACACATAAAATATCATCCCTGATATAATCCAAGAATCATTGTGGTGTATCAGTAAAACAGTCAGGCCACTATGCTCGCATATCAAATTCCTTATCCTAGGTATCCTCTTGTACACAACCATGCTTCCAATGCACTCACACTAGAGGTATTGTCTTTCCCCTCAGATACTTCTCAATATGGTCCACAATCCTTATCAGATGACTCTTAAAGTATGAATATACACCAAGTTTAAATTCATCAACCTATTCTATATGATAAGGTTCATGTTGATATCTCAGAAGTCACAACATGTGAAACACATCATGCATGGAACTGTAGCATTGTGAAAGGGAAAATCAATATGCTACAGGACTGACACATTCAACTATCTTGAACATCCTGAAAAATATGGGTGCTATCTATCCCTATTTCCTGATATGATGTTGTCACAACCTAGGAAACACCCAAAGTAAAACAAGATGACCTACCTCAAACTCCATAAGTTGTCTCTGTTGGTCAGCATATGATTTATGTCTACTCTTCCTGGTAACCAACTAACTCATAATCAACTAAATATACTCAGATGTCTACTACATGTGACTAGGACCAAAAAGAACCTAATCACCTTCCTCCAACCAATAAAAGTAAAACAAAACAACCTTCTATACATAGCCTCAAAAGGTGGAATCTAAATTAATTCCTAGAAGCTGTTATTAAATGAAAATCTATGAGTTCCAAATGATGCTCCCATAAAACAACAAAATCCAGCACAAAGGATTGTAACATATCCTCTAGAGTCTAAATAATCCATTCATATTGGATGTTAGTATTTGGATGATAGGATATTCTTAGAAGAACATGTGATCCGAATTCCTTGTGAATACCCTTCTAGAACCGATATGTGAAATGATGATCTCTATAAAAAAATTCTCCTTGGAAAACCATGAAACCAAAATATCTCCTACATGTAAAGACTAACCATATAATCAATATTGAAGGTCTACCTAAGGTATAAGGGTTTTAAGATTTATTAGTGTTATATTGAACTACATATTCTTTCTCTTTCAATCCAGATCTGTCTTCTGTAATATTAATGTTAGAAAAAACTAGAACTTCTTCTTCTTTTCATGAGAGGGATTCCTTCTTAAAATTTCACCTTTACTTATTTTTTCTGTTCATTATAGTATATATAGAGATATAATTATGATATGTATTAAATTAATATTAAAAAAACTATAATTCATTATGAATTAAAAAAGACTCAAATATTGAAGAATAACTTCAATGTAGGGAATCTAATCAAAGGTATGAATGGATATTATACTAATTATAGGATCAATTTAGGATATATTCAACACTGAGAGGGGATTATTGGATTAGTGTTGGTGTATTTTGTTCAATTTAAACTTTATCCGTTCACCTATTTGACTAATTATGTTCTTGATTCTCTTATTCTTGATTATCTCTCTTTTTCCATATCTAAGAAAATGTAAGAAAATAAAGAATGAAAAATAATATTTTTACAAGGTTTACCACTCAATAAGAGAAATTATGTCCTTTATATGTATGAGAGAATATGATACACATATTTACACTACAATAAAGTACCATTTAAATTTATTTAGATAGGGATTAACCTAAACTCGAAGTGTGGTTCCCTACACTTAATGAAGGAGGGTAGAAAAAAATCTTGTTTCCATTAGGCTAGTTATTACCTTACCAAAATGAAGTCTCTTAATGTATATTTATACACTTTCATGATACTGCACCCTTTAATTAGTGGTTTGAAATAAAATATGAATCTACAAATAGTTGGGACTTCACTTTGTTGTTGTTCTACTTTGTTTTCCCTCATATTGTACATGAACAACATCTTGAAAGCATACCCTATTGTCATTGTATGAACAAGTGTAAACATAACTCATTATTCTTATTCATAGTAGTGAATTGAGTATTATACAATCCTTTCTTACAAAGTAAAAGAAACTTATTTCTGTGCAGATATAAATTTACAACACATATTTCTATTCTTCTACCTATGCTAGTTGAATTACATAGATCATCTTCTGGTTAATTATTTTTTATTTATTCTTTTTTTGTTTCATGATGTTAAGCTACATGATAATTGGTATATCCTATATGATCTTAAACTATTCATAGTGGTCCATTCCATACAACCCAACTTTTTGACATGAGAACCTAATCCATATATGGTTAACTGGTGTATTGATTTTATCCAGTAACACATTATTTAATAGATTACCCCCATTATCACGAGCTATGTCTTGAAACATAGGCTTCCCATATTTTTATTGGGTCTTCTCCATAATCTATGAACCAAGGAAATACGTAAAGAAGATGAAGTATCCATTCTAGGGTATAGACACATAGACTTTTATTGGTTATAATCCCATACTAGGATATGAACATTTAATTTTCTTGAATATTATATAGATATATATAGGGAATATGTTTTATCAAAAATACATGTGGCTTGGTTCCTATTATTTTAGGATTAATAATGATTTAAAAACTATATATGTATGATTTATCTATAAATCCCATCATCATCAAACCTCTACCAGTGTATGATCTCCTCATTCACATCTATTATATCAATATATAACTCAGCATTGGGGTGACATATATTTTATAAGAACTATCTGTGGCTTGATTCATGTTATTTTAAGATACATATTGATTTATAAACCATATATTTTAGACCTGTCTACAAATCATAATCCATATCTCTTCCCATTAAACTTCACCAAATAATCTAACCATGGTTAGATTAGGACTGGAATATTCAAACCACCTCTTTAATGTTCCCTTACACAAACCATAATTTATTCCCTAGGTGTCTTTAATTACCATGAATCTTTTTGGGCTATTAGTAATGAGAAATTTAGGTCTAAAAGACACCACTTCTTAGTAATGTTCATATAGCTGTAATCATCACTGCCTACAATGAAGCATCTATTTTCCTAAGGAAGAGGTCCTCTAATATCCATAAACCTTCAACAACCTTTTTATATAACCCTTCATTAAAATATTAGTTAGTGTATATCATCATAATACTTGTTTCATATCATCTTGACGATTCACATACATTAGTTCCATATTTACACCATCATCATTATCTATACAAAGGTGTTGGGATTCTCATAGCTATTAATCCCCATCTAGGTTATCAAATTATACCTCATAGCATATGGTCTAAGCACTTTGAACTGAAACTGTGTGCACCCATATTTGAGATATTCTGTAATAGTATTGGGATTTTAATTCGTTTTGGGTTTTACTTTTACCTTATTGTATAGAATATCTATTTTTTTGGTTTTAAGAACCATGACCATAAATTGTGCGAATCTTCTCCACGAGACAATCTGTAATAACATTGGAATCCTCATTCATATTAGGTTTTTTAATTTCCATCATTAGATATATTATCTCACAATTTGGTCAAAGATGTATGCCCATATACCCCATTAATATTTGGGTTAGTGATTTATGAATTTGAACTCTAGACTTCAGTGGTATCAATCTCATGACCCATAAATTATAAATAAAGAGACAAATAATATTTCAGGTTGAAAATATATAATGATAATATTGAGAAAAAGTTAGGTCTATTATCACAAATTCATCTATTATGTAGACTTAAAAACAAGTTACAATTTAAACATTAAGATACAAAGCTTATTGGACACACTATATAGCTCTAGGAAAATCCAAACTATTCTCTCTTGACCCACTGGTCTAGGAAAAGTTAGAGAAGAACCACTATCTTTTATACTACATATTTTCTAAAGTAGTTTCATTTTATGACCTTTCACATTGTGGATGTGTTCAGTACATAGTGGTATAATTTTTAGGGTGCTCAAACCCTTCTTCAATATCTTTTCCCCCATGAGTATACTTCATTATTTAGGTGTTTTAATCATAATGAAACTTTTATTGGATATCATTAATGAGTTCATCCAGCTCTACATATCACCTCAACTTGGTAATGTTAGTACATCCATATTTAGAACTACCAACCATAGGAATATTTTTTCCTATGGAAAAGATCCTATAATCAATATATGCATCAACAACATTCCTATAGAACCAATCATTTGAATATAGTCAATAGTCATCCCCCAAATACCTATTTCATACCATTATTTCATGATTTAAATATTTTGGGTTATGATTTTTACATCCCAAAATTCAGATATTCATATAGATTTGGATACCCTTGATGTTACATATTCATGCATCAAACCCATTTTCGTGAAAAGGGTGTGATGCATTACTCTTTAATTCAACTTGGCGTTATTGTGTGACCCTAAAATACTTGACATGACAGTATGAGGACCATAACCTTAAACTATCTACATCGACCCATGTGATGGTCCTTTTTAGAACTAGGATCCTCTATTCACAATAGAAGTTTCCTTTCCCTCACTAAATATACTATCATATATTGTTTTGTTAAAATATATCTGAATATAAAAATTAATAACATTTGAAAAAATATGTTTTACCTTAAAATCTATCCCTCACCGGTACTTATTGTGTTACCCTAAACAATACGATACAATGTTCCGATCATAATAACTATACACTGTGCTCAAATTTTTTATGGATGATTTTACTGATAGATTCACTCACTCATTAAAGTATGTTCGACAGTGCCTCTAGATCAGATGCATAAAATCTCCCTTATCCTATCAATCAAGGTTGTATGATTATAAACATCATCAATATTTAGTTTGAGCATCATGAACCTAAAATACATGAACCTACCCATGGGGCTATCTATGTTAGTAGCATTGGTATCTTCATTCACATTGGGTTTATCCAACCCTTTCTACTATATATATTTCCCTACATTTTCATCAAAACTGGATAACATTCAACATCATACACTTTGGTTTGATAAATATGACATTAAATTGAATTAACCATCCCTCAAGGGTGTATGAGTTTTTGAAAAAGGGATCTCCATTAACATTAGGTTTTATTTTCCCATGTTTCTATATGGACTGCATCATATATTGGACAATACTTCCTAACCTAAAATGCTTGCTACTTTTTTTTGGAATGCAGAACATTAAACATGATATAAGAAGAAAAAAATACACACTAGGTTGAATACTAGAAATGTTCAACCTAGATTTTTTTTAATATCCACTATCTATGAATCAACCACACATTACATAGACAAGAATGATCATTTGAAAAGAGAATAGGAAAAAAACTTCATAGGTTGAAAATATGAAAAGGGTATCCCAAAAAAATTCAAATCCTTGACCACTAAGCCTCTACCATCTAAGGCACATGAAAATTTAGGGATAAATAAAAATACACAAAGATTGTGGTGTCCACTATATGATACTAGGGAAATCTATCCATTCTCTCTAGGCCTCTTGACCTAGGAAAAAATTAGACAACTCTTCAGTTACAATTATCTATTGGTTTAGATCACCCATGTGAAATACACATGTGTTTAGTATCGAGGTGCTTAATCCATCTTAAATATTTCAACCATACTTAGAAATCCTCCCTTAATGATTTTCATCATGTTTATTAACTCACCTTTCATGAATGAATGAAATAATTCTAGTGTAAAATGATGATACATATGCCGTTATATCTGGCTGACTTATACCTATTTGAGAGAACACATCCAGGAGGAAACTATATTTCATATCCCAATGATATAACCTTATATTATGATGATAGTATAAATGACACTATATCTGGTATCCCTATATCCATATAAGTGTATACACTGATGAGGATATAAAATCTCATAATCCTTCATCTCATAAATTAACTTTGGCTTATGGTGATGGTAGACACGCCTCTATATTCATACCACTTATATCTATCCGAGGTTATATGTTTGGGAATAATTAACCTCCTTATATTCCATATTTGACTTAAGTATTTGGGAAATCATGATAAAATCCTTCCATCACCATAAATGTTCATGTTTATTCAATTATTCTCTATATTACTCCTCACAATTTTAACTGATTATCCTGAATCAGTGTTTGAGATGGGAAATATGATTAAAAATAGTTTGAAGAAAAATAATTATTATCATCCATTAAAATTAAGGGGGAACATCCCCAAACTGGTGTCTCCATTTGGTTCTCAAAGAAAACAAAAGAAGAAGAGTTTACAAGTCGATACATATTACAAGATACACTCTACTAAGATAAAAATTTATTTGATTTCTCACTTGGGATCATCAATGTTGAACCAAAGTACAATTATCTCTATAGCCTCAGCTTCCTAAATGAGGCATAACTCTCCCTCCTTAGAAGAAACATCCACCCTCTTGTCTTGAAATCCTTAATTAACTCCATGTGTTCTATTAATTAACCATTAAATTTATTTTGTTATAATTAAAGGTGATCCACCAAAGTTTCCTTTTCATCAGCAAGATGTTATTTACCAAGAACCTTCTCTACACAATTAGGGATTTCTTATAGTTCTACTACATGAAGTTTAGTAGAGTTTTCTTCTAATTCCACCCCAAATAGATACATTTGGGACATCTATAATTTATACCAACCCTAAATGATATCCTTTATAGAAGCATGGATAGATCGATAATGGAATTAACTATATCATAGAAATAAGAACAGATAATGAAGTTGATACATCTTATTTTCAATATATGTTTATATGTCCTAAATCTATAAAGGATATCATTCAGGGTTGGTATATGCACCTCTTATCTCACTTTCACCAGTATAGATATATTTAGAAAAAATATAATTAATCTATCTTTGTCTAATATCATGCATATGGGTATTCATCCTTGACTTTTGGGGAGAGGGTAACGAATGTGGGATAAGGGAAATTAGATTTAGTCCCCCCATTGCTTGCATCTCCCTTTAACTAGATAATATTTCTTATTCTTCCTAACTAGTCAATACCACACCACTTATTAGTGTTCCAACCATGATGTACTTTATATATTTCATGGGAACCTCCACCTTATCTATTCTATATAATAAGATAAAATTAAATATTTTCAGAAGAGGCATAAATGAATAATACCAGGAAAGCTCAGCCAGAGGTAAACCTTTGACCATTAATTAATAAAAAAAAGTACAAGAATCAGGAATATCAAAACAAGGAAAACAACTACAAATCATAGAAATAATCCCCAGCACCATATTCTTGATGAAAAGTTTCGTCCACCATAGCTGATTCCCGCTCTGAGCTTTTATATTGATTCAAAACTTTAGCATACTTCCTTCTCAGATTCAGCTTTTCTAATGATAGAAGTGTCGTGGGAGATATCATCCCCTTCTTCACACAACTAACATCCCTCGAAGAATTCCCCCTCTTAGAAGATGATCTGGTGGTAACTGGGTTCGGTAGGTAGGAGTAATCTTTCCTCGGTCGCCTTTTTGCTGGAGCATTCATACCACCTTCAAATGCAGGCAGTTTAGTCATTTCACTTTGAACAATATAACTATATGATATTCTGGCAACATCATTAAATTTCTCTTTGTTACTATCAGATACACATCCCCATTTTCCAGTGATATGCACAAGACCGAAATTTTGAAATCCATCAGTTCCTCCATCCGTCATACCCTCTGAAACAGAAATACAACCTCCTCCATCTAGCTGCAATTGCATATCAATTGGGTTGAGGCATTGAAGGGGAAGTTCACTGATTCAATTATCAAAGGACCCCTTTCCAAGAGGGTTATCTATCATTACGGGCTGTGAATAAGGGAGAATCTGCAAATTTTCAGACTCATGCCTTTAGTGGTACCAATATTTTTCATATCTATCACACACTTCATGTCAAGTACCCCGCCATAAATAGTAAATACTAGTATCTATAGAACATTAATACATTTTTTGGCCTCAATAGGGTTGATATCAAGGTTGAAGACCTGAGAAAACTTCATGTTTCCAAGCCCTGGGAGATGAATTCTAGCTTGAAAGACAGTCCATAATATCATAAGGTCTGTAAATAGGGGACATTATTTCAATAATAGAGTCTCCTTAGGATGTGTGTAGTCTGAGGATTCATCAATTGACCCTCCTTTAGGTCTTAAAGATAACTCAAGATCTTATGATTTTTTCTATTTCTTGGGATTCTCATTCCTATCTAGGGACTCTATTATTCCTCACTAACTGGACTATCATAGAACAACATTAAAATTTATTGGGTCTTTGAATCTAAGTTTCTAATAAACCTATGGTTGGGTAGGATCTGATGATTCAATCAACTCATCGATCAAATGTCTTTTATGGGCATTTTGGTATCCCTCTTCCCTCTAACAGAGTCTGATTCAGCAGTGACCTGGGTAATCCTACCCAATAGAATTCTCTTAGTGTATTAAGATATATTGGAGTGATTTTATTTGATTTTTATCTTGATAAAGGACTCAGGGGAGACATATTTATCACAACCTCAATGTTTTCCTAGGCCATCATAACCCTAATCTATCATACCTTGTAGGATGCTTCTATTTCTTAACATCTATTTGAGACATTATTATTGTCTATTTATGAACTAATATTGGCATGTGAATTGGTATATTGTATAGGCCTCACATGTGTTACCTCACTTCATATTATTCTTATCCATCTTTGATGATTTTCCCAGTGGGAGGCTCTTAGTTGGATTATAAGTTGAACATTGAGTATAGAATCAATAATTTTGGGGATTCATGATTATTAAATTATAATGTCATAATACTAGAAATTTCATAGATAAAGGGATGAAATCTATACTCTTGGATATATACATGAACTTGGATAAAAAATACATTGATGTGTACCACCACCCACCCGCACAACACTTGGAATATCCTCAAAATATAGAATGAGGAGTTTCCTTTTTATACATGAAGAAAACACTGGTGGATCATAGCTAACATCAATACCACTAGACCTATGGTCTCACACCATTAAAAATTTTTCAAACATCATTAATTATCTTGGACCGAAACAATTATGGGAGTTGCAAACTAAAAGTAGGTAGCCACTTAGACACATTTCAAAAAAATCATACTAGGTGAGTCTAATGAGAGATGTAAGGGTTAACATATACCTATCATTATTAATACAAATATGTATTGTACATGATTGGTCATGAATATTTCTTCATCTAGAGATACCCCTTTAAGAAATTATAATTTGGACAATTCCCTTAGATAATAAGGAAGATATTTATCGAAACCTCAAAGATGATGTTCATTTGAGGGTAGGGATCCTTACAAATGAAAGGACCACTTCTACCAGTAGCACCCAAAATTAAAAGGGATTTTTTGAAATATTCCTACATATCCTTCATGGGGAGAAATTTTTCATATATATCACTTACTATTGGTGAACCACATACTTTTAGAAATACTATATATTGATTCCAACTTCTCCATGCATCAGGTGGATGATATTTTTCCATGGGCTCTAGTAGCTCAAAAACTCTATGATAAAGTCAAAGTTATTCTGTATATATGTATGTGATATCCCAATGAATACATAAATTTCAATAAATTATAGTTGATCCTTGAATTCTGCTTATGTATGGTGGACCCAATATTCCGACATCCATTCAAACATGATGCCACCTACATGGTGCAGATACTAATATTTGTTATAGCCTTTCCATTGATAATTGGGTGATTTCTGAAAGATAGATGTGAAATAATGTTTTTAAAGATCTGGAATATGTTCATAAATTTATAGAGTGAATTTTTAGTGATAAAACATGAAGAAATGGTGGTTGTCCCATTTATTAATATAAACACTCTTTTAAGAGATATTCGATCTGCCCAGTTTCGTGTATTCAATAAAACAGATACTGGGAAGGTTTCTATATTGAAGTAAGATATTAATTTCTATCAAGATCCCATTATTAGAAAATGTAATGAATTCATAATATGGTTAATCTTGATTTTGTCTTCATAGGATTACTAGAAAGGATTACTGATGGGATTTACAATATAATGATAAACTTGTCCAATATCCTTAGTCATCTCTTCCATTTGAGAAGTGGATTAAGTATTTGAAAATGTGACTGAGGTATAGGAAATATTTTTCTTATAAATAATTTAAATAGTTTATTATTCATAATAATTGAAATTATGAAAAATACCTGAAGGTAAATACAATCTGATCATGAAAAAAACCAGGTGAAATTTTGACAAAGTAAAGAATTTATCCCAGGTTTTTGTTCCTAAGTTGTTTCTCCTAGGTAGCCTCACCCAAGGAATAATCTCTTAGGTGCCTTCACATAGGTAGAATCTCCCGAAACCTTGTATTAGGTCACTTATCCTAAGTATAGGAGCTACATGAAGCTCATTCATGCCTAACACCATTATTATCAGGCCATAATTAAGAGAAAGATTAATTCCCTTACCATGGGTAGTGTAAAAAACTTGGGTGAATAAAGAGTGAAAAACTTTAGGATTCACTCAATTCAGATGAATGTATGGAAGTGAACCAATGGTATTTATAGGTGAATACATTTCATTAAACTAGGTTATAGTGTGCATCATTCACCTAGGAACTAGTTCACATTAATGGCATGTATGAATAAACTACCAGTAATTATAATGTGTAGATATGGTTTAACATGTTCCTAACTTACCATATTATAAACTAAGTGAAACTATATCCCTTTAAAGTATCACCCACATTATAATCACATTTAATGTGGAGTTAAATGAAAACGGTTCAAATTATATCCTATTCTAGGGGGGGGGGGTTGGTGCTCCTTATTTAGAAAAGGATGGAAAATATGATATAGTTAAGAAAAAACCCTGGGTATGTTTTTAGGTAGCTTATTAATACCCTTATGTGTTCATCCATGGAAATTATCCCAGGTCTCTAAGCGTACACTAGTGATTGTTCTTGGGTTCACTTGTGTGCATGCATCAGTGTGACCACCTTTGTCATGTAGCCTTCCTGAATTGGTGAACTTGAATGCCGATATCTACTGACCAAACTACTTTCATGAACTACCTTCAGCACACAACCATCATAGACCCTACACACCATAGGTTTCTATAAATATTCCTCACATGTCTCTATTTTTCTCACTAAAAGAGGGAAAACCATAAGAAAATAACACTTGAACTCCCCACACACAAGTACTCTAGCACCCTGTGACCAAGTCTTCTATCTCTCTTTAGGTGACCTATTAAATGGAATAAACTTAATGAAATAACTGGAAATTAATGAAATTTTATTACCTAAAGTCTTAAAAAGTTAAATCTATCATAGAATACTATATTAATATATAAAATTATGATCAATGCTAGAACCATAAATGTTTACTGTCTTTAGAAACTAAATACATAAACATCTTATTTAGGTACATTATTTCTAATATCTTATAATGTTATTATCAATTTGTACCCTTCCAAACATACCCTACTTAAAATATTTCTTCATTACCTAGGGAAAGGATAAATAAGAAATGGTGAGCTTAGATGCTCAATAAAGTTAAACATGGGAGATATCAATCGATGATCATATTAAAGTGTAAGATAAACATACAGGTATGATATCATGACCATAAATTATAAAGTTCATACCCAATATATCATAAATCATAAACATGAGTCATAGAATAAAAACTTATCATTAAAAAATACATGAATAATAAGTGTGAGAAATCATTATAATCAATGATGAACCATAATTTTATATCATAAGCATAAAAACATGTCATAATCATATGGCTCCATCATAGGAATAGAAACTATTTCATATATTTTGGATAACTACTAAGACCAAAAAATCATATTAGATCACACATACCAGAAATAATCACCTATTTACCTCATTGGATTATGAATCCTTAATTATTTTCTTATGGGATCAAGTACATAAACTTTTTCCCATGATTATCCTATGAGATATAAAACATTATCGAATTCACTGGAGAGATATATTAGGCTTACCCATCATATAATCTATATCAAGATCACCCATTGTATAAGATGTATTATTCTTATCCATAATAATATATTAAATCAATACATCTATGTGCCACAGTATCATAAAACATTAATCTTATCATCATATGAAAACCCATGTAAAGAAAGAAGGTTTTATAAAAAATTAGTCAATTCATCACAGAATAACCTATGAAAAATAAATGGGTTTTATAAAAATATCATCACCATAATCATAAACCATCCATAGAAATAATAAAGATGATATTATTATATCACATCCCCAATAAATAATAATTTACATCAAAATTTGTTATCATATTGGAAAATTCCTTTAAAATATCACCCAAATATTTCTTGAGGAAAATACCCTTTTTATTTTGAAATGACTTCTTAAAAATATAAAATTTCAAAAATATTATGGAAAATATTTTAATTAAAAATAACCGTGGAAAATATAAATGAAGCTTAAAATAATTTAGTGTTCATCATGGAACAAAATTCCATTCATGTCATTTAAGATAAAACAATTATTTTTTTCTCATTTTTGGTAAAAAGTTAAAAAGTACCTCATTTGGAAAATGATAGTAATATTATTTTGAATTTTTTTATATAAATAAAAACATGGGGAAAAAATTAATTTTAACAAACATTTTAGAATAATCAAAAACATTCTTGAGGAAATCTTAATGAAAACATGGATATATAAGGAAAAGATTCCAGATAGAATAATAAAAAATAGTTGATTTTCCTTAAAAATAATATTTCAGTATCCTTAGTACTTAAAGTGAGTAAAATTTATGGAAAAAAATATATTATCTATAAATAACCAGAGGATAATAAAAATTAATGGGATTTATTATCTATATTGTATCGATTTGTACACATTAAAAACTAACAAATAATAAATATATATTTATTATTAATATATTCTATAACTATAAATATATATATCATACCATATATTATCCATTTATAATATTTTATCACTTGTGTATTAATAATTCTTTATTAAAATCACTGTTCCTGGTGATAACTAATTTATTTTTCATGAATATTTAAATTCATAAGTCCAAATACCTATACATTGATCATATATCCATCATATATATAATTTTATTCATTATATAAATATCATATATATTCATTATTTATGTATTTAGAGTAATCAAAATAAGGTAGAGATAGAAAAATGAATTACATCATTCATGGAGATGGTAAACTGTATATATGCATGAAATTTGTTTTCACTTTTCAAAAGATAGAATAAAGGAAAGGAAAATAGTAATTCAACTTTATAAAATAATAATTACTATATATATATATATATTATATTCATTAAATTTATTCTTGTTACAATCTATCTAAAATTGAAGAAAAAAATGAATATATTCTCTTTGTGGAGGTGGTACTCCACACGTACGCACGAACGACATTATCTTTTTTACAACAGATGATAAGAAGGTGGATAATGGTTTTTACATCAACATAAAAAAAACTAATAATATTTAATATACCAAATTCATTATTTTATAATTAATAAAATATATTTATATTTGGTATAATAAGAAATAAAATTGAAAATGCTCAGTTAAGAATTACCTCTTCATCG
This sequence comes from Viscum album, assembly GCA_963277665.1. NCBI lineage: Eukaryota > Viridiplantae > Streptophyta > Magnoliopsida > Santalales > Viscaceae > Viscum > Viscum album. The sequence goes on along the minus strand of OY728153.1, from coordinate 1,273,810,283 downwards.
AGAAACCTTATTTTTCTTACACCTAAATAATTTAAAGGATTGTATTTTTGAAATAGAATAATCTATAGGATTTTATTAATGAATATAGAATGATATTAGTGTAGATTTTTTCTAATATATAAGGCTGAAACATTGTGAAAAATGAAGTAGAGGAGATTCCCCTTTATAAGTGAGGTGATGGGCACTCTTGTAATAACTTAAAGTATTAAATTAATAAAAATTAAGTTTCATAAAACAATAGATTAAAAATTTTATAGTTATAATATAATATTATTAAGAGTATAAATTATCTCATTCAATAAAATTTTAACAAGTTTTGGGTATGTTTTTACATATATCTCTTAGTTTTAACCCCATATTATCTCTTTTGACAATTACTAAAATATTAGTGTTTTATACTCTCTAAGGTTTAATAATGTCATTGTAAAAAGAAAAGTGGCATATAAATGGACCATGGTTGATATTTTAAATAATATAACATTAAGTTGGATGAATATATGATTTTTATGAATTGTAAATCATTTAATAAATTATTATTTATTATAAAATATCATTAATGTAACATCCCAGGTAAATAATGAATAAATTTTTTTCATATTTATTAATATTTATGAAGTAAATATTAATTTTACTTTAAAAGGGTTGCTATGTTCGATAGCTTACCCGATACACAACAAAGAGTTTCATTGAAATCTTTCGTTGCACACTAGTAATAAAATAATATTATCTTAAATGGTAGTTAACACATAGCCGTTGTATTGGCGAGAATGGATAGAAATAACTAAAATATGATTATATATATTTTTTTAAATTTTTTTACTTTATTCTAATAAAAGATAAAGGCTTAAAATACGGAAAGAATTCAATTTTAGGCGTATATGCCCTAGTTTTCACTAAAGGTTCACTTATCGCCTTTTGATGGCGAACCGTCATTAAATATAGTTTTGTTCACTCCTATATACTCTATTGGACCAAATAAAACTCTTATTTAGAATCAGGACATCAATATTTACTTTGTGTAAATTTTTGGTATTTTTCCGATAAAGTTCATTTTTTAATGAATAGTGTAAAATGTTGTATTTTAATTCAAAACCTCTTCTGAATCTAATTTATTTATATGATTATATTATCTATTGAATTGGATTTATAGTGAAATTAGAATATATTTTTACCATTAAATCCAGTAGTGGTCGTTGGAATTAATTTCACTTTGAAATCGGACTTAAACTAGTGTCAATCTTTTGATACTTATTGATTCATAAAAACACGCTATTTGCTCTAACAGCAGGAATTAATTATTAAATTAATTAATGCAACTTATATGTTTTTAATTTTGTAAAATGGACTTAATTTTTGAATTCAGAATATCAAATATAGCTTAGGGTGAATATTTGGTATTTTTCTGAAAAACTTCAATTTTTGATGAATAATGAAACCACTAAGTGGTACTTACAAAACTGATTTTTTGTTTAAATGAAATTTTACCACCTCTATGTTTTGAATTTCAAAAATACGACAAACATGGTTTTCATTAAGAAGTAAAATGTGGTTCAATGGGATTAAAATAATTTTTTGGTGAATAGTAACTTATTAAGTTTCTAATCGCGATTAGAGGTAACTGGTGTAATTTAAGGTAAAAATATTGTTGTAATAATATGAAATGATCTTGAAACATGTACTAACCTCATTGCGTGTGTCATGGCCGACCAATAAAATCCATGGGTCAACTTGGGGACCCCATGAAGCCACTTTGGTTGGAAAATGACATTAATAACTTTTTATTTAAAGTTAAAATAAAATTGTCACAAACATGAGTTGTTTTACTAAAATAATTTTTACATGGGGTTATAAAAATAAGATTTTTGACTATAAATATTCATTGGAAAGGTAAAAAGAGTTAATACATCATAGTATTTTTTTTTATAATTTTTAGACATTAAATAAATTAAATTATGTATGACACCATGATGATGCAGCGATTTCCACATTATTTAACGATTTAAATAAAATGGAAAGATAATGTAAAATATAAGACCTACACATGTATAAAACCTATTATATGGGTGGATTTAGAACCCTTATCACCTTATACTCTAAAAAAAATCAATGTGGGACCATTAAAAGCCGAAACTCATTCTAAAATAAAGTAACATTTCCTTACTTTCCAAGAGTGCCCCTCCTCTCCTCTTATAAAGGCCCCCACCTCTACCACCTTACCCACACTTCCAAATCCTTTGGCTCAGACAAACCCTGCCCATTTTGTCTCTCCACATCCCTATCTTACTCCTTTAGGCCTCACTCTATGCATAAGTCTTCCCAAGTAAGCCATTGAGTTCAACTCTAAGAGAGTTACCCGATTTTAAGGTGATGTCTTCACTTGTGTTCTTTTGTTTTATTTTGATTCTCCAACCCCCTAAAATCTTTTTATTCATTTCTTTTGTAAAAACTCCAGTATCTTAAATATACTAGGATGTTGTTATAAGAATATTTCAAGCTACACTTACACACATCTACATCAAATGGTTAAAGAACATACTGTTTCTGTGGTTGGCGAATTTCTGCCTCACGAAACGATGATTGTTCAATCTTCTTTTAAACACCTTTAATGGTGGCCATTAAGATGTCACTATATTTATATATGATATATATTATGTTTATGTTTTCCTTATTCTTATTTATTTTTCATTTGTGTTATACCTTTATGGTTTTCATTATGGGTAAACACGATAATTTCATTTTAGGAAGTGCGGACTACCGCCCTCTCAAAGTGATGTGATTCGTTAATGCCATATGTGGGACGTATAAAGGATGGATTTAAAGTTATTATATATGATTTTATACTGGATTTATAATATACCTCTATATCATTATTATTTCTTTCCATTAAATTATGAGATAGAAATGACAGTAGCGTTCATGCGTACGTACGACTTACCGTCTCCATGAACGGTGCATTTCATTTATTATCCCCAAATGTAATGTACTATTATAAGTACATGTATATAATGGATATATATGATGAATGATACATCTAAATTATGAATACAATTCTGGAATTAAAATATACATACCTCTCATTTAGTTTTAATTCCATTAATATGACAAAGAAATGAAAGTAGCGTTCATGCGTACGTACGACTTACCGTCTCCTTGAACGGTGCATTTCATTTCTTAACTCTAAATAATTATGTAATATTATAAATTCATGTATATGATGGATATATATGATATATATGATATCCAAATCATGAATGTCATTCTGGATATAAAGAAACTTTGACCACACGAACAACATGTAATTGTAAGAAGTCCACTTTCGACTTAAGAACCAAATATCGACAAAACTAACATTATTAACTTAATGATTATATACTATTTATAACATGGAAATAAGTGATATCAAAGGAATAATAAGCTTGAAAAAGGTTCTTAAGCAAGTATAAATTAACTCAAGTTTATTATTCAGGATGTTAAAGAACGATCGAGTCAAGTCGGACCCGAGGTAAAGGACTTCGTCTCAATCTCCTTTAATTGAGGCATATTTTGTTTTATACACAACTTTCTTTTATACGGTGTATAAACCCCTTTGACCTTTACTTTTATACAAAATGAATCTTTTTCTATGAAGCATTTTACAAATCGACAAAAAGGAATTTTTCTTTTAACGTACGCGGTGACAACGACCTTTTCCGCCGCTACGAGTATTATTTGGTCTTTGGCTTCCTGAACAAGCTGTAATGTTTTTTTAAAATGAAATAAATACCATATACTCTTTTATGTATTTTTTTATTGAAAATGGTTTTTTATAATGGATTTGTTATGTAAATATATTTAAGTGATATATTGTGATCAATGTGTGGAAATGTTTTCTTTCCATTATATTTGTTTTATGTATTATGATTTTTATAATGGTACTTGGACATTTGACGGGTGGTTACGTGATAAAACATATGACAGGTGGTGCCATGAATACCAGGATGGGTGGTTACGTTATAACCTCCAATGCATTGGGTATGGAAGTCGGCCGTATGGCTATTCCATTAAATATGTATGGAAGTTGGCCGTATGACTATTCCATTAAGTGATATGTGTGGAAGTCGACCGTATGGTTATTCCACTTAAGTATGTTTATGTCCCAAGTTACCTTTATATGTTATGTGTTCTTTATATGGGTTTTATGGTAATCCTTTGGTTACAAAAGGGTAAGTAATGATATTTTATTCAGTGAAGATTTTTTACTACTTCATGAAGGTGAAGGTATTACTTTGATAAAGTATACATGGTTTACTTGATGTTTGAAAAACTAACAGTTTTCATTCTTTGTGTATCCCTTACTGAGCTTTTTATGCTCAACCCAAGTTTTTTTTGAAATGTTTTTCACAGGACATAATGTGGAATAGGGTCAAGGATGGGATCAAGGGATAGTCATGCTATATAAAACATGGAACTAGACATGTTTCTTTTTAAGAGTTTTTTTATTCTATGGAAACTTAGTAGAAGTGTCTACTTTGTAACCTTTTGAGATGTAACAGTTATGTCCTAATTCTATAAAACTCTAAACCTGAAAAGATCCTCAATGTGAATTATTCATTTAATTCAATATTAAGAGATGTTTAAGGCCGGGGCCTTATAGTTGGTATCAGAGGTCGGTTTAGACAACTTTAGGAGTTAGAAAATTGTTAAATTATAAGTTAATTTATGGTATGACTAAAATTATATAGCATATAAAGATTACCATGTTGCTTCACCTAAGATATTTTTGTGTTCAGAATGGTTTTCCGCATAGGAAACAAAGCAGCTATGTTGGGACAACATCAGGAGGAAGACAACCTTCCAAATCAGCAACCTGAGATGGTCGGAATCGGAACTGAACAGTTTGTTGCAGTGATGACACAATTGACTCAGGCTATAAATGGTGGTGGTATCCATGCACGAGATCAGCCATCTCAACCACAAAGGAACATGTCAGTGGTGGAAAATTTCATGAGGCAACATCCCCCATCATTTAGAGGATCATCTGACCCCATGCAAGCTGAAGGGTGGGTTAAAGCACTGGAGAAGATTTTTTGATGTCATGGGGTGTTCAGAACATCAAAAGTTTAGTCTTGCTATTTACCGTTTTGAAGGTGAAGCTGATCAGTGGTGGTCGATGGTGAAAAATATCAGAGATAGTAATGTGATTGAGGATCTTCATTGGGATTAATTCAAAGGTATGTTTCTTGAGAAATATTTTCCTAAGGTGGTTCATCTTAGGATGGAAAAACAGCTCCTAGAATTGAGGCAGGAGGATGATTCAGTGTCTGCTTATGAAGAAAAGTTCACTCGATTGGCAAGGTATGCTCCAAACTTCATTCGAGATCTTGATAGTAAAATAAACCGTTTTTACTCAGGGTTAAAGACAAAGTATCGAAGGGCTTTAGCTTCTCGTGAGTTCAAAAGTTATGAAAAACTTGTTCGATGTGCGGAGAAGGTGGAAATGGAGTTTGCCGATGATCAGGTGTTCTATGACAAACAATAGAATAAGAGGTCCAGTTGGCTGGCAAAGGGGAAGAATTCATCAAATAAGCAAGGAGGTAAGAAAACCAAATATCCATGCTGTGAGAAGTGTGGTAAAATGCATCCTGGAGAATTTTTATCCATGTCTGGTAAGTGCTTTTGGTGTGGTAAGTCTGGTCATATTGCTCGTAACTGTAAGGAAGATAATCAAGCAGGCAATGAAAAGCCAGCGGTAAGATGTTTTAAGTGTAATGAAATGGGTCATTATGCAAATGAGTGTCTAACGAAGAACTCGATTGGGGGAAAGCATCTAGACTACAAGTAGAAAGGGGTTGTGAAATCCTTTGCAACAACTTCAGTAGATATTGGGCCATCGAATGAAGTATTATCAGGTACACTGTTTGTTTGTTCAGATTATTCCAATGTGTTGTTTGATTCAGGGTCTACACATTCTATCATTTTTGAGAAGTTTTCTAGTAAATTGGAAATTCCATCTCAAGATATGAACCCTAAACTTATGGTAAAAACACCAGGAGGGAATATTGATACAAAAAGGAATTATAAGAACCTTCCTATCCTTGTGTGTGGAAAGAATATACCAGAAAACCTTATTGTTTTGCCACTAGTAGAGTTTGATGTTGTTTTGGGCATGGATTGGATTTCTGTTTATCATCCTAAGATTGACTGCAGAGCTAAAATGGTTTCTTTTTAGAAAGATTTTCAGTTTCTGTACAAGAATGAAACCTTGATTTTGATAACATATCAAGAAGTTGAGAAACTAGTAAAATATGGAAATGAATGTTACCTTGCACATATTGTTGAAAATAAAGGAACTGTTCAGATTAATGATGTTCCAGTGGTAAAGAGTATCTTGATGTTTTTTCTGATGAGTTTCCTGGTATTATTCATGATCAGGAAGTTGAATTTACTATTGACTTAGTTCCTAATTCTAAGCCAATTTCAAAACCCCCTTATCGAATGGATCAAGTTGAACTTTTAGAGTTAAAGAAACAATTACAGGAGTTATTAGATAAAGGTTTCATTCGACCTAGCACATCACCATGGGGTGCTCCTTTCTTGTTTGTTAATGAGAAAGATGGATCAATGATACTTTGCATTGATTATAGATCCTTGAATAATATTATTTTTAAGAACAAGTATCCTTTTCCTCATATCGATGATTTGTTTGATCAGCTCCAGGGAGCTCAGTATTTTTCAAAGATTGAATTGAGGTTGGAGTACCATCAGTTGAAAGTAAAAGAATCAGACGTTTCGAAGACTGCGTTCCGTACTAGATATGGCCATTATGAATTTGTAGTTATGCCTTTTGGGTTAACCAATGCACCTGCTGTATTCATGGACCTTATGAATATAATTTTCCATGAGTTCTTGGATAAGTTTGTGGTTGTTTTCATCGATGATATTTTGGTGTTTTATAAAAGTAAAGAGGAGAATGAAAGTCATTTAAGGGTTATCTTGCAAACCTTAAAAGAAAAGAAACTATATGTAAAATTCAGAAAGTGTGATTTTTGGTTACAAAAAATTTCTTTCCTGGGTCACATTGTTTCGAAAGATGGCATAACTGTTGATCCTGCTAAGAAAAAAGTTGTTGAAGAATGACCAAGACCCACAAATGTAACCGAGATCCGTAGTTTTATTGGATTGGCAGGTTACTACTGAAGGTTTGTTGAAATTTTTTCACGGTTATCTAGTCCAATGACTAAGATAACTTGTAAGGGTGTTAAGTTCATCTGGACAAAAGAATGTGATGATTGTTTTCAGGAGTTGAAAGAAGATTGGTGAATGCTCATGTTTTGGCACTTCCTTCCAGGAATGGTGAGTTTGTTATATACAGTGATGCTTCGTTAAAGGGACTTGGCTGTGTCCTTATGCAGAATGATTAGGTAATTGCTTATGCTTCACATCAGTTGAATACTCATGAGGTAAATTACCCTACACATGATTTGGAATTAGCTGCTGTTGTTTTTGCTTTAATAATTTTGAGGCATCATTTGTATGGAGTAAAGTGTGAAATATATAATGATCACAAAAGTTTAAAGTATATATTCACTCAGAAAGAATTGAACATGATACATAGGAGATGGCTGGAATTAATCAAGGATTATGATTGTACAATTCATTACCATTCGGGAAAAGCAAATAAAGTGGCCGATGCTTTGAGTTGAAAAAGTAATGCTTCATTAACCATGCTAAGTTTGGAATGAGATCCTTTGGTTTTTGATTTGATGAAATTTGGCATAGAAGTTGTTGGTGCAGTAAGTTATTCTATTTTATTTCAGGTATCAGTGAGATCATCCCTATCAGACATAATTAAGCAAGCATAGAGGGAAGACAGTGAGTTGCAGAAAAAGGTAGATCTGGTTCAGAAGGGTAAGTTGCCTGAATTCAACATTGATTATGATTGTGTTTTGAGGTTTGGGAAGAGATTATGTGTCCCTGGTGATTCACAGTTGAAGAATGAGTTGTTATGTGAGGCTCATAGTTACCCATTTTCAGTTCATCCTGGCAGTACTAAGATGTACATGGATCTGTGGGAGTATTACTGGTGGGATGGAATGAAAAGAGATATTTCTGATTTTACTGTGAAGTGTTTGACTTGTCAGCAGGTTAAAGAAGAGCGGCAGTTACCAAAAGGGATACTTTAGCCTTTACTAGTGCCAGAGTGGAAATGAGAAAATATATCCATGGACTTTGTTGTGGGATTACTGAGGACATCTCAAGGTAATAATGCAATCTGGGTTATTGTTGATCGATTGACTAAATCTGCTCATTTCCTTACCATACGAGATACTTTTTCCCTAGATCAACATTCCCATTTGTATCTTAAAGAGATATTCAGGTTACATGGAGTTCCTATCTCCATTGTGTCCGATCGTGATCCCATGTTTACTTCTAACTTTTGGAAAGGCCTTCAGAAGTCGTTGGGTACTGAATTAAATTTTATTACAGCTTTTCATCCGCAATCAGATGGTCAGTCAGAATGAACAATTCAGACCTTGGAGGATATGCTACGAGCTTGTTCGATGGATTATCAGGGAAGTTGGGACCAACATCTTTCTTTGGTTGAGTTTTCTTATAATAACAGTTTTCATTCCAGTATACAGATGGCACCATTTGAGTCATTATATGGGAAGCGATGTCGAACTCCAGCATTTTGGGATGAAGTGGGTGAAAGGGAGCAGATGGGACTAGAATTGGTAGAAGAGATGGCAGAAAAAGTTCAGTTGATTCAGAAACACATGAGAATAGCTCAGAGCTGGCAGAAGAGTTATGCGGATAACCGGAGGAAGGATCTATCTTTCGAGGTAGGTGATCATGTTTTTCTCAAGGTTTCTCCATGGAAAAGTGTGATGAGATTTGGTAAGAAAGGAAATCTGAGTCCAAGGTTCATTGGACCATATGAAATTCTAGAGAAAGTTGGATCAGTTTCTTACAGAGTGGCTTTACCTCTGATTTTATCTCAGGTACACAATGTTTTTCATGTTTCGATGTTGAGGAAGTATATGCCAGATCCATCTCATGTTTTGAGTCTAGAGGTAGTTCAGATGGAGGAGAACCTATCTTATGAAGAACAACCAGTCCAGATTCTTGAACGAAGAGAGAAAGTGTTGCGAAATAAGGGAATTCACCGGGTAAAGGTTTTTTGGAAAAACCATATTGTTGAAGAGGCAACGTGGGAATCTGAAAATGCTATGAGAGATAAATACCCCCACTTATTTTGACAAGTGAATAAAATTGCGAGGACAAAATTCCCAAAAGGGGGGAAGGATGTAACATCCCAGGTAAATAATGAATAAAACATTTTCATATTTATTAATATTTACGAAATAAATATTAATTTTACTTTAAAAGGGTTGCTAAGTTCGATAGCGTACCCGATACGCAATAAAGAGTTTCATTGAAATCTTTCATTGCACACTAGTAATAAAATAATATTATTTTAAATGGTAGTTAACACATAGCCGTTGTATTGGAGGGATTGGATAGAAATAACTAAAATATGATTATATATGTTTTTAAAAATGTTTTTACTTTTATCTAATAAAAGATAAAGGCTTAAAATACGGAAAGAATTCAATTTTAGGCGTATATGCCCTAGTTTTCACTAAAGGTTCACTTATCGCCTTTTGATGGCGAACCTTCATTAAATATAGTTTTGTTCACTCCTATACATTATATTGGACCAAATAAAACTCTTCTTTAGAATCGAGACATCAAAATTTACTTTGTGTAAATTTTTGGTATTTTTCCGATAAAGTTCATTTTTTAATGAATAGTGTAAAATGTTGTATTTTAATTCAAAACCTCTTTTTAATCTAATTTATTTATATGATTAGATTATCTTTTGAATTGGTTTTATAGTGAAATTAGAATATATTTTTACCATTAAATCTAATAGTGGTCATTGGAATTAATTTCACTTTGAAATCGAACTTAAACTAGTATCAATCTTTTGATACTTATTGATTCATAAAAACACGCTATTTTCTCTGACATCGGGAATTAATTATTAAATTAATTAATGCAACTTATATGTTTTTAATTTTGTAAAATGGACTTCATTTTTGAATTCAGAATATCAAATATAGCTTAGGGTGAATTTTTGGTATTTTTCTGAAAAACTTCAATTTTTTGATGAATAGTGAAACCACTAAGTGGTACTTAAAAAACTGATTTTTCGTTTAAATGAATTTTACCACCTCTGTGTTTTGAATTTCAAAAATCTGACATACATGGTTGTCATTAAGAAGTAAAATGTGGTTCAATGGGATTAAAATAATTTTTTTGGTGAATAGTAACTTATTAAGTTTTTAATCGCGATTAGAGGTAATTAGTGTAATTTAAGGTAAAAATAATGTTGTAATAATATGAAATGATCTTTACACATGTCATAACCTCATTGGATGTGTCATGTCAGACCAAGAAAATCCATGGGTCAACTTGGGGACCCCATGAAGCTACTTTGGTTGGAAAATGACATTAATAACTTTTTATTTAAAGTTAAAATAAAAATGTCACAGACATGAGTTGTTTTACTAAAACAATTTTTACATGGGTTTATACAAATCAGATTTTTGACTATAAATATTCATTGGAAAGTTAAAAAAATTTCATACATCATATTAGTTTTTTTTATAATTTTTAGTCATTAAATAAATTAAATTATTTATGACACCATGATGATGCAGCGATTACCTCATTATTTAACGATTTAAATAAAATGGAAATATAATGTAAAATCTAAGACCTAAACATGTCAAAAACCTATTGTATGGGTGTATTTCGAACCCTTATCACCTTATCCTAGAAAAAAATCAACGTGGGACCATTAAAATCCGAAACTCATTCTAAAATAAAGTAATATTTCCTTACTTTCCAAGAGTGCCCCTCCTCTCCTCTTATAAAAGGCCCCCACCTCTACCACCTTACCCACACTTCCAAAGCCTTTGGATCGTCCAACCCCTGCCAATTTTGTCTCTCCACATCACTCTATTACTCATTGAATCCTCACTTTGGGCAGAAGTCTTCCCAAGGAAGCCTTTGAGTTCAAATCTAAGAGAGTTACCCGATTTTAAGGTGATGTCTTCACTTGTGTTCTTTTGTTTTATTTTGCTTATCTAAACCCCTTAAATATTTTTATTCATTTATTTTGTAACAAATCCAGTATCTTAAATATACTAGTATGTTGTTATAAAAAGCTTTTGAGCTAAACTTACACACATCTACATCTAATGGTTAAAGAACATACTGTTTCTGTGGTTGGCGAATTTCTGCCTCACGAAACGATGATTGTTCAATCTTCTTTTAAACACCTTTAATGGTGTCCATTAAGATGTCACTATATTTATGTATGATATATATTATGTTTATGTTTTCATTATGCTTCTTTATTTTTAATTTTTGGTATACCTTTATGGTTTCCATTGTGGGTAAACACGATAATTTCATTTTAGGAAGTGCGGACTACCGCCCCCTCAAAGTGATGTGATTCGTTAATGCCATATGTGGGACATATAAAGGATGGATTTAAAGTTATTATATATTATGTTATAATGGAATTATAATATACCTCAATATAATTATTATTTCTTTCTATTAAAGTATGAGATATAAATGAAAGTAGCGTTTATGCGTACGTACGGCTTACCGTCTCCATGAACGGTACATTTCATTTCTTATCCCCAAATGTAATGTACTATTATAAGTACATGTATATAATGGATATATATGATGAATGATACATCTAAATGATGAATATAATTCTATAATTAAAATATACATACCTCTCATTTAGTTTTAATTCCATTAATATGACAAAGAAATGAAAGTAGCGTTCATGCGTACGTACGGCTTACCGTCTCCATGAACGGTGCATTTCATTTCTTACCTCTAAATGATTATGTAATATTATAAATTCATGTATATGATGGATATATATGATATATATGATATCAAAATCAGGAATGTCATTCTGGATATAATGAACCTTTCACCACACGAACAACATGTAATTGTAAGAAGTCCACTTTCGACTTAAGAACCAAATACCGACCAAACAAACATTATTAACTTAATGATTACATAATGTTTATAACATGGAAATAAGTGATATTAAAGGAATAATAATCTTGAAAAAGGTTCTTAAGCAAGTATAAATTAACTCAAGTTTATTATTCAGGATGTTAAATAATGATCGAGTCAAGTCGGACCCGAGGTAAGGGACTTCATCTCAATCTCCTTTCCTTGAGGCATATTTCATTTTATACACAAATTTATTTTATATGGTGTATAAACCCCTTTGAATTTTACTTTTATACAAAAGGAATCTTTTTCTACGAATCATTTTACAAAACAACAAAAAGGAATGTTTCTTTTTACGTACGTGGTGACAACGACCTTTTCCACCGCCGCGAGTATTATTTGGTATTTGGCTTCCTAAACAAGCTGTAATTTTTTTTTAAAATGAAATAAATAACATATACTCTTTTATGTATTTTGGTATTTAAAATGGCTTTTTTATAATGGATTTGTTATGTCAATATATTTAAGTGATATATTGTGATCAAAGTGTGGAAATTTTTTCTTTCCATTATATTTGTTTTATGTCTTATGATTTTTATAATGGTACTTGGACATTTGATGGGTGGTTACGTGATAAACCATATGACGGGTGGTGTCGTGAATACCAGGATGGGTGGTTATGTTATAACCTCCAATGCATTGGGTTTGGAAGTCGGCCGTATGGCTATTCCATTAAGTATCTATGGAAGTTGGCCGTATGGCTATTCAATTAAGTGATATGTGTGGAAGTCGACCGTATGGTTATTCTACTTAAGTATGTCTATGTCCCAAGTTACCTTTATATGTTATGTGTTCTTTATATGGGTTTTATGATAATACTTTTGTTCCAAAAGGGTAAGTAATGATATTTTATTCAGTGAAGAGTTTTTACTACTTCATGAAGGTGAAGGTATTACTATGATAAAGTATACATGGTTTACTTGATGTTTGAAAAACTAACAGTTTTCATTCTTTGTGTATCCCTTACTGAGCTTTTTATACTCACCCTAAGTTTTTTTGAAATGTTTCTCATAGGACATAATGTGGAATAGGGTCATGGATGGGATCAAGGGATAGTCATGCTATATAAAACATGGAACTAGACATGTTTCTTTTTAAGAGTTTTTTTATTCTATGTAAACTTAGTAGAAGTGTCTACTTTGTAACCTTTTGAGATGTAATAGTTATGTCCTAATTCTCTAAAACTCTAAACCTGAAAATATCCTCAATGTGAATTATTCATTTAATTCAATATTAAGAGATGTTTAAGGCCGGAGCATTATAATTAATGTTATTTTTGAAACTATTAATTTAATTTTACTTTGAAAACAACATGATAGAAACTGAATTAAAATTTAAACCTTTAAAACCTATATAACATGTTTTTAATATAAAAAATTATTGGAACAAAATAATTTATCCAATTTGTATTACTTTTGATATCTTCTAAAATCATTTATTTTATTTTTCTATTAATTGGGTAAATAATTTGTTGGAATTATCTAAGGATTTAATCTAATTATCCAGTCATTAAAAATTAAAAATAAATTAACATGGTGAAAAAATTATTTCATATTTTAAAAAACATTTTAAACCAATCTTATCCTCTTTTTATCCTCGTGATTTTTTTATAGTTATTTAAGTCAAGAGAGTGACATTTTATATATATTCATTTCTTAAATTAATATAAATGTCATAATCAAAGAAAATTGGCACAAAATTACTATATATTAGATAATTTATTTTAAATTGATTAACTAAACTCATCCATTAGGGTAACAGAAAGTGTTTTAATGAATTTTAATCCTTGTCAAATCGGTTTTACCCTAATTAACCAAATTTACCTTTACCATGGTTACTATCCACATTGACTTGAATAAAGGGATATATATATACAACAATTTTGAACCCTTTACTCCAAATATGGAATCCATTTTTTAATATTCAATTTATACAGGTTTCAAAAATTAACTTTTTATAAAAACACAACGAAAAATAGTTTTTAAGAAAAATGTCTTTTCATGTATATGAATGTTTTTTTAAAAAAATTATACAATTAAATTGATTCCAATGATTTTAATTGGATTATTAATAATATAATAGAATTAAATTTAGTTTAAAACCATTTTAAAACAAAGTGTATATATATAAATTCTTGAAACAAAAATACAATCTTCAATAAAAATCATCATTTTCACTTTTCACTCGAAAGTCAATCTTTTTTAGAATAATTCCAAGATTTCACCATAATATAATTTTTATATGTTGATTTTTTAAGTGATACCATTTTTATAAAATAAAATTTCTAAAAGTTATATAAATTAATTATAAAATTCACTCACAAAAAGTAATAGAAACTATTTTTGAATAAAAAGCACTTTAAAAAAATGACATTTCTAAAAAATGAGTGCTTATTTATTAAGAATATTTGCATTGAGTTGGAATTTTTTATATATTTCATAATTTTATTAATCATACTCATTCTCAAAAATTAAATGTTATGGAGATAACATTCACATTAAATAATAATATTTTAATAGTATAACTTGGTTTGTTTAAACTCGGCGTAAAGTAAGCTATCAAAGAAATAAAATATATTTATAGAGAAATATGTCATAAAATATCAAGGTGTTACATTATACCCCAATTAAAATTAATTTTACCTCAAAATTCCACCACTCTAAACAAATAATTCAGGATGTCTCATTTTCATCACATTCTCTGGTTCCCAAGTTTCTTCCTCTAATTTATTGTTTTTTCATAGAACTTTGACTAGGTGAGCAGTCTTGTTTCATATAAATTTCTATCTATAATCCAGAATCATCATATATTGTTCCTTATAAGATATATATTTCCCCATTGGTGTGACCTTTGAGTTTAGTTCATGTTAAGGATAATGTATGTACTTCAATAGGAGAGATATATATATCATCAACTTGAGTGAGATTCAGTGGAAGTGCTAAATGATAAGAAACTATACCAATATGATCAATAATTTAATTAGGATTGATATATCTAGGGATTAAGTTTCACTTATTTATAAGTATCATAACCTTATTCCAGGGATAAATTTACAGGAATACATTTTGAAAAACTTCAAAACTCTAGATCTCTCCAATGATTGTTAGCATAATTTTTTGTTGACTATGAGATTACCTTATATCCTGAAGAATGAAAACAAATTTTTATACCATGTCATTAGTTATCTCATGTCCCAATATCTTTATTTTTATAACTTCAACCCAACACATTATATTTATGTAGTTTCTATCATAGAGGGATTCATAAAGAGCCATATGAATGGTCAAATAAAAGCTATTCATGTAAGATAACTTGACTAGAGGAAGGTGTTGATCCAAAAAACCTTTGAAACCTAGAGAATAAGATTTAAACATATCCTTATGGGTTTTTATCTAAGGTTTAACATCTATCCAAGGTTGATAAACCATATTGAAAGTCAACTCTAAATCCAAAATTTTCCGAATAATTCTCCATAACTATAAGGTAAATTTCATATCTCAATAAAATATAATAGAATGTGATACTCCATTAAATATCACTAATTACTTAATGTATAACCTAGAAAGTTGATCAAGAGAGAAATATTATATGATGTAAATGAAGTTTTATTACTTTATAAGGCAATTGAATAAATAATCCAAATAACATTGTTCCCTTTAGATGTTTTGGGGAGTTCTACTATGAAATCCACAATAGTGTTGTTCCATTTAGATTCAGGTATGGGTAATGGTTGTAACATCCCCTTAATTTCTATATCTCAACTTTAACTTGCTGACATATAAAGAATAAAGATACATACTTTTTAATATTAATTTCCATGTTTTTTGACAAGAAATACACTTTTAGATCTTGATAAAACTTTGTATTTCCAAGATGAATAATGAATTATAAACTATGAGATTCATCCAAAAAATCCTTCTCTAAGTTTTTTATTGATGATACACATACTTGGTTCCAAAATCATATAATTCCATCACAATAATGAATAAAATTAGGAATATTTCTAATATTCTCTTATAGTTCTACATTTTCCTTC
The DNA here is from genome assembly GCA_963277665.1 of Viscum album. Taxonomy (NCBI): domain Eukaryota; kingdom Viridiplantae; phylum Streptophyta; class Magnoliopsida; order Santalales; family Viscaceae; genus Viscum; species Viscum album. The sequence goes on along the minus strand of OY728153.1, from coordinate 1,273,794,148 downwards.
TATGCCTCTTTAATCCTCACATTAATATATGGTTGAACATTAATCTGAGAAAGATAGGATCTTCCCCTTTCCTTAGGATTTCAGGTTCTATATTCTAAAAATCCAAAATTATTAGATCCATTTCAATCCTCATCATGTCCGAACTAGCATGGTCCCTTCTACCCAAATCATCAACCACCTTCTTCACCTTCTTCACCTTCCCAGGGTGGTAATGTATTGAGTATTCGTAATGTTTAATCAATTAGAACCTTATTATCTAGTTCATATTTAACTATTTATATATAATGATATAATTGTATCTTTTATAATATGTATATATGTTACACCTTTCACCATAAAGAAAATTCATCTATATATTCAACTCAAAAAGATACCACTGCCAGCTCTAAATCACAAGTTCATTAATTTTTATCATGTATTTTATATTGGCATGAGGAATATTCTATCACCATATCATTTTTCAAGTGGGAAAATCCTAGTCCCTTCTTTGATACCTCATTATAGACCACAAACCCATATAAAATATAGGTTAGTGTGAGAATAGGTTCACTGAACAACTAGTACTTCAATTCCTTGAAATTCTCTTCACATTAATATTTATCCACAAGAACTTAACCCGATTTAGAGTCAACTTGGTGTGTGTATTGGATTTATTTGAGATATTATTCACAAATCATTAATAATATCTTTCCAAACCTAGAAAAACATGGATCTCAGTTATTGTGGTTGGATAGGAAAATGTTCAAAAACTTTCGTCTTTGATGGAACCACTTATATACCCTCTATTGAAATTATGTGACCCAAAAATAAAATATTCAATAGACAAAATCCATAAATGGTAAATTTTTCATAAAACTTACCCTTTACTAGGGTCTTCAGTACAATTATCAAGTGATATTCATGCTCTTACATTATCTTTTAATATATGAAAATATCATCTACGAAGAATACCACAAACTGATCAATGTAATATATAAAGACTCTATTCATTAAATCCATGAAGATAGAAGCATAATTAGTAAGTCCAAATGGAATCACTAAAAATTAATACTACACATACCTCATATGGAAAGAAGTATTGGGTATATCTTCCTTCTTAACCATAAATTTATAATATCCAAAATGAAGGTCAATATCAGAAAAGTATTGAGATCCTCATAACTGCTCTAATAAATCATTGATAGGGGTGGAGGATACTTGATCTTAATAGTGATCTTGTAAAGTTCTAGACAATCGATGCAAAGTCAAATTGAACTATGTTTCTTCTTAACAAAAAGAATAGGTTCACCCCAAGTTGATGCAATCAGTTATATAAATCCTTTATCAATATTCTCCTAGAGTTTCTTCTTTAATTCCTACAACTCAATTGAGGCCTTTCTATAAAGAGTTTTTGAAAAAAGGAGTAGAAATAGGTATAAGTTTTATTAAAAACTCAATTTCATGATTTTAAGGAAGACTAAGAAATTTTTCTATAAATACATAAAAAATCAAATAAAATAATAATATCCTCAATGTTGAGTTTATCCTCAACCATTTAAGATTAATACCCATCCATGATAGGAATTAAGACTTACAAGATAGAGTTAATTTCCATCAGAAGATCATAATCATACTCACACTGATAAATGATAATAGGCTTATTCAGAATAAAAAATGTGACTCCACTTCCTTAAAAATTGATATGGGAACTATATAATGGAATAAAATATATTCCTAGAATCACATAAAAATTAAACTAAATCTACAATCAAAATATTTTTAGGTAGAACATTCCCACAAAATTCAATTGTAGAGGAACTATAGATTTGAGATGTGGCCATCATACCATTAGTAGTTTTCACCACTAACTCAACATCTATCCATTAAGGATAGAAGTATACATTCAAAGAGACTTTTCATGAAATTAATGAATTCTTATGACTAATATTAAATAATATAAATAAATATTTGGGTGTACCTATTATCACCACAACTTCATCATTCAATATTTAATCCCTGACTAAAACCAAAATGGTTTTCATGACCATTAAGCACTTTTGATCAGAGTGATCAATCATATTGTCATGAAAAATCATTCATAGAATATATAAATCAGGACAAATTCTTCTCAATATTTGGAACATTAGGTAAACCTAGGTCATCCATGATTCTTATCTATTTAAATCATTGATAATGGTTTATAAAGAAATTATTAATTAACCCAAGCATATCCAATGGGAGTTTCAAACCTGATGCGAAGTAAGGGCACACTCACTATGGACTAGATTGAATGCTGAGATATACTCTAAAACCTCCTTTTAGGGTTATTAACCATAGATAAATCTATGCCTAAAACCATGTCCACTTATAATATCCATATAGGGATTCATTTATAGGAAAACCACACAATCTATATCTTACCAAATCTTTAGGATTTTATCATATACTTAGAATTATCTATAGGGTTTTCACTAAAGTTATCTAATTATAATCTAAAGATGAGATAATCCCTTATCTAATACCATCTATGATGAAAAAAATATTTTCATACATAAATATTACATCATTCAAGATTAATATTCAAAAAATAATATTATTATTTATGTTGTAACTATAAAGGTTAAGTGCATTTGGATACTAGATACACAAAAATACTATTTAGTAATATTCTTAAACATCTATCATAATGATCTTATAACTTTGTACCCTTCTTGACACACCCTACTTAAAAATTTATTCATAACATAGGGAAAGGAAATATAAGAATAGATGAACTCAAATTCTCTGTAAGGGTAAATATATGAGATATAAATCAATAATCATATGAATCATAATATACGAAAAGGGTCCTAATATCATGACAATTAATTGAAAAGTTCACACCCAATTTTTCATAGATCATAAAAATATGTCATGGAGTAAAACTTTATCATATCAAAATAATTTAATAATAAGAGTGAGGAATCTGAAAAAATCAATCATGAACCACATGTTTAGATCATAATCATAAAAACATGTCATAAGAGTGTGGAACCATCATAGGCATAAAAATAATTTCATATGTTAATGTTAAATACTGAGGTCATCAAATCATAGTGGATGAGGAATCAAAACATGTTTCCCATATCATAACAGATCAAGCACCACCACATATTTACCATAGTGGTTCAGACATCCCTACCTTTTTCCTATTGTGGATCAAACAAATTGAATTGTTTCCTATAATTTTCTAATGAGATATAACATTTTACCTAATATATTATAGAATTATATCAGGCTCACCCATCATATAAGCTATATCTGGATGAACTATTATATAAGATTTATCAGGATCACCCATAATCATCTATAAAAACCATACATATGTTTTCCAAAATATCATAAAACATTCATCTTATTATCATATCACATCTCATGAAAAGAAAATTAGTTTTATAAAAATTATATAAATTCATCATACCATAACCCTTGGAAAATAAATAGGTTTCATAAACATCGAATTATCATTATTATAAACCAAATAGGCATAAAAATAATTTCATAAGAGTGTGGAACCATCATAGGCATAAAAATAATTTCATATATTAAGGTTAACTACTGAGGCCATCAAATCATAGTGTATCAAGAATCAAAACATATTTCCCATATCATAACAGATCAAAAACCATCAGATATTTACCATTGTGGATCATACATCCCTACCTTATTCCTATAGCGGATCAAACAAATTGAATTTTTTCATATAATTATCTTACGAGACATAAAATTTTACCCAATATATTATTGAATTATATCAGGCTCACCCATCATATAAGTTATATCTGTCTCAACTATTATATAAGATTTATAAGGATCACCCATAATCTTCTATTAAAACCATATATATGTTTTCCAAAATATCATAAAATAATCATCTTATTATCATATCAAAACTCTTGAAAAGAAAACAAGTTTCATAAACATTTTATAAATTAATCATACCATAAACCTTGGAAAATAAATAGATTTCATAAACTTCTAATTATCATAATTATACAACACATAGAGAAAGAATAAGAATAGTATCTCTAGATTATATTCCTAGTTAATCACAATTAACAACAATGGATCTTATCATATATGAAAATTCCATTTGAAAAACCCCTCAAATATTTTTTTGAGGAAAATATATCTATTTTTATTTTTAAATAACTTCTTTAAAATATAAAAATTTATAAAATATTATGGTTTTTTATTTAAAATAACCATGTATAATTGTAAAGTAATATTCAAATTAGCGAGTTTTCATGATAGTGGGAAATGTTTTTCATGTATTTTAAGTTAAAATAAACACTCTCACATTTATGGTAAAAATTTAAAAAGTACCTCATTTAGAAAATGATAGGAACGATCTTTTAAATTTTCTATAGAAAGTAAAATAGGGGTCAAAATTAATTTTAAAAATAATTGGAGAATAATAAAAAACATTCTTGTAGACACTTTAAAGAAAAAATGGATAGAGACAGAAAATATTCCCATATGAATAAGAAAACATAGTCTGTTTTCCTTAAAAATAATATTTTGTTCTCTTGAGTACTTAATATGAGGAAAATTAAAGGAAAAAATGTATTATGAATAAATAACTAGAGGTTAATAAAAATTAAAGGTATTTTTTATATAAGGATCATATGATTTTTTCAATAGAAGTTCAATCATAAAAAATACTGATTAAAATGGAATTGAAACATAAATCCCTTACCTCAAGTCTCATCTCACTCCATACGTGTTCGAACATTCACTATAATAAAAATAAATTTATTACAAATATATTACAGATTAATAATTTTATATATCATACTATATAAAATTCACCAATGATATTTGTTTCATCGATGTATTGATAATTATTTATTAAAATCACTATTCCAATTGATAAATGCTTCATTTTTCATGCATATTTCAGTTCGGCAGTCCCGATCCCTATATATTGATCATAGTTCCATTATTTATTTATTTTTTAATTATGATATAAATATAATATATACTAATTATATGTATATTTATATTTATTCAAAAAATTTATAGATAGAGAAATTAATTTCACCATTCATTGAGACAATATGCCCTATATAGGAATGAATATTGTTTTCACTTTTTAATGGGTGGAAAAAGGAGGTAAATAGTAATTAACCTTTCAAAAATTATTATTTTATTATATATATCATATATATTCATTAAATATATCCTTGTTTGCTTCCATGTAAAAAGTAATTCAAAAACTAATCACAATGCTTTATAGAGGTGGTAGTCCATGCATACACACGAGAAACATTATCATTTTACAATTGTTCAGAAGAAGGTGAATAATGGTTATTTAATCATCATAATAAAAATTAAATATATTAAAATAATAAATTTATTATTTTATAATGTATACCATATATTTATAGGATGTATAATAAGAAATAAAATTGAAAACTTTTGGTTAAGAGTTATATATCTTCATTGAGAAACCTTCTTTGTCTTATACATTAAGACATGAAAGGATGGTATTTTAGAAATAAAATAAACTATAGGATGTGGTGAAAAAATATAAGATGATATTAATAAGGTATTTTCTAAGATATAAGGACAAAATATTTTGAATAATGAAGAAGAAGAGGTTGACTTTTTGAGGGGCACTCTTGGAATCACATAAAGTATTAAGTTAATATAAATTTATTTTCATGGTAAAATGGATCCAAATATATTTAATTAGAATAAAAAATTATGATGATTTTAAATACTCTTATATAATAAAATTTTATCAAGTTTTGTTTATGTTTTTAACCTTATCTCTTAGTTTCAACCCCCATTAACCCTTTTGACAATTACTGAAATATAAATGTTTTCTATTTTTAAAGGTTAATAATGTTACCATAAAAGGAAAAGTGAATCATAAATAGAAAATGGTTGATATTTTCAACCATATACCATTCACTTGGATGAATATAAAATTCTTATGAATTTTAAATAATTTATTTAAATATTATTTGTTATAAAATATCATTAATATCATTTTTGGAACAATACATTTAATTTGACAACAAAAATAACATAAAATAAAAATAATTAGAATTTAAACCCTTAAAGCCTTCCAAATATGTTATATTTATCTAAAAAATTCATGTAAAACACTAATTAATGAAAATTATATTACTTTTCATATTTTCTTAAATCATTTATTTTATTTTTATATTACTTTAATAAATACCATGTCAACATTGCAGAAGTATTAAAGGAAATTATTTGGACACTAAAAATTAAAAATAAATTAACATGTTAAAAAATAATAATTTATATTTCAAAAAAGAATTTAGAACCAAACATAACCTCTTTTTATCCTTATAAAAAATTTTGGAGATATTTAAGTCAAGAGAGTGACATTTTGTATCTATTCTTTTCTAAAATTAATATAAAGGTCATCATCAAATAAAAATGGCACCAAGTGACCATATATTAGATAATTTTATATAAATAGATAAAATATACTCATCATTTATAATTAAGGAAAGTGTTTTAATGAATTTAAATTTCCATCACATTAGTTTTAACCTTAATTAACCCATTGCACCTTTACCATGACAAAAAAGTTTACTATGGTTACTATTCATATTGACAAAAAATAAAATGGAAATATTTAAAAAATTTGGACTTCATTAATACAAATATGGATTAAAATTTTCAATATTCAATTAATATAAGTTGTATAAATGAATTTAATATAAAAATTGAAAATGCAATGAAGAACTCTTTTTCAAAATAATTCATTTTTACGTATAAGAATGTTTTATACGAAATTGAAAAATAAAATTAATTAAAATGAAATTAATTAGATTATTAATAATATAATATAACTACTGTCACTTTTAAACCATTTTAAAACAATGTGTAAGTTTTATAATTCTTGAAACGAAGAATACAATTTTCAATAAAAATCATTATTCTCACTATTTACTAGTAAATCAATCTTTCTATAAAAATTTAAAAAATACACCGTAATATAATATTGAAATATTTATTTAAAAAATTATATATTTTTTATCAAATAAAATTACAAAAAATTTAAACAAATTGATTATAAAAGGTTATCATAAAAAGGAATAAAAACTATTTGTAAAGAATATGGAGACTTTTCTGAAAATTGAGTGGTTATTTATTAAGAATTTACTAATAAATTTGTATTGAGTTGGACCTTTATATATATTTCATAATTTAGTTAATAATATTCATTTTTCCAATTCAATTACTAGGTGACAACTATCACTTTAAATAATAAAATTTCAATAGAAAAACACAGTTTGTTTAAAATGAGTGTAAATTAAGACATCATTGAAATCAAATTTATTTATAGGGAACTATATAATAAAATATAATATTGTTACATGAAACATCACTCATGACCCTATATTTGGGATATCACTTATCCCTACCTACCATCAGGAAGAACACTTACCCTTACCCTTATTTGGGTGACCACTTTATCCCACCCTTACCAGGGTGTCCAATTTGTACTACCTACCATTAGAGTGACCACTTCACTGTAACCTTATTATGGTGGCCGGTTCTCTCTAATATTTTTAGGTATACCAATTTTCCATACCCTTAATAAAGTTACAAAATTGACCTACCCCATATCATTAAAGAAAACCATATCCTGAGCCTACCATTAGGGTGACACATCACCCACCTCTCCATACCAAGGTTCCATAATCTCCCATAACCATACTAGGGAGAATCTTTTCCTATGAACTTATCTTGATCATGAATTCACCATGGTTTCTATACTAGGGTGAAAAATTCCCTCATACCCTTATGTTTGAGAAAACTCTAACTTAGGTTACTTACCAATGTTCTACCTTTGTTTGAGTATCCTACCTGTTCACCTATCCCTTTAAGTGTATTCCATGACCTCATGAAATGAATGTCTAAGCGACGAACATCAACAATATTCAATTGATTATATATTACATAATAAAATGCGTTTCTCAGGTTTAATCCTATACCGATAGGATTTTCAGGGTAATCATGATCTTATCTTCATTGATAAATAGAGTTCATATTGTGAGGATACTAGTGAAACCTACCCTGGACCATGCTTCATAACTTGGATAACCATTTTCTATAACATGGTTATCCTAAAAACTTATTGGATTCCTTTATTACACTTAATGATCTAGGGAAATAGAAAGGGACTCCTAATAGTTTTAATCCTCAAAATCCATTTTTATCCCAAGTCATCAACTAGGTTAGGAACCTATAGGAAAATATACGTAAAGATTCACACATATCCTTATTTCTTCCGAGTATCATAAGGGTTCCTACTAGGATTAAGGACCAAATAATTCTTCATTGGGTCATATTCTCTATGAGTCCACTCATCCTTACATATTTTCCAACATATAGAAGGTGAACATATATATCACAAGGAAACCCATGTGCAATCCCCAAATTATTCCTCAAATGGTCCATATTCTCTATGAATCATCTATCCTCACTAGGTTATATTTTCCATGAGACCATTCATAATTCTAACCAAACTACAAATTTATGTATTGTGGATTCATATGTGGGACTATTACTTGGTGTAATCCCTAAACATTCCTTTATTGGATAACCCAGGTGTAATCTCTAACTCATTCTCATGAGGCCATATCACTCATGAAAAAAACTATCAAAGGGCCATATTCTATGTGATCTAATCCCACCTTAGGGGGACAAATTACCTATGAGAAATAATTCCTTATCACGAGTCATTATCTTTAAATAGGATGAACTAGGAACAAGTTGTCCATACATAAGTGCCACACCAAAACATAATAGGATCCATTCACCAAGAATCCTTAGATGCAAGGATTATGACCTCTTCACATGATTTTAAAATGAATGGTATGGTCCTATAATAAGAACTTAAACTCCACAAACAAAACCACATGGGATTTTATTGTTAAAAGAGATACATAGGATAACTCCATGATATTTAATCCCAACATATCATAAGTCTCAGATGTGTGATCCTAAAAGGAACTTCACTTGTTCATGGTTGTATGACCTTAAAATGAAACACATTTTCCTTGTCACACAATCTTAAAAGGTATGAATGATAGCTTAAGAGGAATAAAACAATATTGGTTTTAATTCCCTAAATAAAGATACATATGAATCCCCTTTCATGGTCATAATCCTAACACCACAATACTTACCACTTTTATGAATGATGATAAGTTCAAGATCACCCAAGTACGTGGATTTAAACTATAGTTTAATCACTATGTAATAAGATAAATATGGATAACCTTTGATATATATATATATATCTATGTGTGTGTGTGTTTTTAAAGGATACATGGTTCATATCAATAACCTTTACTATGGTAACCAATCACTCATTGGGAATTGGGAAGGATTCCCAAACATATCATAAATCTATAAGAGAGTCTTAGAGTAGGAAATAATTCCCCCTTAAAGGGTGAGATGTACCTGAACTCCCACACCATCGACTAAGGGAAGTATAAAGTGTTATTGGTAAATCCCTAATGAGTTTTTACCTTTAGAAATTAGGTTCACATTTTCTCAACATTATCATGGGTATATTGTACACTAGAAACAAAATCACTAATTGAAATATTCATCCCTTCTAAAAAAATGGGTTGATGACATTCATATGTCAGGTGGAACATTTTTATTGAAAAAAACTATAAATGAGAAGTAGTTTCTTATGAAATAATTAGGATAAAGAATGTTACATTTATGTATATAATATTTATTATACAAATCATTTTATACTTAAATATAATTTCTCAGGGAATCGTAGAAGTTGATTTTAAGAAAGATCAAAACTCTCCAATGATTATGAAGATCCTATTATTATGGATGATATTACTTAACTATAAAATAGTCTATTTATGATTTTAAGGAAAATTGACCGAGATTATTTTTACTCTTTATTTTTGGAAGAATTATTTTCTAATAATTATGAGAATTTCTTTTGATGTTTAAAATCATGTATTTTTTCTAGATTAAAATTTATGAATATTATATATAGTTTATCTAGATAGAATGATAGAATACACATGAAATTAAATATAATATTAAGAAGATATACCAAATAATTTTTTTATGATGTTTTTTGATAATTATAAAAATTATCCACTTAAAATCCACTTTATTGTGAGATTGAAAAGAAATAAGTACCAGATAAAAATACTATTGGTGTTGTGTATTACCTAGAATATCAATATTTGTCTGATGTTATTATCAAATATACACTTTGGGAACATATTTTTCCTCTAAATAAGATTTATCATCTTTCAGAAAAAACTATGAGCTATCAAATAGAATTTAAAATCTATATGTTTTATATTTTATAAAGTGTACACTTATTATATTAATTTTGGTAGTGAAATATTTTAAATAAATATATCAAAATAGACCTTTTTTAAATTTTTTTAAACAAACTATGTTTTAACTTCTTACACTCTATTGTGAGATCCATAGGAAAATAATCTAAAATAAATACCACTATACCTACCTTGGTTAGTGGTGGAGTGGAATAAGGGATGTTATTTATAGCCCATAACTACTAAAAAATGTCATATATAATATTTCATTATTTTTCATTTAATTCCAATGAAAATATTATTAAAAGGTAAATAATAAAAAAATAAATAAGAAGAGGGATGTTTTTATTTAGTTTGAAAATTTAAGAAATCAATTAGCCCCCTATTGGGTATTTACAAAATAGTGATGGGAATAAAATTGGTATCTTAGAAATAAGTTTGAGTTCTTTATAGTTTATAGTTGAAGTTCAAAGGTCTATTACAAGTTCCTATAATGGATACCCTAATAAAGGGAACATGAATAGAGAGACCTACTTATTTCTATATTAAGAATTTTAGTATTAGGAAAAATGGAATTATTATAGACTTGAAGAGTCATGTATTGAAATTTTACATGAAATTGGATAAACAAAAAAATGTTATTACCAGTGAATCTAATTTATAGAGTGTTGAATAAGAGGCTAATTATATTCTAAAATCAAAGAACATGAAGGGAATCATTTGTGTATTAGGTCTTAATGAGTTAATAAAATTTCTCATGGTGATAATACTTATGTTATGTGGGAGACAATTGATGTTGATTATGAAGGTATACAAAATTTGGGATTATTAAGGTACAATACTGATAAATTGAAATTTCACACTTTCAGAATGTTTTATTGAGAAATAATCACTCATATTAAATAGATATTAATATAAATAGTAAACAATATTTCCACTTTTAGAGATATAGGACTAAAATTATACTAAGATTTGAAGGTTTTAGTAGTCTCACCTGCTAAATGGAGTGGTATCTCTACTGTAATTAGACATTCCTCACCTATCAAAGATATAAAAATGAAAGAATTTATTGGAGCACTCACAATATATGAATATGAAATACAAGATGGATATAATGGTCATAATTAATCCAAGAAGGATAAAACTACTTTTTAGGTAACTACTTCAAAGGATGAGAAAAAATCCAAAGGAATATTTATGACTCTTTAATGAAGAAGAATAAATTAGTTTATATTTTAGAGATGATCTTACTAAAGTTGTAAAAATAATCAATAAGTTTTTTAAAAGTATAAAGGTATTTGAAAAATCCATCAAAAAAATCAAAAATAATAATGGAAGTAAAAAATATGTGAGATGTGATTAATGTAAGAAACATGGGCATATCAATCCATACTACTCTAAACTCAAAGACAAGAGGAAATATTAAAATAAATTTTATATAAACTAAAACTAAAATAAGAATAGAAAAATTGATAAAAATGATTCTTAGATATATTTTTAGGAATCTAGATAAAAATCAAATTCTTATTCTAAATCTGAACGATCAAAGCATAAAAAAAAATATTTTTTCGTCTTAGACTGGAATGGTACAATCATTTTCATAACCTATATCTGAATATAAATATTATTCTTTTTATTAAATTAATGAGAATCATTACATTGTAAAAGGTAAAAATTATTATTTAAATAGAACTCATAAATCTCTTAATATATATTATGAATATGCTATTATTGAAAAAGATACACTGTTTAATATGTTTTTAGAATTAAAATATAAATGTGATAAAATTGAATCATCTTATGCTATACATTATAATATAATGAATGATTTTTAGATGAAATTAATAACTTAAAATTAGATACTAGTAAGTTTAATTAGGGGATAAATAACTTAATAATATTATAGTAACTCAAAGTATTCTAAAGGTAAATAAGGAACTAGAAGTAATGTCCAAAAGGAAAAGTTTTATATAAACTATTCTGTTTCTATTTCAAATAAAAAAGGAATACACATTTTTTTGATTTTTATTTTGGTATCACTAGAAATTATAACAGTGACCGCTATTTTAAATTTCCTTAAATTTTTGGTGTTAATAATTTCTATATTAGTATAAATTTATCAAAATTAAAGCTTTTAATTTCTGCTTAGAGAAAGAAGATGTGTTTATTTAGGTGTTTAATTGCTATCATTATTTGACCTAAAAGTATTTGACTACTATAGACATATATATTTTTTAATATTATTGAAGAGAAGGATTCATAAAATATTAATTATAAATGGTATATAAATTGTGACTTCTTAAGACATATGAGTGAATATTTCTCAAATTTTCATTCTCTATCAAAGATTGATGAAGGTCATGTCATATTTGTAGATAATTATAGAGGAAATATATTGGAGATGGATATATTGGAAATATAGAATCTATCATCATTAATAAATTATTTTATATTAATGGTTTAAATAATAACCTAATAAAAATTTCAACACTCTATGATGATGGTAATTCAATTAATTTTGATAATAATTCTTATTATGTTTATAAGGATAAAGATACTAGATTTAAATCACCTAGAACTAAGAACACACACATATATATATATATATATTAGAACTTGATTATTTGGGTTGAAAGAAAATAATTTTTTTGAATTATGAAGTGAATAAATCCAATATTTTTCATAGAAGAATCTAAAAATTTAATTTTAATTCTTTAAGGAAGTTTTTTAAAAATAATTTTATTTCTAATTTTACTTATTTAAAGTTTTATAAAAAGAGTCTATGTGATACATGTAAAATGATAAATCAATAAAGATATTATATAAAATAAATCAATAATTTTTATAATTATAAACCTTTGGAACTTACTTATGTGGGTTTTGAAGACAATGTAGAATAATAAGGTTTGGAGGAAAATCCTTTTTTTTGTTTTAGTTCACGATTTTTAATGATTTACTTGAGTTTAATTTTTTATGACCGAAAGTGAATATTATACTATCTTGATAAGGTTTTATAAAATGTAATTGGTTGAAAAACATACCAATATTATTTTATTAAGAAGTGACCATGTAAGATAATTTTAAAGTAACGAGTTTAGTTAATTTTGATTAAATCATGGTATTAAACACAAATTTTATACCATTAGAACACCCCGATATAATGGTATTTTTTAAAGCAGTAATAAGACTATGAAATAAATTTATGGAACCATGCTACTTGAAAATTGTTTACCTGATAATTTTAAGGATGAATCTATTAGCCTGATATTTTATTAACAAAGTTATAACAAAACGCATTTTAAATAAAACACCCCATGATTAATGAAATAATTGAAAACTAAAAGTTAAATAATTTAAGGATTTTTGTAGAAAGGTTTATATCTTGAACATAGATTATAATCTAGGTGAATTTGATCCAAGGGCTGATAAAGGAATATTTATTGGTCATACTATTCCTAAATGATTTTGTAACAATAGTAGAAAATAGTTTGTCAATATTGAGGACAAATATAAAGGAAAATCTTAAATAATCTAAAGATTTGAGGAAAATTTTAAAATAATGAGAAGGTCCCTTGAAGATAAATTTTCAATTTTCAGCATATGGTCAACAATATATTCTTGATTCTAAATTATATGAGGTATACATGTCTACAAAAGGGATTGAGGTTTCTGTATATATATCACTAGTTTTAGATGTTCCTATTACTAAAACACTTTAAGTTCGTGAGAATAATTTTTCTATGTTTAAAGAATACTGAAAGACATTATTTTTTCTTTTATAAAGATATTATAAATCATATAAATTATAAATAATCCAAAAAATAATGATGATACTATTTTATAATCTGTATGGAATTTTTGAAAACCATATAGATGAGATCATTTAAAAAGTTAAAAATAGAAGGTAATACAAGATAAATCATTTCTATGTTGACTGTGACCGAAGAGAAGATATGAAGTAAATGAAAAAGGCATATGAATATTTTTTGAGATAAGGATATGACACTGTGCTTGACTATATCAAGGAAGAAGTTTTCATAGGAATAGAGGATTTTGGAAAAGATTTATATGATCTTATAGGTAATAATAATGGATCAATTCTATATAAAAATTGGAATATATGCAATGCTTAGTTACAAAATGTTTTTAGAGACTATAAGTAACATAGTTAATGAGAATTGGTTGATCATAATTATAAATAGGGAAGAGTTTTGATAAAATATAAACACCATCCAAAACCTCTTAATGAATTACAAGTCATGACTCCAGTAGTATAAAATCGTATTTCAAGAGCTTCTCATACTTCATTTCTGTATAAAAATACTTGTACTATAGAAGATAATAAAAACACTGAGAATATTAAGAAAAGATCTTAGATAAGTGTATAAATTGATAATTGTTTTGATAAGGTTACTGATAAACTTATAAATATTATATTATCAAGGAATAAATCTAGTTACTCCTCATTTAAACCTTAACCATTTACACCAAAAGGTATCTATTTCAAGAATAAAGAAGACATAACATCTACACATCCTAAAAAAATTTGATTCTCAATAACCAAATCAAAAATAAAATTGATTACTCTTTTTTTCAAATTATTATTAACGTATTCTATAAATGTTTTATCTTTTGACTATGTTAATGTTATTTATATTTCATACTAGTCAATACCAAACTCATATTCTACATTATCTAATATTCTCATAGTTATATTTTAGTATGCAATATTAATTTTTTATATCTCTCTTTATATTTATTTTTTATATAAAAAATATAAATAATAAGGGAATAATGTATATGTAACACCAAATTTTAATCTCACATGTTAATATATTTTTACGTTTTATTATTATTGATAGTTTCCTAGCTCATAAAATTTCATGTTTTAATTCTATGTGTTTTGTGATCAAAATAATATAGGAGAGACCTCCATTATTTAATAGAAGATATTATGGAAATATTAAGGATTAGATGAAATCCTTTAAAAAAATAATGAATCACACAATTATTCTTTGAAAGGACTAAAATTGTTTAGATAATCCCTTGGAAACTTTTACTAATGAAAAAATTACTAAGTTAATTTAAAAAAAAAATTTAATAAACCCCCTTTTATGTTAAATTTATAGTAACATTTATAGTTAATTTACATCTTCAAATACTCAAAATAAAAATTTTAAGATGCTGAAAACTATATATTTTATTATAATGAAAGTATTGGAATCCCAAATTGTTGTACTCTATTGATAATATCGAAATTTTGAATTTATTACAAGGAGGAAATATTGTAAATATGTATCATTTTTTTATAAAAATAGTTAATAAATTTATAAATATTAGTGAAATGGAAATTAAAAATATGAATAAGGATTAAAATTTTATAGATATTTTACTAGGAGAGTTGGAGATAAAGAGTAAAACACTTGAAAACATGAAGCATATAACGAATCTAATGGCTGATTAAATTATTATAACATTAAAGAAATATGTTCCCAAAATTAAAAGATATAATGATAAAGAATAATATATAAAGGAAAGAGTTTCATTCAAGGAATCTACTACTAAAACACATTTTGAAGTTATATCTAGTAGAGTAATGAATAATTCACAAATATTTACAAATAAATGGGTAGGATGTTAAGAAGAAGTAGACTAATAAATATAAGAAATTATTTAAAATACCAGTATGAAAGAATTAAAAATTAAGAGTATATAAGGGAATCCATTTAAGTAATTTTTTATGAATAAGAAATCCTCGTCATATAAAAATAGATTTTCCTCACAAAAAAATAAGGAAAAATATTTTTGATTGCTAAAAATGAGAAATTGGATGAAAGTTACAATACAAAAGATACCTAGAAAACTATTGATGATTAAATCCTTGAAAAAATATAGATAAAAAGATAGATAAAATATCTATGTGTTTTTTACACTTATGTAAATAAAAAATGATATTTTTTAATTGTAAAGTCTCGTGATACACTAATCATTTTTTTTGAAAATTCCCATATTGTTGATGATTTATGAGTTGATAATATTTTAATAAATGAAATAAATGATTATATTATTAATATCAAGGATATTTATAAACTAATATAAATGAAATATAAATAAACCAAAGTAGATAAAGCTACATTTAATTAATATGTTTCTAAACATTCAACTACGTCAGTAGGACAATATACCTTATCTATTCATTTTACTATTCACATTGAAGTGATTTATTAAAAAACATAAAGGAAATTAAAATTGTTTTTATCAAAATTTATGTGAGGATGGCATAAAAGTGATGAGAATATTCATATTCAAGGAATTTATAATTCCAAAATCAATGTTTGATGCACTGTAACTATTATAAAAAGTTTATTTGTATATAACATCATTATGGAAATTCATAAAAATAAGTTTTTTAAAAGGCCCCCTTGAGAATTTTATTAAACCAAAGGGAGTCAGAAAAAATTTTTCTTCTCATAAAAAACTAATCATTAAAAACAACATGTACATTCATTTGAAAATACCTAGTTAATATATAATATTAGAAGGTCAAGAAATTTTAGGAACCAAGGGTATTATTAGATATTATATCTTAACCTATAATAATTTTTGAAATAATATATTTAATAACATAACTTATAGGATAATGTTTGGTGTAGAAATAGAAAAAATATACATAGTAAATGGATAATAGTTTACTAATACATGGGTTGTGAGAAAAACTACTTCTAAAACATAAAGAAAGTGAAAGGAGTTAATGCAATATTCAAAGGAAATGAGGAATGATGGATAGTTGGACAAGGTGGTTCCTTTATCAGATGTATGACTTCAATATCAGATATTCTTTATGATTTTGGTCTTAAGAACAATCTTGTTATCATAATAAAATTATGTTATGAGCGATACTATATGAATATGATGAATAATAAATGCACCACTAGAAATTTACAAAGATATCCAATATTTTTTTTCAATATTTCTTGATAATGTATATAATATAGACTAAGATGGTATACCCCGATAAAATATTGCCAAATTTAGTGGTATATAATATATTTAATTGATTTAATATAAAATAATTTTCCCTGTAATCTACAAACTCTAACTAAAAATTCTAGAAAGGGCCTTTTGAAGCATATACCAGGGTAAAAGCCCAAGGTCTATTAAGATTTTAAACTATGTCAATATAGAAAGAAACAAAAAATAAACTTTATAAAATTAAATTATTTCTAAACATATAAACCTATATAATTAATTTATGTAGAACTTTTTGGTCATACATAAACATTAATAATTTAATGAAAACTCAATTTATATGACTTTTTCGATTGCTATAATTTTCATACTTGGGATTTTTTTTGAAAAACTTAAATATCTAAAATTATTTAAAAATTTATAATATTTAGTTAAAAATGTAAAATTATTATGAATTTTCATTTTCTATAGAGATTATGGTATTTGGTCTGAAATATTATATTTATAAACTTTTTATAGTGAAAAAATTATTCAAAAAAACTTTTTAACTCCTAGAACCACATAATAAAATTTTAATGTTTAAAATAAAAATATAAGAAATTTCTTGGATGATTTTGTATGAATATAAAGTTTTAAAATACTTATTGGATGAAGTTTTGAATACTTTTCCACACCCCAAATCCACTTTTAAGTGTGTATAATTTTTATAAAATGGGTCCCCTTGATTTGGAAGTGTTTGAGATAAATTGTTTTCAATTTTGATAACTTTTTATAGGCCACAAGGTCACTTCATGATTTTTAAAACTATACTAGAAAGGTTTTGGGTTTGGATAGATTTTAAATGAGCATATATAACACTGTTTCAGTAAGGTTTTCTAAAAAATGTGGGTAAACTATGAGACCTTCTAAAAGAGGGTAACGTTTTTCATTTCAAGTGTCTTTTAATTTGGTTTTACCCATTTCTTAATCAATTTGAACAAATAATTTTGAGGGATTCATGGAAAAGTGTAATGCCTTTCCCCATACTAAATCATGTATTTATATTTTGATATTCATGGTAAACCACTATCTCCTTCATATTATTTATTTTATCTTCATTATTCTTATATTTTTTACCCTTATTATTATACTTCCTTTACCTAGTAGAAATTATGGATAATCCTAATGACTAGGGGTGGTCTAAAAATGAGGAATTTAATCTTTAAAGAATTCTAAGATTCTTAGGAGACATATTCTAGCATAGTTCATCAAAGTTGACATGATTTCTCCAGATTAATAAATAAATTTTTTTGATGTCTAGTTTATTTAAAATTTCATGGATTTTTGTTATTTCCAAAATTAATTTTCAATTAGAATCTATTAATAAATTATATTATTGATGATGTTTTGTGGGTTCCTTGGGTGGTTGGATTTTTAAAATCATTACATAGAAAGCATTTTTTCAATAGTTACTAATTTATAAATTTTTTTAATGGATTTTAATTCACACTATGTGTTTGAAAAAATTTATAAGGGGAAGTTTTAAAAATAATTAGTAAATAAAGTGAGTTTTTGGACTTAGATATGATTTAAAAATTGTTAATCATGTAATATTTTGTGGGTTTTAGGAATATTTACTTTGTTTAAGGGGTTTTTTGGATAGAAGTATATTTGTTATTAACTTTATGATTTTCCTTTGATATGTTATTTTAATCTATATATATGGAATTAAATTTATGTTAACTTTATATAGTTTATTTAATGTTTAATACCAATTGAGTAATCTTGTTCATTTTTATTCATTTTATCTATACCTTTATAAGTTAATTGAAATTTTTGATCAAAGTGTGGTTTAAAAATGGTATTCAAAGGTGGTTTCTCTGTTTTTCAATGTTTAATTAAAATCAAAGCCTTATTTGGAACCTTATATTAATCGTTTAAAAATAAAATTCTACACCCTTAGTTTTAGAACCATTTTATTTGATTTATATGACTTGTGTACATTTTTATATGAAAGTTATTGTTGTTTAATACTTGTTTCATTGTAAAAAGGGTTACAATTTAAGGGTGTAGGTGAGTGAAATAATGGGGGGATATTGTGATATATTTCTGTATATTTTTATGTTTTTATATGGTTGATGTAAGTTAATATATTTTATCACCTCCCATAAACAGATTCATGAGAATCCTAGGTTCTTGGGTGGGAAGATTAGGATAAAGTTCTTAAACTTTAGACTATTCCAAACTAAGAAAAAACTTCTAGTACTTTTATTGTGTTAACCAATAATTTTGTCAATGAAATTTTCTTTCTGAATATATAATTTTTTCATGTTTTATAATATAAAATTATATAATTCACACATACCACACGACAAAACTACCTATTTATTATTATATTAATTTAAAATTTTAATATAGAGAATAATTATGGAAATAGTTGTTAAAAGTATTTTAGTACGAAAAAATAGAAAATAAGATAACAATAATAGGAAAATTTGAATATTCTTGACCCCCTAGAATAATCACACTCACAAATACCACTATACAAATGAAGCATAATATTTTTAATGCAATATGAATTTTTAAAATGAAAAATTGTATATAACTTTGAAATAAAATAAAGGTTAATGAAAAATGAATGAAATATGAGGTATTTATAGAAAATATGGTTTCCACATGATGTTACTAATCTGACCATTAGAAATAGTAAACTGACCATTAGAGTGGTAACCCCATATATGGAAATGTAAAATAATATATTTATATATTATAAAATAAGAAGATAACATATTTATATCATTATACAAGTAAATAAATGTTTTAAATGATAAAATAATTGTGTATATTTTTATAAAGCATAATGTTATATTTTAATTTTTATAAAAAATATAAAGATTAAAAGATTTTTTATTTTTATAAAATGGGTTTATAAATTAATATTAAGTTATATTATAATATAATATTATGATACTATAAGTAATTTTTCAAAGGGTTTAAAAATTGATTATAATATTTAGATTGGATTTTTTAAATAAATAAGTTTTTATTTAACAATTGAATTTATCATATTTAGAAAATTAGTTTTATAAAATGGATTTCATTTTTGGAATCTACCCATAAAAAAATGGTTGGGGTGAATTTGGGAATTTTTTAAAATAGTTGAATATTTTGTGAATAATGGAATATGAAAAATATGATATTAAACATCATAAGCTAAATAAAATAAATTTTGAGTCATGGATGATGAAAATTAAAATTCCAATAATTCAAGCATAATATTATTTTAAATAAATGATTATTAAATTCTATTTTCACAATTAAAAAAAATGATATATTTTATTATAAGGGTTCTTTTATAAAATTAAATTCTCTTCTAAAAAACCCTAAATTTTTGAATATGTTAATTTAAAAAATAATAAGTTATAAAAAATATGCTTTAACTATATTTTTCTTATTTTCTAAGAAATAATTTGGATTGATTTTATTAAATATAATGTCAAATTTAATATGTATGAATTTCAAAATTTATACTTAACCATAATTGTCTTTGTTTTAAATCAAACTGATGGGTAATATGTAATTAATTAAGCCCAATTTAATGATACTGAATTAATAAATATAAATTTTAATATAATTCTGAATATAGAAAATACATTATTAATGAGTAAATGGAATATATTTATTTTAAAATATAAGTGAATGGTAAATAATAAATTTATGGAATATAAGTACTATAATATTTTTTAGAATTTTAATTATAGTTTATAAGATTAAAATTATCAAATTTAATAGTTAAAATTTTAATATGAAAAAAAATGAATTTGCATAAAGGTAATGATGCATATATGAATTCAACATAAGGGTAGAGTGTGTTTTCATGAAAGGTAAATAAGAGTTGGCAGATCACATACAATTAATGACTTACCTGCTTAAGCCTATCGATAAACATAAAGGTAACCTTCTTTTCAAATAAGGGGCAGTCGGAATATCTGAGTTTCTAGAAGGGTGATTTTGGATTTTGTGTAAAGGTATGTTCTATATATATAACTCACATAAGAGTAAGGTAATGTTTTTTGAGGATTTATAGAGTTCATATTCTGAGTTTTGAAGTCGTGTAAGGGTAGATATTTGGTTTTGAACTCTACATAAGGGTACCCCTCCATATCATGTAAGGGTGGGTACTCAATATTATGCTTGTATAAGGGTATGTGTATCCTCTATGTAAGGGCCAGATAAAGTGTTATTTGTAAAGTTTAGTTTAACCAGCTATATCAAGGCAGGAATTTGACATGTGATTAGGTAACTTAATCACATATAAAGGTAATGTTGTGGATATTAAGGTTATTTAGGTGTAATTAGCGTTGGTGAAAGTGTAAAAATATGTTTTAAATATCCATGTAAAGGTAAGCACCATTCTCACATAAAGTTAATATCTATCCCATGTAAAGTTATGAAAACACCATGTAAAGGTAATATGTATCTCATTTAAATTTAATATATTACTCTTATGTTTTAACCTACTACATCACCACCTTCATATTCCTTAAACTGAACCCTGTGCCCTGACATGTAACCCACAATCACATCATGTAACTCGTAATTCCATCATCCTACTAAAGATCGGCTTGTGTCATTTTGAATATAGAATGATCTATATAAGAAATCTCATGATGTGAGGATGATTAGGATCATTAATTATCTATAACACCTTGAGATTTTATGAAATATTATTTTCAAATAAATTTAATTTCTTTGATAACTTCCATTACACACAATCTCGAGTTTTAATGAACTAAAATATAATATTAATATTATTATTTAAATATGACCATTATAATCTAGATTTTAAAATTGTTGTTATGAGTATGAATAATATAATTTTTAAAATTATGTGTAATGGTGTTATTTAAAGAAAATATATTAAAAAAATGTTCTTAATTTTTGTTAATGTCTTTATATACTTCAAAAACACATTTCTTCTCCAAAAAATAATTTTCATTACCATTTATAAAAAATAATAAAATCAATTTTCCCACTTATAGAAAATTTATTGGGAAAATTAACTTCATTTTTGGAGTCAAAATGTAAAAATTATCTTTGGTTTATTTTTTAAAATTTTATAAATAGATTATTTTTTGATGAATAGAGAAAAATACTAATTTTATTACAAATTACATTTTCAATTAACGAATTTATAGGTTATATTTTATTTTATGATGATTTTTAAAGTATAATTAGTTCAATTATATTATTATTAATCCAATTTAGTTCATTAAAATTAATTTAATTTTGTATTTTTATATAAAAATACTTTATAATTATGAATACTTTTTCTTTAGAAAAACAATTTTTCATCGCATTTGCAGGTTTTGTTAGAAATTAAAATTTTCTACTTATTTGAATTGAATTTGGTAAAATGGATTCCATAATTTGAATAATAATATTAAATATTATATAATAATTTCAGCTTATTTTTTGGTCATAATGAATAAGGAAAATAGTAAAATTTATTACAATGGTTATGGTTAAAAATGGTTTACTAGGGGGGGGGGGTTAAATGGAAATATAAGGGGTTTTTTGATAATTAAAATTGATAAAGTAATATTTTATATCTATACTTATTATTTATTAAATCCAAACTCTGAATATAGGTTAATTTGGAATATTATTTATTGGGAATGACATAATAATTTTGTATTTCTTTAGGAAATTTCAATGTAATTTCCTAGAAGGTCCCCTCCCTAACTTAAAAAGGATGCCCAAAATCCTCTCTTATATACACCTCAAGACCATTTTAGTTCTTTCAATACCTAAAAAAAATAATTCCTTAGTTACATCCACACATACTAGGGGCCTTATCGTGAGTAGTACGCCCTCCCAAGAACGATTTATGTGTAAACCTTAATGGGTTTTCTAATGAAGAGGTATAATCCTTAACAATGAGTTTTCCTTTTATTTATTCTTAAAAATCCTTAAAACCTTATTAAAAAATGATAATATAATATTTTTAATATCTCTCATATAATTATATATTATTATGTTAAATGTAATAACCTATATATATCTCATATTCCATCAAATGGAAAATAAACCCGCTGATCATGTGTACGACGGACTAAAGTCTCATGAACTGATGTAATTCATTTTCCATCACATCCTATCAAAGGTGGATAAAATGATTGATTTAAATTATAAACATGATATTTATGACATTATTATACTATTTTTAATTATAATATCACATATACCTTTTTACTTTAGAATCCATTGAAAAAAGATAACATCACTTATGTGTACAAGAGGACTACCGGCTCTGCGAAGTTATGTGATATAGTTTTAATTTTATTTTGAAATGGTTGGTAATAATTATTGATTTAGTTAATTTATAATATATATATGATATAATAATGATTATATAAATTTGAGTTAACATTTAACTTTCTTCAGTTCTATCCGTCAAAAAAATGAAAACATTGTTCATGTGTACGTACAACCTATCATCTCCATGAATGATGTAATTAATTTTCTATCTCAAAATTTAATGGATTAATATAAATATAGAAATAATTATTATATATTATATTTATATCATTATTAAAATTTTGTAGATGATGAAATAATAATCAAATTGCAAGGAACAAAACTACCAAACCAAAACATAGACAAAACATGAAGTCATTATTACCTAAAACAGATATTTTAATAAAGAATTGTTAATTAATGAGTGATAAAACGATATAAATAATTAATATATTGTATTATATATATTATGGTTTTATAATATATTTAAAATAAAACTATATTTATTATATAAGAGGTTTGGATGTGTAAAAATAAATTTAAGACTCAAGGTAAGTGATTTTTGCCTCAAATTGTCTTCTTTGGGACATATGTTATGTTATGCACCTACATTATTTTATGAAGTGTATATACAAGAAAAATTTACATGATATATCATGAAAATATTTATTTTAATTATATTTAATGTTTCATTTAAATTTATTCTTTCTTGGTTCCTATGGTTTTGAAGTTACCAAGGTGGTAAGGGATTTTCATCCCACTCTTGTTTCTATGAGACACATGCCATATTCACCAATTTATTTATTTTTGTGATATATATACTACACATGAATGTATTTTATTATTTTTTTCATGAAAGTTATTTTTATTTATATATCCAACTATTTTTTTCTTTCATGGGGTATACAATTCAAAAGCTACCGAAGTGGTAAGGGTTTTATGACATAATCTCATTGTTTTTTTGGGATTGTTTATAATTGTGATTTTGATGATGAAATATTAGGAAATATATCTAAATAAAATCATTAATTTTATTCTACTATGGATATTTATTTAAATTGCATGTTTTAATTTCATTTTTCCCTCTTTATATACCCAACAAACCAGAATAATATTTTTAAGGAAAACTGACTTTATTTCACTCTTCGGTCAAAAATCCTTTCCCTTACATGTCTATGTTTTCTAAAAATGTTATAAAGATTATATTAATATTATAGAATTAATTTTAAATTTATTTTTATCCTATTTTTAATTTTTAAAAAATAATTTAAAATAAATATTTTTTTATTTCCCAAACTAGTCACTTTTGACTCTTTACCAAAAATGTAAAAGGAATATTTATTTTAACATGTATGACATAAATAGTATTTTATACCATCAAGAATAATTAATTATTTAAACTATCCATTATAATTTTAAAAGTTTCATTGATTTTTTTCTTTTATATTTGTTAAATTTCAAGGTTTTAATCATGTGATTTTAAAAGGGAAGGGATATTTTACTTAAAAATGTTTTGATGATATTTTATGAAATTTCTATTCATCAATGACAAAAACCATCAATTTTTCTTATAATTTACTAGGGATATTATCTAATGATATCATCCTAATTATTTATCTATATATTTTATTGTTATTATGAAATGAATTTTATAAAACCCATTTCTTTTTTACATGTTATAATATGATGAAATATTTATGAAACCTATTTCTTTCTCATAGGTTATAAAATAATGAAATGTTTATGAAACCCATTTAATTTCATGGGTTATGATATAATTAATTTTTCATGATCATTTTTCACACAAATTTATGGATTATGTGATAGGTGGGACTTATATATTCCTCTAATACATTGGGTAAATATTGATATCTCATGAGATGAACATGACTAGAATGGGGAGTGAACTAAGTTCAGTAAGGAAATTTGTCCACTATGATAGTATTAGAAGTAAACACTGACTAATAAAATGGTTTTGGGAGCAAACCTATTAAAATATTATAGTACTTTTAATGATATTAAAAACCAATGAAATTATTTTATATACTTATATGTATGCCACAAATTTATATCTTATGCAATTTTCTTGCTCTTATAGCTTATGTTATTTTATTCCTTTATGATTCATGTCTTATAAAATTCACATATTTATTCTATGAATATAGTTTATGATCTATGATATGCAAGGTATTTATTTTAAATTTTATTTTCATGTTCTTATACCCTTATTCTCATGCTATACTTATGTGATCATTGATATCTACCTTATTTACCCTTACTCAGCATATGAGATCACCCTTTATTATGTTTCTTTTCCATAGGTTATGAAGTTAGGTATTATGTATGATTTGTATATAGAGGGTAATAATTATAATTAAGTTAGTGGAATATGATATAGTTCACCTGTGAACCAATTTTTTATGTAACTAAGTTTCCAAAGACACTAAACCTTTATGGTCTTCAAGGATATTGTTGTAAAATAGAAGGAATATTCATCTATTATGATGTCATATCTATGTAAAAAAAGTTCAGGTTACTATAGTTGGTATCATAGTAGGTTTAAATAACTTTTGGATACTAGGTTGAGAAAATGTTAGTGAAAATCACTAGGATAAGTCAAATATAGGAAAATTTGGTTGAATTTTAGTAAAGGATAAAACGAGTGGTTTTTAATAAATTACATCTCTGTATAGATACTAAAAGTGAATGCGCATCTAGAATTGTTGTACCTTGGGGTAATAACTCTAAAAAGGGAACATTGTTCTTTAGATCGATTATCACTCGGTACATGACAATAGGCATTAATTGACACCTAGTTTGACACTCCTTGGGGATATGGTTTAGATATTCAAAAATTCTTTATGAACCATTGTGAAGTATTTAAAGAGATAATGACCAAAAATGACAAATTTTAAACCTAAGGTGTCATATATTGAAATCAAGGTGTCACAATTTAGAATTCATATAAATTATTTTTCATGATTATGTGGTTTCCCATTATGATTATTGTTGCTTACAGTACATATTTGAGTTTTAGTTGATGGATAAAACCTAAAGAAATCATGTTAATACTGAATGTGATGGAAAATGAAATGATTTTCCTCTTGAGAAACTAAATTTTATGGGATATGGAATGAAAAATATCATTATTATGATCACCAATATTTCTCAATCTATGAGCCATGATGAACTTTAGAATGAGTAAAGGAGGGAACAATGTTTTATTGATTCCTTTATTAGGCAATATACACATTATTTTAGTGGATATAATGATTTACTAGTTGTTGAGAAATTGATCAATGCCTTTGAAAATATATTTTCTATACTCCAGTATTTAGATAATGAAAAAGTAATTTTGGTAGTCTATTGTTTAGAAGTAGAATCAAATCAATGGAGGAATCATATCAATAATACAAGGAAATTGGGGAAAAATTGAATCCATGTAGTGGGATGAGTTTAAGGTTTTATTTTTCAATAAGTATATTCTTCATATTATTTTTAAAAAAATGGAAAATTCATTCCTTGAGATAAAAAACTGAGGATGAATCCATTCACACCTATGAGGAAAATTTAACAAGAAATGCAAGGCATTCTTCTAGTATTATTATCCAACCTGCATGTATAGTTGATCAATCCTTTAGTGTCTAAAAACCAAGTTTTCAAAGGGTGTTATCTATAATGGACTTTAGTATCCATGAAGATATAGTTTATTATGAAATCAAGGTTGAAAAATAGATATGGATTTAACCATCAATTTCATGGTTTTAATAAGAAATGAAATATGGAATTTAAGGGAAAATTTAAAAACCCTGAAGAGAAGGAGATATGTTTCCCTGAATGATCAAAGTATAGAAGGAAAATAATAAGAAATTGTATTTAGAGTATGGTCAAATGTTTTAATTTTAGAAATGAAGGTCACCAAGAAATAAAATAATGAATTGATGAGAAGAAGTTAACTAATAATGTGAATAGAGAGAAAGATCTAAAGAATGAACCAACCACACTCCAGTGTTTAAAATGAAAGTAGTATAGAAATTATGCTAACCAGTTCCCAAATTTGAATTTTATTAGTGGAGGTTTATTCTATTAACCTCTAAATATAATAGATAAATGGAAATCTCAATCAATCACTATTTTTGATTAGGGGTAAGATAATGAAAAGTTGAAAGGTACACATACCATCCAATCTAGAACTACTAATATCTTATTTAACTATATATATACCCACTCTATTATATTTATAGAATTTTATAAGGGTATAATAGTACCTAATAAATGATTAGATGTTGAATTAGAATTTAAATCCCCTAATGATACAAATATCACACCTCAAGTCTACAATTCTTCTACAGTTGATGTTTTTTGGAATATGATTCATATAAATATTGTTATTCTATATCTGGTTGAATTTTATGTTATCTTAGGCATGGATTTTATTTCTATAAATAATTCCCACATTAATTACCAAGGAAGGGAATTCATGA
This sequence comes from Viscum album, assembly GCA_963277665.1. Classification (NCBI taxonomy): domain Eukaryota; kingdom Viridiplantae; phylum Streptophyta; class Magnoliopsida; order Santalales; family Viscaceae; genus Viscum; species Viscum album. Next base: position 1,273,766,079 of record OY728153.1, on the reverse strand, counting down.
TTGATATTCCAAATTGACCAAAGATTGTATATCAATGGGACAATAAATATGAACTTCTAATGGAAATCACCTCCATTTTATGGGTCTTAATTCTAATTCAAAAGGGGTATTTATCTCAAATGGTTGGGGAGAAACTGAACATAGTTGATGTGCATATTGTGGAAGAGTTTTTTGATGTCTCTCATAAATATTTTCCTAATATTTCAGTGTATCATTATGTTGAGTTTTCAGTAGAACTCATACCTGGTGCTACACCTATTTCATAGAATCCCTATAGAATGTCCCTGACTGAGTTGAAGGTATTGAAGAATAAAATCCAAGATAATATTGAAAAGGGATTCATTTTTCTTATTATGCCACATTAATTATGTTTTTATGAATAAAAATAGATCAATGAAACTCTACATTGATTATCAGGACCTGAATACGATCACAATTAATAACAAGTATCTTGTACCCTGTATTGATGACTTGTTTTACGAACAGTGTGGAGCTTAATAATTTTCAAATATTTAATTTTTTTAGATATCATTAATTTATTATTAAAAATGATGATATGCCAAAGACATCATTTAGTACAATTTATAGACACTATGAATTTTTAGTGATGCTAGTTGCCCTTACTAATTCACCACTATATTTATAGAGTTAATGAATAGGGATTTTAGATATAACTTTGATCAAGTTGTGGTAGTATTTATAGATGATATTTTTATATATTCAAAGAGAAAGGAAGAGTATGAATATCACTTGATAATTGTATTGAATACCCTAAGGAAGGAAAAAATATATTTGAAATTTAGAAAGTATGAATTTTTGATACAAAATGTTTCATTTTGGGGTCATATAATCTCAAGAAAGGGTATATCTATAGATCCATCAAAGATGGAAGTTATTTATAATTGGCTTATACCAACCAATATGATTGATATCTGATTTTTTTTGGTTTGGATGGATATTATTAATGTTTTTTGGAGACTTTATGAAGAATTTATAATCCACTCATGAAGTTAACTCAAAAATGATACAAGTTCCTTTATACATGTGAATATAAAGAAAATTTCAAGTAACTAAAGTTAATGTTAGTCAACACACCTATGATTACATTAAAATATAATGAATTAGTGTTTTTAATTTATAGTGATGCATCAAAGATGGGACTAGGATATGCTCTCATGAAGAATGAAATTGTTATAGATCACGCCTTACAACAATTGAGTGTTCATGATAAAAATTACCCAACTCATTATTTGAATTTATCTATGGTAAATTTTTCATTAAAGATATGTAAGAATTATCTTTATTGGGAAAGGTGTGATATATATACTGATCATAAAAGATGAAATTATATTTTCATAAAATAAGATTTGAATAGGTACCACAGAATATGATTGGAGCTGATTAAATATTATAACTTCTCAATACATTACCACCATAGGAAAGTGAACAAGGTGGCCGATTATTTGAGTCAAAAGGATCATGCTAGATTATATTTTATAAGGATAAAAAAAGATCCAATGTTTATGGATTTAGAAAATATAGATCTTGAAATATTGAATTAAATGAATAAATATTATCTTTCTCAAATAAGTTTTCAACCATCTATCCAAGTTAATATTAAATAGGTGAAAGAGGAATATGTAGAGCCGAATAGGATGGTCAGAAATATTCCTATATTTAACTTTGAATAAAATGGAATGATAAGGTTTAATAACTATGTATGTGTTTTATCCGTACCATATTTGAAGGAGATGTTAGTGGAATCTCATAGTAATTCATTCAATATTCATCATATAAGTTCAAAGATGTATAGATATTTAAAAGAGTATTTCTGGTTGGATAACATAAAGAGAGATATTGTAGAATTATTATCTTAGTGCTTGATACATCAGTAAGTTAAGGATGAGATAAAAAATTATCAGTAGATATTATAACCATTACCTATACCAAAGTGGAAATGTGAAAACATCACAATGGATTTTTTCATCGAATAGTCCAAAAAAATATAAAGGGAACAATCATATATGGGTTATAGTCGATCACCTTACAAATTTAGTTCACTTAAGTTCCACTAGAGGATATTTATATTTGGACCATATTTCTAGGATTTATATTAAGGAAGTGGTAATTTTTCAATGAGTAAAAAATTCTACTATATTTGATCAGGATATGAGGTTTACCTAAAAATTATAGCGAAGAATTTAGAAAAATATTTATATATAAATGAGTTTCAGTATTATGTATCATCCTCAGATATATGTTCAGTCTGAGAAAATAATTAAAAACCTATAGGATATGTTTATATGTTTATTTGTGGATTTAAAAGGTGTTTTAGATTAATACCTTTATTTAGATTACTTTTCTTACAACAATAAAATTCACTCAAGAATTCAAATGGCTCCTTATGAAGACCTATATGTAAAGTAGTGTAGAACTCTAAAATGTTGGGATAAAGTTGGAGAAATAATTATATTTGGTCTATATAAAGATAAAGAAATGGTAAATAAGGTTAGATAAATTTAAAAACAGATAAGGTTCACAGAAATTTGATAGAAAATTTATGCTGACAATCATTGATATGATCTATAATTTGAAGTTGATGAGATGGTGTTTCAGTGAATTTCTATGTTAAATAAGGTTACAAGATTTGGAAAGAAAGGAAATATGATTCCTAGGTATATTATACCTTTCAATATTATTGATTGAGTAGGGATGGTTACTTATCACTTTTAATTTTCACCAAACTTCTCTCAAGTCCATGATGTGTTTCATATATCTCTCATGATGACGTACAAACCTAATCCTTTAAATTTAATGAACCTAGAGATCATGATAATGGTGAAAGATCATTATGATGAAGAAAAGTCAATGGAGATTATATATTATATAGATAAAGTTCTATGAAACATGACCACTCTCCTGGTTAATATTTTTGGTGAAACAACCAATTTGAGGAAGCTATATGGGAACCTAAGTATATGATGAGGAAGAAGTATTATTATTTGTTTTCATTAGAGTAAAAAAAATTTGAGGGAAAAATTCATTTTAAGGAGTGTAGAGTGTAACACCCTAAGATTATATGAAATATTTTTTTTGAAATAAATTTAATTTCTTCAATATTTTACGTTACACATAACACCGAGTTTTAAAAAACCACAATATAGTTTTAATATTATTATTTAAACACATACCTTATAACCTTTCCATGAAAATTGGCGTTATGAATATGAATGACCAAAATTTTAAAAATACAATATAATGTTTTTATATAAATAAAATACATTTAAAAATAAGTACTTATTTTTTAAATATTATTTATATAATTCGAAAATACATTTCTTCTAAAAAACGATACTTTGTTTCCTTTTGGGAAAAAATAATAAAATTATTTTTTGAGAATTTTTTAAAATTTATTTTACAAAATTAACTTTATTTTTTACTCAATATGTCAAAATTATCTTGGGGTTAATTTATGAGAATTTTCTGAAAATAGTTTTTTTCGATGAATAGTAAAAGTATTGTTTTTTATTAAAAAATTCCCTTTAATTGAAATCATTTAAAAGTTATCTTTTTTTATAATATAGTTTTAAAAGAATAATTTGTTCATTTATATTATTATTAATCCAATCTAGGTTTTTGGAATCCATTTCATGTTGAATTTTGATATAAAAACTTTTTATACTTAAAAAAACTAATTCATTGGGAAATCATTTTTCATCGCATCTACGGGTTTAGTTTTAATATAAAATTTTCCACTTATATGAATTGAGTTTGGTAAATAAATTACATATTTTTAATAATCATAATAAATATTATATAATAATTCAAGTAAAATTTTTGTGATAATGAATAGTGAAAAGAGTAAAATTAATTACCACTGTTAAGGTTAAAATAGGTTTACTGGGGGGGGGGGGGTAAACCAAAAAATAAGGATATGGTTTTAAATTAAACATGTAAAAATAATATTTCATGAAAATATTTAGACATTATACTAACTAAAATTTAAATCTCAGGTCATTTGGAAGCATTTTCTTGGGAATTATTTTATCATTTTGTATTTTTTTGGGAAATTTACATGTAATTTCCAAGAAGGTCACGTCCCCCACTTATAATAGGTCACCCCCAGTCCTCTTCTAATTACACCTAAATATAATTTTGGTTTATAAAATGACTTCCTAAATAAATTACCTACTTACCTCACTATATCCATGATTCCTTATCTTGATTAGGAAACCCCCATAAGAAGGAATTAGGTGTAAACCTAAAGGGGTTCTCTGAAGAAGAGGTATAGTCCTTAACCTTATGTTTTTATTTTTTTATTCTTACACACCCTTATAACTTTAATAAAATATAATGGTATAATAACATTAGTATCTACCACATAATTATATTTCAATATGTTAATTTGATATCCTATATACATCCCCTCTTCCATTAAATGGGAAACAAAGTGTACAATGACTAAAGCCTCACAAACTGATATAATTAGTTTTCCATCATCACCTATCATGTATGGATATAATTATGGATTTAAATTATATATATGATATTTATGAAATAATTAAAATTCTTTAATTATAATATTACATCTACTTTTCTACCTTATGATCCATTGAAAAACAACAACATCGCTCGTGTATACATGTGGACTACCACCTTCAAGAAGTGATGTGATATAATTTTCATTTTATTGTAATGTTTATGGTAATAAGGATAGATTTAATTAATTTATATGATATATATTGTATAATAATTAGTCTCTAAAGTTTAATAAATATTTAAATTTCATTCATTCCATCCTTCAAAAAATGAAAACTGTATTCATACGAACGTACAACCTACCATCTCCATGAACAATGTAATTCATTTTTAATATATAAAATTAATGGATTAATTTAGATAAATATATTATTGTTATATATTATATTTATATCATTTTAAAAATCTTGTAATTTATGGAACCATAATCAAAGTTCAAGGAAAAAAACTACCAAACCAAAACATACATGAAGAACGATGCAGTTATTACCTAAAACAGTGATTTTATCAAAGAATTGTTAACGAATGAGTGATAAAAGGATATTTTTAAATCACATATGATATGAAATATATAATATATATATTTAATATATTTATTATATATGAGGTTTTAATGTGTATAAAGAAATTAGAGACTTGAGGAAAGAGATTTTTTGTCTCAAATTATTTTCTTTAGGACATATGTTATATTATGAAACCATATTCATTAATTAGGTATATATAAAAACCCTTTGATAAGGTATATCACGAAATAATTTATTTTCATGATATTTAAAGGTTAATTTAATGTTATCCTTTCATGGGGATTACAATTAAAAATTTCTAAATGTGGTAAGGGATTTTCCTCTCAATTTTATTTCCACAAGACACATGCCATATTCATCACTTGTTTCCTTTGTGTTCTATATATACTTATAATAAATATTTTTTATAATGATTCCCATGAGGGTAATTTGGCTTTACATACCCATCTAAGTTTATTTCTTTTATGGGGCTTACAATTAAAAACTTACCAAAGTGGTAAGAGTTTTATGATACAATCTCATTGTTTATCAAGGTTGTTTATGATTATGATTATGAGGATAAAATATTATAATATATAAATAATTAAACTGATGAATTTTATTCTCCTATAGTTATTTCATGAAATAGTATGTTTTCATTTAATTTTTCTCTATTTATAAACTCAACATCCTAGAAAAATGTTTTATGGAAAATAGAATTTATTTCTCTCTTAGGTCAAAAATGATTTCTCTTCATTGTCCGTGTCTTCTAAAAATGTTTTAAATAATTTATTTAATATTCTAAAATTATTATTTAAAGTAATATTTACCCTTTTATAATTTTTTTAAAATGGTTTAAAATGAATCATCTTGTCATTTCCTTTACTTTTATCATTTTACTAAAAAAATAGTGATGCTTTTTTAATGTGTATAAAATGAATGATAATTTCCACCATCATGAACACTCAATGATTTAAAACTTCCCTTAAAATTTTCTAATTTATTTTAAATGAAAATTTATTCTTTAATATTTGGGAAATTTTTAGATTTTAAAGAAGTGATTTCAATATCAAAAGGATATTTTACTTAAGATTGTTTTAATGATATTTTATGGAATTTATATTCATCAATGACAATAAAATCAAGTGTTCCTTATAATTTAATAGGGATATTATCTAATGATATCATCATTATTATTTCTCTATTTGTTATATGTTTTTTATGAAATTATGTTTATAAAACTTTTTTATTTTCCACAGGTTATACTATGATAAAATGTGTATGACACTCATTTATTTTTCACAGGTCATACTATGATGAAATGTTAATGAAACCTAATTCATTTTCTTGGGTTATTATATGATGAATGATTTATAATATTTTTTCATAAAAATGTATAGATTATGTTATGGTTCTGACCCATATCTCCCCTAATGAATTTTCTAAAGATAGATATCTCATGAGATAAATAGGACTGGAATGGGGAGTGAAATTAGTTTAGTATGGAAATTTTTCTTCTATGATAGTCTTTTAATTAAACCTTGATTACTAATATGTCTTTATAATAAACACATTACACTATAATATTATTTTAAATGATCATTTAATACTAATGAAATGATTATATAAGCTTATGTGTATGTAAAAAATCTTTGTATTATGCCAATATCATGATCTCATGGAATATTTTCTTTGATTACTTTATGATTCATGTCTTATGAACTACCAATATTTATGACATGAATAATTTTTATGATCTATGACATGTAGTGTATGGTTTTAAAAAGTTATTATCAGGTTATCATAACCTTATTCTCATTTTATTCTTATGTGATCATTAATATCTCTCTTGTTTACCCTTATTGAAAATCAGAGATCACTCTTTCTTATGTTTTATTTTCTTAGGTTATGAATAAAATTATAATGTATGATATGTATAACAAGCGTGATTTTTATGAAGAAATTTGTAGGAGATTATTTTGTTCATATATGAACTAATTGTTTATATATCTATGTTTCCGAAGACAATAAACCATCACAGTCCTCAGTCCTGTTTTTATAAGATGGAATGAATATTAATTTATTAAGATTTAATATAAATATATGAAAAGTGTGGATCACAATATTCTCATATCAAAATGTATGGTTATTTATGTGTGTAAATTAGTGATAGTTAGATTGACTTCACACATTACATGGTTTCTGACTAATACCAGATAGAGGAAAACTAGATTTGAGTTATGTAGGTTATTATTTTAGGGAAAGTGGAAAGATTATGTTGGGGGATAACATATTTTTAACACATGATGTATATATATAGTCCCAACAATGGTATTATTACATGTGTTTTATTTTAAGGGGGTATAAATAAAATATACCAAAGATATATTCATGAGTTAAAAAATTAATATGGTTTATATATTAGACAATATCACCATCCTTATATAAAAATAGTATCCTCATGATTCTCTTAGTTTAGGGGAATGCCTATAGCCTAGTGTTTTCTATCAAGGTACTGTCACTCTCCCTTTAGTTTTATAGTTTACTAAATAATGTAGATAATCCTTTTCTTGTTGCATAAATTATTTTTAGTTTTATAAGAGTTAGTGTTGAGACTCGCCTCTATAATTATTTGTTTGTAGGGGTGGTTTAAAGGTATGAGAAATATTACATTTATGGAATTATTAATTTAAGTAACAATGTTTTATTTTTAAGAAAATATATACACACATACCATTTAATTCAAAACTACTTTTATTTTGGTAAAAAATAATTAAATACATTTTTATTTTGAAGGTTTGATAGTATATGTGGTTATTTTAAAGAATTATTTTTCATTTAGAAAGATAACATTTTATGTTCTAAATTAGAGAATATTTATTTTCATTTATAAAATTATCACTTTATAATTAAATTATACCACTCTAATGAATTATCCAACTCTGTATTACTTCAACACAACAATATTTTGTTTTGAAATGAATATTATTAAAGTTCATTTTTGGACTATCAGTTGTTATTTTTTTACAACCTTTTTTATAGGTTTTAAATGGTTATCCATCATATTTTACCTTTACTTATGTTTGTTTAACGAACCAAATATTTATTAAAGTGATTACCCTTTTATGAATTGGATATCTATGATGGTTTTAAATAATTTTTTCATAGTCTTTATGATGTAAAATCGATGTTACTATGTTTTTAATTCTAATGATTTAAACTTGGTCATTATAAAAATGAAGGTAGGATCTGGGAGTGAACCCAAACTCCCTTATGGGACTTTTTCCACTATGACATGGGTGGGACCAGAGCTATACATCCCTATAATGAATTGGGTAAAGTTTATATCTCATGAGATACCATGTATGGTTCATGGGAGGTTATCTTAAGCAAATTACAGAGGGGATTGAGTGAAACTAATACATTATGGGACTATTGTCCACCATTTTATGATGTTTTGGCAGTAGTTCATGACTTTATGATATGATCCAAAGTGACTTGGTGAATTATTTATGCTTTATTATGAGATTTAGAAGAAGAATATTTATTATTTTATGAAAGTATGAAATAGAATTTCAAAGGAATTAGAGTATTAATATATCTTTAGTAAAAGAATTAATTTATTGATGAGCTCTTGAATCCAATATACAGTTTATTATTTTGAAATATATATCATGTTTCACTTTTTATATTTCATTACAAATTATATATTTTCGTCCTTTTATTTTAAGACCCCTTAATGAGATTTTTTTCCACTGAAAATATGTTTTAAAAATTTATTTTTGATAGATTATAAGGATGTGTAGAAGAGAGTGAGTGGTGAAGGTTATTATTTGCTGTTACCCTTATAAAGTAGATGTTTTTTTGGTTAATGTTGTGGTGTATCCTAACTTTGTAAAAATTTAAAACTTCATGATACTAATTTTATTTTTTGGGGGCATCTCATTTGGTATGATAGATGTGTTTTAGAAAACTTTAGAGGATAGGATATGGAGAGACCCTTTGAAATTTAGAGGAATTTCATAAATTTTATATGGTTTTACCTTAAAGGGAGATAAATCATAATAGAGAAATTATATAAGTGTAAATAGGATTTGATTTTTTTGTGAATAATAAGTTTATCATGTTTCGTAGCAATTAAAATTCTAATATGCATCAATGATAGGTAAAAGATTAGATTCAATACAGAAGGAGTGAGATATCACAAAACACTATTTTCTATTCCCATGTAATTACTTGTAGTAATCACTACAAAGTCAAGACCGATTAGTTTTGAGACCTTTTTCAACATCCAATTTTCCTGGAAAATAATTTATAACAAATAAAATAATTCTTCCATACTAGAAAATCACTATGGATCATGTATTATCCATGAGAAAATCTTAAGTTATAAACAAATCAACCTTTCTCACCAAGGGAAGTACCACCAGGGAATTTTCAAATACTCCACTTTTTCATGAGATTATAATGCACCGTTAGATTTTCTAATCGCTATAGAATAGGAAGGCCTTCAAAAAACCTATATATATATATATATATCTAGTTTTAACTTAATTTTTTTTGGAAATATATATAATATTATAGAGATACTAGATTTTAAAAATGTCAAAACTGACTCTATTAGGCTATTTTATAAAAGGAATGTCCATAACTATGTTTTAAAACTATACATTATAAATAAATCTTTTTAAAAACTATATCATTATTTCCATATATATGATTCAAACTATAAAATATTTGTTTTGAATATGGAATTATAAGATTTTGGAAATTCTCTGAGACATTGTTACACCGAGTGGACCCCCCGAAATACATAATAATGGGACCTGAGAAACACCTAATAACATGAGGTAAGTAACACCAAAGAATAGTTTAAAATTTTAGTGATTGTGTGATTTTACATCAATCTATGTAAGATATAAAAAAATTGTGAGGAAACAATTTTTTTTAATTGGGGATAAAATGTAACAACCCATAATTTTATCAATGTAATTTCCCTTATGAATATATAATTATGTCATGTTTTTAATATAATATTTTGTAATGCACACACACTACATGATAAAACTAGATACTTTTTATTATATTAATTTAAAAATTTCATGCAGAGAATAAATATGTCTGTAAGAATTGATAATAGTGTTATATAAAAAATAGAAAATAAGATAACAATAATAGGAATATTTGGATATGAGTAATCCCCCACAATAATCACCCTCACAAAAAACTATAGTAATGAAGAAAAATATTATTAATGAAATATGCATTTTGAATATTAAAACACATATATAACTTTGAAATAAATAGAACTAAATTAATATTGATTGAAATATAAGGTATTTATAGAAGAACGAGAACCCATATGACCACTACTAATCCAATTTCTAGGAATAATAACCTAATCATTAGAATAGTAAAGTATAGAAATTTATATTAATATTTACATATCTTATAAAATGAAAATTTGAAATATTTATATCATTATTCAAGTAAATAAATTTTATAAAATGTTAAATTAAGTGTGTATATTTTTGTAAAATGTAAATGTTTTATTTCCATTATTATAACAAATATAAATATTAAAAGAATGTTTTATTCATATAATGGGTTTATAAATTAATATTAGGCTGTTTTGTAATATAATTTTATTTAACCATAAGTTTCCCAACCCCCTACCACCAAAGATTTTTCAATGAGGAGAGAGAGATATGATGAACCTTTAGTACTGTCTCCAGTAGGCCCTAGGTTGGTGACTAGCACTGAGAGTATAAAAATATTACATTATGGGAAGCATTACCCTCTATAAATGAAATATGATCAAGATATAGGATAAAAAATCATCAAACAACACCATCATACAATATAAAAGAAAATAAAAGACAATACTATAATGCTTGAATAAATTAAAATAGAAACATATAAAATTATAAAAAAAATATACCAATAAGATAAACTTATTGTAGAAACTCAACATCATCTCCAACATAGCTATTAATATCCCACTCAGTCCCCAAAGTCCTCTTAGAAACCTAAAAATTAGTTTATATACATTGGGTGAGAATAACATGTATACTCAATAGGGACACATCCAAGGCCTCAAGTGAACATGTAAAAAAACCATACTCATTCTCCAGTGAAAAAACAACATAACCAAAAAGAACCTATACAGGTTATCTAACCAAACCCATACTAACCATTGTCCACTCACCAAATCATGCATTTAATATAATAACATAACCTCAAGATCATAGTAAATAAATTACCCACTAATTTTATACTCTCACTCCCCAATATCAAACATTACATACTACCATCCCTTCCACACATACCACATCACATCACATCCCATCCACAGACACTTAGTCCAGACATCACATCACATCACATCCCTCCTGAATACATGTGATCCACACATCATATCACATCATATACCACTTGAAAAACCCTATGCCATACATCTCATCACATATTTACCATGTACACCTAGTCCACACATCACATCACATGAAATCCTACCCACTAACACCTAGGTCGTACATCACTGCTAGATAATCAAAAACACCAACTTGTATCACTACTACTGAAGGAAGAGCAATAGAGAGGAGGTATCCAACCATCCATATCACTAACATCTTGAATATTGTAGAAAAAACATGGAACTTATATCATCCAAGTTTTGGTAAGGTCATTCAACTTAGGTGGGGAGTCTATAAAATAACATAAACATATATGATATAGATAATTCACAATATCCAACCTATGGGTACCCATCCGCTACACTAGAACACACCACATCGACTCTCACAACTGCTCCCACCGCTATATGCAACACCACAAAACCACCTCCCAAAACACACAACATTTCCCACATATAGTTATAGTTTTCTCCAAAATTGTTTATTAGTCATTTAAATTCACATTAAAAAATTCATTAATTAATTCAATTCAGTTATATAATTACCACACATACATTCTAGCAAATCTCAGTTATCTATTAGCCTATTTTTTTACATTTATCATAATAGTTCATCCCATGGATAATCGAGAAACTATCTCAACCACTCCATGCTACAACTATCCAAACTCATAAAACAACTACCACATCACCTCACATCCACTAAAATTATCACGTCACATCACCCAATCCATCTCACTACACAACCTCCATATAACACTATCACTGCATATCACAACAACAATGGCTATGCCACCACCACTGTTCTACAACCTCTACACCAAAACCACTATGCCAAAATAACCACACCATAAACATCGTTCCCCAACCACTACATCACAACCACTACACAAAAATCACTATGTCACAACCGCTGCAACACAACCACTACACACCACATCAAACAACTTCCCACATCGTATCATTTCCACAACACATCCATGATAACCAACCTCTGCATCATATCCCCTCTCATCACAAGTAATATACGATCACCTCCATCAACACGAAATATCCTAAACCATATAGGGAAAAAATCACAGTCTTATATAACAATATACAAACTAGTTTCCATTATTATTCAGGGGTGTTGTCACATATCTTTTTTTATTTAAAATGAGTATTATCACACAAACCAAAATCCAAGAGAAACTAGTTTATTATCCAAATATAATTTCCTTGGCCTTTTATTTAGGGTGAAATATCAAAAAAAAAATAGAGAAATGTTCATTGTAACATAACAACTACAACACAAACAAGCCCCCAAAAACCATTATTTTCAAAATTGAAAAAAATCATTAATAATATCATCAACAACATTTATCAAAATATTAAATCATAAAGAAACCCTCCATTATCATCAATTAAACTAATAAAATTAATTATATAATTATTACGACCATTACTATCCAAAAAAAGGTAAGAAAAATCATGGAAATCCTACACATATGATTTAAAAGTGTGAGAATGAGGATCCCCTACCTCAAAGAAGATTTCTAATCTCACTGTCCACCACATGGTGAATAATAAACTACCAAAAATCCAATTCTAAACAAGGAAATCACGAATCAACCTATACCATACTAATGGGTTTCCAAAAACACAACCAATACACACACAAAAAAAACTGCACCACTGTAGGAGATATATGAATAATAAAAGATGGAAAAACCATAGGGAAGAGAGGATAACTTACCAGAAATCACTAACTGGGATCCATCATAACCTAAAGATCAAAGGAAGGTAGAACAAGGTACATGATATATTTAGGGAGCCTAGGGTTTTCCTTGAATGAGAGAGAGATGTATGAATGAATGAAAATAAATTCACTAAATGGTTATAAAACAACCTGAAACCGAACACTTTCACTTCATGAACCCATTAACCACATGAATTCTCATATTTCAATTTCTTTTTTCAAAATTCACATCACATTGGCCTCTAGCTAATTAAAAATAATATACTACTTTCGTGATGTGAATCTGTTTCATGGTTTCTCTTATCCCTCATACAATCCATGAAACCAGCTAGCTATAGAAGTCCGGAATAATCAATTAATGTCATTTAAATTATCCACGATGTGAATATCCTTTAAAAGATTCGATATACCTCCAACTAGTGTGAAGCATCCTTAATCCTCATCTGAAACACCCCAAACACTCAAAACTAAAAATGTAATAGATCAGGAAGGAACACATTGTTATATTAGATACCTCTGAACTAATTTTCATCCTTGAGAATTGAAAACAACCTAGAAAAATAAATGGGTATGTACAACCATGACATTAGATACCTTTCAATGATATCATTAATCCTCAATGCTACCACCATCCAAACATGATAAAAAACACAAAATAAATTAAACATCTAAATCACCACACAACCATGTTAACCTCCACACATCCAAAAACAAGCAATACAAAAACCAACACACAATGACACACTGAGCACAAAAATAAAGAAATTAAATACTCCATATCAAGATAATATCATCTCTGGTAGACATTGACTCATTGAAATTGACTATCATGGGAACCCTCATATAAAGTGTGATTTTTGGTTACTTATATGCAGAAAAGTGTTTGACCAAGGTCATCTCTCAAAGGAGGAAGTAAATTTAAGACCATATTAAAGTTTTTTTGGAAATAAAATAAAAGGGAATAAGAACAGTAATTAAAAGGACATGAGGTTTTATTTTATAAATCTAGAATAAGTATGTTAGAAGAATATTATATTTTTTTGTTTTTGTTTTTGAAATGAAATTTGATTAATAAAACACAACAAAGATAATGTGTTTTTAGAATTTTTTTTAGAATGTGTAATCAATCTAACTCTACCTATTCATTTATTTAAGAATCACTATCATTTAAATTAATATCCACTTAATTTTGATCCCTTAATTTGTTAACCCCATAACACTATGTGAATTAAATTTACCACAAAGATGAAGTAAATTAAACCCTAGGCTAGCTTTAGAAGATGCAATCGTAACACCTTACTTTGATTTATGTTTTAAGGATATGTTATAGTAATTGGTAAATTAAGGCACATATCCATTCTATAAATGAGGAATAATTGAGTTTAGGGATTATATTTTAACTCTATAAATTGATCCCATGGGTATTTGTATTAGTAATTAAGATCACACTCTCACAATTCACACAATTCTCAACCTCACATGTTTTATGTTTATTGTTCAATTTCTTGATTAGTTTTATTTAAATTAAGAAATTAATTAATAGGTAATATTAATTGAATTAAAATATATCATTGATTCAAGATTAATTAATGAATAAGGTCAGAGGTAGATCGATTTATAAAAATAACTACTCTTCCAAGGGCAGTGTAGTCATCGTAGAAGCGTTTTGCATGTGTAAAGGTTTAGAATGGGTATAACCCAATCTCATTTATACTCTTGATTCCAGACCAAATAGGGCGAGTAATTAAGAATATAATTGAACATAATAGAAGAATGGATAAGAAATAAAATAGGAACAAAGAAGTTTATTATGAAATCACAAACATTACAACATAAGAAAGAGAGGAAGGCTTCGATAAAGAGATCCTTTCTTCTTGAGATATCCTTATGTGTATAAGGAGTTATAGAACATAAAAGGTGATGAGAGGACTCCTATAGAACTCCAAATTGGTATCACTTCACTCCTTGTTTGAAATTGAAAATGGGGTTCCCAAGGTGCCAATTTATAGCCAAAATGGGAAGTGGCTTTGGGCACCCAGATGTCAAGAGACCACTTGTGTCTCGATTTTGGGTTAGTAAATAGACATATCTAGACTTGGAAAAAAGTTAAAAGTTATAGGTCAGAATCTTTAATGTCTCCATCTCAAATTTACGGCCATTTGAGTATTACAACTTGAGATATATCCAGAATACAGAACCAAATCATTGACTTTATGCAGATTCTGTCCCCTTGACAGATTGGTTCGGATGGACCCCTTAATGGATGAATTGGGATTCAGTTTCTTATGATGAGTTGTATCCCATGAAGTTATGGAGGGGACTAAAAAATTTCATCCCATTTTAATGCAATAAATGTGAATAAACTTTGGATATATATATTTGATATTCTATGCAGTTTGGCCCATTTTCCTTCTGGATCATCTCCGACCCTCCAAATCACCTCCTCCTACAATGAAATCACCAAAAAAGAATAATTTACATTTTTAATAGTGATAAAAATTTAATAATTGAATCAAATGGTATTTTAAATTTGAGATAATATTTTTAATTTCAAATAAAAAACAAATTTAAAATAATGATGTAAGGGTGAAATAAAGTAGTGAATCGTGATGCAATCACACCCCCACACTTACCCTTTTGCACTCCGGAAAAAAACCTTATATCATATATTCTAAAACATTTTGAAAATATATGCATGTTCATATTCCTCAATCCATTGCGGAAATATGGGAAAATTAATAATCCCATCAAGGGTCAATATCAATAAATTTTTAAGTCATTATCTAATAAATTATATCAAATCCTAATCTAGTGAGATTAATGACACTAATCATAGAGAAAAAATTCATGTTTCAACTATGCCACTAATTACCCATGTGTGTGTGTTACAACCATTTCATGCTCATATATCCACCCAATATTTAGTTTATTTAGGTTAAGTAAAATAATTCTTCTCAACTAGTTTAATTCAACGAACCTATTCTACATTCCTTTGAAATTGAATTTCAAGACCCACTCACTTAAGCATTCTTGAAAGTCAAACCTGAAGCACCCAACCTATATATACCCATATATTGTACATTTCATCACTCCCTCATTTTTTTTAAGTTTCACTTGGAACAAATCTCACACACATCCCTCGACTAGTGTTTGATCTCCTCACGACACTAATTGTAATCAAATGTTGGGGAAGAGTGGTTTTTCACCCGCCTAAGACAAAACCCATATTGTTGATTTTTTTGAGGGAGTAAAATAGTTAGATAATAGGTATCGATGTATAGGCCAATTCAGTATTGTAATGAAATTGATCAGAATAGAAACAAACGTATGGACCGACCATTGATATAAGATTAAATGTTTTACCTAACTTTGACATACCTTTAATTGAGTGGGAAATATTTCAAAATTCATGGTTGAATGAAAGGTTATGTGGATAAATCAATTACAAAATTTACCGTGAAAAAATATCACAAATAATGGTGTCAAAATCTACAAGGTTTTATAATGACAGAACCAATCATATCATTGACAACTTCCATTTTTATAAAAGTCAACCCTTAATGATGATATCATACTCATGATTATCATTCTACCAATGAATTTTAAAAACATTAATTTTACATATTTTCTACATGAGAATATTACATGATATCTTTTTATGTTTTTTTATGAAAATTTAATAGAAAATTTATTAGAAAACACCCAAAAAAACAAAAAAATGAAAAATTCTAAAAACAACTACCCCAAAATTCTATCCCCTCCCCCACACATAAAATATTGAATTGTAATCCATGTGAACCCGTGAGATGATATGTGAACATGAAATAAAGAATTTCGAATAGGAAAAATATTATAAAAGTGAAAGGGTTAGAAACAACCTGGCATTCTCAAGTGATGATGGGGTTATGCAGTGTGATAAAATCCACTACATCAGTGGAAATTACCTCAATGTATTGCTTCAAATGTTTCCGATTGACTGTAAATATTATTCCAATGTCTTCTTGTGTGATCTACATTACACCATAATGAAAAAAATTATATACAATGTAAGGACATAATCATATGGAACACAACTTACCAGGCATGAGCTTTAGTCATGAACTGTAGAGTATGACTTTATGTCATACACGAAACTCCATTTGTTAGATCATTATGTAATGATATGATCTTGACCATTCCTTGTAGATCCTTGAGTTCTCATATGATGAAAATCAAATCTCTTCATGCTCTTGAATTTTCAACTTCCATTAATTTAAAGATTCGGCCAAATCCATGTTGAATTTCTTTATAGACCAATATGCCCGATGTTGGACTACCACTAGGAGATGACATTCTTTCCAAAAAACAATCCAAATTGGGGACATAATAATGGGTGTCTTGTATGCTGTCCTATAATCCCACAACGCATCATGAAATCACTTCCTCAAATCCTTCCTATTTGGTTGCACAATTTTCTCCAAAATTTGTTTCAACTCACAATTTTAAACCTCAGCCTAACCATTTATTTGGGGGTGGTATAGTGTTTATGTTTTGTGTGTCACCCCATACTTTTGAAGGATGGAATCCAAATTTCTATTGCAGAAGTGTGTCCCTTGGTCACTGATGATGTCCTTTGGTACTCCAAACCTACAAAAAATCTGTGTGTTGATAAAGTCCACTAAAACATGATAATCATCAGTCCTAGTGGCCTTATCCTCCACCCATTTACTTAACTAATAAAAAAAACTATAAAAAAACCAAATGAACTAGGAAAAAGACTCATAAAATCGATGACCCATGCATAAAAAATATCATAGAATAATATTGGTTGTTGGGGCATCTTATGTCTCCTAGAAATGTTCCCAGTGTGTTGGAAATGTGAGAACAACTTAAAAAACACATGAGCATCATGGAATAAGCTTGGAAAATATAATCAAGAATCTAATAATTTCCTAGATGTTTGTGGGGGTCCAAAGTGTCCACCACAAGAAAGTGTATGAAAAAATATAAAACAGAATCAAACTCATGATCAAGAACACACCTCATAATAACATGGTCATTACACATGCACCATAGGCAGAGATCATCCCACACATAAAATCTAGACCCACTTTTTAACTTTTGGATCTGATGTTTCTTTAAATTTGTTGTAATTTTAGAGGAAATAAGGTAGTTAACTAAATCATCATACAAATGATACATACCTAAGATGGAATAAAGATGATCATTGGGGAAAGTGTCCTGAAGTGGTACCTAGTCCAAGGTTTCGACCAATAATGTGTGAGTAATCCTTTTCATGTGGCCCGCCACCAAATTCTCTAACCCCTTCTTATCCTTTATCCCAATATCGAATTCATAAAGAAGGATAATCCAACAGATAAGTCTTGGATTTACATATGGATTATTCAAGAGGTACCTAAGAGCTGCATGTTAAAAAAAACAATTACTTTAGAGCCCAATAAATATGAATGGAATTTATCTAAATAAAATATGATGACAAGAAACTCTTTTTCTGTAGGTGTGTAGTTTTATTAGGCTGAGTCCAATGTCCTTGAGTCATAGGCAATCACATATGAACATCCCACTACCCTCTATGATAAGAATTCTCCAACTGCAATGTTTGAAGCATCACCCATCAACTCAAATAGAATGTCCCACCGTGTAGGTTGTATGATTGGTGGAGTGGTAATACACTATTTTATCTCATAAAAGGAATTCCTAGAAGAATCATCAAACACAAAATCAGAATCCTTTTGAAGTAATCGTGATATTGGAATATAAATCTTACTAAAAACTTTGATGAAGCACTTATAAAATATTGAATACGCTAGGAAAGATCTAACATCATGCACATATAAATGGTAGGTTAAGTATGAAATAATATCTACCTTAGATCTATCAACCTCTATCCCATGTTTTGACACTATATTCCCTAAGACAATCACATGCTCTACCATGAAATGACACTTTTCAAAGTTCAAGAATAGATTATTTTCAATAAAATGATTCAAAACCTTTACCAAACTATAGATAAAATCATCAAATAAAGACACACACACACACTGTAGAATCATCCATAAATAAATACATGCTGGTCTCAAAAAAAATTGAAAGAATACTCACCATGCATCTCTGGAAGGTACCTTGGGCGTTGCAAAGTCCAAATGAAATCCTCCAATAGGAGAATATAGAAAATGGACAAGTGAATCTTGTATTCTCTTGATCCTATAGAGCTATAAGAACCTAAAAATATCTATAAAATACATATAATAAATAATAGTGTGTTTTCCCAACTAGTCTCTCAAGCATTTGATCAATAAATGGGATGGGGAAATGGTCCTTGTGAGTGGATTGATTTAGTTTCCTATAATAAATACACACATGAAAACTATTCTTCACCCTCATTGGAACTATATTCTATTTATCATTTATAAAAATAGTAACACCACTTTTCTTAGGCACAACCTGAATAGGACTTACCCACTGTGAATATTAAATGGGATAAATTATACCTAACTCCAGCAAATTTTCAACCTCTTTTTTTAATAACATTTAGAAGGGGTGGATTGAGTCTCCTTTGTGTCTTCCTAACTAGTTTATCCCATCCTCTAAATGAATCCTATGCATGAAAATTTAAGCTATAATACATGATATTTCAGCCAAGCTACACCCTATTTCCCTAATGTTTTCCCTCAAAATATTTAAATGTTTTTCTTCATGTTTGAGTGGCAGATTGTTAGCAATTATAACAGCTAATCTATCTCCAATCAACAAGTATGAGTATTTGAGATTTGGTGGCAATGGATTGAGTTCCAATGTATGGGGTGATGTATGGATGGAGAAATTGAAGGAACTGAAATATGTGCACAATGAAAATCAATATCAGAATATACATCATCAAAATAAGAGAATAAAGAATCAATTCCATTAGCATACTCAACAACAATGTCATAATCAGAGTCTACATGATCATAATCAGAATATGAATCCATTTCAAAATCAAATATAATAGAGTTTTTTTTCATTATAAATAGGTGTGGAAGTGCTATTACACATCCAACTAGAACCAATTCTCATAATCACTCCAAGTATAGGACAATCAAAATACATGGGGTTTTTACTTGGTGGTTCAAAATGGGAGATAAAAAATGCAAGATGTTCCTCTGAGGGGTACTTCCTATAGTCCATAACATTAAATATCACAACTTCATCTCTAAAATCCACGAAAAGTGTACCCTCATAAACATTTATGATATTTTTTTTTCAGTTTTGAGGAAGGACCTACCTAAGGCAATGGGAGCATGAGAACTTACCAAATCATCCTCCATGTTAAGCATGTAGAAATATGTTGGAAAGATCATATCTCTTACTCTAACAAGTACATCCTCAAGGACTCCAACTGGATATACTATAGATGTATTCGCTAATTGCACCACTAATATGGTCGGATTAAACTCACCAAACTATAATGAAGAGAATACAGAGTGATATATCACATTTATGGGGGCACCTAAATCACATAAAGCATTAGAAAAGTGTAAGTCCCCTATGGTTCATTGAATGGTTAATGTCTATGTATCCTTGCACTTTGTTGGCATTGCAAGAGTTGGTGTAATGAGGGATGAGACACTTATTCCATGATTGATCCTCTCATTTCCCTTGAGCCCTCTTCTATTGGTACAATGTTCTTTTAATAATTTTTTATATCTTGGGATTTTATTGATGGATTCAAGTATAGGTATCTTGATATCAACATGCTTAAATGTATCCAAAACCTATTTTTATATCACCTCTTAGACCACATTCTTGGTTTGCAAAACTCTATTGGGAAAAGGAAGGGGTTTAGGAGGAACACCATCAATCTTTATCTTACCCTTTTCATTATCCTTGGGCATCTCATTAGTGGTTCTTGAATGGGGCTTCTTCGAAGTTGAGGTGAATATCGGTGGAATGATTGGTTCATATATATCTATTTTTTTGGTTCCAACTTCTCAATGTGATGAACCTAAAATTTCCTAGGGATTTGGAGCAGGTTGGGAAGGAAGATGTCTAGAGTTTATACTTACCAGTTCATGGAGGGTAGTGGAAATATGGCTCATTTGATTCTTCAAGTCCCTCAGCTCCAAACCCTGACTCTTCATCTCATTCTATTGATTAAGAACAATTTGTTTCAAAAGTTAATCAGTATTAGAATTTATCTTAGGTTTAGAATTACCTTGTTGTTGACTTGTTGATTCTTGGACTTAAAATCACCTTTCGGCTTATTGGAAATCCTACTATCAAGGTAGAGGCTGTAAGAAGTTTTTTTGAAAAGGGGGCCTTTTTTGTTGTCCAGAGCCACACATCATGTCTAATTGATCATTCCACCCTTGGTTGTATGTTGGAGAAATGGAATCATACTCCTTGGGATGTGGTTGTGGTTATTGCTGATATGGTCTCCTAGGGAATACTACTGCGCAATCCTTCATCTCTTGTAATTGGAGACAATAATAAGTTGGGTGGCCTATTTCAGTTAAAATTCCACAAGACCTTATAGGAGAGTGTTGGGATGGCTTTGGTTCCAAATAAAACTGTCTCACCATATAATTCAACTATTCCAACTTGGTATCAATTAAATTAATTTCAAGAGAAGATTGACTTACCTGGTGTACTCCTATAACATGTGGGGTACCTTGATCTCCAAATTGATGGGATTTTGTGCCATCTTGTCTATCAATGTACGTGCAACTGCTGGTGTTTTTTAAACCAATGCCCCTCTTGCTGTAGCATCTACTATTATTCTCTCTATAGGTGTGAGTCCCTTATAGAAGTACTGGATGAGTAGTTTCTCACTAATTTTTTGATTTAGGTAGCTTACAAAAAACTTGTTGAATCGCTCCAATACTCATACAATGACCCCATTATATTTTCTTGATCACCAAGATCTTCTTATGAATGGAAGTGGTCATTGATGCTGGAAAAAATCTATGCAAGAAAAGAAATTTAAAATCATTCCAACTTGTTATATCTTCAGGTTGTAAATAATACCTCCAATAATTTTCAACTTCATCAAGTGAAAATGGGAATTATCTTAGTTTTATTTCATCTTCAGATACATTTCCTGGTTTTAGGGTTGAGAAAACAAAATTAAATTATTTTAAATTTTTTTTTTGGATCCTCACCAAATTGTCAATGAAATTTTGGAAGTAGGTTAATTAACCTAGTTTTTAGTTCAAAGTCTAATTCAAGATTTGGTTATGCAATAAAATTTGGTTGATAGTTAATATATGGTGAATCCAATTACACAATGGTTCTATTAAGTTAATTATTATAGTTTTCATCCATTGGTTTTGTTTTAGGTTTGATTTATAAGTGTTTCCAATTTCAATTTTCTTATAGTGGAGGAATTACCCAATTGGGTAAATGTCGACACTTCCCGTAGACTGAGATTGTCTGATTCAATACCTAAGGCTACTGTAATACCCCGAGTTTTTATGGACCATTTTTTTCTCAAATAAATGAAAATTTTCATTTATATCTTCTAGTTCACTAACTCAAGCATTCATTTTACACTAAACTGACTTGTCATATGTTACATGTAACACCGAGTTGGCGTACGATACACGAAAGACTGATTATATATTTTGATCAACAAATAAAAGAACTATGTTTGGATTTTGTTATATGCAACACCAAAGGAAGATTTAAATACATACAACATTGACTTTTCATGCATTACATGCAAGAGAGACCTTCCTCAATAGCTTGTGCTGTATGCAATACCGAGTTTCACTAAAAAAAAATATATTATTAAAATATTATTATTTAATGGGATACAAACAAGACATTATGAATAGTATTAACCACATATTTAATTTTATATATCATTAACATTCATCTTATATATTTTATATATATGATATAATAACAAATTAAAATTTTCGGACAAAAGAAGTATTTGTAAAAAAATGCAGTTTTGCCACCTTTTGATGGCGCACCCATCTTAGATCTAGTAATTAAAAATTTTATAAATTATAATTGAAAAAATAAACTTATTATTTTGAATAGTTACATAAAAATATACTCTATTTTAATTTTTTGTATTTTTCTGATAAAATTCATATTTTAATGAATAGTGAAAATACTGCATTTTAATTCAAAAATGCATTTTCATCTAATTTATTTATATAGTTAGATTATATTTTTAATTAGTTTTAAAGTTTAATTGGATTATGTTTTTATCATTTAATATAATTTTGTTCTTTTGAAGTAATTTTACAATTAAATTGGGCATAAACACATGTCAATCTTTTAATAGTGTTCACTTCTTAAAAACCCGCTTTCTGGTTTGACAATGAGAATTAATTTTAAAATAATTTATGCCAATTATTTATTTTGACTTAAAAAAATGGATTACATATTTAGAATCATAAGGTGAAAATTTTTTAAATATGTACCTTTTATTTTTGGAAATTATGAATAGTAACTTTAGTAATTATTTTTACATACCATGGTCAAATGGTAAATCAGGTAAATATGGGTATAAAAATAATATTATAATAATATAAAACTACCCTAACACATGTTATAATCATATTTAATGAGTAATGGGTGGCTAAAACAATCCTTAGGCCAAAATAATGGCATTTGAGAACCACTTGGGTGTAAAAATGACATGTTATAATAATTAATTTAACGTAAAGGGAAATATAACACAAACATGTATCTTTTTACTGAAACAATTTTATTTTGGTTTATATAAATGATCTATTAGAATAAAAATAATAATTATAAAGATAAAAAAATTTCCTACTTTATGGTGTTTTATTTATAATTTTTAGACAATAAATAAAAAAATTTATTTACAACATAATGATGATGCAATGATTACCTTATTAATGAAATATTCAAATAAATGATATATATAAATATTAAAATAAATTTTATTTGAACATTTTGATTCCATAAATTAATATTTTGGATGAAACTTACATTTAGGGACGATTTAATGCCTTTGGTTCAAAGGAATCAAGTTGTTATGACTTTAACAAAAATAAATTACTATATAGTGTCAAAATTGACATAAATGAGTTTTTTTTAAAACAATTACTATTATATTAAATGATATAATAGTCATAAAACATAATATTTGAAAAAAATTACTTATATAATGTTACCAATGTAATTAATGATACACTTTTAGTTATATTTACTTTTTATAGTAACTATAGTTACAATATATTATGAAAATACAAGAAGACATGGTAAGAGTTAAATTATTTAACTAAGGGTTAAAGTTAAATGATAAGGTTAATTTTGTGACATAAATTTTTTAAAACCTATTTTTTGACATTATTTATACCCATAACCATCTTATATTCTAAATAAATGAGTTTTGGACCATTATAAACCGAAAATAAATTTATAATAAATTAACATTTAAAGACTTTTCTAAAGTGCCCCTCACCTCCCCAATAAAAGAGAATTTTCCTTCTCTTTTAATCACACCTATAAAGTCATTTTTCTGATCAAAACCTGCCAATTTTCTCAAAAAACTTCCCTAAATTTATCCTAGAGTCCCCAATTTGGGAATAAATCTAAACTTGGGAGACCTATTGTGCAAATAAAAAAGAGATACTTGAAAAAGTGGTAATTGTTTTGTCACCTCTTTCAAAATTATTTTTCTCTTATACATCCTCTTATTATGTTGTTTTCATACTAAATTAATAAATATAGTATCTTATACATGATAATATTTTATAATAATTATGGTACAAACTTATACCTTCTTTTATTTATTCTACAAATAACAATATCACTATGCGAGCGTACGTACAACTTACCATCTCCACACCGTGGGACAATTTGTTATTCAACAATTCATAATTTGGATTGGTTTAATGATGATTATATTGGATTTAAATAATAAATATAACATGGTAATTATTATTTATAATTAATATAGTATTCAATTCCATACCATTTTACTATTAAGTGAATGATATAGTTACTCGTGTGGACGTACGATCTAACGTCTCTACGACGCGACGCGATTCATTCTCCACATTAACCATTCAAGAATGATTATAAAGTGTATATAATAAATAAGAATAAAATGTATGACATAAAAATTCTACTTGATTTATGTATATATATATTTCATATACTTTCTTCCATTCAATTCAATAAGGAAACAAAAACATCGTTCATGCGTACATACGACCTACCGTCTCCTTAAATGATGTATTTCATTTCATTTATCTATCTACTATACATATTTATATAATGAATATTTATGATATATAAATCATTTTTTACATTCTTGAAGTAATTAAATCATGATCTATGTAATAATATCATGAATAACTAGTCGAAATACGTATGATAAATAAAACGATTATTACCCAAAACATTGATTGATAAATAAATGGGCAATATAAAGTAATAAGTGAATCATATATTATATCATTGATATTATTATAGTTATTTTACAAGTTAATAATATTTTTAAACCCACTATACATGAGTTTCATATACATATAGAGGAAATCATACCTAAAGTAAGGGATAATTTTGCAATCTCATTAATATCCAAGATTGTTTATTCATAAGTATTTACGAGGGTATATTTATTATCCAAATAAAATTTTCCTAAGTATATAATATTTTTTAAATTCAATTTTACCCATTTATAATGTTTTATTAAACGGTATGTAAGGTATCTTTCTTTCATTTTCCACACGAGGTACTTTTTGACTTTTTCAACAAGAGTAAGAGAAGATTTTTTATTTTTAAATTATACAACATGAATGGATTATTATGATTTCATAAATCTTTATTTACATGAAGCTTACTTGACAAGATTTTAAGTTTATTCTCAGTTAAATTATTTTTTTTAAAATTGTGTTTCATTTTGATAAAAGAAAACATTTTTTAAGAAGAAAGGATATTGTCCTCAAGAATTGATTTCAAGTATTTTATCAAAATTATTTTCCATATAAGACGACACAGGGTTATGCTTTTATCAGTATTATTACTTTTATTTTATTGTGTTTATGATGGAATTATTTTTATGAAATCCATTTATTTTGTATGAATCATGATGGAATTATGTTTATGAAACCCATTTTTTGTTCCTTGGGTTATGCTATGATGAATGATTTATGTTTTTGTTGAACATGTAAGAATGATTTTATTATGAGATTAGTGGGACCTATATATGACTCCAATGAATTGGGTAAAGATTTATATATTAGGAGATAGACATTACTAGAATATCACGTAAATTTGGTTTAGTAATACATGGTTGGAATGATATGTAAATCCATTTTAGTAATACATGGCTGAAATGACATGTAAACCCAATTCAGTAATGGAATTTGTCCAATATGATGGTCTTGGCATCAATTACATAGCTTCCATGGAAATTATATTATGTTCCTATGTATTTTACAAAATTATATGTTTTATTACAATGCTATTTTATCATGGTTAATGTTCCTTTATGATATATGTCTTACATACTTTCAAGATTTATTTCATGACTCAAGATTTTGATATTTAAACTTTATGTTCAAGTTTTTACATTCTTATGTTTATAGTTTGTTTTATATTCTCAATGTTTACCCATATTGAGCATTTGAGCTCACCCTTTTTGTGTTTTATTTTCCCCAAGATAAAAATAAAGGTTTTAGGTGGGAAAACAATAGGGGAATATATTTATGGGAGATGTTGAAGATATTTAACCAAGCTAGAATATTTTGTTCTAGGTCTCCAATGACAATGAAATAATATAGTATTTGGGAATATATTTGTGTAATGTATTATGTATTCTGCAAAATAAATTTAATTCCCATGTACATCATGATTTGTTTGTTAGAGTTAGTATCGGAGAAAAGGTTTAGTCAACCTTTGTAAACTAGAATGTGAAAAATTTAGTGAGATCCCTCGAGATATTTCTAAAATATATCTAGGTATTTCCCAAAGGCTAAGTATAACAATAGGTTAAAGTCATAGAATTATTATAATTATCATGAATAACCTATTATTATACCTAATATGTTAGAGATTGAAAGTACTCCCCCTTGATTATGTTGTTTTCATAGTATGGTTTTTTCCTCTCACACTATTTTTTTTGGGTTTTAAACAATGGATGGAACCCAAAGAAACTGTGTTAATGATCAATGAAATAGGAAATTCAATGATTTTCCTCCTGAACAACAAAATGGTATGGGATATGGAATTAAAAATCTTATTGATACACATACACAATATATGAATCATTTTAGTCTTCCAAATGAGCAGAGAAGGGAACAATATTTTATTGAGTCCTTCATGAGGCAACATCCACCTTTTTTCAATGGGTATTCTGATCCACTTGTTACTGAAAAATGGATTAGTACCATTGAAAATATATTTTTCATCCTTTTATATTCGAAACATGAAAAGTCATTTTGTATGTTTATCGTTTAGAAGGTGAAGCATACTAGTGGTAGACTCTAATAAGGAATATAAGGTAGCAAGATGAAATTGAATTCATGGAATGAGATGCGTTCCAGACCTTATTTTTCAATATGTAATTTCCTTGAATTATTCAAAAAAAAATGGAAAAGGAGTTCCTTGAACTTAAGAAAAAGGATGATGAATCAGTTGGTACATATGAGGCAAATTTTACAAGACCTGGAAGGTATGCTTATAACTTTATCATTCAACCTAAAAGTAAAGTTGATCAATTCTTCAGTGGCTAAAAACCAAGTCTTTTAAGGGAATTAGCTATAAGAGACTTTAGTAACTATGAAGATATTGTGCATTGTGATATCAAGGTATAATTACAATTTGGTGTTACATATCAATCTCATGGTTTTAAAAAGAATAAAATGATAGAGTTCAAGGGAAAATCTCGAAGTGACAGTGAAAGGAAGATGGATGTTTACTTATGCTCAATGTGTGGAAAGAAGCATGGTGGACATTATCTTAAAGGGGCTATAAAATGTTTCAAGTGTGGAAAAGAAGGTCATTAAGTAGTTGAGTGCCAAAGTAATGGGAAAAAGGTTGCTAATGATGTGAATAGAGAAAAGACTGCAGAGAATACACCACCCACACTTCAATGCTACAAGTGAAAGGAAATGGTGAATTATGCTATCCAATGAACTATTCCAAGGGATATGGATGATTATCGACATAAACAACCTTTTAAGGACAAATATAAAGGCAAATCACATGTGATCACTATTGGGGATATTGAGTATGACAATAAAGTGGTGGAATGATAAAGTGTTTATGTAATGATATTCCAAAATAGTGTTGTATAATCTCTTTTATAGTATTATAGAATATTGAAATATCTATGTATTGGTACATTGTGGCTTTCCATAAGTAAATGGTACTAGTAACCATGAAAAGAGATTGAAATATTTTTTGAAATCACATGATATGAACATAATTAAGGGATAAAAAGATAATGAGATGCTTGACAATATTAATGACCTCATGACTGATATAAGGACAATGTGTTACCATGGTTTGAGTATATAGATTTTTATTTTTTATTTTTGGTCTGTGGAAAGGGTTAATTTTGATAGAATGCATGTTTTCACTAAGGTTCTATAGTAATTTATGTTATTATCATGTTTCAAGAGAATACATGATTAAGGTATTAACATGTTTGGAATGTGACAACTAAGAACAACCGAATGAGATATAGGATACAAATTTTAAGTCAATTTAGTTTACCTCTTTCTAAAGATTTATATTTTCTATTTTTGGAAGGATTGTGATGTTATCCATTTATAGATATTATAAGTTTTATTCTAGTTGACTATTATTAGATTAATGTATTATATCACTATAGGTGGACTTATGAATATTTGATAACTTGTTCTAAACTTTTTTTTTGAGACAGAAGGAATGACCTATCATTCTATCGCATGATTTTATAACACTTCAATAATGAAAAATTCAACTTCATCTCTTTAAATAAGAGATGAAGTGTAAATTGTTCAAGGAAAGAATATTGGTGAGATTGTACCAAAATCAAGTAATCAATTATTCTCATGCAAAATTCTTCAACTTTAGGGAAATAATCTTGAAAACCTAAAATTTTATCATAGTACCTTCTTATCCGATGAATCTAATGGTACCTTAAATCATCACATATTTATGGATTTTGGGTGATTAACTTTCTCCAAACATTGTTCTCTATCACTATCAATCAGAACCTAATGGTTATATATTTTTTCCATAACCATGTTTTCACTTATAACTATGTTCTCAAACGTGTAAACCGAGTGATGAGTTACTTTGGGAAACCGTTATGTTTCTAACATTCTTTTTTAAAATGTAGTTTTAGTGTTCTATTTTACGATGAGGGTTCCATGAAAGAAACTTTCAAGTAGTAAACCTTTTATAAACTTGATAAATTTGAAGGGAGAAATTCATATTAAGGGGGGTATAATATATCACCCTGAGTTTTTATGAACCATTTTTTTTGAATAAATTAAAATTTTAATTTATATCATGAAATGAACTATGAAAAATATTCCTTTCACACTAATCCAACTTGTTGTATGTTACACGCAACACCGAGTTGTTGTACGATACACGTGACAATGAGTATAAATTTTTTTCAATGTATAAAAGAAATATTATGGGATTATGTTATATGAAACACAAAAGGAATCTTTTACTACACACAACACTGACTTGGCTTGCGTAACACGCAAGAGCAACCTTCCTCGATAGCTTGCATTGTACACAGTACCAAGTATCACTAAACAATGATGTATTATTAAACTATTATTATTTAATGGGATATAAACTAGACAATATGAATAATATTCCCCACATTTTGAATTTTATATAACATTAAAATTCATCTTATGTTTTTTCAAGACATGATATAAGAAAAAATTCAATTTTCGGATAAAAGTAGTTTTTTTCACAAAATACAGATTGACACCTTTTGATGACACACCCATTGTAAATCTAGTTTTTAACACCTATAAAAATTATATTTGAAAAAATAAACTTATTATTTGGATTAGGGAAAAAAATTACTTTGGTTGAATTTTTGGTATTTTTCTGATAAAATTCATATTTTAATGAATAGTGAAAAATATTGAATTTTTATTCAAAACTGCCTTTTCATTTAATTTATTTGTATAATTAGATTATCTTTTTAGTTAATTTTAAAGTGTAATTAGATTATTTTTTTATCATTTAATACAATTTTTTCCATTTTATGTAATTTCACATTTAAATTGGACATTAACACATGCCAATCTTTTGATAGTTTTTACTTCTTAAAAACCCACTTTCTGGTTTGACAATGGGAATTAATTTTAAATTAATCTATTCCAATTATGTGTTTTGAATTTAGAAAAATGG
The DNA here is from genome assembly GCA_963277665.1 of Viscum album. Taxonomy (NCBI): domain Eukaryota; kingdom Viridiplantae; phylum Streptophyta; class Magnoliopsida; order Santalales; family Viscaceae; genus Viscum; species Viscum album. The sequence goes on along the minus strand of OY728153.1, from coordinate 1,273,735,541 downwards.
ATTGAATATTTTGAATAATAATTTCCAAATTGTATAAATAGTTACCTTTTATGTTTGAAAATTATGAATGGTAACTTCAATAATTTTTTTTTCCATGGTTAAAGGGAAAATCAGGTAAATAAGGGTAAAAAACAATATTATAATAATATAAAACTACCCTAAAAGGTGTTATAATCGTATTTAATGAGTGATGAGAGACCAAAAAAATCCTTATGCCTAAATTTTGGATTTTGAGAACCACTTGGGTGTGAACATGACATGTTATAATAATTAATTTAATGTAAAAGTAAATATAACATAAACATGTATCTTTAAAAAAACAGTATTACTTTGGTTTATATAAATTATATCTTCAAAAATAAATAGAAATTAGAAATATTAAAATATTTAATTCAACATGCTATTTTATTTATAATTTTTAGACTGTTAATAAGTAAATTTATTTATGACACAAGGATGATGCAGTGATTAACTTATTAAAGAAATATTCAAATAAATGATATTATAAATATTAAAATAAATGTACTTTGAACATGTTGATGTCATACACGATTTTCTGGGATAAAATTGACATGTTAATCATGAGTTAATTCAGTTTCTTCGAAGGAATCAAGTTTTTATAACATTAACAAAAATATATTACTAAATGGAGTCAAAATTGACATAAATGAGGCTTTCAAACAAATACTATTTTATTAAATGATATAATAGTTATAAAAATATAAGATTCAGAAAAATTAATTAAATAATGTTACAAATGTCATTAATGATCCACTTGTGTTTCTTATTTCATTTTATTTTAACCATAGTAACCATATATTATAAAAATACAAGAAGACATGGTAAAAGTTAAATTATTTAACTAGGGGTTAAAGATAAATGATAAGGTTAATTATGTTCCATAAATATGTATAAAACCTATTTGTTGATAGGATTTCAACCCATACTAATATTATCTTTGAAATAAATGAGTTTGGGACCATTATAAACTGAAAATAAATTTTTAATAAATTAATATTTAAATACTTTCCTAAAGTGCCCCTCACCTAACCTATAAAAGAGAACTTCTACTTATATTTCAATCACCCATATAAATTACTTTATCTCAGAACAAAATACCAATTGACTCTCTAAAATTCCCTCAATTCATCCTAGAGGCCTCACTTTGGGTATGAAACCATCTTAGTGAGGCCATTTATGCAAATCAAAAGGAGATACTCGAAAAAGTGGTAATTGTTTTATCACCTATTTTGAAATTCTTTTCTTCTCCTACCTCCTAATCATAAGTTTATTATATAATAAAGTAATAAATAAAGTATATTATAAATTGTGAGATGTTATTATAATTATGGGACAACCTTATACATCCTTTTATCCATTATATGAATAACAATATCACCATGCGTGCGTACGTACGTCTTACCGTCTCCACGCAGTGGTGTAATTTTTTATTCAAAAAAACATAATTTGGATGGGTATAATGATGAGTATAAAGGATTTAAAAAATTAATATAACATGATAATTTTTCTATATAATTAATGTACCATCCAATTCCATACCATTTAACAATTAAGTGAAGGATATTGTCTCTCGTGTGTAAGTATGACCTACTGTCTCCACGACACGATGAGATTTATTCTCCATGTTGACAATTCAGGAATGATTATAAAATATATATAATAAATAATAATTAAATATATTACATAATAATTCGATTGGATTTATGTATATATATATATATTCATCATTTACTTTCTTCCATCCAATTCAATAAGGAAACAGAAACATCGTTCATGCATATGTACGACCTACCATCTCCATGAACTGTGTATTCCATTTAATTTATCTATCTATTATATATATTTATATTCTGAATATTTATGATATATAAATCATGATTGACAATATATAAGTAATTAAATCATTACCAAAGAAATAATATAAGGAATAAAAAGTCAAAACACATTCGATAAATAAAATGGTTATTACCCAAAATGTTGATCGATAAATAAATGAGTAATATAAAGTCATAAGTGAATAATATATGATATCATAGATATTATTATGGTTATGTTAAAAGTTAATAATATGTAACACCCTGAGATTTTATGAAAAATATTCCTTTTAATTTCATTAATGTCTTGTGTTGTATGCTACACCAAAAGAAGCTTTCATAACATGCATCCTTGACTTTCCTTGCATTACACAAAATCACGACCTTCCTCGATAGTGTGTGTAGTACGCAATACTGAGTTTCACTAAACAACGATATGCTATTAAAATATTATTAAAACTAGCTGTTATGAATATTAATAACCACTTTTTGAAATTTTGTAAATTTTATTTTTCAAAATGGACTTCATTTTTGGATTCGTAATATCGAAATTAGCTTAGGGTGAAATTTTGGTACTTTTCGGATAACTTTCATTTTCTGATGAATAGTGAAAATTACTAAATTTTAATTAAAAACATACTTTTTAATAAAAATAATTAATAGTGATAAATTATTAATTTGATTGGTTTTAAAGTATATTTAGAGTATATTTTTATAATTTAATATAATTTTGGTCATTGGATGTAATTTCACATTTAAACCAGACATAAACAAGTGTCAATCTTTTGATAGTTATTATCTCTTAAGAATATGCTATATGTTTTGACGACGGGAATTAATTTTTAAATTAATTAATGCAACTGATATGTTTTGAATTTGTTAAAATAGACATCATTTTTGAGTTCATAATATCAAATATAGCTTAGGCCTAATTTTTGGTATTTTTCTAGAAACTTTCATTTTTTGATGAATAGTGAAACCACTAAGTGGTAGTTAAAAAAATGAATTTCTCATAAAACTTAATTTTACCACTTCTGTGAGTGGAATTTCAAAAATCCGATAGACACGGCTGATGTCAGTAAGTAAAATATGGTTTAATGAGATGAAAATTATTTTTTTTGAATAATAACTTTTTACTTTTTTTACCACGGTTAAAAGTAAATAGGATAATTAAGGGTAAAAATGATATTATTATTACCATAACAAATGTCCTAATTCTATTGGATAAGTGTAATTCGACCGAAAACAACCTTAGGAATAAAATATTACCATTTAGGACCACTTGGATTAGATTAGGACATTTATTATTAATTTATTTAAAGAAGGGTTAAAATAATTAAAATCAAAGTTTAATAATTATATCATTTTTAATATAGGGTTATACATAAGATAAATTTCACTATAAATATTCATTAGAAATAAAAAATTATTTCCTACATAATTATATTTTATTTGTAATTTTTAGACTTTAAATATTTTAATTTATTTATGACACAATGATTATGCAGTAATTATCTTATTAATGAAATATTGACCTAATTGATGTTATAAATACCCAAATAAATATAATTTGAGACTTTTTATGAATTCAACTAATTTTCTAGGTTAATATAACATGTTATTATTGATTTAATTAACTTTTTTGAACTAATAATTCTGTTATAATTTTCACAAAAATTAATTACTAAATAGTGTCAAAATTGACATAAAATAGTTTTTAAAAAAATATTATATTATTAATTGTTATTTTATTCCTATAATTCTGAGGTTCAGCCAAATGACTTAGATAAGGTTATATATATTAATAATAAACAACTTTGGGTTTTTTTGGCTTCTTATAGTAAGTTTATTAACCTTATAGTGTAAGAACACAAAAAGGCACGATAAAAGTAAAATTATCTAACTTATAGTTAAATATAAATGATAAGGTCATAATAGGAACCTAAACTTGTCTAAATTCTATTTTATGAGAGGATTTTGACCCATCCCAACCTTATCTTATAAATAAATCAATTTTGAGCTATTTAAAACCGAATTTGGCTTTATAATAAAAAAATATTTTTAGTTATTCCAAAGGTGCCCCTCTCCTCCCTTATAAAAGGGAACCTCCTCCCTCTCTTCCTCACACCACTTTGAGCCTTAAAGATCGGCCAAACCCTGCCAAATTCTCTTCTCCACTTCCCTAGAAACATCCTAGAGGTTTTTGTCTTCATCAAAGACCAATTTTAGTTCCCTAAAAGGAGATCTCAAAGAGGCGCTTCAAAGAAGAGTTAATGTCCTTTACCGATTCTTTCAACTTTATTTCTTCTTCCACTTATTCTTCATAGGTTGTTTAATTATGAAGTAATAACATCAGTATCACTCATATACTGATATGTAATTATAAGTATGAATCAACCCTATTTCACCATCTATCCAGCCTACGGAAAACGAAATCACCACACGTGCATACGTACGGAATACCGTCTCCACGCCGTGGTGTAATCTATTTTCCACCACCACCTTACTTGGATGGGTATAATGGTGTACATAATAACTATATATGATTATTGTAAATTGATATTGATTCTGAAATAGTATACATACACTCCAATAAAATTCCACGATCATGATAACAATATCATCGCTCGTTCGTACATATGGACTACCGTCTCCACGACGTGATGAGATTCATTCTCCACGTTAACCATTCATGAATGATTATAAAGTATATATAATAAGTAATAATGAAATATATGAGATAATAAAGATACTGGATTTATGTGTATATATATGTATGTCATCTACTTAATTCCATTCAACTAAATAAGGAAACGAAAACAGCGTTCATGCGTACATACAGCCTACCATCTCCATGAACGGTGTATTTGTTTCTATTTACTGATCTATTATATATATGTATATTATGAATATATATTATATATAAATAATGTTTTATATTCTGGAATTAAGTAATCATGATCTAAGTAATCGTATGAATAATTACAAGTCAAAACATGGACGACAAATGAAACGATTTTACCCAAAACGCTCTTTAATATGGAATTTACAAAATAACGGGTAAAATAAAGTCATAAGTGAACCATATATGATATCATAACAATGAGTATGATTCTTAAATAAGTCAATAACATTATTTATATAATTATACAGGAGTTTTAGACACTTACAAAGAAAATCGGACCTAAGGTAAGGGAAAATATCATAATCTCATTTTTATCCTAGATTGTTTATACTTTGGTATTTACTGGGGTGTATTTTATCATACACATCCATGTTTCCTCAATATGTAATATTATTTCCATCCACCTACAATTGTTTAAATCCAATTTTACCCTTTGGTGAGTTTTTATTAAAATATATGAAATGAATCTTTTGTCATTTTTCGTACAAGTTACTTTATGACTTTTCCAAAAAAAGTACGAGAAGAATGTTTTTTTTAACTTATACGGCATGAATGGATTTTTAAAAAATTATTTCCAAGAAGCTTCCTTTACAATTTTTCAAGTTTATTTTTAATAAACTTCTTTTAGTTTAGAATTTTATGACATGTAAAGAAAGGAAAAGTGTTTTTGAAGTAGAAAGGATTTTTTCCCCAAGAATGGAGTTCAAGTGTTTTATCAAAATTATTTTCCATCTAAGATAATATAGGGTTCTGTTTCTATCCCTATTATTACATGGATTTGATTATGTTCTGATGGAAATATTTTTATTAATTCTTTTATCTTATATGAATTGTTTTATGATGTCACGATGCTTAAGATTCCCATTTTTATTATATGGGTTATGCTATGATGTATGGTTTATGATTTTGTGGCACACATAAGAATGGTATCATTATGAGATTGGTGGGACCTATATATAACTCCAATGTATTGGGTAAAGATTTTATATCTCATGAGATAGACATGGCTGGAACGACAGGTTAAACCGGTTCAGTGAAACATGACTGAAACGAGGAGTGAACTCGGTTCAGAAATGGACTTTGTCCACTAATATAGTCTTGAAAATGTGCCTTGACTAATAAGAAATGATTCTCTATGATTATGTGTGTATGTCACAAAGTTCCATGTATTAAGTTATGATTATTGGGATTACATTTCACTACTATGATTTCTCCCATGTTATGAAATTGTGATTTCTTTTGCAGGTTAAGATTTCCAAAAGTTATGTTCCTATGTATATGATGTGATTGATATTTCTTTTGTTTACCCTTACTGAGCATTTGAGGTCACCATTTTATGTTTTATTTTCCCTAGGATATAAAGAAAGGTTTTAGGTAAAAAAAAGTAAGATCTTTATGGGAGATGTTGAAGATATTTCACCACGGTTAGAAGATTATATTCTGAGTTTCTAGAGACACTAAACTATTACGGTCCTTGTGTGTGTGTGTTTTTGTTATGTACTAAGTGTTTCGCAAATGTAATGTAATTTCCATGTAAGTTAAGCTTTGGGTCTCTACAGTTGCTATCAGAGGAAAGGTTTAGTCAACCTTTGGAAACTAGGATGCAAGAACTTTAGTGAGATCCCTAGAGATATTTCTAAGTCATGTCTAGGGATGTCCCTAAGGTTAAGTATAAGTATAGGTTATAATAATAGAATTAGAGTAACCCAAGATGTTAGATATTGAAGTTAATCCCCCTTTATTATATTGTTTTCCCTAGCGTGATTTTTACCTCTCACACTATTCTTTTTGGGTTTTAGACGATGGCTGGATCCCGAAGGAACCGTGTTGATCAATGTAATGGACAATGCAATGATTTTACTCCTGAAAAAACAAATGTTATGGGATATGGAGTGCAAAATCTTATTTCTATATTTACACAAGCTATGAATCATTCTGAAATTCCAAATGAGAAGAGAAGGGAACAATATTCTATTGATTCCTTCATGAGGCAACATCTACCTTCTTTCAGTGCGTCTTCTGATCCACTTGTTGCTGAACAATGGATTAGTACCACTAAAAAGATATTTTCAGTTCTTCAATGTTCTGAACATGATAAATTCATCTTAGCAGTGTATCGTTTGGAAGGTGATGCTGATCAATGGTGGAATCTTATCAAGAATACGAGGCCAATAGATGAAATTGAGTCCATGGAATGGGATGAGTTCAAGAAATTATTTTTCAATAAGTACTTCCCTCGTATTCTTCGAACAAAGATGGAGAAGGAGTTTCTTGAACTAACGAAAAAGGATGATGAATCTGTTGGTATATACGGAGTGAATTTTACAAGGCTTGCAAGGTATGCTTCTGGATTTATCATCCAACCTGAAAGTAAAGTTTATCGATTCTTTAGTGGATTAAAACCAAATATTCGAAGGCCATTAGCTATAAGAGACTTCAGTAGCTATGAAGAAATTGTGCGTTGTGCTATCAAGGTAGAAATAGAAGTTGGTGTTACTTATCCATCTTATAGTTTTGACAAGAAACGAAAGATGGAGTTCAAGGAGAAATCTCAGAATAATGGTGAAAAGAAGATGAATGTTTTATTATGCTCAAAGTGTGGAAAGAAGCATGGTGGAGATTGTCTTAAAGGGACTAGAAAATGTTTTAAGTGTGTAAAAGAAGGTCATCGAGCAGCTGAGTGTCGAAGTAATGGAAAAGGGTTTCTAATGATGTGAATAAAGAAAAGACTGTAGAGAACGCACCACCAACACTTCAATGCTTCAAGTTCAAGGAAATGGGGCATTATACTAATAAATGCCCTAATCCAAGGGTTAGTGATGATCAACATGAGAAACCACTTAAGGAAAAGGAAAAAGGGAAGTCACATGCGATCACTATTAGCGATGTTGAATATGACAAAAATGTGGTGGAATGATTAAGTGTTTATGTAATGGGATTCCAAAATAATGTTGTATATTGTATCGTGGAATATTGGAATATTTATGTATTGGTCTATTGTGGGTTTCAATGGTACCGGTAACCATAGAATGTGATTGAGATATTTTTGGAAAAAAAGATGATATGCTCATAATGAAAGGAAAACAAGAAAATTAAATGTTTGACAGTATTCATGAGCTCATGACTGATATAAGGAGAAGGTTATATCATGGTTTGAGTATATAGAATTTTTGGATTTTTGTATGTGGAAAGAGTTAACTTTTGACTGCATTCATGTTTTCACTAAGGTTCAATGGGTATTCATTCTTCAAGAGAAGACATAATTAAGGTATTCACATGTTTGTAATTTGACCAAAAAGATATATCTTATGATATATGGGAGATAAATGATGGCATTCACGTGATTGTTATGTGACATTTCAAGTAATCATTTTCTTTATACTATGAGCTTGGACCGAAGTATTTTAGATAAGACTAAATATTGGAATGGATTATGTTGGAAATAAGTTAGTATAGAACTTTTTTTGATATTATTGATGGGATGTTATAGTTATATATCTTTAGAAAAAGGACAACCTGCAGGACGAGCGACAACCCATCGCGTCAGACAAGGCTGTGGGAATCGAACCCACAACCGAAGTGTGACTGGCCTTTTTCGCCTACCACTAGCCTACAAGAAGTCCTTGTTTAGTAGAAAATAGTTTTATTATATTAAGTAGTATGATATAATAAGTATAAGTCCATTTTAGGAACCATATATTATTAATCTCACTATAGATGGACTTATGTATTTTTTTGATAACTTTTCTAACCTTTTGTTCGAGACAGATGGAATGACCCATCATTCTATCACATGATCGGCTAACACATAAAGAATGACAAATTCAAATTCATTTCATTAAGAGATGAAGTGGAAATTGTCCAAAGAACGACCAATGGGGAGACTATACAAAAATCACGAAAGTATTTCTTCAAATTCCAATTTCATCAACTTTAGGGAAATGATCTTGAAAACCAAAAATGTTGTCCTATTGCTCTTATATCTGATGAATCAGATGGTAACTTAGATAGTCACAAATTTATGGCTTTTTGATTGATGTCTTTTCCATATCCATGTTCTCTACCACTCTCCATCAGAACATGATGATTAGATTTCTCTTCCATATCCATATTTTCACCTATGTGGAAACCCAGTGATTGGTTTATTTGGGTAACTGTTATATTTCATACTATTGTTTTTAAAGATTGGTTTTGGTATTCCTTTTTATGATGTGTGTTTCTATTAAAGAAACTTTCGAGTAGTAAACTATTTATAACCCCGACGAATTTCGAGGGCGAAATTCATTTTTAAGGGGGGTAGAATGTAACACCCCGAGATTTTATGAAAAATATTATTTTTAATTTCATTAATGTCTTGTGTTGTATGATACACCAATAGAAGTTTTCACAACATGCATCCTTGACTTTCCTTTCATTACACGCAATCAAGACCTTCCTCGATAGCGTGTGTAGTACGCAATACCGAGTTTCACTAAACAACGATATGCTATTAAAATATTATTAAAACTAGCCGTTATAAATATTAATAACCACTTTTTGAAAATTTTTAAATTTTAGTTTTCAAAATGGACTTCATTTTTGGATTCGGAATATCGAAATTAGCTTAGGGTGAAATTTTGGTACTTTTCGGATAACTTTCATTTTCTGATGAATAGTGAAAATTACTAAATTTTAATTAAAAACAACATTTTTAATCGAAATAATTAATAGTGATAAATTATTAATTTGAGTGGTTTAAAAGTATATTTAGAGTATATTTTTACAATTTAATACAATCTTGGTCATTGGATGTAATTTCACATCTAAACCAGACATAAACAAGTGTCAATCTTTTGATAGTTATTATCTCTTAAGAACACGCTATATGTTTTGACGGCGGGAATTAATTTTTAAATTAATTAGTGCAACTGATATGTTTTGAATTTGTTAAAATAGACATAATTTTTGAGATCATAATATCAAATATAGCTTAGGCCTAATTTTTGGTATTTGTCTGGAAACTTTCATTTTTTGATGAATAGTGAAACCACTAAGTGGTAGTTAAAAAAAATGAATTTTTCATAAAACTTAATTTTACCGCTTCTGTGAGTGGAATTTCAAAAATCCGAGAGACAAGGTTGATTTCAGTAAGTAAAATGTTGTTCAATGAGATGAAAATAATTTTTGGTGAATAGTAACTTTTTACTTTTTTTACCGCGGTTAAAAGTAAATAGGGTAATTAAGGGTAAAAATGATATAATTATTACCCTAAAACATGTCCTAATTCTATTGGATAAGTGTAATTTGACCAAAAAAAACCTTAGGAATAAATTATGACCATTTAGGCCCACTTGGAATAGATTAGGACATTTATTATTAATTTATTTAAAGAAGGGTTAAAATAATTTAAATCAAAGTTTATTAAGTATATCATTTTTAATATAGGGTTATGCATAAGATAAATTCGACTATAAATATTCATTATAAAGATAAAACGATTTCCTACATAATTATATTTTATTTGTAATTTTTAGACTTTAAATAATTTAATTTATTTATGACACAAAGATGATGCAGTAATTATATTATTAATGAAATATTGACATAATTGATGTTATAAATACCCAAATAAATATAATTTGAGACTTTTTATGAATTACACTAATTTTCTAGGTTAATATAAAATGTTATTATTGATTTAATTAACTTTTTTCGAACTAATCAATCTGTTATGAGTTTCACAAAATTTAATTACTAAATAGTGTCAAAATTGACATAAAATAGTTTTTAAAACAAATATTATATTATTAATTGTTATTTTATTCCTAAAAATCTAAGGTTCGGAAAAATGACTTATATAAGGTTATATATATTAATAATAAAAAACTTTGGGTTCGTTTGGCTTCTAAGAGTATGTTTATTAACCTTATAGTGTAAGAACACAAAAAGACACGGTAAAAGTAAAATTATCTAACTTAAAGTTAAAAATAAATTATAAGGTTAAAATAGGAACATAAACATGTCTAAATTATATTGGATGAGAGGATTGTGACCCATCCACACCTTATATTCTAAATAAATTAATTTGGATCTATTTAAAACCGAATTTGGCTTTATAATAAAATAATATTTTTTGTCATTCCAAAGGTGCCCCTCTCCTCCCTTATAAAAGGGAACCTCCTCCCTCTCTTCCTCACACCACTTTGAGCCTTCAAGCTCGCCCAAACCCTGCCAAATTCTCTTCTACACTTCCCTAGAAACATTCTAGATGTTCTGGTCTTCCTCAAAGACCAATTTTAGTTCCCTAAAAGGAGATCTCAAAGAGGCGCTTCAAAGAAGAGCTAATGTATGTTACCGATTCTTTCAACTTTTTTTCTTCTTCCACTTCTTCTTCTTAGGTTGTTTCATTATGAAGTAATAACATCAGTATCACTCATATACTGATATGTTATTATAATTATGAAACAACCCTATTTCACCATCTATCCATCCTACGGAAAACAAAATCACCGCGCCTGCGTACGTACGGAATACCGTCTCCACGCCGTGGTGTAATCTATTTTCCACCACCACCTTACATGGATGGGTATAATGGTGTAAATAATAACTATATATGATTATTTTAAAGTGATATTGATTCTGAAATAGTATAAATACACTCCAATGCAATTCCATGATCATGAGAACGATATCATCGCTCGTGCGTACGTACGGACTACCGTCTCCACGACGTGATGAGATTCATTCTCCACGTTAACCATTCATGAATGATTATAAAGTATATATAATAAGTAATTATGAAATATATGACATAATAATTATACTGTATTTATGTGTATATATATGTATTTCATATACTTAATTCCATTCAACTCAATAAGGAAATGAAAACAGCGTTCATGCGTACATACGACCTACCGTCTCCATGAATGGTGTATTTCTTTCCATTTACTGATCTATTATATATAAGTATATTCTGAATATATATTATATATAAATAATGTTTTATATTCTGGAATTAATTAATCATGATCTAAGTAATCATATGAATAATTACAAGTCAAAACACGGACGACAAATGAAACGATTTTACCCAAAACGCTCTTTAACATGGAATTTACAAAAGAACGGTTAAAATAAAGTCATAAGTGAACCATATATGATATCATAAAATGCGTATGATTCTGGAATAATTCAATAACATTACTTAAATCATTATACAGGAGGTTCAGACACTTACGAAGCAAATCGGACCTAAGGTAAGGGAAAATATCACAATCTCATTTTTATCCGAGATTGTTTATACTTTGGTATTTACTGGGGTGTATTTAATCATCCACACCCCTGTTTCCTCAACATGTAATATTATTTCCATCAACCTAAAATTTTTTAAATCCAATTTTACCCTTCGGTGAGTTTTTATTAAAATATATGAAAGGAATCTTTTGTCGTTTTTTGTACGAGGTACTTTTTTACTTTTCCAACAAAAGTACGAGAAGAATGTTTTTTTAACTTATACGGCATGAATGGATTTTTAAAACATTATTTCCAAGAAGCTTACTTTACAAGTTTTCAAGTTTATTTTTAATCAACTTATTTTAGTTTAGAATTGTATGACATGTTAATAAAGGAAAAGTGTTTTTGAAGTAGAAAGGATATTTTCCTCAAGAATGGAGTTCAAGTGTTTTATCAAAATTATTTTCCATCTAAGATAATATAGGGTTCTGTTTCTATGCATATTATTACATGGATTTGATTATGTTGTGATGGAAATATTTTTATTAATTCCTTTATCTTATATGAATTGTTTTATGATGTCACGATGCATAAGATTCCCATTTTTATTATATGGGTTATGCTATGATGTATGGTTTATGATTTTGTGGAAAACATAAGAATGGTATCATTATGAGATGGGTGGGACCTATATCTCCCTCCAATGCATTGAGTAAAGATTTTATATCCCATGAGATAGACATGGCTAGGATAGCAGGTTAAACCGGTTCAGTGAAACAGGACTGAAACGAGGAGTGAACTCGGTTCAGAAATGGACTTTGTCCACTAAGATAGTCTTGGAAATGAGCCTTGACTAATAAGAAATGATTCTATATGATTATGTGTGTATGCCACAAAGTTTCATGTTTTAAGTTATTATTATTGGGATTACATTTCACTACTATGATTTCTCCCATGTTATGAAATTATGGTTTCTTTTGCAGGTTAAGATTTCTAAAAGTTATGTTCTTATGTATACGATGTGATTGATATTTCTTTTGTTTATCCTTACTGAGCATTTGAGGTCACCCTTTTATGTTTTCTTTTACCCAGGATATAAAGAAAGGTTTTAGGTAAAAAAAAGAAATATCTTTATGGGATATGTTGAAGATCTTTCACCACGATTAGAAGTTTATATTCCCACTTTCCAAAGACACTAAAATATTATGGTCCTTGTGTGTGTGTGTTTTTGTTATGTACTAAGTGTTCCGCAAAAGTAATGTAATGTCCATGTACGTTAAGCTTAGGGTCTCTACATAATATTTTTAAACCCACTATACTAGAGTTTCATACACATATAAAATAAATCATACCTAAGGTAAGGGATAATTTTGCAGTCTCATTATTATTTGATATTTTTTAGTCATAAGTATTTATTAGGGTATATTTATCATCCAAGTCCATGTTTACTAAATATATAATATTACTTATATTCTTATACTATTTTTTAAATTAAATTTTACCCATTGGTGAAGTTTTATTAAACTTTATGGAAGTAATATCTCTTTCATTTTCTATATGAGGTACTTTTTGACTTTTCTGAAAAGAGTACGAGAAGAATGTTTATTTTTAACTTTTACGACATTAATGGATTCTTATGTTTTCATAAATAATTATTTAAATGAAGATTAATTTAAATTATTTCATGTGTATTTTTAGTTAAATTATTTTCTTTTAAAATTACATGGCATTTTGAGAAAAGAAAACGTTTTTGAAGAAGAAATATATTTTCCTCAAGAATAGATTTCAAGTATTTTATAAGAATTATTTTCCATATAAGATGACATAGGGTAATGTTTCTATCCCTATTATTAATTTTATTTTATTGTGTTTATGGTGGACTTATTTTTATGAAATCAATTAATTTTTTATGGATTATGATGGAATGATGTTTAAGAAACCCATTTTTTGTTCCTTGGGTTATGTTATGATGAATGGTTTATGTTTTTATGGAACATGTAATAATTATTTCATTATGAGATAGATGGTAACTATATCTCCCTAAAATGAATTGGGTAAATATTTATGTCTCATGGAATAGACATGAATAGAACGAAACCTAAATCCGATTCAGTAAAACAGGGCTGAAATGATAAGTAAATCCAGTTCAATAATACATGGATGGAACGACCGGTAAACCCGGTTTAGTAATGGAATTTTCCCACTATGATGGTATTAGAAGAAATGCCTTGAATACTATGGAAATCATATTATGTGATTATTTTTTCCATAATTCCTTGTTTTATGACAATGCTATTTTATCATGGTTTATGTTCCATTATGATCTATAACTTACGTACTACCAATATTTTTTTCATGACTCAAGATTTTGATATTTAAACTTCATGTTCATGTTTTTAAATTATTTTGTTTATAGTTTTTTTATGTTCTCAATGTTTAAACTTACTGATCATTTGAGCTCACCCTTTTTATGTTTTATTTTCCCTAGGATATAAAGAAAATTTTTAGTTAGGAAAACAAAAGGGGAAGATATTTATGAGATATGTTGAAGATATTTCACCAAGTTAGAAGATTATGTTCCGAGTTTCAAAAGATACTAAACTAATACAGTATTTGGTTGTATATTTGTGTAATGTATTAATTATTACACAAAATAAATGCAATTTCCATGCACGTCAAGCTTGGGTCGTTAGAGCTACGTTAAATCTCGGGGTCTAGATCAAAGGGATCCTCAGGATGGGATCATGTCATAAATAATAGAAATTGATAAAATTAGAACATAATATCATTAAATAAGTTTAAATTGTTGGTATAATATATAATAAAAGAGAGAGGAATAAGAAATAGAGAGATAAAAACAAAGAAAAATTGATAAATGGGAAAGAATAAGGAAAAATGAAGATAAAAAAGAATAAAAAAAGTAAAAAAATTCCTTTAATTAGTTGAATAAAATAAATTTTCTTCATGTTAATAAAACCAATATGAAAGGTGATGTAATGGGAAATCTCAAATGAAGTGTGATTTTTGGGAAATTATGTGCAACAGAGTTGCTGAACAAGGTCACCTCTGAAAGGGTGGAGTAAATTTAACAGCATATTAAAGGTATTTAACAACATATTAAAGGTATTTTTAGAAAATATTTTTTAGAATTCTTAATAGATGTAAATATACCTATTAATTTAATTATTAATCATTATAATTTAAATTAATATCTAATGAATTTTTATCCCTTGATTTTTTAACCCCTGAAGCCTACGAGAATTAACTTTACCACAAAGATGAAGTGAATTAAACCCTAGGATTTATTTGGAACATGAAATCATAGAACCCTAGTTTGATTGATGTTATAAGGATTGATTATGGTTAGTGGTAATTTAAGGTACATATAATTTATGGAAATGAGGACTAATTGAGTTTAGAGATTATATTTTAACTCTAAAAATTTATCCCGTGTGGGTTTGTATTACCGATTAAGATCACACTCCCACAATTTACACAGTTCTTGACCTCGCTTGTTTTGTATTTATTGTTAAATTTTTTTCTTAGTTTAATTTAAATTAATAAATAAATCAATATATCATATTAATTTAATTAAATTAACCCAGTTATTTAAAATAAATTAATGACTAAGTTTAGAGTTAGATCTATTACTAAAAATAACTATTATTCCATGGGCGGTGTAGTCATCGTAGAATCGTTTTTCATGTGCAATGGTTTAGAAAGGGTATAACCCAATCTCGTTTCTAATATTGATTCCATCCCAAATAATATGATTAAATAATAATATAATTTAATATAATATAATAAAATAGAATAAATAATAGAGGAACAAAGATGTTTGTTATGAAAACACAAACATTATAACATGAGAAAGAGCGGAAGACTTCGATGAAGGGATCCTTGATTCAAGGGATCTCCGTATGAGTATAGAGAGTTATAGAATCTCAAAGGTTATGATGGTACTCCTATAAAACTCCAAACTGATAGCACTTCACTCTTTTGTTGAACTTGCAAATGGGGTGCCCAAGGTGCCAATTTATAGCCAAAATAAGAAGTTGTTTTGGGCACCCAGATTTCAATATACAACTTGTGTCTCGATTTGGGGTTCTGAAATGGAATTATATGGACTTTGAAAAAATAGAAAAGGTGTATATGATAATATTTATTGTCTCCATATCATGTTTTTAGGTAAATGAGGATTAAAAATCAAGATATGGCCAAAATACAGAACCCAATATTTGACATCGTGTAGATTCTGTCCCCTGAACAAAGTGGTTTGGATGGCCTCCTTAATGGATGAATTAGGCTTTGGTTTCTTGAAATTAGTTTTATCTCATGAAATTATAAAGCAAAGAAAACATTTAATCCCATTTTAGTGCACTTATTACTTGAAATGTGAAAAATAGTGGAGAGATGTCCTCGAGATTCCATGCAATTTGACCCATTTTCCTTCTTGATCTTCTCCAACCCTCCAAATCACTTCCTTCTACAAAGAAATAACAAAAAAAAAGAATAATTTATCTTTTTAATAGTGATAATAATTTAATAATTGAATCAAATGGGATGTTCAATTTGAGATAATATTTTAAATTTTAAGTACAAAACAAGTTTAAAACATTTATGTAGGGGTGAAATAAAGCAGTGAATCATAATGAGATCACTCACCTAAACTATTTTAATTGTATCATAGTACAATGAATATATATTAGTAATCAAGTCCTAATTTTTTTCATGTGTCAGAACCCTATCAAACATCAATCATAAAGGAAAACAACACATCTCACATCACAAAAAGATCCAAACATCACATTGTCAAAAACATTTGGGAAAAGAAAAACTCAAAATAGCTTCAAGTACTAGGCATGAATTTTAATCTCTCACCCAGAAGTACACTCCTGTAGGTCATAATTCCTCCAAAAAATGTGAAATAAGGGAACATTTTGTCTACAAAACACATTATATCAATGATCTTGTTTCTCTACAAAATTCTCCACAAATTCCATGTTTTCCTCAATATCCAACTCTCCAAAGTCAATAACTTGGGAGTCATCATGAAGATACCAATGAATTTGATACATTAGGAATATTTCATGGATAATATCTAATTGTGGTGGAAATTCCAACCTATATTAAACCTCTCAAAATCATCACAACACCTTAAGGTGATCATCAAACATGGGAGAAAGCTAACGCCCCACCACCAAACCTCCACTGCCCACATCGAGGGGAGGGTCTCAAGAACACATGGTCTCCAAACTCAAAATCCAAGGGTCCACACCTATGATCAGTATAGGACTTATAATGTTCTTGAATCTCCCTACTCACATCTCAAACCAAACAGATCATCTCATTCACGTTCTATAACACATTAGGACCAAGAACTGCTGACTCTCTAACCTCCATCCCATACAATGGAGAAAAAAATGGATTCCTACGCAATACCTAAAATGGAGAAATACTAATGGATGAGTAAAACCTATTATTGTGAAAAAATTCATCCAATGGTAAGTTTCATAACCAAGATCTACCAATTTCCAAGACACATGATCAAAAAATACTCTTCGGTATTTGGATGGTCTACTCCATCTGCCCATCTATTTGAGGGTGGAAAGTAGTGCTAAAGAAAAACTCGAATCCAAAATGATAGTACAATACCATATATAATCATGAGGTAAAATGAGGTTCATAATTATATATGATGGTCCTTATTACCCCTTAAAGTATAACAAAATCATCCATGTATCTTCTTGAAAAAAACATCCATTTAAATTGATTCACAGATCACGAGGAAGTGAGCCGATCTCATTGGTAGAACCACTATCACAAAAACCACATCACATATTACACGATTCTGAGGTATCCCCATGATTAAATATATTGAAATTTATTACCATTTCAACTCAGGTACATCCAAGGACTGTAGAAAACATCTTTTAGGTCCACAAGGCTGAATACCCTGAGAGGGGGGGGGGGTGAATTAGGGTATAACTAATTTAAAATTAAAGCCTGTTATGATCTTGTTTCACTGTTAAGAAAAACACTATTATCTATCTCTCCTGTTTCATGATATAAACAGAATGTAAAGCAAGCACAGGACATAATAATTTTATTTGGTTCACCGCTAAGGGCTACGTCCAAGGAGCATACAACGATAGATTGTCGGTCGTACCAAATTCCAATAAACTTCACTAGCTGTGGATTACAAGGTTTGGGGATAGTCAATCTATCCCAGGCTCACTGCCTTTACAATATTTGGGGCCAGCTCGCTGCTTCCCCAAGGGTCACTTCCTGTTTCTCTCTCTCTGGCTCACTATTGGTGGAGAGGATCACCTTCTTCCTCTTCCTTCGCTCACTGCTCTGGAAAGGATCCACTCACAGTTTATAGACCTATAGGTCTCTTCATTTGTATGAAGGAATCCATATTTCTCATTGTTTAGATGCTCTGTTGAAGCCCAAATTTCAACTATAGATTAATCTATCTTTGCAACGAAGATATCGACCAAACTTCCAGCTTCCACGCAGCCCAAAAATAACTGCTGGAAATAAACCTTACTTGGCACACAAGTTAATCTTGGCGTGCAAGTATCAGTACACAAGTCACAACTGGCATGAAAGTCCACCTCACACACTTGCGAAACATAAGATTCCTCAACTCCAGACTTGCGAGACTCACTTCCTTTTACTCCCAAACAAATAGTGGAGCGCAAGTACCAACCAGAGCGCAACTTCTCACACTGGTGTACAACTCCTCACACTGGCGTGCAACTGCACCTGCACGACCACACACCACTTGTGTGACCACCACACCTATGCGACGGGAGCTCTGATTTCTCAAATTGTTGAACTCTGGTAATGAATGAAGAGGGGTGGTCCAGTATTTATAGGCATTTGTTCACCCCTATGCGACGGCGCACAAGTCTCTCCTCGATGCGCAAGTCTCAGCGCGCAGGTCTCTTCTCCTGAAAGTCACTTGCTCTACCTAATTATAAACTTGCATGAAACTTTTTACTTTGCCATATTTTGATCTTCTGATCTTGAAAAACCACATGCGCGCAAGTTTTCATGATTGCAAGACATCGGCGCACAAGTCTCTTTCCTAGTGCGCAATCCACTTGCGAGACACCACCAATACTTGCGTGACACTTGTCCCTTTGCCATATTTTGATGATCTAATATTGAAAAACATATGGCGCACAAGTTTCCAATCCTTCAAGTATACGGCGCGCAAGTCCATTTTTCAAAAACCACTTTTCTTTATTTGATGATTTTCAGACCCAAAAATTTGGCAAACACTGGAAAACAGTGCCACCTTGTATCTATTCTTTTATACCACTTCCATACCATACATTACTTTTGTCAATGTTCTTGAATCAAAAATGGATCGTTGACCTCAGCTCTAGAACTCAAAATTTCATCCTGAAATCCTCTTTGTCAACAAATTCGTTTGTCATTGTTTTTCTTTGTCAACAATCACCACTCAGATGTCCACTTTGTCAACAAACACAATCACCTCAGAAATTTTTCAAAGATACCTTGAGGGATTTTCTCCCAACAACATCCTATAACATGGCGATGCTCCTTCACCTACTTAAAAACTAGATATTTATCCAAAAAACCCCTTAAAGTTTTTAATATGTAAAAGAGGGAATATAGAGATGGAGAGAGTGTGAAAATATTATTTTTTGAAATAGATATGATGATTCTTCATTTATCTAGATATTTTTTGGAATCATGGCTTAATTTGATCTGAATTAGGAAATATCTTTTCGGGATGAAGGAAAATACTCAAGTAAAAATTGAAAACTAGCTATGGTAGCTTCAACCTTGAGTTATTCAAATAATGTTAGAAGAAAATGAATTTAATTTTCCTAAGTGATATCAAAGTTGAACCTCTTGAATGATTACACAAATGTTACAACAATGATAAAAAAATTGGAAGACAGTTTGATATCTGTAGTGGATGATATTAATGATTTGAATCAAAGATTGGATTTATGAAAGATTTATATTCTAGTATGCATCACTTACTTGAAAGAAAATAAAAATTCTTATAAAATGGATTTAAACACTTTTTTATTATTGGAATGTGAACAATTGGATATTAATTCCAATAGGAAAAGGATACTTTTATCTCATATTAGAGAGTAAGGAAGCTTTGACTATGCTTGGAATATTGTAAGAATTAATCTAAAATTGGGATTCATGAAAATATTTGAATGGGATATGAACTTCAATCCATTTAATTTGTGTCATTCTATGAAACATGTATGGATTAGACTTCATGGGATTCCTTGGGTGTTATGGCATCCAAAAATACTCAATAACTTGGATTCATGCATTGGTAATATATTAAAAATGGTTCATTGCACTCTAAATGAAGATATTGGTATGTATTCTATAATTATTTTAGATGTCAGTTTAGAATATAATCCCCCTGATGTGGTAAATAGATTTTTTCATTGATAAAAAAATCAAGGTTCAGGTTGAGCCTGAATCTGTACCTTCATTCTATGAGGTATGAAATATTTTTTTAATTCAATTTATAACTATCTAGTGGTTAAAGAAAAAACAAAGAATGATCATGATCTACCATAAATCATAAAAGATAACAAGATTACAAAGAAAAAAGATCTTATGTTTGAAAGGATGATCCTTTGAGGAGATATGAACATTGAAAATGGGTTAGGATTCAAGCCATGAATACTGCTCATGTAAGATCCTGGGTTGATATTGTTGAATAAGAAGAGAAGGGAAATTATATGCATATCATCTATAATGATATGGGATTAATGATCATGTAAAATAAATATAAAAATATGGATAGTTATTCCATAGCTGAGAATGACATTAATATGGCTCGGGAAATCTATAAAGAAATCAATGATTTTGTTGTCCATAAATAATCAGAAGAGCTACAGAATAGTTGTGAATGACTTAAAAATAGTAAGGTGAATCAAATAAATGGAAACACTAATGGTTTAGTCACTATTGGTGGAAAATATTATAATAAAGAATATGTTCTCAATGAATTTGGGATTTTTTATAAAGGTTCTACTTCTATAGTTACAAAAAATAGGATTGTCACTACAGTTGAAGAAATATATGCAATACCTATTAAAATGGTAGAGTCACTTGAAAATCAACATTAAATCTTTGATAGGTATAAGAATGAAGGCCCTACATCTAATGTTAGTAAGGTGTAAGGTACTATAAAATCAGAATAATTAAAAAATTAAGCAAAAAAAGAAGGGGATTTTACCCCCAAATCTAAATTAGAAAGAAAAAATTATTCTGGAACTACCAGGTTCTAGCCAACCATGATAATATTAGTTATTTTTAGGATTTTCATTCTGACACATAAGCCTAATTTGATTGGTTTGACTTAACCCAAAGAATCATTCAATCCCAAAACTTTTTTCTTTGAAAATTTAGGGTTTTCATTTGGAGGGAATGAATTAGTCTCATTTCAATGTTATGTGGCTATGGGTTTTGGTTCATGAGAGTCTTGAAGAACCATCTATTTTTAGTTTCAACTATCATCTTATAACTTGTAGTTTTAAATAGGATTGTAAGAAACATCATTATTCTATTTTCGATGCCTTTAACAATTATTTAGATAAAATACCTTTATGGATGGAATAATACCCCGTTTCTATGATTATCAATGATCCATGGCCTTTATTTATGTATTTCAACTCTATTGAGAAAATATCCATCAAGGTAACTTTGTATATTTTTTTAGTTTGGTAGTTTATATTTAGAAGTATGGTTTCCATGGACAGTTGTGGAGTTCAAAAATATTTTTGAAAAGTTATATTAACAAAGATCCAAGGAAAATGAATTTTTTCTCTGGAGGCGGTATTGAAAATTTTGTATACAAGCTGGCACCATTTCCCAGTGTTTTCTAAATTTTTGGGATCCAAAATTTGGAGGATGAATCATTCTTTTTGAAAGAAATATTTCTAGGAATTACTCTTCATATATATGGTAAAGGCTTGTTTTTGATGAATAATAAATTTTCATGAAGATGTTGATCTGTATGAAGGTAGCTGGTTTTATGAAGGTTTAAAGGATCACGAATGCGCGATGGAAAGATGGTAAATCTCCATGACTATGAGAAGAACCATGAATGTGAAAATTATCTTGGTGCTTTGAGACGATAAGGAGTTCCTGAATAAGTTAAAATAGGTTCACAAAAAGATGTTGGTAAGATTGAATGCTCCAATAAATTGAGGAAACTCCCCTAAATAGGCTGCTACCCCTCATTTGAATTCATGTAGGCCTTAATAAAAATACAAAGGCTCTAAATTCACAAATGTGGTTCATAAATGATTTTTCTTGTGCAAAGGTTTTCATAAGATCATCTATTTCATGGAAGAAGGGAGTTAATGAATCCTATATAATATTTGAAAAATCTGTGATCATTGTGAAAATAGAGAGATTCATGAAGGATAAGTGATATTTGTGAAAGGATGTTTCTTCATGAAGTATAAGCGATATTTATGAATGTTAGAGTATTCAAAAATGATATGTGATATTTTAAAATGTGGAAAGATTTAAGAAAGCTGTGGGGTTCATGAAAGAAGGATTTTATTATGAGGAATTGGGCTATTTCATGAAGGTTGGGAAGAGGTTTTTTACAAAAGTAAATCTCATGCGAACCAAAATGGATATAAGGCCCCAACCTTAAACATTAATTAATCATGAATTAAATGAATAATTCACATAGAGGATCTTTTCAGGTTTAGAGTTTTAGAGAATTAGGTCATAACTATTACATCTCAAAAGATTACATAGTAGGCACTTCTACTTAGTTTCCATAAAATAAAAAAAACACTTAAAATGAAACATGTCTAGTTCCATGTTTTAGATAGAATGTATTTCCTTGATCCCATCATTGACCCTATTCATCTTTAAGTCCTGTGGAAAACATTTCAAAAACATGGGATAAGCATAAAAATCCCAGTAAAGGATACACAAAGAAGAAAAACTATTAGTTTTTCAAAACAACAAGTAATCCATGAGTACTTTACCAAAGTAATACTTTTCACCTTTACGAATTAGTAAAAACTCTTCACTGAATAAAAGACCATTACATACCCTTTTGTCACCAAAAGATTACTATAAAACCCATATAAAGAACACATAACATATAATGGTAACTTGGGACATAAACATACTTAAATGGAATAACCATACAGTCGACTTCCACACATACTTAATGGAATATCCATACGGCTGACATCCATACCCAATGCATTAGAGGTTATAACATAACCACCCGTCCTGGTATTCATGGCACCACCCGTCATATGGTTTATCACGTAACCACCTGTCAAATGTCCAAGTACCATTATAAAATCATAACACATAAAACAATTATAAAGGAAAGAAAACATTTCCACATTTCAAGCACAATATATCACTTAAATATATTGACATAAAAAAACCATTATCAAAACCATTTTCAATACCAAAAAAGAGTATATGGTATTTATTTACTTTTAAAAATATAATATCTTGTTGAGGAAGCCAAAGATCAAATAATACTCGTGGTGGTGGAAAGGTCATTGTCAACGCGTACGTTAAAAAGAAACATACTTTTTGTCATTTAGTAAAACGATTCATATAGAAAATATTCCTTTCGAATAAAAGTATAAGTCAAAGGGGTTTATACACCGTATAAAAGAAAGCTTTGTATTAGAACAAAAATATGCCTTAATGAAAGGAGATCGAGACAAAGTCCCTTACAAAGACAATATCCTTGGATTAAGGATAAATCAATTACATAATTATGTGTGACAAACGAATACACCAAATATAAGTGGATATTAAGTGTAAAAAAATCATATGTTATTCACACATATTCATAGAATGACATATTCAAGGAGTACAAGTTTATCCCAAATAATCAAAATTGGGTTAAGAAGTTCCCTTGCAAAATTTTGACAGCCTAACAACGTCACTTCAAAATTCAAAAAATGAGTTTATGAGAGATAAAAAGGGGTATCTAATCACTTGGAGAAAAAATTTATAGAAATAAGGATATATAATAACATATCCCATCATAATAAGATTAAAAGACCTAAAAAAAGTCTTTTAAAATGAGGAGGGTGAAAGGTTCCCTTACCGAATTGGGTAACTTCCGAAACGTACAAGCCATGAAAGAAGGACTATACAACATTGATGTAAATAACCATAAACGAAATTATATTTCCCCAAGATTAGAATAATGTGTAGTAAATACACCACTCAAAGGAAAATGGTGGAAAATTTAGCATAAATCTCACAGGAATAAAAGTGAGATGAAAAATCCCTTACGAAAACTCGGAAGCCTAACGACGCCACTTAAAACTTCCAAAAATGGATTGATGAGATCAAATAGGGTCTCTAATAATATTAAAATAAAGTGTACAACAAGAGTAATATAAAATAACATCCCCCAACATAACAAATAGGATCTTAAAATAAGTGACATGAAGGAGAGTACTTAAAAAGAGAGAGATT
The DNA here is from genome assembly GCA_963277665.1 of Viscum album. NCBI lineage: Eukaryota > Viridiplantae > Streptophyta > Magnoliopsida > Santalales > Viscaceae > Viscum > Viscum album. The sequence continues at coordinate 1,273,711,079 of OY728153.1, read as the reverse complement.
GGATCTCTTATGAAAATTCGGCATCCTAACGACACCACTCAAAACTTCCAAAATGAATTGATGAGAGAAAATAGGGTCTCTAATCATATGAAAATAAAAATTACAGTAATAGTAATATAAAATAACATCCCAATCATAAGAAATATGAAATTAAAAGGAATTACATAAAAGAGTGTACTTAAAAAGAAAGAGAGGGGTATGATCCCTTACCTCAAGTCTGACTTGTCTTGTTCGTTTCTTTATATTCCTGAATAATAAACTTTGATCAATTTATAATTGCTTAAGTATCTCTTTTAAAGATTATTATTCATTTCATATCACATATTATAATTTTATAATAATTGGTTAGTAATGTGAGTTCATATCAGACGTTTTTGTCGATGTTTGGTACATGAGTCAAAAATGAACTTGTTTGAAAATGATTGTCCATGTAGTTATAAGTAAATCATCTCCAAAATAGTATTAATGATTTAAATATCATATATATCCAGTACATATTCATTTGATACTACTCCATAACATTTGGAGATAAAAATAAATGAAATTCACCGTTCATGGAGACGGTAGGCCGTACGTACGCATGAACGCTACTTTCATTTCTTTGTCATATTAATGGAATTAAAAATAATTGAGAGAGATATATATTATAATTCCAGTATAATATAAATTTTATATAGGTCACATATGTTCATTAATTTTATTCTTTATAAATTCCATGTATTGCATGAATGAGTCACATCACTTGAGGGGGCGGTAGTCCACACTTCCTCGTATGAAATTATCGCATTTTCACAACATGAAAAGCATAAAGGCATGTTTTAAATATAAAATTCAGAAGTATATAGAAAACATAAATAACATAAATATCATATATAAAATATAGTGAAATCATAATGTCCACCATGAAAGGTGTTAAGAGAAGATTGAACAATCATCGTTTTGTGAGGCAGAAATTTTCCATCCACAGAAACAGTATGTTCTTTAACCATTAGACGAAGGTGTGTGTAAGTGTAGTTCGAATCCTTAACATAAAACATCCTAGTATATTGAATATACTTGTTTTTTACAAAATAAAGGAATAAAAAGAGTTTAAAGGGTTGGAGAATTAAAATAAAACAAAAGAACACAAGGGAAGACATTACCTTTAAATCGGGTAACACTTTTTTGATTTGAGCTCAAAGGATTCCTTGGAAAGGATTCTGCCAAAAGGTGAGACTTCAATGATGAAGAAATGGATGTGGAGAGATGAAATGGGCTGGGTTTGGCTGATCCAAAGGCTTGAGTGGTGTGGGTAAGGTGGTATAGGTGGGGGCCTTTTATAAGAGGAGAGGAGGGGCTCTCTTGGAACGTTATAAACTTTTACTTTATTATAAAATGATTTTCAGATTTTAAAGGTCCCAAAATTATATATTTCGAGAATAAGGTGATAAGAGTTCAAAATACACCCATCCAATAGGTTTTTGACAAGTGTAGGTCTTAGAGTTTACATTATCTTTTCATTTTATTTAAATCGTTAAATAATGAGGAAATCGCTGCATCATCATGGTGTCATATATAATTTAATTTATTTAAGGTCTAAAAATTATAAAAAAATTATCATGATGTTTGAAATCGTTTTGGATTTCTAATTAATATTTATAGTAAAAAATATGACTTGTATAACCCCATGTAAAAATTGTTTTAGTAAAACAATACATGTTTGTGACATTTTAATTTTAACTTTAAATAAAAAGTTATTAATGTCATTTTCCAACCAAATTGGCTCCATGGGGTCCCCAAGTTGACCCATGGATTGTCTTTGTCGGACATGAATCATCCAATAAGGGGAGGTCATGTGTCAAGGTCATTTCATATTATTGAAACATTATTTTTATCTTAAATTACACTAATTACCTTTAACCGCTATTAATAAAACTTAATAGTTACTATTCACCACAAATTATTTTAATCTCATTGTAACACCCGAGACTTTTATGAGAAATATTTTGTTTTTATGTTATCAAAGGAATATTTCACTAAACACATCACTTTCTTGGCTTGCTTTACACGCCATCACGACCTTCCTCGATAGCTTGCGTCGTACGCAATACCGAGTTTCACTAAACAACGATATACTATTAAAATATTATTAAAACTAGCCGTTATGAATAGTAATAACCACTTTTTGAAATTTTATAAATTTTATATTTCAAAATGGACTTCATTTTTGGATTCGGAATATCGAAATTAGCCTAGGGTGAAATTTTGGTATTTTTCTGAAAACTTTCAATTTTTGATGAATAGTGAAACCACTAAGTGGTAGTTAAAAAACTGAATTTTTCATAAAACTTAATTTTACCGCTTCTGTGAGTGGAATCTCAAAAATCCAAGAGACACGGTTGATGTCAGTAATTAAAATGTGGTTCAATGAAATGAAAATAATATTTGGTGAATAGTAACTTTTTACTTTTATTTACCACGGTTAAAAGTAAATAGGGAAATTAAGGGTAAAAATTATATTATTATTACCATAAAACATGTCCTAATTATATTGGATAAGATTAATTCGATCCAAAAAAACCTTAGCAATACAATATGACCATTTAGGCCCACTTGGATTAGATTAGGACATTTATTATTAATTTATTTAAAGAAGGGTTAAAATAATTCAAATCAAAGTTTAATAAGTATATCATTTTTAATATAGGGTTATACATAAGATAAATTAGACTATAAATATTAATTAGAAAGATAAAGATATTTCCTACATAATTATATCTTATTTGTAATTTTTATACTTTAAATAATTTAATTTATTTATGACACAATGATGATGCAGTAATTATCTTATTAATGAAATATTGAAATAATTGATGTTATAAATACCCAAATAAATATAATTTGAGACTTTTTATGAATTAAAATACTTTTATAGGTTAATATGACATGTTATTATTGATTTAATTAACTTTTTTAGAACTAAGAATTCTGTTATGAGTTTCAAAAAAATTAATTACTAAATAGTGTCAAAATTGACATAAAATAGTTTTTAAAACAAATATTATATTATTAATTGTTATTTTATTCCTAAAAATCTACGGTTCGGCCAAATGACTTAGATAAGGTTATATATATTAATAATAGACAACTTTGGGTTCGTTTGTCTTGTTATAGTAAGTTTATTAACCTTATAGTATAAGAACACAAGAAGACACGGTAAAAGTAAAATTATTTTACTTAATGTTAAATCTAAATGATAAGGTTAAAATAGGAACCTAAACTTGTCTAAATTCTATTTTATGATATGATTTAGACCCATCCCCAACTTAGCTTCAAAATAAATCAATTTGGATCTATTTAAAACCGAATTTGACTTTATAATAAAATAATAGTTTTAGTTATTCTAAAGGTGCCCCTCTCCTACCTTATAAAAGGGGACCTCCTCCCCCTATTACTCACACCACTTTGAGCCTTCAAGCTCAGAAAACCCCTGAAAAATTCTCCTCTCCACTTACCTAGAGACATCGTAGAGGTCCTGGTCTTCTTCAAAGACCAATTTTAGTGCCCTAAAAGGAGATCTCAAAGAGGCGCTTCAAAGAAGAGGTAATGTCCGATTACCAATTCTTTCAACTTTATTTCTTCTTCCACTTCTTCTTCTTTAGTTGTCTCATTATGAAGTAATAAAATCAGTATCACTCATATACTGATATGTTATTATAGGTATGAAACAACCCTATTTCACCATCTATCCATCCTACGGAAAACGAAATCACCGCGCGTGCGTATGTACGGAATACCATCTCCACGCCGTGGTGTAATCTATTTTCCACCACCACCTTACTTGGATGGGTATAATGGTGTAAATAATGACTATATATGACTATTATAAAGTGATATTGATTTTTAAATAGTATACATACACTCCAATACAACTCCATGATCATGGGAACGATATCATCGCTCGTGCGTACGTACGGAATACCGTCTCCATGATGTGATGCGACTCGTCCTACATGATCTTCATTGCATAATGATTATATAAATGTATTGAGTGAATAAATATGATATATATTACACTAATACCATTTTATAAATTAGGTATCTATAACCTAAAAAGAAGTATAAGAATTTATTCGACAAAACACGCATAAGAACAAAAAGTAATAAACACCCGAATAAACAAGTAGTAATGAAATATTACTAATAAGAAGCTAAGAATATGACCATATATGATATCATAAAAATAAGTATGATTCTGGAATAAGTCAATAACATTATTTAAATCATTATACAGGAGTTTCAGACACTTACTAAGCAAATCAAATCTAAGGTAAGGGAAAATATCACAATCTTATTTTTATCCGAGATTGTTTATACTTTGGTATTTACTGGGGTGTATTTTATCATCCACATCCATGTTTTCTCAATATGTAATTTTATTTAGATACACCTACAATTGTTTAAATCCAATTTTACCCTTCGGTGAGTTTTTAGTAAAATATATGAAAGGAATCTTTTATCATTTTTCGTATGAGGTACTTTTTGACTTTTCCGACAAAAGTACGAGAAGAATGTTTTTTTAACTTATACGACATGAATGGATTTTTAAAACATTATTTCCAAGAAGCTTCCTTTAGAAGTTTTAAAGTTTATTTTTAATCAACTTCTTTTAGTTTATAATTGTATGACATGTTAAGAAAGGAAAAGTGTTTTTGAAGTAGAAAGGATATTTTCCTCAAGAATGGAGTTCAAGTGTTTTATCAAAATTATTTTCCATATAAGATAATATAGGGTTATGTTTCTATCCATATTATTACATGGATTTGATTATGTTGTGATGGAAATATTTTTTTTAATTCCTTTATCTTATATGAATTGTTTTATGATGTCACAATGCTTAAGATTTCCATTTTTATTATATGGGTTATGCTATGTTGTATGGTTTCTGATTTTGTGGCACACATAATAATGGTATCATTATGAGATGGGTGAGACCTGTATCTCCCTCCAATGCATTGGGTAAAGATTTTGTATCTCATGAGATAGACATGGCTGGAATGACAGGTTAAATCGGTTCAGTGAAACAGGACTGAAACGAGGAGTGAACTCAGTTCAGAAATGGACTTTGTCCACTAAGATAGTCTTGGAAATGAGACTTGACTAATAAGAAATTATTCTCTATGATTATGTGTGTATGCCACAATGTTTCATGTTTTAAGTTATGATTATTGGGATTACATTTCACTACTATTATTTATCCCATGTTATGAGATTATGATTTCTTTTGCAGGTTAAGATTTCCAAAAGTTAAGTTCTTATGTATATGATGTGATTGATATTTATTTTTTTTACCCTTACTGAGCATTTGATCTCACCTTTTTGTATGATTTCTTTCCCAAGATCAGTAATAAGGTTATTATGTAAGATATGCCAAAAGGGACTATAGATAGGATGAAATAAATGGGAGACAGTGTAGACGCTTTATGAACAAGTTGTTTATGTTTCCCAGTTTCTAAAGACACTATAACTATACGGTCGTTTCATGGTTTTGTTATATGTTGTAGTAAGTGTTATTCAATTCTTAAGTAATAACAATGTATGTAAATTATGGGTCATTATAGGTGGTATCAGAGGAAAGGTATAGTCAACCTTTAGAAACTAGGATGTGAAAGCGTTAGTAAGAACCCTAAGGATAAGTCTAAGCATAGAACACAATCTTAGTGTTTTATAAATGGCCATGAATAACCTAGGATAAGACCTTAAGTGTGAAATTTTATTCTTGATTATGTGGTTTTCCTATTATAATTAGTGTTGCTCACACTATTCTTTTTGGTTTTAGTCAATGGATGGAACCCGAAGGAACCGTGTTAATGCGGAATGCGACAGGAAATGCAATGATTATCCCCCTGAGCAACCAAACGTTATGGGAGATGGAATGAAAAATCATGTAGTAATGTTCACACAACTTTCTCAAGCTATGAATCATGCAGGACTTCCAAACGAGCAATGTAAGGAGCAACATTCTGTTGAATCCTTCATGAGGCAGCGTCCACCTTCATTCAGCGGGTCTACTGATCCATTAGTTGCTGAAAAATGGATTAGTACTACTGAAAAGATATTTTCAGTTCTTCAATGTTCTGAACATGATAAAGTCATCTTAGCAGTGTATCGTTTGGAAGGTGATGCTGATCAATGGTTGAATCTTATTAAGAATACAAGGCAAAGGGATGAAATTGAGTCCATGGAATGGGAAAAGTTCAAGAACTTATTATTCAATAAGTACTTCCCTCGTATTCTCCGAATAAAGATGGAGAAGGAGTTTCTTGAACTAAAGCAAAAGGATGATGAATCTGTTGGTACCGATGAAGAAAATTTTACAGGACTTGAAAGGTATGCTTCTGGTATTATTATCCAACCTGAGAGTAAGATCAATCGATTCTTTAGTGGCTTAAAACCAAGTCTTCTAAGGGCGTTATCCATAAGGGACTTCAATAGTTACGAGGAAATCGTTCGATGTGCTCTCAAAGTCGAGATGGATATTGGAGTAACCCATCAGTCATATGGGTTTGATAAGAAAAGGAAAATGGAATTCAAAGGAAAATCTAAAGAGCACACTGAAAAGAAGATGAGATTTCCCTAATGCTCAAAGTGTGGAAAGAAACATGGAGGGAGTTATCTTAAAGGGACAAGTAAATGTTTCAAATGTGGGAAGGAAGGTCATAGGGCATTTGAATGCCGCAATGATGGGAAGAAGATGTCTAATGATGCAAACAAAGGAAGGGATACATAGAATGAACCTACTACACTTCAATGTTTCAAGTGCAAGGAGATGGGCCATTATGCCAATCAATGCCCAAATCCAAGTGTTGATGATAATGGTCGACATCAACAAACTCTTAAGTCTAAAGACAAAGGAAAGTCACATGCAATTTCTATCAGCGATGTGGAGTATGATAACGATGTGGTGAAAGGTACACATACCATCCACTATAAAGTAGCAAATGTTTTATTTGATTCTGGATCCACCTAATCCTTTATTTCTGAAGAAGTTTCTAAGGATATCACCGTATTACCTCAACAATTAGATGTTGAGTTAGCTGTGACAACCCCTAATGGCACAACAGTCGCATCAAAAGTTTATAATTCTTCTCCGATTGAATTTTGTGGGAATGTGCTTCCTGTAAATCTTGAGATCCTTCCTATAGTGGAATTTGATGTGATTATTGGCATGGATTGGCTTTCTTTATATGGATCTCATATCAATTTCCAAAGAAGGGAAGTCACATTTCATATTCCAGATCAATCTATGATCGTCTATCGATGCAAGGATGAACATAACCTTCTAGTGGAAATTTCTTCCATCTTATGGGTCTTGATTCCACTAAATGAAGGTTATTTATCTCAAATGGTTGGTGAGAAACTCACGATTAATAATATGCCCATTTTATGGGAGTTTGATAATGTCTTTACGAAGGAATTACCGGGTCTTCCACCAAATCGTGAAGTTGAGTTTTCAATAGAACTCGTACCGGGTGCTTTGCCTATTTCAAAGACACCTTATAGAATGGACCCAATTGAATTGCAGGAATTAAAGAAGAAACTCCAAGAAAATCTTGATAAGGGATTCATACTCCTTAGTGCGTCACCTTAGGGAGAACCTGTTTTATTTGTTAAGAAGAAAGATGGATCAAGGAGACTCTGCATTGATTATTGAGAACTTAACAAGATCACTATCAAGAACAAATATCCTCTCCCATGCATTGATGAATTATATGACCAACTATGCGGAGCTCAATACTTTTCCAATATTGATCTTCGTTCAGGGTATCATCAATTAAGGGTCAAAAGGGAGGATATACCAAAGACAGATTTCCGTATAAGGTATGGACACTATGAATTTATAGTGATGCCATTTGGTCTTACTAATTCCCCTGCTATCATCATGGATCTAATGAATAGAGTCTTTAGAGACTATCTTGATCAGTTTGTGGTAGTCTTTATAGATGATATTCTTGTCTATACAAAGATCAAGGAAGAACATGAAGATCACCTAAGAATTATATTGAAGACCCTAAGAAAGGATAAGCTTTATGACAAATTTACCAAGTGTGAGTTTTGGATTAAAAAAGTTGTATTTTTGGGTCACATAATCTCAAAAGAGGAGATATCTATGGATCCAGCAAAAACAGAGGTTATCGAAAGATGGTTGAGACCAACAACAGTAACTGAGATCTGAAGTTTTCTTGGTTTGGCTGGATATTATCGACGTTTTGTGAAAGATTTTTCACGATTATCTAATCCACTCACCAAGTTGACTCGGAAAGGAGTTATGTTTGTCTGGATGGAGGAATGTGAAGAGAATTTCAAGGAGTTGAAAAGAAGTTTATCCAGTGCACCTGTGCTCACACTACCTTGTAGTGGATAAAGGTTTGTGATCTACAGTGATGAATCCAAGAAGGGATTGGGGTGTGTTCTTATGCAAAATGATATGGTGATAGCTTATGCCTCACGACAGTTGAAAATACATGATCAAAATTACCCAACTCATGATTTGGAGTTAGCTGCGGTAATCTTTGCATTAATGATTTGGAGGCATTATATTTGTGGAGAAAGGTGTGACATTTATACTGATCATAAAATTTTAAAGTATATTTTCACACAAAAGGAGCGGAATATGTGCCAAAGAAGATGGTTGAAGCTGATTAAGGATTATGACTACTCAATTCATTACCACCCTGGGAAAGCAAACAAGGTGGCAGATGCATTAAGTCGACAAGACCATGCCAGTTTATCCATGATGAGGATCACAAAAGATCCAATATTTATGGATTTACAAAGGATGGATGTTGGAATTATAATGGAAGGGGGGGAAATCATATCTTTCTCAAATTAATGTTCAACCATCTATACATGTGAAGATTAAAGAGGCATAGAAAGAAGATGTCGAGTTACAAAAGAAGGTGAGAAATGTTCCTGAATTCAACCTTGATTGTGATGGGATAATAATGTTCCGGAATCGGGTTTGTGTTCCTCCCATCCCCGAATTAAAGAAGGAGCTGCTGGATGAGGCTCATAGTTCTTCATTCTATATTCATCCTGGAAGAACGAAGATGTATAGGGACCTAAAAGAGTACTTCTGGTGGGATGGCATGAAAAGAGATGTTGCTGAATATGTCCCTCGATTCTTGGTTTGTAAGAAAGTTAAAACTGAGAGACAGAAGTCTAAGGGGATGTTACAACCATTACCCATACCCGAATGGGGGAAAACATCACTATGGACTTTGTCACCAGACTTCCTAAAACATCCAAAGGCAATAATGCTATCTGGGTCATAGTTGATCATCTTACAAAGTCTGCACACTTCATTTCTATTAGAGAGGATTTATCTCTGGATCAGCTTTCCAGGATATATGTAAAGGAAGTGGTAAGATTGCATGGAGTACCACTTTTTATTATATCTGATCGGGATCCGAGGTTTACCTTGAAGTTCTGGAGAAGTCTTCAGCATAATCAGGATATAGAGTTGAGTTTCAGCACTGCTTATCATCCTCAAACAGACGGTCAGTATGAGAGAACAATTCAAACTCTAGAAGATATGTTGAGAGATTGCTCTATGGATTTCAAAGGTGGTTGGGATCAACACCTACCTTTGGTGGAATTTCTTATAATAATAGCTTCTACTCCAGTATTCAGATGGCTCTTTATGAATCTCTCTATGGAAATAAATGAAGGAATCCAACTTTCTGGGAAGAAGTTGGGGAAAGAAAGCTATTAGGACCTGATCTCGTTGATGAAATGGCAGAAAAGGTTAGATCTATTCAAAAACACATAAGAGCATCTCAGACTCGACAGAAAAGTTATGCCGACAACCAAAGAAAAGACCTAGTGTTTGAAGTAGGTGATAAAGTGTTCTTACAAATGTCTCCTTCGAAGAGGGTCACGGGATTTGGAAAGAAGGGAAAGTTGAGCCCTAGATATATCGGTCCTTTCGAAATATTGGATCGTGTTGGGAAGGTAGCTTATCGATTGGTGCTTCCATCGAATCTCTCTCAAGTTCATGATGTGTTCCATGTATCTCTCCTGAGAAAGTACATACCTGATCCTTCACATGTACTTAGCTCAGAAGTTGTACCACTGGAGCAAGATCTTTCTTATGAAGAACAGCCGATAGAGATTCTGGATCGTAGCGAAAAAGTCCTACAAAACAAGACCACCCACTTGGTGAAAGTTTTATGGAGAAACCACCAATTAGAAGAAGCTACATGGGAGCTTGAGGATATGATGAGGGAGAGGTATCCTCATCTGTTTGTTACAAAGTGACGAATTTCGAGGGCGAAATTCATTTTAAAGGGGTAGAATGTATCACCCAAGACTTTTATGAGAAATATTTTGATTTTATGTTATCAAAGGAATATTTCACTACACACATCACTTACTTGGATTTCTTTAAACGCCATCACGACCTTCCTCGATAGCTTGCATCGTACGCAATACTGAGTTTCACTAAACAACGATATGCTATTAAAATATTATTAAAACTAGCCATTATGAATAGTAATAACCACTTTTTGAAATTTTATAAATTTTATTTTTCAAAATGGACTTCATTTTTGGATTCGGAATATCGAAATTAGACTAGGGTGAAATTTTGGTATTTTTCTGAAAACTTTCAATTTTTGATGAATAGTGAAACCACTAAGTGGTAGTTAAAAAACTGAATTTTTCATAAAACTTAATTTACCGCTTCTGTGAGTGGAATCTCAAAAATACGAGAGACACAGTTGATTTTAGTAAGTAAAATGTGGTTCAATGAGATGAAAATAATTTTTGGTGAATAGTAACTTTTTACCTTTATTTACCACGGTTAAAGGTAAATAGGGTAATTAAGGGTAAAAATGATATTATTATTACCTTAACACAGGTAATAATTCTATTGGATAAGTGTAATTTGACCCAAAACAACCTTATGAATAAAATATGACCATTTAGGCCCACTTGGATTAGATTTGGACATTTATTATTAATTTATTTAAAGAAGGGTTAAAATAATTAAAATCAAAGTTTAATAGGTATATCATTTTTAATACAGGGTTATACATAAGATAAATTCTACTATAAATATTCATTAGAAAGCTCAAAATATTTATTACATAATGATATTTTATTTATAATTTTTAGACTTTAAATAATTTAATTTATTTATGACACAAAGATGATGCAGTAATTATCTTATTAATGAAATATTGACATAATTGATGTTATCAATACCCAAATAAATATAATTTGAGACTTTTTATGAATTCCACTAATTTTATATGTTAATATGACATGTTAGAATTTATTTAATTAACTTTTTTCGAACTAATCATTCTGTTATGATTTTCACAAAAATTAATTACTAAATAGTGTCAAAATTGACATAAAATATTTTTTCAAACAAATATTATATTATTAATTGTTATTTTATTCCTAAAAATATAAAGTTAGGCCAAATGACTTAGATAAGGTTATATATATTAATAATAGACAACTTGGGATTCTTTTGGCTTGTTATAGTAAGTTTATTAACCTTATAGTATAAGAACACAAGAAGACACGGTAAAAGTAAAATTATTTTACTTATTGTTAAATCTAAATGATAAGGTTAAAATAGGAACCTAAACATGTATAAATTATATTGGATGAGAGGATTTATACCCATACCCACCTTAGGTTCTAAATAAATCAATTTGGAGCTATTTATAACCGAATGTGACTTTATAATAAAATAATAGTTTTAGTTATTCCAAAGGTGCCCCTCTCCTCCCTTATAAAAGGGCACCTCCTCCCCCTCTTCCTCACACCACTTTGAGCCTTCAAGCTCGACCAAACCCTGAACATTTCCCCTCTAAACTTCCCTAGAGACATCCTAGAGGTCCTGGTCTTCTTCAAAGACCAATTTTAGTGCACTAAAAGGATATCTCAAAGAGGCGCTTCAAAGAAGAGGTAATGTCTGATTACTAATTCTTTCAAATTTATTTCTTCTCCCACTTCTTCTTCTTTAGTTGTTTCATTATGAAGTAATAACATCAGTATCAATAATATAATGATATGTTATTATAAGTATGAAACAACCCTATTTCACCATCTATCCATCCTACAAAAAATGAAATCACCGCGCGTGCGTACGTACGGAATACCGTCTCCACGCTGTGGTGTAATCTATTTTCCACCACCACCTTACTTGGATGGGTATAATGGTGTAAATAATGACTATATATGACTATTATAAAATGATATTGATTCTGAAATAGTATACATACACTCCAATACAATTCCATGATCATGGGAATGATATCATCGCTCGCGCGTACGTATGGAATACCGTCTCCACGATGTGATGCGACTTGTCCTACATGATATTCATTGAATAATGATTATATAAATGAATTGAGTGAATAAATATGATATATATTACACTAATACCATTCTGTAAATGAGGTATCTATAAATTAAAAAAAAGTATAAGAATTTATTCGACAAAACACGCATAAGAACAAAAAGTAATAAACACCCGAATAAACAAGTAGTAATGAAATATTACTAATAAGAAGCTAAGAATATGACCATATATGATATCATAAAAATAAGTATGATTATGGAATAAGTCAATAACATTATTTAAATCATTATACAGGAGGTTCGGACACTTATGAAGCAAATCAGACCTAAGGTAAGGGAAAATATCACAATCTCATTTTTATCCGAGATTGTTTATACTTTGGTATTTACTGGGGTGTATTTTATCATCCACATCCATGTTTTCTCAATATGTAATTTTATTTCCATACACCTACAATTGTTTAAATCCAATTTTACCCTTCAACGAGTTTTTAGTAAAATATATGAAAGGAATCTTTTGTCGTTTTTCATACGAGGTACTTTTTGACTTTTCCGACAAAAGTACGAGAAGAATATTTTTTTAACTTATATGGCATGAATGGATTTTTAAAACATTATTTACAAGAAGCTTCCTTTATAAGTTTTCAAGTTTATTTTTAATCAAATTATTTTATTTTATAATTGTATGACATGTTAAGAAAGGAAAAGTGTTTTTGAAGTAGAAAGGATATTTTCCTCAAGAATGGAGTTCATGTGTTTTATCAAAATTATTTTCCATCTAAGATAATATAGGGTTCTGTTTCTATCCCTATTATTACATGGATTTGATTATGTTGTGATGGAAATATTTTTATGAATTACTTTATCTTATATGAAATGTATTATGATGTCACGATGCTTAAGATTCCCATTTTTATTATATGGGTTATGCTATGATGTATGGTTTATGATTTTGTGGAACACATAATAATAGTATCATTATGAGATGGGTGGGACCTATATCTACATCCAATGCATTGGGTAAAGATTTTATATCTCATGAGATAGACATAGCTAGAATGACAGGTTAAACCAGTTCAGTGAAAGAGGACTGAAACGAGGAGTGAACTCGGTTCAGAAATGGACTTTTTCCACTAAGATAGTCTTGGCAATGAGCCTTGACTAATAATAAATCATTCTCTATGATTATGTGTGTATGACACAAAGTTTCTTGTTTTAAGTTATGATTATTGGGATTAAATTTCACTACTATGATTTATCCCATGTTATGAGATTATGATTTCTTTTTCAGGTTAAGATTTCCAAAAGTTATGTTCTTATGTATATGATGTGATTGATATTTCTTTTGTTTACCCTTACTGAGCATTTGAGCTCACCCTTTTGTATGTTTTCTTTCCCCAGATCAGGAAGAAGGTTATTAAGTAAGATATTCCAAAAGGGACTATAGATAGGATGAAATAAATGGGAGACAGTGTAGATGCTTTATGAACCAGTTGTTTGTGTTTCCCAGTTTTTAAAGACACTATACCTATACGGTCCTTTCCTGGTTTTGTTATATGTTGTAATAAGTGTGCTTCAATTCTGAAGTAATAACAATGTATGTAAAGTATGGGTCGTTATACTCATTGAACCACATTTTAATTCCTAATGAAAACCATGTATGTCAAATTATTTAAAATCAAATCACAGAAGTGGTAAAGTTTCATTTAAATGAAAAATCAGTTTCTTTAACTACCACTTAGTGGTTTCAGTATTCATCAAAAATTGAATTTTTTCAGAAAAATACAAAAAATTCACCATAATCTATATTTTATATTCTGAATTAAAAAATGATGTCTATTTTACAAAATTAAAAACATATAAGTTTCATTAATTAATTTAATAATTAATTCCCGCTGTGAAAACAAATAGCGTGTTTTTAAGAAACAATATCTATTAAAAGATTAACACTAGTTTAAGTCCAATTTCAAAGTGAAATTAATTCCAATGACCAAAATTGGATTAAATGGTAAACATATATTCTAAATACACTTTAATATCAATTAAAAATATAATTTATCCATATAAATAAATCAGATTAAAAGGTGGTTTTGAATTAAAATGCAACATTTTCACTAAAAATGATCTTTATCGGAAAAATAACAAAAATTTACACAAAGTAAGTTTTGATGTCCAGATTCTAAAGAAAGATTTTATTTTGTCAAATACAACATATAAAATTATCAAAATTATATTTAAAAAGGTTTCTCCATCAAAAGGCAGTTAATCGACCTTTTTAAAGAATATTAGAAGATTTATACTTAAAATTGGATTCATTTGCATTTTATGCCTATAACATTTATTGGATAAAAGTAAAAATATTTGAAAAACATATATAATAATGTTTTAGTTAGTTCCGTTCTTTCCCGCCATTAAAATAGCTAGGCATTAACTACCATTTAAAATAATATTATTTTATTATTAGAGTGCAATGTAATATTTCAAAGGAACTCGTTGTCGTGTATTGGGTACACCATCGAGCATAGCGTTCCCTTTAAATAAAATTAATATTTTATTCACAAATATGGATAAATATAAAAAAATGTCATATTCTTTATTTACCTGGTGTGTTACAATGGATTTCCTAGTAAATTTATGGTAAACTAGAATTAATAAAGTGAATTAAATTAGAACATAATGCTACACTAAATTAGGTTTTTAACACATTGATTCAGTTGATAAAAAATAATCATCTAAAGTATCAGTGAACACAATTTATTTGGGAGAGCAGTAAGCTTTCAAAT
The DNA here is from genome assembly GCA_963277665.1 of Viscum album. NCBI lineage: Eukaryota > Viridiplantae > Streptophyta > Magnoliopsida > Santalales > Viscaceae > Viscum > Viscum album. Next base: position 1,273,695,936 of record OY728153.1, on the reverse strand, counting down.
TTTGACTGGTTGTAAACCGGGAGGGAGTCCATTTCAAACATTGTAATAGTAGTGTTCTTTAGTGTAATTGGTACATAAGAACATTTCATTTGGATGCTCCTTGGATATATCCTAGTGGGGGTAAAACAAGAAAAATTAATGTGTCTCATGCATTCTTTCATTTTTTCTCATACATTGCTATGGAAAAGGGAGATACCATATTTTCTTAATAATGAAATAATATTTGTAGGGGAAATAGTTTGAATATTTCATACCTTAATTCACTCACTTTTAGGGTATTTAACTATGTTAGGCTAACAATTGGTACTATAAACAAAGGTTAATTTTAGTATTTCTCTCTAATGGGTTTCAATGGAGGTTGTAAATCATAAAGGGATTCTGATATTTTATGGAAACAATTTCCAGTTGTGGAAGAATCATATGTTACCCTACTTCCAATATTTATTAATAAATGTATTTACAGTATTAATTCATGCTATTTTTGAAAGTGTAGATAGTGGTTCTTTATCTGAAGATGACTGATGGAAATTGGATGTTGGTACTAAAGGAATAAATGCTTTAGGGGAAGCCCTATCCAATGCGATATATACAAAGATGATGTCGTGTAAGTCATCACATGATATATAGTAAAATTTAAAGAATATTTATGAGGGAGACTCAAAAGTTAGATAAGTAAAGATGTAGGTTTTATTGAACAAGTATGAGGATATGAGAATACCTTCTAATGAGTCTATAGATTCATTATTTGACTTGGAGAATGTTACTATTGAATACATGCTTGGTCTTGGAGACATTCTTGAATATGTAAAGATCACTAAGTGTATCTTGGTATGAATTACACCTTAGTTCAATACGAAAGTTTATAATTTAGAAGATAAAGATACAAATGAGATGACAATAGATAGTTTATATAATATTCTTATCTCTTACAAAATGAGAAATTATGATAATGAGTCTTTGGAAAAAGTTAAGTCCAAAGAGGTGGAATTTAAGTCCATGAATAAGTTCCCTATTAAATATGGATAAGAAGAAGAAGAGATGTATGAAGTAATGTACTTCCTTTCCTCAAATATATAAATAAGAGAAGGGAAGTGTAAAGGAAAACTCCCAATTTCATTCTTTTGATATGGAAATGTTATACATATTGTAGAAAGGTGACCTAAGAAGTGTCAATATGATGATGAGAATAAAGTTGAAATTCCTATGAAGAAGTCTTCAAACAATGTTAAAGGTAAAAAAGTTGAGAAGAAATTACTTCAAAAAGAATAAACTTCTTTTATAATCCATTGATAGTTCAAAATAATTTGAGGTTGAAGAGATGGATAAATGCAATTATCATGGAGAAAATACTATGGTGGAAGTTGTAGGTTGGTCCCAAATATGTGAATAAAGTGAAAATGAGGAAGAATAAGTTGAAGGAAGAGTTGATCTACATGATGAATTATAAGATTCTATTGAAGTGATATATGTTTAGAGAGCCAAATTTAATATATCAAATAGAGTGGTCCATGATTAAAAAATATATGTGAAGTAGTTGGAATAAGATAAGTTTGACATAATGGAAGTGGAGAATAGAGGTCCAACAAAATACAAGAAACAATTAAATACAAATAATAAGGTTGGTATAGGGATTGATGACAAATATAAAGATATGGAGATTGATTTTAGACAAAAATTACCCACTCTAAGAATATAAATTGATTTAAGAACAAACATGATTAAAAATACTCATGAAACCCTAGGAAGAACCAATCCTATAATAATGTATAAGAATAAATATCATATCAGGTGTTATTATTGTGGAAAGATGGTACATTTTCCAAATGCACGATCTATTTCCAAAAGGTAATGAAGGTAAATATAGAATGAAATGTTTCCACATAGAGTTCAATATTTTGGGAATGATTTTGGTGGTAAATATTTTTAGGGTGGATAATTTAGACACATGACCGGATATTTCTTATAAAAAATGCATAGGAATATACTAAGGAAAACTAAAAGTAGTCGTAAGAAGCATTTAAATGTATCAATGAATGAGTTGAAAATGAAAAAGTAATTTTCATCTTTTCAAGATGAATTTGGTCTATAATAATCTAAGGAAGATCAAGATTATCAATCCATAATGAGTATGATGTAAAAGACATGGATTAAAAAGAAAAGAGTTGAGGAGGAAGTGTTTGTAGATATTTCCTTTAAAGCATCAGAGCTTACTAGTGTATAGATCATTGATAGTGGATACACATCCCATATGACATGAAATAAATATATTGTGGTAGGCATCAAATATGATAAGGAAGGTGTTGTAAAATTTGGAAATGATGAAGTGCTGAAGATTTTTGTCTTCAAAAAATCCAAGTTTGGTGTCAAAGATATGATATGTGAAAATGCATTGGTTGTAAATGGTCTCAATCATATCTTGCTAAGTGTTATTCACTTATGTGAATCATTCCATGCTATAGGATTTACCAAGAAGTTACATATCTTAAATGGAAAAGATGGTACAATTGTTTTATAGGGAAAGATGATGAAGGGAAATCTCTACCCTATAAGTGGAGAAGAAGATATGTTATTTCTATTCAGAGAGGAAGAAAAAAGGTTATTGAATAAATGGATTTTACATCTATGAAAACAATCCCTATAATATATAATCAAGTGTGATTTATATCAAGATATGACAAGATATCATGTGATCATACACACACATGTGATGCTTCTCAACAGGTGAATATTATCCGAAAGACGTATAAGGGAAAATAATTGAAGTTAACTAGAGTGCTTGAATTGATGCATGCAGATGTGTGTGGACCTATCTCAACAATATCCATTGAAGAGAAGAGTTATTATGTTCTTTGAATTGATTATTTCTACAAGGTGGAATATGTACTTTTCATTGTCCGCAATTCCTAAATATTATGTTTCATAAAATAATATCCAAGGGAATTTGAAAGTATTCTTGTATAGAATATTATAATGATTCATGATGATAATGGTACGTAACTCAAAAAATATCAAAGTTCAAGATTATATTGAGAAATAAGGGATATAAAATCAAGTTTTAGCAGTGATAACTCCTCAAAAAAATAGAGTGGTTGAGAGGAAAAATCAGATCATAAACAACATAGAAAAAATAATTCTTATTTAAAATGACATACTAGAAAATTATGGAAGGAAGATGTCTTGACATTAAAATGTATATCCAATATGGATTTTTTGTGGTAAAAATAATAGAATACTCCATATGAGTTGTGGTATGGAAATAATACAATATTGATATACTTTCGAATATTTGGAAGTAAGTGTTTTATTTTCAATAGGGAGAAACACAAGAAATTTTAATCTCAGGATGATGATGGGATATTACTCAGATATTCAGAAAAAAGAAAATATATGTTTCAATAAGATGTTTGGAGAATTTATTGAATGAAATGATGTAACAGTAGTAGAAAATGAAAAGAATCTCCGACAGTATAGTGAGAAGTTTCTAGATGATAATGACGAGGAGGTGAGAAACATAGGGGGATTAGGAGTGGAAAATTATGATACAAAATATGATACTAATGATGATAATGAGGAATTAAAATCAATTTCTTCATATAAGATAAAGAGTCAAGAAGAAATTGATAGGTTAGATATCATTGATGATCAGGAAACACCAGTTCAGACATAGGGAATGAATTGTTTATAAGTGACATATTTCTTATCTAAGGTAGAGTCTAAATGTTTTTAAGAATAAACTAGATATTACAACTAGTTTCAGGATATGAATGAGTAGTTTAAACAAATTGAGAATCAAACATGGGATATTATTTTGAGACCAATAGATAAAAATTTCATTTAGACCAAGTGGATCTTTTTCAATAAGATAAAAATATATGGTACACTGATTCAAAAAAGCACAAATTGTGTGAAAAGGGTAATCCAAAATAGATGGAATCTATATTGATGAAAAAGTTTCACCTATTTTGTGGCTATAGACAATTAGATTATTCTTGGACACAAGAGTTAAAATAATGGTCAAAGATTTCCAGATGAATATTAAGTCAACATTTTTGAATGGGGTTCTAAAAAAAGAAGTTTATAACAACCATCCAGATGGTTTTATAATGCATGAATATGAAAACATGGTTTTTCAACTGAGGATATAACTATATGGGTTAAAATAGGAACCAAAATCTTAATATTCATGTCTAGACCTGTTTCTGAAAAAGATCTATTTTCAGCATGGTGGACTTAATTACAATATATATTTGAACAATGGAGGTAATCAAAGGATTATGGAATTGGTGTATTTATTTGACATAATATTTGGTGGATAAGATGAAGTAAAATAAAAACAGTTTATAGAATTCATGAAAAGTGAAGTTGAAATGTCAATAATTGGAGAACCTATATTTTTACTCGGTTTATAAGTGATTGAAGGAAAGAAAGTCACATTTATTTTACAATTAAAATATTCCAATTATATTTTGAGAATTTTTATAATAGATAATTATAAGGAGATTAAGACACCGATGGCAACACAAATGAAAATATCATTAGACGATGGAGGTGAAGTGGTTAATGTCACAAAATACAAGAAGATCATTATCATTATACTATACCCAAAAACAATAAGACCTAATATTGTTTTTTTAACATGTCAAGAAGAAAAATATCAAATAAATCCCAAAGAAATCCACTTACTTTCAGTAAACATGAATACTTTGACATATTTAGGGAATGGTGGATTTCAGTTTTTTGTACAATGAAAAATCTCAACATGAGTTATTGGGCTATACAAATGTAGATTGGGATGGGTCATAAGATGATATAAAATCAACATCAAGTGGTGCATTCTATCTTGATGAATTTTGTATTTAATGTATAATAAAGAAAAAATATTTCATTTCATTAAGAACTATAGATGCTTAATATATTGCGGCTACTCAATGTAGCACATGAAAGGACCAGTTTGGGATATACCTAACACAGAGAGGGGGGGGGGTGAATCAGTGTTGGTGCCTTTTTAAACTAATTCCAACTTTTATCCCTGTACCTCTAGACCTGTTAGGATCTTGATTCTCTTATTCTCTTTTCCCTGTCACATGCAATAATAGAAAGTGGTAAAGATATGCAGATGATATTTTTACAAGGTTCACCACTCAATAAGAGTTGCTACGTCCTTGCCATGCATGGGGATGACCAGTTCATTGATTCTCCACTATAATGTAAAATTTTGTTAAAATAGAGTGGCTAGGAAAACAATCCTCTAGCCAGTGTGAGTCCCTACACTTTGGAGGGGGTGGGAAACAATCCCCTTCCCTGGACTAGTGAAAGCCTAGTCCAACTTGCAGCCTCTAGCTAGTTCTTTATACTTCCTAAGGAGGCAGTCTTCTTCCTTCTTCAGTAAGGTAGGTTCTGCTCTTAATATTCTTCGGTTCTCTTCACTTGATTACTTGCAAAGTAGTAGGCAAGCAATTATTCCTTTTTTCCTTTCTCTTCTTCTCTAGTGCAACACTAACTGCACTAGAATTCTTCTTTATTCTTCTCAGTGTAACAACCAACTGCACTAAAAATTCTTCTTTATTCAGCTAGAATCACATACAACAATGTGATTATTCAAACACTGAGGATCAGATCATAGAGCATCATCTAGATTAAAATACCCTGAATACTCTATTCTTCTTCGTATCTTCCTTCTCTTCTCAATACCAACACCTGAGTTTATTGGTATACTGAATTCTTCCTTTGTGCAGACATGAGTTCAATTGCGCGTCTAGTTCTTCTTCACTTCGCAAAGCACAATGAGAGTGATGAACACCAGTCGTGTGAGTGCTTTACAACTTCTCTTTGTGAAATAGAATGGTTCATAGTTCTTTCTTCTTCGCAAAGCTGTTTCGAGAGTGCTATGCACCTATCGAATGCCTGCAGGACCCCCAAATTTTTCGCGTACCCTTCTAGGTGACTTGCGCATAAAATTCAAGACTTGTGTGTAGAAACACCTTTTGGTGTGAAAACCCTTTTTCACGCAACTCTTCTTTTCCACGTAGAACTTCCTATTTCATGCAGCAGTTCCTTCTTCGCGCAACAATTCTTCTTTTCTCGCAATACTTTATACACCAATTTTTTTTCGTGTGTCAGAGCTCAGGATTTGTCTATGTGTTGAGTCTCACACAATGAGAGGGGGTCTCCTCATATTTATAGGAATTTTGGACCCTACGTGTAAAACCCTTTCTGCACGTAAAACTGTCTCTCAATTCTTGAGATTACGCGCACCTTCCTAGATTTTTCGCGCACCTCAGGACTTTGCCATTTTTCGACTATCCAATCAAAATACACCAATTGTGCACAAAATTCCACACTGTATTCCATATTGCGCGCAAACCCAATCTTCCATGTGACATCATTTTCGTGCAATGCTCCAATATTTCATGCATTTCATGCCTTTTCCAATTTTCATCATTCTAAGCATGAAGCACCAATTGCACGCAAAATTCCACACCGTATTCCATATTGCGCGCAAACTCATCCTTTCACGTGACATCGTATTTCACGCAATGATCCAATTTTTTGCGCAGCTCATGCATTTGAAATTTTTTGAGCTCTTGATCTCGAAATACCTTTTGCGCGAAAAAAATCATTCCTCTATTTTGCGTATCCCGCAGATTTTTCGCGCATCCCGCTACTATTTCCCGCAACATGCATATATTGCGCGTACCACTTTATTTTTACACGCAACTTACCTAAATTTCCGCGCACTCCATGCCTTTTTTATTTTTCGATGTTCTAACCTTGAATCATGCCTTGCATGCAAAAATCTGAACCATCTTCAATATTGCATGCTCCATCCATTGCCAAACACATTTCTTCATCTCCAGATTTTCAGGCCCTAAAATTTGGCAAACACTGGAATATAGCGCCACCTTAAACTGTGCTTTTCTGCTATCCCCAGATTGTCCATTGCTTTGTCATTTTGTCTCTTCACTGCTTCCCATAACCATTCTTCTGCTCTTATCACGAATCCCACTATTACGATATTTATCATTTGATAAATCAGCTTTAGCATCGCCAGAGTTGCAATGGGAACTGAAACTTCCCTATCCTCTAGAAGCATCATTCCTTCCCATCAAAATTTTATATGACTGGAATAATCATTTCTCCCCCTATTCTTCATAAGGTTTGCATCACAAGTTCTCCTAACTCCTGATATGTGTGAAATACATACCAACAATGTATCGTCTGATTTGGATATAATGAGAAATGCATGACTACCTCAGAATTCCAACCCCTTCGACATTCTCTCTTCTTCTTCAGCCATCATTCTAAACTTCATGAAAATCATATGATTTTATTCTTCAAGTAATCACTTGCATGGATTTCTACCATGAAGAATTTCATGGTCTTCTTCAAATCCTCATTCTTCTTCAATCATCCTCAGATGGATGATACTTCTCCATTATGATCCAATCATCCTCAAATGGATGATACTTCTACATTATTCATTGTTTTAAAGAATGTGTCACCATTGACACAAGTTCTTTGAACTTAGGATCAACTAAACAATCGTCTGAATTTACTTCATGGAGAATTTCCCAAGCATGACATTCAATGATATGATTACATAATAATTCTCTAGGCATCCTCACTTCAGTCGATCTCCATTAACTTTTGATTCCTACTTCATCTCCTTCTTAATTTTGACCAGCATTGACAACTATTGACAACAAATACAATCTTCATACAAAAATTGGTCCCAACAACACATATGTATTGTGGATGAAGCAATAGCTTGATTATGTGGTAGTTTAAGTTAAGTCTCTAATATAAATCCATTATGATAATCTATGTTCTATAAAACTTATAAAAAATCTAGTTCATCACTCATGGAGAAAGAAAATTGAAATCAAGTACCATTTTATAAAGGATTAGGTGGAGCATAGTCTTTTGAAGATAGAGTATTTGACTACAAAACTACAGGTTTCAAACATGCTAAAAAAGTCCTTACCTAAAGAGGTGTTTGAGAGGCATCAAATGGCTCTTAAAGTCCAATAGACTCCCCACACATGTAGTAGTGTGGATATAGGACCCCCAATCCCTGAGGTATGACATGTCATTCCCTTATGTGTTGATATATGTTCTTTAAAATGTTGCAAACACAAAAGAGTTACCTCTGGGTTCATCGACAAAGTGGGAGAAAATATCTTGATCAAGACAAGGGGAGAAGTTGAAAGGGGAACATGATATTAGGGGAAGTTTGAAATTTTAGAATTCTAATAATGACTGGACAAAGGTTATATATCATGGGAGATGGGGTTTGTGGGGAGAGAAGTTGACTGTTCTTGGTATGAAGTGATTCATTGATGAACTTTGTATGCTAGTATTGTTTTTCATAATGAACATGACTCATGTAGTATTAGAGTGTGTGCTGAGTAAATATTTTATCTCTCTATGAATTTTAATAAGTGAATGTTGGTATAATATGGAATTTTTTTTAATGTGGTATCAAAATGTGAATAGTTGTCAACAAACCCAAAGGGTCAGATTGTTGGGAAAAAATCCCTCAAGGTAACATTATAGTGTTTTAGGGTTTGTTTTTTTTTTGAAAAATCAAGTTTACAAGGTTAGTTTTGGAGTTCAATGATATTTTTTAAAATGTATGTTGGAAAAGATCCAATAAAAAAGAATGGATGATCTAGAGGTGGTATAGAAAATTGTGTTTTCATCGTGGTGGTGTTTTCTATGTATGCCAAATTTTTAGGGTCCAAAACTTGGAGGATGAATCAGGAATCATGAATGTTTGATTTCCAGGACTAAATTTTTATAGATATGGTAAATTTAATGTTTTTAAAAATAATTTAGTTTCATGAAGATGTTGAAATTCAAAAAGGAAGCTAGTGTTGTCAAGGTTTGAAGGTTCACCAATGTGTGATGAAAAGATAGAAAATCTTCACAACTACCAGAATCTTTTTGAATGAGAAAATTTACATGGTGCTTCATGAAGATAGGGATGTTTTCAAACAAGTTTTAATATCTTGGAAAAAATATGGTGGTGATCTTAGAATCATCTTGAAAGGGAGGAAACTCATATAAATAGGCTAGTACCCCTCATTCGAATCCATGAAATCATTAATATAAATCCAAAGGTTTTGAATTCAAAAAGGTGGTTTAAGAAGAATTTTTCTTGTGTGAAGGTTTTCATAAGAAAATATGTTTTATGAAGAAAGGGAGTTCTCAAAGTCTATGTGAGCTTCGTGAAATCTATTAGCATCATGAAAATAGTGAGCTTCATGAAGGCTAAGTGAGATTTATGAAATGAGGTTTCTTCATGAAGGTTATGCGAGATTTTCTAAAGTATAGAGATTACCGAATGTTGGGGGTTCATGAAAGAAGAATTTTCTTATGAGGAATTGGGTAATTTTTTGAAGGTTATAAATATTGTTTTAATAAAAGTAAATATCATCTAAACCAAAAGGGATTTCTTAGTAAATTTTTGGTAAATTTTCATTCATAAAGTATAAGAATTTAGAACTTAACACTACACCAAATGATTCATAAAAAATACTTATTCAAGTGATCAAAAGAAGAATCATATGAAGGATCAATGAAAACAATTTATTTGAGAGATAAATGAGCTTTTAATTGTGATTAGTTGTAAAATAGGATGGTAGTGAGTTTTCTCTAGGCTTTGTAACAATAGTGAGCTTTATTGTATTTGGTACATGTGGACATTTACTTTTTATGCTCCTTTGAAATAGAAAAGGGATGATGAACTAAGTGAAATTGATGTTTCCCATTCATGCTTTCATTTTTGTTTATAAATCTCTATGGGAAAGGGATAGAGGATCATTTTGTTTAACAATGAAAAAAGATCTGAATGGGAAATAGTTTTAATATATCATACCCTGATTTAGCCCCGCTATTAGGGTATTTAACCTTGTTGGGGTAAAAAAGTCTATACTCAATACTAATTATAAACTAGGTAAGATTAATAATCCCAATTCTTCAAGGGAGTTCATATCTTTCATTTCAAAAATAAATCTTTTGGATTATAATCTAGTGGGAGATAAGTACACCTGGTACATGAGGGTTATTAATTTAATGGTGGCCAATATAATTGATAGAGATTTTATCAGTGAATATTCCTTTAATTATTTGGGATATATTTCTTGTGTCACATTATCAAATATTAATTCTGATCATAATCCAATTTTAATGAAATTCATTAATAAATAGGTGAAGCTTCCCTTATATTTCATATTTAACAATGCTTTGGATCTTCACTGTACTTATAGGAATATTGTTATGGATGTTTAGAACTTAGTGGACTCCAAGAATAATGAATTGGACTTCATTTTAAAGATTAAGTTACTTAAAAAGGGAAAAAATAACATAGCATGTATTATTTTAGTGAATTAGACATGCATATTTCCTCTTTTGAATCAAATTTCATCTTATAAAAGAGGTATATACAAATAGAAATATCTTTGGTGATCTAAAAAATGAATTTTAGGTCTAAAAAATGCTTAAACTTTTGCTTAATATCAAGGATAGTATTCAAAAAGGAATTTTTAAAACTTGAGGATTAATGAAAGTTACAATCTTTTTTATTAAATTATCTCCAAATAGATATAATGGTATGTGGGCCTTCACCACTCTTCAAGGATGGAGATCAAATTTTGGATGACAAAAAGGACCATACTAATCACGTGGTTTCTTTCTTCACATATATTTTCGATAGACATGCAATGAAAACTGATATACTGGAAGGAATCATTCCTATATTGGTAAATGACAATGATAAAATCATGCTCATATTGCCTCTCGATTTTGAGAATAAATATGAAGACTTTGGTATTAATGCTAGGAGTTCTCTTAGTCCAAATAGTTTAACTAATTTTTTTTACAATCCTTATAGGATATTATCTGACATGATGTTTGTTGATTGGTTATTCATTTTTTAGTGGTTGATCTCTTATGAATTATGTCAATTATCAATTCATTTTTCTCATTACAAAAGTATAAAATGATTATGACATTGGTTATTTTAGGCTGATTCCTCTTGTTAACACCATTCACATGATTAGAGACAAAATTAATTCTAATAGGATTTCCAAGGTATCTAACAAAATAATTTATTGGAATTATTTTTTCTTTTTAAAAAGAATAAAAATATAAGATTTTATTATCATTGCCTCAAAATGGGTTAATATTATCAAGATGTATAAAATGGGTGGCAATATTTCATTGAAGCTTGATATCAGGAAGGCCTTTGACATAATTAATTAGGGATTTATATGTAATGTGAACTCCAATTTTGGATTTGATGAAGCCTTTATGCACTAGGTAAAAGTTATATTAAGATCATCACATATTTTCATTCTCATGAATGAATATCCAAAAGGATAATTCACATACTATAGAAGAGTTATACAAGGATACCCTATTTTTTCCATTATTTTTTCCTTTACGATGGAATAATTTAGCAAAATTTTCTAAATATGGTGGAAAATAGTAATCTGAAGACCATTGGGGTTGCTAGAGATTTATTTTCTCCTTCAAATTTATTTTATGTTTATGATATTATTCTCTTTACCAAAGGATAAAAAATAAGCATTAGAAAGATTAAAAATGATATTATACATTGTGAAAGTATATCAGGATAGGTGATCAGCTTGAATAAATCAATTATCTACTTTAGTAAAACATTTCTATATCTAGAAAACTGAACATTATAAATTATTTGGGCATTAGAGAGGGAGCCTTATTTTTCACTTACATTGGAGTTCCTTTATTCTGGGGACATCTAACAGCATTTCAATTCAATCATATTTTGGGTCAACTTAGAAGATCTTTAGAATCTTGGAAAGGAAATTCCATATCCATGGAGGGGATATTATTTCTTGTGAAGCACATAATTATTTGTATATTTGTTTATTCTTTTATGGAGTATAAATGAACTACTACTTTACTCAAAAATATTAATACTCTTATTAGAATATATTTTTTGGAGTGGATCCATTATAGAAAGGAAAACCATCATTTTTTCATGAAAACAATACTGGAAAACGTTTTCTCTTAGAGGTCTTAGAATTAATAATATATGGATATTCAATCAATCCATTTAATCCAAATTTATTTGTAGAATTATAAATCAAAATTATAGTTCATTTGGATTCTTTAGATTGAAATTTCAATGAATTTTGAAATCTATTCACATTAGTTATATTGAATCTTCTATCTGGAAAATATTCAAAAATATGTTTCCCTGCATTTCTACCAATTCTTATTAGCTTTTTAACATGAATTATTCTTTGAATTTCTTGTGTGAGAATTAGACAGGTATGTTTCTTTTTTATCTTTTATCTTTTCCTATCAATAGTGTTGGCATCAATGTAAATTTAAAGAAGAAAATAGACAATATGGATAGTCATCATGAGGTTATTAAAATTTATATACTGATTTAAGATTTTATAAACCATAATTATATGATTATCTAGGAACATTCTATTAATGATATCCTTACATCCATATTATTTTTTTAAAAAGTTATACAAGGATAGGTGCAAAAGGTGTATAGGTAATCTGAATAAGAGATAAATTAGACCTTACATATTCACTCTGATATGGAGATTGGTACACTCCAAATTACCAACTGATGCCTATATTCTATTGATAAGAATTTATATATTTTACAATTAAAATTTATGTAATCATTAGAAGGAAGATTTTAAATATATATTATTAAGATTCAATACTACTTCATATTAGTGTAAAATAGTGTTTCAATTGTTTGAAGTTCCCTATCCAGGTGTCGATTCTATTCTAAAAATTATCAATGAATATTGTAACATTGATATTTATTGGAAGATGATGAATATTTTCATGGTAGAATGTGATTAATTGATACTTATCATTTGGTTCAGAAGAAACATAATAAGAAATGATCAATATAAAATCTATATATAATATGACATTGCTCAAATCATAGTGACAGTGAGAAACAAATTTTTTATTCAAAACCAGAATTGTGACCACTAAATTAATCATTTTTCTATTTTGAAAGATTTATATATTGTAGGAAATTTTCCCCCCAGAGAGATACTCTGGAATTTATTTTTAACATGCCTATTATTTGATGGATCAAATTCAACTCTGAGGGTTCCCCAAGAGGGAATCCAGATCCTATAGGATTTTGTGATATCTTTAGGGTTCAAAATGGTATTTATATAAATTTCCTTTATACAACCTGTGGAATTACATCCTATTTTGAGGTGTAAATTCTAGCTTTGATCAATTTAGTGGATATGGATATGAGAAGGAGATAGAATAACTTATGGTATTAGTGTGACTCTACTACTATTGTGAAATCTATTATTTATGGTAATAATCATTTATCCTATAAGGTGATGGTGTAATGGATAATTTTTTTTGATACTCTTTCAATGATGAATTAATGAATGAAACATATATTTTGGGAGGCAAATTATCCTACTAATGGTTTTAAAAATAAAGGTGTGATCAATGATGACTTCACTTCATAAAATTTTCTACCCAAGGAACTAATATATATTTCTCAAAGTGATTTTTTTAAAATCCCTTCATTCAGACTGTTGTAATTTTTTTTCAATATAAGTGGCTTTTCACTATAGTGAAAGCTAATTATTTAAAACAATTTCTCACAAACTCCACCACTAGAAATTTCATCCTAGGACACTAAATTTGTATCCTCAAGAGACGATACATATTTCACACACCCGGATGTATCACTGAAGGTGAACTATGAAACTTATGAAAAATTCCCTCTCATATTGACTTCGGGACAAACTACCTCCCCAGGAATAACTCCCAGTTTTGATCATTCTCTAACCATACCTCAAGAGAATCACCATGAAAAAAATCACACATCACCTCTACCTTCAAGTCTTCCCATTTAAACTCCTCCACCTACTGTATCAAAGCTTACTCCATGATCATCTGATGAAGATAACCTCAACCACTACTCTCCCCAACATCAAGATACATCTCTATAAGCTCATCCATTCCTTTCCAACAATCTATAGATTCCCGAGCCACATCCTCTTCAGAATTCCAAATCAACACATCATAAACTACATTACCCTTACTTGGGGTGTAAGATATATCAAAATCACAATCCTAAAGAATCTACATCCACATCCACTAGCATATATTCATATCTTGTTGAGAGAAAACATATATTAGGCTCTTGTGGTATGTGAAAACCATAAAATGTTCACCTATGAGGTAATTATACTACAAATGTTTCTTATACAAAATTACCACCCATCCCAAATCATGGGTGGAATAATAACACTCATGGTTATGTAACTTCCCAAACCAAGAAGAGATCACCACTCTCTACTGCATCAACATCCATCTGATTCGTAGATGGGAAGAATCATAAAAAATACCAAACAATAAACCCTCCTTAGGAAACTAAAGAATTTGAGTACTAATCAAATTCTTCTTTAAGTAACATAATTATTCTTGGAACTAATCTATCTACACTAATGCTCGGTCCTTCCTAATGAACGATATTATCAGGGCTGCAACCTAAGAGAAATTGGTTGAGAACCTTTTATAATATCCTGTTAGACTAATGAAACTACAAAATTCTTCCACATTATTGGGTTTTTTTCTCAAGAAATAACTTCCTAATAATTTTATGAGTCCACTTACAAACCCTTCCAATACACCACATGTTCAAATAAATACACCTCTCACATTTAGAACTCACAATTGAAAAACATCCCATAAATATGGTGGTGTCAAAAGACCTACAAAAGAAATATGATATTCTTGAAATTATACTCCTCTAACTTTGTGAAGATCAAAATTTAATTAACTAATACAATGATGAACTAGTCAAGGAACTCATGGAACACAAAGTTCATAAGCCTCATAAACTTGGATAGTACGTTCATATCACCAATTGAAATATATAAAAACATGAAGTGCCAATACCAAAATATCGAGACAGTCTTCTAAAAATAATAATATTCACCCTAAAATGTGATATCATGATCTCAAATTGATCTTCGACAACCAAATAGACCCTCTATATTGGACTAACATATCATCTATCCTTGGAAGAAGGTAACATTGCTTGGATGTTCACTGATTCAACCTCTGATATTCTATACACAACCTCAGAATACTATCTTCATTCATGGGGAAGAAAAATAGAGCACCCACAGTGGCACACTAGGTATTAGATCATACACCTATAACCTCTACTCATGAAACTTCAAGGGCTCCATATGATAGGGAGACACTGAGATTAGAGATTCACCAGACTATAACTCTATCTCAAACTCAACATCCTCTTGAGGAGGTAGTTCCATAACCTTCTCTAGTAAAACATATAGAAAGTCCTACACAACCATGGGAACATCCAAACCTTATATTCTACTAAAAATACACCAACTATGACAAAATTGGATCAAATTTCCAACCACACAACTGATAACCTCACTTTTCAAAGAACTCCACTTGATGGCCCTCCACATCAGAAAAAATCTTATATAAATGTTTTTTATGATTGAAATAAAATAATAAAACGAATCCACACCAAGGATAATATCATATGGATTTAACTATAATAATAAGGAGCCCCCTACTAACAAGTGCTTCCCTATCACCATTTTAGATCCTAAAAAAACATCTATCAAATAATCATAACCTCCAACTGGTGTATATTACAACAGGGGAACTGAAATTATTTCAATATCCATTCCCAAAATATGGAAAAAAGTAGGGGAATCAAATAAATGTATGTATTTTGAAATAAAATAAATCACACACAAGGGTACCTGATAAACTAACCATACATCAAAACATTCTTGGCTCAGATGGTGCTGATGCCTCTAATGTGTGTATATGGACACACCTAACTCATCTTCCTCTATACTTTTGTACTATATGGAATATTCTCTAGACTAGTTCCATTTGGATGGAGACAATCACAATGATTAACTCTACCAACTGCACTTTCCCTTAGTTAGATAACAATAACATGTGGTCCCTACTACTGAAACTATCTTGGAGGCAACTACTGCTACTAAAAAGGGGTATGATCACACATCTAAAACTAACCTCCCCGAGTGGTCAAAATATAATTCCAAAAGTTCCCATATATTTCAAAGATATGGAAGGAAAATAGAAAACCCCCATAAGTCACTCAAATACCACATGTACCAGATATTCAAGAAAGAAACTTTCATAGACAGTTCCCTACTGAACAGAACCCAGACCTCTTGAACACCCACAAACCTCTCACAAGAGATATGATCCTAGAAACTACCTACTAGACACCCTACTTTGGATCAAACCCCAATTGAATAATCCACTCAATAAACTCATAATTTTTATACACCTCTAGATATTTTGGGAGTGTAAAAAGAGTGATGACACACCTAATCACTGGGTTGAAAGCATCCTCCCGGAACTATACTCTTGACTCCTCTTCTAGAAAAACATCTGGAGAAATTTGTTGGAGGTCCTTGAAATTAATCCCAAGTTCCTGCACACTCATAGCCCATTATTTAAGGGAGAGAAACTCTCACATCTTATATTACCTCATCACCAATGAAATAAACACTACTTGAAATACCCTATGAAAGTCTGACCACAACACATATAACTCCTCATGGTCACCAAGAAACTACATACACTACTGACACAAATCTCCCCAAATCCGAATATCTACTAATGATACCCAAAACTCTCAGATAAGATTGAAATGGATCTTTATCTCCTCAATCCAGTGCTCTGTCTCCATACCAAAGACACACCTCTAATAATTTCCCAAACCTTTCCACAAAAAGGAATGAAAATATCATTTCCATGCCTCATCTTACTATATTGGGGAAACCCTCTAAAGATCATATGGATCGTCCTTTTGAACCTCAACTGTTGGAGTGGCTCATTTTCTTTGAACATGAGACATTCTTGAAAACAAGTAGAACACCCTAAGCCTGATAAAATGTAATTTTACCAAATATTAGTTAATTTATTCAATTTCTTTTTCCACTATAACTCATTTAAGACATGAACACTAATAATAAGGATGCATGTTACTCTATTAGGTATATAACTTGAAAACAGGTCCACCTCACTTTGTTATTAAATAAGCTTAGTTTTTGTTCACTAGATCATAGAGGTCCCTAAAAGCATGCATCCTCTCTAGTCTCCCTTGACTATGTCATCCACCAAGGTCAATTGTCATCATTTCAAAACCAACCCATGCAATCCTCAAAGTGCCTAACTCTGAAATACATTCTATATATTAACTAAACCTATGATACCACCATGTCACGACCCCCTCTCACTATAGTTACTGCAACAAGGAGAGTGAGATGATGACCCCCAAGTTCCGCCTATAGTAGGACCCGGTTTGGGGAATAACATTGAGGGTATAAAAATCATATAGTATGGGAGGAAGTATCCTCTATAAATGAAACATGACTGGTATAAAGGACAAAAAATCATTAAAAAACTATAGAAAAAATATAAAGATAAAACTAAAATGATCCCACAATATTTGAATAAAGAAAAAGTGATAGATATAAAATTCTCCAACAATATACCAAAATACAAATCTATAAAAGTGACTCAAAAATAGCTTCAAATTAGCTAGAAATGACTATCTTGGTCCCCAAATTCTACTTGGAAACCTGAAAAATAGTTTATATACATAGGGTGAGCATAACAGGTATACTCAGTAGGGACACATCCAAGGACTCAAGTGAATATGTGAAAAGAGAACACTAATGCACCAGTGAATAAACAATATAACCAACAAGAACCTATATAGGTAATCTAATCAAATACAACCTCACCATGGTCTCTCAAAAATTCAGACATCCAATATAAAAACATAACTTTGAGACCATAACAAAACAAGGTGCCCCACTACCACTTCCCCATTGATTTTCAACTCTCACACCCCAACCTCATAAACCCCATAATCCCATCCCTTCCACACTTACCAAATCACATCACATCACATAAAATACTACCTATAGACACATGGTCCATACATCACATCACATCACATCATTCTCGCATACAACTAGGCCACACATCACAACACATTACATCCCACCCACAAAAACCTAGGTCACACATCACATCACTTCACATCCCAACCACATATAGCTATAAAACACATCACGTCACATCACATACTTCACACAAACACCTAGGCCACACATCACTGCTATGTAATCTATAACACTAACTTTTATCACTACCGAGGATGGAAGAGTGGGGGAGATGGGGTAGCCAGCCATCCATATCACCACCATCCTTCTTATTGGATAATACACCTAGAACTCAAATCCTCTGAGCATCAGTAAGGTTATCCGAATTGGGTGGGGGCATGTATAAATTAATATAACATATATGATATAGATAAAACACAATACCCAACCTATGGGGTCACATAAACTGCAATAGCACACACCACATCGGCTGTCACAAATTCTTCCACCACTATATACAACACCACACAACCAACCCACAAACCACCCAATATTTCCCACTTCCAATTATATGTTTCACCATAGATGTTTTTTTTCTATTTAATTTCACATTACACTATTTATTTATTTCCTCAATTCAGTTAGCCAATTACCACATATCCATTTCTAGTCCATATTGTTCATCTACTAGCCTATTTTATTTCATTTATCATTACTATTTATCCCATTGATAACCTAGTAACTCTCTAAACCAAATCATGATACAACTGGACCAACTCACACAACCACTTCCACAACACCACACACCCACCTCCACCATCATATCACATCACACAACCCATCTAACGACAGAACCAATGTAAAATGATATCACCAAATATTAAAACAATAACCACTACACCACAAACATTATTCCATAACCTCTATTCCACAATCAATATCACATACCACTATGCCACAAACAATACACCATAACCATTGGGTAAAAATGACTATTCCACAACGACTGTGCCACAACCATAATGAAACACATTGCACAATTTCCCACATCTCCTAACTTATCACATTGCATCAATACTAACCAACCTCTGCCTCAGAACCACACACATAATACAGACCATCTGGTCACCTATATCATCGCACAAAACCCCAAACCACATAAGGAAAACATAAAAAGAACAACCACACACAATAATAAACAAACCAACTTCCATGATTATTCAAGGGAATTATCACATATCTTCTTTAATTAGCACGTGTATTGTCAAACAGACCAAAATATAATGGAAATTATTTTATTAGCCAAATATATGTTCTTTATCCCTTTATTTAGGGTGAAATCACATGAAAAAAACAAGGATCATTAAAACATATCAACTATAATGAAAATAAGGCTCCCAATAGCTGTTATTTTCAGAATTGGAAAATTGTATGCATAATATCATCATATTTTTTTTTAAAACTATAAATCATGAACGAACTCCCCATTATCATAAATTAGACTATTAAAATTAATTAACTGATTATTTTTACCCTTTATATCCACCTAAAGGTAATAAAAAAAGATGAAAATACCATACAAATCATGTAAGAGGGTGAGAATGATGATCCCGTACCACAGGTAGGGTTTCCAATCTCACTATGCACCACAAGGTGAAGAAGAAATGGTCCAAAAACCGCCACTACATAAGGAACTTCTGGGTCATCCTGCACTGCACAAAATGTTTTTAATTAATTCATCCCATATAAACCCAAAACTAAAACAAAACCACTATAGTGGATCTATGAATAAGAACAGAAGTAAAAACCATGGGGTATAGAAGAGAACTCACCATGAATTTACAACAGGAATCCACTAGAACCCAAGGATTGACACAATGAAGAATAGGTCTAGAAGGTCTCCTTAGGGTGCCTGAGGTTCTCTTGAAATGGGGGAGAGACAGATAGTAATGTCCAAATAAAAATAAATTGGCCGAAAGGGTTGTAAAATAACCTAGAACCTGACACTTTCATGTCATGTAACCCATTCATGACATGAATTCCCATATTTTCAACTTCCACTAAAATACACATTTTCTAATCCATTAATTAATTACACATCATTCACTACTTTCCTGATATGAATCAATTTTCTAGTTTCCATTATCCTTTATAAAATCTGTGAAACGAACCTGTTACATAAGCTGTGAATCCCCAATTCACGCCGTGTAAAACATTAACAATGTGAATATCCTACAATAACTCTACTACACCACCAACCATCATGAAACCTCCCCAATCCTCATATAAAAACCCTCTAACACCCAAAAATGAAAAAGGAATAGACTCGGAAGGAAAAAATCATTACAACAAGACATTTTTCAAAGGGTATGAAAATTAATCTTAATTTTAAAATTGTTATTTTCCAAATAAATGAGGATTTTATTTAAAAATTTAATTTCAAATGTTTAGAATAATATTTTCATAAAATGAATTTCTTTTTTGGAATCTACATGTTGAGAAATGGTTAGGGTGAATTTTTTTATTTTTATAAAATATTTTTATTTTTATTAAATAGTGGAATGTGGTAAAATATGATATTTAACATCATAAGATAAAAACCCAAATTTTTCTATCATGTATAATTTAATGTGACATCCTAAGAATTTATAAAAAAAATTTATTTCATGTAAATGATCATTAAATGGCTTATTTCACAATAAAAAAAAACTAATATATATATTGAAATATAAAGAATATTTTAAAAAAGTAAATGTTTTTTTTAAAGTAGCATAAATTTTGTAACAAGTTAATTTAAAATATTATAAATTATAAAAATAATAATTACTTTAAAAATATTTTAATTATTTTTTATGAAATAATATGGAATTTTTTTTATTATTCCAAAAAGTAAACGATCCTTTCAATGCTGGTCCTATGAAAATATTATAAAAATGGACATGAAATGTCAAGCGTTACAAGGGGTTATTACAAAGACCATAATGTATTGCCTGACACATATACACATACACAATTAGATCACAATATTCTAGAGTCCTAAAGGACCACACCATATCCATATCCATGACCACTTTATTCAATAGAGAATCTTCCACTTGATTTTATTCTCTATGTGCACGTGAGATAACCAAAATTGAGTTGAGTGACATTGTTGAGGAATTAAATACCAAAAGGTTATATTTTACATGTAAAATTCCTTGATTTTGTTTTCAAATATTTAATAGAAATTTCAAATTCAGACTCAATCCACAAGGAGTTCCATTTATATTTGATATCACATCTGATTACATACACCATAGAACATAATTAAACCTCACAAGCCACTCCAATTATAGTATAGTGATAAAAGAACCCTTTTAAGAAGCCACAATGTGTGTGGAAGACCCCTCCACAACCCGAGGGCCCTGACATACTGAGAGATACCCCATCAACATTAACCATGAGGAATGTGTTGATTGGAGGGATCCAAAAAATAAATTTGAGTACCCTAGGATTCCTCAACCTACATGTCACACCAACAAGTCTGAGAGTTTTCAAGTCATTTAAAATATTTGCCGCGCCTCATGTTTTAAACATTGATACTTTGTAAGATTGCTTATACAATTCTAGTACTCCTATATGTATAGAGGGTTTATTCTCATAAAACAGTTTGGAATTTCAAGCAGCCCAAATAACTGGGAAAATAGATGCCACTACTGCCAATAATAGGTTCTGGACTTGTTCACTGTATCCAGTAGCGATAATCCCCTCCATGAGCTCATTCACTTATATATTAGTTTCAATCTCCAGTCTAAATAGAGAACTTTCCCAATCCCATAACTTCTAATAAAATCCACATGATAAAAATATATTTGTTACATATTCTTATGACCTCAAAAATAGGTGAAAATATGAGACAATGTTATATCAATCTATTTTGAGTTGATCATGTGTGGGGATCTAATTTTTCCATATCTTACAAATAAGAGTAAATCTTGAGGGCTAAACAGAGTGTGCCTTTAACTTCATCAGCCATGATGGTGGTCTATTAGAGTCCCCACATTATAGGTTATAATAGTCTTTGACATTGAAGTGACTATTACTGTAGTGCTTCCATATATATTTTTATTATACATAAAGTCACATTTAATATATTATCATTTCAAAAGATACAATTAACCACAATTTTTTTTAAATCAAAAGGATGGGTAATATTTAATTTATTAAGACTTATTTAATGATACTCAATTAATAAATAAAAATTTTAATGTATGTTTGAATATATAAAATATATTATTAATGAGTAAATGGAATATATTAATTTTATAATACAAGTGATTGATAAATAATAAATTAATGGAATATAAAAAAATGAAATCTTATAGAATTTGAATTATAGTTTATAATATTAAATTTAAAAAATTTTGAAGTGCATTGTGTTGCATTTGTTGTCAATGAGGCATGAAGTTGTCTTGGAATGAATGGATGTCAAGGAGTCAAGATGTGAGTGTCAAAGGATGTGATGGTGATGGTGATGAAGGAGAATGGCCATGGTACTAAGATGCATGTCACTTAGGAGATTCACTAAGTGGTATTGGAAATTGTGGTTGAAACATTCTCCATGTAAATCTGACGATTGCTGAACTGATCTTTAAGTTCCAAGAACTTGTATCAACTGGATACAATGTCACAACAATGATAGGAGACCATGCATTGTAGTGACAATGCATGAGGAGTTGAAGAAGATCCATCCACAAGTCCTAAGTGGATGAAGTGAGCTAAATAAGTCCATGCACTATCACTTAGTGCATGTGAACATGAAGAAGATCCAACTTGATCTCTGATTAGATCAATAAAGAGAATTGAAGAAGTTATTTGATTCAGGAGTTCGGTTGATGAAGATCCTTCGAAATTCCCTCCTAAGTTGTGAAATGTTGAAAAGTTATTAAGAACATGAGGAGGAGATGGGTAATTCCTAAGAAGAAGAAGAATAATGGAGAAGAGGAAATGGAGAAGTGGCATTTGGCATATTACACTTGGTACTTTGTTTTTATACAAAGTCACTTAGTGTTTTACACTAGCAAAAAATAGCCACCAAGGAAGGCCAGCCGAGGGTCATCACCCAAGGCTCATGTGGGACTCGAGGTCACCACGCCCATGGGGAACCCTCAGGCCAAGGCAGCATATCCTTGAGGCAGGGGCGCACCCAAGACAACCACATGGGCGCCTGGGGCACGCCCGGAGGAGCGCAGGGGGCCGTGTATAAGCCCCCGAGGGCACGCGGTGGTGAAATCCGCGCGCCCGAGAGTGCATAGTAGGCGCTAGAACCGCGCCCGCGAGGAGCAGAGGGTGGGAGCAAGAGCGCGCCCGCTAAAGAACTCGGTGCGGGGCGGCACCGAGAGGGGAGGAGATTCAACTGGCGGGTTGAGGGAGCGCCAGGCTTATAAAGCGCGGAAAAACTGGCCGCGGATTCGATGTGGGACGCACATTTTTCACCCGGAGCGCATCCTGGCCGTCCGACTCATCGCGTGGCTGATCACAGCCGCTCATCGCATCCCGCGCGAGATCTTCTGATCGCGGCCGTCCGAGGATATTCAAATGCCCGATCCGACGTCTCCCGCCTCGTCCTCTACCTCGAGCTCATCCGAGGTCTCCCCGAAGCCACCCGCGAGCAGCCGCTGAACCAGAGGCATCCCGACGACATATCTTGAGTATCCGGCCATCATTTTCGAAGCCGAAGACATCATGGTGATCGTCTGGTCACACTGAACACAACCGTGCACAAAAGTAGGCATGCATGCAATGTTTGGGAGATTTCGAGGTTGGCCGAAGCAACCGGAGGTGCGAGGCCACGTGATTTATCTTCTGCATGGTTTGGACCTTAACCGAAGGCCGTGCATGCGTTATGAGTCTCATGCACGAGGAGGAAAGAAAGAGGAAGAAACCCGCGTGAAATAAAAAGAAAAACAAGATTTAAGGAAATCTTGAAATCCCGAAATCTTCGGGGATTTGAAGATATCCCACGCGGATGAACCGAGGCTCTGCTTCGCCTATAAAAAGAGAGCCCGAGCTCTCATTATGCTTGCTGATACGCTGATTATTTTGTTGAAGATCCGGAGTCCCGCGGAGCACTCTCTGCCTCGCGAAGCCGAAGCCCCGCGCATCCCACTTGCGCGGCTATTGTTCTCGGTGCCATCTGAGGCCCGAAGGAGTCCCTTTTGCGCATCCCTTGCGCAAAAGAAGTGAAGGGGAGACCCCTGCGCGCTAATCCTTGCGCGGCAGGAAGAACCCAGGGCCGCGGCACTCTGCGCGCCCACGGTTGAAGCCCGAGGTGCTTTGCACCCGAGGTCTTGCACGCCCCTGTGCCGTGCTCCTTGCGCGCTCGAAGGCTTGCACACCCGCGGCTTGTGCCTTGCACTTGCGCGCCTTGTGGCTTGCGTGACCCACGGCCAGTGGAGTTAGTGCGGCTGTGAAAAGAAGGAGGGCCGCACCCTTGCGCGCTTGATTGCACCAAGTGCACCTACTTGGCAGTGTTGGTGTGTGGGTGCCAAGTGAGCAAGACCCTACGGGTTGGTTGTGCACACTTAAAGATTAAAAGAGAAAACAAAGTGTGTGTGCAAAGTGGAAGTGTGCAAGAACAAAGTGGAGGCCATAGCCGTGTGTGTGCACCAAGTGAAGACCACACCTTTTGTGTGTGCAAAACAAGAAGAGGATCTACGGGCAGTGTGTGCACAAGAAGTGGAAGACCACACTTTGTGTGTGTGAGAGGTGAAGAAGGAAGGCCGAGGCCTTTGTGCCTTTGTGTGCAAAAAGAACAACAAGTGGCCGTAGCCCTTGAGTGTGTGCCAAATTGAGGAACACATCTTGTGTGTGCTAAGTACCCTAAGGGCAGTGGGTGTGAGCAAGACAAGGCCATACTTTGTGTGTGTATTTGAACAAGAGAAGGCCGTAGCCCTTGTGTGTGAAAAATGAAGAACCAAGTGTGTGCATAAGTGAAGTGCACACTTTGAAGAAGATTATAAGAACAAGGAAGTGAGTGTGCTTTGCAAGTGAAGTAGGCCAAGCTCAAGTGTTTGCCAAAGTGAAGAAGTTTTGTGTGCAATGAGATAAGGAGGCCGAACCTAGTGTGTGTGCACTAAGTGAAGTGAACACACTTAGAAGAAGGAAGATTGAGGAGACCCTCACACTAAAGTAAAACACACTTCTGAGTGTGTGAGCAAAGAGAATAAAGTGTGTAAAGCTTAGTGAGAAGGTGTGTGCTTAAAGTGACTACACCCTTTGTGGGTCTACTGCACCAAGAAGAGGAAAGGAGAAGTGCATGCATGCATGCATGCACGTGCACACGTGAACAGTGCTAAATCAGTGGTGTGCAATTGAGACTGGACCAGACTGAAGTTGAAGTTATCAGTTGTCTGAGTATTCAGTAGTTGAAGAGAGAGAAGCCAGGTCATCCTGAAGAAGGAGATAAAGCCTGAGCTAGACGAGAAGACCTGATCATCACAAGTGATCAGAGGTACAGAGCAAGGCCAGCAGCCTTTATCCCAGGCTGCTGAAGTTACTTGAAGAACTTGAAGAGAAGAAGAGCTACTCGTGCAACTCGAGGAGCCAAGAGAAGACCCTGTGGGACTCAGGGAGAAGAAGTCTTCAGTGGGATTCTGGAGCAGGCCAGTGGGACTCTGGTAACACTGTGTGAAGCAGTATAAAGACCCTCCTGTGGGACTCAGGAGAGATACAGTGGGACTCTGTATCGACCATTGTAATTCTAACAAGTTATAATGGGAGAATCCATGCTGGGAGAGCATGGCAAGGATGTAGGCCTTTGGTGCCGAACCTTGTAAAATCCTTGTGTCCTGTGCCTTTTCATTACTGCATTATCCGGGAAAGGTTGAGAGATACAAGAAGAGTGGATCGAGGCTTTAACCAGCCATAGAGGTTTAATTGATAAGGAATCAATTAGTAAAAAGTTTTAAGGGATCACTGATTCACCCCCTCCCCCTCTCAGTGATTCACACTGATCTGGGCACTTCAATTGGTATCAGAGGGAGGTTCCCTCTAAAAGATCCAAGAGAGTCTTTATGGAGTGCAGATTTGAGGAAATGAGTGATCAGCCTCAAATGGAGATATCTGCCAAGACTCAGAAAAATAGAAAGAAGAAACAGGCAAAGAAGATGAGGAATAAGGTTGCTGCAATCAGAGAAACTCCTTCTATGGAAAGAAATGTGAAAGTCACATCAGATGATAATTCCTTTTATCATTCTTCTGATGAAGCCTGCTCTAGCTGTGATGAAGATGGAAGGAACAATGATCTTCTAAATGCAATCAAATATCTTCAGAAGACAGTCCCCAAGGAAGTTGCAATGTGTATAGCTACAGGCCTCCTTGATCTTCAAGAAGAAAAATTACAGCTAGAAGATGAAGCCAATTCTCTGGAAGTCCAATTGGCAAAAAGGGTTGGCATAACCAACACTCTCAGAAAGCTGGTAAATGCCAAAGATTAAACAGTATCTCTTTGCAATGAAAGATATGAAGACACTGCTGAAGAATTGCAAAGAAGCCTTTCTGAGAAAGGCATCTTTATGATAATGATCAAAGATGTTTTACATGCACTGGAAAAGAGGCACAAAGTGTCAATGAATGTCAGAGATGCTCAACTCGAAGACAAAGTCAAATTGGTGAAGGAGCTGGACAATTCATTGCAAGAATTGAAGAAGGTGCATGAAGACCAGATGAAACAACTGGTGGAGAATTGGGAAGGAAAGCTAAGAACTGTTGAGGATGAGAAGAACTCCCTCAATATGAAATGCTTAGAACTGGAGGTGATATTGAAAAATCAGCAATCACCTAAAGCTGAATCCTCCCAGTCAGCTGAAAGAAGACATGTTGCTACTCAAGTATGCTTTGAGCAGGATGATTCTAAGAGAAAGACATCCTCCAATAAAAGTGCAACATCTTCTAGAAAGAAGGTACCATCCATACCATCTTGTACTCATGCTTCTAATTGTGTTTCCACAAAAAGTGCAGGATGGAAGAATTATTCCAAACAAGTATGGATGATGAAAATGAAGAAGCAGAGCTCTCCTGAAACAACACAACTTGTCAAGAAAAGTACCCAGCAATCAGAAGGACTGAAAAGGTCAAGATTCGTGGGTCAATGTTGGTGTTGTAACAAGTATGGGCACTGTGCAAAGGATTGTTGGTATAATCCACTGAATGCCAAAGCACAGAGGAAGCCCATGCCAAGGGGGAGCAAGCCAGAAGGAAAGAAGCAGCATCCACAGGTCCAGAGACATCTGTTTACTGCTAACAGATTTGGATTACTTGACAACATCTGGGATGATTGCAAAAGTGGTCAAAAGAATGATACATGTCAATCTCCAACTGTATCCAAAGCTGGAATGAAGAGAAGATCACTGAACCTGGTTAAGAGAGATTCCTTGGGAAGCAAGCAGAAGAAAGTTGAAGATTCTCCCAAGAAGGTTTTGAAAAAGGAAAAGAAGTCCTTGGAGTCTGAGTCCAAGAAGGGTGATGCATCCAGAAGGACCACCAAGAAATGCTTCTACTGTGGGAAGAAAGGACATATCATGGATCTTTGCAAAGAAGCCATGAAATTCAATAGAGGCAGACTGGACTCAAAAAGACAATCAATCCAGAAGAAGCAGAAGGGATTGATTGAAAACAAGTTGCCTAAGAGAGGTAGCTTGACAGCATCAAAAGAACCATGTGGAACTTCCAGAACTGAGGCCACACTTCCAAATGACTTGTTAGTCATATGGCCAAATCAGTTGCAACTTGCCAAAGATCTACAAAGAGCTGAAGATGAAGTTCTGGCAATTGCTAAAGCAAAAGGGAAGAAGAAGGTTTCACATGAAGATGTTTTGAGAACCACACCAGCACAATCATCAATGAAGATCAAATGTGCAAGTGTGAAGAATGGTGAAAATGGGACATCTCGGTTGAGAGAATCTTCTCAACCTTGTTGTTCACATTGATGAACCAAGGAGGTTCCATCTTATTCCCTTATACATTGGTATTTACATGTGCTAACAATGCAGGGAATTGAAGATGATGATCATTCTCAACTGGAGGATGGTTTGGACAGAATGGAGTGAACCCCTTGAGGGGGAGCCAATCTGGAGAAGATGATGTTCTAAAATTAATATCATCTTGAGAAAGTGAAGGTATTCCAATCATACTTTGATCCCTTGTTTCTTAATTGTATTCATGATGTCAATTAAGGGGGAGTATGGATTGAAGGCAAATGGATGAAAGGGGGAGCTTTATCTTTGCACCTGAACTTTCTAATGAGTTTTGTGAAGTTGTGCAGGATTTAGCAAATTCATTGTTATATCTGAAAAATTTCAAACCCCTAAGCATGATCTCACATGTGTAGAGAATTATGGACAGCTTTGAATTCCTTGGTTATATCACTCTTGTTTTCTACACCGGGTTAGCCCAAGTAGACTTAGAGCTGATGTACTAAAGGTTCGTTGCTAAAGAGAACATGTGACATCATCCCTCTCTCAGTGTTTTTCAAGAAAATACTTTTATAAGGGAGGAAGACATATTTTGAAAGCAAACCACACCACACCTTTGCATTTGATTGCCAATAAGGGGGAGAAAATATTGGCACACATATTGACCCATTCATAT
Source organism: Viscum album (assembly GCA_963277665.1). NCBI lineage: Eukaryota > Viridiplantae > Streptophyta > Magnoliopsida > Santalales > Viscaceae > Viscum > Viscum album. The sequence continues at coordinate 1,273,667,326 of OY728153.1, read as the reverse complement.
GTGCTAAAGGAGTGTATTGACAACAAATACAAAGGGGGAGATTGAAGTGCATTGTGTTGCATTTGTTGTCAATGAGGCATGAAGTTGTCTTGGAATGAATGGATGTCAAGGAGTCAAGATGTGAGTGTCAAAGGATGTGATGGTGATGGTGATGAAGGAGAATGGCCATGGTACTAAGATGCATGTCACTTAGGAGATTCACTAAGTGGTATTGGAAATTGTGGTTGAAACATTCTCCATGTAAATCTGACGATTGCTGAACTGATATTTAAGTTCCAAGAACTTGTATCAACTAGATACAATGTCACAACAATGATAGGAGACCATGCATTGTAGTGACAATGCATGAGGAGTTGAAGAAGATCCATCCACAAGTCCTAAGTGGATGAAGTGAGCTAAATAAGTCCATGCACTATCACTTAGTGCATGTGAACATGAAGAAGATCCAACTTGATCTCTGATTAGATCAATAAAGAGAATTGAAGAAGTTATTTGATTCAGGAGTTCGGTTGATGAAGATCCTTCGGAATTCCCTCCTAAGTTGTGAAATGTTGAAAAGTTATTAAGAACATGAGGAGGAGATGGGTAATTCCTAAGAAGAAGAAGAATAATGGAGAAGAGGAAATGGAGAAGTGGCATTTGGCATATTACACTTGGTAATTTGTTTTTATACAAAGTCACTTAGTGTTTTACACTAGCAAAAAATAGCCACCAAGGAAGGCCAGCCGAGGGTCATCACCCAAGGCTCATGTGGGACTCGAGGTCACCACGCCCATGGGGAACCCTCAGGCCAAGGCAGCATATCCTTGAGGCAGGGGCGCACCCAAGACAACCACATGGGCGCCTGGGGCACGCCCGGAGGAGCGCAGGGGGCCGTGTATAAGCCCCCGAGGGCACGCGGTGGTGAAATCCGCGCGCCCGAGAGTGCATAGTAGGCGCTAGAACCGCGCCCGCGAGGAGCAGAGGGTGGGCGCAAGAGCGTGCCCGCTAAAGAACTCTGTGCGGGGCGGCACCGAGAGGGGAGGAGATTCAACTGGCGGGTTGAGGGAGCGCCAGGCTTATAAAGCGCGGAAAAACCGGCCGCGGATTCGATGTGGGACGCGCATTTTTCACCCGGAGCGCATCCTGGCCGTCCGACTCATCGCGCGGCTGATCACAACCGCTCATCGCATCCCGCGCGAGATCTTCTGATCGCGGCCGTCCGAGGATATTCAAATGCCCGATCCGACGGCTCCCGCCTCGTCCTCTACCTCGAGCTCGTCCGAGGTCTCCCCGAAGCCACCCGCGAGCAGCCGCTGAACCAGAGGCATCCCGACGACATATCTCGAGTATCCGGCCATCATTTTCGAAGCCGAAGACATCATGGTGATCGTCTGGTCACACTGAACACAACCGTGCACAAAAGTAGGCATGCATTCAATGTTTGGGAGATTTCGAGGTTGGTCGAAGCAACCGGAGGTGCGAGGCCACGTGATTTATCTTCTGCATGGTTTGGACCTTAACCGAAGGCCGTGCATGCGTTATGAGTCTCATGCACGAGGAGGAAAGAAAGAGGAAGAAACCCGCGTGAAATAAAAAGAAAAACAAGATTTAAGGAAATCTTGAAATCCCGAAATCTTCGGGGATTTGAAGATATCCCACGCGGATGAACCGAGGCTCTGCTTCGCCTATAAAAAGAGAGCCCGAGCTCTCATTATGCTTGCTGATACGCTGATTATTTTGTTGAAGATCCGGAGTCCCGCGGAGCACTCTCTGCCTCGCGAAGCCGAAGCCCCGCGCATCCCACTTGCGCGGCTATTGTTCTCGGTGCCATCTGAGGCCCGAAGGAGTCCCTTTTGCGCATCCCTTGCGCAAAAGAAGTGAAGGGGAGACCCCTGCGCGCTAATCCTTGCGCGGAAGGAAGAAACCAGGGCCGCGGCACTCTGCGCGCCCACGGTTGAAGCCCGAGGTGCTTTGCACCCGAGGTCTTGCACGCCCCTGTGCCGTGCTCCTTGCGCGCTCGAAGGCTTGCACACTCGCGGCTTGTGCCTTGCACTTGCGCGCCTTGTGGCTTGCGCGACCCACGGCCAGTGGAGTTAGTGCGGCTGTGAAAAGAAGGAGGGCCGCACCCTTGCGCGCTTGATTGCACCAAGTGCACCTACTTGGCAGTGTTGGTGTGTGGGTGCCAAGTGAGCAAGACCCTACGGGTTGGTTGTGCACACTTAAAGATTAAAAGAGAAAACAAAGTGTGTGTGCAAAGTGGAAGTGTGCAAGAACAAAGTGGAGGCCATAGCCGTGTGTGTGCACCAAGTGAAGACCACACCTTTTGTGTGTGCAAAACAAGAAGAGGATCTACGGGCAGTGTGTGCACAAGAAGTGGAAGACCACACTTTGTGTGTGTGAGAGGTGAAGAAGGAAGGACGAGGCCTTTGTGACTTTGTGTGCAAAAAGAACAACAAGTGGCCGTAGCCCTTGAGTGTGTGCCAAATTGAGGAACACATCTTGTGTGTGCTAAGTACCCTAAGGGCAGTGGGTGTGAGCAAGACAAGGCCATACTTTGTGTGTGTATTTGAACAAGAGAAGGCTGTAGCCCTTGTGTGTGAAAAATGAAGAACCAAGTGTGTGCATAAGTGAAGTGCACACTTTGAAGAAGATTATAAGAACAAGGAAGTGAGTGTGCTTTGCAAGTGAAGTAGGCCAAGCTCAAGTGTTTGCCAAAGTGAAGAAGTTTTGTGTGCAATGAGATAAGGAGGCCGAACCTAGTGTGTGTGCACTAAGTGAAGTGAACACACTTAGAAGAAGGAAGATTGAGGAGACCCTCACACTAAAGTAAAACACACTTCTGAGTGTGTGAGCAAAGAGAATAAAGTGTGTAAAGCTTAGTGAGAAGGTGTGTGCTTAAAGTGACTACACCCTTTGTGGGTCTACTGCACCAAGAAGAGGAAAGGAGAAGTGCATGCATGCATGCATGCACGTGCACACGTGAACAGTGCTAAATCAGTGGTGTGCAATTGAGACTGGACCAGACTGAAGTTGAAGTTATCAGTTGTCTGAGTATTCAGTAGTTGAAGAGAGAGAAGCCAGGTCATCCTGAAGAAGGAGATAAAGCCTGAGCTAGACGAGAAGACCTGATCATCACAAGTGATCAGAGGTACAGAGTAAGGCCAGCAGCCTTTATCCCAGGCTGCTGAAGTTACTTGAAGAACTTGAAGAGAAGAAGAGCTACTCGTGCAACTCGAGGAGCCAAGAGAAGACCCTGTGGGACTCAGGGAGAAGAAGTCTTCAGTGGGATTCTGGAGCAGGCCAGTGGGACTCTGGTAACACTGTGTGAAGCAGTATAAAGACCCTCCTGTGGGACTCAGGAGAGATACAGTGGGACTCTGTATCGACCATTGTAATTCTAACAAGTTATAATGGGAGAATCCATGCTGGGAGAGCATGGCAAGGATGTAGGCCTTTGGTGCCGAACCTTGTAAAATCCTTGTGTCCTGTGCCTTTTCATTACTGCATTATCCGGGAAAGGTTGAGAGATACAAGAAGAGTGGATCGAGGCTTTAACCAGCCATAGAGGTTTAATTGATAAGGAATCAATTAGTAAAAAGTTTTAAGGGATCACTGATTCACCCCCTCCCCCTCTCAGTGATTCACACTGATCTGGGCACTTCAAATTTAATAGTTAAAATCTTATTCTGTACAAAAAATGAATGTTTATAAAGGGAATGATGCATATATTAATTCTATGTAAGGGAAGGGTGTTTTTTCAAGTAAGGGTAAAGAGAGTTGGTAGATCATGTACAAGTGAAGTCTTTCCTATGTAAGGGTACCAACCTACTTCTCACATAAGGTTTAGTCAGAGTCACTTGGTTTACATAAAGTTGAATTTTTATTTTTCATAAAGGTATGTTCTATATATAAATATATTAACAACATAAGGGTAAGTTAATAGTTTTGAGGTAGCGTAAAGGTTACTTTTAGGGTTTGAAAGTCATGTAAGGGTATCACTAGAGTATTCAATGCTATATATGGGTACTAGTCCGCATAATGTAAGGGTAGGTACTCGACATTGTGCTTGCATGAGTGTAAGTGTGTCTTCTATGTATGGTTTGGGTAACGTGTCCTATGTAAATGTTATTTCTACTAGGATCATCAAGGTTAGAAGACGACTCATGTATAGGTAACTAAATCACATGTAAAGGTAATTCTGTGGATTTGAAGGTTACGTAAGGGTATATAGTGTTGGTGTAAGGATAAAATTGAGTTTTGAAGTCTACATAAATGTAAACCCCATTCTCAAATAATAGTACTATCCATCCCATGTAAAGTTAAGAACACATAAAATAAAGGTAATATTCATCTCACATTAAGGCAGGAATAAATTATTAGGTTTAAACTTACCGCATCACCACCTTAATCTTTCTCGCACCAAACCCTATACCCCGACCTGTAACCTACGATCACATTATGAAACTCACGATTCCTTCATCCTGGAAAAGATCAATAAGTGACATTTTTCATAAGGAACTATCTTCTTGGGGAATCTCATAAACTGAGGGTTATTTGTACCATACAATATTATCTTGACCAGAATGAGTATTTATGTATATAAAACTATGATAATCAGACTAATATCACACTTTATGTAGTTTCTAACTGATGTTAGGTAGAGGAAAACCAGATTTGAGTGATGTAGGTTTTAATTTTTGGGAGAGTGGGGAGATTATATTGGGGGGATATCATATTATTCATACATGATATATATATATATATGGTTCCAATGATGGTACTATTGCATGTGCCTTCTTTTATGGGGATATATAAAAATAGAATGAAGATGTATTTATGAGATCACAAATGAAACCAGTTTATTTATTATACAATATCACCATCCATATATAAACATGGGAGACTCATGATTCACCTATTTTTGGGGAAATATATACATCCTATAGTTTTATCTTATGGGATTTTCACCATCTCTTCAATTCTGTGAAAATTCTTTTCGATCAGAAGAGATTTTATCTTGAGACCTGGCTCTCTAGGGATCAATCTATAGTGTTGGTTCAATGGTAAGGGATATATTATATTTACAAAATTATTGTTTCTTTTTAAAAGTGTTTTGTTTTCAAATAAAAATATATATATACATACCTTTTCAAGTAAAACTAATTTTTTTTTGTAAAAAAGAAGAAAAAGGGATATTTAATTTTTAAATTTTGATAGTATATTTTTTTATTTCAAAGAAGTATTATTTATTTTTTATACTATTATTTTGTGGCCAAAATTTAAAAAAATATTATTTTACTTTCTAAAAATATCTCTCTATTACAAAAATATGACATTCCAATGAATTATTCAACTCTATATTACTTTGAAACAACCATATTTTTTTGAAAAGGAGATCATTAATATTTATTTTTAGACTCTTGGTGGTTATTATTTTCAAATAATAGTTTTAGGTTTTAAAATGGGTTTCCCTTAGAGTCTCCCTCCAATTAATATTTTTTAATATACCAAAATGTTATTAAATAATTCCTATTTTATGAATTGGATATTTATAATGGTATTGATGAATGTTTTCATAGTCATTATAATATAAAACACAAATTACTATGTTTTTAATTCAAAATATTTTCACTTGGACATTATATCTATGAAGGTAGGGGATAGAGAGTGAAATTAATCCCCCTTATGGGTCTTTTTTCACTATGATATGGGTGGGACCAGAGTTATACAGCCCTATAATTCATTGGGTAACATTTATATCTTATGAGATACCATGTATGGTTCACGATAGGAAATAATAATCACATTACGAAAGGTAATAGAGTTAAAATAACCCATTATGTGACTATATTCACCTTGTTATGATGTTTCAGTAATAAAATGTGACTTTATTTTATGATCCAAAGTTCATTTTAGAATTATTTAGTCTTTCTTATGAGATTTAAAAGCAAAATATTTATGATTTTATGAAATAAAAACTGTATTTTATAAGAAATTATATTATTGAAATCTATTTAGAAAAATTAATTATTTATAGAAGAACTCGTGAATCTTATATAAGGTCCATGATTTTGAATCATAATCCATGACCTGACTCATTGAGGTACAACCCATGACTACCCCAATTCCACCTCTAATAGGATTGGGGTTAGAAACCAATAGGAATATCCCTCAAATGGGAGGAATTATCCTAATGTACATGTACACACACACGCATCTCCAATCCTACACAATGCTGAAATTTAAATAATCTAAACAATTTAGGCATACATCAAAGATCCACCAATAGAGAATGAAGTAAAGTACCAAAAGTAGAAAATAGGCCAAATAAAAGCCCAAACAAAAACTGTAAAGAGTCCAACCTACTCAAAGGTAGAAGATTAATTCAAAGAAATATCCTAGATAAAAACCTTGGTATGATGAGATCCATCTATGTTCCACCCTCTCCTTGTCATCCCTTAACACCATCAAAAGGTATGTTGTTTATATAAGACAATACATGTGAGACCAAAGCCCATGAAGGGGTGAGTATAAATATACTCAGTAGAACACCTTGAAAACAATAAACATGAAGAAATAATAATAGTTAGCTCAGTAAAATATATGACAGTCAATGTATAATAAAAACACCCTGATATACCCAGGAAAGACACCATGCCATTAGTTTGCCATAAAAAGCTACAATCCATAGGATTATACTCAAACAATACTTATTTCAAGAGAATCAACTCCATGATCTATACTATAATTGGAGACACTCGAAGAAAAGGTCTAGATCATTGTGCCCCATCCAATGAAAACTCACAAGTATAAGAAGTCCTTGATACACAGATAGAGTGTCGGGACCAAAACCACTAGGTTACACCACAATGCTTATCTGGATCAACCCACTACAAAGGGGATCCTATGTTAATGATAGAAAAAACCCTACCGACACAAACTTCTAGATAAAGGATCAACTCCATAATCAAGGAGGTCACATCGATTCCATAAATTCCACATAAGGAACAAAGGTGATAGAGGATCTCACTCCAGTTTCATGGAGGGAATCCCTAACTCTATCTGAGACTTGACCTATAGAGCGGATCATAATCCTATGATGTGGATATAATGTCACTATATAACATAGAGGGAAAGTACCAAGGGAACATACTCAACCTATACAGGTCCAAACAAAGAATATAAATATCTAAAAACACTCTTGAAGGGGGTACATAGTGTGTACCATGGGGTACACAGTGTGTACAGATATCCCAAAGCTAGTCTGTGTGGAAAAGACTCACACAACATTCAAGTTTCTATATACACGATGCATAGAAGAAGTAAACATAATGTAGTGACACATGGTATCTTCCACACGTCACTCGGCCGTGTTAGTGTACCAGCCCATTCATTCCAAGCTATGTTTGTGTCATAGTACACAATATACAATAGTGATATATACTTTTTCCCATGCCTGTGTACTCTTTTAAGTACACACAAAGACTCAAGGAAGGGGCCACATGCTGCATGAAAGCTTCTACATTCCATGTGATCCTTATCTTTATCCTGAAACCCTATATTCTACTGAATGGTCCCCATACAACATGTAATCCCGAGTTACATGACAAATTGATCAAGATATTATAGATCGATAGTTTATTATCCTTTCTTCCTTGTGGGACACTTTCACCTTGTTTCTCAACAGATATCTTTCTGTAGATCTCAGATCTAGTTTCAACAATCCTCTCCATTGGCCATTTGTCAGAATATATCCCTTGAATCACGTTGGAAAAAACACCTATGATGTCAAAATGAAAAGAACCAACCAGGAGGAAGAAGGACCCTTATTCTGATCTCATTCTCCCATGATCTGACCAACATTGTTATCAATCCTTAAACAAAAAATTCCACCACATTCCATACCCACGATTTTGATTCGTTGTGCTGAATAATGGTCATGAAATGATTGTAAACTAGGTATTTTTAAAACCATTGACCAAAATAAATACCAACGATCATCACATGGATAAATTGGGGAGAAATCCATAATTTATAAGATGTGATAAAAAAACTCATCTGTTGTTCATTTGTCCTCAATTTTTTTCATAGAAAAGGGTTGAATGAAGAGGAAAAAATCAAAAAACAAACAAAAAATTTCACCAATCTAATTCTACTAATGCCATGTTTATCAATTATATTCACATGAATTATCCAAGTTTGTCTAGAATTATGATAAAAGATGGAAATAAAAAATAAAAACATCATAGTATGATATTAGATAGATCATTGATGAAGAATGGTTTCCCTTCCATCATTGTTGAGATTCTCCAACTCTATTGGCGTGATGATCCAAGATCTAATTTTGATCGGTCATCGTTCTCTAAGAAAACTCTCCTATAATGGTTCCTAGGTATCTAGGGTTTATCAACCAAAACTGAGACAAAATACATATTCATATATTTAAAGATAAAGCATGTTTATGCATCACAAAAATAAAATAAATATTTTAATTAATTTATTTTATCAGTTTTCACTCCTGTGACAACCTTTTCACAAATTACACACACCAAATATTATTATATATTTCCTAAGGTAAAACCCATTTATGAACTCAACTAATCCCTTCGATTTATAAAATTGGACTTTGTTTGGGAGTTATTTTACTTTTTCAAGAAAACTGTTCACACGTGGTATTTAATAAATTTAATATATTTCAAACATGTATTCTGGTAACATTTAGCCTCATAATTTTACATAGTCTCAATGCCTAGTAATGAAAATAATCTATACAATATAAAAAAATATTACACGGAAAATCTATGTGATTACATTGTCCCCACCATGAGGCTTCACACCCAAAAAATCCAAACTAAGAGTTACACAAGGAGATGTGGGTACTCATCATGAATTTGAGACTCCTACTACCAAGTACTCTCTTGAAGATTCCAATTCTACCTCTGGGAATGAAAAAGGGGAATCTAATGTCTATAAAGGATCTTCTCCTATAGATCGTCGATGTCTACCATGTACTTAGCTAAGGTTTCTCAATCCTTGATGTTTTGCTCGCCCTAGTCAACAAAGTGTTATCAGTCATGCACATAAGTCCTCATCTATGATATGTGGAAGATGTCATGTATATGTTCCAAAAACAGTGGTAGAGATAATATTTGCACCATCTCGTCAACTCTATGAAGTATTTGGAGGGGACCAATGAATATCAAAGAAAAGTTACTGTCGTGGACAAATATCCTCAGTCCACTTTTAGGTGAGACCCTCAAGAACACACAGTCCACGTCAATGACCTCCATATGTATTCTTTGTTGGCCTTCATATGAATTCTGACAGCTCTATATTGTCCTCATATTCTCTTGGATGATCTTCACCTTCTTTTTAGTAGCTTGCACCACACTCTGAGCCCATTAGTGCTAACTCACCCAGCTCAGTCCAAAAAAATAGTGACCTGTAGGGTCACCCGTAAAAATCCTGGAATGGATTCATATAAATGGTGTTATGGTAGCTATTTTTATACACAAAATCCACCAAGGGTAGGTGACCCTCAAAACTACATCCAAAGTACAACATGCATGCCCGAAGCATGTACTCCATGACCTGAATGGTCATATCTATCAAGATGTTAGTACATGGGTGAAACACTATGACCAATCACAACTAAGTCCCAAAGGCCTCTTACAAACACCTCCATAAATGATATGTTTGGAAATCATATTGGTCAGAGATGATCGTTTATGGGACTCCATTGAGTCAAATTATCTTTTGAACATAGAGGCATTCCAATATCTATGTTGAACCCTACTCTCAAATTTCTAGGAAGTGGGATGACATGGTGAGTTTTTCTATGATCACCTAGATGGAATCATGTCCCTTGGACATATGTGGTAGGAACATCCTTAACTCCATTGAAATTCCATCTCAAATCCACTCTGTTACCTCCATTGGTTGATCCAAACCTTCTGGAACATAGTATTATACCTTCTCTTATGAAAAAGCGAGTCAATAAGAGACAAACTCTACAAATCCTTTCCTAATACCTAGCCACCAGAACTGACATAGGAGGTCCTGGAACATCTTTACCACACATAGATATAACTCTAAATGGTATGTATGAAATCCAGTATCACCACTTCTCATAACATCAAAGGTACCATTGTCCATCCCTAATGTATAGAGTTCTCACCACCTTTAAAATAGCCATCTGGAGCATGATTTGTTGATATAAGACTTTGTAAGGTTTCAAATTTAGTATCTCCACATTGAGAATACCTAAAATGTTGTAAAAGAAGTGGGTAAAAACCATAGAATGTAGATCTGAAGTACTATCCATGTACATGAAGAAAAACTACAATGAGAAAAACTACTCTGTTGCGTTCTCCAACAAATGAGAACAAGATCTACTTTTTAGAGAATTTTCCTCCACGTTCCCCCTCGCAGGAGTATAGAAAATCTCGAAGTCAATGTCTTGGATGAAGTATAGCAATCACATATATCTATAGTTAAGATATTTTGGAAAAACATTTACTAGAAACTCTTATGGTTAGATTAAATTATAAACTGCTCGCCCATAAAGTAGTGTCTCTATATATTCAATAAGAAGACTACTATTTATAACTCAAGATCATGGGTCACATAGTTATGTTCATGTGGTATCAAATAGTGTGAACCAAAGGAAATGATTGCTTTCCTCTTCATCAAAACAAAACCAAGTCTAGTCTCTAATGCATCATAGAACACTACATACTCAACTCCATCCTCTGGAAATATCATGATGGGATCACTCATCAATCTCTTTATTAACTCCTAAAAGAACCATTTTAACCTTTTTATCCACACAAATGGATTCCCCTTCCGAGGCAATACTATTAAGGGTGCTATCACTATGGATAATTTGGGTAAAAACCTCTTATAGTACCCTACCAACCCAAGCATATTCCTAACTTTAGTCTCAATCTTGGGTGTCTCCTAAGTGATCATTTACCCAACCTTCTTTGGGTCCATTGCTACTCCAGTCCCTGAGATGACATGTCCCAGAAAGTGGACCTCTAAAATATAAAACTAACACTTCGAGAGATTCCCATAAAGATGGTTCTCTCAGATTATGTTAAGAACCATCCCAAAGTGTCTAACATGATCCTCCTCAGATGCAAAATACACTAGGATTTCATCGATGAAGACTACCATGAACTGGTCAAAGAAGGTCTAGAAGATCCAGTTCATGAGTCCCATGAAAATTGATGGGGGAACTCATCACTTCAAAGGGAATCACCAAGTACTCATAGTTACTATAAAAACATACTAACACCATCTTTGGTATATCTTCATCCCGTACTCACTAATGGTGATAACTAGATCTAAGGTAAATCATTAATAAACATCACATCCCTCTAAATCGATCAAAGGGATATTTAAACCATGGTAGTGGATAATTATTATTCATGGTCACTTGATTAAAGAGTGGTTAATTTATACATAAACTTAAAATACCATCCTCTTTATTAGAGAACAACACAAGGGATAGAAAGGGGGAAATACTGGGTCTCATAAAGACCTTATCTTGCAAGTCCTCCAACTGGAAACTCATATCTCATTGATCTAAAAGATCCATCTGATATGCTAGTGAAAATTTTAGTTCTGCACTAGGATGAATTTCGATGAATAATTCTATCTCTCAGTGGGGAGGTAAACTTGGTATATCCTCAATAAATACATCACCACACTCCACTACTAGTGCTGGAACCTATTAAACCAAAGATTCCTATACTAAAAGAGTAACCCTATCAAACTTATGAGTAATCAGATGCACTCTCCTATGACTGAACTCATCCCGATCCATCAAGGATTACCTTTCACCCCCAAAGGAAACCCTCGTTCGGTCACTAAAGACACACCACATACTCCACCTAAAATAGTCATTCTAGGCATGAACTGTGAATAACCAGTCCATACGAAATATTTCATCAAATGATCTCATTGATGCTACAAAGAGATCCCATACAAAGTTCTCACCTCACAACATCTGATCACACTGTCGGCACAAGTGAACATTTGTTGAGTCCCCTCCTATTGAAGTCTCCGACCACAAGGGTTAAGCCACTGGCATAACAAAAATATATAATTATCAAACCATATAAGTAGAAAGGAAGGAATGAATTGAAATTATGTCTATCAATAATGAGGGTAAATAAGAAAAGACATAAATCATGCCTCATATCGTCCATGGATCCTTAGGATCATAGGTCACTATAGCTTGTAGATATCCTCATCCCTATCCCCCATCTCCCTGATCCTAGTGAGGACAACCTAGGGGTGGTGGTGGCAATTGGTCAAACCTCCAACCACCTCCAACCACCCTAACAGGGCCTCTACCACATCTTCCGCCCTTCAGACCACCATGATCCTACCACTATGTCTATCTCAGTGGTCCCTTAATCATATCATGATTATCTTTATGAAGGGTCATAAAATACTAAACCAGATGTCCCCAACCATTGTAGGAGAATCATTTCCCATCCATTGACTGATTCGATCCACCATGGAGCCTTGAACCAATTTTATTGAGTCCTGAGATCACGTTAAGAAGTTTATGACACATTGGGATCACTATGACTATCATCGAATACCTTATTCTAAGGTCCTATATATAGGTTCCCATTACCTAGTTTCCATTTCTAGTGCCTACTCTACAAAAAACATCTCCACCCCCAAGGCTCACTCTAGTACCCCATCATAGGTGGGAATGTAAAGGGATACCAGTAAAGTCCTAATGTCTCAGTATAGAACCTTATCAATGGTATGAAATCTAAAGAACTAATCCCAGACTATATCTAAGGAATAACATGAGAGATCAATAAACCTCTTTGAGTACTACACAACGTTTATATTTCCCTGATGAAGATGCAAAATCCCTTGTATTCATACTGATCACAATATGAATGGATAGAACTCCTATTTAAATAGATTCTTAGAGTCTAACTAAGAGAGAGATATCTCGTTATGTTACTAAGTCACTAATATATACCATCACCCAATATATCCTTGAAGAGGAACCATTATAAGGACTGCCATCTAATCTTCTGGTATCCTCACAAGGTGGAAAATGTGAGTGAAAACCTTTATCCAGTCTTTAGCCACCGGGGGGTTCTGGCTCACCCCAAAACATATGAGGTCACTACCCCTAAAAATTTTAAAATAGACTCAACCTATGTTCATTTTCAGCTGGTATATCTAGCTCAAGCTACTTCTCAATGGGTGGTGGTATAGATGGTAAACCACCTGGAGGAGCTATCTCTAGTACATGCCTCTATACCAATGCCTATTCACTAGGAGGATCATCGTCGTGATCACGTAGTGGCATATCAAATGGATATCTATGTGGAGGCATCCTGGACTAAAAAAATGTACCACATTGAAAAGGGTATATCTATGGAGTTGACCTAAGAAGGAAATGAAAAAAATGAACATTTCTATATGATGCATGTAACAAAAATTTTCCCAGTAACCAATGTTAGCATGTACCGATTCGAAAGGAATGGGATCAGAGTCTTGGGGTATGGTTACGTCGATCACCACACCAATACTGGAATCCCTATCCTAAAATAATAAATCGAAACAGAAAAACTATTTCCCTAAACCAAACTCATCGAACCCAGTTCTAAGGTAAAATTGACTTCTTTGATACCACTTTATTAAAACTTTATCTCTTGAGGCCTGACCAATGACTACCAAAAACCCACTTATAATAGGCCAAGGGATGGAGACCAACACCAAGTCGGAATATCCCTAAAATGGGAGGCATTAGACTAAAATAACTGTACATAAGCATACATCTACAATCCTACACAATTATGGAATGTAAAACAACTGAAAAATTCATGCAAACATCTAAGATCGTATAATAGAGCATGAAAGTAAAGTACATAAAGGAGAAAAAAGGTCCTAATTCAAGCCCAACCAAACACTGTAAAGAGTCTAACCTGATCCAAGGGAAAAGACTAAGTCAAATGAAATATCTTAGTAAAACAACTCGGTCTGATGAGCTCTAGCTATGATCCACCTTCTCTATATCCTCTTAGGACACCATCAAAAGGGACATCATCTTCATAATACACAACATGTGTGGGAAAATCCCATGCAAGGGTGAGTATAATAATACTTATTAGGACACCTCAAAAACACTAAACCAAAAGCACCAATTATAGTTATCTTAAAAAGAAGATATAACAATCAATGTATAACAAAAAACCCAGATATAATCATGAAAGACACCACACCACCAAGTAGTCATAACCAACTACGAGCCACATGATTCTTCTCAAACAATTTTCATTAAAGGATAATAAACTCCACAATCAATGATATCATCAGAAATAATCAACAAATAGGTATAGATCACTTGTCCCTACCCAATGAATAACTCACTTGTCTAAGAAGACCCTGATACATAGATAGGGGGTCATTCCCAGAATCAATGGGGTGCACCATAAACTATATCTAGGTCAACCAACTTCATAGGGGATCATATGTTAATGAGACCACAAACCCTACAAATACAGCCAACTAGATTATGGATCAATGCCCAACATTGGGAGGTCACTCAAATTCTACAAACTCCACCTAGGAAACAAATGTGATAGAGGATCAAATTCTAGTATCATAGAGGGAAACCATAACTCTATTTGAGACATAGCCTCTAGAGCAGATCATAATACTATGATGTGTATATAATCATGCTCTGTACCCTCAATCAAAATGACCAAGGTTACTTACTCAACCTATACTATTCCAAATTAAGAAGACGAAGAGATATAAACACTCTTGAAGGTGGTACACAGGATGTACCAGAGGTATATGGAATGTCTAGATATCCCCATGAATTCCCAAGTAAAAAAGAAACAAAAAACATGTAAGTATCTATATCATGGTGTGTAGAAGAAGTAGATAGAATGTAGAGACACATGGTATCCTTCCTGTGTCACCTGGGAATGTTTGTGTACCGGCTGTGTATGCCAAGCCTTGTTTGTGTCCCAGTACACGATGTGCCACTTGGCTATGTACTTTTTTCACATGTTTGTGTACTCTAGGAAGTACACACTAAGTCTCACATAAGGAACCATACACTATGTTAAAGGGGGCACATGATGTTTAAACATTATCTTTATCCTTAAACCCTAGCTGTAACTGAACATGCCCCACATGACATGTAATCCCAAGTTACACACCATATTTCTTATGGTTTTCCAGATCTGGAGTCTCTCATATTTTCTTCCCCATGAGCCTCTAGATCCCTGTTTCTCATTATAAATTTCACTATAGATCCAATATTTAGGGTTGAATGACCTTTCCATTAGTAGTTCTCCAGAATCTGATCTTTGAATCTCATTGGGAAAACCATCTCCGATGTTGAAATTTCATGAGCTTCCTTGGAGGAAGAAGGACCCTATCTCTAGTTTCATTATCCCCAGATATGACCACCATCATTATCAATACTTGAACTATAATAACTATCACATCCTAAAACCATGGTTTCAATCTGTTGCACTAAAGAATGATCACACAATGATCGAAAACATGGTATTTGTCTAACCGATAGACAAAAAAGAACACCAACGATCATCAAACAAAGAAATTTTGGAGAAATACATACACCATAAAATTTGAGGAACTAAACTTGGCCATTTTTCATTTGTCCTCAATTCATTATCATATTAAAGGGATAACAGAAGTGGAATAAATCAATGAACAAAAAAATAATTCCATCAATCTAATTATTCCGATGATGTGTGTATCAATTATATATGTAGAATTGATACTTGTTCATTCAGGAATAATAAAAAAGATGGAAATCACAAATAAGAAAATCCTGCATAGATTTTGGATGAATCATTAAAAATGAACAGTTGTGTTTCCATCATTGATGATATTCTCCAACTCCATTAGCGCGATGATCCATGATCTAATTTCGACCCATCATCATTCACCAAGAACACTCTCCTCCAAAATCTTATAGGTCTATAGGGTTTAGTAGATAACCCTGAGAAAAAATAAATAACTTCATATTTATAGAGGAAGCAGGTCGTTGCATCACAAAAATAAAATAAATCATTTAATTAATTTATTTTATTAGTTTTTTCACCGGTGAAATTTTTTTCAAAACTACAATCACCGAAAATGATTATGTCACTCCTAGGGTAAAAGTTTTATTTTGAAATAAACAGTGCCATTGTATTTATGTTCTAAGATTCCATCTAGGATTTATTCCACTTTTTCAGAAAAAACTACATGCGCATGCTATTTAATATATTTAATATATTTATAACATTTAATTTGGGAATATAAGGCCTCAAAATCACATGCCATCTCAATTTCTGGTCTAAAAATAATCTATTAAATATCAAAAAATATTACATGGAGAATCTAAGTCATTACATCATATATCAAGTTTTACTTTTTATATTTCATTAAAAAATCCTAACTGGCTTCCTTATATTTTAAAATCCCTACTGATCTTTTTTGTCACTCACCATATATTTTCAAATTATTTTTTTCATAGGGTATAAGGAATATTTGAAATGTGTTAGTGGATGTGGTTATTATATTTTTTTACCCATTTAAAGTAGATGTTTTATAAGAAGAGTTGTGGTGTATTTTGTTGTTTATTCCGACTCTTTAAAACTTCAGTTCATCATGATCATAGGTTGTTTTTTTGGGGTGTTTGATGATTGATATTGTTATTGAGAACTTATCGGGGCATCTCTTTGATGATAATACCAAACATATACACCTTAGAAACTCAAGAGATGTGAGAAACTAGTTGGGGTGTCACTACATCTATAATACATGGAATTCTATTCTTAACAGCTCATGTTCACAACTAGATACGAACTATTTATGTCATTATTTAGTTTGAGGATACTAAGAAACCTTGACCTTTTCTACATCAAGAAATTTTCCATGATTCTTGATTGATATGTTTATTTACTCATTTTTTTCATATATAAACTATTTCAAACAATGATATGTATTAATTAAATTTAAACCCAATATTTATATTCCTTTATGGTGTTATTTGTTTTATTATTTATTTAAATTCATCATTGAAATTATGTTATTATTAAATGAAATATGATCCATCCCATTATTGAGCAATTTTCCCATTTTTCTCAACATTATTATATCTTTCATACCCATTTATACTATTATGAATATCTACCATGCATTATTGGCCTTGGGATATTTTTATAGTGATTGTAGTTAAAATATACATTATTTTAGAAACTAATGGTGATTAATGTAATTTTAATTCAACTCTAACTCTTTACACAAAATTAAAATGTGAATCTTTAAATATTTTAAAAAATATTTAAAATCTATTTTCATGTACTAATAATAATCATTTTAATTTTTTTTCCAGGTTTGTAGTAAGGTGTGATGAGATGTGTAGGTGTTATGAATTTTTCAAATTTATTATAAAATATTATTTTCTTAAATTGTATTTCAAACTAGCATCTTTATAATGTCTTATAAAAGCATTTCATAAACTATTTAGTGAAAACATACTAGGCACATGAAGCTTACACCCTACAAACACACCCTAGGGTGTATATAGAACTTATGACTTCTTTAGATATATATGTTATACTATAGTGTGGATAAAACATACTATGTTATAGGTTACTAGATGTCTTGGGATGTGGAGGTGGCCATGGGTTATAAGGTAATGACCTTTTTATATATCGAGCTAGCGGTTCATCTCAGGTGGTTGATGTATTGACCAATTTATCCCTTTTCATTTAATTTTGGTCAATTTTATTTTTATACTTGAATTGAATCCTATTTTAAATTTATTATCATATATTGGTTTGGTTGTTTACTTTTTTATGCACTGTTTTTTCCATTTATAATTAAAAAAATTTAATTTATTGAGCATGGTAGTGTAATGAATGGATATACTATATTTTTTAAAAAAAACTCACTTAATTTTTATTGATTTTAAGAGAGTGAAATCATTCCTTATGGTATGTTTTGATTCCCTTGGAACTTATTTCTAGCCTGGGGGGATTGGTAAAACCATATTATTTCAGATGTCTAGTATATTGAAGATAGAACTATTGAGACTCAAGATTTAGGTCACATGTAAGTGCCTGATTATTACCTCTCATGATGAAAGGTGGGGTTCCAAGGGTATTGAGATATGAATCCCAAAATTGGGTTTCATTTTGATTATTTTTGGTAAATTATGATTCTTGTTGATGGTATTTTAATTTATATTGAATTTATATAGGTTATTTTGAGGTTTTACTAGTTTTGGGGTTAAAATAGAGGAAAACCCATAACTGTACGATTAGGCTACACGGTTGGGGAAATCATGTGGAACCTATACACATAGGGTATGTAATAATTATAAGGCATATCAAATGGTTAGCTCATATTTTTCTAATATATGCCTATTTATGCAACCATCTTGAATTTTTTTATTTTACCTCATTTGGATTATGAGTTATGGATAATTTTTTCCTATTGGTTTAAGAAGTATTAAATGATTTTATGGAATTTCGAGTGATTTTTGGTTAAAATTATTATTGGGTGTTGTGTTATATTATTTATAAATATGTTATAATTGTTTATTTTTGTATGGTAAAGGAAATTTATAAAAGGATATTTAAAAGGAAGGTTTGCAATGATTTTTAGAAAGGTTTACAATGTGTAAATAACAAGGATTTTCTTAAACAAAGTTTAATCTTCTAGAGTTTAAATTAGAGTGATTTGTAAAAAAATGTGATTTATAAACTTTAAAAGTTTTTGATGGAGTTTTTTATTTCAATGTGATGGGTGTAATATCTTTTTATGGGTATTAAGTTTTGAATTTTCAATTTTTTGGTTTGTTAATGGATTATGTTGTTTAAAAATTTACATATACATGATTTAGTTTTATATTATTTTGTTTAGAGCATATTTCTTAGAAAGGAGTTTTTGTAGTTTGGAAAATTATTATATAGAGGTTCCTTTTAGTTTGGCCCATATTCTAGTATGAGTGCATCTCTTTCAATCATTTACTTGAACCAAACATAGAATATATTGGTTGAGATAGATCCCACTTTTCACCTTGTATCTTTCTCTAGATCTAGAAATTAATGAATCATTGACAAACTAAAATCATTGAAAGGATTACTTACCAAAATAATGATTCAGAATTTTCCATTCTCATTTTAACTTGTATTTGGGGTAATATAAGTTAGTATTATCCTCTCTATATGTATTTTTGGTGGTTTAAGTTGTAGCCTTGGGGGATGTTTTTCCACCATATAATGTCCCTTATATGATAGTTTGACCATGTTTGTTTTACTCTATTAAAGTGAAACCATTCAGGGTGGGGAGACCTGTAGTAGGTCTTTCCCCTTTGGTAATAACTATAGTGTGTAAAAATTTTAATAAAGGATTTTTTGTTTGCATTTTAGTATAATATGGTGTAATATCAAGTATTGCCTTAGGTTTCATGGTTTTATATTGAATATTCATCATGATAGATGTCTAACAGATTCCAATATTGGGACCTCATATCTCTTTGACCATGAAATGGGTTATACCTCAGGGTGGATTTTGGATATTTTCTTGTAATATTACGGTTTTGGGGAACTAAAAATCATTTAGTATCTCCCATTCATTTGACTTACTAAGTTATATTTTTTGGTTCTGATTCTCATTCCTCTAAATTAATCAAAGACTTTCTAGGGATTAAAAGTGGAATGGTAGAGAGAATTTTCACACCCCAAAGATAAATTTATGTGTTTATAATTATTATATAATGCGTCCACTTGAATTTAATTTTTTTGGGATTGGTAATTTTTTTTTAAATTTTTATAGGCTTAAAAGTTATAAAAATATAGAAATCAAAGTATTCAAGTCTATATAGCTTTGATTCTAGTGGTTATCATTCTGTTTCAGTATTGTTTTATGCATAGTTTGGGTAGACCATATAACATATTCAATGTGGGGTACTCTGGTCATTTAAAGTGGGTTTTAAATTTTGTTTTCTCCTTTACTTCACCCATTTTAATGAGGCATTTTTAGGGTCTTCTTAGTCCACTATACTCCCTTTCCACCATGCTCAATAGTTTATTTCAAGCTAGATCATCATGGTAAACCTCTATTTACTTCCACTTAATTCCTTTATCTTCATCATCCTTCCATTTCCTCTCTTTATTCATGTTATTATTGACCCCAATATCCATGGTGGACAAAAATAATTCCAAGGGGTCGTCTAAACATAGGGATTTCAATATCTAGGGTATTTTAAACTTCTCTTAATTCATAATCTAGAATTTTTTGTCAATGGAGACACAATTTCTCTAGATTAAGGTCTTTGTTTTTTATGAAATCTAATTTATTTAGTAAGCCACATGTTCATAGGATTTACAATCACTAATTCTGAAGTATAATATATTTATAAATTCTATAATTAATTATGTTTTATGGGTTCCTTAGGTTACAATTTTTTATGAGTAACATGGACAGGGTTTTGTCGAGGTTTTCTAAGTTATAAAAACATAAAATAGATTTTAATGAGAAATTTATGTTTGAAAATAGTTCATAAGATAATATTTTCAAAATAATTAGTAATTAAATTTTGTTTTAGGACATATATATGATTTAATAATGATTAATTTTGTGATATTTTATGGGATTATATAATGTTTTCTATGTTTAAGGGGTTGTTTAGATTTTTGTATTTTTGTTATTGAGTGTATGGTTTTACTGTGATATGTACCTTAGATCCATGTATGTTGAATTAAGTTTTTGTTAATTATGTAAATATTATTTTATGTTTAATACCAATTGAGGTATCATGTTCATTATTATTCAATGTTTGTGATCTATTTAGAGTTGATTTGGATTTTTAATCAAAGTGTAGTTTCAAAATGGTATTCAAAGGTGGTTTCTATGTTTTTAAAGTTTTAAATAAAATTAGAAGAAAATTTATAACTTTACATTATGTTTTTTCATAGAAGATTATATACCCTTGGATTGAGCCCCATTTCGTTATGATTGAAATGAATTGTGATCATTTCAAGAGGAAATTTATTATTGTCCAGTGCTTATGTCAGTGTAAAGTTGGTGCCTATTGAATGTTGTAGGAAGGTGAAGAAAAGGGTAGATATGATGATAGATTGACTCAGTTTATTTTTTTCATACATGATGGATGTAAGTTAAAATATTCCGTCACATCCCATAAATAGTCTCAAAGGAATCCTGGGTGCTTGGGTAGGAAGTCTAGGATAAATTTCACAACTAGTTGATTATGACACACCCAAAAAACACTTCTAGGACTTGGATGATAATGTTTTAGGGCACTAGTTGGAGTGTCTTTTTACTGCTAGGTTGTGACATGAACTTCTTATTGACTCATGTGATGCGGGGAATTTTTCGGGGCATCCCCACGTTGCTAACTCACTACATACTCTCCATATAATAAAATATTCATAGCTAGATCTGAACAATTTATATCATCATCATCATATTATAAATTTATTTGAAAGAGCACGCACAACAAAAGTAAGAATGGGCCCAAAGCACCCGAAGGGGAAAAAAGAAAAGGAGAGGCCTAGGGGGGCCAAAAATAGTGAAGGCCGAGGGCATCCCCTCGAACCAAGTTGACCCCTCTGGCTTCATGGTTGTGGTAGTGTGAAAACAACAACAGGCCTGATCGGGGACATTGATGGAAGCAAGGTAATCACCAACCTTGTTCCTCTCATGCCAGGTGTGCACAACCTTGATATTGCTGCTGATCATGTCTCTGCATTTTAAGATGTTGTAGTGGATAGACCATGGGGTGATGCCAAATCCATATATGGCATTATGGAGGATCATGGAATTGGTTTACACCTCTAATAAAGTGACCCCCTCTTGACGGCATAGGGAGAGGCCCATCAGCATTGCCTTGGCCTCGGCCTAGAGAGAAGAACCGTGCCCCAGGCTGGCAGAAAAATCCATAATGACCGACCCAGAAGGGTTTCGAACCACCCCCTCCTCGGATTGACCCCATGTTGCAAGATCTGTCAGAGTTGAGTATGAGCCCTCTACATGGCAGTAACCAGTGAATCCAATTCCCTCTCCTATTGATGCTACCAGAAGTATCGGTATCGAAACATGCCTGGAGACACTGGAGTGTTCAAGCTTCCTTCCATCTGTGAAAAGATCTTATCAGATCCGGTAGAAGTACCCTAGTGAAAAAAAGATCTGTTGGCCGGAAGTGTTGTTCCCTTCATGTCGAGCCTTGTTTCGTGCTTTTCCAAATCAACCAACAACCTGCATAGAGGACCATTGTGCGAGATATCTGCTCAGGGATCCTCTCCTTTGCGTTGTGGTACCATTGGTCCAGAAAAGGAGTATTGGCCATACAGTTGTCATAAAATGATGTGAACTCACTGAAGTGTTGCCACACCGCCCTCACTCGTTCACCTTCAAAAAATAGGTGGCCCGCATTCTCCTCCCGGTGGACTAAGCAGCAGTGACACCTTGAAGCCAACGAGATTCTGCAACGCTTAATATTTTCATCTCTAGGAATGGATTTGTGATGCAAGTGCCATATAAGAAAGCTCTATTTGAGCGGAGTTCCTTTGGACTATAAGATCTTGTTCCACAGATCATTCTAATCGCGGGGGGGGGGGGGGGGGGCATGGAGCATATGAAATCTCTTGAAGAGAAGGACCCCAAGGCAGAGGGAGAGAACACACACCTGTCCAGATCAGAGTTGATCTCAATGAGGTTGAAAGTATCGCACTGGTCCTCATCCAAGATCGCTGTAATGAATGTCAGATGTGCACTCGCCTCCTTGAATGTGATCAGCATGCTCGGACACCCAGGGAGACCGAGGATGGTTCCAGCCCAGTTTTGGTGCCAGAAGAGGATGTCCCCCCTCCCCACGATCCATATGGACTATGATTCAAGAGAAGTAATGAGAGGGGAGATCACTAACCAGAAGGTATAGGTTTGGCTGACATCCCTGGACTCAGGGCCAACATGGGATTTGTGCATGGTTGTTCCCCAAAGCATACACTGTCCCAGAACCTCCCAAGTGATCTTTTCTTGCATGCACTGGATAGTGTCTTCGAGCCGATGAACATTGATGCCCCCTTCCCAGGCTGGCCTCGCCACCCTGTCCCATGAAATCCAATGTCGTCTGTCCTCTGAATGCGGATCCCATATGATTACAGCAAGTATCTTTTCAACCCTGTTGATAATGTACTTTGGGACTTTCATGGATGAAAGAGCATGGACGTGGGAGGAAAGAAGCACGCTATTGATCAGTGTTATCCGGCCCCCGAATTAAAGGTAGACGTTCTTCCAATTGAGGATCCGGTCCTTAATCCCGTTGAGAATGGAATCGAAATTGCTTAAGCGGAGATGTCTCGGGGAGATTTGTGCACCCAGATACTCCATGGGAAAGGACCCTCTGTGCATGTCCAGGCTTTTCTGAATATCTTGGATCCGAGAGGTGGTGCATCCATTAGAAACAAAGAAGTTTCTCTTAGCCTTGTTGATGAATCGACCACTCCGGAGGCAATACTCCTACAACACCCTGTTGAGACCACTGATGGACCGTCGGATGGAATTTGAGAAGATGAATGTATCATCCGTGAACATCAGGTGAGACATGGGAGGAGCCCTTCTCCTTCTGCAAAAAGATGTAATATCGCCGCTGTTAGTGCCCCTGTGCAGATGCCGACTGAGGACATCCTGCGAAAGAATGAAGAGAGTCTGGTACAAGGGATCACCCTACCTCAGCCTGTGGGTAGCCTTGAATAATCCAAACTTCTTCTCCATAAAAGTGACGGCCATCCATGGGGAGCTAAAGCACCTAAAGAGGATGTCAATGTTCCACACGGAGAAACCCATTTAGCCAGCATCTTGTTGAGAAAACCCCCACTCTACCCGATCGTGAGCTTTACTCATGTCCAACTTGATTCCCAGATTGGAGCCGCGGGTCTTAATGTCTAGGTTTCTAATCATCTTATGAGCCAGTGCAATGGCCCCTGGATGGACCTCCCTTTCACGAAACCGTATTGTTTGAAGGACACCCACTGAGGGATATGGTCGTCCACCCATGCATTGATCAGACTGGCCAAGATCTTATACGAGAAGTTGCAAAGACTTATAGGCCAGTAGTGGGATATGGAAGTTGGGTTCTTGATCTTGGGTAGAAAAACAACGGTCATGGAACAGGCGCCCCTGAGAAGGTTACCCCATCAGAAGAAGTCGTAGACGACGATGGTGACATCCATTTTAATGACGTCCCATGTAGCTTTGTAGAACGAGCCTTGGAAGTCGTCAGGGCCTGGTGTGCTTTCGGGATTAAGCCTCATCATGGATTCCTGAATTTCCTTTTATTCTGGAATGGAGCTCAAGGCGGAATTGTCCTATGCCGAGAGCTGGTTGATAATCACATCAAAATAATCCCCCTCCAGCCCTGGATATCCATTGAGAAGGCGAGGATTGGGACCGGCAAGGAGGTCGTCCAGGGAGGCTAAAGCCATAACATCTACAGTATCTCTATCATTAGTGTACCTGCCATCATCCAGTAAAATGTTGGGACTCACCATGTGCTTCCATTCTTTTATACAATCATGGAAGAAACCAATATTCCTACCTACCTTCCTTAGCCATTTGATCATCAACTCCTCCATCGCAAGGCGTTCCTGTTTAAGGAGCATGTCCACCAGAGTGCTCTTCTTGCTGGAAAGGTCATTGAACACCCTATCATACCAGTCAGCCTCCAAGATCCCCTCCAGGTGATCTAAGTCCTACATGGTGGTTGTGATGTCATCGTCTGTGGGAGATCGAGTACTCAACCACGTTTGGAGCTTTGCCTTAAGCTGTCAGAGTTTATTGTGAATGAAAATCCAAGAATGCCCTTGTGTGGGTTCCCCCCAGGTGTTGCTAACCAGGTCTTGGAAGCCCAGTAGGATGTCCCAGTGGTGATGATATCTGAAGTTTGCGGGCTAGTCCTGTCCTGAAGATAAGGAAATGATGATGGGGGAGTGGTCGGATAAACCCCGCACAAGGTGACTTACCTTGGTGTTAGAGAACGTGGCTTTGGCCTGGACATTGGCCCGATATCAATTGAGGCGACTCCACGAGTAATTCCTTCCTTTATGAGTGTTTCACCATGTGAACCTATCTCCCAAGAAGCCTAGATTGGAGAGCCCTTTCCCAGCCATAAACTGGACGAAATCAATGCTCACATTCTATTGAAACATGCCTCGTCCTTTTCTCTCTTCGACATCTGCGATCACGTTGAAATCTCCCCTGATGATCCAAATGTTCCTTGAACTTAGATACCTTAGGGAATTTCCCATTATGCTTGATTATGATGTTTATTTATTTGTTTTTTCTTTATTATTTAACTATTAAAAAGTATGATATGTATTACTTGAATTTAATTTCTTTATTGACATTCACAATGATATTATTTGTTTTAGTAATTATTAGTACTCATCATTGATATTATGATATTGTTTTATGTTCATTTTATCCATAAAATTATTGATATTATTTGATATTTATTATTTGTATTTATATATATTGCTTACCCATGTATAATATTATTCCTATAAAAATTTCATTATGGGCCTAAATATATATATATTATTTAAAATATTAGAATTATTAGAAAATTATAGTGATGAAATGAAATTTAACTCAACTCCCACTACTTCTATGGAAAAAAATTTTCACCTTTAAATATTTTGAAAAAGGCTTAAAAAGGGTTTTATGAGAACTAAAATATATTGTTTTTAAAAGGGTTATATCAGTTTTTAGTTATAGGTGATGATATGTGCAGGTGTTTTTGGTGTTTCAAAACTATTAAAAAATATTATTTTCTTAAATTGTAGTTCAAACTATCATTTATGGAATTTCTTATAAAATTATTTCATAAACACTTTTGTTAAAACTTATTGGGAACATGTGGATCATATCAAATATAAACACCCCATTGTATATTTAGTTATAACATCTTATGATGATATAGAAGTTATAATATAGTGTGGATATTATGCACCATGTAACCAGTTATTGGATGTCTTTTGATGTGGACATGGCCTTGGGATACACAATTATGATCTTTTAGTATCTTGAGATAGTTGTTCATATAGGGTGGTTGATGTATCAACCAAATTTTCCCATATAATTTAATTTTGGTCCCTTTTATATCTATACCTAATATGTATCTTATTTAGTGTTGGTTATCTAAAAAGAGATTGTTTGTTTATATTTGTTATTCTTTGTTTGTTTTCTATTTATAGTTGAAACTGTTTATTTTATTTAGCACGGTAGTCCAATGCATGGACATACCTTGCCATTTTTTTGGTAAAAATACACTACTTGTTTATTAATGTTAATAGGGTAAAATCACCCTCACTTGGTAAGATTTGATGCTATTGGATATTGTTTCCCACATATGGGGACCAGGAACACCCTTCAATTCGTTTCAAAGTTTGATCTATTTGATATTTTTGGTTGACTGGAGTTGGTTCCGAATATAATTTCTATCACAATATAAACCAAGTATGAATTATTATCATTTAAAAAAATCCTTATGAATTTTTAAATGGTATGAATACTAATTTGTGTAATTTTATGTATTTAGATACCAAATTTTCATTCTAAAAACTAAATAAAATATTATATAGCTCAATCAAAAATTATATCAATGAATGGTTCTAGGAAACATCAGCCTAAGTAAGGATTACCAATTTTTAGAAAAAATAGATACATAACATTTATTAAATGATACATGTGATATTTATTAATCATATTTCATTTACTAAAATTATTTAAAATATTTCATATGATGATGACTGAGATGATATTTTATAACATCATTTTGGTTTTAAAAAATATATTAATGAAACCCTAAAATCAAAAAGTGGTGAAATGTAAGAAGAGTTCCCTAAAAAAGAGGCATGATATTATATTTTATTTAGAAACTAGATATTATTAAGGGATTATCCCATTACTATCTTTATTATTGATATTGACCATCTGTTCACTAATAAAATATTTATCTAAAAAAATGGTATCCTCTTTAGTTCTCATAAAATTTTACACATAAAATGAATGATGATACCTTAAGTAATGTTATTTTAGTTATTTAAATGTAAGAATAAATCAATCAGTTCAAAAAAATAAATTATTGTCACAAGGAAAACACTATGATAAATTTATGTTCATAAAAACAAAATTAGTGTTTTGAAATAAGTTTGATGAAACAAGTATCATCACATAGAATAAATTTATACTAATTTATAAATTATATAATTAAGAAGAGGGAATTGAAAATATGGAAACACTTACTTCGATAGATCTACATGAATCCATCCAGGTCATGTTATATTTTTTATCGTCTAAATTTTATCTTATATTAAATTGATATTATGATTTATTTTCTCATTTCTCTTATACAAGATAAATATTATTTTGAAAAACCAATGATTTCTATAAATCCAAACTATCTGGATCTTATAATTATAATTACTAAGGCCATATATAGACTTAAGTAATCTCATAGGAATTGGTATGACTATTAATCTTTTTTTATTTCTCAAAATGGTTTTACAAAGGGATTAAAATATCCTACTTTTTTTATCAATAAGTTTTTCAAGAACACATTTATTATTAAAATTTATGTCAATGACGTCATATTTGTATAAACTAGAAATAACTTGTAGAATGTTTTTCTAATTTTTTGTTAAGTTAATTAGAGCTGAGTATGATGGGTGAGATTAAATATTTCAATTGTTTTAAAATAACTCAAAAAATAGAAAGATCCATTTAACTCAATAAAATCAAACAAAATATCATTTAAAACATTTTTCTTTAGAATATTATTATTGTTTTAGTACTCTATTATATACTTATTATAATTTATATTTGGATGTATTTGGAAAATTTTTAGGTCAAAATATTTATAGAGGCATCATTAGAATATTATTATACTTAATGAAAATACAATAATACTTTGTAATTTTTTAATTTATTTTTTATTCTTCTCAAGAAAATACAAATAATTACATTTAATAGCAATAGAAATTTTTTATTGATATTGAAATGAAATTTAATATATTAAAATTTATTATCTTTCCAGATATGATTTAAATATATATATATTTTAGAAATATCATTTAGAGGATATACAATGGATAAAAATTTCTTTACAAAACTATTCACTTTCTTAGAGTGTCACTTGTGTCTTGGTCCAATAAAAAGAAACACCCAATAACACTCTCTATTGATGAAGAAAAATATATAATATTTGTAAGTTTTTTGCATGAAATTTTTGGGGATAAAACCTAATGTTTTAGTCTTTTTTTCGTATTTACTCATATATTTATTATGTATAATAAAACCATTGGCATATCAATTTATAAAAATTCATCTCCTCACTCACATTCAAATAATATTTATTCCATTCTGTATTTTTTCATGATCTTACATAAAAAGGAAATATAACTCTGGAGTTTATTAGAATGAAAACTATTTTTATAATATTTTCTCCAAACCCTTAAATTTAAAGATATTTTAAGTTATAAATTTTAATTTTGGGTTGATCGAATATAAATTATCACATAATGTTTTTATATATTTTTTGAAAAATTAAACTCTTTGAGAAAGTAAGAGGAAATTTGTTTATATGATTTTTTATATTTCATATAAACCTTTTCACAATTATATTTTCATTTTATTATTTTAAAAATACTTTAAAAATAAAATAGAGTTATAATATAATATCAAGCATTTATAAATTATATAAGAAATGAATTTAAAATAGTAACATCTTTCTTAATTTGATAATTTTAATGATTGGATTAACCAATAGTTTTCCATATTTTATTTAAAATTTAGATGAAATTATTATAAATCTTGACTATGATATTCAAGTTATCAATTTAAATTATATAATCATTAATTTATAATGATATCCATTCATTTATATATTTTTAATCAAATTTTATTATTTATCATGATCACTATATAATGGGTTTTATATTCCCTTGTTTTTCATGTAATCAAAGTGTCACACCTCTACAAATATAACTCTATAGACTCTCTCACTTAGATGAAAACCCCACTTTTATTCTATCATAACACTTATTATTTGAACAAGCATACTGTATCCTTCTTAGTGACCATGGAAAGAGATATTAGTCTAATGTAGATGATGTTCAAGTTGAATAGCTATAGAAGGTTGATGAAATATAATTGGTAAAAAAATTCAATATTTATTGAAAGAGGTTACCTTCTTTTTATTATGTAAAAGTATAAATATTTCATATAATAACCCATCTACTTTCCATCAATATTTAGTTAATCATTTCTTTAATACTATTTCTTATATAATAGTAACATTGGTAATTTTTACTATATTATTTTGGAAGTATAATAGTTTATAATGAACTTAGAATTGTTATAAACTACAATAGAAGTGGATATAAGATTGGAATGTATTATTTCATTAAATAATGTTTTGTAATAGAGTGGTTCTTTATATAAATAAGAATCAATATCTAGTCTTCTCTATAACCCAATTATTGTTCATAAAATGATTTTCCCATTTATTGATGAGTGGATTACTTGAAAGTAGATATAAACATTATCTAGATTGGGAAATGGTGGTATAGATTTTGTGAAAGTGAAATGAATCTATATATTATATTTTTTATACATATGAATTATTTTAATTTTGTTAACTTTATGTACTACTTTATAAAATCTAGAAATACTAACATAGTCAAGATAAATGTTCTACTATATGAAAGGGTTATCTCATACCTCTGATATAAGTTGCTAATTTGGGCAGAAGGAAATTGCATTTCAATGTTTTGAATCCTTTGATAATGACAAAGGATCATAGATTGGCGGGAAATTAGTGATATTTAAAATTTAATTTTTTATCATCATCGATGAGTAAAAAATTACAATTTTCACTTCACTCATGGATAAATAATTCACACAACCACATATAAAATCATGGAGTATTCATAATGTTCACTACTCGATGTGAGTATATATCCATTTTAGACTTTTTTACAACTATATACAATTTATACTCTTTCATGTATAAACTGATAGGAAAATTGGATATCCATGAACCCATTAAAAATCTATCTCCTGAAAGTGTACAGGCCTCACATTTGTTTTTCAAAACAATAAAAATTGAATAATATAATAATTACTGAAGAAGGAAATTAAATAATTAAACTACATTATAGATAAATGTTTAATACCCATCTTCAACCCTTTTATTTTGTAGGAATTGAATCAAATTTATTTAAGCTCAAGAGCGTCATCCCAATTGGTGAGGACTCAGAAAGTGCATCCAAGAGACCCGAGTTCAAAACTGGGTAGAGACATAATTTCCAATATAATATAGTAGGTACCATTGTAGCCACTATTTAATACTATAACATCTAGAATTATTCATCTGTTTGGGCTTTTGGGCCACTAGTTTGGGCCTCGGGTCCTTCAAGGCCTTCGGTCCACCCAAGGCCTTCAGGGTAGTAAGGATTTCGGGCCACCTTAAGGACTTCAGGCCACCTCAAGGCCTTCAGAACACTTCAAGGTATTCAGGCCACCTGAAATTGTGCTTAATGACTATACAGACTCTACAAGGAGAAAACTCTAGATTAGGATTCAGAGTGGGTGCATTCACCAGAGCACAAGTTGAAGACTTTTTTTTTCAAAAAGAGAGGGTATGTAATTTTCCATTGGGACTAGCTTGTGCTTGAACGGGAAGCCTAGCGGAACTAGCCATGTGAAGTTGGAGACCTGAAATCACGATGAAGAAGCTATGGAGGAGCATTTTTATCTAGTTATAGCCTGTATGTTTCCTAATATATATGAGTCATGTAGTCTCTATGCCTACGAGACTTGTAAGGGTTCCCCCTCATCCCTTTAAATGTGGGTTATCAAAAATCAATAAAAAAGGAAGGCCTTCGAGCTATTGGGGGGGGGGATCAAATTTCTTTAATTGACTATCCTGGTATTTATTCTTTGTAGAATATTCACAACTGACATGCTCAAATACCCTTGGTTATCTGTCATGAAATCGATCACTCCCCATATTTTTATGTGAATTATATCCATTTGATAAAACATACATGCATAAAAAATCATTACTCTCTTCTTCAACATCACCATATTTTTTCCTGTTCACATGGCTATGATTTCATCAACAATAGTTATTTTCATTTACAATAATAATTATAAATAATGGATAATAATTTAACCTCCTATAATTCTACATAACCACAATAGTTGTATAGATATATAAATATATAAATAAGTCCTCAATAATCATGATAAATATTTTTATATAGACTAATAAAAATTTATCAAAAAAAGGTTGAAAAAATATAAAGTGTCCAAAATAAATAAATCTTATGAAGTATTTAGAAAAAATATCTCACTATAATTCATCATCATAGTTACTATTATATATCCATTGAAAACATTGATCAAATAATTTATAAGACATTATAATCTAATATCAAGAATAAGAATAATATACTATGAAACTCATTTACACATCTAAACTATTACACAACTCTATTACAATTATTTATCCTTTATACACCATTCAAAATAATTTCTGATTTTTAACATAACACATTTTATTCACATTAATAATTACACAAACTTCATTTTTTTTATATTTAATCATATATAACTTAAAAAAGATATTACAAAAAATGGTTTTGTGAATTTAATCTTATGAAAATCATATGATCTCTTATATAACCTTTGAAATTTCAAGCTCAATCTTATTATGAGTAAATAAAATGTTATCTAGACATTGAGTTTTCACATTCAATCTTACATCCATTTTCATTTATTAATAATACATCACCTTTTATTCCACATTTATGAGTTTTTAATCATTTTTAAAACCTTTATATATTTATATATCATGTTCATAATTCTCATAATCAATTTAATCAATGAATAACATATATATAAAGATTAATATAGTTGAAAACCAAATACAACACATGTGGAGATCATGCTATTTTCATTCCTTCTTGAAAATATCCACCAGACTAATAAGGAACTAATCATACATCTCCAAAGAGTCTAAAAAGTATAACCTTTAAATTTATTTAAATATAATTACTCAAACTTATATAATCTATATGGAGACTTTTTACCTTTTTATAACTTGATACCAAACGAAATACCAATTAAATGAAACCAAAATTTTGTACCTCTCCTCATAATGATCAAATTATCTTCTCATAGAAATGTAAGACCAATCAATAAAATATATTACCAAGTGAGCATAATAATTATAAAAATCATGATTGATAGGTCAATACATTAAAGAATCTCATGACAATAATTCAATAATCTATTTTTTTATATTTCATCGATTTAATTCTACTAAATACATTTATAAAAAATATAAAACACTTTCTATACTCATTAAAAAAAACCAATAAAAATATTCAAATTATTATTTAAATTCAAAAATTCTCCTACTAAATGGGGTCCTCTAATTATCATAGATATCATTTACCCATTTTTATTTTTCATGTTGTGTCTACCCTATTTTAATACAACTCATTTCCTATCATTTTCAAAAACAATTACCAATCATGGATTAATGTCACATTGTATCCTAAAAAACAATCCAATGAGAAATGTAGGGTTAAGTAATAGACGTACCTTATTATTTATTCATGTTGTAATGAAAAAATATCAAATTCATTAGCTTCAAAAATCCATATTTTTATGTTTTTTTGTTAAAATATCTACCTTATCATCCTTCATTGAAACAAATTATAGATTTTGTTGAAATTATTATATAATATCATTCAAAAATTTATATTTTATGACAATGTTCTTTGATTTTGAGTGGTGTACCAAATAATTTTAAATATTTTTAAAACATGGGTATTTAGTAATAACTCTTATACCTTCTAATTAAGACACCATATATTTAATTTGTGTAGTGGATTGATATTATATAACATATTCAGGATATGTTGCACTAAAAATAATAATATATATATATTTTAAATTGACATGAAAAACATCTCAAACTAATGAATAAATCACCTCATCAAGTAGATACCTGGTTATCAATATTAACAGCCCAATCCACACATATATAACCAAAAAAATAGCCATATATATTTATCAAATAAAAGAATATAGTCAAGTGTTACTCCCATATAAATGAATATTCTCTTTGTTTCCATGGTATGAGATTTTGTTAGAAATATTTATAACCTTTTATTTTAAGTCACTTTATAAAAAATTTAAATTTCTGAATATATCAAATATAGAAGGCTTCTAATCAACATCTTGAAATAATTTACATTTATTTATTTTTCCTAATTATTAATTTTTATTATTTTTATTAATATTGATATATTTTTTAACACCTTATTCCATTCTTCCATGATAAAACGTATTAAAACCCCCAAAAAATACATTTCAATAATGGTAAAAATTTATAAAAGGTTTAGTAAGTTATAAACCTAAGGAAAAAGATCATATCTTCAAGCATTACAATATCTAATTTCATATTAATTTGGGTATTAAAATATTTAAATTTATTTCAATTCTCTATTTATCTTGATTATTCCATAAATATACCCAATCATAATGAGTGAAATGGTATTAATTTCCATGAACTATATATTTCTATCAACATTACGTTTCTTGAACTTAATACTTATTAACAAAAAATCCAACATTGAATACCAATATCTATGGGAATGTTTCAACCCATAAAAAAATTATTCAATTTAAAAACCCATATTTCATCATTATATTTCATTAAAAATTGTAGTTTCTCAATAGTTAACACCTAATAAAGATATCTATTTAAGAAATTATAACTTTACATCCATATAAATAATATTGTATCTTCTTTAGTTTGTAATGAAAAATGAATCTTCATGGATCCTATCCTTGAAATATATGTAAAAGAATCATAAAATCCAATTTATTCAACCTGTGAATAGACTATTAAAAAAATATTTTATTTGTTTTAATAAAAGTATCCATTCTCATTGAGGTTTTTTATAAAATAATTAATTTATACTAGTGATGTTATTATTTTTTATCCATGGATCAATATCCCATGTCTTATTCTTATTAATATGAATTAAATTCTCATTTATTTCATTTATAAGCCCATTACACTCAAGTCCCTATTCAATAGATTTTAGTTATACTTGTAAAAATAATTTTTTTGGTAACCATTATAATTTTTATTTGAGTTTTTACACCATAAATATTATTTCAAGAAATGTTTTTAAAATTTAAATTTTGTTCAATTATAATTTTTTTTTGGAATTTTATTATTAATTTTTATCATTTTAATATGTAGAATCTACACTATCATTATAAATTTACTTATATTCCTTAAGTTTTTTAGAAATTTTAGCAACTATTTCCTCAATTTTATCATCAATATGAATCAATTTTTAATGAGATGAATCATCTTATATAACTTTAACATCATCATTACCAACCATATTTCTATTTTTTTAAATGTGACAAGAAATTCTATTTGTCTTGTTTTATTATCTTATCTCTTATAAAACATTTAAATATTCTTTCCACTTACATTTATCAAAAAGCGACTTATAAAAAATAAAAATTACTTCGAGTTTTGATTATTTTAAATCTAAATATCATATTATGATTTTTTAAAATTGGACTCAATAAAAAATTTCAACACACCTAACACTCTAGGGAAACATATTTCTTATAAAAATACCTTGGGTTGCTATAATTAGTTTTCATTGTTCTCTATATGTCCACAAAACTAATATTATTTTAATCCAACTATTATATTCTGTTAGAGAGTGTATGTTGTGTTGAACTCATGTTAGATAACATGTTTTTAGGATAGTCTGATTATATTTGATCTGTACATTATATACTATTTTAAAACCTATACTTATTTATAATATTATTTGTTTCCTTCCAAATATATCTTATGTATCAATTGAACATAAGTATTACTTGAGAGTTACTTGAAATAAATATTACTCATGTCATTAAGGTAAAATTATGAATAAAATTAATAAAAACTTATATATGTTAATTTAATTCCAGATCATTAGACCAAAAAAATCTGAATGAACTAGTTTAAGTGGTCTCTATATTTTAATTTAACCCCCTCATGGATACAAATCATCATATTTTCCATTTTACATGTCTCAAATTTGAATCTTATGCCCCATTTGATATTATAAATGATTCAAACATCATCATCATAAATGAAAATTTTCATGTTCTTTTGGGAAATGTGGATAATCCTTCTACACTATAATTCATTAGCATATATCATTACCAAGTAGTAAAGGTTATTATTACTTCTTACATGAAAAAAAATTATTTTATTATTAGACCCTTAGTAAAAAAATCTCAACCTATAAATTGTTTCATAAGAAATACAATCTTTTGAAAAATCACTTCATTGATACTATTACATAGTAGATAAATAATTAACAAATTATTTTTCATCCCATTAACAAACTACACATTCTTGTAACTAAAATTATTATTGTCAATGTTTTATTTCCCTATACCTTCGATCTTTATCAATTCATTATTACCAAATTTGTAATCTCCTTCATAATTTTTTCCAATACCTTTGAAACTATTTTGATAACATGTTATGTTTGATGATAAAATATTATCTAGTATCCAATATCACCCACTATTTAAATATATATTATCTTCCTCAACAACCAAATCATTCTTCCAATAATTATTTAAATTATATAATTTCTTATAGTTTTCCTTCTAAACTAGTTGATCATAAAACATATGTGATACCATTTATCTATGCGTCCTTATTTATTACATCTCCCAAATGATTATTCAATATAAAAAAATTAATCCTTTAATGCACTTTCCCTTAAATATGTTATGGTTGTACCTTATCAACATCTTTTTTATCTACACATTTATTTAAAATGTAACACCCCGAGCTTCCACGATACGCTTCTCATTCAATAATGCAATGGCTTGCATTGTATGCAACTTCGAGTTCTAAAACACCGCGACTAATCAAAGTAGCCGTTATGAATAATAATAACCACTTTTTAAAATTATAGAAATTTTATATTTCAAAATGGACTTCATTTTTGGATTTGGAATATCGAAATTAGCCTATGTTGAATTTTTGGTATTTTTCTGAGAACTTCTAATTTTTTATGAATAGTGAAAAATACTTAAAAACAACTTTTTTAATAAAAATAATTTATAGTGATAAATTATACTATTTATTGGTTTTAAAGTATAATTAGAATATATTTTTACCATTTTATCCAATGGTGTTCATTAGAATTAATTTAACATTGAAATTGGACATAAACAATTGCCAATATTTTGATATAAATTGTTTCTTAAAAACACGCTATTTGTTGTGACAATGGGAATTAATTATAAAATTAATTAATGAAACTTATATGTTTGTAATTTTGTAAAATAGACATCATTTTTGAATTCATAATATCAATTATAGCTTAGGGTGAAATTTTGGCATTGTTCTGAAAAACTTCAATTTTTGATGAATAGTGAAACCACTAAGTGGTAGTTAAATAACTGATTTTTCTTTTAAATGAAACATTACCACTTCTGTGATTTGATTTTCAAAAATCTGACATACATGGTTTTCATTAAGAAGTAAAATGTGGTTCAATGAGATTAAAATAATTTTTGGTGAATAGTAACTTTTAAGTTCTTAATCGCGATTAGAGGTAATTAGTGTAGTTTAAGGTAAAAATAATGTTTTAATAATATGAGATGAGCTTGACACATGTCCTAACCTCATGTTATGTGCCATTTACAACCAATAAAATCCATGGATCAACTT
Organism: Viscum album; assembly: GCA_963277665.1. Taxonomy (NCBI): domain Eukaryota; kingdom Viridiplantae; phylum Streptophyta; class Magnoliopsida; order Santalales; family Viscaceae; genus Viscum; species Viscum album. The sequence goes on along the minus strand of OY728153.1, from coordinate 1,273,630,452 downwards.
GGGGACCCCATGGAGCCACTTTAGTTAGAAAATGACATAAATACCTTTTATTTAATGTTAAAGTAAAAAATGACACAAACATGAAATGTTTTACTAAACAATTTTTTACATGGGGTTATACAAGTCATAGTTTTGACTATAAATAGTCATTGGAACGATAAAAAGATTTCCTACATAATAGTATTTTTTTTATAATTTTTAGACATTAAATAAATTAAATTATTTATGACATCATTATGATGCAGTGATGACCTCATTATTTAACGATTTAAATTAAATGAAAGGATAATGTAAAATATAAGGCTTACATTTGTCAAAAACCTATTGGATGCCGAGATTTCGAACCCTTATCACCTTAGCCTTGAATTATATAAATGTGGGACCTTTGGAATCCGAAAAGCATTGTATAATAATGTAACATTTCCTTACTTTCCAAGAGTGCCCCTCCTCTCCTCTTATAAAAGGCCCCCACCTCTACCACCTCATTCACACTTTCAAGCCATTTGGCTCGGCCAAACTCTGCCCAAATACTCTCCCAACTTCCCCCTCTTACTCCTAGAAGCCTCACTTTGAGCAGAACTCTTCCCAAGGAAGCCTTTGACTCCAATCAAAAAGAGTTACCCGATTTTGAGGTAATGTCTTCTCTAATGTTGTTTTGTTTTATTTTTCTTCTCCAACCCCATAAACTCTTTTTATTCATTTGTTTTGTAACAACACCACTATCCTCAATATACTAGGATGTTGTTATAAGAATTATTCGAGCTACACTTACACACACCTACATCTAATGGTTAAAGAACATACGGTTTCTGTGGATGACGAATTTCTGCCTCACGAAACGATGATTGTTCAACACTCATATAACACCTTCAAATTTGGCCATTAAGATGTCATTATATTTATATAGGATATATAATATGTTTATGTTTTACTTATTCTTATGTATTTCTCATTTATGGAATACTTTATGATTTCCATTATGGGTAAACGCGATAATTTCATTTTAGGAAGTGCGGACTACCGCCCCCTCAAAGTGATGTGAATCGTTAATGCCATATGTGGGATGTATAAAGGATAGTGTAAATGATATTATATATGATATTATACTGGAACTATATTATAACTTTATATAATTATGATTTCATTCCATTAAATACGAAATAGAAATGAAAGTAGCGTTCATGCGTACGTACGGCTTACCGTCTCCATGAACGGTGAATTTCATTTCTTACCTCTAAATGTTATGTAATATTATAAATGCATGTATATACTGGATATATATGATATATATGATATCTAAATCATGAACATAATTCTGGATATAATGGATATATCACCACATGAACAACTTGTAATTATAAGAATTTTATTTTTGACTCAAGTACCTAAGATCGACAAAATGACCGTTATAAACTTAAATAATTACATAATGTTCATAACATGGTAATAAGGGATATAAAAGAAATAATGAACATGAAAAAGGTTCTTAAGTAAATTGAAATTAAATCTAGTTTATTATTCATGAGGTTAAAGAATGGTCGAGTCAGGACAAGACGCAAGGTAAGGGAACTTCTTAACCCAATTTCCATTCTTTGGGTTAATCTCCTACTTTCAAATTATGCCATGATACTATTATGTACTATCTTCTATTTATACTTTCTTTATGTGTACATATATTGAATACACATAATAGATATATTTTATTTAAAAATTATCTTTTAATGGATTTCGTCTCAATCTCTATTCATTGAGGCATATTTTGTTTTATACACAAATTTCTTTTATACGGTGTATAAACCCCTTTGACCTTTTTGACAAATTTAAGGTAAGAATGTTTTTTTAACTTATACGGAGGGTGCGGCTATTTTCCTCTATTATAACTTCGTCGAAGCTTCCCTTGCAAGCTTATAAGAATATTTTCAAAAGTAAATGTATTATTTTATAATTATGGGACTTTTAAATGATTTCAAAAAGAGAGAGATATTTCTCTCAAATAGCTTTGATTTCATCCATGTCAAGATCCTTTGATGGGTTTTAAGTTTAATTGAAATTGATTTATGATAGAAAACATCCATTGATCATTTTGTGAAATATTAGACTGTGGATGTGTTATTTTTATACCATCCATAGTTTATGGAGAAATTGTTGACATTTCGTATGCTAGATTTAATACGAATATTTATGTTATGTTTAAACCTATTCATATGAGGAATGTATTGGACTTAATAAGTGAAGGGTTGAGCCCTCTATAGCTCCTCGATGCATCGGTAGGTCTCATGAGACAACTAGACGTGGAATTGGCCGAGGCCCTTTCCCAATTTTATTTATGGTTTTGGCCGAGGCCTTAATCATTTTAGACGTCTTGGCCGAGGCCTTGACAAAATGTTTCAGAATGTCTGGCATTATACATTCCCTCATTATGAAAGTGGCTATTGATATTGCATGGGATTATTCGATTAGTAGAATATCCATGTGAGTAAGTAAATGGAATTATTTAATTTTATTTTTTCCATATTATGCTAAAGTTCAAGTTTAAAAAGGCTTTTGTTTTAGTTATATATTGCCTTAAATGTTAATGATTATTTATAAAAGCTTCCGCAATATTGTTATCCTTACTGAGCATCTGAGCTCACCCCTTTCAATGTTTTAATATTTTCCAGGATGTGAAGAATTATTTTATGAATGACCTGCGGGGATATTCAGAAGAGGATATGAGTGTGGACTATGAAGACTTTGTTATTGTAGTTTTTCACCTTATGTTGTAATGTAACATTTATGAATGTATCTAGTGTTCCCAAGGCTACTAAACTAATCGGACTTTCGAGACTTGATCTTTTGTGATCATGCCAATGTTACGAAGTAATGCACCGACTCTGGGTAGCTGGGGTCGGGGCGTTACATAAAACCAATTATATGAATATGAATATATGTAATAAAATAATACATATAGTATTTTTATTTAAAAAACACACAATGCTAGCATTATGCATAAAAAATTACCATAGAATACGTATTCTTTATAATCAATTATTACTAACAATTTTGATCTTTTTGAGGTCTCTATTGGTCTCTATTGTGTAATTTTTTTAGAATTAATACCCTATTCTATATTTTATTTGGTTATATTATTTTAATTTATTTAATTTTATATTTGAGTGGATTTTTTTGGTTTAATAAAAAAATTTATATAAGAAAATTATTTTTTTCTCAATTTTATAAAAAAAATTGATATTTATTTGAGTGAACAACCTTATATCTTTTCCACCTCCATATACAAGAACATTTTTATGTGGATATCCTTGTCATGATGATGAAGTGAACACACGAATAATGTTATTATGTCATACTATTTTTTAATAGTTGATGACACCATTGAAACATGATTTTTATATAATATACTTGATTTTGGATATATTAAGATAAGAGACTTTTTATGGTTTATTTTTATGTGAATAACATCTTGGATTTCTGAATGAATATTTTGATTTAAAAAAATAATCATATGTTGAGTTAAAAAATATATTATGTGAGGATTTTTTCCTTAGAATAAGAGTATTGAATATTTTAGCATCTACTATGTGATTCCTATGGGATTGGATTTTATGATATCTGTGAAGATAAATAAATATTTTTTATGAATATTGTTTACTCGGTTGAAATGTTGAGGATATTCATGAAAGGATACATGGATCAATTTTGGAATAAAGTCATTTAAGATCACATTCCTTCACTAGATCATGAAGAAATGTCATGAGAATGGATAATCACATGATTTATGAAGAAAGGATAAATATTGTGACTCCTAATAATGATCAAGGAACTTTCTATTCACCAGATGATCGAATGTTAACCACAAATTAGGGATGTATCACACACACTATTGAACCTGATGATGTGGTGACATGAATATTTGAATCAAGTTAGTAATAAATTTAACCTAGTTGATGAGAAGTCCATAAAACACAAATATATCTCTTATATACATGTTTTTAGTGTTGTATTATATGATGTATTGATATGATATCCACATGATTGCAATGAAACTAAACATATCTCACATCTTCTTACATAGACAAGGAGAACGAAGATGTATAATAAAGATCAAAGAGAATGGAGGAGCTTGATAAGATTCTATAGTATCATGATAAAGATTAAATAATATTATAAATAATAGAGATGTATAGAAAAGAAGTGATGGATTATATGTGAATAATACTCCAAGTAAAATAATATTAAAAGGTAAGGGAGATCACTGCACTATGATTAGTTGAGATAGATGATGAATTTAATCTTATATAGATTCCTCATTCCATAGTTGTCTTGCCCACATTGTAAAGATGTTAAGGTTAGGATGATGAATTACTAAGTATATTGAAATCATGATGTTAATGATTATAACCATTCCACAACATGATTGAGTTAATCTTCTATATAGATGAGTTTAATCAGATGTGATAAGGATGTCATTGTAGTTTCATGATTTCACTATGATGATAATGGCAATATAATGATTTAATATTATATATGATGATTTTACTGCTATGTTAAAATAATAAAGGAATGAAGTTATTCAAAAAATAATATAATAATGCCATTTCTATGATAATTATTCCATGAGCAGTCATATTAGAAAATAAAGAGGATCCGACTAAACCAAGAAGAACTATATGTAGATATTTATGCAACATTTGGTTGATAGATAAGTGGTTTTGAATCATAATGAAATGGTTGAAGCCTCATGGATTAGTGAAGTAAATAATAACATGCATAAATATAAAAAGACACATTGTAACACTATTTTTGGGTAAAATTCATAGAATCTATGGTTTTTTAGTTTATAAAGTCACTACACGATATATTCAAGGTAGCATGGTAAATTTAGGTGCATATTTGAGGCGATACAGATTCCACACTATTAGATACCATATTACACTATGATTCAAATGAAAAATCAATGGATATGATGAAATATTCAAAGTGATATTCCCATTGTTATTTTTTGGATATTATGTATAACCAAATACTACAACATGAAGGAATATATCATGATGTTGAATAATGTATTGTACTATGATATGAAATACAATCCCATAATATAGTTAATTTTAGAATATTCTGAAACCATATTCCTTAGAAATTAAGGATGAAATAAGGACTCCAAATAGGAATATTCAACCATCAACCCGATGATTTTGACTCAGGATTTGTAAGAGATATCATATAGAGAAAGATAAAGAGCCTCCAGGCTCATAAATCGATCAATATAGTCATTAGAGATATAGAGATATAAAATATCAATATAAAAGGATAATTCATGTTTATATAAAATAATATTATTAAATTTAAAAAATGTTAAATTAGATAAATTCTTGATTGGGTCACCTATCTAGGTTTATATTTTGGGAGAAACATTGGTACAAACCTACTCCAAAGTCCAAAGACACTTGAAGAAGATGGAGGAAGGATAATACATACCATGAGGATTTCTTAATGATAATATATTTCCCATGTAATTTTATTTGAAATTATTATAGGTGATCAAGGATATCCCATTTATCTATATGTTGATTCATTCATCATTGAAAATAAGAAAAAAAATTGGTCATTTGGATGAAAACCAATGTTACATAAAAAATATAACCACTTGATAAAAAGAGTGTAAAAGACATTATAATCCCTTATGTATGCATGTGTTATATATCTCCCCTCTCATCATCATCATCCTTATTTTTGGATGGGTTTTCATGTGATCCATGAAATCACCAAAAATGATGGAAATTAGAGTAGAAATGGGGAAAAGTGATGAAACATTCTTATTGAAATTTGACCATTAAATCACCCACTCTTAATGGGAAACAAACATCTTAAGAATCCTATCAATTAGTATCAGTTCCAATTCACCCAAATAGATCACATACCTTACTTTTAAAATATCATAAATATGATATTAGAATTTACTTGACCATGGTGATTTCAAACCCTATATAGCTTCAAGGTAAATGTCCCCAATAAGAACATATATGATCATGAGTTTTTAATGTAATTGTGATGAATTCTTTGGTTTTGGATCTATAGATTACATACTATTACTACTATATTCATTCACAAGATTAATTTTAAAAATAAGGCTTATTTTTTATATGTATATTCTCTGGATTATTTCATTTTTTTATGTATTTCTAGAGATATATTATTATTAAATTTTTATCATTTTTCTTCCAAGAAGTTCTGATTTATCCCCAAAACCATGAAGTGAAATTTCAATGATATACCAATTAGTTTTTTAGATAAAATTACCATTAGATATGTGGAAACTATATATGTAAAGGAATTTAGAAATAAAATAAAAATGGAGGCAAATAAATTTTGAAATATGATGAATATTTCTTAAGATTCTCAGGTGGTTATATCTAAAAATATTATGGTGAATGAAAATGAAATTAATTTTTTTTGAATCCATAGGATGTAATATCAATTTTTTTCTATGGGATTCCATTTATAAGTTTTTTATATGTGTGAATATGGTTATAATTAAGTAAATATGTCTATAGGGAAACATTAAATATTTTAGAAGTTTTAGGAATGAGTTCGGTCAGGGAATGAGATGTGGTTCCGCCCATGAATGCAGATCTAGGTTGAAAAAATAGAAAAATACCATCATGTATAATGATATTTTTTGAGATTTTATGGTTTCATAATTAGATAAAAATTTAAGAACATTATTGGTCAATCCATCAAAAGGTAATTATGATTCCCTAGACCTGGATGACACTTAATAGGTTCCTAGAGACTGGTAGTTGGCCTGGCCTCAAGCGCATCTCCCCAAAAGCCAGAGGCTTCTGACTAGTATCAAGGGACTAGGGTGTGTTCATGGTGAGACTATTCTCTCATTACCAATTTTTAGTGAAGCAGATAAATAAAAAATGGTAAATATTAGAATCAATACAAGTAAATGGAAGTCAGAACATAAAATAGAGAAAAAATTAACAATAAATGAAATAAATAAAATAACATACAAGCATACAACAACTGATGATGATATATCATGTCACTAGAAAACTAGAAAACTTGGATAAAAGTAATCCAATATAACATGTTCCACAAAAATATAAATAAAATAAAAATAATATCCCAAGAATCCTGAGCTCTAGCTCAGCCATCTGCTATAAATCTCCATCCTAAACAGCGAGCAGTCAAGTGTTAAAAACCAAATGCTTCCCTTTGTCAACACCATGTAATCTACTCTGGGTACTAAACTTATCTTGGAGATGGTGTGAGATAAATCTCAATGGGCCCCCACCAATGATTTTCATAATATCCATCCCATGTAAAACAAATGTAATAGTATGAAGGAATTCATTTATACATTTAAAAGTAAACCAATATAATGTAACAAAATACCCAAGTACCTACTTTAACCCTTGTCTAGTGTCTGAACATACAACCCAATCATTATTTTGTTGTACCAATTTGTAAATAATTCACACATTATCAATTGTGAAAGTTCTAAGATGTAATTAGGTAACCATAATTGATTTTTAATATAAAATGGTTCATGGTATTTATGATGGTAACCTAGACCTCAAGGGTCACTGACTCAGTTATTACTGGTTCTAGCTAAGGGTAAGAGTGTAATCCAAGGAGCATAGTTCAAGGAATTACACAATAACATGCCTACCGAATACAAGGTGATCAACCAAGGTAAAATAGGGCTAAGAAGTAATAGGTCCCTATGGGATTTAATCATGACACCTACATGTCAATGAAGGATTCAAGTAGTGTATCCAAGGCATCCTTTAATAATATGTGAGGGATACTACATTGTCATATCGGGTATCTAAATAATTGAATAGGATTATGATCTAGGTGGGTTTTAAACTAAGAAAGCTTCACCCTTGAATTAAAATGTGTTTCATGAGTGGTCAAGGAATTACTAGATAAGAATCAAATGCAATCTCGAGCTAGGACATTCCTATTTGATAACTAAGTCATTTAATAATTCAATTGGTTCATGACTTGACTTCCATTAGTATGAATATGCCAAGTAGCATGTAACGGTTCATTTAATACATTTAAGGCATATTCCATAACAAATTTTCAATCCACTACCTTCCATTAGTGTGAAAGGGGTCCTACAGACATGCAACCAATTATTCATTTACATTTAAGGCCAAGTAATAATACTTGTATACTTTCTAATTCCCAATTATCATTAATTTATCAAATTTAAGCACTTACCTTAGGCGGGCCAAGTTTAAGTGACATGGTACATTCCATTCACCATTACATGATTCAATAAGTATTTAATATGATGATTCTCACCATTAGTGTGTTGAATATCGAGCACATCCAAATGATGACACAAAAGTGTCAATACACTAAAAAATAACATATGTAATAACAACATACATGGGGTGTTGGGATTTGTGGGTGTAACCAAATAATATTAATCACATAATTGGAAATAGTATAATGATATAGTTCTAATTGGTATTTGAATGACATATAATTTCTATAAATGACAACTGATGGAATTAGAAGGCCCCACAAGATAAATCCAAAATCAATAAACTTGAGGGATGGGTTATAGACTACCCACCATAGGATTGTACAAATCTACTCCTCTAGAATCATCCCTTGATTTATCTCATATTATAGTATATCTAAGAAAATAAGACATATGTTCACACCATAATAACGTGGTCGAGAGTAGAAGTTAAGAAGAAAGGATTAAACAGACTCGAGTACTTATTATTGGCATCCAGCATGATTAAAAGAAGATCGATCTAATATTGGAAGAAAGAGATATCTTGATTCATACTTTAGCTCTTCAAAAATATCCAAAATTAGATAAAAATTGTTTAATCCTGTTGGAAATCATATTAGGAAGAAGTGGTGGCTTAATTAGACCATTAAGGGAAAAATACAAATTTTACCTAGAAGCAAATCATGTGTATAGTTTGTCTGTACAGTTTGAAAAACTGTACACAAACCCTACAAAAATACCTAGGAATAAAGGGATCCTACATAGTTTGGACACATGACCGTGCACCAACCATGCGATACGGTTCTGTCCAAAAATAGACCATCTGCACGGTTTGGAAAACCATGTGCCAACCGTGTTCCAATCATGCAATATATCCATTTTTAAAAAAGGATGGGTTTAATGCTAAAAAATCCTAAAACACCACTAATACCATTTATAACTTATTAGGCATACATATTAGATTTTAAATAATGCATTATATCGTAGTTTAATGGATCCATACATGAGTGAAAAACTGGGTTCTTTTAGAAATCATTTCGTGAAGAAGGTTATGTATATTTTAGTGGTTATGTGTTTTTTGATAATCTGTTTTCATTAAAGGGAGTCATTCTTAAATAGGTATGGGTTTATAAAATATTTATTATTGTATCATACCATGATACGTAAATCAAAAAATGTAGAAATAAACAACTTCATGGAATATTGGCCATGATAGATGATGGAAGGCCTTCAAGGTTAAGCTTCACGCTATTTTTCAGGGAAAATCAATAACGTACCACGAATATTTATGTTGTGATGCGATTAAAGAAACCAAACAATTAAATATAATCCATTAATAAAGATATAGGTCTATGAAAGTTATGGTTATGTATTTTTTAAATGGAAAATAACATCGCACAATAAAGGACCTTGTCACAACATGATTCTACTAGAATTTAAAGGAAATTGAAGAATAAACGAATATGTCACACTATTATTGTAATTATCACACCATTACTACTATAATATATATAATTTGAACTGTTTTATGACTTGATTTTATCAAGTATTATGAATACTTTTTAGTGAATCCAATAACCACCTAATTGAATATTAATGGTAGAGATGATCTTTTAAATGATCCAATTGTTTTATTTGAAGTGAAGGATGATGTAATTTTTTTGATATTTAATTATAAATTTTAAAATAACATGTCTTTAGTAGATTTTCTACATAGATGGAGAAAATATACCCATAAGAAAAAAATAAAATATAACACATCATGATGAGGAGAGGTATCTATAGTAAAAATTATTGAATATATGGAATTGAGATTAAAGTGAGATAAGATTAAATTCCATTAAAGATAAAGATTATGAGTAAATTATTATTATTAATATCATATAAGATCAAAATATAAATAATAATAAATCATGAAGAACACCTACTAATACTTGGTGTTATACCTTTGATTTACATCTCTATGATTTTGACCTATGTGTCAATAATATCTTTTTTATAACTCTATTAGGAAGCAGTAAAAGGAAGAGAAGAAGTGGTCATGGACCATATAGGAGCAATGATATTATCCTCAATATTTTAATAAAAAATAAATTAAGTATTTATTATTAATAATATAAAATAATCATTTATTTTTAATCTTTTTAATTAGTTTAGTTCTAGTGAACCATATAAAATCACTGTATATATTATTATTTATGTTTCTGTATTCTATTGTTATATGTGTGTTATCATTATAAAATATTCATGGTGTATTTGAAAACATGAATAAAATATCTAGTTAATCTTAATAAAATAATAAATTTAAATAAACCTTAATTCATTCCCCTTTTTGTGTGTATAGTTCGACCTTCATTTACAAAAATTGGTATTTGATTCACTGACTATTTCTTGGTGAATCTATCAGAGGAAGTTACAGTTATGTAGAATGATTTAAATGAAAATGGAGTAACTTTATTTTATGAATTCAATTAGAAGGTATATAATAAGATAATGAGATCAAATTTATGATCTCTTAGTATTGATGTTTATTTAGCATCATTTCATAGAATTCAAGTAAGTTATTCCAGCAGAAGGTTAATGATGAAATAAGATAAGACATTATTGAATGATGAAGATAAGGTACATAATGATTTACATAGAGTATTGTATAATAAAATATACATGAAAGTGATTTATTTTGAAATAGTCAAATTAATGTTCTTTTTTATATTTTTTATGAAGGTTATAGAAAATTGATATAGGTATATCTACATGTTCTTCAAAATATATATGATTACTTGAATATCAGTTCAAGTGATATTGAAAGTTTCTTAAACTATCTAATTAAAATGGTATAATATTATGTTGTACTATTCCAGGAGATGAAATACACTTATATAGTGATGAATATGAAACAAATATTACCACTAATTTAATATATAAAAGTGTGCACACATGAAGAGGTAAATATTTGAAAACTAACTCAAAATTACTTACATTGAAAACCATTCAATTATAAAATATGAGTGAATCCAAAAGTTTCACTAAAATATTAATCTAATGAAGTGACATTTAAATATATACATAATAAATAGTTTGAAAAGATTAAAATTGAAGAATATGAAAGTAATTATTTCTCTATCATATACAGGATGTTTAAGATAGGAAAATGAAGAATTAGGGTAATATAATGATGAAATGTTATTATTATGGATAGTTTGGATTGAATTACTAAAAATTTATATTTATATTTAAAATAAATACAAAGAAAACATGAAAAGTAAATAACTGAAAAGTCATGGGAGATGAATGTGGTACAATCTGATGTTATACCCCAGAACAATATTAATATAATTGGGAGGTAAGGAACTTATTCTTGAGTAAAAAATCTGCTCGAATACCTGATCACCTTTGAAAGTTGAGAGATCCAATTATTGATTTCCCTCTCACCATGTGTAAAGAACCATGAAATTTTTATAGTTCATTCTTATGAATGACTTAATGAAGATAAAAATTCAGTAGTTACTAGGCGAGGAACTGAATTTTTGTTAACAAAATATAAGAGTCTAATTCAACCTCATGAATATTGCTGTTGTTTGAACATGAAAGTGTGATTCTAGTGAGCATTACAAGATAATATCCTAGAATGAACACCCCTCCATATATTAGGAGAGATATGTAAGAGTGTAAGAGGATCAATGATAACAGATGATTCAACCTTTAAGATCCTGGATTTTTAAATGAGGTATTGATCCTTCAATTTTTAGTTTAAACCTTTAATTTTATTTATATGAAAGTTCTTAAGAGTTTAAGGAAGGGTTTTGGAGTATACAAGGCTTGTTCAGATCTAGGAAATCTTTTTTTTGGAGTAAACAGATGATGCATAGGGTTAGATCATGGTTAGTAGTAACCATGTAGCTTAATCATGCAACCCCAAGGAGGTGGTGACAGTTTGTGAAACCATACAACTCAAGTTGAACTACCATATGAGGGTGCTATAGAAAAGTACTGATGAGCTACATGATCTGCGAATGGTTTTTCAAACTATTCACCTAGCTCATATAAGGGGAGTGACACCTCAAATAATGTTGTAGGATAGTTGAAACATAGTTTTAATAATTTTTCATCATGATCATACAACCTTTAAAAGTTGGTTAATTCAAAATTTCACCACTATAAATTGGATTCTATGAAAAAAAGTTGTTAGTGCATCATTTAGGACTACATTGATGAACTTTGGATGCCCGGTGGCTTTCTTGAAGTAGAGGTTTGTGATAGGGAACACTAAAAGTAATTGGGGGATATTAACCATGTTTTCCTTTTAGAAAGAAACATATCAATTTTTAATGATACCTCATGGCCTTTCGAATTATATGAAAATAAGTATATTTATATAGTTCCATAGATGTTTGACAAAAGAGTCATCAAAATGATTGATTTAGGAGTCATTATACTTCTTATTAATGAAATTGGAAAAGGGAGACTGGCCCAATATCACCTCCTAACCTATATTATCATACAATAATTACATAATTTTATTGATTCCTTGGAAATTTATTCCACCTTCTCCAATTGGTTTTGAAATTCTGGACCATATATCCCTGTGGTTCCAAACCTCTTTGTAATAATATTGTATAAAAGTATTGAGGATATGTTTGATATTTCTTACCCCAACCTTAGGATCCTTTTTCACTAATAACACATGAATTAATATAGATGTGGTAAGAAAATTCACTAGTGTGATCATTCATATGAAAAAAACATATCTTTCAATTGAGAATCCTTCCAATGATCCAAATAATGATTCCATGAAAATTATAAATAAGATTTACTCTATTGGAATGTTAGGACCAATATAATCCTTGTAAAATACCATCCTAGGGATTCTTAATCTTCCCTTAATAAGTTTAGATATCATGTAAAATAATTTATTTGCAATATAGACACTGATTTTTACAACATTGATGTTCTGTCCACTTCTAGTGCTATAAACATTAAGGATTGATTTAAAGTATTATATAAAGTTACTCCTACCATTGTTAATAATGATATTTTATTCCATAAAAAATAAGTGTGATATTACAATTAAACTATATCTTCCTCTTAATGGATGTAACAACCCACTTGAGATATATTTATTGAGATTACATCTTAGAACATCTTAAGCTAGAATAAAAAGGGTCAGAGGGAGGGGGTCCCCTTGCTAAAAGTCCCATTATCTATTTGAAAAAAATAAATCAATTCTCCATGACTTAGATTATTAACCCTATAAATTAAGATTAATAAAAGAAAAGGTCACATATCCTCTCTAATAAGACATGTAGTATCAGGAATCTAAGGAATATATCCATTCCATTGGGTCATATATTTTTTATATACAAATTTTAATTATAATATTATAACTAATCACTTTATTAGAAAGGCCAATTATCATATCTTGGTGTGGAATAATAGGTCCTTGAATGTTCCTCCTAGAAGGATCCCTCGTTACTACATAGTAATTTTAGAAGTTATTCCAGCAGAAATATTTGTATTGATAACCACTTTTAGATATTTGAATGATATATTACACATGATTATGGGATAAAATTGACCAAAGATGTTGGGAAGGTTAAATTTCAAAATTATTATAATTATAGTGACAATGGTGTCTCTAAGAAGTGTACCACCCTTGAAGTAGTATTGGATCGCATCAATGATGTCCTTTTAATGAAGTCCCATGTAGCCATATAATAACTGTTTGGTAATCCATCAGTCCTAGGGGAACTATCAGGATTTAGTCTTATGATAACCACTTTGATATAATATTCCTTAGGTATGGATTCTTTTAGGTCGTTATATTATTCACTAACTAACCTTCAGATGTCACTAAAAAATGTGTCATCATCATCCTACCTATGAACCTATTCTCATGTTCCTGATGAAAGGCCTAATAAGAAGGAAGCTGCAAGAGGCCTTGTGATATTGACATCATAACAATGGGTTCCATCCTTATGTTTAATATTAATATTTTCAAAATATTTATACTCCATAATGTAAGAGTTAATGTAGTTAATGATTTTATCTTCTTCTCTCATCCATTGGATTCTCGATTTCTATCTATCCACTCTTGCTTCACATGTAGACATTCATCTCGACATCTTATCTTATGAGTAAGCATAAGAAATATTTTATCATCATATTGATTTTGCAACTAACCATAAATACAACTGATTTCCTCTTAGATATCTCCTAGAAAGAAGTTATGATTTAGTTGATTATTGATCCATGAAATTATATCACCTTTTATCAATTACAGTTTATTATTAATATCCAACCTTGAATACCCTAGGGTGGTAATTGACCAAGAAGTCCCCATATTCTTCATGAAGGTATTTTCTTCCATCCACTAGTTGGAGTAGAATAAGATTAAATATGAAACCTGTATACATTAAATATGATTAAAGATAAGAGAGTGATCAAAAAAATTTCATGTTAGGCGAGTGATAGATGAGAGAGAGAAACTCGTATGGTGTGGAGGTTGAACAAATATCTATCTAGTTGACTCTAGATATTACTATTTACATGGTTGTTATTACACCACATGAATTTTTGTTTAGAATATCCCATTTTGAAGAGGTTTTCATGAGTGAGGAAGGAGAAAAAAATCATCCATTGCCTTGATTTAATATTTTACAGTTCCCTTCATTTACTCACTAATTAAAAATAAACTTTTTATTATGAAAATCAATTTTATGGGAAAAGTGGGAAACCATTCATGTTTGAATCTTAAAATCAACTGACACCATAAGAAATCACCAAATTATTGAAATAAAGTGTAATTCTATTATAATCCTTACCTATATATATATATTCCATTGAAGATAATTGACCTTTATGTCTAGATCATCTATGATTATTTCTTCAAAAATATTGTAAATCTTTACCCAATATTGAATAAAATATTCCACACTAATCTTCCTTTCATTGAATCCATGTGAAAAAAACAAGATTTTTCTTGTTGATCCATGCAACCCATTCCATATTGATTTCAACCTGAATATTTCTCTCAACCATACTATCAAACTCTTCCTATGTAGCAATGATCTCAAATTCTTCCTATAACATTTCCTCATTATAATTAATGATGGGTTCCCATGCTTCCCTTTTTTCCACAGTATCCTTATATGTTATCATGAACACACTATTAGAAACCTCATTTTCTTGAGTTGGATCTCCCAGCATGACACCAACCAGTTTTGGTTCCTTGATCTCCCCACAATCCAACATATACTTTTAATGCTAAATTGTTGAAATCTCCTTTCCTTTATCATCATGATACATGGGTTCACTTTCCTTCACCACATTTCTTTTGGAGGACCTTGTATCCATAAACTTATGTAACTGAGAGTATTCCTTTTGACTTTTAGACTTCTGTCATCAAAATTGACTATATAATTAAAAAAACTTAGTATTAAGAGGGTGGTAATAAAGGTGTATAAGTGCATCACCACATATTATAGACATGAAATCATGAGTAATAGACCCAGGGTAAAGATAAATAACAATACTATCACTAGGATCTCTTTTACTAGAAATACAACCAGCTATGAAATTACATTACCTCTATATATGAGTGACCTCTGTGTTTGGACCAATGATCATTATACACATTATAAAAAAATAAACCAGATCCCATGGAATATTTACATTACCTTTGAGAGCCTCCACCAGAATCTTGGAGTCAGATTCCACAAAAGATAAGGTAATATTGTACAACCTAAACCAAGAAATTCCACTAAGAAGAGCTCTGACCTCGACCATAAGTGGATTACCCAAATCATAGAAGGTGATGAAACTGAGCAGCATTGAACCCCTTCCAATCTGAACCAATCTACATACCCACACATGTCCTTTTAAATAGGATGCATTAATGATCAACTTGAAACCCATACTAGGAGGGTTCTAGGTGAACCAGTAACCTGACAAAGAAAATAAATGACCCTCAATGATACAAGTATGATTTGGTAGTAAACCAGTAATAAGTTCCATGGCCTGACCTCCCAAACAAAGTGAACATAGATCCACTACTAGCACCTAGATGTTCACCTAGATGATGATGATAGAATGAAATGACCCTCGACAGCTCTATTCCTTTCTTCCAAAAAGACCCAACACACCACCATGAAAACCAATCTGCAGGCTTTACTAATTGAAACATGCCAATACATACCAAGAATCCAAGTTGCAAGAAAACCATCCATGGAATCCCATCACACAGAAATTCCCATACATTTTCCAATAAAATCAGAAATAAATATTTCCCATTACATCCTAAAGAATATATTCCATGAATATTTTCAACTGGTGTTCACAGAACACCAATATTTGAATGCCAAGAAAAAATCATTTCTCTAAATATTATCATCGATGTATAAGGCATGATGCCTTGAATTCTAAACCAAAAAATTCATCTTATACAAGATTTATTTACATCAAAACTTACTGGCCTTGACATCAACCTCAACCACATCTTGGTCCAATGAAAAAAAAGAGTTGGTGCTGAAAATTCCAAATTTCATTATAGTGAACACACACCAATCAGGATCCTCAACCAAAATGATGTTAACAAAGACACTCTACTACTCAGTCAAAAGGGTCTACCCACTAAACAAGATCCCAGTTAAAATATGCTATCCTGAAAAAGTACCACTGTAAAAATTAGCAAACAACATCCCTGGAAAAGCCTTACCAATGAAATATTTCTCTATATCCCCCTATAAAATAGGTTATAAAGATGTAGTAGAACATACAAAACAACATACTCTACTATTATGCGTATAGGAGAACCCATAGAGGGACCCTTAGGAAGAGGATCAACATATGTAGTTGGGGGAGTGATAACCAGTTCCTCCTCTTTCTAAAAAATTTTATCAGTATCTTCTAAAACTGCATCCCCACACTATCATGATGAATTTAAAAAATCATACTTACAGTGGAAAGAATAAACACTGTGACCCTAGATATGAAAAGCCTTACAGAATAACAGATGTGCTTGATAAACCAACCATTATAACCAAGATAATATATCACCATCCTAAATAATAACATGCGAAGAAAGAGCCCCTAGAAGGTCCATTTCAACACAAATTGTTATATCCAATGTAATCTTAAACCTATTTGTATATTCTTCCATGAAAAAGAAAAAAAACCCAGGGCATCCCCCACACTCCACATAATTTAAGGATTGTGTAAGGGTATAGGTAAGCCTTGAATCTTCAACCAAAATGATGCGGAATTTGAGTCTCTTACAAAATGGATGACCCACGATCATCTAAAGAGTATTAAGTGTTGTGAACTAAAAATCAAAGCCTCCAATGAACATGCATTCATAAAATAATCATGTGAAAAAGATAGACATATAAGGAATATATATATGTAACTGATACTATTTATGGAATATCTATCCCCATGACTTCACAAAGTTCCTGAAGAAAGACAATGATAGACGATCCTACCCAAAATTCACCACAAGAGACCATATATGGTATCCTTAAGACTCCATGAGTTCCATAGAAACTAGATCCACTGAAGGAAATCTTTAAACTCTTTCCAAACATCAAATATCCATTGGGATATAAGGGATTTGAGGCAAGTTGGATGTCGGTGTAAGAAATCGAGCTCCAGTAAGAACCTCTTTGAATGCTCTCCCCTCACAAATCAATACTGAGCAAAAGAAACCATAGGAGGATCCCTATTAGCTTTATAAAAAAACCTATGAGAGATCACTGATTCCTCACATACCAGTGCTCAATCCCTATCCACCTCAATAATTTCAAAATAAAAGTCACTAAATCCATTTTCCCTAAATTCCACTTCTTCCTCCTTGGGCTGTGTAGGCCACTTCCTTGCACATCATCAAAGCCGTACACCGAAACATATCTAGACAATACTCCTCCCAGTCTATCCCATAAAATATTTTATCATTATAGACTAGTATTATGGGTTGGATACCTATTATAGTTTGAGTCAGAACCCATTTTTCCAGTACCAAACCTTCAATCTCTAGATTTCAAAAGTGGTTAATAAAATTAATAGTTGAACTGGTTCTTCAAAACCTCACCCTAATTATTTCCTTCACATAGAACCCACTACCTCCGTTAGTTATACTAATCATTGCTTCTTACACACCATTCACTTCAAACACCTCATTTTTTTGGGTATATCTCCCATTTTCCCTACCTCCCCGTTGGATTCCACTATAGTTTCTTTCATTAGAATCTACAAAGGCCCTGATTCACACACCCCCTCCAAGTCACATTTAAATCTACTAAAAATTTAGACTAATATCATATCAAGAAGTAACATCCTTGAATCCATCTGAGCAATTATGTCCATTAACATTCTACTCAGATACCACTGATCATCAACCAATATTGTAGGCAATTATGTCTCCCAAAACTCCCCGCAATCATGTGTCTTGAATTGAAAAACCTCTGAATTACATTCATCAATTGAAACACTCAATTGAGTATGATTCTTTATAACATCACCAGAACCAGACACCAAACCATTTCCATGGCCTCTTAAACCCAAATTTTTCTATTGTTATTTGTTTTTATCCAACAAATATAGACTTATATTGAGTGACCCATTTTTTATGATGAGAAAAAATTAATAAAAAACTCAAAAACAAAAAAACATTCTTTAGAGAAACTATTCTGCAGCTGTATTCCAAATGTACTCAGTTTCCCTTCTTGAAACTTCAAGTTCCATGTAGATTCTGGGACAAATAGGGTAGAAAATTGGCCTATTTCTATTTTCAAAACACAGATAACAACAAATGAGATTCCCTAACAATCGAAAAATCAATGTATTTTGGAAATGTAATAGGATTTTTGGAAGACTAAATAAAATTTCCATGTTCGGAGTATCAAATTTATGTGGAAATTATAGGTCCACCTAAATAAGAAGAACTAAGATCCATTGCAGATGAAAGGGGCACTAGACCAAGCCTTGACCATGTCATTCTATGATATTAACTGAATCATGATGTGTCTATTGTTGAGAATACCCACCATTGATCGATCATGTAATCCCCACAATCCAAAAATAAACTTTTCAAATGAATCCAATGAGGGATAATGCTATTTGTATCTTCATATCAGTATCATATTCAGAAGATATGAGGCATCGTTTAAATCTAAGGATGAAATCGAAAGTCATGGGAATCCTTTAAAAAATAAGGAACTTTAGGGATAATAGAGATCCGATGGAAGGAAGGAAGGAAATTGGGGTTAGAAAAGGGAAATATGGAATGAGAACATGATTCCTTGAAAGAAAAATGAGGTCCCCCCCTCCATGGGTGGAGGTATTGGGTCGATGACCAATGTCATCAGGATGGTACTAAATTTAACTATTCAAGATGGAATTGAATTCGACTCATATGAACCATGAATTTGAGCTTAGAGAAATAGAGGAGGGAGATTTCCAAATCTCACTCTGTTCTCTAACCTCACATTTAAGATAAACAATGGATAATTGGAAGATGGTTTTTCATATATCTACCTTGAAGGAAATTAATTGACGGGTGGTATAAATGAAGTAAACATATAGTTGGTTCCCTCATAATATATATATACACGAAAATATGCTGGGATTCTATTCATATTATTGGAAATATATACTTTCTTTGTACAATCTTGGATGGAGGTGGTCTTAGGTTTGGGTTTCAAATTTGTTATCAAAGTGACATAGTTACATTGATGAGTCTTGAAAAGGTACTAAATTTTTACTGGTGTGCCAAATACACAAGAATTTTATATTATTGTAGAGATCATAAGAAGTTGGGGGGGGGGGATCTAGCCTATAAGAACTTAATACCTTGTCCTTATAGAGAGATTTCCTGACTTTTTTTTATTCTAGGATCAAGTAACCACAATGTTGGGAATATAGCTCGAACCACATTTCTTTTCAAAGCCTCAAATAAAAGGGGTTGGGGCCTAAAATTCTTTGACTAGTTCAAGGGATCCAAAAGAGATATAGGAAGATAAAGAGACTTAGAAAAGACCATCTAGGATCAGGACATGTATGTTTAGTGATGACAATGTATTATATTAAGTGAATCCCCAATGATCTTGGGATCTTGATGATTCAAAATCTCCATGCCAACCATAGGAGGGGGATAAGGGGTTGGGGTATGGCCCTAGAACCTCTTTAGAATATCTTGGGGGAGGTCAAATAAAAATCATCTCTTAATCGCGTTATGGGTTGAGGATCCTACCCCCCAAATGAGAATCTAGGGGATAAATCTAGGGGGATATATCTTAATTCAAATGGGAATTACATTCAAAAAAGTTCGCATTAACTAGGGTAGTCTACAAGAGTCCAGAAAATGTTTAAACCTCCAAAATAGACCATTATTCTTGAGACTGAGAATTTTTAGAACATAGAGGGGATGATTCACCAAGTAGATGAAGGGTTGGACTCAAAAAAAATACTTACATGGGATTCATTAATAGGGAAAACTAAGGTTTACACCATATTTGGTTTTGATCCAAGGATAGAAGTAGTCTATTTAATTTAGACCATGTCTGTATGAACTTGTATATGGTAGTGAGGAAAAAATCTAAGAGAGTTTGACAATAAGATATTCCACTAGATAGAGATATCAAGTTAAACCTATAAAATAACTACCTAAGGGATGGGGGATGCATGGACTTTCTCAATATAGATATAAACCACTATAGTTAACTCTATTCATGGGGTAGATTTTTTAGAACATAAAAATAATCCAAAGATATATCCTATGATTTGAAAATATTTGGATTGTTAAAATCAGGGGGGGTACCAATAAAATAAATCCACAATGTCAAAAAAGAATTATTACATATATTTTGAGAGTTTAGAGACCAAATAAGAATAAGGTACCTTATTATTTCATAAGTTCCACCCTCCATATCCCAATTCTTGATAAAATCTATCTCAAAGAAAATATAAAGATAGAAAGACTTCTGATTCAAGATGGATATGGATGTTAATCATCGGAGATTTCAAGATTGTACTAGGCTAGATAAATTTAAAAGATAGGAAATATCTACACTAAATAAATCTACAAGTGACTATTTGTAGCAATCTGAAGCTATAGTGAATTCATCATATAAAGAATAGATGACTGAGATTCCTTCCACAATATATTGAAGTTTCTAATCTTAGGGGATTAATAGAAGGAGAAATATGGGGTGGGGGAGAGATCCTAATAATTCTTTAATATATAATTTTTATGTGAAGAGGACTAGAGGAGGTAATAGTAAAGGCCCAATAAAATCAACCACATAAGAGGGGTTAAAGAAACTACCACCAAGAAGAGCCCGAGGAGCCTCACTATCAATGAGATCAATGGATATGTCGGTTGGGGGGGTACCTGATATGTGACTAAAATAGAAATAATTTATAAAAATTAAGGGGACCCCATTAGGGAGCCACTATAACCACAACTAGTATGGAGGTACGACACCCATCAGTTACTTAAAATTTGAAAAGGAGGAATACACATTGGAATCATTGCTTAAATTATTGTTTTCTTATTTTTTCAATGATTGGAAACATAATTTCTAGGTTTATAAAAAACATTTGACAGAAAGGATGAATAATTTAAATTCTTATATAACCAAATAAGTTGTTTCCCTTTAGAAAGTATTGTAAATTAGAAAATTTATTTAGAAATAAATTTCCGTGAAAGGTGTTGGTAAGAGAGGAATAAGATACCCAGGAATATTAGTTAGAATACATTGGAACTGAGATTATCCTAGACATGAAAGATGTTATAATGGATTAAATAGAGAAATTTAAAGATGAAGTAGAATATGATGGTCAAAAAGAGGGAGTTATTGATCTCTATGTGGAATTGAAATGATCTATTGAGGATCTAGATCGATAGATAAAGAATAATAGGAATACTAGAGTATTTATGAAGGAATATTCAATTTATGTTAATTATCATAAATAATATGTTTATTAATTAGATAATTTTTTGTAAGAGTATGAAAATATCAAGTATAACCTGATGAAGTAGTGATATATAGGTTGAATATTTAAAAATAAACAAATATCTTTAGTGATCTTAATATTTTCATGAAGTAAAAAGTTAAGAATATTGAAACACTATAAGAGAATGTTATACCATTGAGAAATAATCGTGATTAAAAAAAGAAAAATAAGAATCAAAGAAGAATCTATTTTTTTATGTTTTTAGATGAAGTTATAATAGATAGGGAAGAATGGGTAATATGAATATTTAAGGAAGTTTTAAGTTCTCAAAGGCCCAATTTCATGGTTAGAAATGGTCTTGGATGTGATTTAGAAACATAAAATATAAATAAAAG
The DNA here is from genome assembly GCA_963277665.1 of Viscum album. Classification (NCBI taxonomy): domain Eukaryota; kingdom Viridiplantae; phylum Streptophyta; class Magnoliopsida; order Santalales; family Viscaceae; genus Viscum; species Viscum album. The sequence goes on along the minus strand of OY728153.1, from coordinate 1,273,607,841 downwards.
AAATGTGAATACGACAGGGAAGTTGATGAAATGATAATGTTCCTAATATCTATGAAAATTCCATTAAACTATTAGTTATAAAAATTTAGAGATATATAGAGAGATGGTAGACAAATATTTTTACACTGATGAAGTACTAATTCTGTGGTTATTTAGGCCACATAATGTATTATTATTTTGAACCATAGAGTTACCTAATAGGAGAAGTAATTGGAAGGAAACAAAGGGTAAAAGAAACATATCCTTCATTCCATAATAGAATCATATTATACAGATTTCACTTCAACTATTTGGACTATGGGAAGATTTATTTCAATTCACAAAAAATCATTGGAAGTTATTTTTATAGAAGAAAAATAAGATTAAATTCAAGATAATGAAATAAAATTCATTTAAGAATTTTTTTTACTTATTTGCTAAAGATAAATATGATTTTATTGATTATGATAAAGAATATTTGAAGATACCAACATATATATAAAATCATTCATTAATTTCTTGTAAGGAGAAAAAGATTAATATGAGAGTGAGATCTATTATTGATAAGATAATTTTAATGGATAAAGATAATATTAGAAAGTGGATACTTGATAGTAATTTCTGAGTCCAAATGATGGGTAATATGAATTTTCTTAAGAATGTGAAAGGAATAGTGGACATAACTATTTGATTTAGAAATAATATATATCTAAAGTTCAAAGAGAGTGGTAAAACTCACCAAGATGGAGATTAATTGAATAATTTTGATGTTCACTATGTTAATGACCTTTGATATAATTTTTCAGCATGATATATGCTGGAAAGTTTCTTATGCATGGATGGAGAACTAATGGGGACTTATATAAGATGTACAGTAAGGAGGATACATGTATCATTACTATAGAATAAGAGAATATTTTTCTTCTTATAATATAATAGGATAATAGTTTATGGATCCAAAAGCTTGGTCATTATAATTAGTAGAGTATGAAGAATCTATAAATGTTAGAAAGTACTATTGATATTCCATCACTAAATAGGAACAAAGAAAATATTTTTGATAGATTATTGAGGGGAAATATGGTATAAACCCTTATCATCTAATGAATAGACAATAAACAAATATAATAAATCTAGGTCACATCAATGAATTTTTTTTCCATCATTAAGGTTGATACTTATTATGATAAGTATTTCATTCTATTTTTTAATAATTATAATAGGATAAGATATGATATTTATATAAGGATAAAGAGTGAAGTGTTGGTATATATAAAAATATTTTTAAGAAGAGAGGAAAATTAAAATGGAACAATAATGAAGATACTTTTATTAGATAATAGAACTGATTATAATTCCCTGGAAGTTGAAAAGTATCTTGATAACAATGGAATAAATCATAAAGATTCAATGGTAAAGACTCCTAAAAAAATGGAGTCTTGTAAAATAGGAATCATATAGTAAATAATATTCACAGGATGTTATTTATAGAAAGTTTCATCTCATGAATCTATTGGAAAGAACTTATTGAAGACTAGGATTTTCATATATAAATATTATATCTTAATAGGTGAATGTCTATATCATTTAAAAAATGTTCTTGAGGACTGTAAAGGTTTGTTGTCTTTAGAGGCTATAAACAAAATCTTCTTAATTATTTAAATATCTTCAAAATCTCCCAAAAATATATTCCCATATAGAACTCTTCTTATACGAATACCTTTCTTTATAACCTAAGGAAACAAAACATAAGAAGGGGTGATCATAGATGCTCAGTAGGGTAAAAATGGAGATAACAAAATAACCTAAGCATAGGGGTATGAGAAAATAAAAATAATAATTTAAAGATAAACTCTATACATCAATGATCATAAAATTGATTCATGGGATAAATATTATAAGTTCATAAGACATTAATCGAAAAGAAAATTAATAAAAATAACTGATTAGAGAATAACATAAAAATATGAATGTGACAAAAACATAAGCTCATAACATTATGAACATGTATAAATATAGATAAGTTTATTCATTAAGTCAATGACATGAAATCAGATCCTCTCATAAGTTTATGGAAATGAAAACTAGGTCCATGCATAATATTATGGTCATGAAAACTAGGTCCATGTATGAATCATATATAAATGAAAACCAATTACATGCATGAAATTGTGAAGATGAAATTAGGTTCACGAATGATGTAATTAACTCATGAGTAATAGATATTTATCCAATGAATTTGAGGGAGATATGGGTCCCACCCATAACATAATCCCTAAATTTTTGTAACAAAAGATCATAAAACTTTCATCATATAAAAAACCATGAAAATAAGTGGGTTTCATAAACATTCTTCCATAACATCACCAATGGGAGAAAATGGATTCAGTAAACATTTCATCATTTCATAATAACACAACTCATTAAAAATAATGAGTTTCAAAAACATCCTATTATCATAAAAATATATCATTTAGATAAATAATATGAATGATATCATTATTTAATATCATCTATAAATCATAAGTAACATCAAATGATATTATATTATTTAGAAAATGATTTTCGAAGACCACTTGAAAATATTTCTTTAGGGAAATATAATTTTCATTTTGAAATCACTTATTTAAAATATAAAAACATCCCAAATGTTAATTAATTTTTTTTATTTCAAAATAACATTAAAAAATTATAAATATAGATTTAAATCATTGAGTTGTTATGGTGATATCAAATATCCTTCATGCCTTACCCATTAAAATGAATATTACATTCACATTTTTTGATAAAAGCCAAAAGGGCATCATTTGTAAAATGAATAGAATATTCATTTTAAGAAATTTTTAAAAAATTAAATAATGGGTAAAAATTTCTTTAAAAAATCATTGGATAATAGTAAAAACATTCTCAAAAACATTTTTAGAAAACATACACATGGATGAAAAAGGATTTTCGACTGAAGAGCTAAATAAAGTCAGGTTTCATTAATATTTTTTATATATTGAATAAATAAATAGTAAAGAATTTAAGAAAAATATAAAATTTATATAAATAACTATAGTATAATAACACTCACTAGTTTCTTGAGATATATATCACAATATTTCATCATTGGAACATAATCATAAACAACCCCAATAAATAATGAGGTTGTAACATAATACCCTCACCACTTTGGTATCTTTTGAATAATAATCCACATGAATTGAAAAATCATATAAGAATATTTATATCCCATAATTGTTTTTATAATAATCATAAGATTAATTTTCAGATTGTATATACACAACAAAAAATAATAAAGCGGTGTATATGGCATGTGTCCAACATAAATAAAAGTGAGGCGGGAATCCATTACCTCAAATATAAAATTTATTCTTACCTATGACAAAAAACTATAAAATAAATATTGGTTTATTAGAAATATATTCAATAATGATAATAATATATTTCATACAATATAGTATTTACTTATGACCCTTTATTACCCAATTATTAACCATTCCTTATCAAATTAACATTTTGGGTAACAACTTCTTCATTTTTATATATGTTTTGGTTTGGGATTTTTGGTCCCTTTACTTTAATCATGGTTCAATAATCTAAAGAATTATAACCATCAAAATAATATCATATATTTTAATTATATATGTACATAGAGTAATCCATCAAAGTTGGAGATATAAAATGAATCACATTGTTTGTGGAGAAAGTAGGCTATATGTATTCATGAATACTATTTCCATTTTATAGAAGTACAGAAGAAAAGAAATATAAATTTTAATCAACCTTTCTAGAATAATTTTTATATCATAAATATCAAATATATTCATTAAATCTATCCTCATTACTGTCCCTACCAAAATTAAATTGAAACATATCATATTGCTACGTGGAGGCGATTGTTCAAAGGTATGCTTGATCGAAGTTATTCTTTTCAAAAGGATTGGAATGATATAATGTCGATGTGATATCATAATTAAATAAGTATAATTATTTCTTTAATATTTTATAAATATTTTAAATCCATCATTATCTCTTTCCATGAGAGGTTGTTATGGAGAATGAATTATGTCGGTTTGTGAGGTAGTACTTCCTCGTATACATGATCGATGATTTCCTTTCCCATTTGATTGGAGAGGAGATGGATATAGTTTATTACATTAAAATAAAAAAACATTAGTATATTTTATACGGTTATGTTTTTATATAATCATAGTTTAATAACTTTTTAAATAGGTGTAATAATAAATAAATCAAAAATGATTTTTTAAGAATGATACCTCCTCTTTGGATAACCTCCTTAGGTTTGCACCATAGGATTTCCTAGTAGGGTTTAATAATAAAAAAAAGTCCTCTATTAAGTGTATAGTTAATTAAGGAATATAGTTTTTAATGTATTGGATGAAACAAAAGGATTTTTAATTTTGAAGATAAGGTGATAGTGGGTTCCCATTTATAAGTGGGGGAGAGGTCACAGATGGAATTTTTGAAAAGAAAATAGTGTAACCAAATTTTACAGCTAAATAATGCTTGAAAATGGATCATTAAAAAACCATTTATATTATAAGGTTGATATATGTACTAAATATTGTATTTGGAGAAGTTTTTAGTTCGTTTTACCCCTTATATGTTTAGTTTAACCCATAGTTAACCCGTTTTAACCATAACTGCGATAATTAATTTTTAGTGTTTTTACCAATTATTTTGAAAAATAATTAAGTTGAACATATTATGTAATATTAATTATTATTATTCAATATATTTAATCCATTTTTCCAAATTCCATTAAATAAGTGTAAAAATTTATTTTAAAATAAAACCCACAAACGCGGTGACAAATCTAGTTTCCAAAAAGAAAATTTTTATAAGTATTGAATATTTTAATGAAAATTCAACATGAATTTCATTCTAGTCACCTTAATTTGTTTACTAGTAACATTATTTAACTATTTTTTAATTTAAAAAATCTTAAAATAATATGGTAATTTTTAAATTTTATTAATGAAATTGTAGTTTTTAATAAGAATCGGTATTTTTTACTAGTCACCAAAAAATTTATCTTCACAGAGAATTATCAAAACTTTAAACTAAGATAATTTTGATATGTGGATTAAAAAAATTATGTTAATTTTTTAAAATAAATTTTTTAAATTGTTAAAGAGTTTATTTTATAATAACTGTGGAGGATGCAAATTTTTTTCTCCGAAAAACACTCTTTAAGTATAATTCATGATTTATTCTTATCACATGATTATAAAAAAATATTATGTGAATTATTAAAAATTTAATTGATTATATAATATATAAATTTTATAAAAATAATTCACCAGTAGTGAATAATTTAATTTATTAAGCTACAAACACATTGGGCACCTTAAAATGGTTTTCGAGAAAAATAATTATATTAATTTCCAATTATTTTTATTTTCATTAACAATCAATGGATAACAAATGAATTTGTTTTATTAATGTTTAAATGATACTATTTTCATAATTTAGTTAGTCCTATTCATACCCAAAAATTTAATATCTAGTTTATAACATTCAAGTATAAATAATAATATTAATAGTATATTGTGGTTCACTAAAACTCGGTGTTGTGTGTAATGCAAGCTATCAATGAAATTAAATTTATTTGAAAAAAATATTTAATAAAGTAGTGGGGTTTTATAGAATTGGATCTAGTGGCTGTGTATACTTATAATTTAAAATTACTCATTATTGGAGATGGGAATATTCTATATGAGGTTTGAAATGGAAAAAACGCCTATTAATTCATCTCAGAGTATCCAAAATAAAAGTTTTCATTTAGAATAAATATGGAAATTAGGAAGAGTATACTGATATAATGGATAAAGGTATGTTTCTAGTCTAACAAACAAATAGTAAATCCTATAAATGTTTTAACAAAAGGATCAATTAAATAATTTAAATCCTTTATGTGAATTCTATTAAAAGTGATGCTAAAGAGGTGTTTAGAATTTTGGTTCATGAGGAAAATCAGAGGAATACCATGGAAATAAAGTGATAAAACGAATTAATTTATTAATAATATTTTGAATTTAAATTGATTTAAAAAAATTATAAGAGATAAATATACTCTAACAAAAAATTATAGAATGAGAAGAATTAGGGGTTATACCAGCTTAGTTTGAAGAAAAATCAAATGAAGAGTCATGGGTGAAATCCATAAATTAAGAGATATAAAAAAATTTCAAGAACCAAATTTTGGAGATTTTAGACATACTTAGACATCATTACATTATTGGTACCAAATGGTTCTTCAAAAATAATCTTGATGATCAGGAAATAGTGGTATCAAATAAAGAAAGGCTTGGGTAAAGGATATGCATAGGTTGAAGAAGTTGATGTTAAAAAAATAATTTCTGTAAAAGAAATAATTTAATAAATAAAACTTTTAAACACAACGGATATTAATTTTTTTAGAGTTTATCAAAGGGAAATTAAGAAATCATTTATATATGTAGTACTGACTAAAGATGTATATTTCAAACTATTAGATTTATTATTGAAAATTATGATTCAAAGATTTGTAGGTTTATAAAGGAATTGTATAGCCTAAAGAAGAAACCACATTATTCCAATGCATGGTTGGACTCTCATCTAAGAGAATTATAGTTCAAGAGGTTAGGTGTTGATAATAATATCTATATGGAAGTCTCAAAGGAAGAACAATTTATGGTAATTATGTATACAGATTAAAATATATTTAGTGGGAAAAAAATTCTATTAACATGTTTTCAAATAAGATGATTTCATAATTTAATATGCCTACAATTATTTATTTGACCTATTTTATTGGGTTATAAGTACATAAAATTTTCATTTACACATACATCACATAATTAATATATACAAGATAGGTATTAAAGAAGTTTAAATGGATGAACAAAAAAAATATAAAGTCCAATAGTATTCGGAATATAACTTTGAAATAATGAGGAAAACAATGGATTAGAGTCAACATTATAGAGTATAATCATTAGAAATATTCTCTACCTTACAAAAATAATTCCTTAAATACTCTATGATATGTGTCTGGAAATATGTTTTCATAGTTTTCTAAAGGAAGAACACTTTTTGGCGGTAAAGAGAGTGTCGTGGTATAAACAAGGAACACAAAATTATTGTATGGTTTTAAAATAAAGGAATGATTTAAATTTGATGGATTATTTTGATGATTACAAGGCTATAGATATTTTGGATCAAAAATCAAAAAGTGGAAGATGATTATTCATTATAAAAAATTACATATGTTGGATAAGTAAGAACCATGATTGTGTATCCTTGGATACAATAGTGGTAGAATATATTTTTGTTACAAACTCTTATACATGGATTATATGGACAAATAAATAGCCAAAATATAATGGATAACTGGAACAATAACCTATCAAGATTTAGTGTCACAAGAATAATACTATTTAGTTAATGAATAATCTAGAACAACACTCTTAGATAAATAAAATTGAAACCTATAAAAAATTAAAAATAATTATATGGAATAAAACATGGTAAAATTGTAATTTTTGGGTAATAAAATTCAAGTGGTTGTAATATTTACCAAAATATAGATGTACTTGTGCTAAAAAATTATAGGTTGAACCTTATAGTTCAACCAATATGCTAATCCTATAGAGACTCAATAACTCCTCTACCCATTGTATATAATTAATCATTTGGATATTGTTTGTTATTATATGGAATTTTTATTTTCTAGGAATAAAAAGATATAGGGATACACAATCTTTGGAGACTTATTAGTAGAATGAATATTTGTTAAGAAAAAAAATATAAAAATAAAAGTATAAATTAACTATTTATCTTATTTTCTACGGTGACCTTAGAATCACATAGTCTTAGAGAATTTATTAATATCTCTTATCTTACAGTGTCATAGTATAAATTTCTGGACTATAGGTTATAGTTAGATATAGAAAAAATAATCCCTTTGTATCTATTTTTTCAATGTGTAAGAATGACCATAGGTCTACATGGGGAGTACATAGGATGCAATAAGAGTATGTAGAGAAAGTGAAGATTCATGGATGGTGTTAATTAACTTTAAATGAAAAAAATTTATAGGGTTGAAAAATTTATAAATCTAAAAAAAATCCGAAGTGGTAAAAGTTTACAACCACATGTTTTAATATTGATTTTTTTTATAAATTAAATGTTGGTCAGAAGTTTTTTTAACATGTGTAAAGGTATATCAAGTTTAGTTAAGATATTTAGATGTGCATTTTTAGATGTATGAAAGTTTCATGAATATACCAGGTCATGGTGGAAGAACATGGTTCCCTCCATCAATGGTGATCTAGGTCAAAAAAAATGGAAAAGTCCACTCATATGTAAGGATCATATTATGAAATTTATGGTCTATTGATTTACCAAAATAAGAAGAAAATTATTTGTCAAAACTTTGTAAGGATGTCAAATCATCAAGTACGTTATATACATTTTAATGTTTCTAGGTTTTTAAATAATCCCTTACCATGTATGGTACTCCCACCATAATATGTATGGATTTTGATAAAATATACGATTAGATCATGTTGTGATAAAAAGATCAAACCTTGATGAAATGAACATTTCTGTGAAATATAGGTCATGAAGGATGATGGTTTACCATTGAGGTTAATATTTAGACTATTTGATAGTGAAAATTAGTAACAAGATGTGAATATTCATGGAATGTTGTGATTAAATAAACCAAAAAATGGAATTTATGGTAAAAATAAAGATTCATAGTGGTGAAAGTTATGGTACTAGCAATTTGACAATGAAAAAAATATCACACTATAAAGCTCTGTGTCATTACATGATTCCATTTTTAGTTGACTAAAACTGAATATGGAATTGATATGTCATGCCATGATGGTAATTTTCAAGTTGTGACTTCTAAAATATATAAAATTACAATTGATTTGATGAATAGGTTTTCTCAAGTAAGTTGGTTAGTTTTTCATGAATTCATAAACTACATAATTTAATATCAATTGTAGAGATGATATTGGAAATTATGCAATGATTTGATTTGATGTGAAGGTTTCTAGAAGTTGTCTGATGTTTTGATTTCAAATTTCTAAAGTCGTTGTATTTATTATAAACTATTTCATATAATGAGAAAATATGCACACATTGGAAAATGAGAAAACACAATAGATCAGGAAGATGGGTGTATTATTAGTAAGAATAATTGAATATCTAGGATTAATATTTATGTGATATTATATTTATTTCCATTAAATAAAAGTTTTTTGAAGTAATATATTATTGTTAATATATTTTAAGATTAGAATGTGAAGAATATAGAATCATGCTGAACACAAAATGTTTCTTGGTGTTATTTCTTTGATTGATATCTATGTGAGTTACACCCATGTTTCACCATTATATACTATATTAATTTCCTGGAAATCTATGAGAAAAAGATAGGAAAATTATATGTAATTTATACAAGCAGTGATCTTATCCTAAATATTTAAATCACAAACTAGTGGAATAATGATTATTAGGTATATCAGTGTATCATTTATTCATTGGATATAGTATAGTGTGGGTCGACCAAGTAAAATCACATAATCTATGATTATATTATTTCATTTTTTTCAAGTAAGTTATCATCATAATAGGTTCAAAGTATTTTTTTCAATGCAAAGACAAGTTATATTTAATCATAGTTAAATAAAAAAAATTAAAGACACCCTCATTCACCCCCTATTAGGTTGAAAAGTGGGACACCATATTATAACAAGATGTATTACTTTAAGATATTAATTCTTAAATGGAGTTTTGATATGGATAAAGGATATTTGGATATAATGAAGATGAATTTTATTAATATAAATATGAATTTATGACTCACCTATCCATCATTATAGGATTGTGGTGTGAACTCAAGGAGTATAATATATGTCTATGAAATAATTATAAATATGTTGTAGAATTAGATCAATCATTCCATAGAAACCAATGAAAAAATTTATGAAATGTTGGATATAGATTCTCATGAACTTATCTTGTATAATTTATATTAAGTTATTGTTTAAAAATATCAAAATAAAATGAATATTTTAGATTAATTTTTAAAATGAATAAGATTTCTATAACAAGGAACAAATTAAAATTGAATAAAGAAATTCTAAAGTAGAATTTTTCGGTTAAAAAATTTAAATGTTTTTGAGGAAATATGGAGTGATTCAAAATTAGACACCCAAATAATAAGAAATCCAAGGGTGAATGGGTTGAGAAAAATGAAATAACATCTTTGAGAAGTGTTGTTCAATTCATTCGAAAGTTTCAGAAGAATTTAATGAAGGGTGGAAAAAAATCCTAACAAATGAGGATGAGAATGATTCTAGGGTGATACTCGCCAATATTAATAATATTCCATTCACTACCTCATTGAAGGATATGGATTTTTTTGCTAAGGATAATCAAAGATATATAAAGAAACAATTTTAATCATATTGAAACACTTGTTTCATATAGTGATCAAAGATACATGGCTATTTCTTGTGGCGTGTTTTTTTTAAATAAATCAAGTAAATAATGATACATAAATTAAAGAAATTAAATATATCTAAAATAAGAACAAACATTAGTTAAATGAGAAATAAAAAGTTTATACTAATCTTGGTACAACCTATGAGACTTTTGGTTGGTGAAAACTATTGGGACACTACCAAAACATGCCTCACATGGTTTCCAGTTCAACTAGACATACATGATAAATCCAAAAATTATAAGGTGTGGATTTATAATGATGGTCTTGTGAAGGTAGATGAGTAAAGGAAAAAATATCTCACTAAACATATGGAAGATCATAATGAAAAAAAGTATCTGGTCACTAAAAGACTTACTGAGTCTTTATTCGGGGTTTATTATTCTCAATACAATTTAAAGAATTAATGAAGATTTATTTCAAGTGGATTACTATATAAAGAATCTAAAAGAGTGTTGACATAGTCTTAAACATGGAAAGACCCATTGAAACCTCTAAAAATTCTAAAAGTATAAATAAGAAAATGGTTGTGACTAGAATGATCAATTAAGGGAACCAAATTTATATTGATGTGCGGAAAGAATCAAATAAGGGATTCACTAAGAAGATAGATGAATAGAGGTTAAAAGTCTTAGAGGTAAATATGGAAATATTTTAGATCTAAGGTTGTTGAAAGTTCTAAAACCTACTCATTTAAAAAAATATTGTATATCTTAAATAACAGTTTTTCTCTATTTGTGCATAAATTATATGATGATGATTTTGGAATATAAAGGTGGTAGTTTATTTAATGAAACATAGAAGTTATTTAAAATGGATAATTATAACGGAGGATTACTTATAATATATATGGTTTTATTAATTATTTAATATTATTTACTATAATGCTTTTTCTTTCATAGTCTTAGATTGTATACATTATATTTTCATTGTAAAGTATTTCATTATTTATATTCTATAACTTACATCAATGTATTTTCAAGAGTTTATGTCACGACCCAACCCTACCCAGGCTCGAACCGCAACTACCCCAAGCCTGCCTCCATAGGCCAGGGGCTGGAGACAAGCGCTGAAGGATAAACAACTCAAGGAGGCCTTTACCTAAGTACCTGTACACACACAAAAAACACAGTCAATGCAAAAGTGTAGAGTAAAAATAAAAGAAAAGTACTAACCGTTATAAATAAACCACAATGTGCATTGACCTCTAAATTTACAAAGAAAGTGTCGAAGGTAAATTGAAAATAAAGGGGAATAACATGCGCCCAACCAGAAAAGTGCCACAACCCGACAACAGGTAAACAAAAGCAAATAGATGGAAGGGTCCCCCACCTGGAACCTGACTACGACCACCGCACGCAGTCCAAGCTCCAGAACTCCTAATATCCACTGAATTCACGACCAACCTGTCCGTCGTCTGGAAGGGTAGACCAACTGTGGGAAAAGCCCAAGTAGGGGTGAGTCTAAAAGTACTCAGTAGGATACCCCGAAGGCTTGAGGGAGCAACAAAGGAGGTACCGAAGGGTGAGCAGTAGATCGAACAGGGGAAAGTAAAGGTGTATAACCGAGAGTGTAGTAAAGAGTATAGTAGAGATTCCAGCTCAACCCAACAAGGGAAAGGAGGTAGACTCGTCCAGACACAAGGAGCTGGAAATGGTGAGAATATGAACTTCCCGTCGAGTCTTCGCTACCTATAGAAGGATAGTGGACTTGTCCAACCACGAGAATCTAGACACAGAAAGCATGTGTCATACCCTGCACATCTTCGCCTCTCCTGGAAGAAGAGTAACCAAAACCCAAGGAGTGGGTACTGGAACAAGGTATCTACATATCCATATGGTCAAACAAGAAGCCCGAACAAAATCATAAGGGGATCTCCATCCCATAGCTCAGCCCAATAAAGTGAGTAGCCAACAGTCCCAGAAGTAAGCACCATCGATGCCCAACATCCCATATGTCTTCCTCGAACTACAAGTCAAGGAGCTCAAATCACTGCACCTAGAAACTATCCACTTTAGGTGGCACTGACTTGCCCGCACGATTTTAGGTCACGTCGCAAGGATGCATCTCAGTAGGGAAAGCGCCCCTCGTACTTGAGAGTTCTGGGGGAACATTAAACCACAACTTGTCACTGCCCCCTAGTCAAGAGGTCTCCTCAAAGTCGACAGGCAACCCCCCTGCCCACCCCCACTGGGAGGATAATCCCTGGAAGTCGATGGGTTCCCACTAGAGGGAGATTTGAAAAGAGTCGACGGGTGCCACACTGCCCAGTCCTGTAAAAGGGTAATCCACTGGAGGGAGACTCGGCTGAAGTTATCGATGATTCCCAATGCCCAGTCCCATAAAAGGGTACTCTACTGGAGGGAGGCTCGGAACCATCATCGGGGACCACTTCCCAGCCCAGTTGGAGGTAAGCCCAACATCAGGGACCACTTCCCAGCCTTGCTGGAGGTAAACCCGGCATCAGGGACCACTTCCCAGCCCCGCTGGAGGTAAACCCAGAACCACTCTGGCCATCCCGTCATGATGGTACTGCTTAGTGAACACCGCTGTACTGGCCATCCCAGCTGGATAGTAACCCACTAGCCATCCCTGCTGGATGGTACAACTGGAGAGCCCTGCTCGAAACTACCTCGACCCTACTGGAAACAACCTCATCCCTACTGGAAAAAACCTCAGCCCTACTGGAAACAACTTCAACACTGCAAGAAAAAACCTCCTAGGTAGAGGATCAGTACCTGCATAAAGTGTTGGTCACACCGAATCCACAAGAACTCTACCAGGGAAAAAAAGGGACGGGAGAAACACCCCGACCTCTCAGGGAGATCACACTAAAATTTGCTGAGTCGCTGTCGAAGCGGACCGAGACAACTCACCCCAGAAAGTAGGAAAACACCCACATTGTACGAGCACACGTAGTTGTAAACGGTTCCGTAGTCCAGTGAAAGGGCACGGTACTGAAACCCCCCACATATGAAGAAAAAGAGGAACCATACCATCTCTGTCGACCAAACAAGAATAGAACTAGGGAGAAAACTCAACCCTGCTGGTCAACAAGTGGGAACAGGACCAGGGGAAAAACTCAACCCTGCTGGTCAACAAACAAGAACAAGGGACCCTCTACATCGTGAGAGGTCAAAAGTACGTAAAGCATAACACATCACGCACATGGGGCCCACACGACGTGTGACCCCAAGTCAACCCCAACCGAGCGCATAAACGTTCTCAGGTACAAACAACCACATGTACCTCCAAGCATTCTCATATACTCCCAGAGTATACTACGTTCCATCCCAAAGGCTATCGTGCACATGAAACCCAACGTCAATGCAAAGGAGTAACGTTACAAATCCAACTTGCCACCTCATTAGGCCGAGAACAGCCAAGTACATCTCTTCAAGCACCAACATCACTCTCCCAGGAGTGAATGCAATCACACGCCAAGGGTTTCCTACAAACTCTGCAGGACGAACCACCACCGGAGTGCCTTACTTACTTCCACATTTAATGAGATCATGAAAGAGGATCTTCATGTCTGTACAGATTACACCGTTGTAATCCTCGCGAAAAAACATGCGAGATAGACTACTTACTCGCCTCCAACGGATATCCGATGGAAAAGTCTCCAACACCGCTTTACACCCAAACGACATCCCATGATCCCGAGCCTTGGCCCCAAAAACAGTCAGGCACATCGCACCATTGCGATCCCCTCAGGAAAACATGTCAAAAGGACTACTCACTTGATTGGAATGGATATCTGGAGAAAAAGATGCATTCCGGCGCACCGCACACGAGCGGTGCTACATGGGACCCGCATCCCGTTCCTAAAGCACAACGAACGGATCACACCGTTGCGATCGTCTCGAAGAAGTACACAATTTTGACTAATCACTTGTCCAAACCGGACACCTGGTGATAAAACTGGAAAATCACCGTCAACTCCCAAAACAGTCCACGTGGGGCTCGCACCAGTGTGCGGAATTAAAGCAGGAAGACTGCGCCAATGCAATTCCCTCGGAAAAAACACCCAAAAATGACTTCTCACACGCCCCGAACGAACATACGATGAAAAAGTTACAAAACGCTGCTAACATCTCAACAGACGGGCCGTGGGTCCCACGCCTCATTTATAGTTTCAATGCCCAAAACCTCACTGGAAAACTCTGGCTCGACGCTAGGGTCGCAACACCACTAACATCACTCAAAACAGACGTCGGACACATCCGTGCCGTCCAAAACAAGTTCCCCAGAAAAAAATGTCAATTAACTTAATGACGTGTCGCACATCTGAGGCCCCTCGTTTTGGGAATTAAAAATTCCCGAAACCATCTCAAAAATTCTGCCTCGACCTCTGGAGTACACCGACACATACGACATGCAAAACGGATGCCCGTAGTGGAAAATACGGGCATCCGAAAACTGAGGGGCAGAGCCCCTGGAACTGGACCAGACTGGACCAGCTGTGGACTCGTGGCCCATGCGCAGACCGGCCATGAGGGCAGTTCGTGCCTACCACGAGAAGACCCGCGTCTCGCGGGTCTTTTCAATGCACGGGGGTCGCACGCCGCGTCCCCGCAGTCGCCACCTGGAGCCGCTGCCTCGCGCGGCTGGCTCCGCGTCGCGCCGGTGCCCAGCCCCTTCGCGCTCACCCAAACATCCAGAGAACGCCCGTTCCACCTTGCACCTTAGCCCGCGCCGCTGTCCGAGAGCCCCACCGCCGCCTCCTAAGGACGTCGCGCCGCCGCTCGAACCCGCCGGAAACCGAAAACCCACAAACATTGATGAACAAATTCGGCCTCCTCTGAACTCGGATTGCAATTCCGAAAGATGTGTTGGAAAGATAATAAAATATAATATGCATCCATGGGTTTTGTCCAAAGATCAAAAAAAAATTTAATGCAGATAAATGGTCTCAAATTAGGTGCGGGAAAAGAAAACAAAAACGACAAATCCTACCTCTTCGGCGTTTCCCGGAGCTTCACAGAGGGTACGCCACTACGCCGCTGCCTTTAAATAGGGGAGGAGGAGAGGAGGAGCTTCCTCCTTCGTCTTAGGGAGTTGTTGGCACCAGTGAAGAAGGGGGAGGGGAGAGGGGTGGGTGAAGTGTTTAAATAGAAAACACTTAACCACCCGCTCGTCGGCCCGAACCTGAACTTCTGGAGGGGTCGAGATTATGCCTCTCCTGGGGTAAAAGCCACATTTTGAGTGCAATGGCTGTCTCAGAATTTTAATCCGATGTCCCATTCAAGAGTTATTAAACTCAACGCCTGAGGTCGCCAAATTACGAAAACGCCCTCGGGGCCATTTTTCACTGAAGGCCCGCGTCCGTGAAAATTACACCCCTCCTAGGGTAAACGACATGCTCCGAACTCAACGGTACCATCAGTTTTCCAATCTGAGCCAATGTTTAAGAGATAGATGCATTTAACCATTTAAACAAATAAATTAATTATTTAATTTATCTGTTCCACGCTCCGAAAGCGAGTGAGGGGTCCAAACGTCCCGTGTTGACATGTTTTATGTCATTACTAGGGTAAAAACCCCATTCTAGTCCCATCCATGCACTTAGATCTTGGATCCAAAGCACCATTTAGGAGTTATTCCATTTATTTGGCATTTGTAGTGTGAAAGCACTGAAAATTTAATTCCAGCCACACCGGGGCTCGGAATCGCACACTGTCTGAAGGCGCTGATCTAGAATAACATCAAGAATATTCCAAAGTCCTTTATGGAAAAAAACCGGGTTCTTAAATCATTCCCTACTTCAATATTTTCTTCCCCTAAAAGAAAACCCAGGGAATAACTCAGGGTACTAAGCCCACACCTGGCTCTCCCGTAGCCAGAAGAACTCATCCACAGTTCTGCGCCACCGCACACAGACCAAAGGATTTGATATGTTCACATGAGGTCTTCCATAACCGATGTCGTTCATAGGATCATGGACACTTCTTATCAGGTGAGTCACGTGGGAGACATCGTGCACCCACTCTAGACTTTGGGGTTAGGGCGAGGCGGTAGACAACCTCACCATCCCTTCGCACGGTCTCAAACGGCCCGAAGGCTCTCGGGGGTACTCACCTCCCCGACCGAACCCCTACATCGCACGCTGCGACTAGAATCACTGCTTGGACCTAGGACAAGGCCCGGTGATTCCCTCCTTCAGAATATCCATATGGTGAAACACCTAAGGATATCTGGTCATGCAAGATTTCGTAGCCGATATCCCGCAACCAAGACTCTCTTACACACTCGGAAGTGAAGTGGTCAACACCATCGACTAAAGAGAATGGTTCTATGTCTTTTAACCTTAACAACATAGGGTTACACCAATGCCCCACTTCACCCTGGTAACTCCTCAAACGAGGAGTAGGGAGAAAAATCATTTCACATACAAAGTCTAACAATTCTACTGTAAAAAGTAGAAGAGCTGTAGAGCGTACCTCTTATCACCTCATGCTCTGCAGGTTTGTAGACATCCAAAGATCGCAGCTGTCTGCGGTCCTAACTGTAAAATCCTGGAGCCTGACGTGGACCACCTTATGGTGATGGGTAGAACTTGTAAGGTCGTCCTCCACTTACAGCTCCTCCCGCTCCTCTGCTAGAACCACCTCTCTGGGTACTACTCTGATCATGGCGCTACCTCCATCGTGGTGGTGCACCTGCTGCTTTCTCGAAGCTCTCTGCATGCCTAGTCGGGCAGTCCCACGCCAGGTGACCACATCCATCGCAAGAATAACACTGAATCTCTATAGGATTCATTGTTGCCCTCCAGAGCCACTGTGGTATACGACCACGCCCCTGAGTCTGGTTATCGGAAATGCACCTGCGTCGAGGTCCTTCCAGCCGACACCTGCTAACTGTGGCAGATGTCTCGGCTCTGGTAAGCCTACTGTCACCACCAACTTTAGAATGCGACAAGAATCTCTCTGTCACCAGCACCTGCTCTAGCACCCTAACATAAGTGGGAATGCCCAAAGGTACTATGATAACATGAATCTACTGGCGGAGACCCTACTCAAACTTCTGCGCTCGGATGTTATCGTCATGGACCGTGTTCGGGTAAAAGCGTACACGGTCTACGAAACTAGCCGCATACTCGACCACCATCATCTCTTCCTACTAAAACTGCAGGAGCCACTGAATCCAAATGGAGTGCAAGAAGAAGGGGAAAAACTCCTCATGAAACAACAACTGAATGTCGCCCCACGAAAGCGACGACTCATCAAGAAACCGAGTCACCAGACTCCACCAACGCCAAGATACTCTGCGGAAAAGGTTGGCTGCCAAAGACACCATAAGATCTGTCGGCATCTGCACAAGCCTGAAGAGGCGAACCACTATCTATAGACAAACCTCTACTTCCTGAGGGTCTGTCTCACCACTAAAACTCAGCGGTCTTTGCCACTGGAACTCACGGAGCATGCTCATCCTGCGCTCAAGCTCAGTCTGCTCTGCTGAAGTTGTTTGCTACTCAAAAGGTGGGGGTACTGCTACCAACCCACCTGGAGAAAGGGGCGTGCATGATGGGACATGGATTTTGGCCTTGTAGCTCACATGGTCGTCGTCATGAACCAAAGATGGTATCCTGGCTGACTGTCTTCGCAGAGACATCCTGAATATTATCAAGGAGTGCCGTAGTTAGATGAGCATATATGTATATCACAACAACAACAACGATGGGGAGCCGACTCAAGAAGGATAGTCAAAGACTCAATCCTATGTGATTCCCAAACCAATTTTCACTGTAACAAGTGTCTCAGCTTGACGAGTCGACAAGCAGGTTATCAGGGTCCTGGTGAATGGATACATCAGCCGCCGAACTATCACTGGACTCCCTGGCCTGAGAGCCACTCTCGAGATACGTTAACACTGTTTCCCTAAATCCCAACCAATTACTTTTTAGGGACGCCCAAACAACGTCCCAAGGAATGAACCACCTCTGATACCACTTTGTCATGACCCAAACCTACCCGAGCTCGAGCCACAACTACCCCAAGCCCTCCTCTATAGGCCAGGGACTGGTGACAAGCACCGAAGGCTAAAAAACATGGGGAGGCCTTTTCCTAAGTACCTGTACACACACACGCAACACAGTCAATGAAAAAGTGTAGAGTAAAAAGAAAAGAAAAGTACCAACTGCTATAAATAAACCACAATATTCATCGACCTCTAAAAGTACCAAGAAAGTGCCGAAGTTAAACTAAAAAGAAATGGGAAAAAACATGCGCCCAACCAGAAAAGTGCCACAACCCGAAAATAGGTAAACAAAAGCAAAGAGCTGGAAGGGTCCCCCACCTGGAACCTGACTACGACCACTGCACGCAGTCCAAAATCCCAAACTCCTAAGCTCCACTGAAGTCACGAACAACCTGTCCGTCGTCTGCAAGGGCCCACTAAGTGCAGGAAAAGCCCAAGAAGGGGTGAGTATAAAAGTACACAGAAGGATACCCCGAAGTCTCGAGGGAGAAACAAAGGAGGTACCAAAGGGTGAGCAGTATATCGAACAGGGGAAAGTAAAGGACTACAACTGAGATTGCAGTAAAGAGTACAGTAGAGAGTCCATCTCAACCCAACAAGAGAAAGGACGTAGACTCATCATACACAAGGAGTTGAAAATGGTGAGAAGATGAAATTCCCATCGAGTATTCACTACCTATAGTAAGAGAGTAGACTCGTACAACCACAGAATCTAGACATGGAAACCACATGGCATACCCCACGCGTCTTCGCCTCTCCTGGAAGAAGAGTAACCAAAACCCAAGGAGTGGGTACTGGAACAAGGTATCTACATATCCATATGGTCAAACAAGAAGCCCGAACAAGATCATAAGGGGATCTCCATCCCATAGATCAGTCCAATAATGTGAGTAGCCAATAGTCCCAGAAGTAAACACCATCGATGCCCAACATCCCATACATATGCCCCGAACTGAATGTCAAGGAGCTCAAATCACTGCACCTCGAAACTATCCACTTTGGGCGGCACTGACTCGCCTGCATGGTTTTAGGTCATGTCGCAAGGATGCGTCTCGGTGGGGAAAGGGCCCCTCGTACTTGAGAGTTCTAGGGGAACGTCAAACCACAACTCATCACTGCCCCGCAGTCGAGAGGTCTCCTCAAAGTCGACAGGTGACCCCCCTGCCCAGCCCCGCTGGGAGGGTAATCCCTAGAAGTCGACGGGTTCCCACTGGAGGGAGACCTGACAAGAGTCGACGGGTGCCACACTGCCCAGTGCCGTAAAAGGGTAATCCACTGGAGGGTGACCCAGCTAAAGTCGTCGATGAGTCCCAATGCCCAGTACCATAAAAGGGTACTCCACTAGAGGGAGGCTTGGAACCGTCATCAAGGACAAATTCCCAGCCTAGATGGAGGTAAACCTGATATTAGGGACAACTTCCCAGCCCATCTAGAGGTAAACCCGGCATTGGGGACCACTTCCCAGCCCCACTGGAGGTAAACCCGGAACCACTCTGGCCATCCCGGCTGGATGGTACTGCTCGGTGAACACTGCTGTACTGGCCATCCCTGCTGGATGGTAACCCACTGGCCATCCCTACTGGATGGTACAACTAGCGAGCCCTACTCGAAACAACCTCAGCCTTGCTAGAAAGAACCTCAGTCCTACTGGAAATAACCTCTGCACTATTGGAAACAACCTCAGCCCTGCTGGAAAAAACCTCCCGGGTAGAGGATCGATGACCGTGTAAAGTGTTGGTCACACCGAATCCACAAGAACTATACTAGGGAACAAAAAGGGACTGGAGAAACTCCCACACCTCTTAGGGCGATCACGCTCCAATCCACGGAGTCACTTTTGAAGTGGACCGAGACAACTCACCCCAGAAAGTGGGAAAACACCCAAGCTGTATGAGCACACATAGTTGTAAACGGTGCCACGGTCCAGTGAAAGGGCACGGTACTGAAACCCCACACAGCTGAAGAAATAGAGAAACTATACCATCTCTATTGGCCAAACGAGAGCAGAACCGGGGAGAAAACTCAACCCTGCTGGTCAACAAGTGAGAACATGACCAGGGGAAAAACTCAACCCTGCTAGTCAACAAACAAGAACAGAGAGACCCTCTACGTCTCGAGAGGTCAAAAGTACGTAAAGCAGAACAAGACACGCACATGGGGCCCACATGAAGTGTGGCCCCAAGTCAACCCCAACCG
Organism: Viscum album; assembly: GCA_963277665.1. Lineage (NCBI taxonomy): Eukaryota > Viridiplantae > Streptophyta > Magnoliopsida > Santalales > Viscaceae > Viscum > Viscum album. Next base: position 1,273,587,155 of record OY728153.1, on the reverse strand, counting down.
AGCGCACAAACGTTCTCAGGTACAAACAACAACATGTACCTCCAAGAATTCCCGTATACTCCCAGAGTATACCATGTTCCATCCCAAAGGCTATCGTGCACACGTCACCCAACATCAACGTGAAGGCATTACGTAACAACTCCAACTTTCCACCTCATCAGCCCAGGCACGACCAAGTACATCTATTCAAGCACTAACACCACTCTCCCAGGAGTGAACACGATCACACACCAAGGGTTCCCTACAAACTCCGTAGGAAGAACCACCACTAGAGCACCTTACTTGCTTCCACATTTAATAATATCACGCAATAGGCTCTACACGCATAAATATATTACACTGCTGTAATACTCACGAAAAAAAGCGAGATAGACTACTTACTCGCCTCCAATGGATATCCGAAGGAATAGTCGCCAACACCACTTTACGCCCGAACGACGTCCCGTGATCCCGAGCCTCGACCCCGAAAACAGTCGGGCACATCACACCATTTCGATCCCCTCTGGAAAACATGTCAAAATTACTACTCACTTGAGTGGAACAGATATCCAGAGAAAAAGAAGCATTCTGGTGCACCGCACATAAGCAGTGCTATGTGGGACCTGCATCCCGGTCCCAAAGCACAATGAACGGATCACACCATTGCGATCCTCTAGAAAAAGTACACAAATTTTACTAATCACTTTTTCAAACCGTACACCTAGTGATAGAGCTGTAAAATCACCATCAACTCCCAAAACGGACCTCATGGGGCCCACACCAGCATACAGGATTAAAGTGATCAAATAGCGCCACTGCAATGCCCTCGAAAAAACACCAAAAAATGACTTATCGCACGCCCCGAAAAGAGGTTCGATGAAAAGGTTACAAAATGATGCTAACAGCTCAACAGACGAGCTGTGGGGCCCATGCCTCATTTCTAGTTTCAACACCCAAAACCTAACTGGAAAACTCCAGCTTGACGCCAGGGTTGCAACACCACTGACAGTGCTAAAAACGAACATCGAATGCGTCCCCGCCGTCCAAAACAAGATCCCCAAGAAAAACGTCAATTCACATAAAGACGCGTCGTGAATCCGAGACACCTCGTTTAGGGAATTAAAAATTCCTAAAACCATCTCAAAAAGTCCAACTCGATGTCTGGAGTACACTGCCGTAGACGGCATGCAAAACGGATGCCCGTAGCAAAAAATACGGGCATCCGAAAACTGAGGGGCAAAGCCCCTTGGGCTGGACCGACCCGTGGCTTAGTCGCGCGGGCCGGCCGTGGACTCGTGGTCCATGCTTAGACTGACCATGAGGGCCTTTCGTACCTTCCACGATAAGACCTGCGTCTCTCAGGTCTTTTCCCCGTGCGGGGGTCGCGTGCCGCGGCCCCATGAACGTCGTGCCCCGGGCGCTTGACCTCGCCGCCTGGAGCCGCCGCCTCGCGCGGCTGGCTCCACCTCGCGCCGGTGCCCAGCGCCTCCATGCTCGCCTGAACCTTCTCCGAATGCCCCCACCGCCCTGCGCCTTAGCCAGCGCCGCTATCCGAGAGCCGCCCCACCTTCTAAGGATGCCGCGCCGCCGCTCGAACCCGCTGGAAACCGAAAACCCGCAAACTTCGACAGACGACTACGACCTCCTTCAAACTCGGATTTCAATTCCAAAAGATGCGTTAGAAAGTAAATAAAAACTAATAAGCATACATGGGTTTTTTTGAAGATAAAAAAACAATTTAATGCAGATAAATGGGGTCAACGTAGGTGCGGGAAAAGAAAATGAAAATGACAAATCCTACCTCTTGGGAATTGCCTGGAGCTTCACGGAGGGTCTACCGCCGTGCTGCTGCCTTTCCAGAGGGGAGGAGGAGAGGAGGAGATTCCTCATTTATAGTTTGGAGTTGTTGGTTCCAGGTAAGAAGGGGGAGGAGAGAGGGGTGGGTTAAGTGTTTAAATAGAAAACACTTAACCACCCCCCCGTCAGCCCGAACCCGAACTTCCGACGGGGTCGAGATTAAGCCTCCCCTAGGGTAAACACCATATTCTGAGCGCAATGGAGGTCTCGGAATTTTAATCCAAGGCCCCGTTCAAAAGTTATTAAACTCAACGCTTGAGGCCACCAAATTACGAAAACACCCCCGGGGCCATTTTTCACTGACGACCCGCGCCCGTGAAACTTACACCCCTCCTTGGGTAAACGGCACACTCTGAACTCAACGGTGCCCTCAGTTTTCTAATATGAACCACCGTTTAAGAGATACTTGTGTTTAACCATTTAAACGAATAATTTAATAATTTAATTTATTTGTTCCACGCTCCGAAAGCGAGCGAGGGTTCCAAACGTCCCGCGCCGACATGTTTTATGTCATTAATACGGTAAACACCCCATTATAGTCACATCCGTGCACTCAGATCTTTGATCTGAAGCACCATTTAGGAGTTATCCCATTTATTTGGCGTTTCGAGTGTGAACGCACTGAGAATTTAATTCTGGACACACCGAGGCTCTGAATCGCACGCCGTCTGAAGTCGCTGCTATTGAATAACATCAAGAATATTCCAAAGTCCATTATGGCCCAAACTATCTTCTTACAGTTTAGGGTATTGAAGACTGTTTATAAGGTGTATTACCGCCCACATTTTTAAAAATGATTCTCCCATTCATTCTATTTTTCTTAAAATAAATTCATATCCAAATGGGAGGAAGAAGATGATATTTGTTTCCCATTATGGTAGTAAATATATAGGGTAATAGAATTATTGATGTTGATGAATCAATTCATGTTAATTTGGGGGAGGGATAAATTGAAATCAATCAAGGGGATAAAAGGAGTTACAATCCCACTAAATTACTCAATATTTTTTTTTTGGAATATTTTTCCAAATGTGGGAAAGAAACTTATAAATACAAAGTAATTTTTTTAGAATTAGAAATAGGTTTTTGATGTTTAAAATGGATTGATTTCTTTACGATAATAATATTATTTAAAGTTATTTAATTATGTTTCAAAAAGAAATACATGTTTTTATAAATAAGATATATGATAGTTGTATTTCCAATAAATATGAAGGGTAAGATTTATGTTCCTATTCATGCAATGAAGAGGAATTCTATGCATTTATTATATTGTTATGTCATGTTGGATTTTTTTCAATAGTTTATGACACTATTAACATATGATGATTTGGACCATGGTGGACATGGAATAAATTTATGTAAGATATATTCTTTAAAATATTGTTATATTCATGTCATGTTAGTTTTTTCAAGGAAAATAACGATTAGAGAATATCAATATAATATGATTTTAAGAACTAAATAAGTGAGGGTTCTGGCCTTGGTAGTAGAATATTGATGATTCTAGAATCTACCATGGGATTCATATTAGATAAGGTTCCATGATATCTACAATGATCAGTAATTATGTTTGAGTTGACTGATTTTCTTAATTGAATCATTAAGATGACTCATGAATGTGTATGTGGAGGTATTTTGGATGAAATTAATCGAATATCACATTCCTTTACAAGATCATGAATAAATCATGGAGTAATATCGAATAACATAGAGAATGGAGGATAAGATTGATCTTGTCACTAATTATTATGATTAGAGAGGTTTTTATTAGCCTTATGGTTTCACGTCCACTAAAGGATATATATCCATATCCAAGACTATCCAACAAGATTGTGTGGGGGAATAAACCATAGAATGAATTTAGATACAGATTCTATAATAACATGGATTTTTTATAAAGGTATAGATCATTTTTTGGGTTTAAATAATTTCTTACGAATATAAATTTTTCCTATGGACTATAGAAGGTCTCAAGAGCATCCTTGTATTTTATTCGAAGCCTGAAGCTCTGAGTTATGGAGGAAAAGGGAAAGGTGAAAAGTATATCCCAAACATGCCCTTGAACACACATGTTTTGGTCAAACCAAATGGGGTGATCTACATGGTTTGATAAGGTACATTATTTGGGAAAACCTTACGACCTAGGACATATGGACATGTGCCTTTTCTCAAATAGGAGACCAATGTTTTTTCATGTATTGAGAATGGTTAGTCAAACTACGTTCCTAGCTAGGTGGGGGGGGGGGTGTCCTTGAGCAATAACTATCACACAGTTGGTTCATGGTTTGGCCAACCATGCAACCAATCTGTGAGACCCTTTAAAAGTGAAAAATGACATTTTCCCTTATTTCCATTTTGTAACCTTATTTTTTTCTACCATCTATCTTGTTTCAAATGGATCACATGCCAAGGAGTCCTTCTACATTCTTATTCTAGGCTTCATGCTATGTTCTATGTCCATCCTCTATTTTTATCACTTCTTATCGTGTTGAATCCCTACCAATTGTATCTATAATCCTCTTGTTTCTATTATTAGTTTCTCTCACCATCTTATATGATATTTTGGTAAGAGATGATATTCCCTATTTCTAGGGAATTTTCCTAATATTCCATTTTCACTCGCTCTACTTCAAACATTAATTTGATACTATACAAGGGGTCATGCACAGACCTAAGGTGGGTTGTTTAGTGATTTCCCATAAACGTTTAGGGGTTTTACAGCTAACACCTTTATTTTCCAAGCTATAATTTTTCCCGCCATGCCTTAAAAGGTGTCATCCTCTTAAAATTAATTGAACCATATTGAGATACCCAGTAGAGCCATGTTAGACTATTGGAGGATGTTTATCTTGTTAGTCACCACCCCTTTAGTTTTTATGAATTAAATTTCCTCCTTGAAATAAATTTTTAATTGACCAAACCATATAGTAAGTGGGTTTTTCTTAACAATAAAACTAAAAATTACTTGATTTACAATGTAAATGATTAAGAATAATTTAATTAATGTGAGTGGAAAGAACACGTCTCATGTTATAATTAGTCAATGAATTATTAATCTTATGGATCCCAAGGTTAGATTTGGTTAATTGAATATAAATTCATTATGAATATTATGATCAGACCATGGATATTGGTCATTGGAAAATAGTTAAGGGACTTAATAATAATGGAGTTTCACACTCCCTTATTTTGGGTTTCGTTCATTGCATCTCATGCTGTTTACTTGGACTATGGGCATGATGTTCTATGCTCCCTCACATCGGGTGTTGGGCATGAAGACTCACCCCACTAGATCAGGTGAAGGGCATGAAGTCTTTAATTCACATGAAATTTAGAGTGAGTGTCCTTGTTGGATACTTTATCTCATTTGACTACAGATAGAAACCTAAGTTATACCCCAGGTCCAACTGGCACCTAATATCTATGTATATGACCATATATGTCCTCAAATATATAGTTCATATAAATATATAATGAGTATGTATAATTTATTATAAATTTATGAACATTTTAACTCTAGATTAATGTTATTATATCCTATACCAAATATGGTAGTGTTAGATAGGTTCCCCTTATGAGAACGAGATTACTAGTTTATGGATTTTATCATGGTTTATTATTTCTTATACCTACACACTTCTATGATATAAAAATAGAATGGATTATTCTAGAGGGTATTGGTGGTGGTATAAAAAGTTTATCTAAAACCCTATTTGGAAACCTAAAAAACTAATGGATGTGGGTTGGGACAAGAGAAATCACTCGTTCATATATGATTGGTCGTATTTTTTTATAGCACAGGAGAATGGGAGCAGAGGACTCAGTGTATTCTCATGATGTTGCTGGTGATTTATTTAGGTATTTTATGATTTTGTTTGCCATGTTTAATATTTCTATACTCCATGTCCCCTGTGTCCCCATTTTTTACATCAGTATGAAATGAAATTATTTTGCATATGACTCAACCTATGGATTGATTATTTCTACCATTTCTTCGATATTTTTCTTACACTATTGATTATTGTACTTTTGTTTACTGTACAGTTAGTTATAATATGATTTCAATATTTCTATTATTTATTATTACCACTATGATACTATGATAATAGGGGGTATATTTTCTCCATTTTACTACCATAGATCCCCACTACAAGTCAGGATCCTCTGGCATATGTTGTGGAGTACCTGAGGCCATGTGACCTACCGGCTCAGGGCACTATTTAGCGAATCCCATGTTAGGACATTACAAAGTGGTATAAGAGGGGTTTTTAAAATTTTTCTTACTATTTGGATATCATATAAGAGATAAAGAACATATCAAAATCAGGTAATGTGATTATTCATGGGCGTAGCTAAACCACATATAATGGAAAACCAAATTTTCAGGATTGAGAGATTGTTGTTATTGGATCACACCTGTTATAGTTATACTAATTTTACCATTGGGTGATTCCCATGAATTGTGATCTTTATTGTTGTAGATTTAATTTTTACCCTTGGACTGATATTCCAGGGTGGCAGTAGCTAATGCATTATCATAGGAAATTTAAAAATTTTATACCATACACTTTTCCATGCCACATTTACTTACATGAATTTCATTCTACATATAGTTGGTGCATTTTCAATCAGGTATTTGTAATGTACTAATATTTCATGAAGGGTTATAATAATTATATAAATTAACATTTATGAATTAATATAAATGGTGTTTCTGATATAGGTTGATGATGACACATTAATTGACCAATTGTAAAATGTTTGATCCATGAACCCCTGGTTCCATGGGTTGAAACATTTGTTGATTTGATTGCTTGAATGCTAATGGTAATTTATAAAGAATGCACTTTTGTAAATTTTAAACAATAATTCATTTAGTCCAACCCATTTAAACGACCTCATACATCTTGATACAATATTTAAATATAATGTTACAGTTACATGACAAACAAATTTCAATTTATAAGGATTATGGATTTTATAAATTTGGAATAGTGACAGATCAAATGGGAATTGATATATATAAGAGTATGAAATTAAATGAATTTAATATTTAAAAAATAAATGTTTACCACTAAATCATGGTTCCAATTTAATATTTAAGGGTGTTTTCTTCTATAACATGCAATTTACACTCCATATACCTAGAAATTAATAAGGTGATGTGAGACCTAGACCCAAACGAAGACTTAGTAGTCGGTAGTTTAGAGTGTCACTTGTGATCCTTATGGCTAGATATGGTCTCACTTTATTACCTATAACCAACTGTAAGAGTAGGTAGAGAGGTGTTATTAAGAAAATATGAAGTTTTATACCTATCTTAATCATATATTTGTGATCATTAAAGTTTTTAATCCTCTTCTGAGGTGTTCATTGGGAATTTTAGAATCATGACTCCATGATGGCCTTGAGTCTTATGCCAGGAGGGAGTGACGACTATGATCCAATGGCAGTGGGCCTAGATCTTTTTGTGTTACCTCTCATAGTACCACATATGGAACTAATCGATATTCCTGACATGGTCAATGACACCCAGTTTCAATAGGGTTTCCTTAACATGATTCATTCTATGTAAGATGTTTCTTGACCTTCCCCCACTATGGAAAAGTTGACATGGGAGTTCCAGAAGAAACACCCACATATGTTTCTGGGTGACAATGACCCTTAGGCTAATATGACATTTTTGGAGACCATGATTTATGTATTCAATAATCTTGATATGTCTCTAGTTTTAAGGGTCAATCCTTAGCTTATATGTTATGTGGTTCAACCTAGTGATGCTGGGATTCCATTATCTACGTAAACCGACATCGAGATATGATCCAGATGAATCTATATATAGTGTTATATGATTACTTATTTCTATAAAAAAGTAGGGATTAATGGGCTATAGAGTTCATGAAATTTTATTAGGGATATATGTATGTGATAGAGTATTTTTTCAATTTTACTGAGATTCTGTAATTTTCACCGACGTGAGAAAGGTATGATCTCATGATTACGAGGTGATGTGTGGATGGGCTTTTATGTGCTACTAATAACAATTTGATTATAGAATCCATCAATTTACATATATTACCATTACATCATTTTTTTGAAGAATACTTAATACATTACAAAAATAGACACCTAAAGGCCGTATTAGTTTTGTGCCTTTAGAAACATAGAAACATAAACAATGGTACATACGTGAGATACATTATTTCCCACCATGTTTTTCATGACTAGAAACATTCTAAGATACACAATACATAATAAATATCTTCATAACCTAGGGAACCAAATCATAGGTGGGGGGGGCTCACATGCACAATAAGGGTAAAAGAGAAAGATAAGTTAGCATATAAATGAGGATAAGGTTATGAGAACATGATCATAACCCTAAAACATCATACCCTTCATATAAAAGACCATAAACATGAATCATGAAACAAATATTGGAAGTTAATAATACTAGAATCATAAGGGAATCATGATCATAATTCATGAAATCATAATATAGGAATAAGACATGGAATTTTGGAAGAAACATTAGTATATTAAATGATTTCCGTAGTAATCAAGGCATATTTCCATGTCCATATTTTTAGTACGGGTTCACTCCCCATACCATGTGGGTTGTCATGGTTCACTCCCCTGACCATATTATTAGTCTAGGATCACTCCCAAGACCATATTAGTGGAAAAAGTCCTTTAGTAAATGGGTTTCAATTCTTATTTGAGTCATTTCTATTTTATTAGATATAAATATTTACCCAATGCATTGGAGGGAGATATAGGTCCCACCCATTTCATAATGAAATCATACATATCTGTGCCACTAGATCATAATCATTTATCATATCATAACCCATTAAATTAAATAGAAATCATAATCATTTAATCGTATAAAATCTTATATAAAATAGGTAGCTTTTATAATTATTTCATCAAAACATAACTCATTCAAAGATGTGGGTTTCATAAACAAATAGCCCATGAAAGAGAAATGAGTTTAATAAATATCCTACCATGAAAACATAAACCATTCATAAGAAGAATAAGAATGGTAATCTTGGATAATATCCCCATAAAGGCATTATTAAATCAAAATGGTATCATCTTATATTGAAAATATTTTTTAAAGATCCTTTAAAAAATATCTTGATGAAAATATCCATTCTTCTATAAGAGATTCTTTTTAAAACACAAAACATTTTGGAAAAACTTTTTCTTTGAAAATAGATTTGAAAACATATAATGGAATATTTAAAATCCGTAAAAAAAATTTAAAATAATTTTTATTTAATAATGATCTTAAAAGATCATTTAATTTTTTTAAAGCATGGTTTTCAAAAAAAAACAAATTTTTGACCGATGAGAGAGATGTGGTCAGATTTTATTAAAAAAATTTTCTTAATTATCTTATGTAAAAAATAGTGGAAACATTATAATAATACATTAAGATATCGTTTATAAAAAGTGTATAAGAAAATTATTGAGTTTAATTTGAAACATTTATCATAATATCTCATAAATTAAAGCATAATCATAAACAATCCCAACAAATGATGAGATTGTTCTAATAACCTCTTACCACTTGGTAAATCTAAATAATTCCCACCATTTAAGAAAATGAAATTACCTAAAGATTATAATATCATTAAAAAAATTAATTCATGATATAAAATTTAAATGGGTAGTGTATAAACCTTGTTGAATAATATAAGGGAATACCATGGTATGTGTCTCAAAAAATGCAAATTGAGACAAAATTACATTACCATGTTGGTAAACTTTTAACCTGAAGCCCCTTGAAATAGAGATAATAAAATGGATGTGTAAATACATATAAATTTAAACATAATAATCATATAATATATTCATGGTCAGTATATACACACACAAAAAAAGAAACAAGTGGTGAATCAAGTATAAATCTCACAGAAATAGAAGTGATATGAGAAAACCACTTCCTTATGTATTGAATGTTTCCATACATGTTAAAATATACTGTATAATAAATTTTAAATTTATTATTAATCCAAAATAAAACCATATTCCTATATATAATACCATATATGACTTCATGATGACTTTATATTACCCATTTATTAACAATTCCATATTAATGTTATGTTTTGGGTAATATTCTCATTGTTTTTGGTACATATTTTAAACAATTATTTTTTATCCCATTAATTAGGTCATGATTTAAATATTTAAAGAATTTAAAAATGATATAAATATCATAAATATTAATTATGTAAATATTTATAGTAATTTATATATTTTATAAATAGAAACTGAAATACACCATTCATAGAGATGACAGGCCGTACAAATGAATGAATGTTGTTTCCATTTTTTTTAAATTTTAAAATAAAGAAATTAAAATAAATATATGTATATATATATAATATAATTATAGTATAATTATTATGTCATATATATCATATATTTTCACTAAAACTGTACTTAATACATTCAATGTTTTGTGAGATAGAATCACATCGCTTTAAGGAGGTAGTAGTCAACACGTCCCCAAATGAAGTTATTGTATTTACAAAAAAATAGAAATCATGAATGTATGTGTTATATAATAATTCCAGAAGAATAAAAAATCATAAATAAAATCTAAAAACATTATTTCAATCAAAATTCTCAACTATGAGAGGTGGTAAAGGAAAAACAAACGACATCATTTCACAAGGTGGTAATATGCTGTACAGATGGACCGTAAGTTCGTTACAGATTTGATGGAACTGCGTGTAGGTGAAGTTCTAGAAAAAAGAATAAAAAATCTCATTATATTGAATATATTTAGATTATTATATAATCATGGAATAAAAATATTTCATGGGGGTGTAGAATGAAAATAAAATAAAAGAGCTTGTGGAAGGATGTTACTTCTTCTTTGGGTAATTCCACTTGGTTTGCCCCAAAGGCATTCCTTGATAAAATTTTTACCCAAAGGGATGATTATAGGATGAAGATAAGGAAGTTGGAAGTAGACTTTATCTGGGTTTTTCTTATCTAAAGTGATTGATATTAATGAAAAAGTGAGGGGTGTGAGTGTCATTTTATAGTGGAGGATGAGTGACATTCTTGTAAATATAAAAAGGTAAACACTATTGAGATGTCTCTTGTATATCATGTGCCACCAATAATTTTATATATACAATAAAAATGAGAACATGGTCGAAATATTTCCATAAAATGGATTTTGAACATTTGTTTAGTTTATTTCGACACTTAAGTTAATGTTTAACCACTAAGTAATCTAGTTTTTACCTTAATTGATGTAATTAATTTTAATTAATTTTGCTAATATTTTTAGTCAAAAACTAAGTTGACCATACTAGAAATTATATATTATTTTTCTCACAAATAAGGGATAAATGTTTTTTTTCAAATTATAATAATATATGTGGATTAAATTAATTTAAAATTAATCCCACATATGTGGACCAATAATAGGTTTTTAAGAAAACATGTTTTAAAGTTTCCAATGTTTTTATATATGATTTCAATGTGAAATTGGTTAAAATTGAATAAATTAGATAGATTTATATTCAAGTTATCTAATAAAATTATAAAAAATTTATAATTTAATTTAGAAATATAAATAAATTAGATGAAATATTAGTTTTGAATTAAAGTTTATCATCTATTAAAATTTATCCAAAAATAATATTTTTTCAGAAAAAATCAGAAATATTCACCCTAATCTAATTTTAAAATTATGAATTAAAAAAATTTATTTTGTTTTATCAAATAAAAATTATAAAAGTTTCTAATATTAATTTTATTATTGTTCATTGAAAGATATAAAAATCAATTCATTTGAGAAAATAGTATTTTCAAACATACAATGAATTTACCAAAATAATAATGTTTGTTATTATAAATATGTTTTATTTTTATAAAAAAATTGTAAATAATATTTGAAGATTATTTATTGTTATTCATATTATGAAGTTTAATGACTATTTTATAACTATCACATTTAAATAATTTTAATAATTAAATGATGTTTTGTGGAAACTTAGTGATTCGTGTAATGTAAGCCTAGTTGGTGTTGTGTGTAGAAAAAGATTATCTTGATGTGTCATATAGAAAAGGAATTAATTTGTGTAATGTGAAATTTAATACATCAAAGTAAACTGATTTATTTTTAAAAAAGTTTCATAAAAACTTGTGTGTTACATTCTACCCCCCTTTAAATGAATTTTTCCTCAAAATTCATCATCCTGGAACTAAAAGATGTGGGTATATCTACCAAATAATATCCTCAGGTTCCCATGTAGCTTCCTATAAATGGATATTTCTCCCCAAAACATTGACAAGGTGAGTGGTCTTGTTTTGTAGAACTTTCTTTTTATGATCCATAATTTCAACTAGTCATTCCTCATAAAAAGACTCTTCTCTAACGGTATGAATTCTGAGTTCAGTACATGTTAAGTGTAAGATATGTACATCCTCATGAGGGATACATGGCACACATAAATTACTTGAGATATATTTGGAGGAAGTTTTAAGTGATAGGATACCATGCTAATATGATCAAGATTTTCAAAGGGACAGATATACTTAGGTGTAAGTTTCCCTTTCTTCTTGAATCTTTTAACCTTGTCCCAGGGAGAGATTTGTAGAAAATAAATATAAAAAAATTAAAATCATTGATCATTCTAATGGTTATTAGAATAATATTTATTCTGACATCGAGCTGTCTCGATGTACTATAGAATAGTTCTAGCTTTCTCATCCATTTCTTTAGCGATCTTAGGTCACAATAGCCTTCTTTCCCCAACATCACCCAACACATTAGAGATCTACTTTACATCCCATATATGGATTTATAAAGTGACATCTAAATGATTCATTGAATGATTTTTTAAGAAAACTCAACTAGAGGAAGGTGTTGATCCGAACCACCTTTGAAATCCAAAGAATTAGATCTCAACATATCCAATAGGAATTGAATTGTTCTTTCAAACTGACCATATGTATAAGGATGATAAGAACCACTGAAACTCAATTATGTATAAAGTGATTGCTAAATACTTCACTAGAACTTTAAGGTAAACCTTATCTCCAGATTAGATATAATAGAATGTGGTACTCCATGAAACCTTACCACATGCTTAATTTATATCTTGGAAAGCTGATCTAGAGAGAATTATTCTCTAATAACAATTAAGAGTACATACTTAGTATGGAGTCAATTATCACCGATATATTATTAAACCTATCATAGGTTTTTGGTATTCCAATGAAAAAATATATAGTTATGTTCTCCAATTTATATTCTGGTATTTTTAATGGATGAAATATCACTTTATACTTTTTTCTTTCAAACTTAACTTGCTGGAATACCAAGCACCTAGAAATAATATTTTCTATATCACTCTTCATGGCGTCCTACCAGAAGTATTATTTCAAGTGTCTATACATATTCATACTTCTAGGATGAATATAGAATAAATAACTATGAGCTTCATCTAATAGATACTTCTTTAACTATGGTATGGATAGAAGACATACATAGTTCTTGAACCATATCATTCCATCATGATAGGTGTTTAACTTCATAACATTTTTAACCATCTTTTTCATCTCTTCATCTTCATTATACGCCTCTTTAATCTTCACTTGGATAGAGTGAAAAACATTCAATTAAGCTAGAAAATATTTACCCTTTACAATTAAACTTTAGACCTATCCTTTGAAAATCTATAAATATTGGATCTTTTGTGATCCTCAACATGGATAAGCTAGCATGATCTTTTCAACTCAATGCATCATCCAACTTATTCACTTTCCCCAGGTGGTGATGTATTGAGAAGTCATAATCCTTTATTAGCTATAACCATATTATTTAGAACATTTTCAAATCCTTCTATGTGAATATATATTTCATACTTTTAAGATATATATATATAACCTTTCTTCATAATGATAGTGATTCTTTATCTTTAGTTCAAAAATTAACACTCCTAACTCCAAATCATGATTTGGGTAATTTTTCTCATGAAACATCAATTTTCATGAGGAATATTCTATAACCATGTAATTATGTATAAGTACACATCCAAATCCATTCGTGTATGCATAACTATAGATGAAAAAAACCTCTCTAATATAGGGTAATGGAATCACATTTGCACTGACTAACCTTCTATTTAGTTCCTTGAAATTTTCCTCACATTCATATGTTCAGAAGAACTTGGCACCATTCCAAGTAAAATTCGTTAGGGGATTAGATAATCATGAGAAATTATCCATAAGAAATTTATTATATCAATCTAAAAAAGTAAAAATATGGATCCTAGTCCCTGTGGTTGGTCTAGGAAAACACCCAATAGCTTCTGTATTTGATGTATTTACTACTATATCCTCTATAGAGACTAAATGTCCAAAAAATGAAAACTTTTATAGAAAAACAATCACACTTTGTAAAATTTTCATATAGTTTATCCATTCCAAGAGACTTTTGTACAATTCTCAATTTATCTACATTTCATTCCTTTCTCTTTGAATAGATAATAATATCCTCTATAAGGACTAACAGAAGATAATCAAGGTAATATCTAAATAATCTATTCATCAAACCCATGGAGATAGTTGGGGAATTCATAAAACCGAAAGGAATAATTATATATCCATAGTCACCATAAATTTTAAAAAATTCCATCTTGGGTATAACCTCATTCTTGAACCTCAATTTATTATTTCACAAATAATGGTCAATCTTGGAAAAGTGTAGAGCTCTACAAAAATTGTAAGGACCCGACCCTAGTTTCCTAGAGCTGGTGCCTTATTTGATTACGTTGGAATACATACAAGTAATATGAATCTTGAAAGATTGAGTAGTTTAGTATTATTGGAAACAAGTTACGTACATAAGTTTATCATTGCAACATGAAGGGAAACAAAAACACTATTTTATTCAACTAGAAACATCATGTCTCCTAGATTATTCTTGCAAGTCATTCATAAATTACTTATTCATATCCTGAGAAAATGAAACATAAGAAAGGGGTGAGCTCAAATTCTCAGTAAGAGTAAGCAATACAATAGAAGATAATATACACATTATACATGGAGAATAATTGAAAACACATTTTTTTAATAATAAATATGAACACATTATGGCAGGGAAATGAACTGAATAAATAATGCCATGATAAAACATAATCATGGGTATTCCACTAGTAAAATAAATACATGAACATTAAATTAATAGATTCATAATGAGGTAAGTGCATATGCGAAACATTCTGAATCATTTTGTCATGGCCTCATCGAAGACATCTAGTGATTAAGGCCTCGACCAAAATCCTTATCACATTGGGAAAGGCCTCGACCAATTCCACATCTATTTATCTCATGAGATCTACAGATGCATCATGGGGAAATAGAGGGCCCCATCTATCTCATAATAAATCCAATGAATTCTTCATATGATCAGGGATAAACATAAACAACATATACATTCATATTTAAACTATCATATGAAATGTAACTAACTTTCCCCAATTATTGAAAACAAACACTAACCATTCGGAATAATATGGTGAATGGTTTTAAGATAGCTCATCCACAACCAATTTAGTCATAAAACATTAAATAAAACATGGTAGATCAAATCATAAATGATTAACCCCAACAATACATAAGAATCAACAAGAGTGTTGAATCAAAAGAGAATAATCTTCTAAAATCATTAAGCAATTCTGGTGATAAATACTCTTTTATTTTGAAAAGAAGAGTTCTTTTGGAAAAATCTTTGTTTAAAACCATAAGTGAATTAAGATAGTATTTTCATAATAAAATGAGTAAATTTATAAAGATAATGTTAAAAAACATAGATTATAGAGTGCCCTTGAAAATAGGTAAGAATTTGAGAAATTCCCTTGAATCAGGCTTGTATTTTTGAATCAATTTTGAATGTTTCTTTTAAAATGTGTAACTATCCATAAAATAAGGAAGAGTTATGGTTTGTAAACATATATATGATAATAACAAATAATATATGATGAGTACATAAGAATAAAAAAGAATTTCATTGATGTAATTAAACAATGAAAGTATCCCGAATGAAAATGGATGTTCGGGTGAAAAAACCATTACCTTAACTCCAAACATGTTCCTCTATTGTACTTAAGCTCATGGAATATGAAATTATAATTCATAATAAAATATTTCAGAACCTATTATACATGCATTTAGTTTACCGTAATTCTGGTTAGTTCATTTATTTCTTTATTGACAAGTTATTGTATTGAATTCTGTCGTTCTGGAGTGTTCGTTTCCTTTATTTTCATATTTGGATCACTTGTTTTTATTTAATGAAGATAATGTGTAATGGTTATAAATCTCCAGGATTGGAATTATATATTATTAATGAACATAAATAATTGATAATGGTAATTTCTATCATTTGGTTACATGTAATGAGGATGAACCATTAGATGACCACCACTTCAATTATTCGGCGATATTTGGAAAATTATGAACTAGTTTTGTCATATAACTTAATAATATGTACATATTATGGTTCATGAATATTAATTAGGTTATGAAACATATATTATAGTCTTCTTAAACCATGAATATGGTTTCAAGACCAATAATGAAGAATAAATTGAATAACAAAACTTCGTTATCCAGGAAGGTTATAAATCGGAACCTCATGGACGTCGATTTTGTTTATAAAATAAAAGGGAGGTAATAAGAATATTTTTGATTGTTATTCCATTCACATGATATAAATACAATATATAGATGTTAATGTATTTATCATGGTCATTTGGATAGAGGAGGTGAGGAGAGGATAACAAAAGAAGATAAATTGAAATCAAACCAAAATGAGAAAGAAGGGTGCTTTACCTCTTGAAATAACCTCCTTGAGAAACCCATTAAGGGAAGGGGTTTTGGTATTTTGGAATGAATAAGAGCTTACTGGTTGTTGTGAGTGACTAGGGAAGGGTAATTGGGAAGAACATTGAAGAGCTTCAAGGCTTAGATGTGTGAAGAGAAGAGGTAGTGATGGTGGTGGGGGGGGGGGTTTATAGTGGAGGAGAGGAGTAATTTTTGTATATTTAATTCATTATTTTATTATTTCTCTCAAGACAACCAATATTATTGATTCATGTGACCCCTAATAGTAATAATGGCATTTTATTTCGAACAAAGGGGGCTTACATCATCCTTACATCTCCTATGATGTAGTAAATCAAGTATTTGGCATTTATTGTATTTTACTATTCATAAAAAATTCAAGAATTTCAGAAAAATCCCAAAAATTTACCCCTACCATTTTTTGACATGTAGAATTCAAAAGTGAAGTCCATTTTTGAAAAATAATTTTCTAAATATTAATAATTTATCTTCTAAATAAAATCACACTTAATTGAAAAATTAACAGTTCTAATTCTACAACTACTTCTTTATCACAATGAAAAATTAACCAAGATGTTATTATCTTCTAGCCTTAAGAAAATAAAATAATAATAAAATTTACTATTCACTAGGGTCATATTACTATTCATATTACTATTCATAAGGGTATGTTTCTATTTACTAAAAAATAAAGTTTGTTCTATCAGACTCCAAAAGACTCACTGAACACAACTCTAGATGACCATTTTTCGAAATTCAAAACATAGAAGAGGAAAAGTTGTGTTTTAATGGATATATTATAAAATTTAATTCTGTATTTATTTTCAAAACCTTGGGGTGTTACAAAATTGATTAAATAATTCATCAATACAGGGAAGAGACTACTTGTTCCTTATTGTGATTTTGTTCAACTCTTGAGAATTAATAAAAAGTCCCACTAATCCATATTACTCTTTTAAAAATGAATAGATGCACACAAAGGTGACACACTTGGATGAATGAATACCTTTTAAAGGTTTTATTGGAGTTTATTATTCAATTCCTACAATTAAAATGGGCCATTATATAGTGAGTCTTTGAAATTGGTGTGGAACAAGGTATGAGTTCTATCAAAAACTCAACTTCACTTTTTTGTGTAATTATAGGGATATCTTTCAGAAAGACATCCAAAAAATCCAGAATAATAGGCATATCATGTATACCAATTTTCTCCCCAACCATTTGAGATAAAAATGCCTTATGAATGAGAGATAGCTCCCATACACAGGATGCAATCTCAATAGAATGTTCCTACTTATCAACAAATTGATTGATGATCATTGGTTTGTTTTAAATATCCAAACTAACTTCCTTTCCTTGAAAATTGTTATGGGATTTATAAAAGTAAATCCAATCCATGACTAATATGACATTAAATTAAACCATTATAACATTAGGGGGTTTCACAACAAATTCCACATATAATTTTTTTAGTGGAATCTTAATAAACTTAGAAATTTATATATATATATAATATTGGTAAGATCTAAAATCAAATAATACATAATTAGTCCTAGAGTGGATGGTAAGTGTACCTTTCACAACATCATTATCACACCCCTCATCAAAAAACAATTATCACATGAGTTTTAACCTTTTCTCTAAGCTTATAAGGTTTATAAAATTGATCCTCATAAATAACCTTCTAGTTTGGGAACTGGTTAGCATAATTCCCATTCTCCTTACACTTTTAGCCCTGAAGTATGGGAGCTTCATTCTATTTAGCTTTCAATTTGGTCAAATTGTTAACTAACTTCTTACCATTATATCGACAATCAAATGCCCTAGGACCTTCCCTTACAAACTAAAAACATTTATTAGAACCCTTAATAGAATTTCATCTTTGTATCTTTCTACAATTAGAGAATAATGTAAAGTTTATATTATTTTCTCTATAGTTTTTATATTTTCATTTGAACTCCATCTTCATTTTCTTGTCAAAACCATGATATTGATATATAACTCCAACCTCCATTTCATCCTTGATTTCCCAATTCATAATATCTTCATATATATTATAGTATCTTATGAAAGAATCCCTTGTGAGACTTGGATTTAAGACACTTAATAACCTATCAACATTACATTTGAGTTAGATGATAATACCATAATAATACCTCACAAGTCTTGTGAAATTAGTGTAATAAGTACCATCAGATTTATCATCCCTTTTCTTTAACTTGAAGAACTATTTATATATCTTTGTATGAATAACATTATGAACATACTTATTGAAAATTGTGTTCTTGAACTCATCCCAATCCATAGATTCAATTTCATATTGCTACCTCATATTCTGGATTAGTGTCCACCACTAGTCCGCTTCACCTAGTAATTGATAAAAAACTAGAATGAATTTCCCATATTCTAAACACTAGAGAACATAGATTATATTTTTAGTGTTACTGATACATTATTCAACAATAAGAGAACTAGGAGACCCATTGAAATAAAGTGGAATTTACCTCATGAAGGAACAAATAGAATGTTATTCCCCCATTTTATCATTTGGAAGTTCAAAATGATTCAAAGCTTGTGAAATTTGGGTGAGCATAGAAATGATATTTTTGATTACATCTCCCGTAAAATTTAGTTTTCTAGAAGTAAAATCATATCATTGTCCATTGTAATCATTATTAACATGGTTCTTTGGGGTTCCATTCATTGAAAAATATTAAAAATAATACAGTAATAAAAAATTATCATAGCGAGGAACCACATAATCATGAAAAAATAATCATATTATGTATAAATGATAACACCTTATTTATTATATGAATCTTTTGGTTTATTATAGGTTACTCATAGCCGACTTATATTTAAATCCTTCATGATGGTTCATGAGGATTTTCTGAATTCTGAAAGCATATCCCCCAGGATTGTCAAAATAGGTGTGCAGTAAGGCCTACTGTCGTACACGAGTCCTTAATCGAGTCTAGCTCAATACAGTGTTCTCAAGGTTAGTACCTCTATGTATATTGGTTCTAGAGACACATCCAATTTTAATATCCAAATAGAGATCTATTACTAGGAAACAAATCATTACATCCTTTTCCAAAATTATAGTATATTTTCCTATACTTTTCATAATCTTTATACTTATCCTTAGACATGTCCTTAGTGCTCTCACTAAGGTATTCTCATCCTAGTTTCAAAAGGTTAACAAAAATTTTACTCTAATACTGACTATAGAAACCCTCACTTAACATAAATTTACATTATATGATTTTTTTCAGAATACTTATTACATTACACTAATATATTTCCAAAGACCATATTAGTTTAGTGCCTTTGGAAATATGGAAAATAAACACTGGTACATAAGTGAGATAAATTATCTTCCATAAGGTTATTTATGACAAGAAAACTTATTATAGAAATAATAAATTATACATATCTTAATAACATGGGTAAAGGAAACAAAAACATGGGTGATATCAAAAGATCAGTGAGGGTAAAAAGGGAGATATGTAAGAATAAAAATGATCATAAGGGTTTCAGAATACGATCATAACATTCAAAGATCATACCCTACATATCAAAGATAATAAACATGAATCATGGAATAAGTATTGGTAGTTTATAAGACACGAATCATAAGGGAATCAAGATCATAATTCACAAAATCATAACATAGGAATAAGACACGGAATTTTGATAGACAAAAAGAATATAAAATTATTTTAATAGTAATCAAGGATTATTTACCAGAACATCTTAGTAATATGATTTCACTCTATATACCATCTTGGTAGTCATGGTTTACTCCCATGACTATCTTAGTAGTCAAGGTTTACTCCTAAGACCATCTTAGCAGAAAAAGTCATTTAATGAACTGAGTTCACTCCCCATTCTATCCATGTCCATATCATGAGATATAAATCATTACTGAATTTATTGGAGGGAGATATAGTCCCACACATCACAAAATGAAATAATACATATTTGTGCCACTAGATCCTAAAAATTCATCATATCTTAAACCATGAAATGAAAAGGGTATCATACACATCTACTAATTTCATAACCTATTGAAAATAGAAAATTTTAACAATCATTTCATCAAAACAAAACCCATAAAAAGAAGTGGGTTTAATAAGAATTTAACATGTGGAATAGAAATAGGTTTCATAAACATCATGGCATAAAAACATAAACCATTTGGAGAAAGAATATAAATGGTATCCATTAATAATATCCCTATAATTTCATAATTAACACCAAAGGATATAATTATATATGGAAAATAATCTAGAAAGATCCTTTAAAAACATTTTGTTAGGATAATATCCCTTATAATTTGAAAGATTCTTTCTAAAACCTAAAACATTTTTATTTGAAAATAGATTTTAAAAATTATAAAGGGAATTTTGGAAACCATAAAAAAGAGTTAAAATAATTTTCCATGAAAATGATCTTAAAATATCATTCAAAAAAACATTTTTGAAAACATGTTGAAATCAAGGTTTTGGAATAAAATAGATTTTTGACCAAAGAGAGAGATGTGGTCAGATTTTATTAAAAATATTTTAGCAATTATATTAAGCACCAAAGTGTGGAAAAATGAAATTAATAAATGAATTTATTTTCAATAACCATAGGATATGAAATTTATGAGTTTCATTTAAAATAAGTATCATAATATTCGATAAATTAAATCATAATCATAAACAATTTTGATAAACAATGAGATTGTTAGAATAATCTCTCCGCACATGGTAACATTGAATCATACTATCAATATATGAAAATGAAATTAAATGAAAATTAAAATGACATGAAAAATAATAATATTAATAATATATCATATAAAAGGTCATTTTATACACCTCATTCAAGAATATAGGTTCATAATAATAAATTAGTCTCAAAGAAGGGAAATTGAGACAGAATTACTTTACCGATTTCGTAAATTTTGAGCCATAAACCCCATGAAAAAGAGGTTATAAAATGGATATTAAAATACCCATAAATTTATGTATAATAATAATATAATATACTCATGGGATGAATATACACCAAATAAAATAAACTTATGGTTAATAAGGCATAAATATAACAAAAATAAAAGTGAGATGAGAAAACCCTCACCTTATGTCTTGAATCTCCTTGTACTTGTTAAAAAATCTTATAAAATATTTATAAGTTTATTATAAATATAACAAATAAAATTTTTCTTATATATAATACCACATATAATTTTATTATGACATCATATTACTCTTTTATTTAGAATTCCATATTAATGTTTTGTTTTGGGTAATATCTTCTTTGTTTTGTTGTATGTGTTTTGAATTATTATTCTTGTTCCAATTAATTAGATCATGATTTAATTATTTATATAATTTAAAACATGATATATATTTCATAAAT
This sequence comes from Viscum album, assembly GCA_963277665.1. Lineage (NCBI taxonomy): Eukaryota > Viridiplantae > Streptophyta > Magnoliopsida > Santalales > Viscaceae > Viscum > Viscum album. The sequence continues at coordinate 1,273,565,018 of OY728153.1, read as the reverse complement.
ATTCATTACATAAATATTCATAATAATATATAAAATATATAAATATAAAATGATATAAACCACTTATGGAGATGGTATGCCCTACGTATACATGCATGCTGTTTCCAATTGATTACCAATTTGAAATAATGAAAGTGAATTGAATATATGTATATATATACTATAATTATAGTATAATTACATGTTAATATACATAATATAATTATAACAAAACAATCCTTAATACATTTCATGTAAAGTGTGATTGAATCACATCGCTTTGATGAGGTGGTAGTTCACACATCCACAAACAAAGTAATCGTATTTATAAAAAATGAAAAACATGAAGCTATGTGTTATATAATAATTATAGAAGAATAAATTTGTAATAAAAAAATCTAAAAATATTATTTCAATAATAATTACCAACCATGAGATGTGTTAAGGGAAAAATTAATGACATCGTTTTGTGAGGCGATAGTCTACCATACACACCAATGGTAAGTTCATTACCCATTTGATGGAATTGTGTGTACGTGTAGGTAAAATATTAGAATAAAAACAAATCAGAAAATTTAGGATAACGAGATTAATATATATATATGTAATAATAAGATTTTATAGGGTTTATAACGAAAATAAGAAAAAGAGCTTATGGAAGGATGTTACCTCTTCTTTGGGTAACTCCCCTTTGTTTGCGTCAAAGGGCTTCGTTGGTAGGATTTATACCCAAAGGGAGGATTATATGATTAATGGAGGTAAATTGGGAGGATATTTGTTTAGGGGTTTTTCAAGATAATGGGATTTAGATATGTTAATAAGTGAGGGGCGTGAGTTCCCTTTTATAGTGGAGGAGGAGTGACATAATTGTAAATAAAAAATGAAAACACTATTGAGCAGTATCACTTACACAATGTGCCTCCAATAGGTGTCCATTTTTCTTAAAATAGGGAAATTTTAATAAATATATTCATAAAAAAGAGTTTCAATACGTTTCTATGTTATTTTTCCACATAATTTAAACTTTAACCACTAAGTAATCATGTTTTTATATTAATTTTTGTAATTAAGTTTGATTACTTTCACTAATATTTTTGCTAAAAAAACAATTTAAACTTATTAGAAATTAAAAATTATATTTCTTAAAAATATTTATTCCATTTTCCAAATTAATATCTCATAATTGGAATAGATTAATTTTAAATTAATCTCACAGACGTGACAGAACAACATGTTTTTAAGAAAAAATGTTTGAAAGTTTGAAATATCATTATATCCAATTTGAAAATGAAATTTCTTCAAATGAAATCAATTGGATTAATTTATTTAGAATTTATTTAATTAAACTTTAAAGCCAAATTAATATATAATTTAACAATATAAATAAATTAGATGAAAAAGTGGTTTTGAATTAAAATTCAATATTTTTCACTATTCATAAAAAAAGATGTTTTTTAGAAAAAACCCAAAAAATAACCCTAAGTGAATTTTTAGATTATGAATTAAAAAATTAATTTTATTTTATCAAATTAAATTTATTTAAGTGTGTAAAATAAATTTTATTATTGTTCAGAGAAGGACGTAAAAATCAGTTCATTTGAGAAAATAGTATTTTCAAAAATACAAAGAATTTACCCAAAACATTATACATTTTAATATAAATATGTTCTATATTTATAAAAACATTATAAATAATAATTAATAAGTAGTTTTTATTTTCATATTACTAATTTAAATGACTATTTTATAAAAATACCATTTAAATAATTATAATAATAAAATGTTGTTTTGTAGAATCTCATTGTTGTGAGTATCACAAGCAAAGTCAGTGTTTTGATGTAGTGAAATATTATGTTTGGGTAGAGTGTAACGAAATATCAAATTGTTGTAGAGTAAAAATAAATAAATGAAATAAAATTAATTTATTCCAAGGTTCATAAAAACTCAGTGTGCTACATTAATGTTTTCCAATTGAATGATATTAATGAGAAAGTTAACTAGAACCTCATTACTAAGTGGAATTTGAGGGAATACATAGGTTTGAGTAATGGTGATTCAGAACCTAGCCCTTGGAGTTGTTCTTCTAGTAGAATTTATAATTTCTCTGAGGTTATTCATGGGGGCAGTGTCATCTAGACAACTAGTATTGATAGTTTCATTATTTTTTACCACTGTAGGAAGTTTGGGAAAACGATAACCCAACATATGTAAGATACAGTTGAGTTTAGAGGATATAACATGATGGGTAATATTAATTGATTCTAAAGGATTTTTCCACACATTCCTAGTGGGAGAGGATCTACACTAACTCCACATTCTAGTGCGGGCCCTGTTGTACCTCATTAGGAAGGTAAATGGAGTACCACTGACCTCTTAGGTGAAGGTGGTGGTCAAGGTAGAGGGAAGTAGACTTAGGATTCACATCGAAAATAGAGCGGGCGTGATCACGGAAAAAATGTTGTAACTCAGGTCCATGATATGGTCTAGTTACATGTAGTGCAACTAGAGGAGCATAAGATGAGATTTATACAATTCAATGTACTATTCTGGTAGCATCTACGTTAGTGTCTTCTTTATTTGACATATATGTACTGCACTATATTATATCTAAATAAATTCTAGAGAGTTTTGTCCTCAATATTGAATACTTATATGGTGTGATCAAACTCGATACACAGTTGGGTATCCAATTTTAGAGTGTTCATCGATGTAAAGAATGTCCCATTGAGATAGGCGGTTGCATGTTCATATGGAATATTTATCTCTTGAACATAAAATGGATTGATGTAATTATTGGGATGGATTTATTGGTTCCTTATCGACCCCATATTGATTTTAATTTCTTTAAGGTGATGTTTACATCACCAAAGTGATTTATACACATTCGTAGGGGAGAATGGGGTGCCAGTGCGACCAGAGATAGACAAAAGCATAAGGGGTTGGACAGAGTGACATCTCAAATCGCTAGTATTTTATTGGATGATCAGGGAATGGAACCTAAGGATTTACCTCCCATGGTCGATTATCTAAGGGATGTATACCCTGAAAACTTTTCTTGGCTACCTTTATTGATATAGGTAGAATTCAACATTATTGTAGTGCCGAATGTGGCTCTAGTGTCCATTCCTCCTTACAGGACGACACCTGTAGAGTTTCTGGAGCATAGGATGTTATTAAACGGCCTAGAAAATAAGGGTTATATTTGACCTCAAATCCCACATGAGATTCAAATATCTTCTTTTCCAAGAATGTGGACAATATCCTCAGGATTTTCATGGATTACCAGTGGCTGGACCACTGCAAAGTTAAGAATCAGTATTGTTTTCAACAAATAGATAGCATCTTTGAATAACCTCAAGGATGGAATGTGTTTTCAAAGATTTATTTGACATATACCTACCATAATGTTTAATTCAAGCCTTCATAAATAACATGTACAAGTTTTTGAAGTAGGTATGGTCATTATGAGAACCTATTATGTTGCTCATTCTCATGAACATGAAAAATGTTTTCATGCCCTACTAAATCAGGTTTTCCACCCATATCTAGATGAATTAATGGTAGTCTTTGTTGATGAAATCTTGGTGCTTTGTTTCACTAGAAATGACTGTGCCCAACATCTTGATATCATACTGAATAAATTGATAGAGCACCAACTCTATCCAAAGCTCACCAAATTCCACTTTTGGATCGACTATGTCCACTTACTGGGTCATATATTCCCAGAGTTTAGAGTATCAATAATCTGAGTGAAGGTGGGTGATGTAATTTTTTTGGGGCATCCTAAGAACATACTTGATCTAAAAATTTTCTTAGGGTTATCTAGGTATTATAGACACTTCATCTAGGAATTTTCAGGCCTAGAAGAGCCTCCTACATGCTTGAATAAGAAGGGTGTGACATTATTATAGTCATAATCTTGTTAAAGAGACTTATAGAAATTGAAATAAAGGTTGAATTTGGTGTCGATCCTAGTTCATCTAGATCCAAGAAAGAGATATATATTTTGTGGAGATTCATCAGGAATCAAGTTAGGAGTAATTATGATATAGGAAGAGCGAGTCGTAGCATACGAATCTCATTAGTTTAAGGATCATGAGTGGAATTACTTGATGAATGACCTTGAGATGGAAGTTTAAGTTCATGATTATAAAATGAAATGAATTATCCAATGATCTTAGTAAGAAGAACTAACAATAGGAGTTTTAGGAAGCTAATGGTGATAGATAGCTTATGGACTTATTTTCAATGATAAATGTTGTGGTTCAGGAGAATCATAGGCAAACAGTCCTCACAACTTTAGTAGTGACCATAAACCTTTTGGAATGGGTAAAAAAGTGGAAAATTTAAGACCTCTAGGGCTTAGTATTGAGGTAGAGCATTTTAGTTGAGGATTAATATCTTGGTTAGACCATAGAAGAAGATAATACCTTACACATACATGGGAGTGTCTGATTTCCAATTGAAATCCAAGTGGAGTTGTTGCGGGAGTTTCGTTCCTCTATATTGGAAGTGCATTTTAGAATCACCAAGATATATCGAGACTTATGTCTATTGTATTTGTGGTCTGATATGAAATACGAAATAGAAATATTTGTCACCCAGTGTTCCACCTATCAGTAGGGGTAGGCATAACATCAACGATTAGTGGGTTTTTTTACAGCCATTGTCCATTCCCAACTAGAAGTGGGATGATGTCACCATAGAATTTATGATAGGTTTTCCTAGATAATATCGAGTCACCAAAATAGTTTGGGACATCATTTATCAGTTTGAAAAGGTCACACATTTATTGCCTATTTGGGATCACTTATTAGCAGAATGTATATGGAGGTTATTCATCAAGAAGTTCATACTTCTTTTTGGAGCTCTATGTTCTCTCATATATTACATGGACTCTCATTTCATGTTTCATTTATTGTATGGGCTGAAAAAGTGCTTAGTTAAAGAGGTGATTTTGATCACAACTTATCCATATCAAACTGATATACAAATAGAGTGCACAATTTTGGTGTTAGAGGACATGTTTTATGCAAGTGTCCTTGACATCGAGGGTCTTGGGAGAAATATATACCCCAATTCAGTTCTCTTACATTAAATGATTCCTATCTACCATCCAGATCGATCTTTATGAATCATTGTATTTTAGGCCCTGCCATTCACACCTGTGATGGTGAGAGGTAGGGGAGACAAGACTTTTGGGACTTCATGTCATTTAGGAGGCTTTAAAGTAGGTTCAACTTATCAGGAAGCACATGATGATCAATAAATATAGGATTCATTTATATGCCAACCTTCGTTGATGAACTCTTGATTTTGTGGTTGGGGATGGGATTTCATTTCATGTATCATCTAGGATGGGCTACCAATGGATCAGAAAGTAGGGTAATCTATGCCAAAGATTCATCAGAAATTTTGACATCTTAGAGACAACTGGACTTGTTAATTACTAGATAGAACTCCCTCAAAGGTACTAATATGTGCATGATATTTTTCATATTCCTCAAATTCATCAGTATTATCAATAACCATCACATTATTTACAACCTGATGAGGTTTAGTAAGATGTGGATACTTTTTTTGATGAGTACCTATAGCATATCATGGATCGGAGTGTGAAGACTATATGAGGTACTTTACTTCCTCTAGTACATGTACTATGAAAGCATGTATGATTACAAGATGAGGCCTAGGAGTGGGATGATGATGTACATTCTTAGTGGTTGTAGTTGTTTATATATGATCCCTATTTTCCCTCATAAGGTAAACTCGAGATGATTTTCTTTAAGGAGGCGAGGTTGTAATGAACTGGACTTTTATGAGGGTATGAATTATTTTTTATGGTTTAAAACCTTTTTTATATTTATAAATTAGCCTTATTTCATTTGAAAGGTATTGGGGGGAATCCATGTCTTGTTCATAGCTAACAACTATGAGTTATGGAGGAAAAGGGTGAGGCACATGGTTTGTCCAAACCATTACCTTGAACACGCATAGTTTTTTTCTAAACCATGAAGAGTGATCCAGATGGCCTAAGAAGGGTAAAAAGTTAGGAAAAACAATAAAAACCATGACACATAGCAGTGTACCTTTTCTCATGAAAGAGATAGGGGTTTCACATGGGCGGCACATAGTTAGTCAAAACATGGACCTAGCCATGTGAGGGGGTATCCTTGGGAATTAGCCATGGAACGGTTCAAAAATGGTTTAGCCAACCATGAATGAAAACCCAGAGACCCTTAAAAAGTGAAAAAATACTTTTCTGTCCCTCTTCACCATAATAAACCTTTTTTTTTGTATTCCATCCTTCCAATTGTTTCCAACAAACCACATACCAGGGAGCTCTCTAAACCTAAGTTATGATTCAATTTAACTTCTCTGTCTAGCCTCTATTTTTATCATTTTTTGTCACATTGAATAACTACCAATGATCTCTATAATCATATTTTTGCATTATTATTCTCTCCCACTCTCCTCTATGATATTTTGGTTTGAGCTAATATTCTGTATTTCAAGGTCATTTTTATAATCTCCTCTTTCTCCCATTCTACTTCTAACCTAAAGATGATATTGAATTAGGGCCCATCCATGAGACTAAGGTTGGTTATCTAGTGATTTTTCTCTAAAATATTATATTTTTATACCCTATTTAATTATTCATCATTCCATAATTTTTCGCATATTCTTTAAAATGCGTTTTCCTCCTTTAATTAATTAAATCATGATGAGATACCTCGCAAACCCATGTTAGACTATTGGAGTATTTCTATCTCAGTAGTTTCCACCCCTTTGGATGTGTTGAATTAAAAATCCTCCTAGAAATAAATTTTTAATTGACCAAGACACCTCCTAAGTGGTTTTTATTTACTTTAAAACTATAATTACATTTATTTCCAAAGTAAATTATTAAAAGTATTTGAATAAAAGTGAGCAGAAACACCACGTCAGATGTTAAAATTAGTTAATGAATTATATAACTTGTGGATCACATGTTTTTATTGGGTTAATTTAATACAAATTCCTTATGATTATTATTATTAGACCATGGATATTATTATTTTAACATTGGTTAAGGGGCTTATTGATCATAGAGTTTCACGATCACTTACGTTGGGTGTTGGGTATAACATCTCACATTGTATACCTAGATGATGGGAATGATGTTCCACATTTCCTTACATTGGTTTTTGTTTATAGTGAATCACCCCACTATCTCAAGTGATAGACATTACATCTATTATTCTAATGAGATTTAGGTATTGTACCCTTGATAGAGACTTTAGCTCATTTGACTACACATGGATGCCTAAGTTATACCCCAGGTCCCACTAGCACCTAATATCTTTGTATGTGTCTATATATTTTCCAAATTATACAATTTATATACATTGATAGATATTATTTACAATTTATTATAAATGTATTCACATGGTAACCTAATATTAGAGTTATTCTGGCCAATTCTGAAGAAGGTACTGTTTGCTTGGTATCCTCTAGGAGCATGAGCTGACTAGTTTATGGATTTTAACATTTATTATTATTTTTTATACCTACATAATGATATATTATTTTTTATACCGACATAATGTTATTATATACACACTAACATGATTATTCTAGAAATCGTTGGTGGTGGACTATTTATTCTTTCTCACACCATATATAGACCGACATTCGGATCCTAGACAGACTTTATGAATGTAGGTAGGGACAAGGGAAAGCGTCTAATAATGGATGATTGATCTAATTTGTTTATATCATGGGATCATGGGAGTAGAGGACTGAATGTATTCTCATGATACTAGTGGATATGTCTTTTTTTCTTTTGTGATTTCGTATAGAATGTTGTATATGAAAATACTCAATTTCCCACGTATCCATATTTTGTAAATCAGAATGAAAATAAATAATTTTTTATATGACTCAGCTTATGGCTTGATTATTATTATGATTTCATGACTGTTTATCTTACACTATTGATTATTTTACTTTTTTCCAAGGTTATGTCACTTATATCATGATTACTCTTTTTTTGTTATTTATTTTTACCGCAATGATACTCCAATAATAGATGATATAGTCTCCCCACCATACCACCCTAGAACCTCGTTATTATTCTACGTCCTCTAGAGTATGATGGGGTGCACTTGAGTCCATGTAATCCCCCACTTAGGAGAACCATTTAGTGGATCATGGTCTGATTTTCTATAAATTTTACTATATTGAAGAGGATTTCATGACACACTAATATATCATATATATATATATATTTCATGTAGCATTTTGTTATAGGTACTTCTAATAAAATTTCCTAATATTGATAAATAACATTGTCATCTAATATATATTCTCACTTAGATAAAGTGAATGAAGATGAAGATGAATTTTTTAAGTGAATAAAGTAACCTAAGATGATTCTATATAATGATGATGGAGATTGAATAATGAAACAACCTGAGTTTTTATAAATGAAATTCCCCTTTAAATGAAGAAATTACATATTCAGTAATGTAGTTATTTAAAAATAATAGACTACATTATTAATTTTAAAACATTATAAAATTTATGTGGTCAGATTTAATAGACTGTTAAGAACCTTAACCATTGGAAATATCACCATTGTTTAGTTATCATTATTATTAGTGTATATTAAGGGTTAAGACAAATTCTATTTGACATAGATAAAAGAAGTCATGACCTCATCTAGTAAGATCGTACCCTATAAATCCCAATTATTAAAGCTTCCATGGTACATAGGATCACTAGGTTTTTCAGTTGATCAAGAATAATATGAAATCTAACAACGAAATCTTGAACGAAATCATTTATAGGATAAGTTAAAGCTTGTCAATATCATATCCCAAACCATGTTCATTGAACCACCCAATGAAAGTGCAACCATAACACACCATACCATTAGGGAGTACACCGATGTGATGAAGGGGTTATCTATCTAGACCCTAGAAGTATGCATTTTTCTATTTTAATTATTATAAAATAATGATTATTTTTATCCCTTTTCATAATTACTTTTTATATAAAATTATATATGTGTTGATTAAAGTTAGATTTGGATTCAACCAAAATTGTACATTTGGAAAAGATATGGTTTTTGAACTATTTTTGATAAATTCAAGAATTATGTACTAAAGATTACTTTATTATACAACTATTATTAAATAATATTTATTTATATACAAATGATAATTTAATTTAATGGTGTCCAATATAATATTTTTTATGGTCAAAAAAATCATTATTATTGTAAAAAAGTATTTTATGGTAAATAAGTTTTTTTATTTAAAAACATAAATTCTCATTCTTAGAGAATAATTTTTATAAAATAAATATTATTTTATAAAATATAATTATTAAATTATCCAATTATATTATTTTTCATAATTTTCTAAGACAATCTATTTTATGGGAAAATATGAAATATGGTAAAATATACGGTTTGTTGTATGACATCATAATGATGAAAAATTTAAATAATAATTTCTTAATAAATCATCCATGAACAAATATAAATTTCATGTTTAAAATAATTTGTTTTTTTAGTTTATTTTATTAATTTTATATACCTTTAAGGAATCCACCAAAACCATGATTTTATTTTATGGTTTTAAAATAAATTATTTATAAACATGACCCACATGTACACTACCCATGGTATCGTTTTAGTATGATCTATTCATAGAATTTTAAAATATTAAAAAACCACTCCTATTTGGAAAATAACATGGAAAATAACCAAGGGAGGTTTTTCATTTTTGATTATTTTATTATATAGAGTCTAAAAACCAAGATTAGAAATTAATTAGTAAATATCCTTTACTTTTCTATAAATACCCACCCAAACTCTAACTATTCTTATATAAATACCCATTGAGTACGGATATACTCTTCCTTTACCTCTCTAAATACCCCTAAGGTCTTCCAAAGGTCTTAAGAAGCTCCTCCTTAGCTTTTAGAAGCACCCTCCTAAGGTATGGAGATTCTATCTTCCTCTTTATTCATGAACTTTTATCTATTATGCCATTAAATTTCAAATTGTTCATGTGGGAATGTGTTTTTTACACATAGAGTTTAATATCCATATGTTTTACAATTAATAGGAGAAACCCTTTCACACTCATTAAAACCATCTATGAATCTTTATGTACACACATTATGTTGTAAAAATTATCTTGTGATTTTCCATGAAAAACATCTTTGTAGTGAATACCCATACCCATTTACAATCAAGTGTATTCACCTAGATGTAGATATATTTAATTTATTTGGAAATAAATAAATTTATACCAAAATACTTAATAATGGGATTAAAAGTGATGAAAGATTTTATTATATTGTATGATATATGTGGAACACTAATTCATGTTGATGATATGAATGTGATGGGTGGGACCAAAATTATATATCCCTAAAATTCATTTAGTAATGTATTTATCTCATTAGATATCATTCATGTCCAATGGGAGGTTATCCTAAATACACAATGATATGATTTCTTAGTGGTTATCCTTGACATTTTCTTATGATGTCATGTTTTATGTTTTTTCCACATTTATATATTGTCTGAATATTATAATCTTATATCACGATTTGATGTTATGGTTTATGATTCTCACCAACTTTATGTCACCTTGATGTCCCTCTGGACTAAGATGTATCACATTTGTTATATTATTCTTTGATTATTCCCTTACTAGGATCTATAGATCAACCTTTTCTCATATACATATTCAGGTTATTCAATTCAATATTAATAGAGAGATGGAATATAAGGGAATTTTTTTGAGTTTTTAAATAATGTTGTTATAACCATATTTTAATTTATTGTTCTATATATATAATTAATCAAATAAACTAGACCTCATGATTGTGTTTCTTTGTGTAATAAATAATGAATTAATGTGCCTTAAATATACGAGTTTTCATAGTTGGTATCAGAGCAAGGTCAAGTTATTTTTGGGTATTAGGATTAATAAACCTTACATAAATACATAGTGATATGATTAAACACATGAAAATGTCCCTAAATTTTGGTAGATTATAGATTAATTAGTTTCTAAGAAAAAAATCACTATCTCGATACTACTAATGAATGTGGTTCTGGTACAGTTTAACCTATATCTAATAATCAAGAAGAGGGTACATTTGATATTAACTCGATCATAACCTGGTGCATGAGAAATATACCTTGACACACACATATTTTGACACTCCTAAGGGTTATTATTGGTAAATTTAGAAGCTATGTATGATTATTTTTAAAGGGGAAAAAATTCCTATGAAATTTTATATTAGGAAAGAGACCACGTACGGAAATGATTGAAACCATGAAATTCATAAGCTAAGGAATATATTTAATTTATTAGTTATCACATAAATGATTATAGTTTCCATTTATATGTTTAAAAGTTTAAAAATTCTCATCCCAATGCATGTTTTAGATAAAATTAAGTGTTTAGAAATAGAATCAAATAGTGGGATTGAGGTTTATCATCCAGTCATGAATTTTAAATGTCTTATGCGACTACGATTCTATAGATTATTTTATATCACACAAGTTTAGTAGACTTATTCAAAAACAACCAAAAAATATATAATTTTAGTTTTTAGTGAAACTGGAAATGGGGAAATTATTTCATCCCATGTATTTAAGTTCTATTCTATCTATATTTTTGGGCTAAACTACCCAATGATCACTGTGATACCCCATTTAGTAGAATTCAATGATATTATAGGCATGAATTAACTTTACTTATATAAACCCAACATAAATTTCAAATTAAATGAAATTAACCTCCATATCATGAATCTCCCTCATATTATATACAATTTAATGGATGGGGATGAATCACCTTTGGAATCATCAACTTAAGTATAGATATTATTGACTTGTGGGAAATTATATCTAGATAAAATGATTGAGACTAAGGAAAATATCATCATTGATTCTAAACCCCGCATAAGGAAATATGATGATGTCTTTCTGGAAGAATCACATAGTAACCCTTAAAACTAATAGGTTAAGTTCTCAATCAAAATCATATAAATAGATCTTCCAATACCCATGAATCCATACAGAATGGAATATTATGAAATTGGGGAATAGAAGAAGAATATATTAGAGAACATGGATAAAAAATTTATATGACTAGGTGATTCACCATGGGGTGCACTAGTCTTCTTCATCAAGAAGAAGGATGAGTCAGTGAACATATACATTTATTATCATGAGCTCAAAATGTTCACAATAATTAAAGTGTATCATTTTTCATGGATTAATTAATTTTTTTATCATCTATATGGAGATTAGTATTCATTTAAAGTGGATATTTAGTTGGGAAATTATTGTGTAAATGAAAATTTTAAAGCTATACCCATGGATACATTTAATTTAAGGTATGTTCACTATAAGTTTATAATTATTCCTTTTGGAATCACTAATTCTAAATATATCTTCCTGGAATTAATAAATTGAGTCTTTAGATATTACATAAAAAAATTTAGTAGTCATTATAGATGATATTATTTTCTACTCTAAATGAAAATAGGAACATGAGGATCATTTTAATGATGTACTAAAAACCTTACAAAAATAAAAGTTATATGAAAATTATTTCAAATGTGAGTTTTGGAGGGATAAAGTATCATTCCTAGGGTATGTTATCTGTAGTTCATATATATCAATAAATCCATGAAAAATATTGGTAATTGAGTTGTGTAATCATATAGTATAACAATGTGATTACATATGTTTCCCACTAATTAAATATCCAGGTGACGAACTAACCAACCCATGATTTGGAATTGGATATCATGGTATTTATATTAAATATTGGTTGAATTTCCTTTATAGGGAAAAGTGTGAGATATATATGCATTAAAAAATCCTCAAGTATATATTAACACAAAAGGATTTGAATATTCACCAATAAAGGTGGTTAGAGTTGATCATGTATTATGACTGTTCAATCCCTTACCATCCTGAGATAGTGAAGAATGAGGAAGATTCTACGAGTAAAAACGATCCTGAAACCCTGTCCAGGGTGAGTATTAAAAGGGATCCAATATTAATGGAAATGTAGAGGATAGAAATGGGAACACTAAAATTATCTTTATCCAATAACTGTCAAATAACTACTCAACCATTAATTCATGAGAGGATCTAGGTGTCCTAAAAATATGGTGAAGGGATACAATGAACCTTAGAAAATATTACAGAGTTCAAAAATTTTAAACATCGATTTATATGGTTTGGAACCTAGATATATTCCCCATAAAAACGTGAACTGAAGAGGGAAATCCTTAATGATCCACATTATTCATCCTTCTTTATTTATCTATGAAGCATGAAGCTGTATAGATATATGAAGAAAAATTCTGGTAGGATAACATGGAGAGAAAGATTAAAAAATTTGTATCTTAATAATTGGTAGGACAATAATTTATGGCTGAATGATATAATTATAAGGGTATAATGAAAAAATTTCCCATAACTATGTAGAAATGGTAAAACATAACTGTTGAATTTATCATAAGACTCCTCAATACATCTAATGTTAATTATGCCATCTAGGTGGCAGTCAATCACTTAAAATTTCAGAAAATTTCACTAATATCAGAGAAGACTTATCTCTTGAAAAATGCACCATGATATATATATAAGGGAATTGGTAAGATAACATGAAGTACCACTCATTATTATATCTAGTTGAGGTCTAGGGTCTACCTTAAGGTTTTGGAGAATCCATCACAAGCTTTGTGTAGAGAGTTATGTTTACGTAATTCTTATCACTCTCTAATGGATGACCAATCTATGAGAACTATTAAAACTCTAGAGGTTATGTGGAGTCATGTTTTATGTATTTCCAAGTATGATGGGATCAAAACCTTCCTCTTGTGGAGATCTCATATAACAACAAATTACACTCTAGTATTCAAATGGAACCATTTGAAGCTCTGTATGTGAGATTTTTTCTTTCTTCAACATATTGGTATGATGTTGGAGGGTGGAATATTGTGATTATTTATTATCCAATATTTAAAAGAGAAAGTTCAAATAATTCATCGTAATATGGAATTCATGAAAATTTGGTATAAAATCTATACATAAAATCAATAATGAGAACTAGAGTTTGAGGTTGGAGATAAGGTGTTCCCTTGTATATCACTATGGAATAAAGTAATGAACATTGGGAATAAGGGAAGGATTAGTCCTATATACATCATCCCCTTTAAGATCCATGAATACTTTATATCTTTGGAATATCAACTAGAACTATCTCTTAACCTATCCCAAGTACATGATATATTCCATTTTTCCATATTAAGGAAGTACATACCAGACCACTCACATGTAAAAAATTTATAGGTGGTACCCTTGGAGAAATATATTTCATATGTGGAGTAGAGGATAAACATCTTATATCATAGAGACAAAGATATATGAAACATTACAACTCACCTGGTCATAGTGATATGGAAAACCAAAAGTTTGAGGAAGCAACATGAGAACCAAAGGGGGAAATGAAATATAAGTACCCTCATATGATTTAGTGTATGCAATTAAATTTCATGGGTAATATTTTTAAATTTGGGAAAATGTGATGACCCAAACTTTTATAAATGAAATTCCCTTTTTCAATGAATAAATTCCATAATATGTAATGTAGTTATAGAGAACACATGTATTACTTTGGTTATATTATACTATTATAAAATAAGTATAGTTTCATTTAAAATAACATTAATCACCTTAACCATTGATAATAAAGTTATCATATAGTGACTATTAATATTAGTATCTTTTAAGGGTTTTGATAAAGTATCATTGACATAGAAAAAATATGTGATGACCTCAACCCATAGGATCATACCATATGAAGTACACTTTTCAGAGATTCTGGAAGACATGGAATCATTGGGATTTTCACTTGACCAAGACCAAGATGAAATTAAAAAAGTGAAATAAGAAAGAAACCATTTTCGGTATAATTTCATGATTTTCGAGATCACATCACAAAACATGTTCTCTGAACAACCCTAAGAAAGTTGCACAATTGCACACCTTACCCTTAGGGTTTACGCTGGTGTAATAAGGGGTTATGTATCTAGACCATATTAGTACAATATTTTATTTTTTATTTATAATGAAATAATGATTATATTTATCCCTTTTCATTATTAATTTATATATAGAAATATACATCACTTGATAAAAATTTGATTTTGATACAACAAATATTATATTATTGCAAAAATAGACAGTTTCAAAAAACTTTTTGATAAATTAATGAATTTTGAAATAAATATTAATATTATATAATAATATTATTAAATAATATTTACTTATATACAATTGATAATTTAATTTAATTAATTCCAATTTAATATTTTTAAGGGTTGGAAAATTGTTATTTTATGTAAAAATAATTAATTTACATCAAATAAATACATTAATTTAAAAGTTTAAATTCTCATATTTATAGAATTATTTTGATAAAATAAATATTATTTATGAATTCATCTTGTTAAGATTTTCCAATGGTGATTTTTTCATTATTTTGTAAGATAGTCAATTTGTTGTGTAAAAATTAAATATGATATAAATATAGGGTTTGTATTATGACATCATAATGACACCAATGCTAGGTAATAAATTCAAAAAAATAAATAAAAAACAACATATATACATACCATTTAAAACAACCTATTTTTAATTTTATTTGATTAATTTTTAAACCCTTATTGAATCCTCCTAAGTCAATATTACATTTTAAGGTTTTAAAATCATTTTTTATATACATGAGTCACTTTCACATAACCCATGTCATTATATTAAAATTTTCAGTTCAGGGAATTAAAAAATATTTAGAAAATATCTTATATGGATGAAACCAAGGGAGAAAACTATGGGAATGTTTCTATTTTTTTATTATTTTATTGTATAGAATAAAGAACGCAGGTTTATAAATTAATAAATAATTTCTCTTTCTTTTTCTAAAAATACTAATCAAAACTCCCACTCCCATTTACTAAAAAACCTATGATAATGAATTTACTCTCTATAAAATTATATAAGACATATCAAGGTGTTCCCAATATCTTATTTATCATCTCCCAATACTTTAGAAGTTCCCCAACGGTAGGTGATTCTGTCATATTTATTCAAACACATTCTTTGTATTATGCCATTTGATTTCAAATTTTGTAGCAAAGAACATTATGAATGATAAAAAAGATTGGAGAAAGAGCGGTGAGGATCCCTAGACCAACACTCCTAGGTTAGATTCTAAAACAAATTATTTAATCACTGAATTTTATTCAATGTGTGATGACCCATGCTAAAAATACATATATTTCACTTTTACCATTTTTGGATTTTAACATGGTAATTAATTTTTACCAATTAAATATAATATTATTACATAATAATAAAATGGTACTTATCATATAATAATTTCCTAATTATTCTGAATATGAAATCCATTTTATAAAATATTATTTCTATTTTTATGAAAAATTAAACTAGCACATGTAACATGTAAAACAAATTTTTAGAAAAAGTGTAATTTTAATAACAAATGATATGTTTAGGAGAAAGTTCTTAATGTTTTTGAATTTATTGGAATTAATTGATTTATTTTTAATTTAATTAGAGTTATATTACTTTAAAACAAATCCATAACATAATTAATTCGTTTAAAACTTAATTAAAAGAGAAATACTTAAAATTGTCTTTTATTAAAAAATATTTCTTAATATTTATAATGTCAAATATGGGTTTTATAAATATAAAATTGTATTTATTTCATTAAATAAATAAATTTTTAATCCTGAAAAAATTTTATATGTTTTTATGTTTTAATTATATCTTGATATAGTCATAAACATTATCGTTTTAGTAAAAACTATATTTTTCACTATTCACCTAAAGATCGATTATTTTAGAAAAATCCAAAGAATTAACCACAAGATAATATTGTTATTATAAATCAAACAATGAGTGTAATTTTTCATATTAAAGTTATAAAATTTGAGAGTTTAACTTTTATGTAAATTCATAAATTGTAATGAAAAACCATTTCTAAGTGTAACATCATCGTATGGTAGAATATATCAATCTTGAATGATTGTAGTTAACAAGGAATAAAAATGAAAAAATAAACCAATAAAACCCCTTAAATCATTTTACTTATTATTTTCATGTTATGAAATATTTTTTTATACTAATAAATACTATCTTAGTGAGCTAATTTATATCTAAACTTACACTCAGCTTCATAACCTGGGGAAATGGAATCATAAGATAATGGGTGTGCTCAAATACTTAGTAAGGATAAACATAAGTGATAAAAATAATATATCATTAATGGGTGTAATATTATAATACAATTACAATCTTGGTAAATGTACATAACATTAGATAATCATACCCAAAAAATCATAGATCACAAAACATGAGATGATGTATCATGCTTGGCGTATCATAAGTCATGAATAAAAAATAGTGTAAATGCATTTTTCAATGAATATGATCCATGAGAGCATACAATTTGGATACCTTATAAATTTTGACCAAACATTATCATGGTGAAAATTTACCTTCACGAGTCAAAATATTTCACCCATGATTTTGTGGGAAATTAATTGTAACCACATAAACATTAGTATCACAAGTCACACACTTTAAACCACACTTGAGAAAAAAATTAATTTTACCTACATATATGTGCCTCATGATATTTAATCTTTCAAAGAATTCATTTGAATAATATGTATGATCCCACACATAAATCATATATACATATGTGTGTCACTTTAAAATAATCATTTATCATATCATAAAGAACCCATGGAAAGAAAAATAGACTTTATAACATTTCTTGATTGAATCACTAAAATTAATCAAAAAAATATAAAAGGATGATACATGAAATTTAATCACACAAAATGAGTATTACATAATAATATTTAAAGGGATATAGATTGGAAAAAATTTCTAAATAAACATTTATTTTATAGATAAAAAGGAAAATCAGAGTGAAAATATAAAAGAGTTAAAAAAAATGTATTTACAATTGTTGTAAATGATGATGCAATGAGTCACATTGAAAAGTCATTTTAAAAAAGGTATAGTAGAAAATTATGAAAAATATAACTTTTAAAAATTTATTTCAAAAATAGAGTTATGAAAAAGAAATAAGGGTTATATAATGGAAATTTGGAGTGGAAGATAAAACATATGATTATGAATTTAATTTTTTTAATATATTAAAAATACCTTTATTTTCCACATACTAAAAACGAATAATTTTTTTTTGAAAATGGGTTATGGAAAATGTAAACATAAAAAGAGATAAAATGTAATTGGTTTTCAAAATATTAACGAGGACATTAGAGGGAATAAAAAATATAGACATGGAATAAAATATCCTTTAAAAAACATACGAATTATTCATAACATCGTTATACTTTTATAAAAATGAAATTCATCATGTAAGAGAATTTGAGTTACAAATTCATATTTTCCTAGAGATAAAATATGGAATGTCATATAATGTTGGAAATTAAGGCATATTTATGTCTTAGAATAATTATTTTCAAGAAGTAACACTACAACCTAATGAAATGAAGCTTGAGTAAACAAAATCCATTACATATTTGGAATTAGTTAAAGAAAATTAATTGGAAGAAGGGATTTATAAAAGGATATGTAATTCCCATGAAAACAAATATAAATTTAAAAATAGAAATATCATAGGCATTTCATAAAAAAAATTTAGAGTAATTTTCAAGAAGAAAAATCACAACTCAAAGGATGAAAATTAAACTAACAAAAATTATTACAATGTAATTATCTATTGAATTCAATACCCATGAATGGTAGAATGTGAGATGGATTATTAAATCAGTTATATTTCATGGGAAAATAAGAAAAAATAAATCCATTTCCAATATCTACATCATTAATGGAAACATGTTGTTAATACAAATCCTATATTAATGATGAAAAAATGAGATACAAAAACCCTTACCTTAATTCCCAAATTCCTGGAATGTTATTTAACCTCCTGCATTAAAAAAATAACTATATTTATAAAAAATTCATAATTTTATTTATACCTATAAAACTTTATAAAATTAAATTATAATAATTTTTTATAAATGTTTTATTTATATTTTTTTTTCATCGTTAGATGTTTATTGTTTTAAATTATGTTGTTTTGTACTAGATTCAGAATGGTGATATTGATTATTATTTAAATTTTCAGATTTCATCATTATAATAACTTGAAAGGTATTGAAATATAATATATATATATATATATATATATATTTAAATCTATAATTTAAATTCGTGGGAATTTTAGTTATGATTTGTGATTACTAAATCGTTGAGGATATTGTTTCGATAGATTCAATGAATGAGGGGTTTATCTTAATAAACTATTAGATATTACCATTATGATTACATTTAAAAAAATGTAATTATTTTTTATAGGTATAAGAGATAGAGTAGGGAATATTACTATTATTACCAACCATATATCATTAATTGCGATTAAAAAATTGAATGCAGTTGAGTTTTTAAATACACCAAAGAAGATAAGGATGTAGTCTCATGGATGTTCAAGTGATAAAGATGATGAAGGAAATAATGTTAAATTTTCTTCATATGAAATTTTTATATATAGAAACCTAAAAGAATGTATCAAAAGAACTAAAAGATGTTTTTTATATGGTAATAGAGGGATTTGAGCTAAAAAATATTTGGTAAAAAAGAATACTTCTATCAACGCAACAACAAAAAATAATTTTCCTTTTGAGAATCTATTAAAAATTCGATGTCTAAATTTGATGAATTTCAGAACTATGAAAATAGTGCAATAATGTAAGGTATTAATAAGAAAATGGACACTAAAAACCTCTAATACCGTGGGAAACAAAGGAAATCCTATGAAAAGTATATTATATAAGTGGATAGTGATAATTAAGTGGTGTTAGGTACCCTAATTCTTAAAATAGATTTTCTAATGTATTATGTTGTGTAAGTTTTAACTAACTTTTATCTATATAATTAGAAATAAAATCCCTAATGGCAACATCATTGTATCCAAATTATATGAATCTTCTTCATGGATTGTGGAGTTATGATCTAGGAAAGCCTTATTATCCTCCATTTATATAATTTTTATAATACAACATTAATTTATCGGCTATATCCACATAAAATTAATATTAATCAACCAAATAGGGAAATCAAATTTTCTATCTGAAAATTACTTATGATTATATATCATTCCAAGGTTTAGTATGAACTTTATAGAGAAATTAGTAACATGATAAAAATATTAAAACACAACCATGAGAGGTATTTAGAATAAATGGGAAGGAATAAACTAAATACAAGGATATATCTATTATTATGGGATAAAATAACTTCACAGACAAACCCAAGATAATTTGGTTTATACATCATTATAAATAAAATCCCGAGCTATATATATCTTATAGAAACCCTTAATTACTTTATTAGTAAGTGATAATAAAAAATTATGAGGGCATAATTTTTTTAAGTGGATAGAATGCAACACCTCAAGATTTTAATTTTGTTTACCCTTTTAAAATAAACACCATATCATAGTTCTCACGAAAAAACTAACTAAATTTTTTGGAAATACATTTTATTGAAGTAAAATAGTATGACATAGGAACAAATCCATACATTAAGAGAATTATAGAATAATAAACAATAAAAAAATTAAAATTAAGATAAATACACATGCATAAAAAAACACAAAAAACATATAATCTTCATCCTTGTGGTATATAATGGGAATCATAAATCCAATCAAAACTATTTAAAAAATTTTAAGCACTAAAATTATTATAGGAATATTGAGAAAGATGTGATTTACTAGAATGGATAATCTTAGGATATATATTAGTTTGAAATATGACCGTTATAAATATGGTCATTGGGAATTTTGTCATTGTAAATATGGTAATTAGAAATAAGGTCATTGGAAATATGTTAATTGTATATAAATTTTTCCAATATGTATAATAATTCCCTATTTTTTGGAAACAAATTTTAAATAATATATATCTAGGATAACAAATAATGAAACAAAAATACAGTATTTAATTAAAATATTTTACTATAAAAGTATTTTTATGTACTTTTTTTATTAAATTTTAATATGATTTCTCTAAAAAATTAATAGAAATATTTTAATATCAATGGATTTGTAAAATTAAACTTTTAGAATATAAATAATTAATTTTAATTTTATTTGTTAAAGATTATTTAATATAAAAGAAAAATTTTTTGAATAACTTTTTTTGTATTGTGTTTTTATCTTTAATTGAATTAATCATTTTTAAAGAATTATTATAATAAAATGCTTTCAATGAAAAAAATTAAAAAATTTAATTTAATTATTAATTGATAGGAAATAATAATATAATAATTAATACTCAAAAAAGTCATTTTTATATAAGAACTATTTTTCATTAAATTTTATGATTTTATTTTTAAGATAAAATATAAAAATGTGAAATTCATTTTTTATGATATTTTCTTAATTTTTTAATTTACAATACAATATTATCATAGGATGATTTTTTGAGGATTTTATAAACTAATTGTTTTAATGTAAATAGTAAAAAATATTATTTTACTAAAATCCTACATTTTATGAATATATCGTGAAGTATAAATTTAATAATATTATAAAACATTTTTAACTATTATAAAGGTATTTATGAATAGAAACGATAAATTTTTTTAAAAAGTCTATATTATATTTTGAAAACAAATGTTTAATATTTGGAAAAATAAGCAGTACTTTTTCTAATAAAAAATATTTTTAGTCATTCTATTTTAATTTTGTTTTTATAGACTAAATTATGTTTAATATTTCATTTCAATTCACATAAAAATTATTTGGTAAATAATGAAAAAAATAATTTCATAAAAAAACACTAATAAGTTTTTCGCATACAATATATTTATTCTTAAAAATAAACGTTTCCAAAAAATGGGGTTTTTCATATTAGATGTGATAATGTTAAAATTAATTTCTACTACACCAATTTATTTTATTTATAAAATTTAATTAATATTTTAAATAATTAGGTCCCAAATACATAATATGGCCACTTTAATTATTTTAATTAATAGTAAATTACTAAGGTAAAAATTATTTACCATATTAAAATACAAAAATTCTATGAGTGAAAAATATAAAAATAAAAGACTTATAAATATTTGTTAAAATGAATTGGTTATGGATTCTTGAGAATACCTCACCACCCAATCCATTATTTTCTATGTTCTCTCTTTATATTAAAAATTTATACTTACAAAAATACCATTCCCATCATTTATAAAAGGAGCTCACCCCCACTGTAACACCCCAGGTAAATAAAGAATATGACATTTTCATATTTATCCATATTTGGGAATAAAATATCAATATGACTTTAAAGGGGACGCTATGCTCGATAGCGTACCCAACACGCAACAACGAGTTTCTTGGGAATCTTACGTTGCACTCTAATAATAAAATAATATTATTTTAAATGTTAGTTAACAAGTAGCCGTTGTACTGGCCGGAATGGATAGAAATAACTAAAATATGATTATATATGTTTCTAAATGTGTTTTACATTTACCCAATAAAAGGTAAAGGCTTAAAATACGGAAAGAGTTCAATTTTAGGCATTTCCCTAATTTTCACTAAGGGTTCACTTATCACCTTTTGACGGAGAACTGTCATTAAATATAGTTTTGATCAATCTTATACTATATTTTGGACAAAATAAAACTCTTCTTTAGAATTGGAACATCAAAATTTACTTTGTGTAAATTTTTGATATCTTTCCGATAAAGTTCATTTTTTTCAATGAATAGTGTAAAATGTGGTATTTTAATTCAAAACCCCTTTTTAATCTAATTTATTAATATGATTAGATTATCTTTTCAATTGGTTTTAAAGTGAAATTAGAAAATATTTTTACCATTAAATCCAATAGTGGTCGTTGGAATTAATTTCACTTTGAAATCGGACTTAAACTAGTGTCAATCTTTTGATACTTATTGTTTCATAAAAACACGCTATTTGCTCTGACAGCGGGAATTAATTATTAAATTAATTAATGTGACTTATATGTTTTGAATTTTGTAAAATAGACTTCATTTTTGAATTCGTAATATCAAATATAGCTTAGGGTGAATTTTTGGTAATTTTCTGAAAAACTTCAATTTTTGATGAATAGTGAAACCACTAAGTTGTACTTATAAAGACTGATTTTCCGTTTAAATTAAATTTTGCCATCATTGTGTTTTGAATTTCAAAAATCCAACATACATGGTAGTCATTAAGAAATAAAATGTGGTTCAATGAGATTAAAATAATTTTTTTGGTGAATAGTAACTTATTAAGTTTTTAATCGCGATTAGTGGTAATTAAGGTAGTTTAAGGTATAAATAATGCTTTAATAATATGAAATGACCTATACACATGTCCCAACCTTATTAGTTGTGTCATGGCAGACCAAGACAAGCCATGGGTCAACTTGGGGACCCCATGGGGACACTTTGGTTGGGAAATGACATAAATAACTTTTTATTTAATGTAAAAGTAAAAAGGACACAAACATGATATGTTTTTCTAAAACAATTTTTAAGTGGGGTTATTAATGTCAGATTTTTGATTATAAATAGTAATTGGAAAGCTAAAAAGATTTACTACATCATAGTATTTTTTTTATAATTTCTAGACATTAAATAAATTAAATTATTTATGACATAATAATGATGCAGCGATGACATCATTATTTGACGATTTAAATAAAATGGAAAGATAATGTAAAATATATGAACTACACATGTCCAAAACTTATTGGATGGGTGGATTTCTAAACCTTATCACCTTATCCAAGAATAATATCAATGTGGGACCTTTTAAAACCTAAACACATTTTCAAATAAAGTAATATGTCTTTACTTTCCAAAAGTGCCCCTCCTCTCCTCTTATAAAAGGCCCCCACCTCTACCTCATTTCACACACTCCTCAAGCCTTTGGATCGGCCAACCCCTGCCCATTTACTCTCTCCACATCCCTCTACTCATCCTAGAGGATTCCCTTTGGGCAGAATCTTTTAAAAGGAAGCCTTTAGGCTCAAATCAAAAGGAGTTACACTTTTAAAGGTAATTCATTCTCTCTTGTTCATTTGTTTTATTTTTCTTCTCCAACCCTCTAAAATCTTTTTATTTACTTATTTTGTAACAACACCAGTATCTTCAATATACTAGGATGTTGTTATAAGATTTATTCGAGGTACACTCTCACACAACTACATCAAATGGTTAAAGAACATACGGTTTCCGTGGATGGAAAAATTCTACCTCCCGAAACGATGATTGTTCAATACTCATTTAACACCTTCAAAGGTGGCCATTATGATGTCACTATTTTTGTATATGATATATTATAGGTTTATGTTTTTCTTAAGCTTCTGTTTTTTTTCATTTTGGGCATACCTTTATGGTTTCCATTATGGGTAAACACGATATCTTCATTTTAGGAAGTGCGGACTACCTCCCCCTGAAAGTGATTTGATTCGTTAATACCATATGTGGGATGTGTGAAGGATAAAGTTAATGATATTATATATGTTATTATACAGGAATTATAATATACTCTTATATAATTATTATTCCATTCCAAAAAAATACGAAATAGAAATGGAAGTAGCGTTCATGCGTACGTACGGCTTACCGTCTCCATGAACGGTGCATTTCATTTCTTATCCCCAAATGTAATGTACTATTAAAAGTACATGTATATAATGGATATATATAATTAATGATATATCTAAATGATGAATATAATTCTGGAATTAGAATATACATATCTCTCATTTAGTTTTAATTCCATTAATATGACAAAGAAATGAAAGTAGCGTTCATGCGTACGTACGGCTTACCGTCTCCATGAACGGTGCATTTCATTTCTTACCTCTAAATGATTATGTAATATTATAAATACATGTATATGCTGTATATATAGGATATATATGATATCCAAATCAGGAATTTCATTCTGGATATAAAGAACTTTTGACCACACGAACAACATGTAATTGTAAGAAGTTCACTTTCAACTTAAGAACCAAATATCGACAAAACAAACATTATTAACATAAATGGTTACATAATGTTTATAACATAGCAATAAGTGATATAAAAGGAAAAATGAACTTTAAAAAGGTTCTTAATCAAGTATAAATTAACTCAAGTTTATTATTCAGGACGTTAAAGAACGATCGAGTCAAGTCGGACCCGAGGTAAGGGACTTCGTCTCAATCTCCTTTCATTGAGGCATATTTCGTTTTATACACAACTTTCTTTTATATGGTGTATAAACCCCCTTTGACTTTTACTTTTATACAAAATGAATCTTTTTATACAAAGCGTTTTACAAAACGACAAAAAGGAATGTTTCCTTTAACGTACGTGGCGACAAAAACCTTTTCCACCACCGCGAGTATTATTTGATCTTTGGCTTCCTCAACAAGCCGTTATGTTTTTAAAATGAAATAAATACCATATACTCTTTTATGTATTTTGGTATTGAAAATGGTTTTGATAAAGGATTCTATTATGATATATTGTGATTGAAATGTGGAAATGTTATCATTCCTTTATATTGGTTTTATGTTTAATGATTTTATACTGGTACTTGGACATTTTAACGGGTGGTTACGTTATAAACCATATGACGGGTGGTGCCGTGAATACCAGGATGGGTGGTTACGTTATAACCTCCAATGCATTGGGTATGGAAGTCGGCCGTATGGCTATTCCATTAAGTATGTATGGAAATTGGCCGTATGACTATTCCATTATGTGATATGTGTGGAAGTCGACCGTATGGTTACTCCACTTAAGTATGTTTATGTCTCAAGTTACCTTTATATATGTTATGTGTTATTTTTATGGATTTTATGGTAACCCTTTGGTTACAAAAAGGTAAGTAATGATACTTTATTCAGTGAAGAGTTTTTACTACTTCATGTTGGTGAAAAGTATTACATTGATAAAGTATTCATGGTTTACTTGTTGTTTTGAAAAACTAACAGTTTTCATTATTTGTGTATCCCTTACTGAGCTTCTTATGCTCATCCCAACTTTTTGAAATATTTTTCATTGGACTTAGCGTGGAATAGGGTCAAGGATGAGATCAAGGGAAAGTCATGCTACCTAAAACATGGAACTATACATGTTTCTTTTAAAGAGTTTTTATTTTATGGAAATTTAGTAGAAGCGACTACTTTGTAATCCTTTGAGATGTAATAGTTATGTCCTAATTCTCTAAAACTCTAAACCTGAAAAAATCCTCAATGTGAATTACTCATTTAATTCAATATTAAGTAAGGTTTAAGGCTGGGGCCTTATAGTTGGTATCAGAGGACGGTTTAGACAACTTTAGGGATTAGGAGTTCTTGTGAGACACATGATTAGTCCCTATATCTATTATTTCAGTTAAATCCTTGTTTTAAAACTTTTTTTCAGGTCAAGTAAAGTCGGTTACGAATGGAAGGAGAAGGATCTCAAACGATATTCCTATCTCTTCCTGATGACATGCTTGCAATAATTATTGCACAGTCATCTTCGGATGATTGTGAAACATTTTCTAGCATACAACTCACTTGCAAGCAGTTGTTTGAGATATCAAACACCTCCACTATACCTCGTTATCATCGTGGATCATGGGTTGTTTTTAGACAAATACTATTTTCACAATATTCTCATATTTTCAAGAAAGTTAAATATTATCAAGGTATTTTCAAATATTTTACCTTATCACAAGAATTTGAAGCATATTATGATTTTAAAAAGGGTGCTGAGGAAGGAGACCCTTGCGCAACCTATTTATATTTGCTTTTACAATATAGTCTCACATCACATACTTATGGTATTTTAAAAGGACCAATAATAGAAAATTTCAACTCAATTTCGGTCCGACTATTTTATAGAAATCATGTTTTATCAGATGTTTTGGAATTATATGTCATACATGATTATTTTCCAAAACAGTTTTTCTGTGAACACCCATATGACCCATGTTGTACGAGGTGTATTTGGATAGAGGAAGAAAATTATTTTGAAGGATCTCCAAATCATTGTTGTAATGCATGGGACTTCTACCTACATGAACAAGATGACGATGAAACCGAGTGGACGCCATGATCGAGGTATGCTATTATGAGTTTGTGTAAGAAACCTAGAAAGAGTTGAAAGTCAACATGAAAAGTAAGTATGTTTCCTTAAGATCAAAAATAAATTCCTCAATGAAAAGTAACTTACAAGAAAAATGTTGTCTATTAATTTTTCCTACTGGGGAATGAAATACCGTTTAACCCATCACAAGTTTGTGATTTTCTTATTGTTAACTTTCTCCAAAACATGTTTTCTATCACTCTCCATCAGAACATGACCCTATGTTTTCTCCGCCATGTTCATGTTTTCCTACATGGAATCCTAGTATGGGTTAACTCGGGTGACCTCTGTACTTATCTTCCTTTATTTTAAAGTGATTGTTTTACCGACTCTTGTTCCGATGTGGGACTTTCAATGATGTTTCCAAGCTCAATTTTAAAATTGTGAGGACGCAATTCCCAAATGGGGGAAGGATGTAACACCCCAGGTAAATAAAGAATATGAAAATTTCATATTTATCCATATTTGTGAATAAAATATCAATATGACTTTAAAGGGGACGCTATGCTCGATGGCGTACCCAACACGCAACAACGAGTTTCTTGGGAATCTTACGTTGCACTCTAATAATAAAATAATATTATTTTAAATGTTAGTTAACAAGTAGCCGTTGTACTGGCAGGAATGGATAGAAATAACTAAAATATGATTATATATGTTTCTAAATGTTTTTACATTTACCCAATAAAAGGTAAAGGCTTAAAATACGGAAAGAGTTCAATTTTAGGCATTTATACCCTAATTTTCACTAAGGGTTCACTTATCACCTTTTGACGGCGAAATGTCATTAAATATAGTTTTGATCAATCTTATACAATATTTTGGACCAAATAAAACTCTTCTTTAGAATTGGAACATCAAAATTTACTTTGTGTAAATTTTTGATATCTTTCCGATAAAGTTCATTTTTTTCAATGAATAGTGTAAAATGTGGTATTTTAATTCAAAACCCCTTTTTAATCTAATTTATTTATATGATTAGATTATATTTTGAATTGTTTTTAAAGTGAAATTAGAAAATATTTTTACCATTAAATCCAATAGTGGTCGTTGGAATTAATTTCACTTTGAAATCGGACTTAAACTAGTGTCAATCTTTTGATACTTATTGTTTCATAAAAACACGCTATTTGCTCTGACAGTGGGAATTAATTATTAAAATAATTAATGTGACTTATATGTTTTGAATTTTGTAAAATAGACTTCATTTTTGAATTCGTAATATCAAATATATCTTAGGTTGAATTTTTGGTAATTTTCTGAAAAACTTCAATTTTTGATGAATAGTGAAACCACTAAGTGGTACTTATAAAGACTGATTTTCCGTTTAAATTAAATTTTGCCATCATTGTGTTTTGAATTTCAAAAGTCCAACATAAATGGTTGTCATTAAGAAGTAAAATGTGGTTCAATGAGATTAAAATAATTTTTTTGGTGAATAGTAATTTATTAAGTTTTTAATCCTGATTAGTGGTAATTAGGGTAGTTTAAGGTATAAATAATGCTTTAATAATATGAAATGACCTATAAACATGTCCCAAACTTATTGGCTGTGTCATGGCCGACCAAGACAAGCCATGGGTTAACTTGGGGACCCCATGAGGACACTTTGGTTGGGAAATAACATAAATAACGTTTTATTTAATGTAAAAGTAAAAAGGACACAAACATGATATGTTTTTCTAAAACAATTTTTAAATGGGGTTATACAAGTCAGATTTTTTATTATAAATAGTAATTGGAAAGATAAAACGATTTCCTACATCATAGTATTTTTTTTATAATTTTTAGACGTTAAATAAATTAAATTATTTATGACATAATAATGATGCAGCGATGACATCGTTATTTGATGATTTAAATAAAATGGAAGGATAATGTAAAATCTATGAACTACACATGTCCAAAACTTATTGGATGGGTGGAGTTCGAACCCTTATCACCTTATCCACGAATTATATCAATGTTGTACCTTTTAAAACCGAAACACATTTTCAAATAAAGTAATATGTCTTTACTTTCCAAAAGTGCCCCTCCTCTCCCCGTATAAAAGGCCCCCAACTCTACCTCATTTCACACACTACTCAAGCATTTGGCTCAGCCAAACCCTGACCAGTTACACTCTCCACATCCCTATCCTCATCCTAGAGGATTCCCTTTTGGCATAATCTTTTAAAAGGAAGCTTTTAGGCTCAAATCAAAAGGAGTTACACTTTTAAAGGTAATTCATTCTCTCTTGTTCATTTGTTTTATTTTGCTTCTCCAACCCTCTAAACTCTTTTTATTTACTTATTTTGTAACAACACCAGTATATTCAATATACTAGGATGTTGTTATAAGATTTATTCGAGCTACACTCTCACACAACTACATCAAATGGTTAAAGAACATACGGTTTCTGTGGATGGCGAAATTCTACCTCCCGAAACGATGATTGTTCAATACTCATTTAACACCTTCAAAGGTGGCCATTATGATGTCACTATTTTTGTATATGATATATGATATGTTTATGTTTTCCTTAAGCTTCTGTTTTTTTCATTTTGGGCATACCTTTATGGTTTCCATTATGGGTAAACACAATATCTTCATTTTCGGAAGTGCGGACTACCGCCCCCTGAAAGTGATTTGATTCGTTAATACCATATGTAGGATGTGTAAAGGATAAAGTTAATGATATTATATATGTTATTATACTGGAATTATAATATACTCTTATATAATTATGATTCCATTCCAAAAAAAATACGAAATAGAAATGGAAGTAGCGTTCATGCGTACGTACGACTTACCGTCTCCATGAACGGTGCATTTCATTTCTTATCCCCAAATGTAATGTACTATTAAAAGTACATGTATATAATGGATATATATAATTAATGATATATCTAAATGATGAATATAATTCTGGAATTAAAATATACATACCTCTCATTTAGTTTTAATTCCATTAATATGACAAAGAAATGAAAGTAGTGTTCATGCGTACGTACGACTTACCATCTCCATGAACGGTGCATTTCATTTCTTACCTATAAATGATTATGTAATATTATAAATACATGTATATGCTGTATATATATGATATATATGATATCCAAATCAGGAATTTCATTCTGGATATAAAGAACTTTTGGCCACACGAACAACATGTAATTGTAAGAAGTTCACTTTCGACTTAAGAACCAAATATCGACAAAACAAAAATTATTAACTAAATGGTTACATAATGTTTATAACATGGCAATAAGTAATATAAAAGGAATAATGAACTTTAAAAAGGTTCTTAATCAAGTATAAATTAACTCAAGTTTATTATTCAGGACGTTAAAGAACGATCGAGTCAAGTCGGACCTGAGGTAAGGGACTTCGTCTCAATCTCCTTTCATTGAGGCATATTTCGTTTTATAAACAACTTTCTTTTATACGGTGTATAAACCCCCTTTGACTTTTACTTTTATACAAAAGGAATCTTTTTATACGAATCGTTTTACAAAACGATAAAAAGGAATGTTTCTTTTAACGTACGTGGCGACAAAAACCTTTTCCACCACCGCGAGTATTATTTGATATTTGGCTTCCTCAACAAGCCGTTATGTTTTTAAAATGAAATAAATACCATATACTCTTTTATGTATTTTGGTATTGAAAATGGTTTTGAAAAAGGATTATATTATGATATATTGTGATTGAAATGTGGAAATGTTATCATTCCTTTATATTGGTTTTATGTTTAATGATTTTATACTGGTACTTGGACATTTTAACGGGTGGTTACGTTATAAACCATATGACGGGTGGTGCCGTGAATACCAGGATGGGTGGTTACGTTATAACCTCCAATGCATTGGGTATGGAAGTCGGCCGTATGGCTATTCCATTAAGTATGTATGGAAATTGGCCGTATGGCTATTCCATTAAGTGATATGTGTGGAAGTCGACTGTATAGTTACTCCACTTAAGTATGTTTATGTCCCAAGTTTCCTTTATATATGTTATGGGTTCTTTTTATGGATTTTATGGTAACCGTTTGGTTACAAAAAGGTAAGTAATGATACTTTATTCAGTGAAGAGTTTTTACTACTTCATGTAGGTGAAAAGTATTACATTGATAAAGTATTCATGGTTTACTTGTTGTTTTGAAAAACTAACAGTTTTCATTATTTGTGTATCCCTTACTGAGCTTCTTATGCTCATCCCAAGTTTTTGAAATATTTTTCACAGGACTTAGCGTGGAATAGGGTCAAGGATGGGATCAAGGGAAAGTCATGCTACCTAAAACATGGAACTATACATGTTTCTTTTAAAGAGTTTTTATTTTATGGAAATTTAGTAGAAGCGACTACTTTGTAATCCTTTGAGATGTAATAGTTATGTCCTAATTTTCTAAAAATCTAAACCTGAAAAGATCCTCAATGTGAATTACTCATTTAATTCAATATTAAGTAAGGTTTAAGGCTGGGGCCTTATACCCACCCCATGTTTATAGTAATTATAAAGATATTTATCAAATGAAAATATTCCCTAGTCTCCCATAATCTCTCTAACTATGTCCTAGAAGACTTATTCTGGTCTAAAGACTTAGCTAATGATCCTTTAAGAGTTACCCATTGGGGAAGATCCAAAGGGAGAGGTAATGTTCTCAGTAGAGCTCTCTTAATTCTCTTCTTCCTCCACTCCATAAAACCTATTGTATCCATTAAATTATGATAAGATAATTATTAATAATATTCCATAATTTAATTATACTAATGTAATATCCATTTTATACCTTCATCTAAAACCATTCAAAAAATGTGAATGCCATCATGCGTACGTACAGACTACAACCTGCTTGAACAACATGCTTTATTTTTCTTCACCATATTACAATTATGGTTCTAAAATTATATTTAAAGGGTTAATATTATATTTATAATACTATTAATATTCATAAATTTTATCCCTTTCCCTATCTTCCTACCAATCTATGTAAAGTGAATGTGCCTCTCATGCATTCGTGAAGACTACAACCTCTACGAAAGTGGTATATTTCATTTTTCACTATATTAATTTATTATTTTTACAAATCATTCCAAAAATTACTAATACAATTAAAAAAATATAAATAATATCATTATAATTCCTTAATAATTATATTATAACTCAATATTCCCATAATCATTGTTATCTATTAATTATAGTATACACATGTTTAGGTTGGTTTATCCAACTACATGAACAATGCTATAAAATTCTATCAGGGTTAAATAAGGAAACATAATCATAGGTTATTTTGGAAAATAATAATAAAATAATTATTAGTTTTTATTTTATAGAATAGTAATGGTAATATCTAACCTGTTATTATGATACCTCCCCATGTTTGTTAAAATTACATTAATGATCTCATCATCTATTTCATCAACATGAATCATAACTAAAATATTAATGAAATGAAATTATAAAATTATTAATCAATATAAAAAACATATTACCATAATATTAATTATATAGGAATTATTAAATTTGAATCTTTAACTATGAGTCAACATCAACATTATGGAACTTGTAAAAAACAAGGAAAAAAAATCAACACTAACAAACATATTATGATAAAAATAAAATATAACTAACTAATATATTTATAATAAATGAATATAAATGATGTTCAAAAAAGAGTATAGGTATGAATTAGTTTATAAAATAGGTGAATAAGGTAGTTATTGTTTTATACATAAGGCTAAAGAGATTTTATGAAATCTAGAAATTAAGGTAATAGTTTTTCATCTAAATTTGTCTCCATTGCGATATGATTCATATCCAAAAAATGCAACCTATATTTTTTTATATATTGGATATGGATTTATTTTATCATAGTTTTTCATGAAATATGATTTTTTTTTTAAAATCTATATCATGTTTTAGCTTTCATGGGTTCTCAATTCGAAAAATAAAGATGATGTATTGATTTTTATTTACTCAATTTTAATTTATTATGTTTTAAATTTTATTCTTGAATATTATTCATATAATTTGGGTATATATTTAAATATGGTTATATTATGTAAAAATTACTATTTATTTTCAGGGTGTTTAAAATTCTTTTCATTGATCCCTTTCACTAATTCGTTTAATAAAAATTTACCAAATATGTAAGGTATTTTGTTAACTCATACTTAATTTTATTGGGGTATAGTGTTACTTCATGAACATAATTATTATATGTAAATAATATTCACCCATTTCTTATTTGAAATAATATTCTCTCTTATACCTCTTGGTAAAGTGAAATTCTTATTGAAAATCGTTTTCATTGATGAATTTATTTCTTATAAAAGTATAATTATGTTAAGAATAATTCCCATCCTTTCTAGAAGAAATATTTCTTCCATGTAAATATTTTATATTCCCAAAATAATTTTCATTTATATCTTAAAACCCAATTATTTTATGAAATTTTATCTCCATTTATCCATTTTAAAATTTACATAAGTAATTTTTATAATCCAATTTTGTGATGTGGATTTCAATAAAGGTATTTTTTAAATATTAAAAAGGTTTTTTACTTTAATAGATATATGTTTTACCTTCCAATCCACACTTCCTTTATATAAACCTTATTCCATTTCATAAATCTATTATTTAATGTTGTTTTTAAATGTTTTCATTTTCAAAAAAAATTACTTTATCATTTTGAAAATGATTATTGAATATGACCCATAACATCCTCCTGTACAACTATGGTAAAAATGAAATTTAAAAAATCTTTTATATTTTTTACATAAAATTTTAATTTATCTACGAAGTAATTATTTCATTGTAAATTATAATTCATGATTCAACTTATAAATGTTATTTTGAAATAATATTTTGTGTTTATTGGATTTTGGGCATTAACCTTTTATAATCTTGAGATAAATTTTTGTGGTACCATTGTGATATTTTATAAAACTCAATTTTATTTACACAGGTTATTTTGAAATGATTAATGATTAATTACAAGTGGAACATATATATATATATATGATTTATGGGTTGTGTTACATATCTCCGATTAATGAATTTTTTAAAGGTTTAAATCTCATGATTTATGTATATGAGAGTACAATTAAATTTTTGGAAGAATGGGTGAAATTGTGTCACTCATGATAGTGATGTATACATTGGAAAAACAATGTTGTCTCACAAGAGTGGGTGAGATTTTCTGAATCACAAAGTTAATGTTACACTATGTGAATTTTTATTCCATATTTCTATAGTATCCTGATGTAATTATTTTATAGTTCACGTTTATAAACTAATGTTTTCCCACTATTTTTATTCATGTACTGAGTTATGCCACTAATTAAACCATGAATCATGATTTGCGAACTATTATTTGATGGGTATGATTATCTTATATTATAACCTTGTAACTTGATCGTTCTCATATAATTATATTATGATCATTTGTGATCTTTAATTAGTATTACTTATGTTTTCCTTTGTTGATCAGTTGAGCTCACCCATTTTCTTGTGTCTGTATTTACACATGTTTTGAATATGATTCCAATTTATGAGTGGAGTATAAGGTAATCGATAATAGTTATATTATGGAGAAATGTTCAAAAGTATTTTAAATTAAGTTTCCTCTATAGATAGTCCTAAAATATACAAAACATTCCTCTCTTAGGGTTATGATATTATTTAGGTAATGTAATGTATAACATATAGTAAATTTGTAAAATAATGATATGTTTATCTTGGGTCACCTCACTGGGTATGGTGATAAAAACACACACATTACACATAAGATTAAATTACAAGTGATATTAACCAAGATAACCTTATATATATTTAAATAATTTAAAAATTATATCTCACAATAGTCAAATAACCCCAAAACCCAAAGGTTTATTGTTTATGAGGTTTAGCTATTTATAAAACTTATTTTACCCTACATGGAACATTTTTCTATAATCAAACCACACTAGATTCCCTTTTAGACTTACACTATTCTTTATGAACCAGAAAAAAGGAAATATAAGACAAGAGGTCGGCTCATACACTCAGTAAGGGAAAACATAAGTGATAAGAAATAAAGATAATAAGTAATCCTAGGGCTATAATCAAGGTACATGGTAAAAAATAAAATAATCATACTAAAAAAATGATATATCAAAAATCTTGATTCATGGAATGGGGTGTGGCATAACATAAGACCTGAATCAAAAGTTTATAAAAAAAATTAATTAAGAATCATGATCATTGAAAGTGTAACATCATTATACCTTATAAATGTGGAACAAAAATTAGTATAGGGAATATTTACCTTCCCGAGTCACACACTTACACCCAATGCTGTGAGATAACACAATTTTACTTTGCTATACAACACCATTATGAGTAACACATTTACAATCACATTTATGAAAATAATTTGTTCTATATACACATACATATCTCATGAGATTTAAAATTTTAACCAATACATTATAGGGTGATATAAGAACCTACCAATAAATCATACATAAACATGCATACCACCTGAAAATAATCATTCATCATATCATAAAGAACCCATGGAAATAAAATTTGATATTATTACATTTATATTTGGTATACCCAAATTGACCTCAAGAATGTAAATGGTTGATATAAAAAATTTAATCACCCAAAAATAGTATTTAATAAGATAACTTAGAGGGTTATTAATGAAAAATAATTTATATATAAATAAATCCTTTAGAGAAAAAGAGGAAAATAAAAGTAAAAATATAAAATACTCTTTCTGAAACATCTTTTACATTTTTGTAAGATATGTAGTTCCCGCTCACATTGAAAAGTAATTTTTAAAAAGGTGAAGTGATGAATTTTAAAAAATTTACCCTTTTAAAGTAGTATTTAGTAATGGATTTGTGAAAAATACATAAATTTTATATAAATGAAATGTGGCTTAAATGATAAAAAATATCAGGAATGGAAAACCATTTTAATGTATGAATTTACGTTAAATGAAATCAAACATACTAAAAAGAATAATAAATTTTTTCTTTCAATAGGGATAAAGTGAAATACGAATTACACCATAAATATCACATAATTTAGTTTCCAAATAATAATATATAACTTTAGTGGGAATAAAAAATTGGATATTGAAAGAAAAATAACCTTTAGAAAGGATGATAGTCACTATTAACATCCATATACTTTTATAAGAAAGAAATTCATCAAGAAAGAGGATTTGAATAAAAAATGACATTATGACAAGATAGAGACCAGATAATATCATATAAAATAGTAAATAAATTAATATGTCTGACTTAGTAGATGTAAGTTTAAGAATTTATATTATAACCTGAAGAAATGATGTTTGTGTAAAAAAATACCTAACTAATTTGGTAATATTTGAATCAAAATAATTTATATAAGGGATTAATGAATGGAATTTTAAATACCATGAAAATAAAGATTAATTTTAAAATATTACTATCATAGGGTTGGTCATACCTAGAATATTGGGCTAATGTTCAAGAAGAATAACCATAACTCAATGAATAGAAATTGAGTTAACAATTACAATTATATATTCAGTATATTTTAAATAAAAACCCCATGAAAGGTAGAAAATGAAATGGGTTTCTAAATCAATAATATTTCATTGAAAATTATGATATAAGATATCCATATCCAATTTATACACAAAAAAATAAACAAGTGGTGAATACACATTATATATCAATGAATAGTAGAGACTGATGGAATCATGAGCGCCGCTGAAAGCACCTCCAAGAGAACACTCAAGAAGCCCTAACGCTGATTCTAGATCCTTTGTGGATGTTGTTTCCGATCAAATTATTGAGTTAATGGAATCTCCTGGTGACTTAAATGTTGATCCTTGTATTGCACCAAAATCGTTCCGACATTGAGGTCATGATGCAATATTATTCTCACTGAATGAGGTTCTCCTACTCTCCATGGATCTTCATTTCATGATTATTGGTATGTTCTTTAAATATAGGCCCTATTTGAACTACATAAGAAGGATGCTAGAAGCTATTGGGTTTGTTAATTGTCATATTGGTTTGTTGAACTCCTCAAATGTTACTTTTCAATTTTCTTATGAAGATGATTACTATCGTTTCTGGATGAGGAATTCATGGGTTTTTGTGGGATTCCACATAAAAGTTATTAAATGAACCCCATATTTTGATCCTAACTTCAAACCACCCATCATCCCAATTTGGTTAGGATTTGATGGCTTTTGCCTCATCTGTTCAAACGAGCATCCCTTTTTCCAATCGCCAGCCTAATTGGCCATCCACTTAAAATATACTATTCTACCAACAAATTTTCTAGACCCTCAGTTGCGAGAGTTTGTACTGAAGTTGACATCTATCAACCTCTTCCATCTGTTGTTTGGATACAAAATGGTGAGTCAGGATTTTATCAAGAGATAAATTATGAAAATCTACCAGCCTATTGAAACAAATGTCATCAGATTGGTCTTTATTCTAAAGATTTCAACCATGAATTCACTATTTCACGCCCTCTCACCCATAACAAGTCAGTATGGGTGGAAAATGGTAAGCAGAAGTTAGATCATGAAGAATTTAATGATTATGCTAACAGGTCCTCATAAAAATGGCACTTGATGGATCTGTTTATACCGAACCTCCACTGGAGACTATGCTGATAGACAATGCACAAACAAACCCTAAAATGGTGGATAAGGAGGCCCCAATGAGGCTCACACCAAATAGGGATGTGGACGTTCAGTCCAAACATCCCCAACCTCTATTCCATACTGTTGATGATTCCTCTGGCTTTGTGGATGTTGTTAATAATTCCCAACCCACCTTCATTACCTCAAAAGTCACACCTTCTATTCAGACGGAAAAACATGATACAAAATCTGAATTTAGTGAACCTAATAAAGAAGAAATTGATCATGTATGTCAAATTGAGGATGCATATCTGAAATCGAGTGCTAAAAAAGGGAAGAAGATGATTGTTGACCCAGATAGATTTATTATTGCACCCTCCAAGAAGACCAGGAAACGAATCGATTATTCTAAGTTGGATAGAACCATTATCACATGATACTCAAGGATTCAATTGAAAAAACTTGTGATCCTTCCTCCTATAGAAGATGGCGGGGATCCCTCCTCCTCATCGGATGAAGAGGAATCATCCACACATTCAGATTCAGAGGAGTTTGAGGATGCTATTAAGATCAGGAATTGCACAAGTGTTATCAAGGAGGGTTACAAGGGGGAATTTTACCCCTAGATCGAGGAAAAGGAGATAAAATCCTTTGGAAGATATACTATCAAGGAGATAACCACAGATTAATATTTGAGTATCAGAGAGAAGATATTTGATAGGGTTGAATTTGAACTTGATTGAGACCTGATTTTGATTTTTTACATCATTCCTGGGAATAGATGGATGTGGATGAGTCTCTACAAGGAATTTGATCCATTGATGTGGTTCTGAATTATGTCCTTGAGATGTTGTGGTTTTTCTATTCCTAGATTCTTTTTGTATGATGTGTGATTTGTGAAGCATCATGGCCGAACGAAGGATTAAATGATCCGACACTCACCAAGATGGATTACATGCTTCAGGGGGTTATCATCTAGATACTATTCAATCGAAGAAATATGTATCTTGAGAAGTGGTTGACATTCTCCTATAACTTTAGTGATTATGTCTGGCTTCCAGTGAAATTTATCATGATGATCATGATCATGTTCTCCTTTTAGTGGAGGAATATTTGTAATCATGATCCGAAAGGCTACACTTCCAGCGTATTTTACTTTGCGATTCAACATTTCATTTGCATGACGATTTCTATTGTTCTTCACGATCTATATTGGTATGCATTATGATTTCACTTATTTCCTGTTAAGCCACTGACTGCAATTTTGCACAAACTTGGATCCTATAATTTTTTGTAGGTTGTGCTATATGCCTTCATGTTCAGGTGGATGGACTCCCCTCATGCAGATTGATGAAACACAAGCTATATGAGGTGCTTTAATCATGTATTACAGACTGCCCAATGCATGCTCAAATATATGGAGAATTTATGACCCTGTAGGAGGAAAACATGAACTAGATTGTGTATAGTTGAAGTCTATAATTCATGATTTGAAAGTGCAGTTAAAGCCTTCATCAATTCCTAACTGAAGTATTGTTTCTTGATCTGAAATTTCATGAAGAATCTATAGCCTGCAAAATTCTATTTCTATTGTCAGTTACAAAAGTATTATTGCAGTCCATTGGATTTTGCAAGAAGATTTCAATGATGACCCGAGCATTGGGGTTGATGCTTTCCTTGATGAGCTCTTTAACCCTCTCAGGGATGACTTATAGATTTTTTTTGGTACGTTTTTTCCTAATCTTTTTTCTCTTGGTGGTACAAACTCATTGTAACTCATGTAATCACCTTCCCTTTTACTTTTTTTAATAAAATTTTGGGCGCTTGGGTTTTAACTCATGCTCCAAGCCTTTCTAGATATTATGTATCAATGAATCAAAATTGAGATGAAAAAACCCTTAACTAAATTCATGAATTCTATGATATAAATGTAACCTCATATATAACTAAAATAATTATATTAATAACCTATGTTAAAACTTTATTAATACCAGTAACCATTTATATACATCATTTATAATTATTTATTGTAAATATATATTTTTATATATTATTTTTATCATTAAATGCTTATTTTTTTAAATTTTGTTTTATTTATTACAAGTTTTATAATGGTTATGTGGATTATTTTTTCATAATTTATAAATGAATAAATGAATTTTAATTAATTTTTAGAAGGATTTATAAAATAATAATTTTATTTCAAAGGTATTCTAGTTATGATTCATGATAGTGGAGTTTTGAGGAGATCATTTTTGTAATTTAAATTAATGAGGGGTGGTATATTAATAACATGTTATATATTACCATTACCATTTTATAAAAAATTATTCATTTATTTATTATTTTTCAGTATATACAATAATTACAACTCATTAGATGTAATTATATAAATTTATATCATTGATCAAGTGTGTTCTTAAACCGACCCAAACAAGAAGAAGCTATAATCTAGTGGTGAGTATGGTAAATAATGTGATTTCTTTGTCATAACATAATTATTATATAATAATAATGATATTTTTTTATTAATTTGGTTAATCGAGTAATAATATAGTTTAAAAAAATATTATAGTGAAAAATGAAATATGTTACTTTTATGGATGTGGTAGTCCAAATGTACACACGAGAGATATATTAATTTTATATATATCTAACAGAAGATTAAGAATGATTTATAATTTTATAATATTAACATTTCTATAAATATTATATAAATCCTCTAATTATTTTATATCATTGCATGTAAGGTGGCGATGGAAAACATTGCTCGCTGTTCGTGGAGGTGGTAGTCCCATGTACGTATGGTAACATCTCATTTTCTAAATGGTTTTGGAGGAGTCTTGAAAATGAATATTCATTTAGTATAATATGATTTTAGAATATTATTATTACTTATTTTGTCATACTTTCAGGGATAAAATATGTTTTTGGGGCTTAATTGAGAATATTACCCCTCTTTTGGATGTTCTACCTTGGGTAACACCTTAATTATCATTAACATTGTATTTTATAATGATGAAGTATTATAGGATGTGGGGAGATATTTTAAGACATAATAGGGTATCATTTTGGTTTATATATTTCTTTAAAATGTGTGGAGAAATGAGGGGGAGGTGACCTGCTTTTATAGGTGAATGAAATGTTAGTTTTGTAAACATAACACCTTAAGACAAAGGGAACACTTGTTTCACATTGAAAGTGGGTCCAAATTGGAAAAAATTTGAGTGAGGCATAATTTGATCTTAATAATCTACTAACTATTCATTTTCACACATGTCTTAATAATTTTTTTAGGATATTTAATTTTAGTTATTTCACTTTTACTATTCTTGGTTTTAACCTTGGTAATTTATTTTTACTTATGTAATTTATTTTTTATTGCCTAAAAATTAAATGGGAATTATAATATAATTTTTACATAATGATTCTAAATTTTCAATTCATTTTATCAATTAAAATTTCTATGTTTAGTAAATATTAATTATAATATTATCGCATTATCAGGAAAAAACCTATTAAAAAAGTGTTTTAAGAATAAATATTATGTTTAGGATAAAATTATACATGTTGATGATTTAAATGACATTAATTGGTTCATTATTATCCCATGTAGACCCTGGTTACTTTAAAATTAATCTAATTTTTTTTTCATGTAATGTACCTAACACTAGTAGAATGAAGCCAGTGGTTACTTAATTATATTGGAATAATATACAAGGAATATCATCCCGAAGGAAAAATATTTTATCATCCTTGGTAAAAAAGATTAAAATTGGAATTCACATTAAAATTAAAAAAATATAATACAAAAATATTTTTTTAGAATTACATTATTCCTCAGAGCATATCCCTACATATCAATAACAATACGCTTCCTAGTATCCTGGGGAAAATAAAATATAATGGGGGGGGGGAGATTGGTCGATAATTATGGGTAAGAATATAGAGAAAAATATCATGAATAAATAATAATAATATGTAATGGTAAGATTCTAAACCACATTCCAATTAATCAATAAAATTAGTATAATATGGAAAAAGTAAATGACAGTAAAACAAATCCATATAAATAATCACATAAGCTTAAAATATATCCATGTATATTCTAACTAGTTGAATAATAACATGAACATAAATAAATAACCTCATAACAAGGTAATTCATAAATTTTAGCATTTGAAACATACTATCAAGATGTTTCAAGAAACAATTTAAGTATTTTAGTAGAAAACATTCTAATTTAGGAAAAAAGATTATTTCTGACGAGACCTATCGATGGATGAAGGGGAAATCTATTAATAGGCCTCAACAGTCACTTACAAATTATAATTCATTCATTATATTAAATGGGTGAAAAATAATCAATATTAACATTCAATTTGAAAAAAAACATATAAAAATTTAATACTAACACAAATCAAATAAACATAATCCTAAAACATCCAATGTAAAATGGTGAATAGTAATAAAATTGTACATTCATAGTCAAAGTGATGATAAAAGTACATATAAATAATAAATATTATATCATTATAATATATCCATGTAATATCATAAGTAAAATAAAGGGTTTTTGTCATATATTAGTAGAAATACAATAAAAACGTTGTAAAAAATTTTATTGAGAAAAAACCTTTCCACTTTGAAAATATTTTTTTAAAAAAAAGTTCACAAAATATTTTGAAAATAATTTTGTTGTAAAATAACCATTTTAAACATGTAAAATAATTCTTAAATCATTGAGTGGTCATGATTGTGAATATTTTATTCACGCCGTACGTGTTTAAACAAATATTTATTTCATATTTTTTCATAAAATCGAAGCATGCACTCTTTCGAAAATGACATGAAGATTCGATTAATTGTTGTGTAAAATTTAAAAATGTGTAAAAATTAATTTAATAAATAATTTTTATAATTTTAAAAACAATTTTTAAAAATTTGTTTTTTAAATAAAAATGATTTTGACGGACGAGAGAATTGAAGTTAGAATTTCATAAAACCATTTTCTCTATAATTTTAATTACCAACAAGTGGATAAAAGGTAATATTACATGAAAAATTTAATTAATAACAATATTATAAGAAAATATATTTCTTTTGTTATATAAATATCAAATAATTCCCCAAAGGGAGACTTGAACATAAATAATCCTAAAGAATAATGAAATTATGAAATAAAAAGTTACCACTTTGGTAACTTTTGAATCACTAACCCCATGATATAAATAAAATAAAATGAAACTATAAATGCCATTAATATAAATATATTAATGATATTACATATCAAAAAGGTAATCTTATACCCCACACAAAGTAATAAGTGGTGAATATGAAATATTTATCTCAAAAGTAAAAGTGAGATGAGAAAACATGTACCTCAGGTCCAATTTCCTTCAGACATGTTCAATCCTCATTTATAAGAAATATTTTTTTATTATAAATCTAATATTTAACCATAATCATATATATCATACCATATATGATTTATGTATAGTAT
The DNA here is from genome assembly GCA_963277665.1 of Viscum album. NCBI lineage: Eukaryota > Viridiplantae > Streptophyta > Magnoliopsida > Santalales > Viscaceae > Viscum > Viscum album. Next base: position 1,273,521,599 of record OY728153.1, on the reverse strand, counting down.
TTTATCACCGGTTTATTAACATTTTCTTGTAAAAATTACTGTTTCGAGTGATAAATGCATAGTTTTCATGTATGTTTTGATTTGATAAATTCAGTCATTTTTATTTAATCATGGTTTAATAATATACATAAAATTAACCATGATTTATATATCATATCTATTCAATATATATATGTACATATATTAATATATTAATGTTAGATATAGAAAATGGATTACACCATCCATGGAGATGGTAGGCCGTATGTACGCATGATCACTATTTACATTTTTTTCAATGGATGGAAAGAGAGGAAAATAAATATTAATTAATAATTAAATAATAATAATTATCTCATATATATATATTTTATATTAATCCAATACATCTTCATTACCATCCTTGTAAAAACAAAATAAAAAATCTTTCGCATCGTTACGCGAACACGGTAGTCCACACATACACATGAGAAACATTATGGTTTTCCATTGGATTATAAGGAAAGAATTTATATGTGATATTATATTTATATATTTATTTTTAGATCATAAATATCTCATATATTTATCAAATTTAACCTTACTACCTTTCATGTATAACATAATTGAAATAAAAATCACATCACTTTGTGAGGTGGTACTCCACTATATACATGAGTGATGTTATCAAATCCCCTATAGAATGGAAAGTAAAGAAGGTATATGTGATAAAAAAATTACATAAGGGTAATAATTTCATAAATATAATACAAATATGTTAAATAAATCAGTATATCCATCTGTGAAAGTTGGTGATGAAAAATGAATTACAGTAGTTCGTGAGGTGGTCGTCCTCAGTACACATGATTGAAGAATTACTTTCTAATTTGATGGAAAGGGAGATGGAATTGGGTTTTAAAATTAATAAATTAACATATAATTATATAGTATATTATATTTTAATTATATTATCATAATTTAAGAATGTTTTAAGGATGTGTATGAATAAATTAAACAAATATACATTGTAAGAATTTTACCTCTTCTTCCCAGATCCTCCTTTGGTTTATACCTAAATAATTAGTTGGAGGGATTAATAATAATATTAAGGTATATAGAATGTGGTAATAGATTTATATAATACATTTGGGCAGGTATTTTCAGAACATAAGGTTCTTGTAAGTTTGAAGAATAGAGGAGAGAGGATGACCTTTTATAAGTGGGGATGAGGACACACATTGAGTTTTTGAAAATACAAAGTGATATCCATGATTACATCATTAAAAAGTATAAATTTGATTCATTATTAGTAATAATTGGTTATAAGGTCTATATATGTCATAAAATTGGGGTTTTACATGTTTTTGGTCATTTATAACTCTTGCCTTCTTATTTGAAACCTCGGTAAATCCATTTTTCCATTAACTGTAGTAATTAATTTTTTTTATTGTTTTCCCTATTCATTAAGGTCATTTTTTTGAGAATATTAGATAATATAAATTATTCTGATTCAAAATATTAAATCCATTTTCGTAATTTGACTCATAAATGTTGTATAATTCAATTTAATATTAAACATATATACGATGAAAGAGTGGTTTTCTATAGAGAAAAATATCATGTATAGAGTTAATTAATATAAAAATTCAATATGTAATTGATTAAAATGATATAAATTAGTTAAATTTAATATTATTTAACTAATTTGAATTTAAAAAAATTAAAAAAATTATTTAATTTTGTAAATAATTAAAATGAAAAGAAATTTTTAATAAAAATCATTATTTTTCATTTGTAAATAAATTAATCTTTTCAGAAGACTATTAAAAAATAACCCAAAGATAAAAATTACATATAGATTTAAAATATGAATTATATATGTTTTAAATATATTTTCTAAAATTGGTAATAAATATTTTCAAATTATAAGTGAAAATCTTGAATGGACCATAAATCTGAAAAATACAGTTTTTTAGATTACATTTATTTTTCATTAAAATGGTTTGTATTTTATTTCTTATCAATAGAAGACCATTTTATTTGTTTTATAAATTTTTTAACCATATAATTGTCATAATTTATTTAGTATTATTCATACTCTCCAATTTAATGAATAGGTTATAGTGGTCATGTTTAAATAATAATATTTTAATATAGTATCATGTATCGTTTATACCCGATGTTGTGTTCATTACAAAGTATCGAAGAGATTGATTGATTTATATATAAATATATAATAAATACATGAGGTGTTTCATTATCATATATAATAGGTATTATGTGTCATATAACCTAACAAATATGATGGTCCTATTTTAAAACCTCGGTCTGTAACATTCTACCCCTTAAATAAATTGCATCCTAGAAATTTAATCTTGATCTCAATAATAAATGGTTTTACATTTGAAAATACCATTCCAGATACCCCAAATCAAAAAAATACTTAATAAAACATCTTCTTGACAAGAGATAAAGGGTATTATGAAGGTAATATGGAAGAACACAAACTAGGTTTCTAAATAGTTAGACATTGGCAGAAAGTGATTATATGGGACTACAAGAAAAGATTAAATAATTATTGAGAGTGGTAGAGATAATTGGTTAAAATAAATTTAATTATATCGAAAATATAATAGAAAAAAATCTGTAAATATGTTATAAATGAAGGAATCATTTGGTTCAATAGAAATGAAGGTACTAGGGTATCATTTTTTATGAATCATTTCCTAGATTTGAGTAATTCTTCTTCCATCTAGATTAAGAACATATGAAAATATAATAACTTGATATATTTATATTTCATGGGAACAATTTCAGACTGGTTTTTCATCAATAAATTTACACTTCAACTATTAATTTAATAAATTAGTATCTAACAATTATTTTTTAATTCCTAAAACACAAAAATTAACTTTTAACCAATCGTAATATCCATAAATGATTAACAATATATTCCTCATGTATTTTATAAAAAAATAATGGTTGGTAGAAGTTATCCAATACAATACATTAATTAATAATACCTTAATAGTAACTAAAAAAATTCAACTTAATCCATTTTAAAAATGGTTAATCTTACGACTCATCCAAAATATGTTCGACCAAAATCAAAGTCTAAATATTTAAAAGGAAGGTCACTAAATCAAAATTATATTTCCAAGACAATATAAAAAAGATATTAATGTGACCATAAAAATATAAATATATATTTATCAATAATAAACATTAATTGAAACCTGAATTCTCCAAAACATAAAATCTCATGTTGTCAAATATATTCCAAAAATCTAAACATATAGAAAACTCTTGTAAAGATTAAATAAACAATCAAATCACTAACCAATTTATTGGTCAACTAAAGGATCCCATAAAAATATTTTTACCATTATTTTCTCAAAATCTATCACAGGTTACGTTTTATCTTCCCTCTATCATTTTTTTTATAAAAATACAAACATTTCACTAAATAACTTTTTTGGTTTATCGGTACTATTCAATATATTCTCTGAAATTATTAAAGAAAATATACCACAGTATAATCCTTATTCATTTTATTATTATTATAATTGTAAAATAATTTATTAAATAATTCTATAACATATTTTTTGTATAAAAATTAAAGAACATTAATCATTATACCTTTTCTATATCAATAGCATAAAAAAACATTGATCCCTTAGCTTCTTCTTGGGTAATTTGCTTGATGATTAAGACATTTGTTTGCATAGTAACTCAAAGAATTTCAAACATCCAAATTATTTCTTTCCAAAATATTCACAATAATTTTTTCGTTTCCTTAAGCACATGTAGTGAACTCCCATTCCTTTCAAGAAACTATATATCACATGTGGGAAAATCCTTATTCTCCTTATTCCCCTTATCTATTTTTTTATCTAGCATACTATTCTTCACTTTCTTAACTTAGATTAAATAAATATTATATAATTATTTATATATTTAAATCTCAAATGATAATATTTCCTTGTGTGATGAGATTATTTGGGAGACTATTTATATTTGAAATATTGGCTTAATCCCGTCAAAAAAGCAATCATTCTAACTCTTTAGATTATATTAATTGATATGTTTCACATTGAAAAATTGAAAAATTTATGCATGAATAACCTCATAATCATAAACACGGTTCTTTGGGAAAGATTCCAAATAATAAAAATATTTTCAAATTATTCATAATAGTTTTTAATGAAGATGTGAATTATATTAAGAATATCTCTCAAGAGTGTCAAACTAGGTGTGTAGTAACCCCATTGTCATGTACCATGTAACACTAGAGTCAAGACAAAAACACTTTTTTCAGGGATATTACCCCATTGTACATTTTTTATAGAATGATGTCTACTTATTGTATCCATACATGGATGTATTTCTAAAAAAACCACATAATCTATACCATACCAAAACTTTAGGTTGTTATTATATAATTATCCCAAATATTTATCATAGGGTTATATTTCCTAATATAATTATTATTAATTATTGATCCCAAGGTTTCTACTAACCTTCCTCTAATACAAACTTAAAAACCCCCAATCTTAGCAGTCCAGAGATAGTAGTTACTTTATTATATTGGTATAATGTACAATGAATCACATCTTGAAAAACTGAATAGTTTATTAGTCTTGGTAAAATACATACAAAATTGAATTTCATATTAAATTTTAAAATAAAAAATAAAAAAAGTTTTTTCATTGAGAACACCATTATTACTCATTCCATATCCTTACATATCAATCACAAAGCACTTCCATGTATCCTAGGGAATATAAAACAGAAGAATGGAGTCACCTCAGATGACTAGTAAGGGAAATAAAATAATGGAATATATCATGAATGAATAAGCATAATCAATATGGAAAGGTAAATAAATAAAATAACATTACATTTAATAAATAAAGTAAGTATAATATAAGAAAAATCAATGATGATCAAATAAATCCATATAAATAATCTAATAGGATTGAAAATAAAACATGGATACTAAAACCATTCAATAAATAAAATATAAATAAATAAATAAGATCATAATTAGGGAATTAATAATTATGGAAATCTATAAAATACTGTCAAGACCCTTCAAAAGACAGTTTAAATATATGGGTAGAAACCTCTCTAATTTGGCTAACTAATTTATCTCATGAGACCTATCTATGAATCAATGAGATATCTATAATTGGGATACACCCATCACATAATAAGTCCAATTAATTACTCATATGAAAGGGGTGAATCATAATAAACATAAAGATTCACATTTAAAAACTAACATATGAAATGTTAATACCTACCCCAATCAACTAAACATAATCATAAACCATGTCGAGTAATATGATGAATGGTAATAAAATTTTCAATCCTCAGTCAAACTAATCACAAAAAATAAAAATAAATCACAAGTATTATTTCAATATAATATATCTCTAATTGATCATAATTATAAAAAAATGGTTGATGTAATTAATGAATATAAATAACATAAAAATACAAATAAAAACATTTTTCAGGAAAAAACCATGTCACATTGAAAATGTTTTAAAAAAATATCAAAAAATGTGTTTAAAATAATTTTCATTAAAAATAAAATTTTAAAACTTTTAAAATAATTCTTAAAATATTTGGTGGTCATGATAGTGGAAATTTATTTTCATGCCATACATGTTAAAGAAAATATTTCATTCACATTTTTGGTAAAACTCAAACGAGAGTTATTTGAATAAAGACATGAATATTAATTAATTTTTTTGTGTAAAAAGATAAAATTGTTTAAAAATATATTTTAATTTTTTTTAGAATGACAGAGAATATTTTTAAATTTTTTAGAAATTTTGTTTTTGAATGAAAAATGATTTTTGACGAAAGTGAGAAATGAAGTCAAATTTTCGTAAAAAAAATTCTCAATACTTTTTAGTACCAAATTTAGGAAAATGGTACTATTACTTGAAAATTTTTATTAATAACCGTTATAGAGGAATATTTACTAATTTTATGATAGAAATATCAAATAAATCCCCCAAGGGAGACTTAAATGTAAACAATCATAAATAATGATGTGATTGGGAAATAAACCCTTACCACTTTTGGTAACGTTGGAATCATAATGCCCGTGAAAGAAATAACATAATATGAAACATTAGATACCATGAAGTAAAATAGGTTCATGAAATAATATATCAAAAGGGATAGTATATACACTAAACAAAGGAATAAGATGTGAATATAAAATATTTCTCGTGGGAGTATAAGTGAGATAAGAAAACCCTTACCTCCTGTCCAATTTTATTTATACATGTTTGAAACTCATGTAAAATAAATAAATATTTGTTATAAATATTTTATATAACCCTAATAATATATTTCATACCATATATTATTTACTCATAGTATTTTATAATCTTTTTACTCACATTTATTTGTAAAAATTACTGTTTGGGGGATAATTCTATTGTTTTTCAAGTATGCTTTGGTTCAATAATGTTCATACTTTTAATTTTATAATGGTACCATAATCTAAATAATTTTAACCAGGATCAAAATATAATATAAAATAATTATATATTTGTTTATATTAATCTATTAAATTTGTAAATTGAAAGTGGATTACACCATTCATGGAAACGGTATACCGTACGTATGCATGAATGTTGTTTTCATTTTTCTCAATAGGTTGAATAGAAATAAAATAAATATGAAATAATATTTAAAAAATTATAATTATTTTATATATACCATCTAAATTAATCAAATATATCCTTATTACCATCCATGTAAAAATAAAATGAAAACATTTCACATCACTAGGTGGATGCGGTTGTTCACATTTACATACAAGCGACATTATTGTTTTCCAATGGATTGGAAGGTAAGAAGTTATATATAAAATTATTAATATATAATTATGTTTAGATTTTAAATATAACAAAAATTCATTATATTTAACCTTAATACCTTTCATTTAAAGAGTAAGTGAAAAATGAATCACTTCGCTTTTTGGGGAGGTGGTTCGTCGTACAGATGAGTGATGTTATCATATCCACCACGAAATTGAAATTAAGAAGGTATATGTGATATTATAGTTAAATGAGTGTATTAATTTCGTAAATATTTCATAAATATGCTATATCCATCATTACATACATCTTTGAATAGTGTTTATGGAAAATGAATTACATTGGTTCACGAGGCAATAGTCCGCTGTAAATATGATCCACTAATTTGTTTCCCATTTGTAGAAGGTGGATATGGATTTGTATTATGAGATTAGAATAATACAATAAAATTTATATTAGATATATTTTTTACTTTATTAGTATTTTTTTATAATTTTTTAGGAGGTGGATGAATAAATAAAAACATTTACATGTTTAAAATGTTTTCCTCTACTTTGGAGATCCACTTTTGGTTTACACATAAAGCATTCTTAAGGGAGATTAATAATCAAAATAAGTCCTATAGGATGAGTGGAGACGAGTAAGGAGAGTATTTTTTTTATGGTTTTGTAGAACCAAATAGTTTTTAATTGTGAATAGGGTAGGAGAATATGTGACCTTTTATAAGTGGGGGAGAGGACATACAAGGAATTATTGAAATGATAAAGTGATACCAACATTTTTATCATGAAACAATTCTTAAAAAGTTGTCATTATCAAACCTTGGACGTGATATTGTTGAAATATGATCATATATTTAGTTGTTTACAATTTTTGGGTCATCTGTAACCCCTATCTTCTTAGTTTAACCCCTGGTAAACCCATTTTTACCATATCGATGATAATTAATTTTTATTATTTTCATTATTCATTATGGTAATAAATTATTTTTATGTTATTATATATATAAATTATCATTATTCAAAATATGGTATACAATGTTCCAAATTTCATTCAGAGAAATAGAAGAATTTAATTTAAAATTAAATCCCATATGCGACAAAAGTGTGGTTTTGCAAAGAGATAATTCTGATATGTATAGAATGTTTTAATAAAAAATTAAATATAAATTTTATTAAAATGAATAAAATTAGTTCGATTTTCAAATAAATGAAATTATTTTACTTTAAAACAAATTTAAAATATAATATAAGTTTTTAAATAATTTAAACAAAAACGCAGTACGTAATAAAAATCATAATTTTCGCTATTCATCAGAAAATTAATCTTTTCATAAAATTATCAAAAATTTAAAAAGAGAAAATATTGATATGTAGATTTGAAAATTTAATTTTAAAATTTCAAATATATTTTTTTAAAATTGGAAAAAATTAATTTTATATTATATTCACAAATCACGACTAGACCATCTTTTAAAAAAATAGTTTATTATAAAGCATTTCTATTTCTTTCAAATTGTTCCTATTTTAATTTTATTAAATAAAAAACCATTTAATTTATTATATACATGTGTAAAAATTATAATTTTTATAATTCAGTTATTACTATTCATAATTTCTATATTAAAAACTAGATTATAATGGAACAGTTTGAAAAATATTATTTTAATAGAGTCTCACGTTTCATATAAAGACTGTGTTGTGTTCATTGAAAGATATCAAAGAAATTAAATTTATTTTGAAATAAATATATCAAAAAGTATTGGGGAGTTACATTCTCACATAAGCTCAGTGTTTCATATCATATATGTTATATAATATTATTTTACTCTTTTAAAATATCAAGGTGTTACATTTCACCTAGTGAAAACTTATTTAATAGAATGATAAAAAATAGAATTTGTAGAAAAATATTAATTTTTTTTCGAAGTGTTAAACACAAGTTTCTTAAATTAATCACAGTGTTTTAAAATAAATAATATCACTTCATAAATAGAATTTTTATCATAAATTCTTATATGTTTATTAAATTATACTCAATTATTGAAATAATCACAAATTATATGGTTTTAGTAAAAATGTATTCTTTACTATTCATATAAAAAACACTATTTCAGAAAAATCAAAAGTAATTCATTTTAGGATAATATTATTATTATAAATTAAAAAATGAGGTCAATTTATAAAATTCATATTAAATTTTTTTAAATTTAAGTTTTAAATAAAGTCAAACAATATAATGAAAGACTATTTTTATAAAAAAATGACTTTTCAAAATATTTACTATTCATATTATTATTTACTTTCAATTGCTAACTAAATTAGTATGTTCTATTTTTTTTATTTTAAAAATAATTTTTTTAATACTAATTTTAAAATTAACCATTCAATTTATGATAAAAAACATATTATAAAAAAAATATTTATAAAATATTACTATTAAATTAAATAAAGTTCATAAAATACCATTAAAATTAATTTTTTCATATTTTAAAAATTTAATTTTATGAATCCATAAAAACTTATCTTTTAATTTTATAAATAAATATTATAATTCTTTAATAGTAATTATATTTATCGTATAAAAATATTTTTATAATAAAATTTCTAATAAATAATTTCTTTCGTTTCATTATTTACAATAAATGAAATATATTATTTAAAACATGTTAATAAAAACTAAAAACATCTATATACTAAATAGATACATGAATATTCATTGACTATATTTTGAATGACCATATTTCCAGTAACCATATTCCAAAACATCTTATTCTCAATGAGAATATTAACAACAACCACATATATTTCCTATATATATTTTAAGATCATTCATCCCATTAATTCACTTATTTCTCAACATGACTATAATATTTTTAGTTATTATCCTTTTTCCATAGTTGCAATCAGGGTTATTCTTCTCATGGGAAACCATGAGGATGAATATTATATGTTCATCATATTTTTATATGCATGTACATTAAAACCACTTTTAAATTTCTTAGTATTGATTATTATTGCATCCTCATATTATATTGATTTGTATCATGGGTTGTAATTTTATACCTCTTCAAAATGTATTATAGTATATTTTAGTCTACTATAAAATGTGAGTTAGGCTATAACATATATTTTAAATGAGACAATAATAATAAAATCTAATGGAATTACATTCTATATCAATTAAATAAAATATATCCATACAATTTTTAATTGTGACTTATGAATACCATACTCTTTTGTGTCTATAAGATTGAAATGACTTGGTATTTTATTTTTAACTAGGTATCAAACTTAGGGTTGTTGTATACATTAATCAAAAAGGTGATGTATACAAAGGTAAAATCATGTTGTATGTTGAGAATAGGTGGAATTGTGTGACTTATGAAGGTGAAGATTCTATATGATAATGTTTGTAGAAAAGTTATATGGTATCTGAATATTGTGATCTCATGGAAAATTTTTATTGATAAATTTTTAAACACTACTTATATTAGTGTCTAAGGTTATTCTTAATAAACACACTTTACACATAGACTTTGATACTAAGTTATATGACCCACACTAAACATATATTTATTTTACAACATTACAATAAGTTTAACATTATAATATCCAAATAATATCACAGTCAAAAGAAATTATGGTTTATTACATTTTAGTACTAGCTACATTGGGAGCGTATTTTATAATAGTTTTAGGCATTTATCAATAAACTAGTCACACTAATTTCTCATATGAAGTTCTCAAACTTTACTCTCATACCCATAACATGTGGAAATAGAAACATAAGAAAATGAGTGATCTAAAAAGAGAAGTAAGGGTAAACATAATAAATAACAATTAAATATCATAAATGAAAATATGGGTACAATTAAGGTACATGTACCTAACATAAAAGGATTATACACAATAAAGAATATATCAAAAATCTCAGGTCATAGCATAAGGATTTACATAACATAAGGTGTGAATATAAATATTGTGTAAATTTTAGTCAATAGATATAATACACGAGAGAGTAACAATATAATAAGTTATAAATTTTGTACAAACAATGGAATAGGTAAACTTCACCTCTGAAAGCCACAAAATTTCTCCCATGCTTTTGAGAAAATTTAATTGCAGGTGCGTATACATATCTCATGAGATTTAAAATTTTATACCTTGTATTGGAGGGTGATATAATATCCCACATATCAATTTTCATTAAATTTTTGTGCCAATTGAATATAGCAATTCACCATATCATAATGTATCCATGGAAATAAAAAATAGGATTCATAACATCTATAGATTTTATCTCCAGAAATTTACCACATGAATATAAATAGTTGATACTAAATTTTAGTCACCCTAAATGAGTATTTAATAAGAACATATAGAGTATTATTCAGGAAAAAATAATTTCCATGTGAATTTTTTTTTTATATAATTAAGGAAATGAAGGTGAAAACATAGAAGAGTCTTTAGACAATATATTTCACAATATCGTAAAACAAGAAGTTACAGGTAACATTAAAAATTTAGTTTAAAAACCTAAAGTGAAAACATTTGAAAACATACAATTTTAAAAATAACATTAAATAATGGGGTTTTAAAAAAGTCATAATGGATATATTTAGTAAATGTGTAGCGGATGATAAAACAAATGATACTGAAATTAAAAACCATTTTAATATTTTAAAAAACTACTATTGAGTCCCACGTCATAAAAAGGGATAATAATACTTCCTTATAAAAAGTGGTAAAGGTAAATGTCAATATCACAAGAGGTAAAACATAATTGGGTTTCCAAATATAACGTAGATCATTTTTTAGAATAGAAAATATAAAAATTTGATGAAAATGAAATTTTATAATTGATGATAATTATTCTCAACATCGTTATACTTTTATAAGAAATAAATTCATCCAAAATGTGATTTGAAATACTAATGTAACTTTACCTTGAGACAAAATAGGGGATATCATATGAAATAAGTAGTGAAATAAGACTGGGTTAACAAAATCCATTATATATATGGAAACATTCGATTCAAAATAATATGAATAAATGATTCATGAAATAAATTGTAAATCCTATGAAAAAATAGTATTTTCAACATAATATAGTGAAATAGAAGAACATAGTAGACTTATAAGAATAATTTCCTAGAAGCAAATCTATATCTCAATGAACAGAAATTGATTTAACTGAATCCATTACATCATCATTATCTTTCCAATTGAGAAACCATGAGATTAAAATGTGAGATGAATTTTATAATATCTTATATTTCATGAAAAATTATGATAAAATAAATCCATGGACAATATAGACTCTATAAAAAGAAACATGTGGTGAATATGAATCATATCTCAATATAGTAAAATTGAGATGCAAAAACCCTTTCTTTAATTTCTAAATTCCTTAAAACAATATATTGATTCATGAATTTCCTATGGACACCCTTAACTATTTCACTGTTAAGTGATAATTAAAACAAAATCATTACATGATCATTTTTAAAAAACGTCTTTCAATCATTGGTAAAAAAATTCATTGTTTTGATTCTCTTTTAAAGAATTATTTTTTAGAAGGTGAGAATAAGAATGTATAAAAAACTAATTTCAAAATATCTCTCATTAATGGAGTCTTAATAAGAAAATATTTTCAAAAATTAGGTAGATGTAGATAAATGAACATACTAGGAAAAACATTATTTATTAATATTTTGAAAATACATTTTTTGAATCCCACGTCATTGATTGAGACAAAAAAAATCCCATTAAAAATAATTTAAGAGTAATATAAAGATAAAAAAACATATTTATATTTATATATAATGAAGGATAACAATGGAGGAATATAGAAACATGGACATGGAAGAAAAGATCCCCAAAAAGTCACTAGTAGAAAAATACACTATACCAATAGTTTAAAACTATTGGTATAGGCCTCCAAACCGTTGGTATATCCTATACCAACGGTTTGGTGAACCGTGGCCAAGTAATCCATGGGGATAGTTCTATACCAACATTTTTCAAAACTGTTGGTATAAGTAATATGAGAAATCTATACCAACGGTTCCATAAAACCGTTGGTATATGCATTTCAAAAAATAAGCTTTCGGTGGGTTTTGATCCCAGTACCTGCAGTTTATGATTGAACGACCTAACCACTAACCTAACATGACTTCTGTGAATATAATTTCATAAATATAATTATATATTATCACAAATATTTTAAATCTTGATTTATTTAATATTCTCTGTAAGAAGATTCCACAAAAAATACATGTGACTATACCAATGGTTTTGAGAACCACAGGTATAGATTCTTTGATTTTGGGACCTATACCAATGGTTTTGGACAAACCTTTGGTATAGGGGGGACATATACCAATGGTTTTGGGAAAACCATTGGTATATGGTCTCTATTATGGACCTATACCAATGGTTTTCCAAAACCGTTGACATAGGTCCATATAAGTGACTGATACCAACGGTTTGAAAACCGTTGGTATGGGTCCTCCCTATACCAATGGATTGTCCAAAAACATTGGTATATGTCCAAATTAGTGACCTATACCAATGGATTAGGCCAAACGTTGGTATAGGTCTATATAGGTTAACTATACCAATGGTTTACCCAAAACTTTTGGTATAGATCTTATTTATAGTAGTGAGATAAGAATAATTCTTAATCAAATTACATTTTTCTAAAACAAGGTATTTATTAAGGGAAAGAATTTGATGTGAAACAAGAATTTACCTGAAGAAAAGTTGATAATGGGGGGTCGATGCAGGGTTTTAGGTGGTCATCAATGATGGGAAAAATGTGGTGATTCCCCCTTCATCATCATTGTCTCCCCCTCTAATTTATTTCTTGGTTTCTTGGTCTAGGTAGATAAGTGCTCAAAGGATCATAGAGAGGTGTGTGAAGCGGCCATTTAAATTGATAAATAGGATATAGATGTAGGAATTTTGAACTAAATGAGTGATTATAGGAATTTATGGTCATTCTCATAGTGTTTCTGGGGAGGTGGGTCACTTTCCTCTCTCAGGCATGGGTTGTGATTGATTCAAGATTTTCCTGATGATAAAAGTGATAACAGATAGGGAAATTATTGGATATATCCATCCATGTGTGCTTCCAGAAATTACTACAACACCCAATATGTGTTAATGAATTTGAGATAGTGTATCAGTGTGATTCGTCAGCTTGTTTCTAGTTTCATCCATTATTGTCTTCTAAACGATGGCATACCCAAAAGGTTCCCATTTCCCCTAGTCTTCTACTGCACTTTTTCCTTCTCTATTACATATGATTCCAACCTAGGCATACTCATCAGTCTTAATACTATTATGACTGTGGTTTTGGTTTTTTGGCCAGTTTGGTGGAACGACTTCTCTTAGAGGTGCTAGTTTTGCTCACAACTGGCTCATTTTGAGGCTAGATCATTCTCAATAGTGTGGAATCCCGACAGTGGTATCTATATAACAACCATTCAGTTTTGTGTTTTCTTTTTTATTTTTAGTTCATCAATGGCATGATTTACCCTGATGACATCAGTGGTTGGTGAGTGATTTAGGTCATGGTGTTTTGTTGGAGCTTTGTTGGGTAGTTTAGTCCTTTTAATGACATATATTGATGGGAGAAGTGAAAGGAGGTTGCCTTATCATTCGGATTTTTTGTAACTCCCTGACCCCAATTACCTAGAGTCAGTGCATTATTACATAACATTGGCATGATCACAATAGATCAAGTACTGAAATACCACTTAGCTTAGTGGAATTGGAATTACTAGATGCATACATAAGTTTTACATTAAATTAGGAAATGGAGAAAACAACAACATTTTGTCCCCTTTGAACACACTTATATCCCTTAGCCTATTCTTGTAGGTTAAAATTAATATAATTCTTCATATCCTGGGAAAAATAAAACAAAATAATGGGGTGAGCTCAGATGCTCAATAAGGATAACAATATACCTGAAACAATCATAAGTAAGAATAAACATTTAAGGCTATGTATAAGACTAAAACAAAAGCCTTTTAAACTTAAACTTTAACATAATATAACAATGATAAATCAATTAATTCCATTTAATTATTCACATTGATTTTATACTAGTCAAATAATCACCTGTAATATTAATAGTTAATTTCATAACGATGGAATGCATAATTCCGAACATCATAACCACATTGTTAAGGCCTCATTCTGAGACTAAATATAATATTTTGTCAAGGCCTTATTACAAGACACTTGTTTTCTCATGAGACCTACCGATGCATCAGGGAGTTATAGCGGGCTCTACCCGTCTCTTACTAAGTCCAATTCATTCCTCATGTGAAAAGGTTGAAACATAACATAAACATTCGTATTTAAACTAGCATAAAAAAGCTAATACTTTAACTATAAACAAATAATTTTATAAAAATAACACATCCCTAGTCAAACATGTCAAAAAAACTTCAATACAATATGCAAGATTATATCTTAATAAATCAACTTCAAATAAGTGTAAAATATATCAAAGGATGTTGACATATATTAAATCAAAACTATTTGAGAGAAAAATATCTATTTCTATTTAGAAATCATTTAAAATTCATATTATTATAAAATAAATCATTTATATTGAAAATATTCTTATAATCTTGTAATAGAATCATCGAAAATGCTATAATGGTAGAAAATAGGCTCACCCTTTGTATACGTTAAAAAATCATTCTTACCTTAATTTGTCGAAAAGGTTAAAAAGTACTTGTTTGGAAAATGACAGAAAGATTCCTTTCAAGAAATTTTATAAAAAGTCAAAAAAGTATATAAATTAAATTATCCGATCTTATAGGAAATAATAAAAATGATTTGAAATACACTTTTAATAAATACGGATATGGATGATAAAGAGGTCGTAGTAGATACTTATGTATAATCCACCTCAGATAATAATGTGATTGTGAAATTAACCCTTACCTTGTAAATTTACTTAGTCGAGGGTTGGTTAACCTCTTGTATAATGGCGAAATAATTGTTATTAAATTATACAAGAACCACATACATAAATATGATTTCATATATAACCTCATAATATTGCATTGTTAATGATATTTCAATAGTATCATCATTTTGGGTGTTAACTGATTCATTTTACTTTATATGTTTTGTTATGTAAGTCATGTTTGTTATGGGTAGGATGTATTTGACTAAAATCTAGAATGATATTAAGTTCATAAAAATTATTTTTAATCATAAAATGAAATTTATTCTTCAATGGTTATGATGGGGTATGAATCTCATCACATTCACGGAGACAATAATCCATATGTATGCACAAGTGAAAATACCAATCTATTGATGGTGAAATCGTATGTAATTGGATGTTATATAATATATAAAAAATAATTAACATGACAAATTTTTTATTTACATAAATTATACTCATTATTATACCCCTCCAAATAATGAATTGTTGAAAAACAAACTACACCACGATGTGGAGACGGTAAGCCGTACGTACGCACGTATGGTGACTTTATCATTCATCAGATGGATACAATAATGAATATGTTTGTATCATATTAATAATAACATCAAATTAGGTAGAAGGTACTTGAGTTATTATTATGGTATGGAAAAAACAATGAAAGAGTAAGAGGAAGAAGAAAAGAACTTTGAAAGAAGCGATGAAATTTTTACCTCTTCTTTGGGTGATTTCTTTTGATTTGATCAAAAGGACTCCTTAGGTAGGATTTTAAATCCAAGTAAGTCCTATTGGTTGAATTTAGTGTAGTTGGGAGGATATTTGAGTAGGATTTTCCCAAGCCAAATGGCTTTGGATGTCTGATTTTGAGAGAAGGGGAAGTTCCCTTTTATAAGAGAGGTGATGGGAACTTTAGGAAGAGCTAGAAATATTAATTTATTATAAAATAATATTCAGTTTATAATGGATCCAAAAGGATTTACTTCAAGGATAAAGTGGGTCTGGTTCAACAAATTCTCAACCAATAGGTGTTAGACAGGTTTAGGTCACCATACTAACCTTATCTTTTAGATTTAACACTTAGTTAAATAGTTTAATGATTACCATGCATTCCAATATTATAATAATAAATGGTTAATAAAATTACTATAAAAAGACAAGAGAACCCCAAGGGGTTAATTATTGACCTATATAATTTTATCTATGTCCTTTAGGAAATCCTTATATTTTTAGGAATATTATATCATTTAATAAAATACAATTTTTTTTAAAAACACATTTTTGTTAATTTTTGACACTATTTAGTACTTGGGTTTGTGGAAGTCACAAAAACAGTATCACTTTAAAAAAAATTATTTAATCAACCATAAAATGTCATGTAAACCTATATAATTCGTGGAATACATCAAAAGTCTCAATTTAAATTTAATTTAATATTTACAATATCAATTATTTTAATCTTTTATTAATAAGGTAATTACTGCATCATCATTGTGCCATAAATAAATTTAATTATTTAATGTATAAAAATTTTAAATAAAATAACATGATGTAAAAAATCTATTTATCTTTACAATGAATATATATAGTCTAATTTATCTTATGTGTAAGCCTATATGAAAAATGGTTTATTTATTAAAATATGAATTTAACACTTTTAACTATTCTTTAAATAAAATAATAATAAATGTCTAAATATAATAAAATTAGATAAAAAAGGATCATATTTTATTCCTAAAGTTGGTTTTGGTCGAAAAAAAATTATACAATATAATTAGGACATGTGTTAGGGTAATTATAATATCATTTTTACCTTTAATTACCATATTTACTTTTAACCATGGTAAATAAAATTGAAAAGTTACTATTTAAAAAAATTTATTTTCATCCTACTTAAGTACATTTTACTTAATAATGTCAACTGTTTCTCTCTATGTTTTGAAATTCAATTCATAGATGCGGTAAAATTACGTTTTATGCAAATTAGTAAATGCTCTTAAAAGGTGGGTAAAAGACGTGAAAATGTTCAATAAAATTTTATACCTATAATTTTATTATAAAATGACTCCAATGAGTTATATTGAACATATATAGGTACTATGTATCTATTTTGACCTTAAATAAATTGAAATAAAATAAATAATTATTTAAATAGAAAGTCGGTTTTAAATAATAACGTAGTGTTTTTCACTATTCATAAAAAAATTGAAAGTTTTTAGAAAAATAACATAAATTCACCCTAAGTTAATTTTGACATTACAAATCAAAAAATGAAGTCCATTTTGAAAAATAAAACTTAATAAATTTCAAAAATTTGGTATTACTATTCATAACAGCTAGTTTGATTGGTCGTGGTGTGCTAGGACTCTAAGTTGTGTACAACGCAAGCTATTGCATTATTCAAAGAGAAACGTATTGTGGAAGCATGGGGTGTAACATTCTTCCCTCCTTAAAATAATTTCATCCTCTAATTTTCTAGAATACTATTACATAAAAGGATTCAGGTGGTTCTTCATCATAAGTTCCTCAAGTTCCCACATTCCTCTTCCATCTTATGGTTTCTCCATAGAACTTTTACCAGACGATTCGTCCAGTTTCTCCACACTTGTTCTGTGGTATCAAAATTCATAACGGGCTCTTCAAAATAAGAAAGATTAGTCTCTAGTTCTATTTACTCATAGGTGAGTACATGCGTTGGGTCAAGCATGTATTTTATCAACCATGATACGTGGAGCACATCCTGAACTTTGGAGAGACCTGGAGGCATTTCCAAATGGTAAGCTATAACTCCAATTAGTTCTAGAATTTCGAAAGGTATTATACATCTATGACTTACTTTCCCCTTATTACCAAATTTTATAACACCCTTCCATGGACATACCTTCAACAAACATGATCTCCTACATAAAATTCCAAATCCTTCCTACCATTATCGGCATGGATCTTTTTCCTACTTTGAGATACTTTGATGTGGGTTTGGATAATCTTCACATTTTCCATTTCTTCCTCAACAAGTTTGGGGCCTACAAGTTTTCTTTCACCAACATCATCCCAACATGTTGGTGTGTGAAATATATTTATATATAAAACTCCATTTGATGCCATATGAATACTTTAATGAAATCTATTGTTATAGGAAAATTATACCAGAGGTAAATATTTATCATCATACCATGAAAGACAAGTGAGAAAGATCTCAACATGTCTTCTAGGGTTTGAATAATCCATTCTGATTGTATCAGTTTGAGGGTGGTAGGTCGTGCTCAAAGGAAGTTTAGTATCTAGGGCCTTCTAAATAGTTTTCTAGAATCTTGATGTGAAATGAGGATCATGATCAGAAACAAATGATAGGGGTACTATATAAAGTTTTAAAAATTCATTAATATATATTCTTGCTAAACATTCAAGTGGTAAATCTTCTCTTATATTAAGAAAATGTGTTTACTTTGTAAGAAGATCGACAATAACCCATATTGCATAATTCCTTCTATAAGTCTCTGGTATCCCCATGAAAAATTCCATTACAATATCATCCCATTTACACTCAAGTATGGGAAGTGGTTGCATGAATCCTCTAGGATGTGGTCTTACAGCCTTTACCTATTAAAAAACTATACATCTTGATACATAATTAGCAATCTCCTTCTTTATATTGTCCCACCAAAAACGTTCCTTCAAATATTTATACATATTAGTGCTACCAGGGTGTATAAAGAAATTAGAGCTATGAGCATAATCTAATAATTACCTTTTTAGATCAGGTATATTAGGAACATAAATCTCCTCCCAAATTTCAAAATTCTATCTTCATATATGAATTCCATAAATCTACCATCGTTAAAAAATTTAATTTTCTTTCTAAAATCCTCATCATTAGTTTGAGAACTTTTTATACTTTCTTGTAAAGAAGGATTGACAGCCATTTGGAAAAGTATCGATGTTTCTCCTTCCATTATTATTTATATATTCATTTTTACTAGATTCATGAACATATGATAAATTTTAACTCTCATCTTGTTCCGAACTCCATGATCCTTTCTACTCAAAGAACATTACACCTTATTTTCTTCCCCAGGTGGCAGTGTATAGTGAAATCATAATCCTTGAGTAGTTTGAACCATATCTTTTTCCTCACATTGTGTTATTTCTTTGAGAAAATATACTTCAAACTCTTTTAATTAGTATATATCTCACATTTTCACCATAGAGATAGTGTCTCCATATCTTTAGAGAAAATATTACAGCTACGAACCCAAGATCATGAGTAGGATAATTTTTTTCATGAATTTTTAGCTGTCGTGTTTCATAGGCAATTACTATATAATTATGTATAAGGACAAAACCAAGTCCTTTCTTTGATACATCACTATAAATAACACACCCATCATTCCCTGATGGTAGTGTCAAGATAGGTGAATTGATTAATCTTCCATTCAGTTCTTCAAAACATTCTTCACACTCTTTTTTCCAAACAAATTTAACCCATTTACATGTGAGCTTGGTTAATGAGTTATCTAATCAGGAAACATTCTGGATGAAACACTGATAATAAAATGCTAAACCAATGAAACCGCGTACCTCAGTTATAGTCTTCGGTGCTGGCCATTATTGGATTACTCTTGTCTTAGAAGGATCAATAGATATTCCATATTTAGAGACAATATGTCCAAGGAAATAAATCTCTTGAATCTAGATTTCACACTTTCTAAACTTCCCAAATAATTCATTTCTTCTAGGAGTATTTAGAATAACGTGTATGTGGTTTTCATGATCTTCGTAATTTTTGTAGTATACCAATATATCATCAATAAATACCAATAAAAAGTCATCAAGATATTCCTTGAAATTATATTCATTAGATCTATAAAAACAGAGGGTGCATTAGTCAGTCCAAAAGGCATTACTGTAAACTCATAATTCCCATACCTAGTTTAAAATGCTGCCTTTAGAATGTCTTCTTTCTTCACGAACAACTAATTATATCTAGATCGAAGGTCAATATTTGAAAAATATTGTTCTCCATGAATTTTATCGAATAAATAATCAATTCAGGGTAAGGGATACTTGTTCTTTATTTTTATAGCATTGATCTCCCTATAGTCAATATAAAACCACATAGATCCATCTTTCTTCTTAACAAGAAGAACAGGGTCTCACCATGGAGAAACACAAGTGCGAATAAATCCTTTATCACTCAATTCCTCTTGTTGTTTCTTTAGTTAAACTAATTCCACAGTGTCCATTCTATAAGGGGTATTTAATATGGGCCTTGAACCAAGAATTATGTTAATAGAAAACTCAATCTCTTATTCTAGAGGATGTCTAGGTAAATCCTTTGGAAGCACATAAACATATTCTTGCACAATAGGTACAACATCTATTTGAACATTCTTTTTCACACCCATAGTTATTTCACTCTATTCCTCCACAATAATTGAATTTAGAAGAGCTAATGTGGGTGAATATATATTAGAATCATATGGTGACGTTTCTGCTCTAAAGATAAGGTACTCTTTATCATCATCAAAAATTGTAACCTTATTGTTCTTATAATAATTTTTTTCATCATGGTATGAAAGCCAATCCAAACCAAAATTTATATCAAATTAAATCACAGGTATGATGATGAGATTAGTATATAAAGCACATTTATATGCCATAATGGGAATTGATTCACAAAACATTTTTGTGATGATACTTCCCTTAGGAGTTTTCACTGGCAACTCCCTTTTTAAATCAAATTGGAAATATCAAATTTTATTAGAAAACTAGAAAGATATAAAACAATGAAATGATCCAGAATCAAATAAATCGTTGTATAAATTTTACGAAACTATTAAATTACCTACCACTATGTCATTCGGAGCTTCAACCTCAGTAGTAGTGATCACATAATATTATATTTTTCTCTATTGGCCATTTCAAAGGCAGGTTTAATTAGAGCTTAGGATATTCATTTTCATAATGCCCCATTTATCTACAATTGTAGCATTCAACATTAACATACTCTTTCTTTCCCTTGTAATCATGAGTTTGGTGGCCTTTTTCACCACACTTTTAATAGAATCCCATTCCCTTCAGGCAAGTTCTGGGGTGTTTCTTCCCACATTTTCTGCAGGATAGAAATTCAAATTTTACCTTCTTACCCTTATTTCCATTTCCATAGTTTTCAGTATATCTCTTCCTATATTTCTTTCCTTTAGAGTCATAAGACTTAGAGAATTACTTTTCAATCTTTATATCACGCGAAACAATATCTTCGTATGATGAGAAAGACCGTGAGACTAATGCTCAATAGATAAATAGTTTTAACCCATCAAAGAACCAATCAATATTACTCCTTGTGTTAGGTATATAATCTACTGCATTCCTTGCTAACCTTGTAAAGTTAGCCTCATACTTTGCGACATTCCCATCCTACGTTTTCCTGAGACTCAGAAATTGTCTTTCCATATCCGCTCTATGGTCATGAGGAAAGTATTTTTATAAGAAATTCTCTTTAAAATCCCTCTATTACATAGTTGATAATTCTTTATCTTACTTTTTGTTTTTAATTAATGACCATCATTGATCTACATCTCATGTGAGGTGATAAAATACCATGACTACTTTTTCCTTTTCGCTTCTCCCCAAAGAATGAAATATTTTATCTAAAGAACTTATCCATTGTTCAACTACAACTTGATTTCTAGTCCCATTGAATATTGGTGGTTCTTTCGACATGAATTAGTATAACATTGATCCTCCACGTTTTGGATCAGGGCGCATCATATAGATATGGTTATTATTCATAACCGGAGTGAGTTGTCCCCATATGGTTATAATCTGTTCAGCACCAGTTGCATCATCAACTCGACTATAATTATCTTGATTAGGAGGGAAATCCCAATATGGATTATGTGCATTGATACAATTTCTATCCCTTCCACTAGGTTCCATTTTTAAACAATAGTATACAATAGGTTAGATTATAAATCGCGATACATAATTCAAAACTAGTAAAATACCTAGCATAAATTAAATAGTTTACACATATAATATATAATCATAAAAAATGTTTTATTTGAGTAGGTATTTTCTCATAAATCCTTCATAATAGTTTGTAATGAAAATTTGAATTATCCAAAGCATATCCTCCGGGATACCTCGGGTCAAGACCAAAAGTACTTGTCAGAGTTTTCACTCTACGGTACAACTGTGCCAGAGCCGCATCTTCCTACTTGTATCCAGACAAGGAATTATTGCTTGGAAAACTCACAAAATCTATAAATTACCAAAATTCTAGGATGTTCTTAAATACTAATCCTCAAAGTTTCTCTTAGGGTAATGTTCTATAATCAGATTTTTTCTAAATCTAGTTTCCAAGGATTGTACTAAACTTACTCTAATACTAACTGTAACGCCCCCACCCTAGTTACCGAGAGTTGGTGCATTATTTCAAAACATTGGGATGATCACAAGAGATCAATTCCAGAAAGAATGATTATTTTAGTAGCCTGGGATGTACTAGATACATAATTAATTTTTACACTACATTATGAAATGGAAAAACAACAAAATTGTGTCCCCTTTGAACACAGTCATATCCCTTAGCATATTCCTAAAGGTTAAACGTAATATACTTCTTCACATCCTAGAAAAAATAAAAAATAAGAAAGGGGTGAGATCAAATGCTCAGTAAGGATAAAAATATAGAAGAAATTATCATAAATAAGCATAAAAATTTAAGGCATTGTATAAGACTAAAACCAAATTTTTTTAAACATACACTTCTTCATAACAAGGAAAATATAAATAAAGTAATTCTATTTACTTATTCACCTATAAATTATACTAGTCAAATAATCACATGTAATATCAATAGCTAATTTCATAATGATGGAATACATAATGTCGGATATCATAACCACATAGTCAAGGCATCATTCCAAGATGAAAAATAAGATTTTTTCACGGCCTTGTCCCAAGACACTAGTTTCTCTCATGAGACCTAGAGATGCATTAGAGAGCTATAGCAGGCTCCACCCATCACTTTCTATGTCCATTGAATTCATCATATGAAAAGGACGAAACATAACATAAAAATTCGTATTAAAACTAGAATATGAAATGTTAATAATTTAACCATAAAATATGAATGGTGTAAAAATAACACATCCACAGTCAAACATATCACAAAATCATCAATACAATATGGAAGATTGTATCATAAAAAATCAAATTCAAACAAGTGTAAAATATATTAAATGATGTTGACATAGATGAAATAAAAACTATTTGACAGAAATATACCTTTCTATTTTGAAATCATTTAAAAGTCACATAATTATAAAAGAAATAATTTATTTTTAAAATATTTTTATAAGCTTGTAAGGGAAGCTTCAAAGATGTTGTAAAGGTAGAAAATATCCGCACCCGACGGATACATTAGAAAAACATTCTTACCTTAGTTTGTCAAAAAGTTCATCAATTACATTGTTTGGAAAATGACAGAGAGATTCCTTTCAAAACATTTTATAAAAATTAAAACAAACGGTATAAATGAATTTAACCCATATTCTAGGAAATTTTAAAAATGTTTTGAAATACATTTTTATGAAACATGGATGTGGATGATAAACAGGTCCTAGTAGATACTTACATATAACAACCTCAGATAATAAAGAGATTGTAAAATTAACCCTTACCTTGTAATTTTCCTTAGTAAAGGGTAGGTTAAACACCTATATAATGGTGAAATAATTTTTATTAAATTATACAAGAACCACATTGATATATTTGATATTAAATATGATCTTCTAATATTTCTTTGTTAATGATATTTAAGTGGTATCATCATTTCAGGTGTTAACTGTTTCGTTTTTCTTTATTTGTTTTGTTACACAAGTCATGATTATTATAGATAAGATGTATTTGATTAATATCAAGAATGATATTCAGTTCTTAAACATTACTTTTTAATCATAAAATGAAATTTATTCTTCAATGGTAATGATGGGTAATTAATCTCATCACGTTCGTGGATATGCTAATCTGTACATACGCACGAGCGACAATACTATTATATTGATGGTGAAATAATATTTAATTTCTTGGTATATCATACATAAGGAATAATTAAAATTTTAAAATTATTATTTACATCAATTATAATCATTATTATACCCATCCAAGTAATGAATTGTTGAATTATAAACAACACCACGATGTGGAGATGGTATGTTGTACATACGCACGTATGGTGACTATGTCATTCATATGATGAATAGAATAATGAATATGGATGTAAAATATTTTTAATAACATAAAATTATATATAAGGTATTGTATTTATTAATTTGGTATGGAATCAACAAATAAATAGGAAGTGGAAGAAGAGAATAACTTTGAAAGAGGTGACACAATTATTACCTCTTTTTCAGGTTCTTCCGTTTGATTAGATCAAAAGTGATCCTTAGGTTGGATTTATGATCAAAGTAAAAAATCTATTATTAAGTGAGGGTAGTTGGGAGGATATTGGAGTAGGGGTTGGATGAGCCAAATGGCTTTGGAGGTGTGATTTTTAGAGAAGGGGAAGTGACCTTTTATAAGAGAGGCGAGGGGCACTTTTGGAAGAGCTTGAAATATTAATTTATTTTACAATAATATTTGGTTTATAATGGCTCAAAAAGGACTTATTTAGAGGATAAGGGGGGTATGGTTCTAGAACCACTCAACCAATAGGTTTTAGGTAGGTTTATGTCACCATATTAACCTTATATTTTCGATTTAACTCTTAGTTAAATAGTTTAACTTTTACCATGTATTCTTGTATTATTATAAAAAATGGTTAATAAAATTAAAATAAAAATACAAGGGAATCCCCAAGTTGTTCAATAATGAAAAATATAACCTAATTTAAGTCCTTTGGACAAAATTTTGATTTTTAAGAATATTATATCATTTAATAAAATAGTATTTGTTTTAAAAACTCATTTATGTCAATTTTAACACTATTTAGTATTTGGTTTTGGTGAAAGTCATAAAACATTATAACATCGAAAAAAAATTATTTAATAAACCCTATAATGTCCTGTTAACCTAGATAGTTTTTGTAATACCCCAAAAGTCTCAATTTAAATTTAATTTAATATTTATAATATCAATTATTTTAATCTTTCATTTATAAGGTTATTACTGCATCATCATTGTTTCATAAATAAATTTAATTATATAATATCTAAAAATTATAAATAAAATTCCATGATGTAAGAAATATTTTTATATTTATAATTAATATTCCTAGTTTAATTTATCTTATGTATAACTCTATATTAAAAATGGTTTGGTTATTAAAATGTGAATTTAACACTTTTAACTCTTCATTAAATAAAATAATAATAGATGTCATAATCTAATATAAGTGGATAAAAAAGGATCATATTTTATTTGAAATATTTATTTTGTTGAAAAAAAACTTATCCAATAGAATTAGGACATGCGTTAGGGTAATTATAATATCATTTTTACCTTTAATTACCTGATTTACTTTTAAATGTGGTAAATATAATTAATAAGTTACTATTCCCAAAAAATTATTTTCATTCTATTAAACCAAATTTTACTTACTGATGTAAACCATGTCTCTCATATTTTTTAAATTCAATTCATAGAAGTAGTTAAATTACCTTTTATGCAAATTTGTAAATGTGTATAGAAGGTGGGTAAAAGACGTTAAAATGTTCAATAAAATTTTATACATATAATTTTATTATAAAACTACTCCAATTAATTATATTAAACTTATATATGTATTATGTATCTCTTTTTACCTAAAATAAATTTAAATAAAATATATAGTTATTTAAATAAAAAGTCGGTTTTAAACAATAATGCAGTGGTTTTCACTATTCATAAAAAATTGAATGTTTTCAAAAAAATACCAAAAATTCACCCTAAGATAATTTTGATATTAAGAATCCAAAAATGAAGTCTGTTTTAAAAAATAAAATTTATAAAATATCAAAAATTGGGTATTACTATTCATAATGGCAAGTTTGATTGCTCGTGGTGTGCTAGGACTCTAAGTTGTGTACAACGCAAGCTATTGCATTATTCAAAGAGAAACGTACCATAGAAGCTTGGGGTGTTACTTTTTATATGGAATACTGAGTTTTATGTGGTATAAGGGTGTATCCTAAGGTTTATTTCATTGGCCCGCCATTGGCTTTTCATACATCTTTTGAGTCACTAATCACGTGCAGTGGATACCCTTTTGTTTGTTTGGGTTACGAGTTCAACATTTTTGTTCTATCTCATCGAAGAAAAATGGGGTTCATGGTGATTAAACTCAACCAAATTGTAAAGGGTTTTTTTAAATTAAAAAAAAATTATTGGAGGAAAAAAATAAGAATTTTTATAACACAAGTAAAATAATTGGTCCAAGAGTAGCCTTTACCTCATATTCCTTCTTAGTTGATCATGATCTATGTCCCAACCCTTACCCCTGGGCTAGTGCCAGGACTACCCCAATCCCAAAATCCATAGTCTACGAGATGGGGACTAGCACTGAGTAGTTATATCCAAAAAATTGAAGGCATTTTCCTTTAAATCTATACACATGCACAAATACAAAACTGTGGAAAGTAAACACAAATTAAACCAAAAATCTCACAGAGACAGCCAATGAGAGTACAATACAAACTGAAAGTTCAAATGGGACAAAATACATGCCAAAAATCCAAAAGGAAAGAAAAAATACCATAGCCCATCATCTCTAGACCCTACATAAAGTGTAGGTGAAGGGTAGATGGATGTAGTCATAGAAGTACGCCTGCACATCCCTTCTCACTAAGCACCACCTTATCCCAGACCACAAAGGTCTCTGTAGAAGCATAAATCACTTACACGAGACAAAAAATGTGTAGATGAATCCCTTGTAGGGGTAAGTAATGCAATACTCAATAGGGACATCAAACTACAAATTAATGATCACAAAGTAAGTCCACAAAGGAAGACCAAAAAACAAATACAACACAAACCAAGTATAACTCAATGTATAGAAAGTAATATTAATAGTCTTAAAGCTAAATCATCTTTTATTTCTAAGGTACTCATCCCTAAGGAGTCACTAAGGTTAACTCATCTATTGGGACACTGAGGTATGCTCACTTATTGGACTATAGAGGTCTCTTCGGGTACTCGAACACTGAGGTCCGCTCAACTATTGGACCAATGAGGTCCGTAGAGCTACTGGACTATTATAGTCTTCTCACCTACTGGAACATAAAGGTTGGCTAGACTACTTGACCCCTGAGGTCCTCTTAGCTACAGGACCAATGAGGTCCACTCAGCTACTTGGCCAACGAGGTCCCTCTTGTCGTATCCTTCATGCCATAAAAAGTTACATGATTCTCTCCCTCCAGTGGAATTGATTCCAGGAGATTCTACTCCTCAATCCACCAGTCATATCTCAAATTTCACGAGAACTCCCATAGAGTATACCCAAAGGATCATCTCATCGTAAGGATCCCAATGCTAGAGACATAGCGTCAATCAGATTCCTGTTATGAAAGATATTAGCGTTTTATTAAGCACGGACTAGTTGAATATAGGACTTGTCCAACTTGGTCGGACTGACCTTACCAACCCGGCCTAGGGGTCCTGCATGAATTAGTCCCTTTTGGTCAACCCGACATGACCCGTTCTGGCCTGGCCCATTGGCCAAGCCCACTGGGACTTTCTAGACCTGGCCCGGTTCACCCGTGGGTCCAGCCCACCGGGTCGCCCGACAACCCGGTTCTCTTCTGGTCCAATCTAACTTAAGCAGACTGGTTTTAACAAGTTGGGCCGCACAACAACCTTATTACCCATCCTACCCAGCCCTCATTGGCTGGTCGGTTCTTCCCCATCCTAGTCCGCTAATCATCCTGGTTTATTCAGTTAGTTTGACCCACATAAGTGGGCTAACTTCGGTCCAGCCCGTACGCTACACTGAAGTTTGGTTCGTGCAGCTACACGGCCAGTTAAGGCCTTCCGCCTCCCTCCACACGTGGTCCAATGTGGACTATGCACCAACAAATTCTGTGGCCCACCCCAAGGGCCTCTCCCCTTGATGCGGTGCCCAACCGAGCACCACCCACCTTCACCATCACAACCCCCATTACTCACATAATCCGCCACCTCGATGCATATACGAGGCATGCCACCTCCCACCCACAACTTTTCCAGCTCCAGCATGCTGGTGGTTCATTCTGCGAGCCATTGGGCTTGCTCCAGTGGCCTATTTTTTGACCTGTGAGTGCCTTCAAGATCCTGTGATCATTGTTGTAACTGTCACTAGTTTAAAGTTTCCTCTCTATCGATCTAGGTGGTTCAATAACAAAGAACACAAGAATGCCCACAATGGAGGAATTTGGGCCCTGTTCGTGTTGGTCTAATCCCTCCACGTTAGAATTCATAAACCAGTTTGAAGGAGTCTTAAGAATCTAACATGGATTTAATTTCCAATCTCTCCCAATGTGCAGAACCCATTACCACAAGAAAAGATGACCTACAGATATACCTATTTGTGAGTTGGATTATTTTAATTGTTTTAGAAAGAATGAAGGGGGAATAAAATCACAAAGAATAAACTACTAAATCAAGAATATGTTCAATCGGTGGAAGGATTCATCACTGAAGAAGGTCTGTCTGCAAGAGTCCTCGATTCATCGTCAAAGGTGATATTTTTCAAAGATGAGGGGTAGTGATCAATGATTTTGGAGATCGTCATTCTCCATTCGTCAATGGTGATTCTATAGAGAATTAGTGTGATTTGAAATATCCATATCTGATATATAATTCTTGTTATCCCATTAAATTAAGAAAACACATTGTAATTTTTCAATGATGCTATGTTTCCACTATTACACTGTTTAAATTATGAAAGAAATTTTTTATTATTTGGTGGTGTAGTATATTTACGCTTCTTCATTTATGGAAATAAACAATTGGCTCTTCCCTGCATTACTACAAAATAATTTCCAATGAAATAAACTTTTTATGTTAATTTTATTTTTCTTTAAAACATCTAAAAATTAAGTTTTCACCTAGACCTGCGCCGGTTTAGGATAAGCCCTTCTTATGAGAATCCCGACGCTCTGATTTCAATGGTGCCCATAAATTTTTGATCCGGGTACCATTCTAATAGTTATAAAAAAATGATCACACAATAATTTTATGAACATTAAATATAGTTTGAAAATACATTTCGACTGCTCTAGGCCTCAGAATCACATACAGTCTTAGAGCTTGGTATTGAAATAATCAAATTTAATTTTTATAAATTT
The DNA here is from genome assembly GCA_963277665.1 of Viscum album. NCBI lineage: Eukaryota > Viridiplantae > Streptophyta > Magnoliopsida > Santalales > Viscaceae > Viscum > Viscum album. Next base: position 1,273,491,511 of record OY728153.1, on the reverse strand, counting down.
TACATCGAATTTTGTGACATTACAATACCTCCACCTTTAGGGATTTAGGACCTCGTAATCCAAAACAAGGGCTAATAAATTATATGAGTGTACTGAGTATGAATTTGAGAGTCCCTATCCCACGTGCTCTCTTAGAGATTCTTGTGATACCAACGAACATGAACCAGAGGAATCGACCATCCATGAAGGATCCTCTCTTGTCGATCCTCTATCTCTACAGGGTACTCCATGAATGTCTCCCCATATTCAATATCCTGTTTTCCATGGTCAATGATGTGAGATGGGTCATTCACATATCTCCTCAGTTGGGATGCACGAAAGACGTCGTGTACCCTCTCTAACTACGGCGATAGAGCCAAGCCGTATGCCACCTCACCCACTCTGTACAATATCAGGAAAGGTTTAATGAACCTCAGAGATAACTTTCTTCCCTAGCCAAATCATTATACCCCTCATTGAGAGACCTATAGGAACACATTGTCTACCTCCTAAAACTCCAAGGGTCTCTATCACCTATCAATATAGGACTTATGTCAACTATGTGTAGTCTACATCTGCTCTTGGATGAACTGCACCTTCCAGTGGCTGCCGATACAATCTCTAGACCCATGAGTGCTGACTCCCCTGGGTCTATCTAGCATAACTGTGACCTATATGGTCATCTATATAGTTCCTCGAATGGTGCCATAGAGATGGTATAGTGGCAGCTATTATTGTATACAAACTCCACCAGTGGTAGGTGGTCCCCCTAACTATGACCAAAATCAAGTATGTAAGAACGAAGCATGTCCTCCAAGGACTGTATGGTCTACTCAGTCTGACTATATGTCTATGGGTGAAAGGCTGTGATCAAGCGTAACTGAGTCCCAACAATCTCTTGCAATCCCTTTAAAAACTAGGTTGTAAAGAATGCATCACAATATGAGAATATCGTAGATGGGAATCCATGATGTTGACCTATCTCCTACACGTAGAGGCATCCCAAAATCTCTACTGAACCATACTCTCAAATGGGTAGAAAGTTCGAAGACATGATGAGTGGGACTACAATAACCTAGATGGTATCATTTCCCCTAGCTATATGTGGTATGCCCATCACAAATCCCATCAATATCCCATCCCACTTCCAGTCCGGTACCTCGAGGGGTAGTATAAACACTATTGGAACCTAGTTCTCAACCTTCACTTTCCAATAAGTGAGGAATCTCGAGACAAACTCTTCCACTACCTTCTTCATCCTTGTCTACCATTACTGGCGTGAGAGGTCCTAGTACATCTTTTCCACACATGGATGTACTGCCAAATAGGATGTATGGAACTACCTCAAAACCTCCTCTCACAACACCACTGGTACTACAGTGCACCCTCAGAAGAGGATGAAATGTGCCCCACCTTTTGAATATCCATCAGGGGAACACTCTTTGGACATCTGAGCATGTGTAGTCTTGCAGCAGGAATGTTTGTGTTGTGCCTCCATGACTTTCTATAAGAGTTGAAGGGAAACTGCTATCGACTAAAGAAAATAAGTCTCCTCTCTATCCAAAAAAGATATCTAATGTGAGGACAACTACTATAAGGCCTCATTCAGTAGATATGAACTCAATTTCCTACTAAGAGAATTTTACACCACGTTCCCCTTCCCAGAAGTATAGACTATATTGAACTAAGAGTCCTGAAGGAACTCTATCCAAGGTCGCTGTTACATATTTATATCATTATGAGAAAATATATTCCTGATACTCTTATGGTCAGAGTAGATGATGAATCACTAAACTATAAGGTAGTGTATCCATATCCTCAATGTAAAAAATACCACTACCAACAAAAGGTCACGAGCCTCATAGTTTTTCTCATGCAGTCTCAATTGTTGTGATCCATAAGCAATCACTACTTTCCCCTACATCAAGAAACAACAAAGCTCAGTTCCTGATGTGTCACAAAACACCACGTAATCAGTTCCCTCTGGAGACCTCAAGATAGGAGCACTCATCAAGCATTGGCTCAGCTATTGAAAGCTCTATTGGCATCTTTCTATCCACACGAAGGGTTTTCTATTCTTTTTCAACACCCTCATGGGTTATTCCACTCTATAGAAGTCAGGCATAAACCGTCAATAGTACCCAGCCAACCCATGGAAACTCTGCACCTCGATAATGCACTTGGGTGTCTCCCAAGCAAGCATTGCCTCAAAATTCGCTGGATCTACCACAACACCAGACTCTGAGATGAGATGTCCCAGGAAGTGGACCTTTCATATCTAGAACTCATAGTTTGAGAGATTTTTGTAAAGCTAGTGATCTCAGAGTGTGTCTAGAACCATCCTCAGTTGTATCGTGTGCTCCTCCTCAGACACTGAATACATTAAGATGTCACCTACAAAGACCACTACAAACTGGTCTATGTACAGTTGGAAGATCCTATTCACAAGTCCCATGAGAACTATTGGAGTGTTCTTCATGCCAAATGACATCACTAAGTACATGTAGTGGCCACAGAGAAATCTAAAATCCATCATTGAGATTGCATCATCTCATACTCGAAGTTGGTGATAGCCTGATCTGAGGGCTATCCTCGATAACCATCTCACATTTTTCAGAAGATTTAAGATGTCATCAATCCTTGGTAGATGATACTTGTTCTTCAAAATAACCTATTTCAGGTTCTTAATGTCCATGCATAACCTCAAGATTTAGTTCTCCTTCTTGATAAACAACACTGGGGATTCCCATGATGAATCTATAGCCTTACAAATCCCTTTCTCTATAATTCCCCCAATTGTACCCTCAACTCCTGGAGCTCTGCATGATCCATATGATATGAATGTGTAGATATCGGTTCCATACAAGGGAATAAATCAGTTCAAAATTCTACCTCTCTACAATGAGGTAGTCCTAGAACATCTTCTGGAAAGACATACTCGTACTCATCCACTACTGTAGGAAACCGTGGTTTCGTATCATTCACTACACTGAGGGTCATGCTAGACAACTAATGAGTGATTGACTAAACCCTCCTATGAATGAGTCTATCCCATGTTGATTAATTTTACTTCTCTCCAACAAAGGAAAACTGGTTCCCATCTCCATAGACACACTGAAATGTGTGCCTAAAAGAGCATGAACTGCTAATAGCCAGTCCATAACCAGAATGATGTCATAAGGCCCCAATGCCACTACTAAGAGATCCCAGATGAAACTATCATCTATAAGGTTAATCTCACACTGTTGAAAATAGTGTGTGATCTCCGAATCCCCTCCCATAAGAGTCTCTAATCGTAAGGATTAGGAGAACATCTCGATCAGAATCTACGATCTCCAAACAAGTTCTATGTAATGAAAAGAGTGACATGAACCTATGTATATAAGAACTGCAGATAAAGTGGATGAGATACATATCGTACCTCATATCATCTCTGGGACATCAGGACCATAGTCTTTTATTGTCTGAAGTAGATCCCAGCCATGTCCACCTGCTCCTAGAGCCTGTGGGGGACCACCTAAGGGTGATGGTGTTAGTACCTCATTCCTACACCCATCCTTCCACTCTTCCCACTCCTCTACCAATTCCACCTCCTAGAATAATTGATTATTCCTATCTCCACAATTTCCTTGGGTGTCCATCGAATTTCTATCAGTCCACTGCATTGTGAGTCGGGCAATACCAATCCATGCTCCCCTACCCACCGCATGCGAAGAAGACTATGCTCCTCTGATGACTCCCTCTACCCTGGGAGCCTTGTACCACTGACCATGAGTCCTGGGTTTTCCTCTAAATTGTATGGACCATTTGGGGCTTATGTTATCTGTCGGCTACCCTCCACAGATGACTCGGTCACCTATCTCCTAGTAGTATCTCCCACTATCGGTGCCTGCTCTGTGAGAATGCTCTCCACTATTAGAGCTTACTCTAGCACAACAACCTATGTATGAATGATAATAGAGACCATCGATTCCCAGATCTCCCTTCAAAGTCCCTTCTCAAAGGTCCAAGACCTATAGAAAGGGTCTCATACTATATTCATAGAGTAGTAGGAGAGGTCTGTGAGCCCCACAGAGTACTCAACCATTATCAGACTATCCTACTATATGTAAAGTAGCTCATGTATGTGTAGTGAGTGAATAGTCGTGGGTAATAAATCTTCCATGAAAATTCTCTCAATGTCAGACCTGGTGAGGGTTGCCTCTACATGCTTCAAGATATTCAAACTCCACCATCTCCTTACCGAGCCCTGTAGAAGGATAGTGGCTAGAACTACCATCTAGTTATGTGTTGTCCTCACTAAGCATAATACTCACGTCACTACCTCTTGCCAATCCTTAATGACCTGAGGATTTATCTCTCCCTGAAAACTAAGAGGACTCTGTCTCTAGAACTCATAAAAAGAACTGAGCCTATGTACATCCTCTACTGGTATCATCGATATAAACTACTGACCAATAAGCGATGGTAAAGCTGGGACAAAACCTGAAGGTACCATCTGGGGCAATGATCCCTGTACCCAAACGTCATCACCATGAGAACCATCCTTATAGTCACACATTGGAATCCTAGATGGCTGTCTTCGTGGAGGCATCCTGAAAGAGATAAAGATAAATAACGATTAATATATGATACCTGGTGAGCTAACACTGACTCAAAAAGATCACGATAAAAAATTCAATGACACATGCAACTAGTTTTTTTTTTCATGTTTCAAGTTAGAAATTAGAATTTAGGGCCCTGGTGTATGGATACGTCAACCACTGCACCAACACCGGACTCCCTATCCTGAACGCCAAAATCAAAACACTTATCATTGTTGACCTAAATTTTTTACTAACTCTTAGTTTTTCTAGTAGAACTGACCACCCTTCGATACCACATTATCATGACCCATCCCCTAGGGCCTGTGTTGTGGATACCCAAAGTCTGCATTCCATAGGCTAGGGGCTGGTGACTAGAACTGAGTATGATTATCCCAAAAAGTAAATCCATTTACTTTAAATATGTACACATGTACAAAGATCAAACTGTGAAATGTAAACACAATGCAAACTGCAACTGTCACTGATACAACCATTTAGAGTATAGTACAAACTAAAAGTAAAAAAGGGATAGAATAAAAGACAAAAACCAAAAAATAATGAAAAACATCTATGGTCCATCTTCTCAATACCCTACCTGATAGGTAAGTGAAGGGTAGTTTCCTGTACTCATATAAGTACACCTGTTCATCTCATTTCACTGAACACCACCTGGTCCCGAACCACCAAGGTCTCTGTCGAAGGGTCAATTACCTGAACTAGACATGACAGATGCATGAGAAGCCCATTTAGGTGTGAGTAACTCAATATTTTGTAGGGACCCAAAACAGTAAAGGAAGGACCACAAAGCAAGACCACAAAGAAATACCACAAAGCAATGACAGTTCACACTAGGCATAAATCAATGTAATGAAAGTAATATTATCAGTCATAAAACTGAATCATCTTGTACTACTAAGGGACTCATACATAATGATCCATTGAGTTTTTCTCAGCTACTGGACCCCTGAGGTATACTCATCTATTGGACCGCTGAGGTTTTCTCTACTACTGGACCACTGAGCCCCACTCTGCTACTGGACCACTAAAGTCTGCAGAGCTACTAGAATAGTGAGGCCTACACAGAAACTGGATCACTAAGGTCCACAAGGCTACTGGACCACTATAGTCCACTCAGATAATGGATTACCGAGGTCCTCTGAGCTACTGGATCACTAGGGTCCAGCTCATCATATCCTTCATGTCATATCCAGTTGTAGGATTTCCGCTCTCTAATGCGCTTGATTTCAGGACATTATACTCCCCAAGAAATCAGTCATATATTTACAATCATTAAAACTTACATAGATTATACCCAAAGGACCTTGTCATTACAAGGGTCCCAACCCTATAGAATACATGTCAATCAGATGCCTTTTTGAAAGATATCGGTGTTTTAGTAAACAGGGGGCAATTGCATCCGGGCCTGGTCCGACTTGGTCGGACCAACTGGAGGGGGGGGGGGGGGGTCCCACATGACCCGAAAAATTTCTTCCATCCAGACCCATTCTGGCTTGGCCTAGTGGCTAGGCCCATTGAGCCTTGCTAGACATTTCCTGGTTCAGCCATGGGTCCAGCCCGCCGGGTTGCCCAATGACCCCGTTCTCATTCAGTCTGGTCCAACATAAATGGACCAGTTCTGACTAGCTAGTCCACCCAGTAGCTCGGTTTCCCATTTAGCTAGACCAAAATCAGCGGTCCATCTTGGGTCCATCCTGGACACCACACCAATGTCCAATTCGCACATCCAGCTACCTCCCTCTACTCGTGGTCCACCATGGACGGCATGCCAGCACACAGCGTGACCGCTCCCCTTGACACAGTTACCGGTGGGCACCGCACCCTAGCACTACTGTAACCCCATCTATCTGCTATCTGCCTCACCTCGCCGCACTTCCAGGGTGCACTGCCTCCCACCCAAAGCCGTCGGCGCACCTGTGGTTCCTTCCGTGAGCCACTGTGCTTGCACTGGTGGATTGTTTTCTGACCCACGAGCGCCTCCAAGATCCAGGGATTGTTTCCATCACTGTTATGGGTTCAAAGTTTCCTTACCATCGAACTGGGGGGAGGGGTGTTCAGGCATGAAGAAAAACATAACACCGACAACATAGGTATCCAATCCATTTTCGTTTCGGACAGATCCCTCCACATTAGTGTTCATAAACAGTTTTGAAGGAGGTTTAAGAATCTAACATGGATTTTATCTCCCATCTCTCCCTACATGAAAAACCCATTCCTGAAAGAACAAATGAACCACATATCAACATGTTTGTTGATTGTTCCAGATGCACATGAGCCTTATCCCTATAAGTGAGGACTCCTTAAGTGTATCCAAGCGACCCCGGATGAAATCTATGTGGGGGCATTATTTCTGGAGGTATTGTAGCAGTACTATTAAAATACTATAGCAGGGAATATAACAGTACTATAGCAAGAACTGTAGAAGGAACTGTTTGGAACTGTAGCAGCTGGGACTATTCCTCTGTTTGGGCCTTCGAGCCACCAATTTGGTCCCTGAGTCCTTTAAGGCCTTCGGGCCACCAAGGCCTTAAAGTCAGTAAAGCCTTAGTGCCACCTCAAGGCCTTCGGGCCACCTTAAGTCCAAATGAAAACTAGACAACCTACAAGGAACAAGCTTCATAAAGAAGATGAGAAAGGAGATTTCACCACATTAAAAGCTAAAAAAATTGTAAGAATGAGAGGGTATAACACCTGCCTTCGGGAAAATCCTGTGCATGCACAGTAAAGCCTAGCCGAACATCCATGCAAAGGTGGAGAGATGATATCACAATGAAGATGCTGGGGTGGTGCAGTTCCAAGTAGTCAGTCCGGGTTGTATGTAATGTTTGAAGCCTACGTGTAATGAATTCCTCTAAGGCATACATTCCATGTAATAATTATTCCTACGAGCCTTGTTGGGGTTCCACCTCACCCCTTGAAAGGTGGATTATAAAAAATCAATAAAAAATTAAGGCCTTAAGGCCATTGAATGGTTGGTCTGGATTCGTTGTTTTAGAAAGAAGGAATGGGAAATAAAATCACTACAAATAAACCCCTACACGGTGAATAGGTTCAATCAGAGGAAGGATTCGTCACTGAAGATGATTCTTCTAAGAAATTCCTTGATCTTTTGTCGAGGGATAGATTTATCGAAGAGGAGGGGGAGTTCTCAATATTGATGGAGATCATCATTCGTCATTATTTTTTTTCAATGGTGATCATACAATGATTCAGAGTGATTTTCCAGATCCAGAGCTGTACTACAATTCCTGGTGTCCCATTAAATTTAAAAAACTCATTATAGCATTTCAATTAAATCGATTGTCATTAATTACACTATTTTATTTATGAAATAGTCTTTCTGTTATTTTGTGTTGTAGCATCGTTAGATTTCTTCATTTATGTAAAGAAACAGTCCGCTCATCCCTACATTTTAGTGAACCAATTTCTAATGAAATAAACATTTTAAGATTATTTTATTTTTCTTTAAAATGTCTAACAATTAACTTTTCCCTTAACCCACACTGGTTGAGGTTTAGCTGATCCTAGGTGAATCACAACACTCTGAGTTCAATGGTGCCCACAAATATTTGATCCGTGCACCAGTTTAAAAGTTATAAAAATATGCAGGCATGAAAGTTTAATTAACTTTAAAAATTGTTCAAAAATACATTTTGGCCGCTCTATGCCTCAGAATCATGTGTCGTCTCAGATCTTAGTCTGAAAATAATACCATTTAATTTTTAATTTTTTTACATAGAATTCTAGGAAATTACAATCTGGAATCCGATAAAGTAAAGAAAACTATATTTATCACCTTATTGATATATATAAATTTTTGTATAATAAATTTATATGAATTCATTAAAAATATAATAGTTAGTTATATTTTATTTTCCCCATCAAATTTTTATTAGTTTTGATTGTTTAGTATGATTTTTATAATGTGGGTGTCAATTATTATTTTAGGATTTTTGTGTTCATCATTAAAATATCATTAAAGGTGTTTTAATAAATTTTTTACAATTATTTATAGTGTTCTAATTTCATTTCATATTTATTTTAGTTATGATTCAGGATGATGAAGTCGAAAATAAATTTTTAATGGTAATTTTCATGAAGGAGGGGTGGTATCATAATAACTGGTTAGATGTCACTATTACAACTATAGAACCAAAAGCAAATCATTTTTCACTTTTTATTGTCCAATATCACTATAATTTATGTTTTTGTAGTTTCTCATTGTAGAAATTTATAGCACTACATCCATAGGTGGTTAAATCAATTCAAATAAGAACAAGCTATAATATATGGGTCAGTATGGTAAAGAGAATGATCTCCTTAAAATAATATCGTTATTATATAAGAATAATGAAATTATATAGATTTCTTAAGAAGGTGAATAAATTTTTAATATATTTATAAAAATAATATAAATACTATGGTAAAACAAATACGTCACTTTCATGGAGGCGGTAGTCCACACATAAAAATGGGAAACTTGTTAATTTTTCATATAATAGGAGGAATACTAAAAATGATTTATAATTTAATAATTTTAATAATATTTAAAATATAATATTAATCATTTAAATATACTTTTAGAACCAACTATTTAATGTACTGATGAAAAATCAAGAATTCCATTCATGGAGGCTGTAGTCCGCACATACGCATGATGACATCATCATTTTTGAATTGTTTTGGAGGAGGGTAGAAAAGGGATATTACATTACTAAAAAACCATTTTATAATATTACTAATATTAATTAAATCATAATCTCATGGATATAATATGTTTTAGGGGGTATAAGAATAAAATAATTAAGAGATATCAGTTGTGTACATTACATCCCCTTTAGATATTATTCCTTGGATAACACCTTATGGATCCATAGCTTGGTATTTTTTTAAAACAAAATATAGGACATGGTGTGTGATTAAAGGATATATATGGAAAGATTTTTGGTTGAGATAATAAATTATAATGATTTTAGAAATTGGGTGGAGGTGAGATCCTTTTATAGGTGAAGGAAATTGCATTTTGTCAAATATAACTTATTAATTTCAAAGAAAACATGATTCACTGGAAAATATATCCAATGTTGAAAATATTGGATTGGTAGATGTGGTAAGATAGACCACCCCTCCACCATTCATTTTTATATATATATTTTTTAAAAAATAATCTCTTTTTTTCACTTATATTTATTAATTGTAGATAATAAATGTAAATTGCTTAGGGAAAAAATAATTACCACGGTAAAAGCTAAAAATAAAAGACATAAAAATTATAATAGTAAAAGTATTAAATGTTTAGTACATGTGTAGAAATGAATTTATTAGGTATGATCATCCTTAAATCAACCTCCACACCATTATTTTCCACTTTAGATCCACCTTCCATGTGAAACATGTGATTTCATTATATTAAGGAGTTATATTTACAAAAAATTTATTTCCTTAACCTATAAAATGATCTCACCACCACCCATTTTATGCACACATTCTAATGAATTATTTGGACCATAAATCGACCTTATTCTCTTATCCATACTCTCACCATGCCCTATGTGCCTTGGTCTTTCCAAAATACAGATCTAAAGAGCTATAAGATGTTACCCGAGGGAGACCATATAAATGTACATGTATTGTTTTCAAATGAGCTCTCTTATTTATTTTCCATTTTACACAATAAAATATATTCAGTCAAAATATTATTATAAAATCAGTAAAAATAATTCAATTAAATTTTATTACACTAATAAAATCTCTATTTTCTGCCATCCTTTAAAACCATTTGAAAAATGTTGGCATCGTCATACATACATGTGGAAAACAAGCTCCATGTATAATGTTTACTTTTTCATCATCATATTAAATAGATGGTTCTAAAAGTATATTTAGTTGATTTTTTGGGATATTTATAATATTATTATATTTCTATAATTATATATCATTCCTTATATTTCTTCCGATCTATAGATAGAGAATGCATCGCTTATGAATAATTGTGGAAAACCACCTCAACAAAAGTGACATATTTCATTATTCACTGAAGTCTTTTATTAATTATTTTACTCCCTTATAACATGGTTAAAAAAATTTAAAAAATATAAATAGTGTCATTATTATTCTACACCAATGATATTAATATAAATGAATCATTTTCTTAACAGTACTTATTCATTAATTTAACATATTCTGGTTTAGGTTGCTTTAACCACCTACATAAAAAATGCTATAAATGTTTATCATGGGAGAATAAGGAAAAATAATTATGGGTGATATTAGATAATAATAAATAAATAAGGTTTTTTTGGTAATATAATGATAATGGTAATATTTGAAATTTTATTAAGATACCATCCCTCATTCATGAAAATTACCAAAACAAGCTAGTTATCGACTTTGTCTCCACGAATTTCAACTAAAATACTTATTAAATGAAATTATAACATTATAAATTATTAGAAACATCTACTTTATCATTAATACAATATATTCTAAAAATTAACTTTTACCAATCCATTGATATTAAAATATATCTTTTTAATTTTATGAATATATAATATCATACTATAATAATAATAAATATATTTAACACATAGAAATATTTTTTCCTACAGTATTTTAATTAAATTCTATATTTTTATTTCATTATTCATTATCATTGAAATAATTTTTCTAAAATTTGTTACTAAAATATGAGAACATCAGTATACCTATTGAATATTTTTTAAGGACTATATTTTGAACAACCATATTTCTAAAAACCATATTTTTGATAACCATATTGAGAATAACCATATTACCAATGACCATATTTATAATGGAAATATTTCGATACTATACATATATATGTTAAGAATATTCATCCCATTCTTTAAATAATTTCTCAATATTCTTATATTATTTTCCTTCACTGTCCCTTATTTCTATATTTTTTTTATCAGGTTTATATTTTTCATGTCCAACCAAAAGTATGAAGAATATGCATTAATTGTATTTTTACATACATTCACATTTATTTCACTTGTAAATTTCTTATTTTGGATTAGTTTTCAATTCTCCTATTTTAATTATTTATATCCTATATTGAAATTTTTTACCTCATTAAAATGAATCACGGTAAATTTTATTCTAGCTTTACTTGTGAAGTGTGGTACAATATTTATTTTAGAAGATAAAATAATACATAAATATCATGTCACTGTAAGTGGTGGATTAGACATGAAGAGTTATATAAGATGTAGAATATAATGGTGCTAGGGTGATAATTTTTCCAAGTTTAGTTGACCCAATAGAACATTTTTTTCTTGTATAGATTCCTCATTCCTTAGTTGTATTGGCTACACCATGTTGTTGAGGTTGAGATTGAGTATTTTAAAGTATGATAAAATCATTGTGCTAATGATTATTAAGGTGATGCATCCTGAATGGGTTAATATTATCTAGGAATCTGTTTAATATGATGTGAGAAAGATCACTTCATATTTTTATAACAACATATTGATGACGTTGGTGGAAGAGTGTTTTAATATTACAAAGGATGGTTACACTATTAAGTTAATCTGATGTGATAAAGGAGTAAACCTAATGTAAAAAGAATCACAATGTAGCCATACAAATGTTTCAATGAGAAATAATATAATAAAATAATGTAAATATTGCAATGATATGAAGACCATCTAGGAGAAGTTGGTTAAGTATTGGTTTAAGATCTATGTAGCCATACCTTGAAATGAAATGGTTTATGTTGTAGTGGATATTAAATCAAAGAATAATATATCACACTAAGGGAATAAAAAATATAACACTATGTATGGTGAGAATTCAAAGTAATGGTGATTCAAAAAAATTTGGACTCTCCATGCTGTAGAGTTCAATATACACCGCATCCTGAGGTGACTACATGAGGTGATACAAATTCCACACCATAAGATACATGACCACACTACATGTAAAATCTTAATTTGGTGGATTTGACGATAGATTCAATGATATATTTAATCTAGTATATTTTGATATGATGTTTTATCAAATCCTACATCATGATGGAATATATGATAACACAGAATTATGTATTGTATTTTTATTTTAAGTAACACACCATAATATAATTAA